>VTGD01000002.1:0-1284647 GCA_013406985.1 Calonectria crousiana | reverse complement strand
CCCCCCCCCCCCCCCCCCCCCCCATAGTGTGTAGAACTCCCTCGTTGAAGTATCGCTGACTTTGTCCTCCAGTGTGACGAAAAGGTCCCCTGCGCGGCATGCTTGAGACATAAAGTACCTTGTAGCCTCCAATCAATGACTCCTGGAGTGCCAGCAAGACACCGAGGACAGCCGCCAACCACTCAAAAGTTGGGTAATCCTTTAGATGCCCCAAATCCCTGCACATGCTCATCCCCTCACAGACTCAATCTCACAGTTCCTCTAGTAACTCACCCCCAGAGCACTCATCTGGCTTGTTCTCAGACTTCTCTAACTTTCGTTTCAACTCCTCCGCCTATAGAGCCCCCGAAGTCCCCCATTGGATGTTGGACATCGAGATAGCCCATCACTACACCGTCAACGCCCATCAGACCCTCTACTCGCCCTGCCGCCATGCCTTCACGGCGCTGCAGGACGACGTACTCCGGGAGGCCTTCCACCATCCGTTCCTCCTGCACCAAGTCCTCGCCTTCTCCGCCCTGCATCTGGCGTACCTCCGCGCGGACTCCCGCTACCGGTACCTGATCCAAGCATCCCAGCACCAGGGCATCGCCCTCAACACCATGAAAGAGATGCTGAGGAAACCCCTGGAGCCGGGTTCGTGCCACGCTTTGTACGCTAGCTCGCTCTTCGTCGCCATCAGTGGGTTTGGCACGTTCCCCAGCTGCGATAGGTACAACGATGCGTTCCGCCCAATAGAGAGCCTCGCAGACATATTTGTTTTAATGCACGGCATGTACACCATTCTGAAGTCATCGGACGAGATCATACGGAATGGACCACTCAAGGCGTTACTGAGTGGATGCTCTTGCGAGCCGCTGCAGGGTTCTAGCTGCCTCGTAAGGTTGGCTCCTCGACTCAAGGAGCTCCTGTCATTTTTGGAAAATCAAACGCTCACTGCTAACGATGAGGAGAGGCGGATACTGGTGGGGGCGGTCACCGCGTTCATCGAGGCTGTTGCAAAAGTGATGGGAACCCCTAGCATGACCTTGACGTCTGAAATGAGGGTAATTTTCGACTGGCCCATGAGGCTGTCAGCCTCGTATCTTGCCTTCTTACGGCAGGGGAATCCTTTGGCGCTGGCGATCTTGTCACATTACTGCGTTCTTCTCCAATCTCGTGAACCCAACCATTGGATGTTTACAGGCTGGAGTGATGCGCTGATGAAGCTTATTACAGACCGGGTAAGGGGCTCGCCAGGAGAGGAGCTCATTCGATGGCCTATAGATGTTATTGAGAAGCAGAAGGCTGAAAGTGTATTAGATGATACTAGGGACACAAGCCGCTGTGGAAGTTTGGAACACTGACCGCGTGTTCGAGATAGCGTGGTTTCTGGGTAGCGTCTCCATTTTTTCATATGTGAAGCAATTGCTTGTGGGATAAAATCGTGCCCATGGTATAATCGTGATAGCTGAGCGGTCGCACAGAAGTGCAATTCAATTCTGGGAGTGTGGGGATATTGTATTTTGAGATCCTGCAGCTTGTATCGTTACCGGAAACATCACTTAGTTTCATGAAACTGTTCATATTATCCCAATTCACTTTCAAAACACTCATGGCGAAAATTTTCTATCATTACCATTGAAAACCACTAAGCGGAGTAAGCAATCTCATCGGACTCTTAGGTTGTCCATCTTCCGAGGACTGAAATTAAGTTTGAGATTCGGCAAGATAATTGCGCCGATTGATTTCCTTGACTCCTCCTTCGGCACTTGGCGCCTATGCGACTCCATTTTTGTTTTCTTTATAAGTTCCACTGCTGTGGTTGTTTCCTTGCCTGGTCTGCTTTGCTCAATACCATCCTCACTACAAAATGCAAGCTCTCGTATCCAACCGTAATATTGTCGTCAGATTTGTCAACCTGGTCACATCGGCAAGGAGCAAATCCATTGGCGGCCAGGGCGGAAGAGTTCTCGATAACGTGCCCATCCCTGCCATCTCCTCAGATGAGATCCTGGTCAAAGTTAGGGCCGTCGCCCTGAACCCGACTGACTTCAAACACTTGGACATGCTATCCCCGCCGAACTCCATAATCGGCTGCGACTTTGCAGGCGTGGTTGAAAAGGTCGGCGACTCGGCCAAGAGCAAGTGGAATGTTGGTGATCGAGTTGCTGGTGCTGTGCATGGCGGCATATTCCCAGACAAGGGCTCCTTTGCAGAGTACCTAAAGGCCGACGCCGACCTTGTCTGGCGAGTTCCTGATAATGTCAGCGACGTAGATGCCACTACGTACGGAATCTCCGCCGTGACGGCCATGCTGGCCCTGAATATTCTTCATGGACTGCCC
This sequence comes from Calonectria crousiana, assembly GCA_013406985.1. Taxonomy (NCBI): domain Eukaryota; kingdom Fungi; phylum Ascomycota; class Sordariomycetes; order Hypocreales; family Nectriaceae; genus Calonectria; species Calonectria crousiana. Next base: position 1,282,321 of record VTGD01000002.1, on the reverse strand, counting down.
TTTGTTGACGGGAGTCGTCGGGACCCCCAGAATGAGGCCATCCTTATCTACGCCGGGGCTACCAGCGCAGGTCTATACCATATCCAGATCGCAAAGGCCGCTGGATATACAGTTGTAACTACTGCATCACCGCGCTCTTTCGATCTTGTGAAGAAGTACGGCGCAGATGCCGTGTACGACTACACGTCATCGACCGTCGCCGTCGACATCGTCAAAGACTACCCCAAGATTACCAAGGCCGTCGACTGCTTCTCGGAAGGAAAATCGACGTCCATCTGCACCAAGGTGATCGAGCCCAGCGGGGGCAAAGTGGTCACTCTGCTACCAAACGGCAAATCATCCATCCCCAATGTCGAGTACGACCCTGTCTTGGCCTACACGGCGTTTGGGCATCCTTTCCAGTGGCTACCGCCAATCGGCCCAAAATTTGAATCACGGCCTGAGGACCGCAAGGGCTTAGTTCGATTTTATGAGATTCTGCCACGGATAACAGATATCCTGAAGCCGATTCCGACGATGGAACTCAAGCCTGGGTTTGAAGGTATTCTAGAAGGACTTGATGAGTTACGAGCAGGACGGGTGGTGGGTGGCAAGCAGGTTGTGAGGTTTCCTTGATTAGTGTATTTCTTAATAATTGTTCCTGCTGAATTGGTGTTGGTCTGGTAATTCGATCGAATTGCATGAAACAGGCTTCAATTATAAGACCTACTATGAACATAAATATCCCCAAAGACGTTAGTGTCGAGCCTGATAAACCTCCTGGTGCTTCATAATGGTTGCTTTCAGTTGAAAGAATTGAGTTGTAGGCTTAATTAGATAATATCACTAGTTATCATTTCAGGTGCACTGAGGGGCTCTTGATGTGTCAATTGAGGGGATCTAGGGAGGTCTTTTATACCTGCCGTTTTTCGCTGTGGTTTCCGGCTTTTCCTATCTAAGCTTTGCAGCTATTCGCAGCTTGGCGGTCTTGGCCAACGTTATCAGTGGTTTGACCCGTAACAAGTAAAGAGATCAGCAGATACAGAAATACACGATCACTACAATCGCCCGATCAGCCCTCCATAATCATAGCAAATAGCCTTAAGCGCTCTGATTGGCTTATTCATTGGGAAATTGACCGGATCAATCAGATACCCTTGGGCGCCGCTGCCGGCCGGGTCTGTAGTTGTCAAATAAACTTCTTATGTTATAGTTTTGTCACACACAAAATACGGTTAAACCACTGGCAAAAGTGTAAAGTACCCTACAGCAGGTACCAGCGTATTTTGTGTATATATGTAATGCGACAAGTTTTAATTGCTATCATACATTATCTCTATGGGCTGAATGTGTTTTCTATGTTGGGTCATACACAAGTCAGAGGGCTGGGGTGAATCCTTCAACTCTAGCAGTCCAGTGTTTTGGGAAATGCGGATACTCCTCGCCATCCCAACCTCCCGCCATCATTGCGGCAGCCAGAAGAAATGACCCGGAGCTGGGGAAATATGGCCGAGGCACCCTCGTGCCACCAGTCGGATAGCCGGCATCGTCAAAGTCGAATCCAGGATGCAGAAGATATTCAACCGCTCTCTCCACATCTCCAAGTCGCAGTGCATTCATGGCGAGCATGGGGAAATCCCAGCCGTACAGGTTCTCCAAATCCCAAGTCTCATAAATGCGCTTGGCGGTATTTTGCACAATTGTCAGGTTGAGATCACCAGGACTAGACGGGGGAGGCAATAGGCCAAAAATACCCGACATGGCTGGGTGATCAGTTACTGTCTGATTGTCGGTCCACATGTTGGGGATATCCTCATAGATAGGATAGGTGTCGCTATCGATAGGCAGCGGACAGAGGCTTTTTAGCATATCTTTATACTTCTTAGGAACCGGCTTTCCACGGCGCTGACTCCATTTTGATGCTATTTCGAGGCCAAATCGCCAGTACGCCAACTCAAACGTCGGGTTGTGGGTAGCATTGGGGTTGGTGTTTTCAGAGACTGGGTACATTGGCGGGCCAAGTTCATAACATGCTTCGGTCCTCGAATCATTCCAAAAGCCGAACGAGCACAGAAAGTCCGCCGTGGCGGATATCACTGCCTCCCACTTGTCCAGAGTCTCCTCGGTTGGTGCGTGGCGGTATTCGAGCTCTGCAAAGTACATGGGATGCGGCTGTTGCCAAATTAGCAGGGTATTGATCTCGCCGGGTCCATCTGCGAAATTGCTGCCCATCATTTTACCCCACCTGGCCCCGTCATATCCTTGTTTCTCTGCTCTTGCGTGAGCTCCAGAGAGTTGCAGTTCGTAGGTACGATTAGCAGAGCGCCAGAATAGAGGCCACCGATTCCATCTCGCGAAATGGAACACGTGCCACCCGTACATTTCCATCTGCATTATTTGTAAGGACCCGATGAACAACGAATAGAAATGGCAGGATTACATACGTGGAACTTTCCGTACCAGCCGTTATTAACCAGTCCTGACAGGGTTAGACGGTGGCTGGCTTTTGCTAAGAGTCGTGCAGTTGGCAAGCTTACCGGATTCTAGCGATTATGTGAGTATGAAACCGTATCTAAGTTGGTTCGAGAACTTACCTTGCGGGGGTAAATCGGATGCTTCGTTGACGGCTTCTAAATATTGAGACTGGATGGTGATGCGCTGGAATTCCTGGGCATCTGAGGAATTCGACGCAGTTAAATCGATAAATGCACCATTCTTCCAATATGAACTCCACCAGTCTTTGGAGTTTTCTTGGATATTTTTGACGGTCTGTATTTTTGGCTTTTTGCTGGAAGGATTTTGAGAAAATTGAATGATCAGATGCAGCGGATCAGCCAGGGAGGTCAAATGATATCTGTGACTGTCTTGGTCTGGGCCGGAGACAACAGCCTTTGTATCCCATTGAAGATTTATGTAGTACTCAGTGGAATCCAGAGTATGTTTTATGGTGGCTTTGCCACTTTCTTCCTCCATGAGCGTGCTGGTGTGGTTGTTCGTTGCATTAAATACACCAACGAAAGGTGCTTCGAATTTGTTATTGGTAGGATATGGAAGATCAAAGGAGATCCCCATTTCGCCCAAAGACAACAGTTTTGAGCTGATGTTGACAGCTATAGTGTCAGAGTCAGGATCGACGACGGTCTGGACGTAAACCGGCGTGTTCTTGTGTAGGAACTGAGAGTCAATGATCCCAGTCCACATATCAAGTGTTTGTGACTTTCCATCTAACATGTCTTCAGTAACATTGTCGTTTTTGAAAGAAAGCCCAATAGTGCCAAGATTAATACGATGAGGGTTTTCTCTCAGCCAATTTGCAATGTCTGACTCATTCTCGCTGGGCATGTTGTAATTGACAAGACGTCCATGGGTCCACCAATCCGTACCGTGGTAATCTGTGACTAGTTAGCTAATTCATCAAAAATACTTAAGTGAGGTATGGGAATTCACCAGATATTTCTGTTTGTCCCGGCGTCGTAGGAAGGCTAAAGTTGTGCCAACCCCATGTTGACAAGGTAGCAAAAGGGCTAAATGTCTGAAGTCCAGTCACATCCACACCAAATGCGAAGTTGCCATTTCCGACTTGTAGGGGAGTCTCTGCGGAGCTTTCGTTTCGTTTTGGGTTGAAGGATTGGACCACACGCATGCGGTCAATTTTGCCTTGTGCACCCGACGCGCGAGCCAGAACAGCGAGAAGTAGAGCGATCAGGAAGGGATACATTTTGGCGCAACCTCAACCGAGTCACACTTGGTGCGCTCCAAAAATAGCGGTTATGATTGTTGGCTTAACACAGGGGCGCAGCGGCGACCATTGGTCAGAACACAAGGGTTTGGATACTGCAGCAACTGTTGGGCTATTTAATTGAAATAGGCTATGAATTGTGTCCGGAGTACTACTCAAGGGTTCCCCGTAGTATGCCGATTCAGGCAACCCTTGGATTTATCCATTTACCCGTGATTTGGTAAAAGTTTATTCAGTTACGAAATTGGCCTCGGGGTATCATTGCCACGACAATCTGAGCGGGGAAATTAACACAAGGAGCAGAGAGCCCCGTATTTTGAGGGGTATTTCTCCCAGATTTGAGATCGGCACCGTGCATTTGACCATGGCTGTAATAAAAGCCTGCTATTTTCCATACTGTACATTGATCGGCGTCGAATGGCTATTCAACATGTTCGGTTAGTTGGTCGATTGTATCTTGAATAACTGAGCGAAAGTTATTATTGGAAGATACTTGCAGCAGACTGAGCGAAACTTTGCGTGGTCTTAAACGGTTTTGGCACTGAATCTTCTGCATATCCCATCATAAACTTTTTATCTACTCGACATTCCGTCATATTTCCATTGCAAGTCGACTTCGAGCCCTGAGCTTATGCCCGTACTTGAACATAACAAAGGGAATTAAACTCAGTACTGTGCCAAACAGGCCCAAAATCAGGCCTGCATACTGACTTCCTACGTTGCGAAAGAATGCATTTGCGAACAAGGGTGTCACCGCACCTAGAGTATTCCTCATCAACCCTTGTCCAGCGATCGCAGACGAGGAATTCATGCCATAACAGTCGGCTGTATAGCTGTAAGTGCTCTCGAAGACAAAGTAAATCCCAAATGCAACAGGTGCTAGTCCAATGGCTGGCCCGACCCATGGCAGGAATCCATACTGCGTGAAACTGTACACGAATAAACCGATCGGAAGGAAGACCGCCCCATACATGGCGCCGTAAAGTCGCGCCTCTGGTAGCACATGGATGTTCGGATCCTTGACAAGCCGATCAAATTTTCGCATTTGGAGATGATGTGCCAACCACCCAAGCGTGGTTCCGATGCACAGTGAGATGTATGGAAGGCCGCTTACACCCTCAGTCCATCCATGGCCCTCGCTGAAGGTAATTGGGATAACGGATAGGAACAAAAATACAACGGCCCAACAGAATGCGATCCAAATGCCAAATGCAAAGACGACGGGTTCTGTGACTAACATGTGGATAGCCTTTACCGAACTGGCCTTCAGCATGGACTGTAGGCTAGGCGTGAGAATGTCGCCAGCCGACACGTAGCGTTCATCACCAGTTGCTTTTCTCAGGGCCTTGGCTCTCTTATGAAGCGTCACGCCACCGCGTGTTTCGGGAAAGAAGAGAAAGATGACGATGAGCAACGGCACATTAGCAATCCCTTGAATGCCTTCTATCCATCGCCACCCAAGCGACTGGTCAATGAAACCAGCGTAAATCGGTGCGGCAACAGTTCCAAATATGGCAACAAAGCTGAACATGGCCATGGGGCGGCTTCGCTGGTGAGGTTCATACATGTCGTCAAATGTGCCACCCACCAAGATGGTCCCCACGCAGCCGAAGAGGCCGAGCAAGAGCCGAAGGCCAATTATGGTTTCAATATTTTTTGCTAGTGCCAGCCCGATAAAAAGGAGTGAGAAGCAGAGGAATGACCCGGCGTAGACCACTTTGCGGCCAACTAGCTCGCAAAATGGGGCCAGAACCATGGGCGCGACAGCGCAGCTGATGTTGAAGGTGAAGAGCCCCAACTGCCCCTGTATGTTGGAAGCGTTGAGTTCGGCAACCATGCTGCTGATTCCAGAGCTGTATGCTGTCGTGGCAAGCCCGATAAATAGCGTCATCAAATTCAGCATCGTCGAGACTGCTCGCTTGCGCCAAGGATTCCAATTGAACGGATTCTCAGCGTCGCCAGTGGCAAATCCCAGAACGATGTAGTCTTTGCCCTTTTCAGTGATGATCTCTTTCAATGTCAGAGGCATGTCGATATCAACAATCTCAATAGGACCACAGTCAGGGTCTATTTCTTCGTTGTTATTATCCACATATTTCCCGCCCACAACACGCCCGGCTCGAGCGGTGTCCTTTTCGATCTTGGTTTCATCCGCAGCTTCTGAGTCAGACTGATTTTCTTTGAAGTATGTTCTGGATGCATTAGATTCCAGGTTTTTTCTTGGTGCATTGTATGTAGAATTAGCTCTCGAATTCGCGAAGAAGCTAGTTGGCCTGCTAGAAGAGGGTGAACCCAGCGGGATGGGGGAATTTGGCCGAGACGATGGCGCAGAGAAAGATGGGAGATAATGCGACATTGCTATAGAAGTGATTGAAGTGAATTAGTCGGAGCTCAAGTTGTGCAATGAGCTAGATTTGTAGAGTCCAGGCCCGGCCGTTGTGATGACGTACCTGCTCCATTGGGTCGCCGGATTTCTCATCACCTCTTCTTGCTCTCAAAGTTGCCCCTGGTGGAACCGCTATGAACGGTCCACTTCGGCTCCATGAAGTCGAAATCTGTGGGTACCGATTCCCGAAGGACAGACCTCCACCGCCCTGTAGTTCCGTGCATGTTCACGCAAGAAATACATTATCGATACGTGTTGGTTTGGTTGCTTATTGGTCTCTTCGCATAAAATTTGAGCCCGTGCCTCGTTTCTACGCTGTTGCAGGAGCCATACCGAACGTGGTCTGGCCCAGCGTTGAGAATCGTTCTGTATTTTAGCATCGGTGTCAATTCGGACAAAAATCCACAATAACCGGCTCGCGAGTGAACATGGCGGGTCCGCAATGGTATATGACGTTGCAGAGCCGCAAAAATCGGCGACAGTGGAGGCTCCGGCCTTGCCGACCATCTCTGGGAAAAAATTGGGGAGGATCATCGACAGAGAGTCCAAATTTAGCCATCAAACATAGTTTTAGCATGAAGCTCCTAGCTCCTGTCCCATGTTGGTGGAGCCGTCTGATCTCATACTGGGCCCTTGGGGCAATGAATGACTCGCTTCCCTCCAACTCGTGCATCAAGATAGCCTTTTATACACCTTGATTTATTTATGACGTTATTTTTTACCCTCGAGATTAATAATACAATGTGGTCCAGCCGTTGGACCTTTGAAGACGGTGACCTGCCCTTTACCAGACAGATGAAGTCTCTTAAAATATCATTGACATTGTGCTTCAAGACCAATGACCTTGTGATGAAAATCTCGGTGACCAAAGCTGAAGATGTTGACACGTTGGTACTGGACATTCCATTTCAGTGTCTACGTCCGTGAAAAGCATTCGCAGAGTCAACGGGGGGCTAAGCTAAAGGTGGGATTCATCTTTCAAAATGCTTGAAAACCCTCGGTGTCCAACAAAAGTCTCAGATGGATCCCATTTGTTTCTGATTCGCAGCCATTTCTTAAGAGCACTATCCGTCATGACCTGGGAAATTATCAGCTTAGCCGCGGTGGGTATGACAAGTTAAAAAAAGCACACCTTGGTCATTCTATGCTTAACATTAAAGTCAGCGACATATACACCGACAGACACGGTATCGGCTTTGGTGTACGCGTCAAGGAGCCATTTATCCATCAACGCATCTCTCTGGGGATCTTTCCAGCACATCATCGTTGAAGCATAAGCCTTCTGTGGTAGACTGAGTGCCTGGTCGGCCTCATCAGGATAGAAGTCGATTAGACAAAATGTGCCAGAGGAAAGTCGAGATGGCAGATCGTACAGAGCAGGTGTAAGTGCGTCAATGACCTGTAATGGGATTAATCAGAGGATTCACTATGCCATGAAGAGAACTCACTTCATCGTCGGTCGCTTTAGGGTCGACCAAGATGCTGTCCACTCCCCATCTTTCCCCATTCCCAGACGGCTGGAAGCTTTCCTGGAGCTGCCAAAGTTCTTCTCGGCTCCTCTCTAGCATTGGAACTGTGGTCACAACGCGATCCTTGAATTCATCTGGAATTACATCAAATGGGCTAGCCATGGTTTTCGCTTCATCGATGGAGTCTGCAAACATGGTTGCATTGATAACGAAGAAGACGCGCTTGCTGGTTGACTCGTCGCTGTCACCGGGTTCATCCTTGTCCGCGTAGAAGGTACAATAGAATAAATCCACGCCATATTTTGGAACCTTTTTGGATGCGTCAAGAACCCATTTGAGCAATGGTTTGAAGACGTCTGTTGAGTCGATGATGGTCGTTGTATCAAAAAGTCGCTTGGCGGGAATGGTACGGACCCAAATCCTTGTTACAACTCCAAAGAATCCCTGCCCGCTGCCGGGCGCTGACCAGAAAAGGTCAGGGTTTTGAGTCTTGCTTGCAAGAACGATGTCTCCATCCGATGTCACGACTTCGATTTGCGTGACCCAAGATGTAGCTGTGTAACCCCAACCTCGTAGAAAGAGGCCTTGGCCACCGGCAAGCAGGAAGCCGCCGATCCCAACATCACGCGAATGACCTGATGGAAAAAATCGACCGCGTGATTCAAGGAATGTTGCCACGTCCTGGACCGTGTGCCCTGGGCTCACACAGGCAATTTTGGTGCGAGCATCGTAATCAGCGTGCTTGTTCAAGTTCTTCGTGTCAATAAGCAAGCCACCCTCCAACAGCGAATTGCAGAAAAACAAGTGTCCGCCGGAACGAACACCGACTTTCCAGCCATTGGCACGTGCTTTTTCTACAGCAGCCTTGACTTCGGCGGTTGTAGTTGGGAGAGTGATTTCTGCGGGCTTGATATCTGGAACTCGACCATTGAAGTATCTCTGGCGGAGAGTTTCGTATTCTTCAGATGTGGGTGTAATGGAATGGGCTGCCATGTTGGGTGGAAGAAGATGATCAATGTGAATATGTTGGATGAGTTTTTCTGTAGGGAGACATGTTCCAAAGGGCGTACAGACTCCAATTATATATGCTGAATCGGTAAATATTGATGATGCTGCTGCTTCCGAACCGCGCTTAGTCATAGCTCACAATTCGCACTGGGATTGAGCACACACCACGGCAAGGTCCGAGGCTAGATCTACGGAAGTTTCAAAACGGGCCTGATTCTACGTCACCAGTTTTCGTATCGTCAAAAGAAACCTTCGCACACAAATGCGGAATTGAGGAAGTTGATTCCCACTGCCGATGGACGGACAGGGGCGATGACTCGCTGCCCAGGAGCATGATACCGAGTGCGGTATCACCGGGCAGTTACTATGATCCCGGGACATCACACATGCCTATTCGTCTCCAAGATCAAGCCTTTTATTTTCGGTCTCGGCAATCATAGTAATGGTGTTTGCGTAGACGAGAAAAGCGAGAAAGTTTTCTTCCCCACAAAGACATCGTGGGATATCCCCGAAAAAGGGGCATTTCCGACGGCTCTATCCCTGTCCCCACTACTCTATTTCTAAGCATCGTCAATAGTGCGGTTATGATGTGGAATCAATGTCGGAAATTGCAACCATGATTCTGGGGGATTTGTCGCGTTTGGCGATCAGTCATGGTGATTGGTTGGCCTCGGAGACTCATATTGCGATGAGAAATTCTTTTTTTTTTTAATTTCCTATTCCGAGCCCGCTTAATAAGCTATCTTTTTTCCAATCTGAATGTATCATACTCTAATTCCACACCTTCACTATGTACAGAACTATTTATCAACCGTATTTGATCCCTTCCATTTATATTCAAGAGTAGGTGGCCGAATTCTAATGCATGCCGATAATATCTTAGACAAATCGCATTGCTCTACTGGAAAATTATCCCAGGACAGCCCTTGGCAAGAAAATCGTCGCATCGTTGGCGATAGTTAACAGCACTGCCTGGGTATCTCGCAACCTGTCTCAGCGACTTTCCGTCTGCTGCAGGACTGACGCCCGTCACCCATCCATTGACGCCGCTGGATGCCAGAAACTGGCTGCATTTGAGAATGTGAGCTGTCCATTCGTCGCAAGCTTCGTGCGTGCTCTCTACATAGGTGTAGCCCTCATCTCTGCAACGTTCCAGGATGCTCATGGTGAATTTGACACCATGCTCAATGCTTCGCGCAACGTTGCCAAATGGCTGGTGGGGTCCCAGGATCATAAACATGTTTGGCATATCCGGGATAAAGACTCCCAAGTTGGTGCAAGGCTTAAGATCGGCCCAGATGGCTCGCTTGCCCTTTTCAGTGTTGCTTTGCCCGAAAAGCGGTCGTCCACTCTTTGAAGACCATTCAATCTTGGAAAAGGAGCCAGCCAGTGAGTTGAAGCCGGTCGCGTAAATGAGCACGTCTAATGGGTGTTCTTCGCCATCCGTGGTGGCGATGCCATGGGTCGTGATTCTGGCAATGGGCGTCTCGAGGAGGTCAACAAGACGGACGTTTGGTTGGTTGAACGCTTCGTAATACCCGCTTTCCAAAGAAACCCGGCTGGTTCCAAATCCATGCGTCTTGGGGATGAGCTTCTCCGCAACCACGGGGTCGTTGACTCGCTTCCTAATCTTATCCGCCATGAACGCGCTGTACTGCTTATTGGCCTCGGCGTTAAAGTAGGTGTCCCAAAAGACGCTGAGCCACTTGCCAAAACCTGGCTCGCTGTACAGCTTTTCCCACAGAGCAAGTCGCTCTTCGTCGGTGGCGTCTGCAAACTTGCGAGGATCGGGCCTGTGCATGAAAAGCGCTGGCGTGCTGTCGCATTGGTCGAATAGCTTTTCGCTCTCGGCCTTGTACTTCTGCACCTCCTCCTCTGATAGCTTGTGATTTCGGAGGGGTGCGGCCCATGTCGGGGTGCGCTGAAACACGGACAAGGATTTGACGCTTGGCTCTTTCGACAAGGTGGTGATAAGCTGCATTCCCGTCGCGCCAGTGCCGATCACCCCGACTCGTTTCCCTGCAAGATCCCGGCTCACATCGAAATTCTTGGGCCATCTTGCTGTGTGGTAGCTCTCGCCTCGGAAGTCGTCGATGCCGGCAATGTCCGGCAAAGATGGGTTAGATAGGACGCCAAGGCAGCTGATGAAGAATGTAGCCTTGTATCTAGATCCATCCGATGCAGTAAAGCGCCAGGCTCTCTCGTACTCCGACCAACGCGCAGACTCGACTTTTTTGTTAAATTGAATGTTTCGGTATAGATTGTTCTTCTCGGCAAAGCGCTCAATGTACTTTAGCGTTTCCGGTTGCGCGGCAAATGCCTCTGACCAAGTCCATTCCTGAATCAGTTCCTTGTCCCATGAGAACTGATAAGTGTAGGACTCCGAATCAAACCGGGCGCCAGGATAGCAGTTGTAAAACCAGGTGCCACCAACATTCGGGCCCGCCTCCAGCACCCTGACACTCCAGTCTGGAAAGCGCTGTCTGATGTTGAGTAAGCTCGAAAGGCCAGACATGCCAGCGCCAATGATTATGACATCATAAGCGGTCTCGCCGAGTGATCCCATTTTGTGTTGTGTGTGTGAGCTGATGGAGCGGATTCCGAGAGAATGTGTTTAGAGATAAGGTCTCATACATGAAGTGAATCGGAAATTGTTTACAGTTTTCGTCCATATTGAAGTGATTACGGTAACTATTTAAAGTAGATAAGTGATATCTTGCCTCTCGGAGCACAATTATGAATCGGCACCGGCGCGAAATGCTTGGAATCCCAAAGTGGTAGAGTAAATTCGCCGGCCTGGAAGAGGCACAAGTAAGCGAAGGAAGGAAAACCGCCGGTATGGTTGAGTTTCACATCATGCATGTTATACCCTGTACTCGGTCAGTACCCGTCTTTCAGAGAGATGTATGGGCGCGCTGTGAAGGATGGCCTGATGCAACGTGGTAAAGGTTCATGGACACCCATGCAACGGCTAGATCCGACAATGTAATACCAGGATACACGGGGCTCGATGTGCCGTCTTAGCCGATTAGATATTTCTATCCCTGGATTGGACATGAGCAAGGAACAAAAACCACCGACGTCCAGCCTCATCGAACAGGAGCCAATGGCCAGAGATTGCTCGTGATTTTCTGCCGGGTATGCAAGGACCACCACGTGGGGACCCCGACCTGGGCACCATTCAACGCCAGGCTAAAAGTCCAAAAAGGGCAGGCAAGAAGCAAGAAAACAAAATCGGGTTAGTCGGATCTTTCGGCTAACAATATTTAGTTCAAGAGGATCGCTCACGTCTCCATTGAAGGAACAGACCCAGTCGAGGCACAGACCAGATTCAGGGATGATGGCCACATCACGCCATGTGACAAACGGAGGCTAATTCTCCTGCTCGCAATCAGAATTTTAGAGCTATTTAGTACACATGACCTCTTACGCATTGCTAGAATAATGCTGTACATATCTGGACCCATACACAACGGCCTGTTTTGCAAGATGCAAGCTTTATAGGCGAAACTCGAGTCGTTATATATATCATATTGATTCAGAGTCTTGCATTGGGATGATTTGGAGGTTTGACACTAAGTTGTGGAATCTTTTAGAAGTCTGTCGGTAGGACGGTGCCTAGTATCCAGGCTTTTGCTTAGTATCATACTGCATGGATTGATCACTTGGAACTGCTAAATTTAGAATTAGAATAGCCTTGTTTTCTATAAAATAAGGAGCGTTCTAGACTGAAATTTTGTATCTCCATGAAGTTCGTTTCAGTGGTGGCGTTGGGTAAGTCATTCAGCCACCCACCAGCGTCAACACCTATCTTCGGAGCAGGTATCAAGATCGTGCCTATTGAAACTTTGCTAAATCATCATCAAAATATTTGATAACTTAATAAGTTAAAATATACTTCAATATGTCTTGCCATACCCCTCCTGAACATCTACTGCTGCCTAACTGGCGTCAATTTGAAAGGAACCTTGTCAAGTGCTTTCATGGTAAGGAAGCTTGGTTGGTGAATGGGTGTGTTTTCATCGACTAACTCGACCTCAAAACGACCAAATACTGCAGCCAATGCACACCGCAGCTGAACCAGAGCCATAGTTTGACCGATACACGCTCGATGGCCGTGCGAAAAAGTCATAAACGCGTACCTCGTGGAAGAGCCACCGTGATTGTTAATCGTTTTTTGACCCGTATTTTGGTCGGTTTCGATCCATCGACCGGGGTTAAATTGGTTTGCATCCGCGCCCCAAAATTCCGTCATTCGGCCGAAAACATAAGGGAAAATCATGATGCAGGTGCCTTTGGAGACCTTGAAGTCAAGGACCGAAGTATCGCGCCTAGCCTCTCGAACGAACATAGGCACAGACGGATAGAGTCTCAAGGTCTCTTGAATAACCGCGTTAAGAAGAGGCATCTGCTCTTCATAGATCTTCCACAATTTGGCATTGTCTATGGGCGCATCTGCACAAGGAAGGGCAGCGTTGATTTCATTACGCAATGCCTCTTGAACATCTCGGTTGCGGCAAAGCTCGTAGCAGGCTGAGATGAAAGTATTCATGGTGGTATCGTGCTACAAAGTTTGTTAGTCTAGACAGATTGTCGTTGCAGTTGCGCAAACTTACGCCTGCAAACAGAATTGTAACCAACTGATCTACAACTTCTGACTGCGTAAATATACCCTGGAGAATCAATGAATCCAATAAATTCGTCGCCTCACTTTGTGTGATCTTGGATCGAGAAAGTGTCTGCTCTCTCTCTTCGACCACCTTCTGGCAGACTTCATGGATGCCATTGCTTGCTCTCCATTGACAGCATTGCAGAGCCCATCTCAGTGAGCTAATAACCCAAAAAGGAACTCTCATGAGCACGATAATGATGGCAGTGTGAAAAGGGCTAGGCTTGGTTATGTCCGCAAATCTCAGCAATCTTGCTTGGGTTGCGGCGGAAAGACTCGAAATCATGACCCATCGATCCAAGGCCTATGAAATCCATGAAAAGGTCCCTATAAGAGTCAAGGGTTTAGAAATCTCTCCATCTATAAATCAGCCAAGGGGGGTCAACAAACCTTCCCCATTCGCCCAGATCCACGATTCCAGCTCTCGACTTTGTCAGCACTGGAAGCTGAAATGTGGATTCGATGCTTTCGATGAAGCTACTGGTTTTATTCAACAACAATGGATATAAATCCCGAACGACAACTGGTTTGAAGAACGCCTGCGATGCTTTTCTCTGCTTCTTGTGTTGCTCCCCTTCGTTAGCAGAAAGTCCAAAACCGAGCCCCAAAGCCATAAGTAGGTGCTGAGAATAGGGTATCCCGTAGTCGCCAGCCCGTGCACTGACTATGTCGATGACTGCCTCGGGTGTGGTGGCAAAGAGATATGGGCGGCCACTGAACTCACGACCACGGATTATGCCTGAGTTTGGGATCGTAAGAAACCATCTCAGAGCACTTTTACCACGTGGAGTCTGTATGAAAATTTTTGATGGTGTAAAGTATCCCTGTTTATTGCGTTAGAATGCTTTTTTTTCATTTTGTAAAAAGAAAAAGGGAAAGAGAAAAAAGAAGGATAACCTGCCGGTACACGTGGAACTTCCTTTAAGGGATCAGTTTTGATCAAGAAAGTCCATATTATATTGGCGAAGGAACACAAGAAAAATATCAACTGTACTTGATCCGCTGTTTTCTGGTCCAGAGCAAAAATGGAGGTCAAGAAGAGTGGTAAGAAGAAAGTAAAAAGAGAAGTTACAGCCAAGAGAGGGAGAGAATCTCCAATCCGGTGGACCATAAAAACTGTGCCAGTCATAGTCATAGTCTGTTCAAGAATAAGGCTTTCGAGAACAGAAATAAGAGAGGTGATGTTTGGACCTTGTTGTGATAGTAATAGCGGCTTGGTCTTACCTTTAAGAAGGGAAAAAAACCCGTCTATATTTTCGTTTTTTCAGACCTCCATATCAAACATTTGCAAAGAGGGCTCATCATAACCTCCATAGCTGATTCTGTCATTAGTGACATGCTACAAGAAGATAACTGGTTATATTCTTTCTTCTTTAAGTTCTTTTGATGGAACTGTATGTGATAATTCCATAGTGAGCCAGCACCGCAGGTCTCAAATTTTTGATCGACCTGCCCCTGTGACATAAACGCCGGAACGAGCAAGAAAGCACCGAAAGTAAAGTACTGTAGAGACTTGATAAATTCATGTATCTTAGCGTCTCCTCAAGTGCAGCCGGCTCGTGTTGGAAGCAATCAACAGCAGACTCTTATAGAGCATGTTGGAGTAAGGCCAATGGAATCTCATTGTACTTGGCTTTAATTTAGTAAGCTCACAGCCCGGGCTCATATCAGAGGTGCTAATCTGTACGAATTTATTGAGTCTCTACAATACTTGGCGAGGATAACTACCACGCTAGCGTCAATCAAGGGCTAATTCGAAACATTTCAGTCAAATGTTGACTTATAGATAAAACACGGCAAGTAGAACACTACAAAAAGCATTATGGAATGGAAAGGTCAACACTGGTACGTGGAACCTGAAACATAGGAGATAAACGGCGCAAATTTCTTTACGGAATCCTGTCATGCTGACCTCTGGTTTCAAATTTACATCTTACAATGCCCTGCTGCTAATCCTGGTCAGTAATCTCGCCAATTTCGTCACATGCAATCACACGCTTGTGCAAACCAACAAGCTTTGCGTCTTTGGCTGAGAGGATGCACATGTCTACAAAATGGAGCACTGTGATGACCTCAAATTTGACGTCGGGACTTTTGTGGTAATAGCGCAAGAACTCGACAAACTAGCCATTTTTAACGGGATTCAAACGCCACTTTTCACTCATTATTTCCTGATACAGTTAGTATCTGGCAATAAGAATAGCTAAGAAATGTCCGAAAACGCGTCATTTCCCCATTCTGACTGCCAAGGTAAAGTTATTCAGCCCCATCCTTTCTAACACAGCATCCGGCTTAACGGGCTCAAAGATACCTTCATCAAGATCAAGGATATCCCTTCTAAAGCGATTAACTTGAATGGTTAAGACAACCAAGTAAATCATCAAGGATAAAGAAATTGTCGCCGGCCTGTAGAATAAGCAGCAATTAATTTCCGGTTACCATGAAGACCAAACGCTTGTAACGGAGTATTATAATCTTCACATGCCACAGCTCAAACAAGCAGTACAAAAAGGGGGCTCAAAATATCAGAAAAGAAGGCAGAATTCATACAAAGACTACATAAAAATGACTCGAGCCTTAGCTAGTGTTATGATTTAGTCCACCATGCAGCAAGGATGTATCTTGGCACCTGATTCAGCGCTGGTGATCATGAGTATTGTGGTTGCTGGCTTATATTTTTTTGGCCAAACAGGGTATTAGATGTAGTAGGAAGGGCTGATTCTTCTGGCTAGGCCCTCAGCCACGCCGGAGAGCAACTGAATTGTAGCAGTTCGAGACGAACGCTCTTAGCTAAACGCACAGCATCTCAGATCATACATCAGAATATCTCAAGAAAGAATGCATCTATGGACGATGCTAGTTGCGACCCCAGGCTATTTTCCGGCCCATATCATCAAAAATGAAAGCTAGAAGAGATTCCCTACCAAAATCAATGCGTTTTGTGATTGGTTCACCATGGAAATCGCCATATCGGGCGAGGCGCGCTGAGGGCGGCCAATTTGTTGAGTTGCAGCAATTTGGGCATTGCGCTAAGCTTTTGACTCAGCCCCTCGGGCAATCTTCTTGTGACTACTTCAAATAGTGTGACATGCCTAACCCCATATCGCTATGAGACGGAAGGAGTGATTGGCTCGGGAACTTGTACGGCTACATTTGTAAAGTTTACTTTGGACTAAAAGAACAAGCTCTAGGCTCAGCCGCGTAATCCAAGAACCAGGTCACAAAGGTGGCATACGATTAGAGTTATACAGGAGGGTTAGTTATGAAATTCTTGCCGCCGTAATCAAAGGCACAAATATACATTTGTGAAGTTATTCAAGGAAACCAGCACCACATCGGCTCTCTTCACGGCCCCTCGTACGCTTCAAGGTAACAGATCTCCGCGGCCAGAGCTGATATGAAACCTCTTCCGTGTCCCGATCCTGCTCTTCATGTCGATCTGGCTCAGCTGTTTGGAAAAATTGACTATCTTAGTCTAGACGAGGCCTGAAGATTGTGACTTATTATGTCTTATATTTTTAAAACCTCTTGGTACCCACATGTTCATGCACTCGACTCATAAGCACATCATATCATAGCTGTCATGTGGTCCAGCACGATCGACTATGTCGCCGAGACTGAAGGGGTTTCGGCCCCACCTTCTCAAACCGACCATTGAGAATGACAGCAGAAGTGAAACCGATTTGGTGAGAATGGACGTGGAAGCCCACTGACAGAAATCTGGTGTGGCGAGAAGCAAAATCAATATTTATTTTGTCGCATCGCCACCGTTGGATTTGAATCGGTCCGACTGTGTCAAAACGCGGTGGAAGTTTCACATTGGACCTGGGGTTGATTCAGGCGATACCATTGCGTCATACCATGTCTCTGCTGGGTGTTCAAAGTTTTCTGGTTGCGCCATCTCGGCCTGTTCGATAATTTAGCTTCAAGAGATGGCAAGCCCATACGACAAGGGTCGCTGACCTGTAGATACAAGGTTCGAAGTGAGTTTTTGGCTATAGTTTTGGGGATTAATCCCCCTTCAATGGCCTCAGACATTCTGCTTGCTTGACAGCAGCGAAAGTATCAGCGATTTTGATGGACGAGACGATCGAATTCTACATCTTGCCTCTTTTTTCACCATCCGCTTCATGCTTCCCCAGCAAGAGCAGTTCGTCTAAGTTCGTCAAAGAGCGACCGAGGGCCGAGGTATGAAATTCGATTTCCGTCCTCTCTGTAAACCTCCAGTGTCTCGACCGCACCTTCACTCCCATCTCTCGGCTCCGTCATTCCGTACAGATCAGGGCCGCCATCTTCCGGCATGATGCTTCCATCCGCGACCCGGGCAAGAAAGGACTCTGCCGATGCAATCAAATTTCCCGCATCTCCATCGCAGGTCAGATGACCAGCCGCTAACTTGACACGACCTTTCGACGCATCAGTCTGTACCAGGCCTGCCAGTGTCAATGTACTTGGGACTTGGATGATTTGGCCTTGATACTGACCTGCCAGTCTATTCCATTCATCCACCATGCCTCGCAACTTGTGCAGGGTTTCGCGAAAGGAGATTATGCAGCCTTCAGGCGGAAATAGGACCGGGTAATCCTCGTAGAGAGTGTCACCGACGAATAATACTCGTTCACTTGGATCCCATACAGCTAGCTCATCGGGCGTGTGGCCTGGTGTTTGGTAGAGCACAAGACCGAGGGAATTCCCCTGAATATCGGTTATTTCTTGACCATCTTCGCCCCAATGAGTCACCTTGTACTCTGGTGTTTCCATATCCACGTAGCGACACATAGAGGTAGTAGGCAGGCGTCCTGGGCCTTCAATGAAGTCCTTGTCGTATCCACTCGCCCAGACGGCGGTTGTGTCTGCAGTGAACAGAGGAACGCCGCCTAAAATTATTAGCGACGCCTTTCTGCCCGTCGCCCGTCCCAAGACCTACCAATATGATCAAAGTGGCAGTGACTGCAAATTACCACATAGTTTTTGATAGCCCCAGGATTCAGAGGCTCGTTATCATTAGTGGCTAGTGGATGCGTTTCCAAAAATATCTTGAGTGAGTTAATTTTGATGCTTTCGTGCCTGCTTATGCCTCCAGATCCCGTGTCAATGAGCACGAGGCATGAAGGGTAGGACTTAACGTAGATAAATGGATTTTCGTTCCATTTGTCTTCTTCGATAAGTAAAAAGGTGGTAGCGTTGAGTTTCTTCGCGGCGAAGCAGGTGCCTGGTTCGGCGGCAGGGTTCGGCAGCCTGGCTGGGCCTTGCCTTTCTGATGGATGAGCAAAGCACATGGTATCTTTGGGACTAGGTAGGCTTTTGGATGGATGGATGAAGTTCAAAGAAGTGACGAGTTATATCATTGCAACTTGACAATGACTAGCGGAGACCCCGCAAGCACGACGTGAGTCAGCCCAGATTTAGCTCATTATCATGTGCGGCGGGGCACTTTAGGTTTGCGGCTGATAAGCTGCTCGCCCTGTTCGACCAAACCCTTTCCTGCGTATATACTTCGTCATTGACTTGGATTATCACTTGCAATATGTTCATGAGGCGACCGATGTGATATGCTTGAAGTAATTTGCTCGTCGACCATAGAGGAAATCCCAAATTCGACATCAACCATTCACTCAGTCACCCGAGATGACCGTGTTTGTTTACTCTTCTATGGTGCAATGATTCACAACTCATCACGGCTTTACAACTCGACGAGATTCCGCGTCAGTAGGGATTTTCCGCGCATCCCGCTTGCTCAAATACAAGATTGCGATAATGACAAAAAACTGCAACACAGTCGTTGCCAGAGCGCTCTTGAAACCGGAAACCCATCTTGGCGCGCCCGATGCAGGAAACTGCACAACTTGTGTTCCAGCCATGATTCCCTGGCCGATCGCGTTCATGCTGGCAGTGACAACGGCACGCTCTTCTGCATCATTCGCCATCAGCACGGTTGCCCATCCCATTGCCATGGGGGAAATTGCTGGGCTGGTTAGCGAATGAAGCAGTAGGGACTGCGAATACATACGGCCCTCGAACCCTTGCAACATAAAAGCAGCCAGCCGGCCCTTCTCTCCAACATCCCATATGACTAACAAAATCATTCCCACCAGGACGGGAAACGTTGTCGCGATTGCCGGCACCCAGAAATTGCCTATTTTGTCCGCTATGAAGCCCGCAATTAATGCTGCAGCAATGGAAACGGCAGTGGTAATTGTCGGTAGTGTGTTGACCTGAACCACGGAATAGAGACGCGGGCTGTTGGCTTTGAGATACAACGAGAACGGTTGGCCTCCGGGTAAGATGTTCTGGTCTAACAGGATCCACAACAGGACAAACATGTAGAAATGCCAGCGACCCAAAACGCGCCGAAAGATGCTCTTTGATAGTTTAAGCTGCGGCGGTGCAGTCACTCCTTCAATTCGGTGTTGCGCAAGCTTGTGCTCTTCCTGGGACAAGAGGAGGGGTTTTTTTCGAGAAGGTACATCTGGGAACACGATATAGCCGCTTTTACTTGTTAGCCGGTCACAAAAACTCGGAAAGGGACATACATGAAGGAGATGCAGAGAGTGATGACGGCATCAATGATAAACAGCCATCTGTCACGCTGTCAATACTATAGCGCTTCCACAAGTTCAGTTGACTTGCCTCCAGCCACGAAGACCGTGGACACCGTTCAGGTTTGTGTACGCAGCCGCCTGAAGATAGCCTGCGAACATGGTGCCAGCAGGACTACAGACGTAAAACAAGGCCACTCTCCTGGCAACCTCGTGGGGTTTATACCAAGAGCCAATGATGTATATGGTACCTGTAAAGGAGCAGCATTCAAACAGTCCGACGAAAAACCGCATGGCATAAATGGCCTCAATTGTCTGGACCCAAGCAAGGCCGAATGTTGCCAGGCCCCAGCCAAGCTCAAGCGAAGGAAGTACAATGTTAGCTGGGTAGCGAGTCATGAAGTAACAAGCCGGAATCATGGCGGTGCAATAGGATGCCCAAAATGTTGCTGTAATGTAGTTGAGTTCGTCCCCCTCGATGCCAATATCTTCCTTCATTCCGCTGCATCCTTGTGAGAAGACATTTTGTATGGTGTTGGTTTTTCTTACCTCACGTATGCATTTGTCAGTGATTGCTGATCCAAATACTTTGTAAAAAACGAAAGACACCCGAAGACAAAAATGCTCAGGTCCAGCTTCAACACCACAAGCTTCTCGCTACCCGGCATATCTCTTGAGTACCATCGCAAAAATGTCATGAAGCGAAGCCACACATTTTCTCCTGCTTCAGGAACGTTTTCACTCTCGGAAGCAACATGCTGGGTTGCCACTATAGAATGAGCCACTTTTGTTGCCATTTCTTTTAATCTGGGCCAGGAGAACAATCCCAGCTTCGTAACAAGACTATAACCAAGTGAGACCAAGAAGCAAAGAGGACAATAATGTCGTTAAATAATCGTAGCAATACATGATTACTAACCCCTGAAGAAATTTTGATGCACACCTCGCTAACTTGACGATTATGCGGGCCACAATAACGCCATCGCAAACCGAAACAATGTGGGATACTCCAAGATGAACCTATCCCAGCACTTTGTCGCTCAGAAATGTGAGTCTTTTTTTTTTGCATCGAATTATACGGATGAGGTATCATTTACGCATAACTGATACCACTGGCCGACATAAAATGAACCACGCCAACTTGTTCACGGAGGTGGTTTCACAGACTCGTTTGGCTGGACAAGGTCGTATCGACCCACATCATGTCTGATACCACGATCATTCATAATTACACCATCGCATGCCTGAACGAATGTTGTGGGATTTGCTTTGATACACCAACTGATATCAGATGCTTGTTAATCTAGAAATGTTGACAGCCTTGAGGTTGCATGGCCTCGTCTATGAATAGTCTAGGGTAGGAATTTTCTCAGCAATGTTATCGAACGCTCTTCGCACAAGAACTTGTTACTGGAGCCAGACACCGTACATAGTATGCCATTCTTTTATTTCATTTAATAAAGCTGAAAACTATTCGGCCTGTACTCCATTTCAAATGGGACTTTTGTATGCAAAAATATAACTAATTTTGGTGAGGATTTTCATAAAAGCTGTTGCATCCGTGTCCACCGCCGAATGAATCTGAATTTTTGAATGGGTCATGATACTAAGATTGGATGAATCACGCTCTACTTTTCTATGTGTAAAAGTCTTGGCATGCGGTCTGGCCACATGGCTTCGGTGTTCGATTGTCGTCGAACTAGCCGTTTTCGCGGCCTTTGGTAGGTTTACTGGAGCAGAGCCTTGGCAATTCCACGTGCAAGGGGAGAGACAGGAAGACTATGGTATGGGCGGAGATGCTGGCGGGCGGCTACGCTGATGCGTCTATAGGCCAGGAGGAGTAAATAGAACGTAATCGATTTTTGTTGTGCCTTGGATCTTGTCAGTCGCCTGCAGAAAGCGGCTGGTAGCGCACGTCTGGGAGATATTGCGGAGATGTTACAGCGGGGCGTGGGCCAAACTAAGGCAGCTAACCGCAAGCAGCATTTGCGCCAAGTCGGCCAAGTTCCAGGGGCTGGCGACGCTGAGGCGGCACGAAATCAGCCAGAGGAAGATTGTGATTGGGAGCAAGTGCGATAAGCACATGGATGCCACGATAACTCAATCCTCTGTGGCGGCATCAGGTTAATTGCCGCTAGCACTCGCTCGCCATCCGGAGCACTGGCGCGCGGGGATTGCGGGGTAGAGCGACTGAGGCCGGCAGCTGCTGGAGCTGGCGCCATGCCGGCCGGCGATTTGGTCGAGGTTTGCCCATTGCGGCATATCGATTCGTCTATCTTTGACGACCACGCCGACTCCACAAATGGCGCGAAGCGTGCCGATAACCAATCGAGCAGCGGCTTATCGGGCAAAGCAACACCGGCGCCCACTTGACGACGGCCTTGATGGTGCAAGTGGGGCCTCTTCGTCCCATCCATCGGGACTTTCTGAGCCGTCCTCAAGGGGCTGATAACAGTCGTCGGCTGGCTTGCCTGGGAACTGGGTTATATAAGTGTCGGCATGGGCCTATCACCTAGAATTGCCGCGTTTTCCCTTTCTCCGCATCTGCTGCTTGTCTCTCAAAATTCTGCATACCCTGGCAATGGCGGAATCAAAGGAAGCTGCAAGCGGTTACAGATTGGGAGTGGATGTGGGAGTAAGTCTGGCTCCGCCTTGATCCACCTGTTTCTGTTCCTATAAAATAAACTAGAAATGGACTCCTGAAGCTGACGCCGAACCCCAGGGCACTTTTACTGATGTGTGCGTCGTCACACCCCAAGGTAGCTTAGTGCAAGCCAAATCCCCCTCTACGTCTCCGGATCAGAGTGTGGGAGTTAAGCATGCGATTGACAAGGCTCGCGAGATTCTCAAGCGCGATTATAAGTGGGAGGGAAAGTTTGACTTTATTCACCATGGCACTACGGTCGGTGAGTCTCTCTGGATTTCAGCCATATTGTGATCGCATCGCTAATTCAATCAGCCACAAATGCAATTTTAGAAGGCAAGGGAAACAAGTCTGCCCTTGTTGTTACTGCAGGCCACAAAGATGTTCTCAACTTGAGACGGTCTCAGATTCCCGGCGCCCTGGGCGCTTGGCTGACCTGGGAAACTCCTAAGCCAGTGATCCCTCTGGAACTCACCATTGACGCACCGGAGCGTGTCTCGATTGAGGGAGAGATTGTCACACCTTTGGACGAGGGTGCTCTTCGAAAGAATCTGGCCCGCTTAAAAGGCGAGAACCCTGAAGTCATCACAGTTAGTCTGATCAACTCGTTTGCGAATAATGCGCACGAAATCGAGGTGCGACGCATTCTCAATGAAGAGTTCCCAAATGCCTCAGTCGTCATCTCAAGCGAGGTGCTCCCCGAGGTAGGCGAGTATGAACGAACAGTTACAACAGCTGCAAACGCCATTGTTAAGCCGACAATGCAGCGTTACCTCAGCCACTTGACAGACATTCTGCATGACGATAGTGATATTATCCGCATCTTGAAGAGCGATGGTGGATTGACCAATCTTGATGTTGCTGGCGAGTACCCAGTGCATCTACTAATGTAAGAGTCCCTTGAGAATCAAATAGAGCAAAAGATTGAATTTACTAACAAAACTTGGCAAAAAGGTCAGGACCTGCCGGTGGTGTGCGTGGAATCACCCATGCCGTGTCGGGCAAGTACCCCAACCTCATCACTCTGGATGTAGGTGGCACCTCGACGGATTGTGCCCTCATTTCCAACGGCATCCCGACTCTTCGCCGAGAGACCAAGATTGGTTCACTGAGCGTCAAGGCTCCCTCCATTGATGTCCACACGGTTGGTGCCGGTGGTGGCTCCATTGCCCAGTACAACCCGGTCACGGGAAATCTCCGCGTGGGCCCTGAGAGTGCTGGCGCAGTCCCGGGTCCGGCGTGTTACGGTAGGGGAGGCACTCAGCCAACCGTCACTGATGCGAACCTGGTCCTTGGATACCTGCCAGAGTCTCTCTTGGGGGGTGAGTTCAAGCTTGATGTGGCTCTCGCCACCAAGGCCGTTTCTGGCCTGGCCACTCAGATGGGCATCTCGGTGGACGAGGCGGCGCATGGAATCATCAACCTTGCCAACGAAGCCATGTATGGTGCGATCAGAACGGTGTCGGTTGAGCAGGGCTACGATCCAAAAGATTTCTCTCTTGTCGTGTTTGGTGGCGGCGGCCCGCTTCATGCGAACGCGGTTGGTGAGCTTTTGGGCTCCTGGCCCGTCATTGTCCCACCCGCTCCCGGTATTCTCTGCGCTCAGGGAGACGCCGTTACAAAGCAAAGCCACGAGAAGACAGCCTCCTACATCAAGATTCTATCCACCTTAGATCTCCAGGGCTTCCGGGACCAGTTTGGCGACTTGATCAAGGATTGCCAAGACAAGATTGTTGCTTCTGACACCACGGGCACAATCAAGGACACCCTCAAGTCAACCCTCCAAGTCGACTTGAGATATATGGGGCAGTCTCAAGAAATTACAGTAGACCTCGATGAATCGCTCCTCCCGGGCGAACTATCCAAGATCCAGGACAGCCTCCGCGGAAAGTTTGAAGCCGAGCACAACCGCCAGTTCACTTTCATCATGCCACAGCACCCAATTGAGCTCATCAGACTTCGCTCCATCGTCTCTGATGACTCACCCGACGTTGAGCTCAAGAGTCTCGGCAGCTCTCAGTCAGACGTCCACGCCCCAGAGAGCGCCATTTTGTTCAAGCGCAACGTATACTACAACAAGGAACGGCTCGAGGCTACATTCTGGGATCGAAAAGCCATTAGTATCCCCGGAGTCAAGATCTATGGCCCCTCGGTTATTAGCGAAATGGACTCCAACACACTGGTCCTCCCAGGCTATGTCGCCACAATTGACGAAATGGGAAATATTGTCATTACTCCTAGTGAGGGAGGCAAATCCGCCGAACCACAGAAGTCCTTGACCCGCGAGGAAGCAAAGCAGAAAATTTTGGATTCTCCCATCATTCCCAACCTGATCTCGTCTGCCTTAGGAGCCATCAAGTTGGAGATGGATGCCTTGATGTTGCGGGTTTCCATGTCTCCGGCCATCAGAGAGCAGCAGGTGTGTGGATTTGGCAAGCCCATTTTCGTGGAATATGCATTGCTGACGAATAGATGACAGGATGAGTTTAACGTCTTGACTCGAGCAGACGGCGAAATGCTCGTTGGACAGTTTGGTAGCTTCATCACAGACTTCCTCAAAGCCTGGACAGGGCCAGTCGAAGAGGGAGACGTCTTCATCACAAATGATGTCTATGAAATGCGAGGAGCTGTATCCCATTTCAACGATGTAATCATTCTTGTCCCAGTTTTTTACCAGGGTCATCTTGTAGGTTGGGCAGCCAACTTTGGCCATTTGACGTAAGTTGGCTCTCATCAGCTGGTCTATTTTGTCTCCTCCATCTAACCATTCGCAGAGATGTTCAGGGAAAAACTCCTGGTAGTTTGTCAATCGATGCCACGACAGTTTACGAGGACGGATTCCAAATCCCCGCCATCAAGTTGTTTTCCAAAGGTGTCATCAACCAGGATTTAATGACGGTCATGTGCCGCAACTCAAGAGCGCCTGACTGGTTCAGAAGCGACATCATGGCCTTGCTTGCCGCATGTAACATGGCATCTTCTAGATTGCAGGAACTCTGCGACCGATTTGGCGAAGAGTGAGTATCTCACAGTACGCTGCCTATGTCCGTATGCTGAGCAATTCCACAGGGTCTTCATGGCTGCCACCGATGTTCTTTTAGAAAGAAATAAGAATGCTGTAGCAAAGATGATTGATACGGTCATTCCAGACAAAAAGGCCGAATTTATCGACTTTATTGACGATGACGGTCATGGAACTGGCCCGTTTGCCATCAAGTGCACCATGGAGAAGAGAAATGGAAAGCTGTTCTTTGATTGGAGCGGCTCCTCTCCCCAGAGCACCTATTCCATCAACTATATGCTCTCGGCGAACATGTTTAAAATGTACATTATGTAAGTGAAAGATTTCAGATTGATCATGGAATAGCCGCCTATCTAACTTGAATAGCTATTATCTGCTGGTAGTTCTTGATCCGTACACCTGGGTTAACAGTGGTGCCAACGACCTCATTGAGGTTTACATCCCTGAGGGATCCATCTTGAACCCTGTCCGCCCTGCGGCTGTTAGCTGCAGAACCCATCTCCTCGGACGAGTCTTTGATGTGATCCAGGCGGTTCTCGGACAGCAGATTCCAGAGCACAGGGCCGCTGCGGGCTTTTCTGACTCGCCTCACCTCTACTACTCAGGATTCAAGCCTTCAGGTGAATTCTTCCTCCTGTATCAAATCGGATTCGGAGGTGTTCCGGCCCGACCTGCAGGCGATGGCGTACGTATTACCATCTGCCCCTTTCAGAGCCATGACTGACACTCCTCCCAGCCTGACTGCCACTGCCTGTTCCCTTCCATCAAGTCTATCCCTACAGAAAGCATTGAACTGTACTTCCCCTTGCGAATAGAGGTCAACGAGGCGCTTGCCGATAGCGGTGGCGCTGGTTACTTCCGAGGCGGAAACGCCCAGCGAACTCTGTACAAGTTCCTCTGCGCCGGCGAGGTCAGCGTCCACGATGATCGAGCCTTGACTGTGCCATGGGGTCGTGACGGCGGCTTTCCTGGAATGCGATCTCGCAAGGTGTTGATCCAGTACTCCAAAGACGCAAAGAACCCGCCCCGTATCCCCCTTGCGTCCAAGGCCGATCGTGTCTGGGTCCAAAAGGAGGACGTTTTGGAGTGGGTGACCTGGGGAGGAGGAGGTCTCGGTGACCCCCTAACCAGGCCCACTGAGGCCGTGGCTTCCGATGTACGTCGGCGCTTGGTTACCGTGGCTGGTGCCGAAACCAAATACGGTGTGGTAATGGACCCGGAGACTCTTTCGGTGGTGGTCGAAAGAACCGACGCTCTCCGTGCTGAGATGACTACCGCAAGGAGCCAGGACAAGCAGACGTCCATGTACAACCGAGGAGGAACCTTGGAGGAGCTCGCTGTCAGCTACACCAAGGAAACTAGTCTTCCGGCTCCCTCCCCACAGTGGATTACAGAGCCATACGGACCTCATGCCGGTCTTGATTACGTTAAAGATTGGTACAAGACCATGAAGGAAAAGGGAGGTTGGGACCTTTAAGTAAGCTTATCTTTCAGATATCCAAAGTTAGCCATGTAGCCTTACTCAGAATCTTTCCTTAGACTGAGGTTTACGAGGGAAGCATATTCCTTCGCAACTTCCATAACAAATTCCATTTTCTATGCTGCTAGTAATACAATGAGATCCCGTGATGAAACAGCAACAATAGTCCGCCGCAAAATTATTCTCGGTGGACCGGCACGAGGTTAACCATCATAGGTCCCTTTTCCCATAAATTATAGACTTTCTGCTTTTCCATCCAACCATCGCTCTCCGGTGTCAAGGCCAAATCAAAATTCCAGATAACACGAGAAAGGATGATTTTCATTTCGATATAAGCTAAGCTATCAGGATAGTTAGCAACCATCTTTGTGAAGCGAAATCATCAGTCATGGAGGCTTACTTTCTTCCCAGACAATTCCTAGATCCTAGATGAAATGGCTGAAAAACGTCACGGTGATCCGACTCGAATTCAGGGTCTCCAAGAAAGCGTTCAGGGCGGTATTCGAAGGGCTTTTTGAAGTGCTTTTCGTTATGATACATGGCCCACTGATGAACTGCGATGATTGTCTGATGGTGGGTTAGCAACTGAATTTCCAAATCCTACAGGTGAAGACCATGTAGGAATAAAGAGCTCGCTTCAAACCAGGGTCAAACTCACATCCTTCGGGACGTACTGTCCGGAAATGGTGGCCCCCTCCGGTGGAGTAATCCGTGGAAGTCCGCCAGCGACGGGTGGATACATTCTGAGGCCTTCTTCAATGCAAGCAAGCAGATATGGTAATGCGTTGACAGATTTGGAGTTTATTTCTTCTTGGCTCTTGAAGCTTGATCGGATTTCTTGGCTCAGCTTGCTAAAGACAGCAGGGTTCTTCATGAGCTGGTACGTGATTCCCGAAAGGGCCGTTGCTGTCGTTTCAGACCCTGCGATGATGAGAATACTAGCGTTGCTCTCAAGCTGGCCAAGAGATATGCCCTGTAAGTTCGAGTCAGCTACGCCGCCAAGAAGACAAAGCCTCTGTCGTTTCCAGTACTTCACTTACCAATTCATCTTTTTTTCTCAAAAGTCCTTCAATTAGATCTGGCCTTTCCCGGTGCTTACCGAGCTCGATGCGCCTGAGTAGCTTCTCCCGAGTCATTGATCGATGAGAATCCTGTCGTGATCGAGCCATCTTAGAAGACAGGAGGCGAAGTATTAGACTGCGCAGCCATGGAAAGTGACTCGAAATTTGCAGTGCGGTTCCCGCCCTTGCCATGTCAAAGATGATGCGAACCCATGGATGATAATCCGAATCCGCCAGGCATCCAAACGCTTCGCCAAAGGCTAGGTCTCCGATTATATCAAACGTGGTAAAATTATACCACGCCATAAGATCAACGGGGCCGGATCGTGCTTGCTCGTGCAAGCGCGAAATCAAGGCGTCAACATATCGCATGATTATTGGTTGCTGATCTGTCAGGCTTCTGTCACTGAAGCCATGGGACAGCTGCTTCCTGAGCATTGCATGCTCGGCCCCCTTTGCAGAGACGATGTCATTCGGCCCACCCGAAACATTGTAGAAAAAGGGAGATTTGATGAATTCCGGGGATCCCTTTGTTCTGTGGCCCATGATTTCCCGCCAAGCCTTCTCATTGGAAAATGCAAGTTCATTTGGCGCAATTCGAACCACGTCTCCGTATTTTTTGTGCAAATCAAGCATATCAAATGTCATTGTGCCAGTTATCAGGTTATAAGCAGACGCGAGGCGTGTGGCCCTCATGAGAAACGGCCCTGGAACATTGCGAAGGGGATGCAGAAATAGATTGTAGACAACTATTACGATCGGATACAATATCAACTGTGCAGCGTTAGCCTAGATGCTTCTTGTGCGCCGTGTTGTTCGTTCCAACTCACTAGTACCAGACACGTGGCAGCTAGAAAAGGCGCCATGTCCAGGAGTAACATGGTAGAAGAGAGCGGATGAGGCGAGTTTCAGTTCTGTAGCGTGTGTCTATGATGATTATTCTGATTCAAAAAATGATAGGCGAGCAGCGTTTATTGATGCAACTCAAAGTATGGGCGGTTACGTGTGCACCTCATCGTTACACTTATATATCTCCATGATAGATCGGCATGGATGCTTACCAACAACTACCGTAATGTGCGAGCCTCTCGTTATCGGGTTCACAAGGTTTGTCAAGCTGAGATAATGAAGCTTGGCTCAACACGGAGCTGGTGGCACAGCCCCAAACACCATATAACGCGACTCCATGCGACGTCTCACCGATTGTGGATCCTTCGCGCAATCCCGCTCCCACCTTGAGGTTGCTCGGCAGTCTGGCACAGCGTCTCGCTACCTACCCTGTGGTTGCATCTACTCACAATATGAGACGACTCCGAACAAACGAGGGAGAAGGATGGGGAAAACGACATCAACTGTGTCCGATCAAGACTGAACCGTTATCATCCTGCCAAGCACAGCCCCCCAAAAATGCATACTCCGCCCTGAATTCTGCGACAATATTCGCTGTTGACATCATCGCTGGCATACGTACGGCAGCTGCGCTTCGTCACAGCAACTCCCAGTGTGGCTGTTGGCTCTTGGCGTGGTCTGTGCTGGCACGAGAACGAGAACGAGATGCGAGATGAGATTCGCCTTATGAAACTCTACCACTCTCTCGACCAATTATATTAGCCTCAATACGATCTCTGCTAGCTCGGGACCTTATCGGGCCACGCTGCCGAAGAATTTCCCCGAAACGCTGTTTTCGCTTGGACCGGCTTCAAGCGATCGTCGCAATGTTTTGTGATGACGTTTCGCCTAACGCCCACCATTGCCGCATGGCACAAATCGGCGTCGGTGTGCTGGGAGCAGGCGTCCTTAGCGATGGACCTTGAGTTGATGCCCTGTAGTAGTCAGATAGATCGGACGCATTGCGCAGCTAGACGGCTTGTCCTCGTGGCGGCTGTGTGATTCAGGACGCCGCACCTGTCACTCCACGCAGATCCATTAAAATCAGATTACAAATTGACAACATTTTAATTTCAAAGCTAAAAAAAAAGATAACAATTTATTTCTGAATAAAAAATAAAAACAAGCTGCAGGCTCAACCGGGTGATCCAGGAACCAAGCCACAAAGGTGGTATACAATTAGAGTTATACAAATGGGTTGGTTGAAGATAACAATAAATAAATTAAAAAATAGAATGCATTTTTGCATCCATATCAACTTGCCCGTTTGCTTACTTGCTCTCACATCACGCGAAACTAGTCTAAACTACCTCAGCAACCAAGTTGATCCAAAAAATACACAATCACTGCTTCTCATGGAGGTATGTGTGGTACGACAAGGGGCGAGGCTTCCAAAGGCCCGAGAGAGAAAAGAGGCCTGCGAGCAGCAGGCAAGCAAGACCGGTAGCAAGGTTTGCAATTCCCAAGAAGGTGTTGCGTGCTCCACCAAGCGACCGCGTGGTGATGAGGACCGATTTTGTGCCTCCATTCTTGTCTGCAGGGAAGTCTAGAGAGGCATGGAATTAGCATTAGTAGATGATTGCGTGAAAAGCCCACTCACGCGAAAATACTTCTAGGCGATACAAGCCCTTCTCCATTGGCTGGTCATCGTTGCGCATTGCTAGTTTGGCGAATCCAGACGAAACAGCTGTTCGCATCCACACCATAAAGGATTCATCGGTCTCCGGGTTAAACATATTGCCTGAGTGGTAGCCGTTGGGGTACCTCTCAGCCCAGCTTGGGGGTGGCACAATGACACCGTCACCTGCGTCAGCGCTGGACGGGATTTCGTACGTGCTGGGCTTGTAAAACGACCTGTCATTGTCTGAGGCGATTCCTTGCCTGGTCATGTTGTAGGCAGTGCCGTTTTGCGCGTCGCTACTTCCTGCATCTATCCGGAACGGGTTGGAAAAAGTGTCGTTAAAGTACGATGCTGCGATCAAGCCGCAGGGATAGATGATCTTTTCCTTGCCGTTTACTGTTGTCGCGTCAAGGTCCTTGCAATCTGAATCCTTGACGGATTTCAAGCTAACGCTTTTCCCCTTTAGTTGCCCCGAATTGAACGAGGTCACGTAATTGCGGTGGTTCTGGAAAAGATTGGTGAGGCGATAATAGAACAGAACGGGCGGCTTCATATCACTGGGAAGGTAAAATTCCATCGTGCACAGCGTATAATTCTTGGTGACGCCATCAAATGTCAGCGTTTTGCTGGAGCGTTTCCACCTGTCCAAGGAGGGGTCGGCAGATGATTTGGGGTCTCTCAACACCTTATTCGAAGGCATTGTTTCGAAAGTGTCGTAAAACGTAATCTGGTGACATCTTGTGTAGTCTAGACGTATTTCTTTCACCTTGGCAGATGTCGGGTCAGTGATGAAAGGCGACCAAAGGGTCTGGATATCTCAAACCTTGGAACTAGCCACCACCCAAAAGGCACCAAACGCGAGCAAAAGGATGCTAATTATCAGCAGGATTATGCCTGAGAATTTTGGTGTATAGACTGGACTGCGGTATGCGGTTAACTCGCATGCCAAAAACCTTTCCGACTGAATCGTGAACTCACTCCCATGCCGACATGGTCTGTTGGGTATAGGGCGTTTCTTTGGGCCGCCGAGACTTGGTGGCTGCTTGCGCATCTTTTGACTTCAGTTTCGACCAACCCATTTTGCGGGGATCGAAAGGGGAGCAAATGGAAAACTAAGATTTGGTATGGTATGTAACCAGAATCCTATAAGTGAGCTTGAGCTCCTGGAATGTTTAGGAAATGCCCGGCGCGAATGGAAATGGCATCCTATTGTACAAAGAGGACGCGGGGACGGCCACATACGTAATCTTGTAGGAGCGAAACGTGTCGGGGCGACAGGAATAGTGTCATTTGGCTTGGCGCAGTGAGAAAGCTTAAACTTGGATAGTTAGACTGGTTCAAACACGTTTTACATGATCAATACGTGCTGCGCCCAGGAAATACGATCCATGACCCGAGGATCTGCAAGGCTATCCGAGATCAAATCTGCCTGCATGGTCTGAGCCATGTTATAGTGACTGTAGCTGGTTTGTCAAGGACATTTCAAAACGTCTTCAACTCACTGCCCCTGTTTTATCCAAGCGCAGTGGACCGAATCGCGCTAAAGGAGCGATGCCAAGAAAAAGAACTGGATACTCACAGAGAAAGTCATCATGTCAACCAATGTTGATGTTGCACAACAAAAATTATTTTTCTTAAACGATATATCCAATTCTGCCTGCATCGCCCTAATGACAAAAATAGGAATGATCAGAACGAGAACAATGTTGCAGATAATGACTTCCACGACCCGAGCTCTCGTTATCGTTCTCGCAAACCTTGGATGAAACGGACTTGGCTGAAATTTAGGTTAATGCTGCGGCCAAGCCGCTAAGCCTAGACACGCGCGCGCAAGTATAATGCCGCCTTGCCAACATAGCCCCCTAGTACCAAGTCCCGGGACGTACGGTGTGAAACTTGATTCGTCTAGAAAATACGTCTTCATCTATCGCGATTCTTGTATATAGAGGAAGGCTTCTAGAAGAATTAGTGTTGTCCAAGTTTTTCTGACCTATACGTGCATCTTTCTTTGTTCCCTTTATCCCTTCTCTTCCCTCCCCACGCTCCTTTCAGCTTGCACCCTGTGCGCACCAATTTTCCCTCGCTGCTTTCAAACAATTATGAGCTCTGGAGGCTTCTGGGACAAGTTTGCCCAGGTAGTTCTGCGGCGATCTCCCATTCCTCAATCCCAAGATGGACGCAAGATCCCTCTTCGACTAAATTACCAACGAGAAGCTGTCCTCATAGATGAGAGACGAGGAGCGCCCTACATCTCCAATTCTATTCGCACTTCAACATATACAATCTGGGACTTTCTTCCACGGCAGCTAGCCTATCAGTTCAGCCGCCTCGCTAATAGTTATCTGCTGGTCATTTCCATTTTGCAGGCCATTCCCGGCCTCAGCACCACGGGTAGTTTCACCACTCTCATCCCGCTGGTCATCTTCGTCACCATCGTCATTGTCAAGGAAGGCTACTATGATTGGAAGAGACATCGTCAGGATGCTGCCGAAAACAACCGCCCCGCAACAGTCTTGCGGGCTCGCTCAGTTGCCGCCTACGGGACGCACGATGCAGCTGATCTTGAGTGGATGAGCACAGTGTGGAACGACTTAAAGGTTGGAGAAGTCATCAAACTCAGCAACAATGACGATGTCCCCGCAGACATGGTACTTTTGAATGCTACCGGGGAAAAGGGATTTGCTTTTGTTGAAACCATGGCCCTGGATGGCGAGACCAACCTCAAAGCCAAGCAGCGGCCTGCGACACTAGCTGATTGCAGCACAATCGAAAACATTGCCGCATGTGATGCCACATTTGGCATAGAGGACCCCAACGCAGATTTATATCGCTTTGACAGCAGGTTGACCACCAACGGCAAGACACTGCCTCTGACGATAAACGAGGTAATCTATCGAGGCTCAACAATCCGAAACACGCCCGAGACCGTGGGCATAATCGTCAACACGGGTGAGGAATGCAAGCTCAGGATCAACTCAAAGATGAAGATCAAGGCCAAGAAGCCGAAGCTGGAGCACATTACAAACTACATTATTCTCTCACTCATCGTCTTCATCCTTTTGCTTTCCGGAATCTGTACCCTGTGTTACGTCCTGTGGAAGGACCAAACCGAAAGCCGCGCATGGTACCTGTTCGGCTCGACAGTTCCGATGGTGCAAATCTTCATTGGTTTCATCATCATGTTCAACAACGTCATTCCTCTGTCCTTGTACGTCGGTCTCGAAACTATTAAGCTGGGCCAGCTGGTCCATATCAGCAGCGACATCAACATGTATGACGAGGCAACCGACACTCCCGCGCGCGTCAACAGCACGAATAACCTGGATGATCTTGGCCAAATCAGCTATCTCTTCACCGACAAGACTGGCACACTGACCGAAAACATCATGAAGGTGCGCAAGTTCAGCATAGTCGGCACAAGTTGGCGACATCAACCACTTTTCGCCAAAAATGATTATCCAGACATGCCCGACCCAGGCCAAGAGCTGCCAATATCCACGCTCTTGGAACAAATTCATTCCCAACCATACAACACGATTGAAGCACCGGTCCGACACTTCCTTCTCGCCATGGCGCTCTGCCATACCTGCTTGCCCACCACCGGCACAAACGGCGAGATTGAGTTTCAAGCCTCTTCGCCCGACGAGCTTGCGCTGCTCGAATCAGCAAGGGAGCTAGGCTTTCTGGTCATTGCGAGATCATCGCAGTCCATCACAATCCAAATCACTCACTCAAACGGCGTCATGGAGCATATCGAATTCCAGATTCTGGACACGATCGAGTTCAGCAGCAAACGCAAGCGCATGTCCGTCATTGTGCGGTTTCCGGACGGCACCCTGTGGCTCGTCTGCAAGGGTGCCGACTCCATCATTCTTCCTCGACTCGCAATGGCCCCCGCAGAGATGATGGACGACATGAAGGCAAACTCAGGGCTCAAAGACAACGCCGCGCTCGCATCGCCCCTTCACTCGCCGTGGCGCCATGGACCGCCGCTCAACGATGGGCAGGGGTGGGTTGAAACCCAGGGCGGGACACTGGAGGACTACGCATATGCTCGGCAGGCGGAGAGCCATCTTCTGCAGGGAGAGGACATGATTCCCATGAAGGAGAACACGAGAGCTGCTGCAAACGCTGGATCCTTTTCAGGTGGATCGCTCCGAAACATTGTCGGGTCAGCTGCAGCGTTTGCCAGCGACGAAACCGAGTGCATTCGCGAATGCTTTTCCCACATTGACAGGTACGCGGCCGAGGGTCTGCGTACCCTTGTCTACGCATGCAAGGTTCTGTCTGAAGAGGAGTACCGCGACTGGAAGCGACAATACCGTGAGGCCGAAACAAGCCTCCAAAACCGCCAAGAACGGATCGAGCAAGTTGGAGAGCAGATGGAACAGGGTCTTCGCATCGTCGGGGCCACAGCCGTCGAGGACAAGCTCCAAACAGGAGTGCCCGAGACGATTGAGAAGCTGCGCCAGGCCAATGTCAAAATATGGATGCTGACGGGAGACAAGAGGGAGACTGCCATCAGCATCGCATACTCGGCTCGCATCTGCGGGCCAAAAACGCAACTGTTTATACTGGATGCAACATCTGGGAGCCTCGAGGCCCAGATGTCGAGGATTTCTGACCAGATCCTGCACAATCAGAGCTCCGCAACCCCGACCGCGGTTGTCATTGATGGCGGCACGCTCACGGCCGTCGAAGAGGATCCAGAAGGTCGACTGCGTGGCCTGTTCTACCGCCTCGCACCAAGGATAGACTCGGTCATTTGCTGCCGGGCATCCCCGGCTCAAAAGGCCTTTCTGGTTCGTCTCATTGGCAACAATCCGCTCTCCAAGGTTGACCGGGGTCGCTGGTCCTGGCTCGCGCCCTGGTCGAGGCCGGCCAAGCCCCTCACGCTCGCAATTGGCGATGGCGCCAACGACGTGGCCATGATTTTGACGGCCAGCGTGGGTGTTGGAATCACCGGGCGCGAAGGCACACAGGCTACCAGGGTTGCGGATTTCAGCCTGTCGCAGTTCCGCTTCCTGGCGCGGCTCATGCTGGTCCACGGCCGCTGGAACTATCACCGCACCACCCGCTTCATCCTGACAACATTCTGGAAGGAAGTTCTATTCTACTTCCCCCAGGCTGTATTCCAGCAAGCTACCGGCGCAACAGGAACCAGCGTGTACCACTCCCAGGCTCTCCTGCTTACCAGCTTCATCACTGTGGCAACCATTCTCGTTGTGGGAATGTACGAGCAAGATCTCAGGGCCGACACCTTGTTAGCCGTCCCACAACTCTACACCTATGGACAAAACGGAGAGGGCTTGACAGTCATATCGTACCTTGGCTGGATGGTCAATGCTCTCGCTGCAGCCTTCATCATCTTTGCAGGATGCTGGGTTGGATACGGAGGCAGTGTCGAAACAGTCTTTGATAACGGTACATACGCTACGGGCACACTAATTTTTGTCGCTTGCATGGTTTGGATCAATTATAAAATCTTGTAAGTTGATTGCAAATATATCATTGATAATGCCCCTTTTTTTAACATTTTCTTTTTCTCGACAGGATTATCGACACGCATCATAAAAACAACATCGTTCTCTGGTCTTGCTTTGGATCTATTATCGGAATCTTCTTCTATCTTCTAATCGCCTCGCTTATCAACGGCTACGACATTAGTCCATACTCCGTCAAAGGAGGCTTTACTAAGACTTTTGGGCGCGATCCTTCCTGGTCCTTCACTCTCATATATGTGGTCGCTCTCTTGATCGCCATAGAGTCGATTATGAAGGGAGTGAGGCAAAACGCTCTAATCCGAGCTTTGTTTGCCCGCTTCCTATCGGCAGTCACAAGGACTCCCGCTCCTGGTGGCGTGCGCGAAGGCTTTTCGGATTGGGAGCCGTGTCTGTGGCAGGAGATGGAAAAGGACAAGGCCGTTGCGAGGCTCTTGGAAAATATACGCAAGACAAATTAATTGGGTGGCCCCGATCCAACCATTGATGAATACGCATACAACGTCATGATTTAACCTTTCCTTTATTTTACACTTGATTTTGATTCCCTTTGTTCATAAACCAAGCATCTATGAGATATAGCACCACATGTCTTTATCCACTTTACCCATACTTGACAGAAGTTATTCACTGTACAATATAGAGTTATCGATTTTAAACAATTATTTTTATCAGCTTTGTGTGCACGTACCAGTGAATAATGGAATATTGAGATACAAAGCGAATCGGCCTGCGTCCCCAACCATGTTACCAGTTTAAAAACACATTTCAATAGTAAATCATGGTTCACGAAGCACTCGTACTACTCCATTCCTATTCAAATACAGTATCCTGTGCATGAGGGATGACCTTTTCTGTTATTCTAATATTTATATTAATAACCTCGTGATATCATAGTTCCAGCACTTCAGATCCGCTTGGTACGCTTAAGTAACGGTGTAACCACCGTCAACTCGGAGGTCTGATCCGGTCATGTAGGAAGATGCATCAGATAGCAGGAATGTGACGGGGCCCATCAAGTCTACAGGCTGACCCATCCTTCCAGAAGGAATGAGAGACGTCCAGGTCTTCTCAAGTTCCGGGTTATCGTTCAGAATCTTTTGGGTCCTGCGGCTGATCAATAACTGGGCCATTGTCGACAACCAGAGGCAAGACTTACAGGGCTGTGAGCATGTATCCGGGAGAAATGCAGTTGACTCTGATGTTAGCATGGGCCCACTCGACGGCCAGCGATGCAGCCAAGTGTCGGACAGCAGCCTTGGCGGCATTGTAGGGGCTAAAATTCCAGCCGTCAGTCTTTTCCTTTCTTCAAGGCAAAGGAGATCAAACTCACGCTTGGGGCTGAGGGACGTTGACGATGGATCCAGACATGCTTCCAATGAAGACAATGCTGCCCGGGGCCTGACGCTCCATGAGGTGCTTCGCAACGCCAACGGCAAAAAGATAGGTGCCGTCTACATTCACACCCCACAGCTTGCGCATGCGGTCAATGGGGTAGTTGATGGCATCAAAGTTCTCGGTGAAACCGGCTGAAGTAACCAGGCCGTCAATCTTCTTGTGCACGCTGAGGATTTCGTCGAGACATTTCTTCACGGACTCCTCGTCTGACACATCTGCAAAATGGGCAGTAACCTTGGGTAGTCTGATTTTTGGGTGAGCGCAGGCAACACGAAATGTGGAATCATCAAAGCCTACCTATCAGCAGTGGGATTTTCCTTCTTGAAGGCATCAACCAGATGGCCGACTTGAGACTGGGCCTCATCCTCTGCGCACTTGTTAACGATACTGTGGCCTTTTTTCTTTCTCACTTTGTCGGATAGACGACCTACTATTCAAATCGACAATGGCCAGATCAGCTCCAGAGTAAACGATACCCTGGCCCATGACCAGACCCAGGCCTCTTGCACCTCCAGTGACGACAACCACCTTGCCCTCGAGAGACAGAGAGGCCAAGGTTGGCTTCGAGAACTGGCCGCCCTGGCCAATCAACGGCTTGCTGGCCGGCAGCTCATCGGGCTGTGGATACTCTACGCGCACACCCGCATCAGTGCGAGAGTAGGAACGCTTAGGGGGCACACCGGGAGGCATGATTGCTTCAATTGCTTGGATTTGACGTGTATACCAAAGACTCCTAGAGAGAAGAGAGGAATGATGTTCGCTCCCCGGAGGGGAATGGCATCTTTAGGTCCTTCAGTCAGGTGATGGATTGACAGTTCACCCTTGCGGTTAGACGGCGAGATCGGCTTCGTTGAAACGTATCCCCGGCACTAGCTCCGCGACCACGGGCTGGTGGCTTTGGCCCTTGGGGATCCATCATTATATGGAGAAGCCGACGATCCAGCACGATCTGACGCGTTGAGGCCAGTGCAGCCACACGTTTCCGACACTGCCGGTTGGCAGAGGGAGTGGCGGTAAGACGGCCAAGTCATCATTTTTCTTGGTTATCAGCCAATTGGGCCTCCCAAGGGCCATTATATCGGAGGCACCTTTTCCGAGTTCAGTAACCCGAGAACTCAACAATGGCCCACCTCCGATCATGTGAACATCGCTTACAGGGTTTGTCGTGGGGGTGGAGAGCTCGACTCGAGGGAAAGCTTTTGATGAGCTTACTCCTTAGCTCCGTTGCTAGCGGTATCGCAAGCTTCAGCCCCGCACTCGACGCGACTACCCTAGAGCAGCTTTTTTTCTTTTTTCGTGCAGCGCCAAAATTCAAGTCAACAGAATTGGGAATGCCACCTTGTTGAGTAGCTCAGCAAGAATGTTTGAAGAATTTCCGATGGAAAAAATGAAGCTAGCAAGCATAAAATCCCATGCCTAGTTAAAAATTATACCGCCATCAACCACCACAGTCTGCCCTGTCATGTAATCTGAATCGGGCCCGCTGAGGAAACTAACCAGCTTTGAGACATCCTCTGGAACGCTGGTTCGTCCAAGAGCAATCATTTCGTCGCTGTACTTTTTAATCATTTCTCCCTTCTTCGCGCCGTGCTTCTTTGCTAGCTCCTCATCGATCAGCTCCCACATGCTTGTGCCCACAATTCCAGGGGCATACGCATTAACCGTAATCTTGTGGGGCGCCATTTCCATAGCGAAAGCTTGTGTGAAGCCGCGGACCGCGAATTTACTAGCGGAGTAGTGCGACAGCATGGGGAGCGGCTTCATGGCCACAATGGACGCGGCGCCGATGAGCTTGCCGGGCGTGCCCTGCTTGATCATCTGCTTGGCTGCGACGGCATAGCAGTTGAAGATGCCAAAGACGTTGACCTCGAACATTCGGTGGACGTCATCGTCCGTCAGGTCCAGCAGCGACTTGACCTGGGCGATGCCGGCATTTGCGATCATGGTGTCGAGTGGTCCAAGCTCCCGGACGCTAGCTTCGACTAGTCCTTCGACCTCTGTGCGGCTGGAAACGTCTGCGACATGGCCGTAGGCTTTTCGCCCGAGCTGCTGGATCTCGGCGACTACTTCATCTATGCCAGACTGGTTGGCCGCAATATCTAGAGTTGACGGGTCAAAATAATGTGACACTTTTGTGTCAGATGCAGATGGCCTTACCGTTTATGCAGACATCGTATCCGTCCTGGGCGAGACGGAGCGCAATCGACTTTCCTCTAAATGGCACAAATCAACATGAAAGATTCTTGTCTACTCATGGCTGAGAAGCATACATTCCCCTCGCGGAACCTGTTACGATCGCTGTGCGGGGTTTTGATGAAGCCATTGGCTCTTATTATGGAGTATAAGTATAATATGGAGTTTTGGGTTGAAGAGATGGCCCTGGCGGATAAGGTAAGTGCGCGCAAGAGACCGGAGATGGCACAAGAGATGACACGATACGAAAACAAAATGGCCTCATGCGGAGGAACACTTCTATTTATTTATGCCGGCCGCAGTCGTCAGCATTGCTGAGTAGCTGCCAAAGTGCGGGAATGCACTCTCTCCAGATAATGCAACTTCCCCCGCAAACACCACAGCCGCCGTACCCCTGTACCCCAGAATTGGGAACTTGTGTACAACCCCGCACGAAGTTGCACATTTCGGGTGAAGCGGACCCGATCAAGACGGGTAAATGGAAAGCCATCGGAGCCGATCAATGCGGCATTTCTATTTGCCTGCCCGTACAGCATTTGAAGATCTGCAAAGGTATGTAAATGTGCCGGTTGTCTGGCCACAAGGATCTACCTGGTGGGGGTACAGAGTATAGTGCTGTTGGGATCTCATCATGCATCCTCCATTCCCATATCATACACATGGAAATATACAGCTCTTTCGAAAAAGAAACCCACAGTGGAAGAAGAGAAAATACTAAAGCATCTAGGTGATTCGCCATAGGAATCGGGATGACTCCACCTCACTAACTTCCACGTCATCAGTGTAAACAGCAGGCGATATTTATAAAAGACTCGAGTATTACATGACTATCCCAATGTGTATATTTATTTTAATTTATTCTACGTATGACATTCCCCATCGGCTCGAGCATTGTATAAGTACCGGTTTTCCATCCAAGGAGAATAGGAATAGGTTTTACCATAGCACATAGGTAAAGTGGATACATAGTATTTTTGTTAGGACCGAGCATATTGTAACGTGCGGATATGATGGAAAGCATGGGATGATTGAGCCAAAATGTTTGTCATTTGCTCTAGCTGAGGTTGCTTGGGCTATAATCCAAGAATATCGGACTGGTGATGACCTTCCCACCGCTGAATTCTCTTCCGACAAAATAGACGGCTCGACCTTTCCCGTCAAGTTGACCATCCGGCGAGACCGTAAAAGTACCCTCTACCCGCCTTGGAAGAGGCACATCGAGAAGAGTTTCGACCGACACAAACAAATCTGCACCACCGCTGATCAAAACCTCCTTCCCGCCAACTTGGCCAGCCTCATCCCGGCTTACGACAGAGTGGAATGTAGGCTGCGGTTTGTGAGGATTGCCATCAAGCGTGTTTCCAACCTTGACATACCCGCCTAGCTGACCTGAAACGCTGATTGATGATGGAACGTCGGACTCCGGGGTGAAGTAGATGTCAACGCCATCAAAATCACCACTGGTCTTTGTGCTGAAAGTTACTTGAGTCTCTGACACCAGCTCGACTTTTTCTCCAGGAGTGTCTAATACGCCGCCGAATGGTTGCACATGCGAAATGGTTGCGCCCTGCGCGAGGATGGAGCCGTGCCATACTGCTTCGCGATATCTATCGTAGAGTCGAGCGCCTCCCCACTTGACACGAACCTTTTTTGTCGTTATGCTTGGCGCCTTGTCCGAGGCTTCCTGCTGGACGTTTCGATGAAAAATGCGACCGCTAGCATCCCAAGCCTCGACCGAGGAAAACCCGCTTGTACCGTAGAACGCATACTTAAAGTCGACGCTTTCTTGAGCTCCGACGGCGAGATCATCTCCTTGGAGTTTCCCGTTTGCGGTGATCAGCCCAACCAAGCGCTCACCCGTCGTCGCAAATGTTCTCCGAGCGCGGAGCGCGGCGGCGACGCTCTTCCAATCCAGGTTCTCGGCCAAAACGCCCGTCAACCCACCCTTTGTGCCGAAGACAGCAGTGCCCGGAACACCGCCGCCGCAGCGCCCGCGATGCTCGTCCGAGTTGGCCGACACGCCCAGCCTCCAGCCGCGCTGGACGGCGTCGCGAAGAAGCCACTCAAAGAGACCCCACGCGCTGCCAATCTCGAGCAGGCGCTCCAGCTTGGGGTGATGCCACGCGAGGTTGCACCTGCGTCCGCCGACGTGGGGGATGAGCAGGTGCTTTTCCGGGGAGTGCGCATATGTTGCGTACACTTCGTCCAACGGCCAGGCCCCAGGAACGAGCTCGGCGGGACCGTCCTCGTTCCACTCAAAGCTCCGCGCGACGTTGCCGTCGCGATCAAACGGGAATTCTGGCGTGCTGTTGTTTGGGTCATCAAGGAAGACGACGTTGTGATCACCCCCAGCAGCCGAGTTGCCGCACCACTCTGTGCCAGGGTAAACCACAAATTCACCTTCCGAGTTGACCTGTTTGATCACCTCGAGAGTCTTGTCCCAGCGTTCCTTGGTGATGTTGAAGTCGTTGGCGGTGTAGCCCACCACGTCCAGGCCGGCGACCTGCTGCGCGTATGAGAAGTTGTAGGTCGTGGAGTTGGTGCCCACCGTGTCATCTGAATGAACGTGGAGATCAGCAAAAAGAGGACGGGGGATTGGCAGGGATGAGTTGACTGTTATGTAGTCCTGGGATGTGACAAGGGTCGATCTAGTTTGATCAAAGACTGAAACCCTGATGCTGTAATCTCCATTCGCCGGCAAATATGCCTTGGTTGTTGCGACGCTCCATCCTTGGTAGGCCAAGGGGAGTTGCTTGTCGAGGATGGTTTGAGACGTCGCATCGTTTGTGATGACGATTTGGGTTTCCAGTCCATCAATGTCGGTTGTTGCGTTGCCCCAAGAATCTTCTGTGTGAACATGGATGGGAAAAGATACATGAGGTCCGACCAATCGGGGAGTGATGACCTTAACCTTGGACACTGGGCCTGACTTGATCGGGAAGGCAATATCGGGTTTGATTGGCGCGAACCTCGAAGTTCCGACAGGGTCAATATACCATCTCATCAAGAAGAGATCCTCGACAAATGTTTGCACACGCGTGCCACGAGCGCCCCATCGCCTGTCACCCAAGCGGACGAGGATCTCGTCACCGGGGTTCATGTATCCATCGACGATATCGATAATGATGGCCTTTTGAAATGGTCGCTCATGACCCTTTTGGTCAAACCTCACAGAAAGCGATTGGACCGTCGCAGGGGTCTGTCCGGGATGCAAAGGGCCTGGGGAATACTCTGCAGACACATAATTATCTTCTCGGGGGTTGGTTGTTTGGAACAAAGCCCAGTCCGAGTAAAATTTGAACGTGCCTTTGATCCAAGCGCCATCCGCCAGACCGCTGGCGCCGACGGTGTATTTGATGATGATTTCATCCCATTGGCCGGCGATCAGCGATTTTGTATCATATTCCAGCTTCCCGAGGAATGGCAGAGCTTTGGTATGGTGGTATAACCCTTTCGGAGCAAAGTACTCGCCAGCTCTGGTAGCAAGTTCTTCTTCCGAAAGCGTCTTCATTGTTAATAGCCGCAGTTTGGATTCATGCAGAGCGCAATAGTGCATAAAGCCGGCCACTGAGCTATTTATTGGTCCAGAGGATCATGGGTCTGGAATTATGGACAAGCGCGATGACACTAAATGCGAGGCTGATGTCGTGATCGAGTTAATGTGGGGGCGCAATGATCCGGCACGTCAGCATGTACGTGGATCATTTCTATGTCGTCTATACTCCAAATATTTCGTATGAAATGTGAAAAATTCGGTAGGTATTTTTTCTCTGCCAATTAACCCTTTTTTAGGTTGTTTGAGTTGCAATTAGGATGCGTCAACAACTGCATTCAAGTCAGAATGCAAAGTCGTGCAAGGAGGTCTCCGATTCAGGACTCAGAATCCCCATAAAAACGTCATTGGGAGTTTCTCCGGGACTGAATATATCCTCTACTGGAACAGAAAGGTCCGGGTGGCCAAGATGGGGCTCTGGGTAATTTCCAATCTCAACCTCGATCATATTATCATCTTCAACCAGTTCCATATTCAATAGGTCTTCATATGATGTCAATTCAGGCCCAGTATTGCCAACTGAGATCGATTCAAATGTAGCAACCGACGGCGACGAGATTTGTTGTGATTCCGCAGGCTGAGTAGTGACAGGTGGCAACGCGCTTTGTCCAAGAACTGGGCCCCTTGAGTCGGATTCACCACCAGACTCGGGAAAGAATTCCAGAAAATCACATTGTTGTGGTAGCCTGCCTCTGCTCAAGCTTAAATCTAGCACGAGAACCGATCTCAGATACATTTCTGGGCTCAGTGTTAGAATATCAGTCCATTTGTATACAACCTTGGTCATGAGCATGTGCTGGAGCTGCTCCATCTGGACTGAGTTGGCGACGCGTTGAACCACATTGACGACAAAGTCCACCAGCTCAAACTGTGTGCAATATGTGTTCATGTTATCGAATAATGCATTCAACCTCCGGTGGCTCTCTGCAGCAATGTCTGC
The DNA here is from genome assembly GCA_013406985.1 of Calonectria crousiana. Lineage (NCBI taxonomy): Eukaryota > Fungi > Ascomycota > Sordariomycetes > Hypocreales > Nectriaceae > Calonectria > Calonectria crousiana. The sequence continues at coordinate 1,238,231 of VTGD01000002.1, read as the reverse complement.
ATCGACGGAGGCAGAAAAGTGATGAAGCAATTTTACATCAAGAATCTGTAAAAGCAGCGGCGTTGCAATACAAGCAACCGCGCTACTCGTCAGCCAGCGGTCAAGCCCAAGCTCACGCAATTTCTTGAACGTTTTTGTCGATGCCGAGACGACGGTTTGCAAAGCCTCGCGGATTTGATCGAGGCCAGGATTCAATGCTGCTTGCGTAGAGCGACCAGCCAGACGGAACGCTTGGTGCTGAGTGAGGCTTATTCTGGCTGAGCTGATGTAGGATCTGAGTTAGAAGTGTATTGCAGTAGGTGTGATTTACTTACTAATAAAAGATGTACATCATGTTCATGTACAAAGTAACGGCGTTGAAGGGGTCATTTTGACCAACAGGGGCGGTCGATGGCTTGATTTGAGCAAGATCCCGAAGTAAAATGGCACTATCTCTGTGCCATTCTCTTAACCTTGTTTGGACCTTCTGGATATGCGTCTCCTCTTCCGACAATCCGACCGGCCCTCGCAGTCGTTCGTTGAGTGGATACACCAGCGAGAGGGCATCGGTCAAAACAACGCACAGGTTGGCAAACCTTTCAAAAATTCGTGCCAAGTATCTCTTTGTTTCTGGAGCATAAACATTGCTGTGGTCGGCCTCGTCATCTAGATCAGAGCGTATGAATGGGCTGGTGAGTGCGAGTTCTGATTGCGCTCGGCTTATCTGCACACCCCCACGGAGGCACAAGGCCAAGACCCGGTCGCGAATAATGCAACCCCACCAGAGCCGTTTAAGCGTGTTCTTCGTCTTTGCATCTTCCTTGCTGAGAGGATGCGAGCCGGGGTAGAGGGTTGTATAATTGTTGGCGCCGACAGTTTCTGCATGCCGAATAGCGATGCTTAACCAAGTTGCCTTCTTGACGCTGAGTATGTCCATGGATGCGCGAAACGAGAGAATTAGAGCGGCTTGCGCAATGTAAATGGGGTTTGCTTCGGTTTCAAAATCGTAAAGAAGCTTCGCCAGTCAGTACAGATCGCAGTCGCAAAACGTTGTGCGCACCTTTGCCTTGCGGTAGAAACTAGCCTTGGCTTCGCGGCTGGTCGAGAAGCCGAGGCTTTTTGCCGTCTCATCAGATGCGTACTGCATCACAATCAGCAAAAGTCTTTAGAGGAGTGACACATATTTTACATTGCAGGATATAAACATCATGGCATGGAGCACGAGCAGAGACGTCTGCGGAATGGACGGGTTTAAAGCGCCTCTATGATAGTAGGCTGACCAAAAGTCGCCTTCATGGATAATGGGCAGAAACGTGTGCATGCGCAAAAAATACTGCTGCACAATGTCGTCGAGGATATCGCGCCTCGGAACCTCGAAGCAACCCTGAGACTCGAGGTAGTCGACATCGGCAGGGAGGACGTTTGACAAGTTTCCAACAATGAGGAAGTTATATTTGAGATACGAGACGGACGGCGAGGCCACACTCTCGGTGCCCAAACCCGATGGAGCAGTACGATTCATCGTCACCACTCCTATGGCCACACTCGGGATTGGTTTGCGGCGTGGAGCGTCCCCGGATACTCGCTGAACGCTCCTGATCGTGGATCACCCTCATGGAACCAGCACTGGCGGTGGGCACATCGAACGCACTGTCCAGTGAGAATGATGCTAAAACTAAACATTGCCGCCACATTGACCTCGGTCATTTCTGCCGGCGTATTACGTAATCATCACGAAATGCCGCTTCGGATATAGCGAGGGTTTAAGATGCAGAAGCCAGTAAACCTCCAGCAACCAAGTCAGTTCGGCAACGGCTCGATTCTTTCTCTACTCATCATCTCCATTTATTTCGAGGCTGTCTAGCGGATTAAACGTCGGTGCAGTAGCTTGGAGGAGGAGGATAACTCCTTCGTGCTCTCACAAAAAACACATGTTCTCTTCCATAATTCAGTGGCATTGGAGAGAGAGCGTCAAAAGGCTGGTAAGTATTGATGATACATGTATTATTAGAAATGGAGTTACATCGAAATGGAGAAATATCCCTCGTTCGAGGAGGCGAACAAGTCAAGCCCCATTCTTTGCAACTCAATTTCACTCCTTCTTTGAGTTAAGAGATGTAAGTAGAGAAATTTTGGTAGATCGCGAAGTCCTGCCGTAGCTGAAATTTTAAAGACTGGGCTGTGGACCGGTTTCACCTGTTGAAAGTAGCGTTCTTCTTTCCATATCCCTGGGTTGTAGTATCACACTTGCACAATTCAACTGCTTAGCCGATAATTCTTATTTCTATTGACACACTCTGTCATCTCTAAGAGTTAGAGTACTGCAATTGCTCTCCGCTTCAACACGGCCGAATTTTCATTTAAGTTTGACCAGTCATGAGCATCCAAGCAAGCTTGCCTACTGAGTAGTACTGCCGTTCTCGTCCTCTCCCTCAATTCCTTCTCATAATCCGTAATACTTTTGCCAAGTGCGTCACCATTGTTGTACACTTGCTTCAACGCCTCTGTTAGTCGATAGGCATCAAGGAGCCCATGATTAGCGGCTTCGCCTCGGTACATGGTCATGGCATGCGCAGCATCGCCGGCAAGTGTGATTTTTCCGTCATGATTATCCCAATCTAGGCACGGCCAGTCCTGTAGCACAATTTCCAAAACATCTGAACCGTCTGGGATAGAATGAACAGCCTTGCGGAGGATCGGATTAAACTCCTCCGCCCTCCTCTTCATTTCTGCTAATCGTTCTTCGTGGGAGGGCTTGAGTTCATCATCAGGCGTCTTCACTGGCCAAGAAATGTTTATTTGCACACGATACCGCTCATTATCTGTGCCTTTGGTGCCGTTCACCTCTGGCGATTCCAGCAAACTGACCCAAAGAAAATTGCCACTCACTGGATGGCAACCTTGGAACAGCAAAGGGTCAACGTCTCGAAGAGGCTTTACCTCGTCTGAGGTGAGGTCGACAGCAGAACCAATAAATCTCACAGGTAGTTGAATGTTTTTGTATGACTGAGGCGCAAGGAACTTGCGTGTGCACGAATTGCTGCCTTCTGCACCAACCAATACGGCTCCCTGGACCTGTGTGCCATCGTCAAAGATGGCAGTGACGCCGTCTTCGGTAGGTTGAACCGAAACAAGTCGTTTATCCCAATGAACTCTTTTTGCTACCTGTTCAAGAAGGACGTGTCTCAACTTTTCGCGGTTGACTCTGCGTCTTTCGTTTGGGGGGATACGGAATTTGGCTTCGAGCGTTTCGAGGTTGATGAAGATAAAGTTCCCTGTATCATGCCGACCCGTTTCGGGGTCAACTTGTACAGATTCAATTCTCTTGAGCGTCTCTGTGGATACCATCTTTGACAAAAATGGCAGTGCCCAATGGAGTGTTATGGCCCACCCTTGGCCACGAGCACTGACGTGCTTATCCCGTTCGTAGATCTCAAACGGAATACCTGCCTTTGAACTGTAAGCTAAATGAAAACATCACGACAGTAGACTAGTTTGGAACTTCAAGTGAGGTGATGGGAAAAAAGCTTCAAGTGGTACCTTAGACAGGGCATGGCCGAGGGTCAAGCCAACGACTCCAGCGCCGATGATCAGAACAGGTTTTGTCGTCATATTCACCGAACGTCAATTTACGATCAAAGTTGGGTAATGGTAATTCTTCGGCCAGAGTAGCAATTTTATCTTCTGGTCGCATTGCGGTGCCATCACCATTGTGTCCAACTGCATCTGAGTCTCATTGACTGGATGGCCATCGAGTCCTCCTCCACCAGCGATAATGCTTATCACTTCCCCAGTCCTCCGAGCACATACCCCACTTTCGCCACAAGATTACCGGCGGACCCTCATTTTAGCGCATATGCAGCCGTCGGATCGCTTTTTGCCGCTGTAATTCGGGACAGCTGAAGTCGTCATCTGATTGCAGTCTCAGGTTTTGGTGGACTGGGGTGTCCGGGCAAGCAGGGAAGACATGAAAAGGGACTAGGGAACAGCGCCCATAGCTCATCACTACTGGTCAAAGACCTCTTAACCCCACGATATCACTTTAGGGTGCAAGCAAGGCCGGCCAACACAACTAACTAAGCATCAACACACACCAGAGCCAACATGACGGCCGAAAATAAGCACGAGGCTCTCCAGCCGATTCACCCATCAATGAAGGGGAAGCTCGACCCGGTGTTTGAGCAACTATATAATGACAATGTCGCAAACACGCCTCTGCGCCCAATTGATCTCGGCGTGCTCCGGTCAAAATACTCTGTTCTCTATTCCTACGGCACTGGGCCTGCTCCCGACGTTGCCAGAGTCTACGACACCAGCATCAAGGTTGATGAAAAAACTACCCTCGACATCCGGGTCTATGAACCGGACCTGGCCGGACCCTGGCCGGTGCACATCGACTATCATGGTGGAGGCTGGGGGCTGGGAGACCTAGACACGGAGAGCCACATTTGTAAGCACATTTGCAAGAAGGCGGGCGTCGCCGTCATCGACGTTGCCTATCGTCTTGTGCCGGAAAATGCCTTTCCTTGCGGCATCACGGACAGTTTTGCCGCTCTCAAATACATTTACGAGAAAGGCGCAGCCGAGTTCAACATCATCCCCAGCCACATCTCGGTAGGCGGCGTCTCGGCGGGCGGTTTTATCAGCCTGGCGCTGGGCCACATGGCCCGAGATGCCGGGATCCCACTAAAGCTTATCGCGGCGGGAACGCCAGTTATCGACGACCTCAGTCAGTACGCGTGCGCTGCCGATTCACCGTTCCCATCCATGAGTGAGAACGAGCATGCGCCAACGCTCAATTGGGCCCGTCTCACCTGGTTTGACAAGCTCAAGTGGAGCTCGCTGAGCACAGAGAAGCGAGCACTGGTGCCTGCATTTTATGCCAACCTATTCAAGGCGGAGAGGTTCGACAAGCTCCCCAAGACGGTCATTTATACAGCTGGCGCAGATCCCTTGCGGGACGAGGGCGAGGCGTATGGTAAGATGCTGATTGAAAATGGCAACGAGGTCACAATGAAGCGGTTCCCTGGTGTACCTCATCCATTTATGCACATGGACAAGGATTTGTGGCAAGCGAGGGAATTTATTGATTGCACGGCGAGAGAGATTCGGCTCGCCCTCTGCGAGTGAACCATTGGCGGACGCCGCGGAATAAATGGGCGGGATAGAATGTGGAACTATTTCTCTGGCGCATTTCATGCTTTAAAAATAAATAATAATTCCGGAGCATGTGCACTCGCCATACAATTGTGAACAATCGGCTCGCGCGACACCACTGGCATTATCCGATCCAGATAAGGAATCGCGCTGATTTCCCCCAGCAAGCGATAACCGACTGACTGATACGTACCTCGGGGACACTCCGCACTTAAAAGGTACCGAGGGACCGACGTAGCATGCATCGCCAGGTTCTTTGACTTGCTGCATAGCCCATGTCGGCTCCTGCATGCTCCAGCTTGCGCCCTGAAGAGATCAACAGCAGACTGAGAATATTAATCTGAGATGAGGCCGTCGGAGCGTTCAAGCGTATGCCAGCGATGCGCCGAGATCAAACAAGCCTGCAGTGGGGGTATGCCGTGCGCGAGATGTTTGCGTCTCAGTCTACCATGCTTTCCAAAGTCGACGACCCTCGAAGCTACCGATCCTGGCTGTTCCATGATTGAGGAGGGTTGGCCAATTCAGAGACCGAAAGCGCGCATCCGAAGGGTACAAACCGGATGTCTGAGTTGCAAGAAGCGGAAAAAGAAGTGTGACGAGGCCCAGCCACGATGCCTTAATTGCAGAAGATTATGTCTTGAATGCGAGTGGCCGCCTGCACGAGAGATTAGATCTGCGCGGAGAGGTATGTCAGGTAACACACCAAGGCCAGGGTCTTCCATGCAACTCATGCCGGTAAACTGGCAGGATTTGCAAGGCCCAGTTGACATGGATTTCTTGCTCGGAGAGGAGCAAGTCACGCCAATGGGAAACGTCGATCGTGAGATAAACCTGAGCAATTCGATCAACGACATGTCGTGGAGCCTACCGCCAAGCCCCGGGTGGATGGATCTCGGTTCGGAGTCATCTTCTCTTTCGACGAATCTATCTGACAATTTTGAGCCCAGTTCTCTGGGCATATACGTTCCCAGTTTGGTCCCGGACCTGGCCTCCGAGGATGACAAGGCTCTCTTGAACCATTATTCAGCAATTGTCGCCTCGGTCCTATCCAGGCGGTCCGACACAGCTTCAAACCCATATCTCACTCATCTCCTCCCAATGGCCCTATCCAACGAAACTGTAATGAACTGTCTGCTATCCTTGAGCGCAAAGCACTGGCACATGCTGCAACCGCAAATGAAAAACAGAGGCCTGGTTGTCCAAAACAAGGCCACAAAGGCATTAGCAAATCTTCTATCTCACGTGGATAGCACATCGATAGATATCGCCCTTGTATCATCACTCCTGCTGTGCATGACGGAGCTGTTTGACGGAACATCGTCAGGATGGAAACTACATCTTGCGGGAGCGAAACGTCTGCTGACAACCATGCGATTCCAGCAAGGCAACAAGCTGTCTGCCCATGACAGCTTCATTCTCAGACTTTCCAGGTTCCTCGACAGCGCAACCACGACAACGACATGCATGCCGCCGCTCATGGAACAAGAAAACGATGGGAAAGTTGGCTTGGACCTTTTAGCAGCTCCGGACGAGGAAGACACGGCCGTCTACGGCATCCCAAAGAGTCTCTTCCACCTGCTTGACCAGGTCAACAGGCTGGCCAACAAGCGCAAGACGCGGGTTGACGAGCAGTCGGAGGCGCATTTCGTGCGCGAGGTCATGATGGTGGAGGATCAGCTCGAGCACTGGAGCTACGAGCACGGCGGGCTGTCCCGGGCCGTTTCTAAGCTGTCGCCCGAAAACGAAGACCCTCTCCGCGCCACAACCGCGTTCGAATCAGCTTTGAAACTCAGGCTCCATCAGATTGCAGAAGGTTACGCGCTGGGGCACCCCAAGGTATCGCAAAGCGTGGATTCAATCCTGGATTCGGTGCAAAGGATTCGCTACGGGAGCCCATTGGAAGGCTGTCTCGTCTTCCCGCTGGTAATGGCAGGCGGTGCATGTGATAGGCTGGAGCAACGCGTTATTGTTCAAGACAGGCTGATGGTCATGGAACGCACGTACGGGTTTGGCTATATTTACCACGCGAGAGCGTTGGTGGAGAAGGTGTGGCAGAAGAGAGACCAATTGGAGGGGACAGAGGCGATAGTGAATTGGGCGAGGATTAGATTCGAGGAAATGAGTGGCTTGGCTGTCTTTTAAATACACGCGTTGCAACAGGTAACATGCTACATTGTCACTGATCGTGGAGGGATAGTGTTCCTAACACGATGTGCATGAACTCGTCGATGTAGTGTTACGTTGGTTTAGAATTTCACCCTCTTTATTACAGCATTTGAAAATTTGGTTCAATTTCATTGCCTTTCATTCATACAGTTGCCAAAACGTTCCTACGCTACACCAGAAAATATTCACATTTCCGCCCTCGACAATTCACCCCTCTCGCAATACTTTCATTCATCCAACTGTCCTACTAGCTCCGCCACATGCGCATGCATGTCATAACCGCAAACCTCCTCAATGGTCAATTTCCCCGGTCTGTCATATTTAGTAGACCAGCCAATGCGCTCACTGAGGTTCTCTCGCGCAAGCTTACTGGATGCCTGCATTCTCGTTGCTCGCGGCTGACGCTCCATCTCGTACAGCCTTAGGCGCTTCTCGACGCTCAGATGGCTGTACTTTGACGAAAAAGCGATTCCCAAAGCTCCTGCATCTTCAATAGCCATGCATGCACCCTGGCTCTGATCAGGCATCATTGGGTGTGCAGCATCGCCCAGAAGCGCGCACCGACCCTTGACCCAATAAGGATAGGGCTCGTGGTTGTACAGTCTCCACATCTTGATGTCTTCGGCATTGAGGAAAAGAGTCTTTAATTTCTCGTCCAGCCCGGGGAAGGTGGCTGCAAGATTCTCACCCGTAGTAGCAATGTTCCAGCCGTCTTCTGTGAGGTCGTTTTTGGCAGCAGGGTAAAAGCAGTAGCACGATACCACGTTGTTGCCGCTGCACGAAGATAGGACAATCTTGTTGATGCCATAGCCACCCCAGAATTCAATAGCATGGTTATCAAGAAATTGGTCGAGCCCAAGCTCACGCAGTTTGTCGGCATGAATAATGCATCGATAACAGCAGGATGTGCTGGGGACAAACTGCGGAATGACACCTAACTGCTCGCGCATGACGCTGCGGATCCCATCCGCACATACAATTACATCGTGAGTAGCCTCGTTGCCGTTTTCAAAAACAATATGACCGGCCTCGGTATCCAGCTTGATAGCCTTGTGCCATGTCTTCAGCTCAGCTGGTCTACCTTTGCCGCTGTCGGAGAGAGCCACTTCCTTGAGATGATTGTGTAAGTCGATGCGATGAAAGTTGTTGTAGTCTGTGCCGAATCGTTCGCGGTAGTCTCCCAGGGGATATGTTCCCTGCACCTCGCCAGTTACCCAGTCATGGCGGATGAGGTTCTTGAGAATCACTGGCTTAGCTGCAGGAATATTGACGTCCCACTCCTCAAGAAATCGAGATCCATTAGAGGCGACAGAGAGAGAAGCTCCCACTTCTCCACCAAAATCATAACGCTCGTAAAGTGTGACAAGGTGGCCAGCGCGACGGAGTGAGATGGCTGCCGAAAGTCCACCTAGCCCAGAGCCGATAATAGCAATAGATAAAGGGGCATCGGGATCGATAGTGCCAGGCATCTTAATGGTGAAATCAAGGGTATTGTGCTTTTTGATTGGAAACTAGGGCTCAGATAATTCCTGTGTTAATGATATTCTTGAGGGTTTGTATGGGTAGGAGTAGGTCTGTCACCAATTGAGGTATACAACTTTTTTTATCTCGAACAATAGGTTTGAGGATTTTCTATTCAAAGAATCGCCATGAGCGGCAATATGCGGATAAGCTAGCGATCTCGATGGATGAATCGCGCCGGCATCCGTATCGTTCCAGCTGCGTCGTTCCAAACAATGGCACGATCAAGGCTTCATTTTGCGACGGCTATCCTCGTACCCTGCACCGTGGAGCAATCTGTCTCCCAAGTAAGGTGGGGAGCTAGTGCCAATTTACAGGGGATTCGATCCGACGGCTGCATTATCTCCGTCGGATGAACAGCCAATCATATCCGCAGAACAGCATTTCAAAGACCCGCCGGCTAATCTCCCTGCTAGACATCCCTGGATGTGACGCGCTTGTGTCGGTAGCGTGTGAAAGAGATAAGGGAACACTGCCGTGGCCGATTCACACTTTTCAACATAGTTCACGGGGAACGTAGTGAAAATAGCCTAGCTTGCTTATCTCTCAGCATTGTGACGTGTAATGTAGTTTGTTCTTGAACTCGTCATGGTTCACATGAATGTATACACAGTCCTACCAAATACTGACCGCTTGGTGCACGCATTTACCATCTATATTACCGTGCAAACTCCCATTTCTTGGAAGAACAGGAACTATATCGGAGGCATATCCTTGTTTTTTTTTATAAAAAAATCTCCCTTGACTGGGCCAACACTTCACCTATCGCGATTGTGCGATTCCTCGAATTGCCATGTAAGGAAATATTCCAAATAGGATTGCTCGATGAGACTAACAATCGATAGTCAATTGCATTTGAAGTCAAAATCGCCAATCCAAAATGACTACTGAAATAGAGGAAAAAATATCTGGTCGAGTGGGGTCACGCTCTTCGGAATCGGGCGAAGACATCACTCGATGCATTCCCCTGGAACCCATCACCCGTAAAGTCGACTACCACATCGTCCCGCTCATGCTGCTTTGTTATTTTCTACAATTCCTCGACAAGGTACTCATCAATTATGCAAATATCATGGGCCTTTCCACCTCAATTGGAATTGAAGGAAACGACTTTTCTTGGATGGCAACCGCCTTCTTCATCGGGTATGCCGTCGCTGAATTTCCTCAAGGATATCTTATCCAGAGATTCCCAGTCACAAAGGTCCTGGGCTTCAATGTTATCCTGTGGGGAATCACCATTTGCTGCACTGCGGCCACGCAAAACTTTCCCGGCGTGACGGCCGTCAGAACTCTTCTGGGCATGTTCGAGGCGGTAATCACCCCGGCTTTGATCATGATTACCACGCAATGGTACACAAAACGGCAGGCCACTCCGAGGACAGGCATATGGTACTGCGGGCTCGGATTGGGGCAGATTATTGGCGGCCTGGTGTCCTTTGCAGCGCAGCACGGCAGCATCTCCAGCAATTTTGAGGGCTGGCGAATCATGTTTCTTTCGGTTGGCGTCTTTAATCTAATCGTCGGCGTAGCTGTTGCATTTTGGATGCCATCCGAAATCCAGAACGCAAAGTTTCTCACAGAAGAGGAGAAAGTGGTACTTCAGAACGCACTGCTGGAAGATCAGGGTGGAAACGGCACAAAGGTGTTTCGCGTCGAAGGTGTCTGGGAGGCTCTTGGGGACCTTCAAGTTTGGCTCCTGTTTCTCAACACCATTTTCATCATCATCCCTTCGGGGATCATCACCACTTTTTCTTCCACTTTAATCCGCGGCTTCGGCTACACATCCAAGCAGTCTGCGCTTTTGAACATTCCTTCGGGAGCTATTTCTATCATGGCCACATTACTGGGCACATTTGCCATCCTGTACAACTTTCCGCGGTGGATGGCCATTTGCTTGCTCATGATCCCGACCTTGATAGGTGCAGGCCTGATGTCCTTTTACACCGAAAGCCAAGCGGGTTCACTTGCGGGCATCTATCTTATTAACTTTGACGTCGCTCCTCTGGCGCTCGTATACGCCCTGGTCGGAGCCAACACGCAGGGGTACACGAAAAAAGTGGCAACCAATGCCATCATTGCCATAGGGTTCTCTGTGGGAAACATCATTGGGCCGCAGACCTTTCAGGCAAAAGACGCGCCACAATACATCCCCGCAAAGATTACTGTTTTTGCCGTTTGTGGCGGTTCTATATTGACGACTATTGCTACTCGAATTCTTTACGGTGCCAGGAACAAGAAGACAAAGGCGACGCGACAGGCAGAACTAGAAGGAACCATGGTGGGAGAGACAATGGCGGTAGAGCCTGGAAATCTGACGGACAGAACAAATCCTACTTTCCAATACGTTTATTAGTGAATTTATAAATTTATATGACTTCGCAACACAATAGCTATTATTTTATCATGATTCTGTTTGCGTAATTTGGAAAAGCGGTGACGCTGTAGCTTTGGTGGCATTATCACTAGGCTAAGTTCTAAAGTGCGATCTTGGTGACTAGATATAGCTCATGATGGATATGCGAGGCTGGAGGACTGAATTGTATTTGTTGGGAAAGTTTATTCACCTCCATTGGCAGGATCAAAGACATGATCTAAAGCACCCGCGCCGCTGCTCTTGAGGCTCCTTGTGATGGGTTGTCTTACGTCTCCATCTGTCGCAGCCTTGTGCTCGGCTAGAAACTTAGTTCATTTCCTAATCCCCGATAAGATCCTTGTCATTGTTCCGTCGCAACGCCGTCCTATGCGACGGCGCCCCACTAAGTGATAAGAGCATCTCCAAATCACAAACCCTGGGGCTCCCCAAACACGGAGCGAGGCTGTTGAGATTATCCACGTTATCGACCGATCACCCCGGTCTAGCCTTTGCGAGCTATTTCTAAGCTAGGACTAGATGCACGAACTATGTCATAATTGTCAGGGTGAGAGTAAGATGGCACTCTCTAGGGCTAAAACGCGCCATAACGCCCGTTACTTTGGCTTTGAGTCCTCGCACCTCTTTCGTTCAAGATATTGAACCGTTCGAAAACCACCAGAATGCCATCCGCACTTGCAGTGCCAATCCTTCCGCCAGCACTGGTCGCTGTCACAGGAGCAAATGGCTTCATTGCCCAGCACTGCGTTGCGGCTTTGCTCTCTGAAGGATACAAGGTCATTGGGACTGTTCGAACTGGCACCAAAATTAAGCAAATTTTAGACACTCACAGCAACCATCCGAATCTGTCCGCAGTGGTCGTCAATGACATCACATCCGCAGAGTCATATACAGCCGCATTGAAGTCGACTCCTCCAACGGCCATCCTTCACCTCGCTTCCCCATTTCATTACAAAACTACAAATTTTGAGCAGGATATTATGATCCCTTCTGTGAATGGATCCATCGCTATTCTAGAAGCCGCCAAGAAATTGGGGACCGTCCGCCGTGTTGTCCTGACCAGTTCATTTGTCGCTATTTACGACGCTGCTAAAGGGCCACAGCCTGGCAAGATTTACACCGCCAATGATTGGTCGCCTCTTACCTATGAAGATGGAGTTCATGCTACTGCAGCTCCGACGGCATATCGCGCGAGCAAGGCCGTGGGTGAGCGAGTTGCATGGGAATGGATGAAGCAGAACGCGGACTCAGGATTTGATCTCGTTAGTCTGAACCCCGGAATGGTGTTTGGACCATTTCTACCAAAAGGAATGCCCGATTCACTGGCGCAACTCAACACTTCAAATGAAATCGTGTGGGGAGTTGTGTCTGTTGGCGAGGACGGCACGATCCCGCCCACTAGAGCGCCAGTGTGGGTGAGCGTCAAGGATGTGGCTCTTGCACAAACCAAGGCAGTGAAGCTTCCCGAGGCCGGGGGGAAGCGGTACCTTCTGGCGGCCGGCGTCTACTGTAACCAGGAAATTGCAGATGTATCCCGGCAGGCCACGAACAAACATTTGACCAGGATCCCGAAAGGGTGTCCTGGGCAGAGGGAATCGGCCACCCACTTTGGCGTAGATGCTAGCGACTCGCAGAAAGCATTAGGGATTGAGTGGGAGCCATTATACCAAGTACTAGAGGAGCTGTTACCGCAGCTGTACGAAATTGAACGGAGATCGCTGCTAGAGTAGGATTATGTTTTCTCCGTGAGACTGCGGCGAGAACTTGATCCTCCTGGATTAACAGCTGATCAGCTGCTGCATGCATAAGTCTGCCAGAGCCTAATTCAGTCGCAACCTTATCTAGCCAAATGCATTCCAGTAAAACCCGGCACTTCTGACCAACGTTGATAATAGTGCGGGTGTAAATTTGATCTTGATAAAAAAGGAAAGCCCTTCCAAACCTGATTCATTTTATTTAATTTTATTTACTTCTCAATAAAAGAACAAGCTGTACGACCGGGTGATCCAGGAACCAGGCCACAAAGGTAGCATATAAAGAGCATTCAACAATGGGTTTGGCCACGAAAGTCTTTTTACTACTTTGAATTTGCGGATCAGGGATAAAGTTGGCCCCTCATTACTCAAGATAACCTTCCTGCCAATTTGTGCACCCCATGGCGGAGGCGTACGCCACAGACGTCCCCCCCGCACGACGGAGGCCCAATCCCCGTCAACATTGTGCCATCTAGAAAACACCATCCTAGCCTGAGTCCAGGAGATCGAGATCTCGGAGTCCATAACAACAATCAAATTTTGTAGGATAATTTTTCTGGTCTCATCGAGGAGCTTAGTGATCCCCTTGTGCCCTCCACTAATAGCCCAGAGGCGCCACCCCAGCCAGGTGTTTCCTTGTCTCTAACATCGATTTCAGCCGGTTTACACCCACGAGTATTTTGATGATGGCTTCATGCTCATGTTATTGCTGACTAGCCAAGTAAGCATGCAAGGCATCAAATTTTAGGCAGCAATGTGATGTCACAGGCACTCAGCCATTCGCCCGCCAGACCAGAGCCCCACATTCAACGTGTGACTTTCTTATTAGATCAGCTATAAGACCAAGAGCAGCAGCACCAAATTCCAGTCCATGATTCTAAACGTACACACTCCTCTGGGCACTGTGTCAAATATAACGCAACTTCGTCAGAGGGCTCTACTATATTGCTCAACCATGCCCGTCTCACTCAACATTGTGAATCACGAAGCCAAGAGCTGGGAACGTGAAAAGGTCGACACACCCGAGAGGCTCTTCGAAAAGGCCTGCCCAAAGCAATTCAGACGCAGTACGCGCGTCATACAAAACTCCTTTTCTCCGAACGAACTGAGCGAGCGGTACATTTCACCGTCGGAAAATGGCTTTGTGTGGGCAGCCTACCACGCATACAGCAACCACCACCACCTCACAATCAGGCCTGAAGATGTCTGGTTTTCCATCCTCACTCAAGCGAGCTTCTTTATCAACGCGAATGCAGAAAAGTTGCGATCTTTTTTCGTCGCGCACGAGGGTCAGAAGCAGCTTGAGGTAACCGCTGGCGGAACCCTGGAGACAGCCGACTTTGGTGCCCTTGCCGAGCAGATGACGGAGCTCATTGCCAAGAATGTCAATGATCCCGAGCTGCGAACTTGGGTCATGCCCTCTTTCACCACCACTACCGACACTGATCGCGTCGTCGCCTCTGTGCTGTTCATGGGCGCTATGCAAAAATACTTCTCGTATTCAATGACGCTAACCTGCGGCATACCCTCTGTCACATTGCTTGGAGAGCTATCAGACTGGGAAGACATACATGCGAGGCTGGACAAACTCGATCAGCTCGGCGACGAGTCAAAGCGATTTGCCGAAATGCTGAAACCCATTCTCCGCCATATGGTTCTTTCTTTCAAAGAGCCTACTAGTCCGGATGTGATCCAATTCTGGAACACCATTGCGACACATAACCCTGTCGGGAGCGGCACGCCTTTTATTTCCGGTTGGATCACAGCGTTTTGCTTTTGGGACCAAGATGGGCGCCCCAAGACAAATTGCAGGCGCGAAATCGTGCTAGACGGAGTTTCTTACCCAACCGTTGATCTTGATGATGTCCCAGTGGGTTTTGCTTCTGTGCCGGTCACGGTTAACGACAATGGAAACATGCACAAGTGCACCATGCTCGCTGGTTCTTTGGGCATCCAAGCCAGCCAGTGTTCTGGAACTGAATCCCAATCCGCGAGAGAGTACTCCGTAGAAGCATCAGCATCTCCCTCCTTCACCTCCATCCGCCCGTTGTCCGGGTGGTTGATGTACGAGAATGAAGGATCCGATGCTGAGGAGCAAAGACAGAAGGAGAAAAAGCAGTTGGAAGATCAGCTGCAGCGCGATTCAGAGGCTTCCGAGTCTTCATCTTCGGGGTGGGACGGGGAGCGTTGGGAGAAACAAATGAAAATATTAACACGTTTGGAAGAGCTCCAGTCTTTCTAGGGCAATAAAATAATATGCTTGGTGATTATGGGTATTTGGTATGAGTATTTGGCACAACTATGAACACGTGCTGATGGCATTGGGGATCTACTCTTGTTGAAACCTTTGCTGAATACTGGAGCAATTTTAGAAAAATGAAAATGTGTGGTTTGTTCAAGATACCTTGATGGAGACCACTTAGTGAGGCCTGATCCGTGCTTGGAACAGCAGTAGCGCTTCGGCATAGCAGTAGTGCTTCAGCGCAGCCAAAACCACGAAGGCGCATATTCCCGCGCGGGTTGCGGGCTTGCAGGCAGTTGATGACGGCGAGTTAGATCGAAAACTAGTCATCGAAGAACCTCAATGAAGTAGTTCCAATAGTTCATCTGGTATTCTGCAACCAGTCAGTCCGAGCCGCAGGACACTATTACTTATCTTGGATTTGTCCGGCATGCTAACTGTCTTGGAACTGCGTCGTGTGGGAAGAAAAATGTGGAGTTCACGAAGCATAGCCCATGGTTCGTGGCTGGCGTGCTGAACACACATGTGATGAATAGTGTGATGACACCCCATGCCACTGCAGTGTAGCGAGCAGAGCTGAATTTTGCGACCCCGCCGAGGAAAACGCTTCTTCCAGATGTACCATTGCCTCAATCGCAGCGAGAAGGAGGCTGGCATTACTCAATACACAATCGCTAATGCATTACTCAGTTGTGGCTCCGAACTAGTCGCTGTAGCGCAGGAACTATTGGCAGATCCAGGCGCCTGTAGCCTCGTTCAGCCGTGTCTCAGCATCCAATATTTTGCTCACTTGGGGTATAGATGTGATTGACCTGCGTGAGTTGTGTCTTTCAGCTCGCCATCGCAGCATGTGGCGTCTTGCATAGAGTCCAGAATGAAACTCCGATTGGGACCATCCAGATCAGCAAGCATCCAACCTGATATAAAGAATATGGATTCACCAGCAATCAGATAGCTATCATGCACTTTTCGCCATGATTATCCACACACTATTGGTAGGCTTTGCACTGCTGTATTCCTCGTCGGCCCAGAATACCCCACCATCGCTCAAACTAACATGGGGAACATGGAAAGCCGTCGAGCTTGCAAGTGACCCTAATGTATGTTCAAACCATGAACAGTCCTTTAATTCTAGTCTCTGTTTCTAACTTGCTTAGATTTATGCCTTTAAAAATGTGCGATTCGGCGCTCACCCTGAGCGCTTTAGTGAACCCGGTTTCCCTAAAAACACAGACAGTTCACTGCAGACCATCACCAAGGACATCAGCTGCATCCAGGCTCCGCTGCCAGGTTTCTTTAAGTCGAATGAAGATAGCGGTTTCCTCGGTGATGGGCCAGACCCGAGTCTGAATCAAACAGAAGACTGTCTATTCCTCGACATTTATGCCCCCAAGTCGGCGTTTGAGTCAAATGCGAAACTACCTGTCATCGTTTGGTTCTATGGAGGGGCCTATGTTTTTGGCAGCAAGAGCCAACATGGTCCACTGTACACGGGGCAGTCCATCCTAAAAGCCTCTGGCTACAAGGCTATTTTCATCACAGGAAATTATCGTCTCGGTGTGTATGGGTGGCTTGCGGGTCCCGAAATGGAGAAGAAGGGCACACCAAACGCCGGCTTATACGACCAGGCTCTTTTGCTGCAATGGGTGCAAAATTATGCTCATCTAGTCGGGGGAGACAATACTAGCGTCACTGCATGGGGTGAATCTGCTGGTGCCAGTTCCATTTTACATCACCTAATTCGCGGAGACGGCGAGCAGGACCCCTTGTTTCACTCGTTTCTCGTCCAGAGCCCTGCCTATCAATGGCAATGGGATAACTCTCCTGGTGGAACTCTTGATTCCGTATATCAACAAGTCGCTAGGAATGCAGGCTGTCCAGCGTCCGACAGCATGGCCTGCCTGAGGAATCCCGAACTTGATCTTAGGAAGGTGAACAAAAATCTCTTTCATGAGTCTTGGAAAAACCGTCTGCTTCCAGTAGGTCCCTCTGTTGACAATAAATGGATCAAATCCATTCCAACATTGAGACTTCAGCAAAGTAAATCCATCCATGTTCCATAACCTTGATTATTGCTAATGAGAAATACCTTGCAGAGAAGCGCTGGGCCAGGGGAATTAAATCAGCCATTATTTCACATACTGGAAACGAAGCTGCAGCATTTACTCCATGGAAAAACACAGAAGATAAGGTCACAGCACATATACTCCAGTTTCTCCCTGGGGAAAATTTGGAAGCTGTCCGAAAACGAGTTTTCGACCAATACTGCTCTAAATGTCGTTTTCTTGGGTGTGTAAATTGTCTCAATCATATGATTCGAGATGTTTCATTCACTTGTAACACGCGATATCTTCTCGAGGCATACCCGACATCGTCATACATGATGTCCTACCAATTTCCTCAACAAATTACTGCAAACCATGCTGGAGATCTCATCCCTCTTTTCATGAACAATTTTGAAGAGGCCGAAGACTTGTTCAGGCAGAGGGGAGACATGAATGCCCATGCCCATGCCGACCGGTTGAGTTCAAAAGTCACCCCCTATTTCCAGAACTACTTGGCGTCATTCGCTGTTACAGGAGACCCCAATAAATTCCTCAAGAGTTCTCAACCCTCCTGGCTGCGACCGAAAATTGGCGACGATGGTAAGGTGGGCAATACTCTAAAAGTGGACAATGTTGATAACGGGTTTTTTACCAACATTGCCGATGATCAGAACACGGCAGAAAGTTGTTCTTTTTGGCAGGGTATCGCAAGTTCTATTGTGGCTACAATGCCAAAACCCGCCGGCGCATCCAAGGAGGACCAACAGCAGGTACTGGGTAACATGGAGCTTTAGTGATATGAAGCCGGTAAAAGCCTAACGTGGTACACGGGGCAGTCCTGTGGTTTATCAGCTATGGATTTAGATCAGGGCTGTAAAGGTGTAATTTGGTTATCCTCTATTAAGGGAACACGCTTAGACTAGCCCTGCATAGCTAAGATGCCACCATGGGTACATCGCTTTAATTGCAGCCCGATCTTCAGTAAATTCAAGTATATTCGTCATGGCATGAAAAATCAAGATATTTTATTGATTGGTCGAGCATTGCGATAAGTAACCCCTTGGCTGAATCCCTTTTCCTTGAAATCATCTGCGCAAACAAGTCGTTGAGTCATGATGTGGCCCAACTGGCTTATTCCCTTTCCTATGAACTAGCTATTGGCTGTGTAGATCATGTATTCCACTTTAAGTTCATACCAGAGGAAACGGTTCACTGATACGGCTATTCGGAAATGGATGCTTCAATATCGTCCTGTAACCAGAGCCTAACTCATGTCAAAGTTAAAACCAGAATAATCTCCCAGCACATCCATACAACTTTGAGCTTCTTTGACCATTGGCGATGGATCCTGACGCAGTATTCCCAATTTGGTAAACAGGAGGCTCAGAACATCGGCAGCCTTTTTCGCCTCCTTTGAGCGGATGCTCCACTGCAGCCAAATTGTGTAAGAGCGCATTAGAGCCGCTTCAATAAGTCCAATGCTTCCCTCGACAGACCCAGCACTGGTCGTACCCTCCGCGATATTCGAATCCCCACCCGTAGTTTTGAACATGTAGGTACACAGAACTGCAGTCGCCATCAAAAATTCATGAAGCATGGTAGAAGAGACCATCAATCGCATTGAGAATAGAGCGCCACCAGGTTTAGTTTCTGTGTCGATGAGGCTCTGATATTCAAGAATCTGGAGCGCCGAGTTGATACAGGTTTGTACAGATTTGGAGTCTTCATCATCAGGTCCATCGGTGCTGCTGATATTTGCAATGGAACGCCGGTGGAGAATAATAAAGCCTTTCAGAAATAATACGGTTGTGCTCAGCCGTCCAATAATATCTTTAGCAGTTTGACCCAGGCAATCTGAGAGTGTTGTAAATTTGAGCTCCGGTCCAAATGAGTCGTAGGTAGCACTGAGTTGTTCCTGTAGTGATTTAGCGTCTGTTTCAAGAATTGGGTGGACAGACACTTCGGCCGTCATGGTCCAATCCACAATTCTGCCAAGTACCAGACTCAACTTGTACTTTGCCAATGCTGACAGGAGTGGCGTGTGTTCCCGATCTGGTCGTGACAATGGAAGTTCTGCAATATCTTCGTCAAGATCTGTATCTCTTAGATTGCGAGGCACTTCGGTATCCCATTGTCCATCCTTTATCATTCTCGGAATTCCCATCTGCAGTGACACCATAATATCCATGGAATAAAGAACCATCCATACACGCCTGCGCATCTCACCATCGAAGGGCGGAATGGAAGGAAAGTGAGAAGGATCGCGATGGTAGCCCATTCGAAGCGCCAGACGAAGGATGATGCCGCACAATAGGCCGTTCCCAGAATCCGAGTCTGGCCATCGCGTGCGTTCGATTGCGAAGTAGTGCAGTAACAACTCGACTACATCAGGGCCACCACTACTATAATCGCCCAGTAGTAAACACTGGACAACTTGTTCCAGATATCTGGGTTTTGTTTGTTGTGGGAGAGGTAGCAAGTGACGTTGGTGGTGAGATATATCATGTGATTGGGCTGATGCAAGTTGAAATTGGGTTGCCAGGCACATGATGCTATAGAGAAGCCCGAGCCAGATTGGCGAGAGAACGCTGGGGTCTTGCCAGAATTGATGGTACTAAACAACACCCAAGTTAGACTTGCAATGGGAGTATTCGGGTGTCCAACATCTTACGCGCCGGAGAAAAGTTGCGGGATGAATCAG
The DNA here is from genome assembly GCA_013406985.1 of Calonectria crousiana. NCBI lineage: Eukaryota > Fungi > Ascomycota > Sordariomycetes > Hypocreales > Nectriaceae > Calonectria > Calonectria crousiana. The sequence continues at coordinate 1,218,295 of VTGD01000002.1, read as the reverse complement.
TTCTAAGTACTCAGCCGAATTAGTCATTGGCTTCCTTAACTTAGTGACTCTAGGTTAGGCGAACCATAAGGCAAGTTCATATCATTGAAGTACGCGAACACGAGTCGGTCAACAACGCGTCGTTCAGGTATTCCTTCTATCAATTCTCTTTTAGATATCTGCTGATGGCAGCCGTACAGTAATTCTGGTCCGTGGTGATGGGGTTGGATTAAGTCTGCATCCATGGGACTATTCCCTTCAAACGCAGGTGAAACGTGATCGTGGGTCTCGTCCTCATACCCGAACATATCTTTTAATTCGGCAATGCTATCGAGGATCGATATCCAGTGGCTGCTCCCCACATACGTTGTCCCAGTAGAACCAATGGAGTGCATTTCACCAGGTTCGGGGTTTGGCGAGGCCACGGATGGTTTGATTGGATCAGCATGGTGCAGCTCTGCACCTGGTACGGTGAGATTCATGGACGGGGTATTGCTGTCTAACATGGGACGTATCGGCAGCTGGCCACTCTGAGCAGACAGATTCTGCACCAGGGAGACGACAAGTCCCTCCAACTGGGTAAGTCTTCCATGGATACTTGCCGGTGGCACCGATGAAGGATCTCGGGACTGGACGGGGGGAGTCGCGGGGAACGAACATGAGAACTGGAGGCCCCGGGATGAGCAGGCCCCACAGGGATATATTCGATCACATCTTAGTCTAAAATGGGCCGTGAGAAATTAGAACCGGGTGGAGTGAAGCAAGCATGAGCCAACCTGTTTGGCCACCTACTTTCTCTTCCTGCAGAAGCTGCATGATAGCTGCGACTTTTCGCGCCGCCTGCTCTGGACGGAACCAGGCGTGTCAGCCATTCCCGTCAGTTGTCGGAGCCTAATTTCCTGCGCAGCCTTTGGCGCGTTGGCTCAGCCTTGTCAACAAGATGAAATTTCTGAGAGGGGAAATACAGCAGCGCTGATCTTGAGGCTATGACGACGAGGTGGATATGCTCGGAGAATAATTCTGATTGGCTCCGCGAGCTGTCCGTTCCTCCGCGCGGAGATCCGCTTTGATCGCCGCCCGCGTCCAGCCTTGTGATTGGATCGTGGCTCAAGCGCGGATTGTCGGGGCTGGCCAAGGACCCGATCTGATGATACAGGCCATTTAAATAAGAAATCCAGCAAGATCCGGAAAAAGCATGCGGCTTTATCTCTGCATCTACCGAAGAGCTCCTCCGTTCCACTTCGATGTGCTTCCCCACATGATATGACTTTGTCCATCCGCGATAAGATGGCGGCGCAAAGCACAGACGGATCCAGCGTGGACCCAAAGAGAGGCGACACGAACGCCTTTGAACTGCAAGAACTGCAAAATATCAACCACATCGCCTCGAATCTGCGAACCCGATCGATCAATGTCCAACACCCTGCTCATCAAACACAACATGACGACCCGCGTTTGGACCCGTCCAGCGAGCACTTCGATCACTACGCCTGGGCGCAAACAGCTCTCACATCAATAAGTCAATCGGGCATTGCCTTACAAGAGCAAGGCGTAGTATTTTCGAATCTCCTCGTGTCTGGATCGGACTCAGCCTTGCAATACCAGGAGACAGTACTATCTACCCTCCATGCCCCGCTACGATCAGCTGCCCGAAGCATTTTCGGGGACAAAAACACGCAACGACGCCGAATTCTACATGGTTTTGATGGAATGTTACAGAGCGGCGAGCTATTGCTCGTGCTTGGCCGGCCTGGCAGCGGATGCTCGACCTTCCTAAAGTCTCTTTCCGGACACATGGACGGTCTCACTGTCGAGCCCGAGAGTAACATCCATTACCAGGGCCTCACCTACCAAGAAATGAAGAAGCGGTATCGCGGTGACGTCGCTTACAACCAAGAAGTGGACGAACACTTCCCGCACTTGACTGTGGGCGAGACTCTTACCTTTGCTGCAGCTGCAAGAGCACCCCATCAAAGACCATCGGGAATGACGCGGTCGGATTGGGTAGATACAGTCGTCAAGGTTGTCATGGCCGTATTTGGACTGTCACACACTTACAACACAAAGGTGGGCGATGACTTCATTCGAGGTGTTAGTGGAGGTGAGCGCAAGCGAGTGAGCATCGCCGAGATGTTTCTGTCTAGAATCCGCATCGGAGCATGGGACAATAGCACCCGAGGCCTTGATGCTGCCTCGGCCCTGCAGTTCGTCAAGTCCCTGCGTCTCTCGGCAGACCTGGGCAAAGCCTGCCATGCCGTTGCCGCATATCAATCTTCTCAGTCAATGTACGACCTCTTCAACAAGGTTATTCTTCTGTACGAGGGGCATGAGATTTACCTCGGCCCATGCGAGCGCGCCATCGAGTACTTTGAGGAAATGGGATGGAAAAGGGATCCCCAGCAGGTTGCGCCTGATTTCCTCACCGCCATCACGAACCCGGGCGAGCGCCAGCCCAGCCCGGGCATGGAAGAAAAGGTCCCGCGCACCGCTGCTGAATTCGCAGAGTACTGGAGACGAAGCAACGATTACCAGCTCCTAAGAGCAGAGATTGAGCAGCATCGTCAAGCATATCCAATCGATGGGGCTGCAGCCACCGAGTTTCATAAAAGCCATATCGAGCAGCAAGCACGACACACCCGGGATCAGAGCCCTTACCTTCTTTCCATCAATATGCAGATCCGCCTTTGCATCCAACGATCAATTCAGAGACTGCGAAACGATAAACCCACGGCAATGGCGACTGTGATTGCGCAGGTGGTGCTCTCGCTCATCATTGGATCAATCTTCTACAATTCCCCCAACAGCACCGCCGGCCTCTTCCAAAAAGGAGCCACAATGTTCTTTGCTGTGCTACTCAATGCACTTATCACGGTCAACGAAATCATGCTTCTCTACGGTCAGCGACCCGTGGTGGAAAAGCAGGCAAGGTATGCATTTGTGCATCCTTTCACGGAAGCGCTCGCCAGCGTCATCATTGACCTACCCATTAAAATTATTCGTTGTTCCATCTTCAGCGTGATTTTGTACTTTTTGACAAATCTACGCCGAGAACCAGCTCAATTCTTCGTCTTCTATCTCTTCCTCATCACGGCCATTCTCACCATGTCAGGCGTCTTCCGCACTCTGGCTGCAGTCACCCGAACAGTGAGCCAAGCCATGGGTCTGGCAGGAATCATGGTCATCGGGTTTGTCGTGTACACGGGCTTTGTCCTGCCACAGGGCTACATGCACCCATGGTTTTCTTGGATTCGATGGATCAACCCGCTGTACTACACCTATGAGGCGCTCATCAGCAATGAATTTCACAACAGGCAGCTTGAGTGCGCGCAATACATTCCAGCCAACCCCACGGGAAATTCATTCATCTGTTCTGCCGTCGGCGCTGTGGCCGGCGAGCGCTTCATTTCGGGTGATAGCTTCCTCCACTCCAACTACGGATACTCTTATTCGCACGTCTGGCGAAACTACGGAATCCTGATTGCCTTTCTGATTGCCTCGCACATAACCTATCTCGTCGCCACAGAGTTTGTAAAAGGCCATGAATCATCGGCCGAGACGTTGGTCTTCCGTCCCGGACACGCACCCAAGCAAATTCAACAAGATGAAGAAGCCCCGGCCGAGCCAGGCAACGCCAGCTTTGTCGCGCTGTTTGATGGCGAAGCTGAATTGCCTGAACAAAAGGACATTTTGACATGGAAGGGAGTCAACTACGATATTCCCGTCAAGGATGGGACCAGACGCCTCCTCAGCGATGTGAACGGGTGGGTTAAGCCAGGCACCCTGACCGCGCTAATGGGTGTGTCCGGTGCTGGAAAAACTACACTGTTGGATGTCTTGGCACAAAGGGTCTCTATCGGTGTGGTTCAGGGAGACATCCATGTCAACGGTGAAGCTCTCAACTCGGGTTTCCCCCGAAGGACGGGTTACGTGCAACAGCAAGATCTGCATCTGGAGACGACAACGGTCAGAGAGGCCCTTCGGTTCAGCGCCATGCTGCGTCAGCCCGCAGCAACGCCAAAGGAGGAGAAGTATCGCTATGTTGAGCACGTTATCCAATTGCTTGGAATGGAAAACTTTGCCGAGGCCGTGGTGGGCTTGCCTGGACATGGCCTCAATGTCGAGCAGAGGAAAATGTTGAGTATCGGTGTGGAACTTGCGGCGAAGCCCACTCTGCTCATTTTTCTGGATGAACCGACGAGCGGCCTCGACTCGCAGAGCTCATGGACAATTTGCAACATCCTCCGAAGGCTCGCCGACAACGGACAGGCAATTCTGGCCACCATCCATCAGCCCAGTGCTTTGCTCTTTCAAACCTTCGATCGCCTACTCTTCCTGGCCAAAGGTGGTAAGACGGTCTACTTTGGTGACATTGGTCCTGGCTCTCGTGTTTTGCTCGATTACTTCACCAGAAATGGAGCGAGGCCGTGCGAGACTCTCGAGAATCCCGCCGAATACATCCTTGAAATGGTTTCTGGAGAAGGCAGCACCGACGTGGACTGGGTTGGAGCGTGGAACAGCAGCCCGGAGAGGGAGGCTGTTCTGAACGAGCTTGATCGTCTGGAGAACCACAAGACCTCAAACAACGACCCGGCTATGGCAGCAGAGCTCCAAAAGGAATTTGCACTACCGCTGTACAGCCAATTCCGACACGTCGCTATTCGAACATTCCAGCAATCCTACAGAGAGCCTGAGTACGTCTTGTCCAAGTTCTTTCTGGGCATCATTTCCGGCCTCTTCATTGGCTTCTCCTTCTGGAAGGCGAGCGATTCGCAGCAGGGAATGCAAAACGCGCTGTTCAGCGTGTTTTTGCTGTGCACCATCTTCTCCGCGCTGGTGAGCCAGATTATGCCCAAGTTTGTCAATGCGCGCTCTCTGTACGAAGTCCGAGAGCGTCCCTCGCGAACGTACTCTTGGAAGGTCTTTATTCTGTCCCAGGTTCTTGTGGAGATGCCGTGGCAGATTCTCCTTGGCGTGTGCGCTTGGGCATCATTTTACTTTTCTGTTTTCGGAAGTGGCCAGGCGTCTGAGCGCCAGGGCCTGATCCTGCTCTTCGTCATCCAGTTCTACATCTTCGCCTCCAGCATGGCGCAGATGGTGGTGGCGGCCGTTTCCAATCCCGCCGTGGGCGCCATGCTGGGAACCTTCATGTTTGGCCTGTCGTTCGTCTTCAACGGCGTCATGCAGCCGCCCGACACGCTCCCCGGCTTCTGGATCTTCATGTACAGGGTGTCCCCGTTCACCTACTACGTCAGCGGCATAAGCAGCACGGCCCTGCACGAGCGCGAGGTGCACTGCTCCCAGAACGAGCTCAGCATCTTTGACCCGCCGTCCGGAAAGACGTGCGGTGAATACATGGCCGCTTATATTCAGCAGGCCGCTGGCCAATTGAGTAACCCCAATGCCACTTCCTCGTGCGAATACTGCTCCTTGTCGTCGGCTGATCAATTTCTGGCTGCGCGAAGGATTCGCTGGGAGGACCGCTGGCAAAATTACGGAATCTTCTGGTGTTATTTTGGCTTTAACGTTATAGCTACCATTACGTTGTACTATTTGTTCCGTGTGAGAAGTGAAAAGCGTAAGAAGGCTTAGCTTAGGATCAAGGTTCTTCTCCTTTCCGCTCTTTTTTTTGGGTTTTATGCGTCGTGCGCGGGATGGAGCAGGCTAGGCGTTTTTATAGACGGTAAATTAGAGCCTCCGAAGGATGAGGCTACTGAAGTTAAACTACGTTACCCTAACCCAGAGGAATGTCACCTGGGCCGATAATATATCTCATTTGGAGGAATCAACAGCAAATATTATTACAAATTTGAAGAAGAATAAATCAGTCTTACAACATCTGACTGGGCGTGATGAATGTGCCGCTCAGGTGAATAATATGGAGCGTGATGAGATCCTCAGTGACGTAATTCTTAGAACCCATTCCAGCATCATCTCCGCGAAAGTTAAAAAAGTGTAATGATGTTTATTACGTGATTCATGCAAATCCTTCAAGGCAATCAGGAGGTTCTGCGGTAGTTCTCAGATCTGGTCCTGTGTTTTTGATTAATTAACAACGAGTCTATCCAGTACCCAGCTCTCTTACTTGGCATTGAATGCACATTTTAGCATTGGATGTGCAATAAATTTGAATTGGGAGGTTGTATTGGTGTGCTTGGCGGTGTAATTGAGTTTTGCCTCATCTCCACCTTACTTCCATTTCTGGGCTATGGCCGACGCTCGGATCAGCAAGGCTGACTCGTAACATAAAAATAGCTGTAATGTCTCTCATTTGCTGGTTTTATTTTTGTGTGGGATGGTAAAATTAACTATCGCATAAACTTTTGTGATCCGTGTATTGTAGCATGCCCTCAATCCTTCACACGTCGATTGTAAGGAAATGAGGGTCATAATACTCTGTCAGGCCACTATCCCGCCGCAGCCTCGGACCTCAAATTGTAAACCTGGGCATGCTATAACGTATTATTGTCATAGAATAGAATTAACACAGTAAGGCTTGTTTGTTTTTGTCTTACATCTTGGCGATCCATCTGGGGCGGATAGCAAATGCAACTGTTGTGATCTGTTTCCGTGATGAGATATGGAAAGATGACATCGATAAGGTTTTACCAAGCTTTCAAAACTCTTGAAATTTACGTCGTATTATGTCATGTTCGTGATTTTTTTCTGTTTTTCATATGGAGCAAGAATTAATGTTCCCCAGCCAAGAAACGCATGACAGAGGCCAAGAACAATGAGTGAATTTCGGACATCATTCCACAAACACTCATCAGATTATTAGACACTGTTTCAGAATAACGTCAAGTGATCTTCAATTTCTTAGTAGAAGTAGATCATTTCGGTAATAACCCTTGTTTTATGTCATATCATCTTTCTTTCCTTTTTCTTGAGGCATCGAGCCGCAAGTCGTGCATAATTCATTCGGATGTCCTCCCAGGCCTTTCTTAGTACAGACAATGAGAGCATTTCAACTAACAGAGTCACAAAACACATGTTCTCCATACCGTATACTATGTTAATGCAAACTTGCACAATCTGAATGGAACATATTTTTAAGTCGTGATGCATACCAGAACGGCTTGTGATTGGCTTAATTCAGGCCTGATGACGTTATCCTGGCGATCAACGGGCTTATCTTGCATGGACTGATTTATTCTAGTGCCGTTTAGCCCAATCATATTCTTAATACTGGAAACTTTGAGTCAAACTAGAATATGATGAAAATATTGACATCAAACGTTCCGCTTTACGTTAAGAGTCAGAGACTCTAAGAGGAACGATCCCAAGTTTAGCCAGCGACGCTGCATCCCGAATAGCCATCATGAAAGCCCGTACAGTAAATTTCACGGCATCAATAGACTTGATTACTGTGATAGAATCACTACACACAGCTTTCCCCGTAATCCAAACATTGATGACTGGATATTACATTCCTTCTAATGGCAAGGCATTCTTCTCTTCCACAAGTCAATACCTGTAGTTTATTATGATCATGGGGTCATTTACTGATTGCGTGATCTTGGTGAAACACCTTTCTTCCAACATGAGCCCCCATATTATGATCGACGAGACCGCGAAGCTGTTTGGACTTACTAAGTTTGGCCCACAGACCAGTAGCCACTTTCGCTTTGACGTTCAGTAGGCGCTTTGGCTGAACATAGCGTCGTCCTAAGCACAGAATTACTTTTACTTGCGGCGGATAAAAATGCATGACATTATTACAAATTCAATTCCATTGTAAGGAAGTGTTAGTAATAGTAATGAAGACAATTCTTGTGCAACTACATAAGAAAAGACTCGAGAGGATAACCCACTAATAATAACGATTGGACAAAGTCCCGCTATAACGGTTCATCATATCGGGCTGAATTAATTGAAACCCGTGTTTGAGATAATATCATCCGCATCTTTGTTGCACCACATCCATGCAAATTGGCTGATGTCATTGTGGTGGAGGAAAGACGAACAACTTCATCTCTAAATGTGTTCTTGGCTATTTTGACTCACCATTACAGCCGATCCCTTCCATTAGAGAAAAGAAAAGTGAGGTCGATCATAACACGGGCTCATGCATAGACTCAGAGCATGCCAAACCACCTACTCAGAAGCTTCAAAGTTGACACGATGAATTACTTGTCATGATGAAAATTCTTGGCTCGTGAGTATTTTACGTGACTCTCGAGTCGGGGAGGATCTGAGCCTGCCACCGTAAAATGGTTCACTTTGATTGATTACTTTATAATTTGTGTAAACGTTGCTTTTAGATCGCATCATTGCTCATTATTGCTACTAAGTGCAAGAAAATAACTTTGTGACATCATGATGGACAAAAGGATGGTTTTTTCACACCAAATCTCATCAGTTTGTAATGCATTAGACCTGATAGAATCCAGTTGCTTTGATCGTCTATTGCCTGCTAACACGATAAGATCAAGCTTTTAGTAGAAGTGCAAATGTAGAGTTCGAACCCAGTAGACTCGTTCCGATGATTTATGACGACAATGTGATAAAGCTCTAGTTCTCAGGCCATAGTATATCCGGGGAGAGCGAACGGGGAGTGGTAGCGAAAAATAAGAATGGTGAAGAGAAAAAAAGAAGTTGATCACTTACCCTAAACTCATTTTGTAACACTGGGCTATTTTTATCTTGAGCAAGTTGAAGTGGGGTCTGGAACTCCAATTGAAAGCCATCGGGATCTAAATTCCGAATCCCCACACAACCTCTGGCAGTGCATGTTCGCGGATCTCCAGATCGTTGTTAAGCTTTGATCATCGCGCTATGGATCTTTGCGATTTTATAAAATTAGAAGCTTTTTTATGTAATATATACCTAATTTTTGGGGTCATTGCATTGTGATGGTTCAACCACTCCAAGGAAGTGTTATCGCGTAAGTCTAAGAACTGTATGCTGCGTACATTGAACTTCACTACATTAGTGTGACTGGGTCCAGCAGCGGCATCGCTCGTTCAATTGCGATTGAATGCTTTCAACATGGAGCCAGACTCGTTCTCCATCATATTGAAGACGAGCAATCTAAAACAAATATCAAGTCCCTCAGGCGAACTTGATGTTGTCAATGGCGGAGCCGTTGGGCCATCCGACATTGTGGATATCGCTATCGATATTACAGACCCTGAGGTTGTTTAAAGGTATGGGTGCGCCAACCAAGGGTGCTTTGTTGAGTGTGTCTGTCAGTTGTGCGGTAACCTTGGGGAGGTGTTTCTCGTGAGCGACATGTCTCAGTACATTTCTAGCCATAACCTCATAACTGATGGTGCATTGTCTGTCAATTATCAGTGAATCAAGAAGAATTATTTTCAATGGTGGGAAGATGCAGTATGCTTGATGAAATACTGATCTACGATTTGTGTCTTGTATCATGAGTGTCCGAGAAAACAAAACAATGGTCAATGCCACCCTTGGTGAACATGGACGTGCTTACAAACCTGGGTTAAGTGCGATGGAAAACGTCTAACCCTGTAGAACCGACTTTTTGTCGACACAAGTCTAGCTAAATACGATATTAGACACAATGATGAGCGATTCCGTTCCTCCTCTGCGGAATGATGGCTCCCTCTCAGAGTTACCAAATACGAGCAATAGATGCAAAGTTTTCACTCCTCCCACATGGGTCCCAGAGCAAGGTGGCGGCAATGAGTATCATTCGGATGTGACGGATCGGTTCTCGGATAGACTAGGGACATTGCTGCCTGTATCAAACGGAGACTGGAGATTTTATGGAGCAACATCGAAGTTGCATTTGGGGCAAAAATTTAATACGCTGAATTTATCTTATCGGAAGAAAAGTGAAGAGGATGCTCAATCCTATCTTGATCATGCAGGCGTTGGTCATTCTATCAACCAGCAGCTTGTTGGGGGGTTAATTGACCTTGACTTCATTTGGCAAAACCCCAGCTTGCACATTGTGGATAAGGTGACTTTTGAAGCTGCTAGAAAAGAACACATGAACACGCAGAAAGAGAGCAATATATACTCGGAGTTTTTGATTAATTCGATGTATGGGGAAGTCGAAAAAGCAGCTACCAGAAACCTAACGTCGATAGATGTGCTGTGGGAGCTGCATTTGAAAGGGACAAACACCCCAAGTACCCTGCACCGTTGAGCGAGTTTTTTGCCAATCGCGCAAAGATATATCTCGGCCTGGACATGGATAATTCACACATCTGTACCGTGCAAACGCTGGCCATTCTCAGCACACATGAAACAACAGCCACAAGAGTCACTTGTGGATGGGTGCTATCAGATCTATTTCATTACGCTGTCGTAAATAATAATGCGTCATCTTGTCAGGCATGGCGATTAGGCCAACGTACAATCTTAGGTTGCACATTTCTCCTATAGAATATGTCAAGAATGGGATTATGAGTGTAGAAGAAGCTAGGGTAAGAAAAATCACTTTCTGGGGTGGAGATTTTATTTTGGAAGGCCATCACATACTCAGCTCGAAGACATCACCACTAAACGTCCCTCGCGGATGACCCAAAATGTTACTCATGGTGAGAATCCCATTCCTTTCAGTCTCTCAAGAAACTCTATCGGCAAGGTGAATTTCTCTTTACAAGCTAATGTCAGATCTGGGATAAAATCTGTAAGCCAAACCATGCCGCAGTAATACACTCAACTAAGGCTTGTAGATATTTCCGTATGAACGCCACGAAAGCCGAACTCCAAACCTTAGGTGGGAAGGCGTTTGATGACCTCAATGACTGGAAGGCTGATCTGCCTGCGGATCTTGTCATTGATATCGGCACCCTACCAGATCGGAAATATTCTCCACATACTTTGGTCTTGCAGTAAGTTTGCGTTAATTCGCTGGAATGGGGATCTGACTTCAACAGCATGTGATGCGCTTATTTCATTATTGTTTTCCATCGACCATTTGTTGCCAAGAATTACATCCAGCCGATCCCACGTGTTGGCAAGGGGCCTGAGCATGCCAAGGAGATGTGTGTGCAAGCCGCCACGGAGATTTCCGTATTGATACGTGAATACGAAAAACATTACACTCTCCGACAGGTCAACGTGTTGCTGGTACACATTGCTTTCTCAGCAGCCGTAATTTTGGTCTATGCCGCCATATCACAAAAGAATAATGACGTACAGGTGTCCCTATCATTACACTTTGACATGTGTTGTCATGCACTTGCGGAGCTCGACTACGCTTATGAGAGCGCCGATCAGACTTTAGATGTCTTACTATCCGTCAAACGAAGGTGGCAGGCTCGATTAGTGGCGGCGCTGCAACGTAAGCCAATGCAATCGGCAGCAACAAGACAGTCTCAGACTGAGGCGAGGAGGGGAACCCATTCTTCCTAAAATTCAAACAATCAAAGGCTTGCTTCCCAAATGGGGAGATTGAGGATTGGGCAGTCGTCAAAGCGGCCGAGATGAGATGTAATAAAACAGCAAGGAATCTGTTCGGTATTCAGCGAATAGGATAATTTGTCGGTAGATTTTGTCTTCTGGGCTAGGCCGGCATACCCCAGAGCGATGCTCCACTCTGGATACACGATCCGCCCCGTGTGCACCAACCATCCATTTTACGTTATGTAGTCACGTCATTTGAGTTTTACGAGTATTACTCATTACTGTTTTGTGCTGTGTCACTAAATTGTTCAAAGAAATCAATTTCGTTGTGGCCCTTTTCTCTCTTCAGTTACAGGCTGAATGATTCCATTCCAGTTTTCAGAAACGCCACGAAATGAAGTGGGTGAAGGTTGTGAAAATGTCTCTAGAAACTGGTTCGCTTTTTGAGCGCGTTGTGTTTACGCGTTGGTGACCAGGGCGTCGCCAGAAGTGGAGTTGCCCGCGTGTTTTGAGTTTTCATGTGCGATCGGGCTTCGTTAACCTTGCAAGCCAATGATTGCTGAGCTACTCTGTACCCAAGTGCTATTTTGAACCCTAGTCCTAGCAGGCTGCCGTATTTCGTATTTCGTATTTCGTATTTCGTTTTCAATTATATAAGCATTGTGTAACAATGATCTATGCGATTATGAGATCATAACCTGACTTATTCAATGACTACTCGATGCTGCCGGCTTGATGAAAGTCGTCTGTGACCAGATTGCGGTGAACCAGCGCCACAAAATGTCATCATATTTGACTACGATTTTTTCATACTTCGATCATTATATTATTCGAACCATGCCGGTTGTAATTACTCTGATTTGAAGTGCTGTATCTGAAGAATCGTCATCTCAATGCTTAGCGAGGGGCTCTCCACCATAACGTCGTTACACATCTTTCTATATCAGTTCAGTTTAGATGTGCAGTTTTGGATGGTAATTTAATGATGCAAGAACTCACGTGTAAAAAAAAACACGTGCTGACAAAATTTCATTCTGTCTGTTTCTGGATTGCTCCAACTGGGGCTTTGACCAGGGACGGCATGGAAAGATTTGTCCGGGGCTATAGGATGTGACTGCAGCAGCATGTGAATTCTTCGTAATAGCAAATGCTTAGATCAGAAATAGTAATCCTGGTATGGCACGGCATACAAATTCCACTTCCGCTAGCTCTATTCCTATTCTATTGAGTCACTGATAAGCTTCCCCTGCAATGTCTTATCATTTTACCAGCGAAATTAGTGTGTAGTGTAGCATAGCGAGCTCATCAAAAGCCTCGATACACATTCCATTGACAACTAATCTATCCAGTCTAGAATGGAAGACCCAGTTACTAATATTACCTTGTTGGAACTTACAAAGATGGTGAAGACTAAAAGGCTGCCATAATAGGTAAGAATGCTTCAACATTGCAGGACGGAACGCTGTCGGAAATTGACGCTGTTTTGTGTTTTCGAATGCTATTTCTCAAGGAACTATTATGGTGCCTGCTTGGATGCCGGAACGCGTCCGTCTCGAGGTATGTAATTTTGTTAAGGGTGACAGGATCGGTGCCTCTCATAGATAAATATGGCACAACTTCCCAGGGAAATTCTGGACTGTTTTCACTAGATCTTCAGGTGGCTTTTCCTGCAAAATTATTTCACAAGGTATTGCAAAAATCATCTCAACTTTGTCTGTGAAGCGGTTGAAACTCGCCTTCGGTTTTGGTTTTGTTTATCTCACCGCGTTGGCGCCCCATTGTTCCCGAAACTATCCCTTGGAGTGCGCTAAGCCTGCACCTCCGTACCCAGCCCCACATGATCCTAGCAAAAGCAAGGTGACCTCGAGTGACATCAATGACTTCCTGGATTCAGACTAGAGACGAATTTACGCCTACTTCACAACCTATTTCTATCGGTAAAGGAAACTTTGAATGTATGGCCTGTTAAGGCTACCGTCTGGGTAGCCGAGGCCTTGCAAAAGAAGAAGGCTGTTAGTGACAGTGGAAATAATAGTCGGCACCGCAGTCATGATATTGTTAATAGTGCAATGTAGCATTATGTAGATCTGAAAATTATTGGTACTTATGGTATTGCCCAATTTAGCAGGAAAACAATGTACCTTCAATTTGAGGCTCTGTAATTGGCTGCATCCCCCTGTCCGTGACCCAAGTGCAGGCTTACCGCACTCCAAGGGATAGACCTTGTGCTGTGTGCTCCCTAAAAAAGTCATGACTGCTGGTGATGAATGCTTCTTGATAGAAATCAATGTTTGGTAGTGGCAAAGTTTGTGAATAAGGAACACTTGCATGTTAGCCTTAACTGTCCACAGCCCTGGGGAGTTTGGTCCAAACCCGAGGCTGCAATTATTGCTTAATGTGGAGGGGAGAAAAAAATCAACTCCAACTGGGATCAAAAAAATCTCGGACAATTTTGTAGCACGACATGTTACTCCAGACACGCCCTTGCCATTTTGCTGCAGCAAAGATGAAATCTGCGCGATGATTCCCATCGATGACGTCAATCAGGTGCAAAACACGCAAATGCACTTTGCCATTCGTTTTTTCCATTTTGGTCCAATCTAACGGCCCATTGAGGCAGATATCCGATTATGAACCACTTTTAGGGTAGATATACAGTGTTTCAGAAATACCAAAGTCCGCGGAAAATGGGCTCTGTCGGGGAGATTGTATCTCTTTCGTCCGTCTCGGACTTTAAATTTAACAATAAGGTAAGTAAGATTTCCCCGTGCCGAAACTCTAATGGGAGCGGGTTTAATTCCTCATTTTCATGCGATGAGAATTACCTTTTTTGGTGCGACTGCACGATTCTCTCGTTTGTGATGGATGCTGCTTGGTGTGGGTTCTCAGCGTCGGGATGTGAATTCCATTAGCGTAGGTCGGCTGCAGAAGGTGCCACGTGGGAAGAAAGACCCTTTATACCCTCCCGCGACCAAAGTCTTCAAGAGTTTCTCTCTCAAACTCCTTGAGGCCCTTCACACGCGGGAGATATCAGGGAGCATTTGAATCTTGTTATCTCATTTTATCCCATCGCTCATCGAAATGGCGACCGAACAACGAGGAAAGCCCGGCTCTTCAGCCACAAAGCTGCGAGTCGGTGTGGTTGGAATCGGTCGCATGGGAAGACGCCATGCGATTAACATCCTGCAACGAGTCCCACGAGCGACCTTGCTATGTGCCTGCTCGCCAGCGGAGGCAGATCTCATCTGGGGAGAGGAGCACTTAGTGCCTTATGGTGTCCGTGTCGTTCCCACCTTTGAGGACATGATTGAGACGCCGGGATTGGATGCCGTCATTATTGCCTCCGCAACTCCGTTGCATGCAGAACAGACCACAGCAGCTCTTGATAGAGGGATCCATGTACTGTGCGAAAAGCCCGTTTGCAAGAGTATCGATGAGGTTGGTCAAACATTAGAGTTTATATCGTATCCCAGCACTAATTCCGGTGATAGTTGGAGGCTTTGGTCAAAAAGACAGAAGCTAACCCGAAAGCAAAATTAATGGTTGGATTTGTTCGGAGATTTGATGAGAACTACCAAGAAGCCTATCAAGCGATTCACAATAATAGCATAGGAACACCTGTGGTTATTCGATCACAGGGATGCGAACCTTTGGACGAGAGCCCATTCTACAAACAGTACCTCAAAGATTCTGGCGGTATCTTTATCGACAGCATCATCCACGACATTGACCTATCTTTATTCTGGTTTGGAGAGGACTCAAAGCCAAAATCCGTCTCTGCATCTGGTGTAGCTGCTGTGCACACAGAAATTACGGATTACGGCGATGCTGACAATGCTGTGGGCATTTGCGAGTTCTGGGATGGCAAGGTTGCCTTCTTCTACAACTCCAGAACCACAGCTCATGGGTACGACAACGCGACGGAGATTTTTGGGACTGCTGGGAAGCTTTCCATAAACCTGATCCCGAGACGAAATGCCCTTGAGCTCTGCGATAAGGACGGTTTTGTCAAGACACCTGCACACCCAGGCTGGTACGATCGCTACGCAGCAGCGTTCGTCAACGAGGCCATCGCTTGGGTCGACGCCGTTCTGGACGAGAAACCTATGCCCGTGCCGTTGCGAACGTCTCTAACGTCGCTAAAAATTGCAACTGCTCTCCAGGAGAGTCTCAAGACTGGCCAGAAAGTTTTCTTTGATAGAAACGGAGTTCGTCAGGAGACTGGGCGTCTTTGAATTGAGCTTGATAGCTTGGACAGCGGGTGTTTGCCATGAGTATGGAGCTATACGGTCAGAGGTTGTGTAGAAGATGAGCAGCTAGCTGGGGAATATAGCACCAATTTAGAGGTAGAGCGGCCCAGTTGTAAAATGAGAGTGTGGCACGAGAGTTTGGTCACAAAATTTCGAATAATAATTTATGAACAAAACATTTACATTTAGCTACAAATATCTGTTTATACGGGAGATGGTTATTCACCAAATGTATTAGTTATATTGTGTATAGCTCAAATAGATTCTTTACATGCAAATTACCATTCGGATATTTTGTCTATCCGGCACATAGGCGCCCAACCTCTCACGCCTTGAGGTGATCAGCACCCCACAACACCAACGGGTAGCCATTTAACCGCTTCAAATGAGTTACCCCAACATTGCAGAGTTTATTGACACTTCAGCTTGTGATGAGGAAGGTTAGTGGGGTCTGGTTTCTAATCAAGCGTCGCGGAATCTATATTCCGACTGCCGGAGTCTGGCACTTTACTTGCAGTTTATGCTTATCATGCCATACATCCAATTACGTTGAAAAAGGTAGCCGGGGAACCCAGGACCAGCTCCCATTCAAGTAAGAATTAATTCGTTCTTCTCGTAACTGTGAATCTTCCTGTTTGAGCTGGCGCCTTTATTAAATTAGCGCTGCACGCTAGCGTTAATCTACAGATTCCACTAATTGCTGGAAACCTCCAAACCATGGCTCATGCGTTGATTTTTGGCGCCTCAGGAATTTCTGGATGGTCGCTTCTGAACCAGACACGGATTTACCCCACCAAAACCTCATTCGCTCGGATCACCGGCACCACCAACCGTCCCCTCACACTCGAGCAGGCACATATACCTGCTGACGATCGAATTCAGCTGGTGTCTGGAATTAATCTTACGCCGACAGTTGATGAGGTTGTCGCTGCCCTTCGAAAAAGTGTGCAAGACATTGACTCTGTTTCACATGTCTTCTTCACTGGTGGGTTTCCAGCGCCAATTAGTCATGCAGAAGATCTTCGAAGCGTATTAACACACTTTCAGCTTACATCCAGGAAGGTGATTTCGACACCTTGAAGATTACAAACACGAAACTCTTGGAAGTGGCTGTTCGCGCCGTTGAAGAGCTTTCGCCAGCACCCCAGGTTGTGATCCTGCAGACCGGCGGTAAGGGGTGTGTGTTTGAAGTGTTACCTCCTACGCATGGAACATGTTGGAACCTAACGCACGCAGATACGGTCTCGAATTTTCCAAAGATGTCAAGATCGAGCCCCCTTTGTCAGAGGACTTGCCTCGTATTCAAGAGCCATGGGCGAGCAAAGTATTCTACTACCCTCAATATGACTTGTTGGCTGAGCTCTCACGTGGCAAATCCTGGACATTCTCGGAAATTCGACCTGATGGCATTGTCGGATTTGCACCCGCATCAAATCCCATGAATATGGCACAAGGAATCGCCATCTACCTTTCCATGTACAAGGCTGTCAAGGGAGCTGGTGCCTCCATTCCATTCCCAGGCTATGAACATGGATATCATTCGACACATTCAGACACGTTCCAGGACATTCTTTCCAAGATGGAAACCTTTGCTGCTCTCAACACAGATAAATGTGGTAGCGGCAGGGCGTTTAACAGCGCAGACGGACAGGCAGTTACAAGGGCCCAAATATGGCCTCGACTCTGCCAACACTTTGGGCTGGTTGGAGCAGGTCCCGACGCCAATTCGACACTGATGTTGGAGTTTGTGGAACAGCAAAAGAATACTTGGTACAAGCTGGCTGAGGAGCATGGGATCAAGAAGAGCCTGGTTGACGAGCAGGGTTGGGCGCACGTTCACTTTATGATAGTGCCATTCGATTTTGACCGCCAGTACGACCTATCTCGATCACGGGCTATGGGGTTTTCTGAGGAAATAGATACTGCAGAAGGCTATTTTATTGCATGGGACAGAATGCGTGCAGCCAAGCTTCTCCCTCCACTGTAAATATTCTCTCAGCTCTCAAGGAATAAAATTGTGTTGTGTCGAATCCCCAATAATTTGATGTGCATCACAGCAAGGACCCATTAAATTCAAAATATCAGTACACGAGTGCCCTCAAATTATCTCACACAGTCTTGTGCTATTTTTTTTTGTTCGCAAATAAAGGTAATTTGAGGGCTGAGTATGAACCCATCCTGCGGTCTTGGGCTTGATTTCTGATCGGGAAGTAAAACCCGACACTAAGCAAGAGCACCAACCAATTCCGACAGCATTCTTCAAGATCGGAACAACACATTACCAAGAGGCTTCGTCTGAAAAATATAATACGCTTTGCTGTTACGACGTATAATACGCAACTCAAAACTTCCAAGACACCGAAAAATCCATTTCAGACATGTCGGGCTCAGCGACTGAGCAAAGTCGAGCACAGGTCCTGTTTGGACCCAAAGACCTGAGACTGGTACGCACGCTGTAGTTTGATGTAGATCTGACTGAGTACCTGTTGTCGCTTACGTTCATATGACTAGATTTCTCGCCCAATCAGTCCGCCAGGTGATGACGAAGTTCAAGTCTCGATGCGAGCAACCACGCTCTGTGGTTCCGACCTGCATTATTACTCACACTTCCGCAACGGCGACATCCAGATCAAAGAGCCTCTTTCCCAAGGACACGAGAGCGCTGGCATAATCACAGCGGTAGGGTCCAACGTCGGGGGAAAATATCATCTCAAAGTTGGAGATCGAGTGGCTTTGGAAGTCGGCGTGCCCTGCGACATTTGCGAGGATTGTGAAGATGGCGCCTACAACGTCTGCGAGAAGATGAGATTTCGCAGCAGCGCGACGGCATTTCCCCACTACCAGGGCACATTGCAGGAGCGCCTCAACCACCCCGCGAAATGGGTGCACAAGTGAGAATCCCCCCCCACGAGTATCCAACCACATCGCTAATCAATACCTCACACGAATAGAATTTCGGATTCCATTTCCTACGCTCAAGGCGCTCTGCTAGAGCCGCTGGCCGTTGCCGTTCACTCCGTTCGTAAAGCTTGTGCAAAGCCTGGCTCGACCTGTCTGATCATCGGGGCTGGTGCAGTCGGCCTGCTTTGCGCTGCGGCTGCCAGAGCTGATGGGTACAGCTTCGTTGTCATGGTTGACATAGCAGAGAATCGTCTTGGGTTCGCAAAGGAAAACGGGTTTGCCGACGAAGTTGTTCTTTTGAAAGCCAAGAGGCCCGAGACCACTGAACAGGGTTTATCCGATGCCAGAGCTGAGGCAGCCAATCTAGTGGCACTGAACAAGGTGGGCAAGTTCCACAGGACATTTGAGTGTACAGGTGTTGAATCCTGCGTCCGTATTGCTATTTATGTAAGAATCCGGTCCAAAAGATTCACAATGGATTCAGTTAAGCTGATATTAATACAGGCCACTCGCGGAGGAGGCAAAGTTCTTCTCGTCGGCATGGGTACACCCATTCAAACACTTCCTCTATCGGCCGCTGCGTTACGCGAGGTTGATCTCGTGGGCGTTTGGAGATACGCCAACTGTTATCCTCGCGCTTTGGAAATAATGAACATGGCCGGAACTAATGAGACGGTCCCCGATGTGCAAAAGCTCATAACGCATACTTTTCAAGGCTTGGAATCGGTACCAGATGCCTTTTCTATGGCTGCCAGAACCAGCGACGATAGCGAGCGTTTAGTGGTCAAGGTAGTTGTAGAGTTGGATCAATAGACACGGAAGGCACAGGTATTCGATCAATCATATCCTGCAGTGCCTGCATTTAAACTTGGTCTTTTTTCAAATCAGATACAGACATGGGAGAACCCAGCGGTTTTTATCTCGGTGCGCTCGTGAGAATTCTCGCTTGCCATTGTCAGAGGGATTGGTTGCCCTGTCGAGGGTAGCGCTTAGTCTGCTGTGGTCTCGTTCCGACCATTCTTCCGCGTAGTGAGGAGTCACGTCACGCTGTCGTCCTAAATTTAGCGGCGTTAGCCTAGGTTGCAGCCAACACTCTTGCTTCGTACCTCCTTGTTTCCATCCTGGCGCCGACTGAAAAAGCCCTGGCTCCGATATATCAAGGTGCATCATCCAATTTGTCTGCTTGAATCATTACTCGTCGCACTATTTTTCTAGTCTGTAGAGCGTTGTGCCAACAATGACCGGAACACTTGCCTCACGCAAGCGAAGCATCCAGAGCAAAACCAAGGTCAAAACCGGTTGTGGAACCTGCAGGTCAGTTTTAAGTACCAGACTGGTCTATACTCCAAGCTTGAGGCTTCGACAACTCTACAGTACCTTTACTTACTCAGCGATAGGATACGGAAGATAAAATGTGATGAAGGCAAGCCGTTTTGCCAAAAATGTGTCAGCACGCGTCGTACTTGCGACGGCTATGAGTCTCCATTTCGACCTTTCGCTGGTCAATCCAGCAATGCACATGGCGGCACCGTCAAGTTAGGCGTTGGCTTGCAACCCATTCAGCCGGTTTTGACTGGTGTTACTCCTCGGGATGTTGATCTCCTTAATCGTTACTTCTCAACAAAAACCATATTTGACGTCAAGCTAGCCTGTGATGAAGAAGCCAGGCAAGTCCTCCAAGCCAGCTTGACGGATCCGACGATAAAACACGCGGTATCGTCTCTGAGAGCCCTTAGAGAAGATTTCGAGACTTCTGGAGGCCTTGCATCGGCTATCGCACAGAAGACCCCGAGCCATGGCCAAAACTACGGCCTCCAACAATACTGTATGGCTTTAGGAGGTCTTGCTTCCAACCTGTCATCTCCAGGGTCCAGAGGATTAAAGTCAGCATTGCTTTGTTGCCAGATCTTCATCAGCATTGAGCAAGTGCGACAGAATTACTCCTCCATGGCCCAGCACATGATTCAAGGACTCAGCATTATGCACGAGTATCGCACAAGGCCAAGTTTTATTACCACGAATAAATTAATGCCAGCTCACCATAGCCAGCTACCTTTGCTTGATGTTTTCATCATCAAACAGTTCGCGGCGCCATGCAGGTTCTCAGAACCTCCAACAACAGCAGACGTGAGCGGCATGGCAGTGCCTGTGCGGCAAAGTGTTGAATCTCGCAATCCTCGCAATCCTCGCACTATTGCACCTGACATGCGGGCAGAGCTTACGAGGGTCGCCACATCAACGCTTGAATTTCTCGACAAAGTCTCACATGCCGCATCGGCAGGACACGGTCTAGTACTACTATCTGAGAAGGCATCTTTGCTTGACTCGTTGGAACGATGGCTCACTGATCTTGAACTCGTTCAGACAGGCTCCGAGCTTCTTTCACTATCCTTCCTGCGTGCTTTTCATCAGACACTGAAAATCATTCTCTTGGGGGCACTTGACTCCTCACCTGATGTTTATGCCAAACTACAAATTGAGAATAACCGGTTGCGGGCCATAGCTAGCAATATAGATGAAAGATTAAAAGCTTATGGACCCCGTGGTAGAATAGAGAATCGGTATAGGGAGCCATCGAAAGTACGTTGATGTATTTATGTGCAGGTAGCGCGGTTCTCCTAATCCATGTATCCGATCTATCTTGCGGGACTTAAGAGTCTACTTATTCCTCTACAGGTTGATTTCATCCTCCTTCCTCGACTATTTCCGTGCAGCGGCCGCAGCAGCTGCGGCCTCCCTGTCAGCGGCCAATAGCTTCTGTATAGCTGGTCTATTGATGCAGCGGTCCCACCAAGCGCTCACGGCTTTGCGGTTAAGAATTACGTCTGTGTAGCCACACGCAAAAAGTCTTTGGATGACGGGAATGTAGTAAATATCCACAAGGGTGAAGTTGTTTCCAGCCATGTAGTCTCTCTCTTGCAAGAGACGCCCTGCGATGTCGAAAAATGTCTGGATCGACTCCAGCGCAGCTGAGACGACGGCCTCATCGGCGGGCAGGCCCAGGAATCCCTTGACGAACTTTTCAAACGCAATCTTGCCTGCAGGGTCAGAGAAGTAGAGCATTTCTTCTGATTGTGCCTGGTCAAACAGCGCAGCAGTCTCGACGTCTGAGTCGGCGGGCAGAAGTGGGAACGAGTACTTTTTCGAAAGGTACTTGCAGATTGCTCGACTCTCGTAGAGAGTGAAGCCGTCGGGGAAAGTGACGACAGGCACTTTGCCCCATGGGTTACGTTTCATGTTTTCTGCCGACTGGGTGCAGCAGCATCAGCAATGTTGAATCTCGCAAGAGAAATATTTGGCTCACCTTTTGTTCTCCTTTTTGTAGATTGACAAGCACGAATTCATAGTCGGTGAAGCCACCTTCGGCAAGAGTCAGACGGACCCGGTCCGTGTTGGTCGAACCGCGAGCGCCGTATAAAGTGAAGGCTGGCATTTTCAAGTGGCGGAGGATGTTGTTTGGACACAAAGCTAGAGGTGGTGCTGATGAGCTTCGACATGTGCGAGTGGTTTGGAGCTTGGATGAGGGATTGGGCACGGCATTCGGTCTTATTATAATAAACCGACGGCGATGAGTAGGCCGGATCTCGGAAAGGAGTTATCACAAACAATGGTGTTAGTTGCAGGAATGTGGAGCGTGCCAATAGATGGAAGGATGAATTGTCGTATAAACAACAACTGTGGTTGGTGGGTTCGGTCTCGGCACCCAACCGAGCTCGCGCCGACGCTTCGTCAACGATAGCGCGAGGTTGCACCAGCAGTGCTAGCCTCAGTAGCTTGCAAGCTGCTTACCAAGGCGAGCGACACTGCCGTGCAGGTGCCTGTAAAAGCCAGCGCGCGACTTCCGTTTGCAGAATGGGGTCCGAACCAGCCAATCAGCGTACACATGCAAGTGGGGCTTCAGCCTTAAAACCCGGCCGATCAAGGCCCCACAGCCCAAGCAAGGGCAGGAAAGAACGGCATTCTATTTTAACCGATCCAGGCAGATTGGGACAATTGCAGGCCGTCATGATGGATAAATACATGTGCAATCCCGTCGTGATTTGATCAAGAATCCTTTTGAGTATCCTCACAAGCTCGACCAAACCAACACTCAAAGGCACTTCTCATCCTTGAATTTCATCACCATGCATTTCCTCCTCCTGGGCGCCACTGGCCGGACCGGCAAGCACGTTGTGTCTGAGCTGCTGTCTCAAGGCCACACAGCAGTGGCCCTCGTCCGCACGCCCGGTAGCCTCACTCCTCATACTGGTCTCACTATCTTCACTGGCTCACCACTATCAAAGTCAGACGTGGAGACCGCTCTCTCCGCGGCCCCTTCCCTGACACCTTCTGCCGCCATCTTCACATTGAACGCGGTCCGCAAGTCAGATAGCCCCTTTGCGGCTCCGATATCACCTCCTCGCTTCTTGGCCGACTCTTGCGCCAACGTTTGCGAAGTCTTGGAGCAAGCTGGCATCCGTCGCATTGTGGTCATGTCGACAGCGGGCGTCGGCGATTCATGGCCCAACTTGCCATGGCTATCCAAGGCATTTATGGGCTGGACCAACATCAAGTACGCCCTTGAGGATCATGGCCACTTGGACAAGGAGATTCGTTTGACAAAGATGGATTGGACTCTGGTCCGACCCGTGAGACTGGAATTCGAAGACCCGAAGCAGAAACCCACCGACACAAAAGCCGAGGTTCAAACTCTAGACGGTAACGGCGTCGGAATTCGCATGTCGGACAGCGTGACTGTTGCAAATGCTGCGATATTCCTGGTCAAGGCTGCAGTCGAAGGACTTTACATCAAAAGTACCGTAACTATAAGAGATTGAGCACCAGCAGGTCGCAGACTGTAGCGGCCTGAAATAATCCTCTAATGCTTTAGTATTTAGTTAGTTATTAATGTTAATGTTATGATGGCGGTGATTCATAATTGCTTGGATTTTTTTCCAAGATTGGAGAGGTTGGTTCAAGTTAACTATCGGTTCATGAGATTTTGTACAAACAAGCTAAGCTATTATTTAATATACTATCCACTCTCAAGCTGCATCTTTATCATCTTGGGGCCCGAATGTTAACGGGACTTGCCCACCTCGCCAAAATGGTTCGATTGGCTAAGTTACAAATATTTCACTACCGGTTCAAAGGTCAAGATCACAAATTGACAACTAGCTTTTGCGATGGTTGGGGCCAATGCGCACTATTCTGTTGGCTTATACCCCTTGTGAATTGTTTTAGGCGGCTCTGCTCTCAAAGCACAGTCTGCTCGCTATCAGGTTCCTTCTGGTTCATCACCCTTCACCCCATAGGCCGTCCAGAAATTTAACAGGGCGTACTTTCTCAGTGATGCCCAGATGATGCATTCTTGAGTGCCTCAAGTGCTCCATAATATGCTGGGTGTTTGCTGAAGTCGTCAAACCACAGCAGTGCTGCCCCTTGTCCCTCGAATACATACGGAACCCAGCTGAAGGGGTCGTAAAAATCCCATATAGTTATCCCGACGCAGGACTTCGCTTGAACACAGGCGCCAACAGCCTAGAATAACAGTTAGTCTCAGAAGGTCAAATCGTTCCTGCAACCTACATCTGTATAAGCTTGCTTTTGCAATGCAAGATTAGTATCGTTGGTCGGTAATTCGATTCGCACATCCAGCTCCGTCAGTGCAACTTCCACACCAAGCGCTCCGTAGCTGTTGATTGCTGCCAGCTGCGAGTCCAAGCTCGGCGCGCGGTGGGCAACAAGATGGGCCTGCATTCCAACGCCATCAACGCGGATACCTTCTTCTTGCAGCATCTTTACAATCCGAATCGCTCCTTCGGTCTTGGCGCTGGGAGACTCGAGGTTGTAGTCGTTGTAGTAGAGCTTGGCATGGGGGTCCGCTTTCGCAGCTTCGCGGAACGCAAGCTTGATGTACTCCTCGCCCAGCACCTGGTAAAACACAGACTCTCGGTACGTTCCATCCTCGTTGAGAGCCTCGTTGACGACGTCCCAGGCGTAGCACCTCCCTCTCCAGTGGCCCGCAACTTTCTGGATGTGTCTCTTGATTGCCTTTCGCAGCGTCTTGGGGGTCCACTCTGTCGTTTCTACCCAGGGAGCAAGCTGCGAATGCCAAACCAATGCGTGGCACCGCAAGTATTGGTGGTTCTCAGCAGCGATTGACAACACAATTTCGCCCTCGGTGAAGTTGAAGCGACCGGGTTCGGGCTCGGTGAATATCCACTCCGGGAGAATTAGTCTTGCGAATTCCAATGAACCAGTGGGGGCAAAAATCGGTTCCAACATGACTGGCTAACCTTTTGTCCATTCGTTGGAGTAGTCTGCCCAAATTCCCGTTTATCCCTTAGAATGTCATCGTACTGCTTGTAGGAAGCTTCTAAGCCGGCCCGTTCTCGTTGACCGGGAGAGTCGGTTGCCGCGCCGAAGTACTTGAGACCAGCTTTTTTTGCCCAAAAGTTAAGTTGAGCCCCGGCAAATGGAGACCAGGTCACTAAAATTGGTAAGATCACGCGGTGAAAGAGCATTTTTGCAATTTATGTTGAACTTTGCCGTGATCCAGGTCAATTATCGTCAAGAGTCTGAGAGGGCAAGCTCACATTTAAGCATTCAATCGAGAGGCGACCGGGGGGACGGGCCGTAACCCGCATCGTCGCGTTCTCTCTTGTACATCCAGAACAGCCTATTTCGTTTTGTTGTGCAGACATGATCGTGCGCTTCTTTCCTGGGGCATCCCCATCAGCCTAGCCAAAGATGTACCCGAGCGTGAGGGGTTGAGCTGGTTTATGCGGGGCAAATTGTTGTCTGTCGATGCCTGCGTGCGGGGCCCAACTCTATGTATTTTACCGGCTTGGCTATTTCTGGGGTCTGGATACTGAATCATAATTGGGCCGCCAATGGAATGTAGAGTTGCGGCGCTGGTTTAGATGGCGTCTCGTGAGAAGTTTACCAGAGATGGCGTTGAGCTGTGTGGCCCTGTACCAATATCTTAGAGGCCTAAATACGGCATCGTGCACTCATATGACAATGTTCCAGCATCCGCAGCTCAACTCTCTCTCTATTTGATTGACCTTCGATGTGATCCAGCTGTCGTTCCAAGCTTCAACTCTGGCCTTGGATTTTAAATTTACAGGCTATGTGGCAAGTAGCTACTGAGCAAAAGACAAAGTCGATGGCTCTCTTCGTGAGGGCAAGTCATACACATCAAACGAAAAAGAATTATTTGGTGGATGCTCATTCCATTTATTGAGCTACTTCATCTCAACCTAACAAAAACTTGAGTGGTGTGCTAACAGCACCACTTAGGCCCTCCATTTCCTTTGATTACCCCTCCTGCAATCAGACCAAGTTGGAATTCTCAGCATCTCCGTTACTTAGTCGCTCAGGGTAGTTCAGTTAATGTATCTAAACTTGGGGTGGAGATGCCCAAGAGTGGCAACTTCATCTTCAGAGCCGCGGAGGCGGTAGTCGCGGGCCCCTTGGTCACGCTTCTTATTTTCCCGCATTTGGTATACCACAAGTGATAATGAAGCGACAATGACGGATGCTGCGGTGGCCGTGTTTAAACTGTTACCAATACGATAACCCGTCTTGGCGTCTGTATTGATGTAGCTCCAGGTGGCCACAATGGAGCCTGCATAACCCATCAGTCACAATTGAACAATTATAATCACATACACATAACTCACCGATATTAGCAAGACCCGAGACCGCACCATTCGCAACATTTCTCACTGTGTCAGGCGCAGCATTCGCAAGTGTCCAACCCAGGATTAAAGCCCCAAAACTATATCCTCCGGCCGTGTTCAGGAAGATTGCTGCATACCGAGCTTGCACATTTGTCGAAGCCAACCAAATCGAATAGCCGACAACATTCAACATGGCACATCCCGCAATAGCAATGCCATGTTTTCCCGTCTTCATCGTGACGTATGAAACGCAGAGACCAAAAACCATGCCCACAATGGGTGGCGGTGCGGAAAGCAGCTGAATTTGGACAGTAGAGCGCCCTGGGTAATTGAGGCGAAGAATGGTGGCGGTGAAAATGGATAATCCCTGCACTGTGATTTGATCACAGATGTAAATCCAGGCTCCAACGAGCACATTGACGTTGAGCACACCCCGCTTGATGAGCTGCCATGAGATGTGCTCTTTGTGCTCACGAATGGCGGGTTGGTCATGGACAAGACGAGCCATGGCAAGAGCCCGCTCTGCGTCATCGAAAGTTCGCGTCTTGGAAGGATCATCTGGGAAAAGGTAGAGCGATATCAGGCCCACACCCACTGTGATGATTCTGCAAACCCAAGATCACGTCAGAAATCGTGATACTTGGCACCAAAGAAGTTGGGAATACATACCCTTCCACTAAAAATATGTTGCGCCAGGAATCAACGATCCCAATTCTTCCCACTGAGAGCAAACCTGATGCGAAAAGACCTCCAAACCCACCAGCCAGCCCCGCAGCGACGAGCATGAAGAAGGAAACCCTCGTTGTCACCTCGCCACGCCGGTAATACCGCGACACAACATAGCTAAGCCCAGGGAATTGAAACGACTCCGTCAGTCCAAGAAGTATTCGCATCGCGAAGAAGCTTGCTTGGTTCTGGATGAATGCCGTGCAGAGGGTGACGATGCCAAAGGCCACGCAGCTCATCGGCAGCACAATGAAGCCGAATTTCTTGACACTAAGCGACGCCGGAATGTCGGCTACAAAATAGATGGCGTAGTAGAGGCAAGCCCCAATATTGAAGCCATACTGACCCAGTCCCAGGTCTTCCTCCATTCCCGCCACTTTGGCATTGCCAAGATTGGTTCGGTCGAGAAAGGTAAAAAAGTACATAAGAAAAATC
This sequence comes from Calonectria crousiana, assembly GCA_013406985.1. NCBI lineage: Eukaryota > Fungi > Ascomycota > Sordariomycetes > Hypocreales > Nectriaceae > Calonectria > Calonectria crousiana. Next base: position 1,191,012 of record VTGD01000002.1, on the reverse strand, counting down.
ATGGGCAAAACTCGAAAGTCCTGCTTTCGGACGAGCTTTGCCTCCGCTGCGGGGTCGATGGCATAGTCGTGAGCCGCTTCCACATCGATATGCCCAATGCTTGGGGCCACGACCGTAGGGTCGGTGACTTTCTTTTCGGACGGGGAGATTGATTCTGACATTTTTACCTTTGCAGGATCAAATTGCGGCGGAATAAAAGACAAGCCCAGGAAATCGAGTCAAATCAACTCGTACATGGGCTCTGGTTTATGTTTGCTGCAACTGGGAATATGCAGCCGATAAGGCCCTTAGCCGACGAGATTGAGCGTGTGCCAAGAGTCTTGGCAAAACCCGGGGTGTAGCTTATGTAGAGGGAACGATATCCGACAAAACATGCCGGGGAATTATTTCCAATCATTTTCGAGGTTGTATTCGTTGAGTTATATACTCGGAGAATTAGTAGTTGACGTTAAAGCCAAGGCTGACCCAACGCAAAGGTTATTTTAAGCTAATCTTAAGTCTATTTATTTTTGGCTGTTTCAATTCGGGAACTTGTTCTGCGCTCAGGGCCCCCGGGGACTAAATTGATTAAGCTGGCATGGTAGGGTCAAATGCTGCTGGCGCGCGTTGCTTTAGCATGGTGCATCATCCGAATTTAAGTTCATTATCCGCTCTCGCCTGAGCCGACACTTGCCATCCCTATCATACCAAATTAAGGAAAGCACCATTTGATGTTTGCACCAGATTGGTCGTTTTGGATGGGATGCTGATAAGAATCACGGGCAAGGATCCGACCCCATGTCGAAAATGACTCGAATTGGCGACCAGGTACAAGGTGGTTGAACCTGGTGGCCATAAACTTTAAACATGGAGTCATCTCAGCTTCGAAACATCCTCCAAGAAGCCAGGAACAAAAAGAAAAATGAAAGGCCAGCAAAGGCATCACCGAAAAAACAATTAGCTCCCCCGGGAAGGCTCGAACTTCCGATCTCCCGATTGTCTGTAAATAACAGTCGGACGCTTTAGCCAACTAAGCCACAGGGGACCTGATTGGTTGATTCCCAATCAAGGTATGGAGCTGAGCAGGATGATTCAAAGGTGGCTGAGGAGGTTGTAGGGTGGATCATGATTCCGGGTTTCATTCATTAATGGCAATGACTGTACCAAAGAGAAAATCGTTCGAGGTCTCAAATCGAAGAGCTTGTGATCCAAGCTTTATGCAATTATCAAAATGTCTTGAACAAACAGAATTCCCAGGTCCGAAAATCACCATGCAATCCAATTTTACGCGACGCATTGTCTGGTGGGTAGAATATGCTAGGTATCACCGAGCAAAGTATGCAGATAATGGTCGATCTGTTTTGCACTTCCCATCGTGTATAACCATCGCGCATTAAAAATAAAATGCCAGAATACACCTACTGGTGCTTTGAATAGGATCATTGCAAATCCACTATACTCAATTTCATTGGTTTTGGGTTGTGGAAACATACAGCACGACTCAGAAGATGCCAACAACCCGATGTTCTCCACATATTCCCCGGCTCGGCTCTCTATTGTATTTCTTCTTTTTCAATGCCTGGTCACTGATATTAAACACATGGCAGACAAATACCAAGAGAAGACCTACAGAATGAGTCACTACACGCGGCATTTTCACCTCTTCGTTGTTCACTAACATCTTGGCGTCAGAAGTCCGCAAGCCACTGCGGACTTTTGCTCCTCAATCTCCGCCCAACTGCAATAGTATTGATGCAAGGATTCCAATGCTAGTGGTTTCGCAGGATTTGGCGTTATTTCTGTACCAAGTAGAGGAAATATCGAACCATGTTTGCGGCGGCCAAGACATTAAATAAGTATAAAGTGCTCAGATCCCGAATTTGCAAGGACGTGTCGCCTTCGCTACTCACCTTGTAAAACCAAAAGCCTTCCGCCCTATCTCTCGCTAAAAAAAAAGATGTCTGTTCTTAATAACCTCGCCATTCCCAAAGGCTCCACAGTCCTTGTCACTGGTGCGAGCGGCTGGGTTGGCTCCAATGTTGCGGACCAATTTATGGCATACGGATACAAAGTCCGAGGTACAACTCGTGACACCAAAAAAGCCTCCTGGATGCTTGAGTTATTCAACAAAAAGTACGGGGATGGGTTCTTTCAACTCATATCCATTCCAGACATGATGGCAGATGGTGCATACAACGAAGCGGCCAAGGGTGAGCGGATTAGCTGCCAAGCCTCTTCCTAGTACACACGCTAATTTATATCTACTATGCAGATGTTGCTGCGATTGTTCACACGGCTTCAATTATGCCCGAGGACCCGGATCCAAAAAAAGTGATCCCCAAAGTCATTGCCGGCGCAACAAACGCACTCAAAGCCGCCTTCTCTGAGCCAAGTGTGAAAAGATTCGTTCTTACCTCATCCTCGACAGCAGCCTTTCATTCTATGAGAAACAGACCCAAGATTATTGCTACAAGTAACACGTGGAACGAGGAGGCAGTCAAACTTGCTTGGTCGGACCCACCTTATGACCAATTGCACCCTCTCTTTGTCTATGTTGCTAGCAAAACGCAAAGCGAACAAGCTGTGTGGAAATTTTACAACGAAAACGTTACGAAACGACCGGATCTTGTTTTAAATACGGGTATTTTTTGCGCTTTTAAATATCCCCTAGCATCATGCTAACACGAAGCCAGTTCTCCCAAACATGGTTTTTGGCAAAACCCTCGATCTGGACTGGCAGGGGTATCCAAGCACAGCAGGGTTTGTCTCCAAACTCTACAAAGGGGAGCTGGGTCACGAGCATCAATTCGTGGATCCTCGTACGTCTTTTTGCGCGTGTTTTCTTGATTTTGGCTCTTGCTAACGCAAAATCAGAATATTTCATTGATGCATCAGATACCGGGCGTCTGCACGTCGCTGGTGCCATCCATCCTGATGTACGGGGAGAACGCATTTTTGGCTTTGCTGGCCGTTTCAGCTGGGATGATATCCTTGAAATCTTTCGCAAGCACGAGCCAGATCGTTCATTCCCTGAGAATTTTAACGGAGGCGAAGATCCCAACGAGGTTGTGCCTGCAACTCGGGCTGAACAGCTGCTGCGGGACCTGGGACAACCAGGATGGGCTTCTTTGGAAGATACGATACTGCGCAATATTCAAGATCTTCGCGCTGCTCCTGCTTCCTAGGTTTACACCGGGTAGGGTAGAAAGCAGCATATTACCTTAGTCTAAAATGTGTCTAGAAAACGCTACGTCGCCATCTTATCAGAGAGCAAAACCCACAGGCCGACTTTCAAGGCTGTAGAAACCTCTTGGCCCCATATTTGAAATTGAAATAGATAGCCTTTGTTCGCAGGTATGGACCAAAGGTCATCAATGCGAGCGAGACATCAATGAATACGGCCCATTAAATAGCTACCATTTGAAAAAATAAAAACTGGTCCTTTAGTCCAACCTATGAAAACCAGTTCGCTGTCGTTTTCGTTGGCCCAAACAGGATAAGATGGGTAGCAGTTTCCGAACTTTTTATTTTCTACGTCAAGATATGAGGCCATTTTGAAATGGAAAGGGCACCCGCTGTTAGTTTCACTTTGTGGAGATTGTCCCATAAATTCCCCGGGAGGATTCCGGGCGGAAGCATGTTCCGAAAATATTTGATTGCTTATTGTGGCCAATCTGAGCGATCCAAGGTCAATGCTTTGTAGGAAATTATCTTCTTATTCTTGCTTCTGAGTACTCAGTGGAAGGTTGAACGTAATGCGGATCTAACCTACATTTCGCTGCGAAATTTTAATATTGAGCTGTTTTGCAATGTCTATTGCTGGGTATCTATGCAGCTACGTATAAATATGTGAAAAACCTACCCAAATGCAGCTAACTGTGAAAATGCTGTCCTTCACTTTCCTCTCACAAATCTCTGGTCACTTATAAATGACCATAAAACCGTCATGGTTAGTTGGTTCGTACCATTTAACAATCAAATGTCGTATATCGAGGAATATGCGTTGTGAAATGCACAAGGTGATCTGGAGAAGAGTTCGGACCTCTTATTCTCACTCATGCAGAAAGGATCACCTCGTGTCCTCCACACCGCCCATTGGCGTAATTGGTTTAGCAAGGGCGAATGCCGCTATTAGTTACTTCCATGACCCTACCTTATTTGCAAAGTGCCACTTCGGTTTTGTTGATCTTTTCCATTGCAACGGTTGAGTCAAGAAGTATATGTCCAATATCAAGGTTCCCATCCTGGGAGATTTGGTTCAGCCAACCAAACAGTACTCCCACACTGCAATCGGGGGTCTCTGTGTCATCAGTGCTGTTGTTGCTGCTTCCGGACCCCGACGTTGCTGAATCGTCCTTATTAGCAGTATTGTCGGCTGAGCCGCCTGTCGAATTTGTGTTGGAAGACTTGTCTTCAGTTGGGTCTTGGATCCAGTCTGTTGGGATTTGCGTAATGTAGTCATACCACCAATCGCCCATTTTGCGGTAGCCCGCATTTGTGGGGTGGATGCAATCTCGCAGATCCTTGAGGGGGAAATCGCTGAAATCCACGGCAATGACTTTTTGGCCGTCTGAGCGACGGGTTTCAACAACACTAGGGATGAGCGCTTGGAATTTTGGTGTTCTGGCCACCTTGCGCGAATCGCATGAGCTGAGAATCACAGCCACGAGAATCACAGCCTCTGGGCAGGCCTCAATCATCTGGTCAATCAGGTTGCCCAGGCGCTCGGCTGCAGCGGCCGGATCGTTTCCTTCGGTGGAATAAGTGGCGCTGCTGTCCATGTCATTCGTGCCCGCGTGAAGGAGAATAATGTTTGGTTGCTGCTCCAGCGAAGAGCCAACGTGGTCGGCAATGTACTGGATTGTTTTGCCAGGCCAAGCAGCCTACAATTTGTCAGCTTGAACCTCAGGTTCGAGACGCGACGACTTACAAAGTAGCCATCTTCCATTGTTCCAACTTCCTCCGTGCCCAGATACAACACCTCATCCGCTAATCCGTGTCACCATTTGGGTTCAAAATGAATGAAGGGCATCTTACCCGAGAGATCTTCTCGAAGCTGTAGGCGATAACCATTACCATCTCCACCATCCTTGTCGCTGCCCCGTCCGTATGTGATTGAGTCGCCGACGCAGAGAATGCGTAATGTTGTGTTTGGCTTGACAGCCGTTCCGTCAGAGACATTCACTCTTGTTAGAACCTCAATGTCGTCTCTTTCCCAAAGCTCGGGTTGAGCATAATCCAGCGCCGAGACAACAGTATCATCATTGCACAACGCAAGAGGTAAAATAACTGACCATGGCGAAACCATCCATAGGTACGACGGGAATTTCATGGCTATAATTTGAGGTGGTCACACTAAAATTGTCTTCCTACTGGGTAAGAAACACCAACTGGATCTTTCTGGAAAAGTGGCTTGCTGTCAGGTTGCCTATTTAATCTTGGAGTCAGGGAGTCCGATCGAGGTTGACAGGACCCTGCTGTTTCAAGGGTCTTCGCATGCCTCTACTAACCCTAGTTGGCATGCTGGACCTTGGCGCAGCATTGCTTCGCATACGTATCCGGCCATATCCCAACAGGGAAGACCTTTTGCGCCCCATCTAGATCGTGGGCCGTTAATGGCCATTTGCCCCGCCGAACCATGAATATGAGCCGACCAGCGCACTCGCTGCCTAGAGTTTTATCTGCTCTTTAGTTATTATCAACCTCCTCCTCCCCAGCTTCTAAACACACACACACACACATCGCACGGATGTGCATAACATCCATCAAGCCCGCGCAAGTACCCTTGTAACACCCGCCTCCCAAGCGCCCCAATGCTACTCTGAGGGTCTCGACTCGTGCGTATCAACACAGGGATATATTTCATCTAATCTTGACACCACAATTTAACTTTGTTGGCTGATAAACGAGAAATACCGCAACCATGTAATCAGCCCTACACGGGTCTGCCTTGCCTAGGTACGCGTATTCAGGCGCCTCCACAAGGGTCATCAATTAGCGGAGCATTGTCCTTATCCAGCTCACTCCACTCGCTTTTCACATGGTTGGGGGGGCCCTTGAAGCAGCACTGCACTTGAGGCTCGGATAATCGGCCGCAATTGTAATCACACTATGGACCATGGCCTTGGCGTAAGCCTTAGCCTCATCTGCATCCCCTGCATGGCCTCATCGAGACTGCTTCTCTTGATCATGACTGGCCCATGCGCATCCTGGTTGCAGACCCTTTACCAGCTTCCTCTTTCGACGTAGGCGCCGCTACATTCATTAATACAGATAGAGCCAACAATCCGCTGGGCGCAATTTGACAATGGAATTCAGCAGGCAAGCGCCAAGACATTGCATCGGCACGACCACCGCCTTTCTCTTTTTTTTTTGTCAATATTCCAGAAAGAGATGTTGCCCCATCAATCCTTGCTCTTCTGGACCACCGTCTAGATAAAAGGGCGAGTCAAGAATTGACACAAAAAATGAAACAGCTGAAAGAATGCGGCTGGGTGCAATCTTTTTGCCACAATTGAACCCGGATTGGATTGGCTCTTTGCAACTGACCTTGCGGCACAAAAAATGTCCATTTTGATTCAAATAAGAGCTTCTTTACATAATCTGGGATACATTGGCCAACTTAGGCCCAAAGATGAGTTGATGTTGGTGATGCACGACGGCACAGTTTTTGCATATCGCCTGTTGACTGGCCGCCCCAAATTAATGGAGGTCAATTTCAAACGCGAGGGTCATTGAGAGTATAGTTAGTTGTATCATATTGAGAAAATTGGAAATTTCCCCAAAGCTTTCATCTTCATTTCATTTTGAATTAAAAAAAAAAAGTCACATGACTTTGCTCAGCTGAGTTGGTAGCACTAACCCCTCACTTTTAGTCGGAGCTTGAATGCTATCATGCCGACCGCCATGAAATGAAGGCGATCAGAAAAATCAACGATGGATTCAAAAGGGTTTCTGCATGGAAACAAAAATTCAGGGTGCAAAATTTGCAACGCTTTCCTTGAAGCTGCAGCTGAGATCATAAACCAGAACAGTGCTGACTTTTCCTATTCACCCTCTTTGACTGAGCCCAAGCAACAGGAATGGAAGCTTGGAGGGCTGGAAGATGTTTTTAGCCGGCCTCGATGTCAAGCACACGAAGATTTGATAGAGACTTGTGTTGAGGGATATCACCACCTGTCACCCGAGTTAACGCTGTTGATATACGAAGGACGGTTATCAATCCAAGTTAGCTACCGGGGCGACAATGACAGGATCTGGTGCACATCTCCTGCTGAGTTTTTGGTTTGCATTTCTCCTCCTAATCTCCAGAAAACAGGTCTTGGGCTTGGTCGGGCACTTGATGAATACATTGACACGAGGCTACTGTGTCAGTGGAAGTCCATTTGCGCAACACACCATAAGCACAAATGCGAGACTAAGCTGCTCACAATGCACGAGCCTCCTGGATTACTTATCGACTGCGAAAGGCAATGCCTCGTTCCGACACCTAAAGACGCCAGTTATGTTGCACTCAGCTATGTTTGGGGTCAGGCCCCAACGCTCATGGCCAAGAAAGAAAACGTGGACACACTCCGACAGGATGGAATATTCATCCATCTGGGAGGGGAAATTGCGCCAACGATACGCGATTGCATCAAATTAGTTCCTATGTTAGACGAAAGGTATCTATGGGTAGATGCGCTTTGTATTGTTCAAGACGATGAAGAATTTCTTCGCCGACACATCTCTCACATGGCAGCCATCTACGAAAATGCAACCCTTACGATTGTGGTGGCAGACGGGCGTGATGCGAATTCGGGTGTCCGCGGTATCAAGGATATTTCACCACCAAGGGCACTGAAACCGGTGCTGAAACTGAATGATAACATCACAATCAGTGTGCGTGGAGACGACCTCATCCGATGGTCTCCCTGGACAAAGCGAGGGTGGACTATGCAGGAGCAAATATTCTCGAGAAAAAAGCTTGTCTTCTTTGATAACTGTGTGCGATGGATCTGTCGCTCAAATACGTACTACGAGGATATAATCACCTCGTACGACCTGGATCCGACATTATTAGCAGTCGATGGCGGCGAAATGAGAGATAACTTTTCCCCATTCGACATTTCTCTCACAGTTCCAGATGTTTCAATATTATGCGATCTCATATCGCATTACAACAGACGAAATCTGACATTTGACAGTGATGTAACAGCAGCATTTGCAAGTTCGTTTTTAGCAATGAAAGAAGCATTCCCACGTGGATTTCTTCATGGCATCCCCATTTCATTTTTTGACATTGCTCTCTTATGGCGATCGGGACAAAACAGCCTTCGTCGCCGAGAGCCCTCGAATGGAGATGAAGCCATCCCCAGTTGGTCATGGAACGGCTGGCAGGGTTACTTATTAAGTAATTGTTGGACGTCTAAGTCTTACATGAAAAACCCAGCCTATGACCCGAGCAGGGCGCACTGGCGGCCCCATCAGACCATCCCCAGCTTGACGTGGTACACGACGAAAGGAAAAGATGCTCCAAGACATCTTTTAGCATACCAGAATGAGTGGCACGATTACAAGGCCCGTTACATGGGTAAGAAGGACAATCTACCAACAGGATGGACCTTTGTGGAAGAGGATGCAGGAACCGAAAAGAAGAGAACAGCTGACTGCCTTGAGAGCGAACAACATCGCCGCCAAGAAGAACCCGATTGCGAGGTTTCATTTGAGGAATTGCAAACAAACTACTTTTATCAACACGAATCACAGCCCGAGCGCAAATTTTGGCATCCAGTGCCTCTTGGGGACACCCCGAAAATAGGCGATAATTCTGCGCTGCCTGTACCATATGGCAGATACCTTTGCGCGGAGACTCAGCAGGCACGCCTTTGGGCAGCGCGACCGCACTACAACACCACCATTGAACGGGCAGTTTCATACGAGGGGCCAGGGAAATACGTCGTTCCAATGTTTGGCATTGCGCTTGGGGTCACCGCTGTCTTCAAAAACGATCAAGGTGACGAAATCGGTGAGCTCTGCGTCGATTCCGCATCTGATTTGGAGGAGATTTTGGCAACAGAGTCGGGCGTTCTGTGTGACGTTGTTGTGGTTTCACGTGGCCTCAGTTATACGTGCCCCCAGCCAGTAAGAGAAGAAACGTGGTCGTTTTACAATGTGCTTTGGGTTGTGTGGGATGGTGGTGTTGCATGCCGTAGAGGGGTGGGAAGGATCAAGCGAAGAAGCTGGGAAGAAATTGATAAAGAGGACATATCTCTCATATTAGGTTAACAGAAGAGATCTGCCTGGCCCAATTCGTGGTTGATGGTTTTCCATGTAACTCTAGTACGGATATGACTGTCAAGGGCGCGGTCGAGTCAGGGATTACTATCGCTAATTAGAGAACGATCTGGTAGCCAAGGCTAGAAAAGCCCTGTAGGAATAGAAGTTTCGGCGCGCGGGTATTAAGCGGCAATAGCTAGTGACTTGTTTGGTGCCACCTCATCTGACGCGGATTTCCAATGGTGTAGTTGTTAAAAATTATATTAAAAGCTTTCTTTATAGAGGTTGCGTGAGTTAGGGACATGATCGATTGCAAGCTATTACATCTTATGCTGCCTAGAGAGAGGTTGCAGTGCATTGATTGGTGAAGGACCACGAGAAGTCCAGAGCATTTGGCAATCCAACTTCATACCAATTTGCAAGAAGCTGTTGGCAATCCGCTCGCTGCTTTTGTGATCGCCTGTGGGGAGATTTTTCTACACAACGTGTTATGATTCAATCATCTCCAACGATATGCCGGATATTTTTAATCTGCATGACGGGAAACTATGCTGAATTTCTACGAGGTAGGTTCTCGCGTAGAGGCCGTAGTTGTTCAATCGTGCGGGGGAAACTTGACTATTTCCAGGCTCCTCCTATATGCTGATAATGCATCAAGGTAAAAAGGCTTGTGAGGCAGGCTTCATGAAAGTATTTTCCACGCACACCCGATTCCTCCGCTCAAGGCGTAACGGAGCTTCAATGACACCGAGTTTCGCGATCGGAGGCCCTCCGGAGCCCGATGGACATTGCCTCGTAACGAGCAGCAACGTGCGCAAGCGTTTCTTGGAGTAGTCAAGGATGTCATTGTTTTTAGAGATTCGGCAAATGTGCCAAGTCATGCTGAAATTCTCGAGGGAAAGCCTTGTGGATCGTGCCCTGTGTGGTGAAGGACAATTGTTGGCGCCCTTTCTGGTGCGCTTGATAAAAATGCAAGGATGGTGATTTTACTGCAAGTTATTCTCTATAGCCAGAGGGAAAGTACCTCTGAACATTGAGGTTTCCGCAACGTAGCTCCATCAAGGAGCATCTTCCACTAATGTTGCCGAATGTTCGAGACTGTAACTTGTGCTGAAGTTTCTCCTCGCACCATGGAAGGATTCGGGATCCATTGAGTCTGTTCTGGCAGCAGATGGTCTGTGGTGACTTCTCATAGCGCTAGCGGATGCAGCGGACTGCGACATATCCAAGGTTCCATTACTGTTGTCACTCGCCTTGGCCTGGGAACCCTCCCCACGACTAAAGTAAGGCCGTAGAGACGGTACACAGGAAATTATTAAACCGAGGTTGCATTCTACCAAGATCAAAAAGACTTGTTTTTGCAAACATGGTCAATTCCTTTCTTCCAATGGAGCGAGATAAACTTACGGGCTGAGCTGATAGGAACCGCCCCGTTCTTAGCAAACTTCTCAGTCATGATAAAACGGACAAGTGAGCATATCATTGTGAGTATCCCGAGGAGGAAAATGAAGTAAATTCCAGCCTTGATCGACTTCTGAACACCCAGGCTGCCGATGACGGTCCACGGCAGAATGAAGACTACCGGCGATTTCGATGTCAGTGTCTTCTCCCACATCCAACTCGATCAAGCTCACTGAAAAGGTCGCCGGCAATGTGAAGAGCCCAGCCGGTTTTAAATATTATTTTATTTTTGGTGCGAGGGCAGGAAGGGGGAGAGATCGGTTTCCTATCAAGGTCAGACACAGCATCATTCAAGTCTCCATTGCATTTCAATACCTACCAAAAGTCCATAACCGGAATACACACCAAAAAAGCGGTGAGCATGGTCCCAATGTAAGCCAAACCTGTATAAATGATTGTGCCCCATAAAAACATTCTTCTTTTTGTCATAAAGTGAGGGAATATACCCAGGAAGGTCGAGAGAAGGGCGCCTTTACTTAGATAAAAAGACGTAAACACGGGGATATTGCTAAGCCAGTATGTCTTTATCCAACGCGTCAGTGAGACTTTCTTTTTCTCTACAGTGCATCCTACCATTATGACTTTATGATAGTTATCCCGGTTTCCAGGGTGGTAGCCCGTGAGGTTGGAGCCCACATCTGGGTCCAGGGCTCCGAGATACATTAGGTAGATGGCCAGACTGAGGCCTACGCAGGAACAAATCCAGGCCGCAGTTATCATTAAATCGCTGTGCATGACTCGTCGCCGTTGTATTTTAAGTCGCAGATATAAACGGGCTGCAATGAGGCATGCAGCGATGGCATTGAGAGTCCAACCAGCAACCTGTGATGAAAGGGCCGTTTGTGTGAGCGGCGAAGTGGAAGCGTGGGCCAAAGTGCCATACCATGACGGGAATTGGTCCCACCCCTCGGAACGCAAGAGGAGGCGGCTCGCGGTACGCGGAATTCATGGCGAAAGGTATACAAAATACGACAAGCGATGGACGGTGGGCTGCACAATATAGGCTGCGCTAGCTGGGCTGTAGCATTTCTTTCAGCGACCCAGAATCACAGGAGCCGTCGCGTTGGGCAACATGAGCAAAAGCGAAAATCCGACTCAACTCAATCGGGAGGTCTTTGCACAGCTATATAATTCACTCTTTGGAATGACAAAAGTATGAAGCGGTGGCTATTGTGGGTCTAGACCATTGAATTGGGTTTGAATGGTGCCGAGTTTTTGCTTACCAGAGACTATCGAGATGGCCATGTTCGCAATCGGAATAGATTTTCTCAGCGAGTCCACCTTTGCTATCATTTATGGTTTGCAGCCGTCAGCCTCAATTCCATGTCCAACCACAGAGGCTCCAGACCCCTAACGAGCTTGAAGGTTGCAACGAAAATCGTCAGAGTTAGCACACAAAGGAACGCAGCCATCCGCACACTAGGGAGCCGCCCATCATAATATCAAATATTATGGTCCTCGTCCACACTGGAGACAGTCCAACTGAACCGTTACTGCCGAGGGTGGAGGGCCAAGTCATGGGTGTAGCCAACATTGTCAAGTCATTGGGGATACAATACGAACATAGGTACGGGTCATTTTCTATGCCGGAACGACTGTCATTATCACATAAAGGAAAAGGCGAACTGGATGGGGGTAAGAACCACCTTTATTTGCACCAGAGCATCCGGCCCAAGATGCGAGTATCGGTCAGAGATCGCAAATAATGGTGAGGTGGGTGCTGGGATAACCGAAGGCGAATTCTCGGTTGTGGACACCTCAATCACCGATATTCTGTTTATAGATTTTCGCCTGTGGATATACCGACGATCAAAGTATTAATAGTCGAGAGGTTGGTAGTCAGTGTCTCAGTTGTGCGTTTGGAGAGTCAAGATCGAATGTTGAAGACGAGCCAATCAAAGGTTCGGGAGCGGCAGCCGAGGCCGAGGCTTTTAGAGTAGCAAGCCAGTAAACCATGACTCCCGTTGATTCGCCAGACTCGCTTGACGAGTAACGCCGACAGCAGCCAGCTGTAGCCGTCTTGGCGTTGACAGCGTCAAGGGCGAGCGAGGCAGGGCGCGAGAGCGCACAGCAAGGACTCGAAGCAACTGACTCAGCCACGCGAAGCTGGAATAAGCTTCACGGAGAAGATAAAATTCTGTTAAACAAATAGGCGACAAGAAGTTTGTACCATGTGCTCTCAATGTGGAAATGAGTGGCGTCGGTGGCGGCAATCTCTCACCGCGCTTGAGCTTCAGCCCCACGTGTGTAGCCCAACACACCAAGTACATGTCCTCGTCTCTCCGATACCAGATCATCAGGTTCTCCCAGGTGAGCTTGCAAGACGAAGTGCTTTGATTGTTGGAAGGTGCAATGTGATCCCGACCTAAAATCTCCAATGGTCTTTGCTAACTCCAAGAGATGGATTACAATTGAATCAAACAATAAGAAAAATAAAGTATTTAAACCCTATTTGCGTTAGCTTACCAACTCCTCATTATCCGCAGGGAAATTGCCGGTGCTAAAGTAGCGGCATTGGCTCACATAAAAATAAAATAAAAAAAGCAATATTCTCCGTAGCCGTCGTGGTGCTACAGGGTAGGGTGAATTCTCTGGTCGCAATTGTCATTCTGTCCGTGATAGCTATCGTCTTCATTACTTCATTATAGACGTGGTCGTGGTCTCAATCTTTATCGACAATTATCATGGGAAGTCTTTGTTATGAGCATATGTTCCAGCCTACCGAGGCTTGTAGGCATTTGGATGCTGTTTGTCACCAAAATCAGCTTCGCTTCTTGTTTCTTAGGCTAACACACGAAAACAAACTCATGTGCAGAGTAGATACCCACAAAGGGCACGTGTCCAAGGCAAGGCGCTTTCGCTATCTCTCGGATGGCAATCACAACATCTCAAGTCCATGGTCCATGGCACTTGGAAGGCCTAGACCAACCCAACCCCAATGTTCCATAAAGATTCGCTTACACCTCTGGCAAAGGTTGGTAGATGTGGATAAGCGCTAACTCCGCCAGCCTCTCCCATTGGCCGCGATCCATTTAGACCGTCCCAAGCCGTTAGCGCTTCCTCGTAGGACTGCCCGGTGCTGCAAAGACCCACTGCGGTTTAGTCAGGGGCTTCAGCTTGGGAGGTTCGTCCCAACGCGATGTCATCGACATCCAATCGCGGCTCGTCGCAGGCCGACGGCTGAACTGCCGACCGGGCCATCGCTAAGCTACCCCCTACCCCTACGTGGTGGACATTAGCATGGCTGTGGTGGCACTTCAGCTCGGATGTCGGGGGACGGGTTTGGGGAAAGCCCGCTCGTAGGGCAGACTGGATGGGCGCCTATGGGCACCGTGCATCCATTTGACATTGACAGCTTGTGATCGACGCTGCACGCTGTCAATCGGCCATACCCATGATACCAAGGAACAACCATACGCGGATGGATGCAAATCATGGTCACTCTCGTCCATTTCAACTTCTATTTACCTTGTCTCGGGACCGTTACACCGCGCCCACTCGTCTAAAATATATGCTTAGTCTGCTTGCCCACCGCTCCGCGTACTTTGTGGGATTGGGCGCCACTTCGTATAGTCTGGGGAGCCGTGGCGTTGCTTATTTGCAAGTTTCCCTGTAGCTGAACGGCCTCGACTCGCGTGGCTTTGGATTAGCTCGCTTGCCGTTATCGTAGGACTCGCTCGCCAACCGACTCGATCAAGTCTGCGGGTTCCCGTTTTCCTATATTATGCCTCCTTCGTCTCCTCTATTTCCTTCCTCTCTTCAGATCTACATCTCTCACTCACACACAGCCCCGACGGCATCTCTCACTTCACTCCTTGGGTTCTCAGTAACCTGTCCTTTCTTTAAACATAACGAATTGACATCAACTTCTTCACTGCATCTTCACCATGCTTTTCAAGCTTTTTGCCCTCCAGGCCCTCTCGGCCATCGGCCTCGTCGCCGCCAACTCCCAGGTTGAGGCCCGCAACTACGGCTACAGCACTCTCACATGCGATGCCTCCAAGGGCTACGTCATGAACAGCGACCAGACTGCCTGCGTCTGCCCCTCCGGCAAGGAGGTCTACAGCGGTGCTTGCGTTGTCAAGTGCACTGCTCCCATGACCCGCAGCTCCTACGGCCAGTGTGTCTGCCCTACCGGCCAGGAACTCATGAAGGGCAAGTGCGTTGCCAAGTGCACCAACGGCATGACCCGCGACGCCGCTGGTGAGTGCTGTTGCTCCGCCCCCGGCAAGGAGCTCTACAACGGCAACTGCGTCTCCAAGTGCCCCAAGGGCATGCCCCGCAACTCTTACGGCAAGTGTGCCTGCGAGTCTGGCAAGGAATACATGAACGGAAAGTGCGTCGCCAAGTGCTCTTCTGGCATGACCCGCGACAACAAGGGCGAGTGCTGCTGCCCCTCCGGCAAGATGCTCTACAACGGTCACTGTGTTGATAAGTGCTCCAAGGGCATGACCCGCGACTACTCTGGCAAGTGTGTGTGCCCTACTGGTCAGGAACTCATGAAGGGCAAGTGCGTTGCTAAGTGCTCTTCTGGCATGACCCGTGACAACAAGGGCGAGTGCTGCTGCCCCTCCGGCAAGACCCTCTTCAACGGCCACTGCGTTGCCCGCTGCTCCAAGGGTATGACCCGCGACTACTCTGGCAAGTGCGTCTGCCCTACCGGCAAGGAGCTCATGAAGGGCAAGTGCGTTGCCAAGTGTGCTTCTGGCATGACCCGTGACAACCAGGGTGAGTGCTGCTGCCCCTCCGGCAAGACTCTCTTCAACGGCCACTGTGTCGCCAAGTGCTCTAAGGGCATGACTCGTGACTACTCCGGCAAGTGCGTCTGCCCCTCCGGCAAGACCCTCTACAACGGCCACTGCGTCGCCAAGTGCGCTTCTGGCATGACCCGCGACAACAAGGGTGAGTGCTGCTGCCCCTCTGGCAAGACTCTCTTCCGCGGCGAGTGCGTTGCCAAGTGCCCCAAGGGTATGACCCGCGGTGACAACGGCAAGTGCTTCCACGACTGCGGCAGCCACGCCACCTACAACGGCCGCCTCAACTCTTGCATCTGCTCCAAGAAGACCATGGTCTACTTCCCCACTTCCAAGACCTGCTCTTGCCCCGCTGGCAAGAAGTGGACTGGCGAGTGCTGCGAGTAAATCTTGCACAACAACACCTAGCTATGGAGAAATCGTCGACGAGGAGTGACTCTCAGCAATGCGGATGAATTTTTATACGGGAGGCATGAGGGCGATGGTTTAAAATGGTGACTAATTAATTATAATATTCTCAATACATATTCATGATCTGATACCTTTCCTCCCATTTCGAAGCGTGATATGTGACATTGTTAAACTTTTTTTTTGGCTTTTCCGTGTTGATTGAGCGAACGATTTTGACCAGGATTCAACCTCATAAAACTGGGTCTTTATGATTAAACGTTGTCCACTAACAGGCAAAGATAGTGGTAGCAGCAGATGATTAGGGAATGAGGAAGTTGAATCAAAATATCCCTTACTACCAGCAAAAAGATGAGAATGGGAGTAGCGCAGGGGACAGGAAGTGACAAGATGCGAAATGGTGAAAGAAATACAGCTCTTGGATGAAACCGACACAGTACTTGCCATGAGAAAGAACATCCTTGTGATCCTAAATCAGCTCTGCGTGTTTGTGTGGCGCCGTGAGACTGGCATCGTTATGACTTGACAAATGTTGAAGTTCGAGGTGTATCAGCATTTTGGAAGGTATGGCCCTGAGTAGTCGCGTGAATAGCTATAAAATAAACCTCCCTAACCGCATTGTTAAAAGTTATGAGTATTCTAATAGATGGGCATCCTAAAACGTGAGTTGGGTCTGTTATATCAGTTAATTTTGAGTTTGGACGGCTCTCTGGACTTACGATATCACTTGGACAGTTGGCAAGCCCCTGCTGGTATGTTGCTCAGAAACAGGAATTCTATCCTTCATGTAAGTAGTCCTTCAATACCTTTAATCGTCCGTGATGTATTTATTACATCCACCTAAATATCCCAGCCTCTCGTTTCCCGCACCAAGCCCCTTCGGCATGGACTTGCTGTAAGTGGGCTTGCCGATCAGGCAGTGCTGTGTGGGCTGGAGAGCTCAGGCACGCAATGAGCCGCTTGGGGGGGGGGGGGTTGGTTATACCGCCTGTCGGACCAAATCCATGCATACCAGCTGAGATTGCGGGTTGCTCATCGTGGCAGCGCAGTGAGTGAAGCAAGTGGTTTGCCGTGCTAGTTCACACTATCGCTTGGTTTTGTCCAGGGCATAATACCTTTTTTTTTGGGGGGGAGGGGGGGTGGAATAACCGAAGTATTAAGCTTGAAACCAAAAGCAAACCTTGTCATCGCACCGAACATCATGACGTGTATTCAAAAAGCTGAAAAGGCTCACTCTTGGATCACCATGAATGAAGTCGTTGACAGGATCAGAAAAGTATGGATGCACCATCTCTTGCCATCATATCGAGGCATCGACTAAAATTCATCAACGAGTTAGTTCATAAATTATTGTTTCATAAAATGCTCTCATTTTGAGGTAATTGCTCACGTGCTGGGCAATATAGAGTTTGTCCAGACGCCAATTTAACCGGTATGCTGAACATTGCTGGCACGCGACAATAAGATCAAAGTTTTTTGCATCGTCTCATCCATAGTCGATCTTCGTCTCTCAGCAGCGGCGGGTTGACCCTGTTTCGGCGATAGATTGTCTGAGCTGCGCGTGGGGTACGTCAGGCACAAACGGACCGACCGGTTCAATCTGCCTGTAAGCGAGGATTCTTCAGATTCAAGTGCTGACGTAGCGATGGACCTTTTGCGGAATGTGAAAACAAACTCCATTACAAAATATCCCCAGTTTTTTTGTTAAAGTCGGACCATGGATTACCCGCGCTGAATGATGATCAATGCTTTTCTCAGACTGCTGAGATATGCTCGCTTGCGCGAAAGGGCGAATATCAAGCCTTGAGAATGAAATCCCATCATCGGCTCCTCGGCTCAACTTTTCCTGCGTGCTCGAATGACATACCCCATCAGGCAAGCAGCCTTGATTCAATTTGGGTTCGTCGCTTATTTTCATTACCTCACATTGAATTGATGGCACGGCTGTGCAAACAGACTGGAATTTGATCAGGTTCAATCTTGACTGAATCGTGTGCATTCTGCCACTCAGCCATCAGGTTCTTTTGCTGAATGTGTCATTCTTGGCAGTTTATCGAAATGACGAGGCCAAAGCGATATGATTTCATAGGATTATGATAAACTATATATTCCACCTCTCGGCCTCTCTGTTCGGAAAATATCCCAAGCTCACATCAAACAAATATTGGATACCGATTTGCCTTTACTTTACACCTACCTCTTATTATTGCAATCACCAAGTCGGTATCGACAGACAAGGAAAAAAATGAAGACCTCTGCAATTCTCGTCACAATTCTCACAGTCGCCGCCAGCCCCGCCATGGCAACGTGGTGCGGAGGCAACGGCAAGCTTCGAGATGACAGTCGATGCCCCAAGGAGTCGAACCACGGACAAGCTACCGGCAACTGCTGCGACAAAGTCGGAGTTAAGGACTATAGGCGTGGGTGCTGGGTCACCGGAGACACC
Source organism: Calonectria crousiana (assembly GCA_013406985.1). Lineage (NCBI taxonomy): Eukaryota > Fungi > Ascomycota > Sordariomycetes > Hypocreales > Nectriaceae > Calonectria > Calonectria crousiana. The sequence goes on along the minus strand of VTGD01000002.1, from coordinate 1,172,706 downwards.
AAGGACAAGTTTAGGGATTGCTGCGTCAATGACTATGGCTGCAGTGGTATTACCGATTGAAGGAACAATGGGCTCAAGCCGCGACAGTGTGCAAGTTTGACTGCATACCCCAACAACAACAGCAACAACAACCAACACATCACTCTTTTGACATATATATTTCTTCGCTCGCTTGACTCACGTCTTAAGGCTAATATACTATGTTGCCTCATATAACTTCTGCCGCAATATCACATTCCTACACGTGAAGTAACGCTACTGTACAAGTAAAAAAAAGATGATCGACTTCTTTTCATCTTCACACTCGGCGAAATTGCTAGAAACTGACCTTTCGGCGATTTTAATTCTAGCATAATTTGTTGGATCTTTTCGTTCAAGTCCCTATAAACATGTTTCAAGTAGATAGCAGGTTCACCATATTACAGGTGTGGAGCAGGATTCATGCAAGAGCATAGTTTCTTGGTTCCATTTTTGCACCAATAATATCTTTTTCCTTTCTTTATGTTTCCCTTCTTATCAAGTTAACACTACTTACATTGTCAAATACTAACCATCAAGACACTAGCACAACACGAGAGCGGAAGATTGCAGAGTATTTCTTCGAGGTCTGACCTAGCTACCCTGGAGGATAAAAAACGACATGATCTAAACGCGAGATTGAAAAATTGGTCTGGATTGTTTTCTCAGCTTCTAATGGCGAATTGTTAACCTGAATTAATCTAGTGCCACTGGAATGTACCCTCCAATCTTGGCTGGGGATTTGAGACGCTTAGATGCTTCAGAATTCTCCTTCTCCCCTCCCAATAGTGTGCCTACGGCCAGGCGTTCTAGGGATAACCTAGCTAAGTTTAATAGCACTAGAAAGAGGCCGCAGGTGGCCATGTCATAGACTATTAGGTTTTCTCGCCCACTACCCGTTCACCCCCATATAACCGGCTCGGCGACCCCTCATTCATGAACGACGGGGCGTGGGTAGGATAGCGCCATCGGGCCATGTCTCAGGGCTAACTAGCTCTGTTCTCTTCTGTAAGTTCCGGGAGTCAAACCGTGCTGAGGACCCCTTCAACCTTCAGTTCATCCGCCCGAAATCTCATTCCTTGCGGCGCTAACTTTGCTGGTCCCCGTTGCCAGGTATCCCGGCGTAATGGTGCCGGGACAGGGCTCCCGGAGCGCGAAACCGAATGTCCGAAAACCCACCAACAGGGATGCGCCGCGCACGCGCCTCAGGTACATGATTCAGTATACGGACGGCTCAATTTGCGCAGCACCTCGCGCGGTGACGTTGGGGAGCTTTTGGCTCAGATGACCAAGGCCCAACTGCGGCACGCTACTAGCGGCTCAGAACATAGCTAACTATTTTAGCCACCCGTTCTCACTGCTAGTTTTTCAAGACTGATCGATCAGCTAATTAACGTCATCGGTCGATTGATTGATCGACGCTTTTAAGCATTCAGCATGCATCGCGCGGCCCACACGATCCCCAGCCAGGACGCGCGGTCCAGACTCAGGGCAAACTTGCATGCCGTGATTCAAATGCCGCCCGCCGCTGGGCCGATGCAACATGTCCAAATGGCCTGCCGGCGCAGAGGGCGAAACGCTGTGTTTCAGGGCCTTGTAGGGAGCTGTTTTCATGCGACCCCAGCACGGCAGTTTTTTCCCGAGGGCCCAACAAATACCACAATCGCATTCGGGATTTGTTTTGTACCTTGCAATCACCTGCATGCTGTTGTCAAACGGTCCAAGGTAGCAGTGCGGGGTATGTCTTGAGGAGAGGAGGGAGGTGTGCAGGCTCTCTAGATCATGTGAATTTGATGTGTCGAGAAATGATTCAGGTCGGTATTTCCATATACCTGTCCTGGAACTAATCTGGCTGTTTTATTTGGCATATTCGCAATAGCCGTTAACAAATTTTGGCCAATCAAATGATGCTTTGTGTTCTGAACAAGCTACAATTCTACCGTTACTTTAACTGACAGAGTTTTCAAATCATAAGGCGCATTAGGGCTCCCCTGTTTGCTATATTCATGCGCCCACCTCAAAGTCATAGTCCAGCTGCTCCTGGAACTTGTCCCAGTCACCTTTGACCTTGTACGCCGAAGTCCAGTAGTTGCCTTTCCGATCTTTGCCCAAAACGAAGAAGCTATCCACCGGTTTGACAGGGCCATGGTTCTCCTGCACATAGGAAGGCAGGCAGGGAGGGTTGCCTTTCTTGGAGATCTTCCGCGCCGGTGCAAAGTCAAGATGGAAGAGGCCTGCCTTGGACCAATTGGAAAAACCAACCTGAGCCGTGTCCCCAGCCCCAAACACAACAATGGGAAGCCCTGCTCCTGAACTCCTCACCATCGAGTAGTACGCTTCATGTTGCTCGCGTGTACCCTGCTCGTTGATGGCACGTCTGACTCGGCCCGCAAGCCAACTGAGGGGTTTCGTGGTGATATCACCGGCTGTGACAAGTACAGTGGCCCAGCCAAAGGCGTTGCCTACGTAGGGGCGTTCGGCAGAAGGGGGCAGGAGATCGCCCTCGAACGCCTTCCGGAGTGACATGGCAATGGATCCGGCAACCTAAAAAGAGGAGATAAGAGATCAGCAGGTCCAATTTTATACTCATGGTGAGACAACTCACCAGCCTTCTCGGGTCCATATCCATGGGGCCGACGACGCAGCGCAGCAGCCAGGCCGTCACCACATCATTTTCAGTCAGAAATACTCTGGTGAGGTCTTGGCCCTTTTCGATTGCCTCGGCCCGCAGCTCCCCAAGTGCCCTCTCCATCTGAGGGCGCCAGTAGGCTTCCGGCACACAGACCATGCGATTCTCCTTCTCCCGCAGCAGCATGTCGACGCCGTAGCCAAGCCCCCACTGGAGCATGCCCCCCAGTCCGACTTGGCTGTCTGCCAGAACATGCCGTTCCGGTGCCGGGCGCGTGCCCTTGGCGATGGCATCAAAGGGGTCCGAGTCAGCACTACACGGCGTTGGGATCTGGTCCTCGCGACCCCAAAGCACGGCGCTCCAGGCCTCAACCACGTGCTGCATGCCAACCGCATCGAAGGCGACGTGCTGCCATTGCAGGACGGCAATGGTTTTGTCGGTGAAGGAGTTGACGCGCAAGCCCAGCACTGGACGGTCGGATGTCAGATAGTCGCTGATTCCGCCTGGCTTGCAGCCGGGCTCCCATGCCAACTCTGCCAGGTCGTCAGGGTCGCCGACGATGGCTGGCCTGGCGGAAGGTTGCGGGAGCCGCGAAGCCGCCGGGTGTGCCGTGGCGGGAATGCCGTGATCGACGTGCGAGTAGCTGATGGCAGGACGCTCGTCTGTAAACTCGGCGGGAATGTGCCACTCGATGCTGCCCGAGACCTAGACGACGAGGTAGCCAGAAAAACGAATTAATTCCTATTCCGAAACCGACGGATTGACGTCACCATGTGTGCGTGGGCGCTCATATGGGTGTGCGACGGGCACGGGCGTGCTGCTGGCGCGGTCCCTTGCATTTTTCCTGAGGCGGCCCCCCAAGCGCTGCCAACCCTCCCTCTTGGCGAGGGCTTCGAGCGACTGCCGGAGCTTTTCCGGGTCCAGAACCTCATCGAACACTATTGAGACGGCCATGTTATTACCCTGGACGAGCTGGCTGCCTTCGAAGAAGTGGAGCGGCATTACCCGATCGCTCGGGACCTTCTCCACGGCTGGCTGCCAGCCCAAGAGCCGGTACATGTTGGTCTTGGCCGGTTGCAAGTCGGGGGACCAGAGCTGAAAGCGAGGCATTTTCGTTGCCGCTCGTGTCTGTGTCTGGGTGTGTTGTGCTGGTGGTGGTGCTGTGCTGGTGGTGGTGGTGCTGCTGGTCGATGCTTCAACATCTAACCTCCTGGGCTGCAGGCCAGACCATGAATACGAAATTTCGGTGCGTAATTACACAGATGATCTCTTTGCCCCCAGCGGACGGGCAACGGGTCGAGAATGTCTAGGGACGTTTGAACTTGCGGGGAGGGGGAACTTTTTGGGAGCATCATCCCAACGGCCAGACCGTTTGGGCTCCACAGGTAGCGAAATGAGGTACGGGCCCATATTGAAATCGGCATCCTGGTCGAAGAAAGCCGTTGCAAGTCGCGGGCCTTGTCGCTAATCCCGGCCCGCAAGCCAGGGGCACGGTCGCATCGTCGATGGGAAACCCCTGGCCTGACAGTCCTTGATGGGATGACATTTCAAGGCTAACGACCTGACTAGCGAGGTCCCGAGCCACCGGATGCCAATCAATAACTGTTTTGTCCTAGCTTCCTGTCACCGGATGGATTTCTTCAACGGTGACCGCTGCAACGCTGCGCGAACAAGGTTTTCTAGCCCAAAGTCTACCCTCAAACGAGATGCACTCCGCTCATCGGTCGCAGGCGTGCAATCTTGTCCGACGCAGCAGTGAGTGCCCTCTCTCTTTTCTCAGGCCCAGAAGGCCACTGGCTGCACAACGGTTTTTTGATACGGGCGGAGGTGTATTTTTGTTTCATGCCATGGATCCAGGGGCGTGGCCAGAACGGGTTTACGCCCGTCGGCATCTGCCATATCCACCAATATCCACCATTTAACATGTCCACGACCCTCCCGTCCCTTTTTCTTGGAGGCTCTTGCGGGTTCTGCTTTGTTCGTTGTGAGTTGCGCCTTGCCATGTGCGTGAGGTAAGACAAAAATGAGTCTCGCGACGACTCCGGCGATGCTGCCGCCGACGGGCCACACGTCTCAGTTCGATGCGCCATTGAACGAATTGCAGGTTGGCACCTTCATCACCTTCGGCATCACCTTCTTCCTCGCCAGCCTATTTTTGGCCCTGCGCTACTTCCAGGCCTTTAAGTTTGTCAAGGAGGTCGAGGTCGACCTGGGTAAGCTGCAGCCCTATTCTCTTAGCCAAAAGCGAGATCAAGCAGGAAGCACTCACTAACACGGCCCGCTGATAGTTCTCATCACAATTTCCTACGGCGTCGGGTTAGGATGCTTTGTGATTACGGCAAATAGTAAATTCCACTTCTTCCATGGCGTGTTTGTGCTTCTTGTCTGACCAGTTTTTCTTTTAGTGATGCCGTTTGGCTGGGGGAAGCACCTTTACGATGTGTCCCTAGAGCAACTGGGAGAGTATAATAGGGTGAGTGGTTGGTTCCTCATCAGAAGATTGGAATGCCTTCAGTGTGTGTACTAACCAATTGCATCAAAAGGCGCTTCTTGCCGAAACCCTGACATATCTCGTTAGCGCGTCCCTCACAAAGATGGCCATTTTAGCCATCTTATTTCGTATCAGTCCCGTCTATTCATACCGCGCCTGCGTTTTGGGTGTTGCCCTTTTCGTATTTACCTATACACTGGCCCTTGCCATTGTTATTGCTGGTCCTTGCGATCCAACTGACGAGGAAAATGCTGTGTGTGTGCAGAATGCTTCGCTCAGTCACGCAGTCATGAACATTGTGTCAGATGTTGCCATTGTGCTGGTACCGGTTCCTACAATCCACAGCCTGAATCTTTCCATGAGACAAAAGGTCTCCATTGGTTGCATCCTGGGCTTGGGATCTGGGTACGACTATCTTACCTCGCCGCTTCACACATGTGGTTATGCTAATTGGTATCAGTGTCATCATCTGCGCCATCGCCAGATTACCATACATGGTCGTCTTGGGCACCGAACAGGATTCGACATACACCAGGGCGATTCTGGGCCTTTGGTCCATGGTTGAGATAAACCTTGGCATCGTATGCGCCTGCGGAATTCGACTCAAGCGATTCATAACCAGCTATCTTCCGCAACAAAAACCCTTTACATCAGCTCGTTCAGTCGTCGCCGGAACCGTGTCGTGGGGAAAGTCACTTCGGATAGACAAGAACGAGGGTCAACACTCGTACCAGCTCCACAGCGTTCAAGAGAACAACAATGACATTTTAGAGAGGAGGGATATTCGTGTCTACCGATCGTACAAGATCGACATAGAGCAGCTACCTAGTCCCAGAGAGGATACAAAATGCTCAGAAGAAGACGACAAAAGCAGAGACGATAACAAAAGTACCGACGAGATCCTACGTTAACGCTAGTTGATCACGTGAAATGAAAAAGAAAGTTAAAAATTTAAAAATTGAAACTTCAAGACCAATAGAACCCATCATCTCAGGATGACAAAAGAAGAGCTTTTGGTCCATAATCCAAAGCTTCTAATAGTATAATGAATGCATTGGAACAGAATTTAGCCTGTTCCCTTGTAACTATACCCATCTACCTTATTTAATACCATAGACATATAGACTTATAGACATAGAAAAATAATACCCGGAACTTTTAAGGATAGTGCGAAATTATATGACGAGGAACTAGGTTGTGAGATTGACTTGACTGGTTGGCTGGAGAGGGGGAATCAAATAGTGGTCCACATCGACGGCAGGGGCTATTTGGTCTTCTGGGTCCGCAACCATATCACCTCCTTCGGCTTTGACCAGTGCCCAGCCGTCAGGCCTTCGAACAAGACGAGCAAGCAGCTCCGGTTCATGGCTGCCAATATTGACTAGCGATTCAAGGGGCCCAAGGGCGGATCGCAGCTGAGGGTCCAGTACTTGAAGGACCGCCATGGAGTGGAATTTTCTCAAATCCAGTGGATCATAGCTCTTCATCTGGTGGCTGGAATATAACATGACAGCTAGGAGAAACAGGAGGGTCAAGCTGCAATAGGCTATCGGGGCAGCAAGCCAGCCCCATTTTACGACGGCAACCGTGTGCATAACATCAACGCTCCCTTGGTGCAGAGAAACCTGCGATGAGGCACGCATGTGATTTGTCATGCTGGTGGCCATGTTTGCGAGCATATCCTGAAGTCCATGGAACGCAACGTTGGGTGACCAGTCCAACTGGGAAGATTGCAGCGATGAGCCTTGGCCCACAAGACCCATGACACTGCCCATGGCCAGGACCTGAGCCGAATTGTCAAGACTGCGCTTGTTGGAATCATCGCCGGTAATGGCACCGGAAAGACCAATCGCCATCGAGTGTTGCAAAGTATAATGTGTTGCCTGGTCCACAGCGTATGGTGATCCTTCGATGTGTTTTAGCAGGGCTCCGTTTACACTTTTCTGGATATTTATTAACGGTTGCATCCAGAGGATGGTGACGGAGGTTCCGTTCGTGACGTTGGTGGAGAAGGTAGGGACACACCAATCGAGCACAAACTCGATGGCCCAGTGTTGCACAGAATCTATTCTATAAATGACAAAAAAGTCTGCAATGGGACTTCTATGGTTCTTGAACGCCAGAGATGTAAAATTCAATCCATTCTGGACTGCTGTAGTGCTGTTGAAGGCCTGGGAAAGCTCTGCGCTGGTTGCCGCGGAGGTAATATTGGCAGCTTTCGGCTCATTGCCTTCATAAAGACAGTGATCAGGTGTGACGCAGTATTTGCCTCGTTGTTTTGCTTTTTCCTCTTGGTTGTCTAAGCTCTCCCATTTGAGATGGTTCGTCACATTGGCGACTGAAGAGCATACAGATAGTGACTTGTACTCGGGAAAAGTGCAGTTTCCGCTGGAGCATGAGGCAAGAGTGTGATTGATTAATTGGCTTGAGTTGGCAAATAGGCCCCCAAACATTGACCCCATGAGGCCAAGCGAGGTTGAGTTGAAATCAATATTAGATTGCATTGTGTCCGTCAAGGTCGTGTTAAAGGACCATGTAGTAACAAGGGGAATAGTCGCAATCTGTCCAGGTGTGGGCGACCTTCTGTCCTCGAACTGAACCGACTGCTGCGTGAGGGGTGGAATAAAGAGTTGGGTGATGAGAAGAAGGGCTCCAGACGAAGCAAGAGGTGTCAACCTGAGCTTCCAAGGCAGCTGCATACTTGCAAATAGACACTGACCGGCCCGGTCAAAGGTCTCAAAGTCACGCAGCGGCCTGGCTGAGGGGACAAACCATAACCATTTGAGCTGGTCAAGGCAAGCCGAAACAGTACCGGCAGAGGCGAATACTGCAATGGTTACCAACATGGACACGATGGTGTTGAGCGTGATGCCCCAATCAACAAGGGACCCGAGATTTGGCGGGGGGTTCTCGTTGTATACATGCAGAATGACACATATTGTAATAGTCAGGCTGCAGCCGAGCAAACTGTATAGAATCTCAGCAAGCCACTGGTATTCAAAGTATGCAAGGATTTTTAGAAACATTGATTCATTTCTGGTTCATTTTAGGTGAGTGAAATAACACATAAAATCCATGGACATGACTGGCAATATAAAAGCACGCGCATATTAACGGCTTCAAGTGGAACCGGCCTAATACACGACGGCAGAATGAGGGGAAGGTGGTCGCGTGATCCTGCGCTGCGAGGGGAGCTCTGTGTTGATCAAGATCCTTTGGCCTATCAGGGCAATCGGAGACTTCATGCATGGGATGCGAGGTGAGACCTATCATGGTACAGGCTGCAGGGGTTACAAAGGTGCCGTCTCTTTGAATGTGTGGAGGAAGCAGTGAGCCACCACACCGCACACCGCCACACGATACACGTGTTGACCTAAGGTTTAAGTGGTAGGCTGTCAGCAAGGCAATGTAGCAATTCGTACACGGGAAAGCTATCGGGGCTTTCTCTCACAGCTGAGATCAGGTGAAAATCGACGTATCGATCCAGTTCTGCCATCTTTATTGGCCCAAGAATTGGCATGTTACCTCACTACTTCATTTGCACTTTAAAGAGATGCATGAGTCCCTGGGAAAGGGCTCCGATAGGGTGGGCTGTAGCCATTTGCTTCCTTGATTGGGCTCGCTTGGATTGAAAAAAAGAATTTGGCGGGCGTAAAAGACCACTTGGAATGAAACCAGAACGGCTGTGAGGCGGAGGCATCTGGCCTAGAGGTACTTATGCATCGCGCCTTTTTAAACATTATACGTGGCAATCCGTAAGCCGCCACGGATTCCGACGTGGCGTTGTCACGATGAAATAATTGGAGGTTATCCTCTAGGCAGAAAAACATTTCTCAAATTTGAGAATTAATTTGGTGCCGTCTTATTGGCTCACATAAATAGAAGAACCTGTTTTGACTTAGATAATTAGATGTATTTTCTCCGAGACGCTTGTGCAAGTCTTTTTACACTTTTGCCACCTTGGTGAAACAGATGTATGAGCTGGGCGCGTGCGTCAAGCCTCATTCGATGTTTCCTCTTCACCCGTTCCAACTTGATACTTTCGGGGATGTTTCGGGAATGGATTCACTGTTGCTTACCTGAGGCATCAAACCGAAGCTGCTTACATAATGTGTCTAAGATGGCCTGCGTTTGCACCTGCACATGCTGGTGTCAATGATGATGAGGCTGTTGTTGACTGTTGCATTACCAAAATTTGACTAAAAAATTGGAAAAGTCCAATCCAGATTGAATAAACAATAACCATGATGGCACCACCATGTTGTTAGTATTTCGTCCCTTCGGCGTCCGAGGTTCGTCCACGACGCCACATTTGTCATCACAACGTTGACCCGTCGCGGGTTACCGGACCCCGCTGAGAGCCGATGTCCGAGATGGCGGGCCTTGTCGCGTGCTTTACATATTCGTGTTTCCCACAAAACGAAAATCATGATGAAGACCTTTAGGTATGGCATTGCAGATTACGAGGCTCTCTGTGAATATCAATTAACATTTTCCATAAGCTTATTTACCGTCCCAGTCGCCAGTCACGTCACCTCCGTGCCGCCCCGCAATGACGCACCAAGACCATCAACATTCCCCAGGCTTCAGCTCGTACATCGATTACATCGACGGTCGCATCGATTCGATACACGAGACCCGCCATGGGAACGATAAGGCAATAGCGCTCCCTGTATTGTACACAGATGACCAATGCCCAACGCCGCGAGCACAACTCGTTGACTCCAATTCCCAGTGCGACAGACTGGATCACCGGCTGAACGAACTCGAGATGCAGACCCGTTGCGTCGTTGCCATCTTAAAAAACAGAACTATCCGCGACCCAGACACGCCCATCGAGCCAATACCAATGCACCGAGTTGGAAGCATACAAGTGGAACCAAACCTACATCTTTACCCGAGGAATGCAACAGAGCTTTATGCCCTGCGTACTCCTCGTTCGCCACACCAAAGACAAGTTCTGGCTCATCTAATAGAATTCTACGATGTCCCGTACCAAACTTGGAACTCGAAAAACGAAGCTTCGTGTGGTTTTGGCTGCCAAGCTGGCCAAGGCAACCAGGCGACCACCGCCTGCCAGGCTGCCATGAGCGTTGAGGTAGCAATCTGTCAATATGCAGGCCGGGTCGTGGAGTATTTGGAAAGAATTCTCGGTTTGGATGAGAAGCAATTCTGCTCGCAATCAAGCAGGTAACGGAGACAATGCCGCCGTTGATCCACCCGTTTAGACTGTTTGAACCTCGCTTCGAGCTCCGCTTCGAGCTCCACATCCAACTCCGCATCGGAGTCCGAAGCGAACGTAGTGCAAAATGTTGTTTTTTGATTAGACAGCAGTCATTGCAAATCCCACCTTCTCCAGCTTACTCACCTCTAAAACATTTAATCAATCATATTAACATCATCTAACTTCTGAAAGAAAATACACAGGGTACATGTGCCTCCACGCCACGTGGGTAGAAGACCGCCTATTGGTCACTCTTCTTCATCATTGGATCCTCTGACAGTATAACACGCAGTCGAGGGGATGAACAAGTCCGTCAGGCGCTGAGACTTGAAATAACACATACTACGCTATTATCCGTTGCGATTTTGGTTGTACATGTACATATGGCATCTGGGAACCCTGCCCGCGCATGAATATTACTCGTCTGATGTATAGAAGCGGGTCATGAACTTGGGGTCCTTATTAGATTTGGGTCCCATCGCATCCCATACATCTTCAACTTGTGGCATGCTGCAGTTGGAGGAACCACATGCGGGGCGCCTCAAATATTCGACCCCGCGCTCCGTCTTAGGTGAGCAAGCGTGTGCATCAGCCAGATAAGCCGCCTTACAGCATCATGTGCACTTTTATAGTTCGTAGCCAGTTAGATCACAGGAGTGATTGCAGATTGCAGCTCATTTCCCCTCGACTTATCACAAGTCAAGTTGCACGCGCATAAAATCGCGCAATTCTAGACATAAATCGCCCGCTCGCGCTTCGATGAGCATCATTGGTATTGTATACCAAAGCGACTTGTGCCAATTTTCACAGTTTTAATAGATGTTAAAAACATATTCCTTACCCAAGTTTCCCAATTCAATAATTTGAAACCCAAAATCCCTTCGCATAACTTAGGCACTTTGTAAATCAAAGCAATTTTCTTCCTTGTCCAAGCATTCTGAAACCAGTTGTCAAATATGGCAGAAATTGAAGAAGCCATTCAAAGTTGCCGAAAGGACCTTGATTTGACCCCACCAGGGCACTCGGATAGATTGGAGAAGCTGAATGCACTTGAATCTCTACTGAGCGACAAATATTGGAGAGACAGCACTCTGAACGACCTTGAAGAGTCAGTTCATTTGAATAGAGAAGCGCTTTTCTTGACCCCACTAGGACACAGAGATCGAGCATTTCAATTACAAAGCCTTGGCGTTCGACTTGGGGATAGATATTTGAGTACAGGATCAATAAGTGATTTGGATGAAGCGATTCAACTTAGCCGGGATGCACTAAAACTAACCCCACAAGATCATGGAGCCCGAGTTAGACGATTAAGCAATCTTGCTAATCGACTCAGCGACAGGTATTCAATCTCAGAGAACCAGAGCGATCTTGAGGAAGCAATATTGTTGAGTCAGGAGGCAGTTGGTTTAAGTTCGCCAGATGATCCTGATTGGATTTACTACACAAGTATCCTGGCCGCCATACTTTGTAACCGCTATTCCGCTGTGGGGGCAGTATGCGACCTCGAGCAGGCCATTAGGATTAACAGAGAAGCAATCAACGTATCTTCGGAAGATAACCCAGACTATGTAGCTTGCTTGGCTGATGTCGGAGTTCGTATTGGTAGGAAATATTCCCTGACAAACCAGATGGCAGATTTGGAAGAAGCCATTGGATTTTGTCGAAGAGCGCTCCAGCTCACTTCGATCACACATCCAGACTGGCTGCCCGAATCTAATAATCTCGGGAATCTTTTGTATGACAAATATCTAGCAACAGGGGAGATGAAGAATATTGACGAAGCTATAAAGCTCGGCCGGGAAACCACCAAAGCAACTCCGCAGGGTCACCCGAATCGGGGCACCTACCTTAATATCCTTGGTGATTGGCTTTACAGCAGATATGTGAGACTGGGAGATTTGCGTGATCTTGAAGAGGCTGTTCAAGTTACCCACGATGTTATTGATTCAATGGCAGACGCTGACCCCAATCGAGCAATCATGTTACACCGACTCGCCGCGAGACTTGGGGATAGATATCTACAGACAAAGTCAGTTGGTGATATTGAAGAGGCCATTACTGTTGTTGAAGAAGCCATAAAATTATCGACAGATGAGGTGCCTATTTTTACATATTTGGATTGCCTCGGAGTTTTATTTAGTCACAGGTATGGTCAAACAGGGAGTATTAGCGATCTCGACAAGTCAATTGGAATTGGGAGAGATGTTGTACGTGGAGCCCCGCAAGATGATAACGACATGCCTTACTTTTTAAACAACCTCGGTGTCAGGCTTTCGGAAAGGTACTCAAGAGTAGGGGCCCTTGCTGATCTGAACGAAGCCATTGAGTTCAGCCGGCAAGCGGTTTCACTTACCTCCCAGGATCATCCAGATCTATCCCGACGTATCAACAATTTAGGGTCACACCTTGCGGACAGGTATCAGAGGACATACTCAGCAGCCGATATCGAAGAGTGCATTCGGCTCGGCGAGCGGGCCCTGGAGCTTACTCAATCAAATCATCCAGACCGGTCCCACTATCTGTCTAACCTGGCAGTTCGAATCAATAGTAAACTTGGACCGGTTAGGGATGAAGCCGAAGGTGAGAGGGTCATCGAACTAGTTCGGGAATCACTGCGTTTGACCCCTAAAGACCACCAAGAGCGACCTGGCCGTTTACATAATCTGGCGGCTGCACTTTGGCGAAAAAGCTTCAGAATAAGGACAGCAACAACGGGATATGATCTTGACGAGTGCGTTCAACTACAGAATGAGGCTCTGGATCTTGCGCCGGACGATCATCCACAGCGCGCACTATGGCTTGCAAGTCTGGCTACTTCACTTTCGAGACGACATGACTTGACCGGTAAAGAAATTGACTTGGAAAACGCCGCATTAAAATTCGAGGCTTCGCTCCAGCATATTCAAGGACCCTTCATCACTCGTATAACATCAGGCAGAGAGGTGTTTGATCATTATGCTGATGCTTCCGAGTGGCAGCGAGCCTATGGCGTGGCTGAAATTGCCATTCCCTTATTCTCTAACCTGACTACCCGATCTCTTGAGCAATTGGACAGACAGTTTATCCTAGGCCAAGTCGCTGGATTCTCATCGGATGCAGCGGCCATGGCATTGCTTGCTGGAAAAGGAGAAATGGCTGCCATTACGTTTCTTGAGCAAGCCCGCGGGGTGATTGCGGACTCCCTAGAGGATATTAGAACGGATGTGTCGGATCTGCAGAACAGGTACCCTGAATTTGCTGGACAATTTACCGACCTCTGCAACGAACTTGACATGCCAAGCTCGGAAGTCCCAGCTGAAAACATCAGGCTGTCACGGGGAACAAATTTGAGATCGCGTCAACGACACGAAGTTGGGAGAGATCTCGACAATCTCATTGACAGAATTCGCAAAAAACCAGGGTTCGAGGATTTCTTGCTTGTTCCAGCGGAGGAAAGAATACGCAAGGCTGCTTCCTGTGGTCCTGTTGCCGTTATCAACGTTAGCCAATTCCGCTGCGATGCGATACTTGTTGAAGATGATTCCATTCGGTCCGTACATTTACCACTAGTGAGCCCAAAGAAGATTGAGAAATACGCCAGGAAAGGCGACTTGGCAACCTCAGAAGTCCTTGAGTGGCTGTGGAAATCTGTTGCGGGTCCTGTTCTAACAGCTCTCGGATTCAACCAACCACCACAGCCTGGTGAAAATTGGCCATGCGTATGGTGGATACCAACGGGAGCCCTCAGTAAATTCCCTATTCATGCGGCCGGGATTCACCTTGAGACTGAAAACGCATGCGAAACCGCACTCGACAAAGTCGTATCTTCCTACAGTCCATCAATCAAGGCAATCTTGCGCAGTCGTCAGCAACCTCAGCAGCCGATTACAACAGATCAGGCGGTGCTGGTAGCGATGCAGCACACGCCAGGATGCACCTCGCTCCCATTTGCCTTGAAAGAGATAGACATGATAGGAGAACTGTGTCCATCGATGAAACTGCGGCCGGTAAAGGCGGATGGCAGTGCTCAAGAGGTTGAATCAAGCCTTTTGGGCTGCAAAATATTCCACTTTGCTGGCCACGGATATACTGAATACTATGACCCATCCAAGAGCTGCTTGCTTTTAAAAGGTGGTGAGAAAAACCGCCTCGAAGTTGGCACCCTTCTTCAAATGAACTTGCGAAAACGGTCTCCGTTTTTGGCATATTTGTCTGCGTGCAGGACCGGTCAAGTCATAGACGATAGATTCTTTGACGAGAATATTCATTTAATCAGTGCCTTCCAGCTCGCAGGGTTTCGCCACGTCATTGGCACATTGTGGGAAGTAAATGATGAGCTATGCCTGGATATGGCCAAGCTTGTGTACGAAACAATCAGAGATGGGAACATGTCGGATTATTCGGTCCGCCTTGGGCTTCATACTGCTGCAAGAGCGCTTAGACAGCAATGGAGGGATTTGAAATGCAACGCTGGGGAAAGAAGGAATCTGGTAGTGGCGAGGATGAAATCTCTATTGATTGACAAGGCTGAAGTACCAGGTACCGAGGGTACTTGGTCAAGGAATGTCGTTCTTTGCGATGATGAAGAGAAAGAAAAGAAAACCCATCTTTGGGTTCCATATGTTCATTTCGGGGCCTAGGTATCAGCATATCTTTAATGTGGTATGGTTTACTACACCCTCAAATTGTCACTCCCTAATTGTAACACACACATATTTGTAGTGAAAGCGCTTCTGATTTGTTAATCTAGCTAGCTTACCATTTTTAGGCCTTTTCAGCCAGTACCATGATTACAATCAAAGCTTAATTACAGGTTGATTATTTTTAATATTAATACTTTGTTATGAATTTTCTTCCCCCCCAGAATCCTAAGATTCATCTTTATAAATTTTACTAAAGAAATATAAATAATTTTGAATTAAATATTTTAAATTTATACAAAAAAATTCATAATATCCATTTTTATAATTAATCTTGTGGTGTGAATTTAATTATGTTTTACCTGTATAGCCTAGTTACTAAGTCACCTGGTTAAGTCCATAGCTTGTTCTTTTATTCAAAAGCAAAGGGTTATGCAATTGGAAGGACGGAGAGGTCTTTGAATCCTCAAACATTGTGGGTAGCCTGTGATTCTGAAGAAAGCTGTACAGGGAGAGCATTTTATATTTGTTGGCATTGCATTCGTACTTGGTCTTACAAGGGGTTTGACGATTCTGATTGATCAGTCTTCTAAAAGTAAAATGGAAACATTTGAGATTTGGTAAATGGCGAAAAATACATGACAATTTGAGTTGATGAAGTATTTCTATACGCTTCGTCTGTATGGGCAGTGTGTTACTTTTCATTCCTATATGGTGAATTCAGGAAGGTATCATCTACTGCATGGGTAACCTCGGGTCAATCAAGAGTGAGCATCATGCCACTACAGTCCCTAATGTTCAATTCAAGACGCAACGTGATGCAATTATGAAATCCTCGAAGGGGCATTTATTTCTAGATCAAACCACTTTACCTTGTATCTAGCTCAGAGCAAAATAATATTTCGCGTAAATGGTTGACATGGAATCAGGTTTATGCTTGCTCGTATTTTGACCCCTAATCTCCTTTGTTGCTTGCTGTATTGGTTCATCTCCAAGTATACCATATCATTTATGCCCGGTTTCTTTGCATCTTGCAATATGTATAGTATTACGCTGCTGCAGGCTTCCTTCGTCTAATCGAGAGTTTGTACTGGACTGGTGGTATGCATGCATAACTGACCCACGAGTTCTGGGGTCGAGGAGCAGTGTTTGGTTTAATATCGTAACGGAGAACTATTTGGGAAAGGAGAAGCTTCAAGATGTGATCCGAGAAGAACCGACCGACACTACATCAGTGTTAGAGCGATCATGGCTTGGAAGTGAGGGTGAGTCTCACCATGCATATCTACCGTGACTGAATGTGAGGTAATTCCCGCTTGTGGCCGTAAATCTGGGCTCACCCGACTTCTCTGCGCTTTTGTTGGAGAAACGGAAAGGATTAAAAATGGATGCATCGCCAGGGTAGACATCGTTGTCGTGATGCACCCCATAAGCTGCCACGCCGACTTTGACTCCCTGCGGAATATGTTCCCCTGTAGGAAGTTTGACGCCTTCCTTAGCGACTACTAGCTTGATGACGCCATGCGAAAAGCTCCAAAGCCGCGCACTTTCGGTCAGGACACTGTCAATCTTTAACATTTTGGTCACGTTCGCTCGTGACCATCGTGTCAAGTCCGACTGATGCGTTGCAGTAGCAGTCACCTCCTCTCGAAGCTGATCTTGGATGTCAAGACTCTCGGATGAGTGAGCGACATCAATCAATGCGTTTTCCATGATGGCTGTCTGAGTAGAAATGGCTGCCCAGTTCATGAGGCACAGGGTCTTCATCGTCTGGCTTTGCGGAAGGCACGGGTCTTCATTGCGGCGGTAGGCCTCTTGCATGAGCCGCGAGAGCATGTCGTTTGGTCCGTCAAGGTTCTTCCCAAATTCTGCGTTGGCCCCGTACTTCTCGGCCCGCTTCTTCATAATAGGCGTCACCCGCTCAGCTTGGCGGTCGAACTGCTTCCAGTCATATTTTGCCAAGATGGAGCCAACTAGCGGGCGAAATGGCTTGGGCGTGAGCTGGATGAGCATTCCTGTAAAGAGCACAAATTTGTGGAAATTGGTCGTGGCTCTGATATACTCTTTGTCTCGGCAGAGCTCTTGGCCAACGTATACGCGACTAACCACACGACCCATCACCTCCATGAGAGACTCCATTAAGCTCACTTCTCTCCAATCATCATCATCGCCCCAAAGGTCGTCGAGGGCTGTTCGAATCTCATTAATAATTTCTTCCGTCCTGTTGTTCATGTCTTTGGTAATGGCTGTTATTAAATTGGAGACAAATACCCATCCAGCATCGTCGGTAGAAATACACTTCATGAATATGTGATCAGCCATCAGGAACTCATTTGTACTTTTTCGTTGGTTGAGAATAGTTGCCGGCTGTTTTGTCAACCAAGCAATTTGATCCTTGGGGAGGATAACTTGGTGCCCGGTGAAGACATCTGGCAAGATATAAGGACGACCTTGCTTGCTGTGCTTTGAACCTGTTAGCCCCTAATTTAGAACATGAAACGAGGTACAGAACTGTTCATACATCCCTGTGTCCAGCCCAAAAGAGTGAATCCATGTTCAAAACGCTCTTGAGGGATGATTTTCCTCGCGATATAAAGGTTCCATCAGAGTTGGCGAAGGAGAGGGATTTTGGCAGGCCTTGGTAGGAAAAGACACGGTACCAAACATAATATACCATGTAAAACGCGCCAAAAAGGCACCCGAATGCTAGAACTGGAAACATTGCGAGTTCAGACGTGCACCGAGGCGCAATATGATTATTTGACAAACTTCTCTTCAAAAAAAAAGGAATACCTCCCAACATTCTTTATATACTTTTAGTTGCTCCATCTACCTGGAAACTGCGGGCAAATTCCGTCGTATTAATAGAACTTCGGTTCCCTTGGCTGTATGCAGGTGAGAATTGACCAAGAGTTCAATTGCTTTTACTGAGCTGAAGAGTCCGAGAATGCAAGTGTGCGGTGACTGCGCACGCCTGCAAGAAACAAGCTCCGATTGGGGCTATGTATCCTCCTGTCTGACCGATGTCGCTTATGGACTGCTTGGCACCGCCGTTATCATGCCCAATGTAGTATGAGCCGAGAGAGCTTGGTGATCAATTCGTCTGAGAATACAGTGGTGTTTTTTTTTGCTTTTCGTACAATTTATGATATCTGCCCAATCCTCTTTGGAAATGAATATATGCCTTCTGTAAAGATGGTGCATCACAAATCACCGACATTGGTAAAGCGGCGGCCGCCTGCATGTTCACAAAGCCACCAATATATCAAATTTTCAATCAAATTCTCCATTTCTGTGAATTCACCTAGTCCACACTGGACCTCCTAAACTGCAGTTCATTTAGTCATCTTAAAACGTTGCTTCCATTTGATTTAATTAGAACAGAGAATGTTGCCAGCAATTTAGTCTAAACAACCTGCAGCATAGCTACTCCAATCATTTCCCAGGATATTTAGGCTGTATGCATGGGCGCCAAACGATGGGTATTACTGTTGCCTGCTGCGGTCGGAGGCCACCCCTAGCCGCATCTGAGTGAGGCTTCCAGGTGACGTCCAGGGATCAAGGCTAGCTATAAAAGGTAATATTCACCGCCACTCATCTAAAGTACGACATGTCCTTCTGATTTCGCTCAGCTCACAACAAGATGGTGGTCAGCCTTCCTATCAGCTGACAAGGAACCGATCTGCGTCCTCGTGCAATACGCTGTGGCAGTACACGAAGGTCCATGAGATAGTAAACAGAAAAGGCCGGGCAAAAGTGGCATTTTCGACAAGTTGCTTGCCAAGAAAAATATACTTTATCGAGTGACCAAGGCGGGTAAGTCAGCTCAATATCCCACTCTCAGACCCACTGTAAGCAGCGTGCATTAGGATGTCAATTAATAAGCCGTTGTGACGATGGGGATGAAACTCGGGAGACCTAATACCAACCCTCAGTGTCATCTCAATACGTCGCATCTCATACCTGTTGAGACTGCCAGCTGTGTACAAATTGAAGTATGCATAAGTAGGTTATAGCGTATACTATTTGGTTATCCATCAGACACCGCTTTTCTTGCCTTTTGTCATGGTATGATTTGGCTAAAAGCCGTGAGGTGAATCCTTTGAATAGTACTGACACCAGTCTCCTTTGATACCTTCAGAAACCTCTAATCTACTATGCCATCCTAAGTCAAAAATGCTGACGAGTCCGGAAGCTAAATACATTAGAGTTCAACCGTGGATTTGTGCGTAAATTTTACTAATTGAATACAATGCCTTGCAATTTGGATCAACAAGGTCCCAAATCAACCCACTCAGAGTCATCCATTCCCCTTGTCGAAATCCCACTCATTATGTGTATAACTAAGCCGGGGTTCTAATACCATGAAATTTGTTTATTTCCATCACAACGACTTAAAAAGCACAGGATATCCCCTCCAGAATGCCCAAGGCTACCATTTATTGCGCATAGAAAACTCGCTGTATACAATCAAAATCCATCCCGCCTATCTATTTCCAAGATGCGCTTCTGTTTACTCCTTATTCAAATTGGCTTAGGCTTTGCCTCTGCTGCTTTGTTTGGTAATTGCCCTACTTACTCTGAGTTTCAGGCGAAACGTTGCTGACCATTTTCAACAGGAAGCGACAGAGCTGAGGCCCGGCCCCAGCTGAACCATCCTGCCAATACAAACGGGGCCCTTGACAGCCAGAACTTTCCGTTCCAATCATCTCCGTTAGATTATGAGCTCATTCGCAATACTCTTGTACGCTATTCATATGCCATGGACGGCAAGGATTGGGATATGTTGGCGACAGTGTTTACCGAAGATATTCTGATGCACTATCCTGCACCCATGGGCACGATTAACGGGCTGACCAACGTGACAATGGCATTGCAAAGCCAAGTTGGCGATTTAATCACTCAGCACTCTCTAAGCACGCAGGGTATCAATATAACGGATAATTGGACGGCACAGGTCAGAACCTATGGTCGAGCCATACATTTTGGAATTGGGTCTCTCGAAGGCCAGTCGGTAACGGTGTGGGGCAAGTATTCCGATACTCTTGTCAAGGTCACGGTCAATGGATGGACGGATTGGCGAGTTGCAGAACGAAGAATCGATTTCCAAGGACCGTTTGTGGGCAATAGATCGCTTCTTGGGGTCTAAAAATCCGGTTGGTAGGATGTCAAGAGTTCCACATGACTGAGATCTCAGTGGCCGGGAGCTGCCTCTGCGATGATTCCGCAGCAGCCCTCATACTAGTTTGCTCCTATGAAATGGGAATCAAAACATATGGGGTAGCCCGCATCCATTGAGTCAATATGGTGGTGGAACAGTGAAGCTGGGGATCTGGTTTCTGGAAGCTTTTGCCTATCGTAGGGACGTCTCTGTCCGGGTGTTCCCATAATTTTAATGCACAGGCAATATGCCGAGGAAAATCCTCTCTTCTCTTGTCATGATTCTAGTTTCAAAAATTCTGCTTCCTATGAGACTTTCCCCACTCTGTTGTTACAGGGAGCTTGATTGCTTAATTCTCTTGGTTGTTTCCCCGGTTTTGTAAAGATGCAAGTTGGTGGATATGCAGTTTGAGAGTCAACTCAAATCGTTGAAGCAGTGCAACTTTGACTCTTGTGTCCACCCAGTTGCTAAGACACGTCAATGGCGAAAGGCTTCTCCCCACGCGTCCCGCGCCAATAATTGGTCGCTTCAATCAGCTCTTGGCATCCCCTCAACAAGTGGCCCCATTTTAATAAGAAAGCAGTGCTGGCCTCCCATGACCGAGGGTTCGAAGGGTCGTGCCAGACAATTAGTGTCGGCTTCTCATCAGCAGCGGCTTGAACGTTCGCAATGTCGGCGCCTATCTCCCTCTCGTCAACAACTTGAACAGCACCGATCAGGTTATCCCGCATGCGAGGTAATGGAAGAAGGTCTATCCACGGATGATGAGGGATTGTCCGTTGCACAATAGTAGGCCGGAGGGTGGGGGGGCACCTCTCATCTACGGTGCAGGAGCCCGCGTCAATGAAGGGAGACAATCGCTTCACGTCGCAGAGCCTCTCTATTTTGATACCCAACAGATATGCGTTGTGAGTGAGTGCATTGAACGTGTTGAGTTGGATAACCATGGACAGTGACAGAGGCGCCCGGATGCCACGAGCGAAGCTGTCATTTGTTTGTGCGGAGACTCGGGGCCATCTTCGGCGTGCTGCCTCGGTCGGCAAGATGAATTGACCAGGCGTGGGTGATGGGCTCTCTCTTCCAGGCAGGTTTGAGATGGCAAGCCTTGTTTCTGGGGAGGAGTGAGAGCCGGGGGCCCTCCTTTTACCTGCGTGAAGATGAATTAGCCTGTTGCTCGTCTCGATATCAGGAGGGCCACGGCTTGCGATAAGTCCTTTGGTTGAGCCTATTCTGTCGCCTCCTTCTCTCTCTAGCGCTCGTAATCCCCGTCCAATCGTCCCCGGAGCCCATTACCTCTAGCTGCTGGGGCATTAGACCTAGCTCCGCGAACGGGAATCCCGAAGTCGATTCGGAATCCTCTGGAGGATTCATCCTGTGGCCCGTGGTGGCAGGAGTCTTTGCGGGACATCAAAAGGTAAAAATCAAGATCGGATGCCTTTACCCAGTCAGGGCTGAGTAGCTTGTTGGCAATGTTCGAATAGAGATAGTCGTCACAAGAGCCAGTAGACCCACAACGCGCATTACCAATCAAGGGTGGGGAATCGCACTAATGTGGTTTGCTTACAGCGCTGGGCAACTCTATCACCAACACACTTCCAGCCAAAGCGATACGGTGCAGGGATGGGATGAACTAAAACATGCCGCCCCCAAGAGGGAACGAAAGAACGGCATCAACCAAGACCATCGTTAATCTAGCCCCATCGTAAACCAAAGACAGGAGAGCTCCTAAGTACTACACCGAGGCTCTGCAGCAAAGCCTGGCGTTATTGAAAGTTCTTGTACCCAACGACTCCACAGGTGCGCGAGATTCGTGTCCATCCAAGAATGGTTCATCGACCGATTCCACCGCTCCATCAAACTGTCCACGCCTTTGTTAAACGCTGACAAATGGATTCGGTTTCGGACCCTCCGGTCTTGGATCGACATCGCGATTCAAGCACTGCTCAGAATCGATCTTACCACTCACGCGTTTAGGCGTCCTGATAGCTTATAAAATTCCTCGGCTGCCCTCCGCTCAATAGTCTTGTACCTTATGAACATCTCGCCCATCTCCTTCATCACACCTCTAAGCTAGAAAATTTGCTACAATGCTCGTTCTAATTGTTGGAGTCTCGGGCAATCTTGGCCAACGCTTGGCTTCCGCAGCCCTGGCACGCGGTCTGCAGGTTAGGGGATTAGGCCGCAACTCTGAGAGTCTAATCCCCAAACTGATAGACAGCCTCGAATCATCCGTCAAGAGTGACTCCTATTATGACATTCCAGCTATCGAAAAGGCTGTGTCGGGTGTTGATTGCATTATATCCGCTTACTCGTCGTCCCCGGTCCTGGACCTGGACGGCAACCTCCTTCTTCTGCGTGCCGCTGAGCGAGCCCAAATCAAGGTCTTCATTGCCTCTTCTTGGAACAACGACTGGACCAACATCAAGTTTGGCGATTTTGAGAACTACGACCCCCACATCGCCTTCGAGAAACATGCCGCAATGACCAGCACCATCAAGCCTGTTTACTTCTTCACGGGCATCTTCTCCGATCTGATCTACTCCCCGTACGGCCCGGGAGGCTTCGAGTTGACGAACGGTAAGGCGAAGATGTCTTATTGGGGCAACGGCAACGCTGTGAAATACCCTTGGTCCACTACCGATGACATCGCAGCATGGACCATCGAGATCTTGATCAATGGGAAGAGTGTCCGGGAAGGGAAGGGAGGGTTCTTCCGCTTCTGCTCTGGTGAGAACACCATCGAGGAATTTGCGGAAATCTACGAGAAATCTACCGGGATCAAAGTCGGGGTTGTTAACGAAGGAAGCCTGGAGGACCTCGAGGCTGAGTTGGTTCGCGACCGAGCAACGAAAAGTAGGGCTGCTTGGTTCGAATACCTACCGAAAGCGACCGTTCTTCTGGGGAACAAAGGGTCATGGAATTGGAAGGATAGAGAGGTCTTGGATTATGTGAAGGTTCCTACTTCTTTGGAATTATGGTTGAAGACACAGAGTAAATAGTCTAAATAGCTTAATCTATTTAATTTAGTTTATTTCAATATGCCCTCAGTTCAAATGGCTGGAGTTATAATTGATTGAATTGACCGCAGCCCTGCCCCCAATCATGAGCTGCTACACTTGGTACTTGGCAACATAGCTTAAAGCACAAACTCCCAGTTCCACCGATTCCACATACCCGGCGTTATAAATACTACCGAATGACCAGCGAAAAAGTCTCCTATTCGCGGTATTGCTCGTTCTGACGCACTTTGATCGATGTCTGGCCGCCCATGAGTCCATCTGTCAATGTAACTGTTTGATACGCCAACGTGTGAATGGGTTGATAATTTGAGATTTTGTTTCATACAACGATATATCTTACCATTAGACCAAATGAGCTTGTGCTTACTCGTCGGTGCTATTATACCGAAAGTATAAATAGTCTGTATCTATGGATCGCGCAGGCTTTTGCAAGAGTTTCAATCCGCCCAATTTATTGGCAGGCACTTGTGCAATGAATCAACACTGACTAAAGCAGAAAAATGGGGTTGATATTCCGAGGCACATCTAGTAAACTGGTGCTATGCCAATTCCCCATGGCTATTGCCTTTGAGAAGACCCATTATCCTTTCCATACCCTGCAAATCGCCCTCCACTGTCCCCGCCTTTTCTTTGTCAACCCAACCAGGTGTGTAGCTACCCCCAAAATCAATCACCCAAGCATCATCGTTTCGGTCAATTAAGACATTCGCACCCAAGCATCACCCCATACAATCCCATGTTGATGCAGAAGTTTAACTGAGGTACGAATCTGAGATGCCCAGCGCTCTCGAATTTTGGGAGAGCTTATTTCGACGCGGTATTCCGACAATATGCCCACATGATCGATGCGTGGGAAGAGCATCCCGAACAACCCGTCATCATGTTGAACCAAACTATGCAGCTGACAAATGTACGCATCTGGCGAGGGGGGAATTCGAGCCTCGATGATTTTTTTATGGGTCAAAACCTCGTGCTTTGCCTGCCACGACGTACCTGCGGGGATAAATTGTTTGAAAAAGTAGGGAATAGATTTCCCGTCTTTCGAAACAACAACTTTCATCGGATGGTGGATGAGTCTACCCTCCGGGCGATCATAGCATATTTTAATATCGTCGAGGGAGTAGACCTGAGTCCACTGGTTCAACTCATGGACAAATTCGCGGCCCATTTCCATAAAAGGATTGGCCAAATCAAGCTTTGCGCTCACAAGATACGGCTCAAACTTCTCCTCTGTGACCTTGAGCTCACATGAGAATTCTTGAACTGGAAAATAGTAATGTCTCAGGGTTGGCTGCACACAAAGAACAGATGGATTCGGCGGGGGGACCAGCTGGTGAACTAAGGGCTTGAAGCATTCCAAAAACCATTCAGATGCATCGTCCGCGTAGAACCCATCAATTTCCTCTTGAAAAGATCGTAGTAGCTCTATGCATTTAAAATATTGCTTCAGGGCTCGAGGGGAATTGGTGAATTGAGAAGGAAAGATCTCGCAGAGAAACACATGGCCATCGGTCGTTCGGATCTTGAGGTTACACTGAGTGTTGACCTCGTGTACCTCCCACCAAGTAATGTCGTAATATGTGGCTTCGGCCATGTTGATCAGGTGGAAAGAGAATCGTGGGAAATTGGAAATGGAATTGTGAGTGGGAGAGCGGAAACCCCCAAGAGATGGCAGCCAAATATCTAGCAACGTCGGTGTGCTTATTGTTGCCTGAGGCCATGAATTTGATGAATGCGAAATGACAGTCTAACAAACATGGCGGCAACCAACAACACCAAACCAACAGACTGATCCACATTGCGTCTGAACAAGCCTCTTTTTGGTCTTTTTGGACCCTATTGGTTGATTTTCGAACCAAGTGATAGATGGGCGGCTGTGGGCCACCGGGATTCCGCATTTGAGCAACACAATCCCCTGTTGGCTTTAAAGTAGCGATCTTTTTTATTACCATTCTCTGCTCTGCTAGTCCTAGTATGTGACAATATGTTGGTTCTAGAATAAAAGACATTTGTTTCAGTTATTGCCTAAGAAAAGAAACTGTCCAATCAACCCTCGTGCCTGTTATTCCTCCAAGAATCTAGGCGCGCGGTTAGAGGGTGTTGAAGCACTGAATTGAACACCCTGCAGGTTGCTAGTCTTGAATGTATCCCCTTCACCTGGGTTGGTGCTGAAATATAGAACGTATCTTCTCTTCTGTCACCGTATCGAGAAATAGCTGTTGGTAGAGTGTTGGGTGCTTGTGGGGTCATCACACGACCATCACGAAGTCATCAATTATGGCGACAAACTGGCCCAACATGTAAACTTGAATTGATTTGAGGTCAGTATTTTGGTCAACCTTAAAGCTACGGCGAATAATAGACCAATCATTTGATAATATTAATAGAAATCGCAGTTGTCGCAGAGCACTCGCGTATTAGACAAAATATATAACGAAGGCGATCCAGCCAAAAGTAAGTTCAGAATTATCAACATTCAATTCCCACTCTTCTCATCCACACCACAGCTTATACAATATTCTGGTTATACTAGAAGCGAATTCTGCTCTCTTACTTTGCCCTTCATTCGCCAAGTTCAACACCAGAACGCAACAAGCATGTGTATCCCGATTGCTCATAACATATTTGTGGCCATCTTGCTTACGCAAAAAGCTACGATTCACTGGAGGCGGAGGACTGCCCGACAACTGTGAGGAAAAATCGACGCCATGCAGTAACCAGAAAGCTCTTACGCTGTACTGGTGAATGCATCCAAACATTCACAGCCGCGGGTGTCTCCATCAGAGATGAGTGCCATGTAAAGCACATTTTGCTCGCACGCGGCTGGTGGTGCCATCATTATGGTTATACAAACCAACTGGGGAAAAAGGACTGCGAAAACCCTTCGCCCGGCTTCGAGCCACAACCATGCGGACATAGCCCTGGCAAACGGAGCTGTGAACCAGCTTATTAACCCCGAAAGTTCATGTCTACCAAACTAGTCGACATTGTATCCAGAGATTGATACATTTCCCTAGCAAGAAACACAAAAGTATGTAAACCGCCAATTCTTACTGACTGAATCTTAGGTAGCCATTTGTTCAGATTGATGTTTGCGAGTCGCGAGACCATTATTAGTTTATCTAGGGGTTGTTTGGGATGAATTGAGCGTCTCGGAGAGATGTTGATGAGATGGATTCGGATTAGGGAGTGATGTATTTACGGTCGTTATAGTATTGGTATCGTATTTTGTTCTTTCCCTCCTGGCTTGGAGTGACAAAACACCCAGGATTTTTTAAGGAGAGGAGTAGATGGATTTGTATTGGCTTACTACCTATTCCTATGTCTTTATAAGTGTTATGACCCGTGCTGCCGGGTATATGAGGCCTTATTTAACAACTGTTATCCGTACCTATAACTGCAAGCGCTGCGGTTATTGACTTGTCTTTTGACCTGATCAGCTAATGTAATTATATAATACACTAAGAAACATTTGCATAGGCAGCTGCCGGCACAGAGCTTACAGGAAAACTCCATGCTGGTCGTCAGCACCCAAAGCTCCGAGTGACTCGCATCATGTGTGCATTAGGCATCTCCACTGGGGGGTTTCAGTTGCAGCGAGGCATTTCCAAAATTTTGAGTTTACTGGGTCGCTTACCCGAACGAGCAATTGATCGGATAGAGTTTGCTTTGTGACTCCTGAAGTAGCAGCTGGTCCATTGAGGCTGAGCTAATATCTGTTTCGTCATCCGGTTAACCGAGCAGAAAATCATTTGTAGCGTCGACAATAGTTGAGCGATCATCACAGCAATCTGATGTCGCTGCTGCACATGACTGACGCGCTGGGAGCAGTGATGTGTTACCATCTGTCGTCTGCGTTAAAGATTTACATACGCCCGTATCAACATTATATTTACCTTTGCTCGTCTTTGCTCGTCTTTCGAGGCCCTGGCCGGGCGGGCTGGTCAAGTGTGATGAGATGCAGCACGTCACACACACCCCAGCTGTCAATGCGCTTTCAAGTCACTCTCTTCAATACTTCTACTGGTCAATCTTGATTCCTATGGCGAGGCACGCAGGAAAATATCTCATACAGCCACCTATTCACTCGGCTGCGTATTGCGTACTTTCAATAGGCTAATCGGATTTTTCAATTCCCTGCAAAGCTTTGTAGGCCTCGACGTTCTTATCCCACTTCTTCACACAGGTTTCATTAAACCTGCACGCCTCCACCTCACCGTACACGGGATTCTTGTAGCGCGAATGCCGACTCGTCCAGTTTGATGCCCCATATCGATGTTTCACAAGCGCTTCTGGAACATTGTGGGTGTTGCCCGACCTCGAATGGGTCTGCGCCGCCGCAAACGCCTTCACTGGCAACACCAGGATGCGGCTGACCAGCCTTGCCCTGTCCATCTGATGGAAGTTATCCCACGTAACAAGCGATTCCTGCGTCCTGTTCTCGTTCATATATTCCATGATGACATCTGTGAATACACCAGGGCCGGAGGACCCAATGACTTGCTCAAAGTCCACCGTCACTTGCGAAACAGGCACGCCTTGCCCCTTGGCGAGGTCGTTAATCTTGGCCATGGCAGCCTCGACCATTCCAAGCATAAATGGTAGCCGCGGTTTGCATATGAAAGTCCACTGACAGAAGCTGCGTGAGGTGAGTCCAAGAATCGGATGGTCCTTGAAGCCGGGCTCGTCAGCCTCGATCCCAATGACCATGTCGATGTTTGCTTCGTCAAAATGCTTTGGGATAAATTCGTGTATCGGCTTGAGGGCTTCCACATCGATGTCAGCGTACAAACCCCCTTCCACGTACATAACAAGGTAACGCAGTAGGTCCGCTTTGATGATCTTGGTTTGCAAGTTCTTGAAAAAGTCGACAATATCTGGCCTGTTAAGCCCATGAGGCCCGAAGTGGTGTTCGACGAATCCCAACTGATTTGAATCAGTCAAAACCTCCCACCTCCATTCCGAGTTTCGTTCAGTCCATGTTCTCACTACGTCCATATCATGCTGTGCGAAGGCGGGTGGGCTAACAGTCCATGTTTGCCATATTTTTCGTGGAAAGGGGCCTTGAAATCTCCCAATTGTCGTTGAGGGGGCTGCATTTGGTGCCGGATGAAACAGGCTTCTATCGTGGCACTGTATTGGAATAGGCGAGCCTAGACTTAGAGCTCCAGCAATAAGTATGGCCGTAGTAAATAATACGATTCCCTGTCGTATTCGACTCCAAAATCGACCAGGACTGTGTGATGCGACGTAGGTGGGAATGCCCGATGCTGATCGGACAGCCGGTGTTGGAGTCATGTTGAATTCGAGAGTAGAATGGAAATCAACAATTTAAAATGCTCTTTTTTTTTAGAATGGCTATTAATATGTATTACAATAGGATCATCCTTGACTCGAAGTGCCCACTCTTGATTCGGTTTTGGGCCATACGCAGGTTGATACACAGTATTCGGCCCTATTGCCTCTTTTGCGAATCGCTCTGCCATCTGACCTTGTCTCTTCACTAGTCTCGCATCGGGCGGAACCGGTCAACCGGTCACCCCAGTCCATTGTCCCCCACCTTTCCATGGCAGGCATAGCTCATGAGGCCAGGGAGGAGCCTCAGAATACGAGCCACCAAATTCACGGTTCTGATTCAACGTAAAAATTGAAAAGAAATGTCTAAACGCTAGTTGTATTAAACTTTTTGTGAGAGGCAAATAACTGCTTATGGATAGCGCAAGCGTTCGAGAACCCTTGCCCTGAAGCCCCATCAAGTGCGGACCTCCAGACAGGTGCAGCCTGTTACTTGGGGGCGGTCCTGACAATTCCCAGCGGGTTTTAATGCTGAAACCGCACAAATAAAACAGACGAGATAAAGTTGAGCAAACAAGTTATGAAAATGGTAGTCAACCCTTAGTGATTTATTACCTCTTTTTCTTCTGTCTCACATAAGAATGACGGGTTATCGTCAGAATTGGTCAACTATGGAAATAAATGCAACCCCCCGTTTCTATATTATTTGTTCATAACTATGCCGGTAAAATGCGAAAAGTGGTCAATCATTAGCGCAACAGCCAAGCTATGCCTCCTATATAAAGCTTCCAGGATGCATCAAGGTGGTTCATGAAGTCGTCTCAGTTGACACCTGCAAAGGAAGACCGCGTTCGAATTCCTCGGCCAAAGTAAAAGAATATCAGAGGCAGCGGAATAAGCGCAGCAGCAATAAAGGCGAGAAGGCTATTGCCCCACCCCAAGCCAAGGGCATTATACATCTCCAGCCCACCCAAAGGAAGCAAGGCTCCTGCAACAGAGCGAAGAACTGCCATGGCAGCCGTCACAGATGCGGCGTGCCGAGGATATACATCAAGAAGATAGTTTTGAACGCTCATCTATACCTTGTTAGCGGGTGTATTGTTTGAAAACACAGCAGCATATTATGACATACCATGACGCCCATTAATCCACAACTGAAGATGACGACCCCAACCATGGGCACTATCCAATGCACGTCGTAATGCGCAGTCCATCCATAGATGAATAGACCACAAGGAAGAACAACAGCGCATGGTATAACCAGAATAGGAGACAACCGCACCTCAGGCACGATGCTCACGCCTCGGGACTGTTGGCGAGTGACCATGATATCACTGAGGGTACCAAAAGCGATGACCCCAATCATCATGCCGATTCCCGCGGGGAGAAAAGTAAGACCGGAGTCACCCTCGCTAAAGCCGTACTGGTCCTGATAGACAAAGGAAAATGTCGTGATCAAAAGATACAAGATGCCGTAAGAAATGGCAACATACAGCGCCATGACGGTGACAACCGGAGCAAGAAAGAGCAGCTGCAGCGGGCGTATCCCTGCCTCTTTGAACTTTTAGAGAATTGGCTCACCGCTAGTCAGCTTCCCGCGCAACTCCTGATTCACGGTTTCTTGTCGGAGTCGCTTTGCTTTCCGATCGAGGATTACCGGGGCATAGGTTTCTTCCAAGAGAAAGAAGGAGGCTGGAATAAAGACACCACCCTGGACCCTGTTAGAGGAGCAATATCGGCGCGCGCCTTCACATACCAGAATCGCAATCAGCCAGAAAACCCATTTCCATCCCGCAGCCTCAATCAAGTAGCCGCCAGCCACAGGACCAACACAGGGGCCGAGGAGAGGACCAAGGGCCCACGCAGCCATTGCCTTGCCTCTCTTTTCGATGCGCATTATATCTGTAATGCTACCGCTCCCGATGGTGATGGGAACCGATCCAGCAATGCCCATGAGGAATCTGAAGGCAAACATCATACCCATGTTCGTCGAAAGAGCTGTCCCGATGGTAAAAATGACGAATAATATATTTCCTCCATTGTATAGCAGCCTCCGTCCGTAAACTTCACTGAGGGGGGCGACGAGGAGGGGTCCGAATGCAAACCCAAGAACGTAGATGGACACTATGAAGGTCGAGGCTGTCGCCGAGGTCTTATGGAATTCCGCCATTATCATTGGAATGCCGGGGGCGAACATGGACGAGCCCTAGTTGCTTAGTAAGATGATGGAAGCATCAAGTCAGTCTACTCACCAGAGGTCTAGTTCAGTTAGCTAGCAGAGCATGAAGTTGGAATGGGGTGAAACGTACGTTACAACGGCCAAGATAGAAATGAGGCCAATGTGAACCCACTTCTTGGTTTCGGGCCAATCCATGGGATTCCCGGCGTCACCAGGACCGTCCCAGTCGACAACGTTCACATCCTTCTCAACGGTCGTGTCACCGGGTTGGACTTCCGATTTATTTTCATTAGAGATGTTCAGCAAAGGGCTTGAGACATTTTCAAAAGGTGTTTCTTCGTCTGCCAGATGATTATTTGCCGACATTTTCTTTTGATAGGATCTCAACGTCTGCTGCGGGATCTGAGTTGCAAAAACAGTGTTGCTGTGCTCCTCCCAGAAGTAATTGGTTCTTTGGGCACCAGACGAACTATGTAGTGAGATTCAATGCCCAGGGTGGCGCGGTTTTCATGGTATGCCGTCACAGTACCTGTCGCCCAACGGAAATTGCCGGTCTTTTTCTTAATCTTTTTGACCCTAAGTCCTAAATCCGGTCCGCATTTTGGGGCCTTCCAATATCCATCCGACCTAGTGCAAAATCACACCATCACTCGATCAATGCGAAAGCCAAGCCTTATGCATTTATACATCATATCTGTGATTGGGAAATACTTCTCAGATCAAAGGCAAGACGCTCGCGTCGTAGAGACAAGCCAATCTCATGAAGCGATGCAAACGGATGATCCCGAAGCACAAGATTCCACTGCACCTCTTGAAAACGAGGCGCCTTAGCACATTCAAGCTTTACACAAGATCTGTGTCAATCTCTTTGCGCATGATATACTTTGTGGTACTGGCTAAACAATAAAAGTGTGTAACAATCATATTGAATTCCTTTTAAATGCCTCGCTTTCACCATCTGCGAGCCCACGGGCCCTCCGAATAAGCTGCAGTTGCAGAGCAGCATGGGAACAAGGGGCGGTAAGTTCGCCATATCGGGGTGTTAGGTGGGTCAGGTGTCTGCTCATAGTAACGTCAACGATAATCCAATCGAGTATACGTAACGATATTCCAATGGGTTACGATATACGAAGTGCCCGAATTCCTAGATTCGGCTTGGACCTGACCGTCAGTTTCGTCGTATTCATCGAGAGTGAGGAATTTCTCATCACTGGACAACGAGGCGGAGAATGCAGAGCAGAAAGCCGACGTTATTCAAATCACATACGCCTGGTGGATAAAAATATCCGTTTATTCACATCTTTATACATTTAATTACATGATTTCTACGCTCTTTATCGGACCACTTTAAATCTTTGGACTCCACGGGGCCCAGTACGGCGGTAAGCTTGCCATGATGCCACGACAGACGCGTTCACCGGCACCTCCTATGCACCAGAGATTGCGGAAATAGTTGAGGAAAGTGCAGTAGTGCGAAAGAATAATTAGAGCCTCTGGCGTTCTCTTCTCCAAGAGGCTGATAAATTGCAGGTTGATGAAAGTCGGGAACCCCAACAAGGCGTGGATCCCCCAGGATTCCGGGTGCGTCAGCCGAACGTGGATGAAATTCAAAGCCTGGCTCGCACCCTTACAGGACTCTATGGATTCCTCATTCAGGTCTGACACGCTCAGCATGTCTGCGATCAAGCGAGAGCAGTCTGGTTCCACGCCGCCGGAGCTGTAATCGTGAGATTTGATGCTAATGAGCAATTTGTGGGCCTCCGACTCCAATTCTATTCTCTCGCCAAACAGTCGAGCACCCCGTTGGAGCTGTAAAAACTTTATCAAATTCCGAAACGTCGTTTCAAAGTCGTTCTCGATGGGTGCCACCTTATCAGCAAGAAAGTGCAGGCCAAGAAGAGACGAGAATAGAAACTGCGGCAGTCCAGACGAATTAGGCATATCCTGGAATGACTTGTTAAATCCGAGCAGGGCCTTTTGCTGCAACTTGGTCGCCATGCTTCGATATTCGGCGGGGTTTGCTTCCAGGGTGCTCAAATGCATGGCCGAGAGAGACAGCAGAAGATGCATGAGATATGGCGTTTCAAGTGCGGTGCTGATGTAGGCTTCCAGCAGAGGCTTCATTGTCTTAGTCACCATTAACCAATCTCCCATGTTGCGGTCCACGTGGCGGAAGAGCGAGAAGTGGCGCAATGAGAATAGCTGGTCCTCGCACTCGGACGAAAGGTCGGATACGGCTGGTGATGCCGGCTCTGGGGTCGTTCCCAGCCACGAGATGGGGTCTAGCAGCTGGTCGTATTGGGGTTTTCGACTCGTGCTCGCTTCAAGCGGATAGATGCATTTCCTGAAGGATATCTTGCAGTTGCCGCAGGTCGGCCGCTGCTCGTCGCATTTGATGTGCCGCGCCTTGCAGACGGAGCACCCGTAGCGCGACTTTCGGTGATGCTTACGTTGGTTTTGACCCGTCATGTCCTCTCAAAAACGGCGACTCTAACGAAAAGAAGACCCAGCTGTACGAGTATAGGGTCGTGGAAGGTATGTAAAGGGATGAAAAGGAAGTGGGTTGCCCGTCCAGAAATGTCCATGTACGCGGGAAGTCAATTTTCATGGCAGTCTATGCCTATTCCGGCCATTTACGAGGATCCGGAGAAGTCCGGGGGGGGAGCACGCACCAAGGCAGAGTTAAGGCGCAGCAGCGACCCATTCAACTGTTCAACGACTTCTTGAGAGTAATAAATCCGTTGGCGCTGGTTGATGGATCGTGCATCTGAGAGATGAGCCGCCTTGATGCCATCACCTTTCGCGCGGACCGAAGTAGCGAATACTCGGCAAAATATTTCTACTTCCATCTTTTCCGAGCAAACCCTCGCATTTGATGGTGCAATAACTGTCTCAAGACCAGAAATACAGCAAGGAAGCGAGAGAGACGTGGATGCAGAATAGAGAAAAGAAGAATATATGATATTTCATCCTGGGTTTTGAACAGACTTCATCGTTCCTCTAAAACTACAAAACTAGAGTGATTTGTTAGCTTGATTTCTCCTAGGAACCATCTTGATAGACTCGCAAAACTGACCCATTTCTCATAACCACTCTTTTCACGGCCTTTTTTTTGCACGAAAGAGCTCTGCCCTTGTGGCATCGATAGCACTTTTCTTTCACATTTGGCCTCTTTCAAAATGATAGAACCCGTTCCAGTCATGGCGTCCTTGATCGAGAGATCCAAGCTCCTTCCCTACAAAGGTGACTTTTACCTCTGGCATTATGTTCCATCCATGGCAGGCGCCATCATCTTCATTTTGGTCTTTTTGGTCCTCTCTTTGGCACACACATGGAAGATGTGGACATACCGTATGTGGTTCTGTCTCCCCTTCGTCATCGGCGGCTATATTAGGTTTTTTTTTCACATTACCACGATACCAATTTTCTAATTATATTACCAGATGAGTGGAAGTTGTGGGTTTCATTTGCTGTGCCGCTGCAAACAAGGCAACGGACCAACTCCTGCCATACATTATCTAGTCGCTTTTCCTTCTTATTCCCCCTTCGCTTTTTGCGGCCTCAATCTACATGACCTTGAGCAGAATTATTCGAAGGCTAGGATCCAAAGGGGAGTCGTGCTCGATTATCAAAGTGCGTCGGCTCACCACCATCTTTGTCGTTGGCGACGTTTTGTTCCTCGTACAAAGCACTGGAGCTGGTCTAATGGCTGCTGGAAGCAACCAAAAGCTCGGCGAAAATATCGTTGTTGGCGGATTATTTATCCAGATCATCTTCTTTGGCATCTTCGTCGCTGCGGCTGTGGTATTTCATGTCAGATATCGCCAATACTGCATTGTATCCCCCGCGTTTGGATCAGGGAGCTCCGACAACGACTTTCTCTGTGAGTCTCTGATTTGGATGCTCTATCAAACATCCTGTCTAATCCTTGTGCGTTCAATCTTCCGCATTATTGAGTACGTTGTGGGATCCGATGCATACCCTCTCAAAAACGAGTGGACCTTGTATGTTTTTGACTCCGTCCTAATGGCCGTCACCATGATCATCTTCTATATTCGCTATCCGTCTCAAATTCCCACCAGACGCTCTGTGGATTATACAGAGATGAACTAGTAATAGCACATGGCTGTAGGCTCTAATTATATGATATAGATGAGATATAGTGGGAAATCCAGTGAGATTTTCCATTTTGAAGTCCATCATACTCCTTGAGAGTAACAGTTGTCCGCATACTATGGCGACGGTGTATATTAAGTGTACAAAGTTTAGGGAAGATATTTATAGATAAAAATACAAGAATAGAAAATCTACTCTCGCATGTCCCCCCGTTAGATTTATTTGGGAATTCATTTTGTCATCCGGGATGAATTTCGACGTAGGCTGTTGGCGCGTTTACAGCACAAAGCTCGAATCCTGTGTCCGGTGCTGACCAGACTGCATCATCCCCATCTAAATGGGTCTGAGTCCGAACTACTTTGTAGATAGGCAGAAAGAGAGGAGCCCCAGATATTGCACCCAAAACCCGCCGACACCGTAAAGGGAACCATGCAAGAGCTGCTAGAAGCGCTCGACTTTTATGGATCCACATTAGTGCCCAACCACAAAGGAATTATTGCAAGATCCGTGGTTGACATGCTAATCATTGCGCAATATCAGTTTTTGAATCTATAAATGGGTATTTTGTATTATTAGTCCCGACCACTCGCCTTGTACTCTTGCCCTTGCCATCAATTCAGATCATCCCAACTTTGTGGATAACTTGTCCTTTAACAATGCTTCAACTGAAAAATTCTATGCATCAGTTTCACCCAGAATTTCCCTCATAATACACAAATCCAATTCCTTTTCGCAAGTCAAGCCATTAGTACCGCTTATCCGTCCAATCCCCTAAGAGTGAAACAACTCCATATAACAAATGCGTAATTCTTCATTCCACGAATCAAAGGGCCCAAGAAGGTCATAACAGTCTTCGTCCCCGAATCCATTTTCGGTACACTTCGTCGCTGCCAAACAGTATGCCAAAGTTAGATTTGTGATGGCATACACGATCTTATCGACCCAAAGATACTCTGGGCGAGTCCAATGTCGTCGGTTATTGATTAAGAATTTTCTTCCTCGAACAATGGCAAGCTGAATGTCAGATTCTATCCTCGCCGTCCACTGTATCTGACAAAGTGATGATAAAGCCAAGAGCGCATAAGCTGTAAGCTCAAACATTCCGCCCCATGACCCATCAGTGCGCTGCTTGTCAAGAATGAACTTTATGTTTCCAAGCAAGGCCATGGGAATTCTTTCACGGATTAATATTGAAGAAATGAGGCTCATGTTGAATTCCTTCCTGTAGGCGCGCATTAAAAATTTGACAAACGCTTGTGTTGACAACATTATGGGATATAGTTTTGATTTGTGCTGTTCAATATGTAAGCATTTAAAAAGCAACGATGCAGCTTTGTTCCTTACCCATTTGTCGGTGATGTGATTCTGGAGACAGAGCCGCGTCAGCAGCGCAGTGATTTTGAGAACTTTGGCCGTGTAGAAGGCTACATCCCTACTGCGCAGCAGACAAAGCAACACATTGCAATTTGCGGTAAAACTAAAGAACTTTTCGCCTTTGAACACGGCAAAGTGCGTCGGCGTCTCAAAGTCAAACAGCAGCTCCAGGTTGACAGTCTCACCCATTTGCTGCAGAGCCGAGAAACCAGCAGCAGTGTCATCCACGTCTGGAAGCTGATTTGGTGCTATCTACTCGTTAGAGCTTGGTATCATGTGCGAAACGAATGCTTACTCATGCCAAAAACCTGATTCCCTGCCTTGAAGGCGCTAAAAAGATGACGCCTTATTTTGCCGAGAAGATTTCGGCCGATATCTATGGTGGTGTAGCCCGCGTCGAGGAGTAGGGTCAGGCTCTACAAAAGTCAGTAACTGTCATTTGCAGAGCTTGGTGGTTCTAGGAAAATTACCAGAGAAATCTCAAATATCATGATTGGAAAATTTTGAAGGACGCCACCCCTGTCTGGACCCAGCGCTGTTTTCTCGAGAACCAGACGTATGTAGGCTTCTGCCGAATTATCCCAAGCAGTTGCAAACATGAGATATGCCGCTGTCGATGCAGGCGATGCCAGCATATCTCCATCCGGTGACAAATGCTTCTTGACTCGGTCGAAATCGGCCCTGCCGGAAAAGGCTTCTGAGAAATGGGCCAGGCTGGTTCCCTCGCGGTCCTCAAATATTGGACAAAGCCTTTTTATCTTTTCGTTGTGTATGTTCATGACTGCATCATAATCCGGTATGTCAAGGCATACCCCATGTTCCTTGAGCATTCGCAGCATTGTGGGGACAATTAAGCCCAGGCCAACTCGCTCAAAGGACCCGATGTTTACTTTTCTCAGCATCTGCTGCAAAGCGGCTCTGCCTCTTGAACATCGAGATTCCAGCTCTTCCTGCAAGATCTTGTCGCATTTGGCCGATCTTACTTCAAGCGCGAGCAGGGCGGCCATGGAACAGAGCAAATTGTCAATGCCGCCCGAGGGAGCCTCCCAGCCGCCATTTGGAAGCTGCCTTTCCAGCAGGAAGTGGAAGCATTCTGGAAATAAAGGCACTTTGTTTCCATCAGTAGTCTTGTCAATCATAGATACCCAAGCTGTATCGTAAACTGAGACGGAACTGCTGTAGCACCCGCTCTTTTGGTCGATGCCCTCGGCCAGCCCACCAAGTAAAGTCTCGAGAGGATTGGTGGTGAAGGGCATCTTGGGGCGGGAAACAACCGACGAGTCATGCAAAAAAAAAGCCGATACCACCGCGAATTCTAGCCAATTGTCAATTCATCGCGAAACCCCCTGAGAATGTTTTCCAACCTCAAAGCTGGCTAACTGTCCCGTCCACGTGACCCGTCTTGTGCCTGACTATCCGCAAATCTTTTTGTGGGCTCCATTATTCACCCGGCGCCCTTGCATTACTCTCCCTAGAGTCCGCACAGAATGCATCATTCAACCAATGTAAAATATGCCGCAAACCCAGTCAATGACGCTGTAATGCACAAATATGCAAGCTAGACGCGACCGCGTGGAAGAGCCACTGATCTGTCACACCCCAAGCTGTAGATCGCGCAACCGCGCGTGGGTCACACCTAAAAAATTCTTAATACCGAGCGGACACCAAGCTTTCGCTAGAGGTTCTAGGCCGGGGTCTTCGCAGCTTAAATCTCAGTAGCGCTGGATGCAGGCGTCGGTCCAGATAGAGATAGATATATTGCAAATGAGGCCGCTGTGCATTCCAACCGTCATCTAAGCATGGAAACCAGCATTTTCTTGTCAGCTTACCCTGCACATGAATTGATTCGTCTTAGCCTGGACGGATAATTCCGATGCATTTGCACCGTGGCATTTGTGGGTCCAGCAGCTCGCTAACCCTCCCAACTTTTTGATGGCCATGATATCTGCATTCACACGGCTCGATAGTAAATGTCGACTGGCTTAGATCAGCCAGTGTCTGGCTGAAATTGGCAAAGCCATGGCCTGATCTGTCAACTGTTCCTCTCTCTTCGTCGGCAGACGCAGCGCCAGCATCATCAGCCTCAGGCGGTGCACGGTGCGTCCCGGAACGCTTATTTGGCCGAAACGAGTCTAGCCGGGTGGGCGGCACAGCACGGGACACGCTTCTCCAG
Source organism: Calonectria crousiana (assembly GCA_013406985.1). Lineage (NCBI taxonomy): Eukaryota > Fungi > Ascomycota > Sordariomycetes > Hypocreales > Nectriaceae > Calonectria > Calonectria crousiana. The sequence goes on along the minus strand of VTGD01000002.1, from coordinate 1,134,404 downwards.
AGCACCAACTTGTCGATTGAGCATTTCTCACTCCTTGCCCCTTGTTCCTGACTGAGCAATCTCGCCCCAAAGGTTGCTTGTTGCATGGTACCCAATCACCAGCAGCGCGCCCGCCATCGGAAACACGCAAGCCTGGACCCGAAACGTGTCTCCTCCTCCGCTCAGTCATCTCATCCCGCTCAAGTCAAGCACACCATCACAAGCTACTTGCTGCTGCTGCTGCTTGGCCGCAATGGGCCAAGACGCCAGGGACCCATCACCACCGACGAAACGGTCCCGGAGGTTTAATACCCGAAGCCGTACGGGATGCAGCGGGTGCAGGCAGCGCCGCGTCCGATGCGATGAGGGGCGGCCCTCTTGGTGAGTGCTCTGTTCGTTTGCTCTCGTTCGCCCTCCCCGGTTGGATGTCGTTCGTATAACCGTATCCGTTACCCGTTTCGTTGGCCGCCTGCTGGCTCTGGCTGTGAGCACACGCCCCTCTCCAGAACCGAGGGCTAATTTCGCGACCCCTCCAAAAAAACAGCAGCAGATGTGTCGACAAAAAGCAACCCTGCAGCTACGAGCCTGCCAGGATCCCGCTCCGCGATCTCAGGGCGGAGATTCATCCGGGCGAGCAAGAGCCATGGGCCATTCAGACACGCAACTCGCGGTCCCAGAAGCCCCCCAAGGTGCCAAAGTCGAGTGAAGGCTTTGCCATCCTGGTGTCGTGGCAGATAACGCCCAAGGAGCCCTTGGACCCCTTTGACTCCTTTCCCATCAAGATGCCTCTCAAGTCCAAAGAGCTTTTACACTACTGTGAGTGTGCTCGAATCAAGACATCATCTTGGCCTTGCTCCATTCTGGTCTGACGTTTGGTCCCGCAGTCTCCCAAACAGGCAACGAGTTTGGTACTATACCGAGCGATGGAGCCGGTGACTGGTTAGTCCCAAGAAGTGAAAAAAAATTTTATATTAGTTGTCTCCGCTCTAACTTGGAGTGGCCAGCGTGCTATCGCTTGCCCATGACCCGTATGCCCTTAGAAACATGCTGTTGATTGCCGGGCTCCACTATGCGTGGAGGTTTGGCGATCTGCATTCCTTCGAACCCACCTTCCTTGCCCACAAGGTCCAGAGCATATGCATGGTCAACACATGGCTAGTCGATAACTCGGAAGCGAAAACCGTGGCTGTTTGTGCAAAGCTCATCACCACCTTGTGTGTGACAGAGGTTAGCAACACACACCCCACCCCCCCTCCCCGTTGGCCGTTTGATTTCGTCACAAAGCTGACCACCCCCCGTTTGATTATATGCAGTGCTGCCTTGGCAACCTGGCTGTCGCAGAAACCCATTTGGACGGCCTCGTGTCATTCATCAATTCCAAATGGAACGGGCGGGAAGAGGTAACAATTGTGGACAGCAACGAACGAGAGTTGATTGACCGATATCTTGTCCTGTAAGACAACAACCCCCACCCCCCACACGACATGAACGAGCCTGGAGCTGATGCCACTTTAGAGCCTACAGCACCGTGAACACGTGCAAAGCCTGCATCCTGGACTTTATTTCCACCTTTAGGCAGGTGGAAGGCTTTGTCTTCCCGACAGCGCCTCAGGCCATCAGGCGGTTTATCAAAGCATGGCACGAACATGCAAAAATAGGCATGGGGCCGCGTCTTAAAGCCATGCGCATGTTCCCCCTCTTTTTCAGCTCAGATCCTCTTGGAAAGGAATCGCGTCGGATCAACGCCCGCCCGATTCTCAAACGAATGGAAGAGACGACCAAGCTGTTCAACGTCAAGTTCCCCACCGGCACACCTGACAGCGACAGCGACAGCGACCTTGACAATCCGGGCTCCCTATGGGACAATGGCAAATCGGCCGCCTTCATGTTCAGTTTGGCCAACGCACATGTTGAATCCTTCTCCGATAAGAAACAAAAAGGCTTAATGTCATCCTGGTCTGGCATCGCTGTGGCCTCAGCCATGTACCTGAACACAGTGCTTGGGGCCTGGAACAGCGGCGTCCCGGCAGAGCCTCGCCTCCTCTACCACATGCTTTACATGTTGAAGCGAGATTTAGAGAGCAGCTTCACGGACATGACGGAAGGCGATGTGGAAGCTCAGGACTTTTGGTTTTGGAAGCTGTTTATTGGAGCGTGCAGCTTAACCCACGCTCATCACTTGGCCTGCGATCAACAGTTCCATGACGATAACTTCCACCATCTTATGGCAACTTTTGCTCAAAACATTAGGATGTGGGCGCGGACCACATCTACATCGAATTGGTTGCTGGCCAAGCAGCGATTAACCAAAATCATGTGGCCTCTGCATTCCAGACAGGAATATTTGGCTGAATCATTATGGAATAGGGCGATGCAAGGATTAGATAGCTTTGAATGTCTATAGATCCGACAGTGCAGACTAGTATTCTGCTACAAGCCTGGTTTTGGGCTGGAGTTGGTATTATGTTTAACGGCCGGGAGCTTGAGCGGGTTGGTGTTATCTGTTGTTCAAATAGTATGAAAAATAGTATAATTTAACACGTTAATGTTTATGTTTTTGTCTTCTAATTTCTTCGGTTCAACCGACTTGGAACTGTAATGGATCAGATAGAAAGTATGATACCGTGGCCTGTGTGGTGTGTGCGAAATCATAAACAATCTGGTGTTTTATCCTGTTCCAACAGTATCAACAATAGTTTAATACAGCTGCTTGATAGCTCTATATCTGTATGCCTAGTTGGCCGACCTTGGTGACTGATGAATTATGAAAAAACCGTATTCTAATGTTGAGCGTGGGTTTCAAACTTGGATAAGCGCTGTACGTAAGATTGAATTAATAAAGCATATCTACATCGAAAACAAAGCATGAATATAGGTGTCGGCGCTTCCAGCCAACGAAAGGTCATAATAATGTAATCGAGTTCTCTGGACGTTGTTGCAGTGGCACTGTTCCTCTACGTGCTCTATACAGACGATATAGAGCTGCCAGGGCAAGGATTGACCATGGATGTGTTATCTATGAGGATCACGATTCCATCATTCGGGGTACAAGAAAGATAGAATACTAAAAATCCAGAATCCATAGCGGGAGTGACAGTCCTCTCCACGTGGCTGTACGAGGCGGCATCTGTCTGCACAATGGGGACATCATTGCCCAGTTGTTCGCCATTGAACGATATTATCATTTTGCAAGTCGTGGGGGGTTGGCTGTGGAATCCTTGGGAAAACCCAAGGGCGTAGGACACTCCGATGGTATAACTTGTGCCGTCGGTTTGGAGGCCGGATATGCTTTGCGAGAAGGACGCTTCCTTGTTATCGTCGTCTAGGTAGACATACCTGTCAAAACGTGTCAGCTAATACACATGCTACTGATGGGCGATCCAACTCACCCAGTTACAACCCCATAGGCTACAACACCCCCTCCGCTGACAGGACTAGCATTGGAGAGGATCCATGGCGAGCCTCCATCTTCAAAGCCTGGGTTGCTGATTAGGTTCGTCCCACAAGCCGGAGCTGCGCTCGAAGCAGCTGTTGTGACGGGTGCATCAGTTGTTGTGGCGATGGGTGTTTGGAATGGTGTGGTGGTGCCAGTCTCCAAAGCTGTCGACAAATCGCTGGTGGTGGCATCCTCTGTGGAGGCCGTGGTGGTTGCACTGGTAGAGGCGATGGTTGGGATTTCAATTGACGAGGTTTCCGTTGAAGACTCGACGATGGATGACGACTCTGCCGAGGTCTCAATTGAGGACGCTTCTGTTGGTGAAGACTCGACGGTGGATGGCGACTCCGCCGAGGTCTCTGTTGATGAGATGTCCGTCGATGAGATCTCAATTGAGGACGTTTCCGTTGGCGAATACTCAACAATGGATGACGACTCTGCTGAGGTCTCGGTTGATGAGGCTTCTGCTGATGAGGTCTCAGTTTGTGAACTCGTCACGACAGACGTCTCCGAGCTGTATTCATTTTGGTTTGTAGACGACGTCCCGGCAATCGAGAGATCTGTCGTGGACAATACATCCGTGGTGACCGTGGGCACGACGGACACGGTGCCGGAATAAGTGGCGGCGCTGGTGAGTTCTAATGGCTTGATTCGCGGCGTGCACTGCTTCCCCGCCGCCAACTGCGCTGCGAGCAGGGGCGCCAAAAGCGACCACGAAGTTTGGATCTGCATCTTCATGCTTGCACTCAAGAGTGATTCTGACAGTCCTCTCAAGATGAGCGAAGCGAGTGGCTGTCGAAGCGGCGACAAGCCGTAGACCTTTATATTTTGGCATGATGATGAAATATAGGTGACTATTGGTTGTCTTTTATGGGTCTTAATTTGGTGGCTGCGCTTGTCCCAGGAGCGCGTCAATAGTTGCAGCCACTTTTGCGCCAGCGAATCGGTCGTCGATGGCCATGCAAGCAGTTCTCTTGCAAGAGAGACCAAACTTGTCTGGCTCCAGTGATGCGGCTTCAGTCCTAACCCTTGCCTGCGGATGAAAATTCGTCGTGTCTATTGATTTTCAGCTATAAACACCCCAATTCTCAATCAACGCACATTCAAACGCTTACTTGACTCATTGTCCCGCAACTGGACTGGCTTTGGTTGGTACAGTAAACTAATGCCTCGCTTATTCTAGTTAGTTTTTATTTTTATTTTTTAGCTTCTTTTTTTCTCCATAGCCTGCCAAGGCTATTTGGAAGACACCTCCTAAAACCTGCTGGAAGGAGCTAACGGTAAACCAGCAACCTAACGTAATGTACGTGGCCGATGCTCAAGACGAATTCAGGGGCATCCCCAGTTGTAGAAATAGCACAGCACCATCACAAATTGCGACCTCGTCATTAGTTTCTTTTGGTGGGTAATGGCAGCCTTGTCTTGGGACTGTCCCTTTATCAAGTATTAATCCAAGACCTTTTGGCAAGCTATAGGTGTGTATCCTCTCCTGCTTTTTGTGTGAATAGTTACATTAAAGTGTCATCTCACAAGAGGTAAACAGGTGGAGCTAAAAAAGAAAAAAGAAAAAAAAAGGTGTTAGGTGGTCAATGTTTTTCTGCCAGAATGACGACAGCGCGGTTAATATTAAAGACCCACTCCACCACACTCAAAGACCTCAGGAGACCAGTCAAATGTTTCAATCAAATGTCTATAATTGATTTATATTATACACTGGACATTTAACCAGCCCCTTTCTTCAGTCAATTTTCCAAAACAGCACTCTCACCATTTTTTCTCAGTCTCATGTACCTGATATTTTTATATCCCATCACCGCGGTGGAAAGTCTTTCACTCGTGGGTTCGTTGCAAGGGATTTTAACCAGAAAATGACCTCAGGCGATTGGGCAGGTGAGATTTCTTTAAATATCACATTAACTATATTGGCTAATAGCCTTGCAACTAACATCTTGGCCTTCTCAAAATAGCCTGATAGGAACCAACGCACCCCATCAAATAAGCAATAATCATTTCAGTCATAACTTCTCATCCTAGCAAAAAGCAAGCAAAGCATCATTTTGACAATCTTCTCGGGTCTTCAGTCGCAACTAAACACTAGGTGTCTGTTGTGGGTAGAGGACTCGCAATTCTCGCAATGAACGCTTCTTCACAACCGTGTCGATTATCGCGCAACATGAAGGCTGGCCTATTCCGCTACGGGGCACAGATCGTAGTTTCCGTTCACATTGTTACCCCACCACTGTGGGAAAGGAACCGATGGGCCACCGGCGCCAAACACTGCAAATGACAGAATGAAGAGCGCCGTGAGACTGGCTCCATCGAAGCTACCGGCAATCAGGTAGGAATACTCCTTGAAAATGCGTGGGCGGTAGTTTCGGAGGTAGAACTGGACAAAAAGTCCAGAGAGAACCTGGCTCAGGAGCACACAAGTCTGGCTTGCGTTGTATGGGATGTAGCCAGCGTACTGGATGAACTGAGGCATATTGATATCGCCAAGATCGAAGCCTCGAATCTTGGGCACAAACTGGTGACATTCGGAATTAGCTCCAGAAAAGCAAACAAAGTCAATGTCTACTCACATGAACAACGATGCGGTGAATAATAACGAGACCTGCACCAAAGGCTATGCCGATTGGCACCATTTCGTACTTGCCGCCGATCTTGTAAAGCTTAGAGGCCAATGCCCACGAGGTGGCATTGGTATTGTACGACTGAATGGTGGCACCGCTCCAGGAGGAGTTGCCGTCGCCGTTGGCAAGCAAATCTCGGTTGCTTCCAACAATGGAAGCCATGACAGCGTAGTTGATGAAACCGCCCAAAATTGTGCCGTAGATTTGCGTGAGGAACATGATTCGGGGTGGAATTTTGACTGCATGGTCAAATTAGCTGTTTGCTCGCGCTACTTCAGAACGCAATACTTACGGTACTCGCCCATTTTTAGATCGTTGCACAGATTGACGGCGTTGGAGATGACGTTGTGCGACCAGGCCGCAAAATACATGTTTCCAACGGGGCGGCCAGGAAGAAAGAGACCAGCCAACATCTTGGACAGATTGTTGGTGGCGATACCATTTCCCCAGCGGGAGTAAAGGATGGCGCTCTGAAGTGCCGACGTTAGAAGACCCGTACTGCCAAGAAGTTTGCGGGGTGACTTACAAAGGGGGTGATGACCATTCCCATGATCAGTGCGACAATGTACGCCCAGGCCGGCAGAGTAATGTTCTCCTTGATGACAACGACCAGACCAAGGACAAAGCTGAGGACGAGAACAATAATATACCACCACCAGGGAGTCTCCTTGTAGTGCTCCACCATGTAGGAATGGTGGCGATCTCCGTAGTTGCCCACTCGAGCACTCTTGTAGGCCTTGACGATGTCCTTGCCCCAGAAGAGGATGACGTGAAGAATCAGGGCTCCGATCTAGAAAGCGTTCAGTTTACGTGACTAGCCCGAGATAAATATGAACATGACTCACTGCAGCATTGGCCATGAATAGGGCAAACGCAAATGTTCCTGTCAGTCTGGGAACGCCGTATTCGTTCATGGCGGTTTCGTTGAGCAGACCGCCAGAGAAGACCTCAGTGATGGGATACGCGCTGCCATTGGCTGACCGAAGCCTCGTCGACATGAAGGGTTGATCTTGAGCATCCCAGACATTGTTGTAGTAGATGCCTGCCATGGCGCAAAAGCAAACCAAATATCCAATCCCTTGATGGATCTGAAGCTTCAGAGGCAGAGATGTCTGGAAAGAAGTGATCTAGTCATGTATTTGTTTAGTTTGCGCTCCTATATCGGATGGAGGTCATCTTACATATTGCCAGTCAAAGGATAGAGTGAAGATTCCCATTCCCTCGTTGTTGGTGGCTCCACCAAAGACATTGGTAAGATCAGCAGCCTTCTTGCCCTTGGCCTTCATGGAGGCGAGACACTGTATTTGATGTCAACAAAATGGATCAAAACACGGCTTGAGTCAGAGGCATGCTTACAGGGATGGAAACTGAGTTGAGCCAAGGGAAAATGTAAGCAGGGAAGAACTCGTAGAAGAACATGCCGGTAAAGCTGTACCAGAAGTACCGGAGGGGCTTGGAGTTCTTCAGATCCTGCCAGTGCAAGCCCTGCAGAGTCTTGACGGTGGGCAGCGTGCCCCAGTAGACGGCATCGACGTGCCAGACGCAAATGGGACGCAAGACGCCGCAGATGCCGTAGCCAAACAGACCAATCGAGATGACGGTCAGGATAACCGTGGTTGCGCTGAGCGGCATGTCGTAAAAGAGGTCCTGGGCAGAGAAGACGGTGATACTGGCGGCGGCGTTGGAGGCCGAGGTGGCGGTTATGGAGCAAATGGCGTGCTCCTTCAGCGTCCACTTGCCCGGGTTGACAAACTTGGCAATGGTGACCCATCTGGGGAGCTTGTCATCGCCGCCTCGCTCCCTCCATCGGGCCTCAAGCCGGTCGCCGCGCGGCAGGATGGCAGCCCAGGCTTTGCCCAGGAAATAGGCGATGAGCACGATAAATGTTCCCTGAATTGTGATCAAGGTTGGTTTGAACTAGGGAACTGCGCGTCAGAGATATTCCACCACGGAACGAAATGCAATTGGCTGCTCACTTGATAGATCTGGTTCATGACGGATTGGAAACCAGAGAGAATGGTGGCCAAGACGACACTTCGAAAGGTCAGAGCCGGGTCACCGTCGTCCCTCAGCGGCAGCAGGTAGGCGGCAGCATCAGCACCGGTGATGATGGTGACGTCTTTGGCATCGCTATCACTCTCGTCCCCGTTGGAGTTGAGCACGCCCTCCTCCTTGTCCACCGGCGCAGCATTGGCATCGGCAACCTTCTTCTCATCGAGGTCGCTGCCAGGCCCCGAGGAAACCTTCTCGTCCTCGACGGGACTGACGTCCCCAGCGACATAAACGACTTCCGACGGCATCCTTCCAAAATGGCACTCGATTCCCAAAGTCGGCAGGACAAGCGTATCACGATCGTCGACGACAGCTTCTCTCCCCACTGCAGTGGTGAGCGGCTCTTCCTATATAAGGTATCTTGAGACCTCGGCAAACCCCCTGCCACGAAGCCCGCTCTTATCGCAATTCAGAGAGAGAGAAAAAAACAAAAAACGTGTACGCCCGTTGCGTGATGCCACAGAACTATGAGCCGTGGGGACTTTTTGTGTTACCTGGGTATATAAACGAGCAAGCAACCGGCCATATTCAGGTCGTCTAGCGCGCCTGGACTGTTCTCGCCCAGGTCCTTTTTCTCTTTCCGCGGGACCTTTTGTCAATCTGGGCGAGTCGCCCACATTGAGCTTTCCAACCCCCCCCCCCCCTCCGCCCCTGCACTTGTCCTATGGTTGTTATCCGGCAGTTTTCCAGGGTGCAGACAGGGGGTGCACGAGGCCATAGAACCGTAGCACGTCTCCGCCCGAGCGAAATGGGCCGCGGGTTTGCTATACAGATATGAAACAGAGTCCCCCAATTCTGGGCGGCAAGCAGCGCTCCTGCTGGATCTTTTGCTTAGCCTATCGCACTTCGAGCGCATGCAGTTGCGCGGCCGACACGTATAGACTATTGCAAAGTCTCGGCCTCCTTCCCTTTTGGCCCTAGCTCTACAACGTCACAATCATCCCTGCCGTTGACCTCATCTATAAGAGGAACGTTTGCTGCACCCATGTCGAGGTTGCGCTGTCCCAAAAGGCACAATGGGCCGATTTATCGATAAATTCCCCTATCAGAGCCCGAGTTGCACGAGACTTGCATGAAATCAAGACGGCCAACCAACACTATCTCTTGTTCGGTCACAGTTCGGGGAGCGTGTCAAATCGCCAACACGCATTGGGCGGAGGAGAAATTTTGTGCTTTTTATATACCATTGTATTTTGGTCACTCCAATCAATTTGGTTCTGAACGGCCATTTCTCGGTTTCGGCGATTGGGGGAATTGTGACCTTCAGTCACTCGAAAACAAGGTTCAACGCCAAGTTTCCCAAAGCACAAGCAGAGCGAGAATCAATGTTTCCCCACCTCAGGGATCCAAAAGTATTAAGCGAGACCTTAGTGGCGTTTTTGCACATGATGTGAAACCAGAGCCAATGGCGTAGGTCTCGCCACATTCCAGACATTCCTCAATGTTTTATCTGGAAAAGAGAGACCATCATCAAGTTGAACGGCGGCGGGACCCGTTGGCAGCACCTTTTATTCTGAGTTTGCCACTAGCGATGTTACAAAGGGTCCCCTGACCATCAAGTGGCAGATCATATGGTGCCCCGCCCCGTCTGCGGAATCCCCCGGGATGTCCAATAGACTGATAACCTACATCGAATTCCAACGATGCCGTTTTGAGGGCCCGTCTCGCTAAATATATGTTCCAGATTTGGATATTTGGTTATAAAACAAAGGTTCCACCCCCTAACAGCGAGATCAGTTCCAGTTGCATAGATTGGATGCGCGTCTCATTGGTGTGGTAATGGATTGCTGCACAACGCCTCATGTCTGTGCAGGGATTATCAGGCCGTCTGACTTTGTACCAAGCTTTCTCTAATGTCTTGCATGCAGAGTTGCTTGGCACTCAAGCAAACGTGTCAATCAGCTCTAATTCTAGTTTAGACAATATCTTGAAGGATTGGCCTTCCTTTCCTGCGACCTGCCTCTCCATCTTTCCCGAAATAGAAATCATCCTCAGACCCCAAATGCAACAATCTGGGGGGATTTTGAACGGTCAAGCCTTGAGAAATAATCTGTGATCTGCTCTATCTGGTCCAAAGCTTTAGTAGGCACACCTTTTCGTCCTAGGCGCCATGTATGCGGGCGAGCCTCCGTTCGAGACCCAGCCATTACATGCTGTGAATAGAGGGCGAATGTTTTTCTTTCTTTGTACTTTTCAATTTTTACCTCTACGCACGTGGCATTTCGGAAAGGCATGTGCGCTTTGTTGCTGGATTGTGTACGATTGGTTGGTGCTTCGAAACCTTGATACGGCAGGGCTTAACTTGGATTCTTGGCGACTGACATGAGCACATTCCCGCCCTACCTCGCGAGGAAAGGTTGCACTGGCTTTCCCCAGGTTCCCCAGTCTTGTTTCCATCATCTTCAAAGTCCCCTGCGCATCGCTTCGAGTTCGCAGCAAAAAATTAACCATAATTATTACGTTGAAACCGGGGCAACGGGCCGCATCCACAGACTCCAGCGTGGAGCGGCGCATGAGTGCGATGGCACTTGGCTGAGATGACGGATGCAGAAGCTCCAACGCTCATCCTGTGAAATTGCGGCACGGCGTATCATCCGACAGGCCTTGCGCGGCCCTTTTTGCGCCAAGCCGCGAGGCGGCAGATGCGGCACTGCCCCGCCGCCACGGTCTTGACTGGCGATAAGTCATCGTCTTATAGCCAGCATCGCTCTGGGTTGCACCGCGCGTGGCCGGTACCAGCCCCTCGGAAAACTCCAGCTCGATCGGTTAATGCCAGGCCAAAGGAAAACGGGAAACGGAGCGGCAAAGATGGGCCCATGACGACCTCGCCTGTGCTTGTGGCCAGCTTGAAAGTGGGGCGTGCTGATAACAGGATAAAAGGTTCACATGGTTTCGTCCCGTCTTGGTGGGATCGTCACATACGCAGATATCGATATCTGGTCAAGATGGTAATTGGATGGAAGATGAGTGGCGGTTCCTATCCCGTCGTTCTCGCTTTCGCTTCCTTCATGGGTCGATTCCAATCGGTATTGGTAGCGCATTTTATGCCACTTGAGACCTTATCTTGATGGTCAAACACAACCAGTAGCTTGGAGCCAGCGAGACTACTTATATTTTACATTCAATATCGATTTCGGGCGAGCCTTTTTAGATATATTGTATATTCCATGTTCCTACCAATGGCATCACTCTGATTGAATTGGTGGTAAGCACTAGAGAAGTTTTGCTTACGCAACAATAACTCATCCAAGAGCTACAAGTTTATGCTACCTCCAGGTTCCAGCACGTAGCTGGAAAGTACAGAGTACAGCAAAGAAATATATTTTTGTAGGATAAAGGTGTCAATGCTTTCGCTTTCCTTAAAAGATGTTCATGGCGAATATTGGATGTGGATGTTTGGTGGGCCTATAGGGTAGGTGGCCATTGTAGAATCCGTAAATGAGGTCTTCAAAACATTAAGACTAAGACGCCGTTGTCAAGGGATCCCCGTGACCGTTACCAAAAATTCTCCATTATCTAAACAACGGATTATCATTTTGGCAGAAAAGGTCACGTGGGATTCCTTGAAAAGGGTACAGTCCTAGTCAGTAAAAGCAGAAAGGGACCTCGCCAGGCGGTTTTGTAGACGCAGACTGGGTGCAGGAGGAACGGGTTTATCCATTCATCGGCTAGGTGGAGTCAGCAGTGACTTTAGTGGGATTCCAAGCCAAACATTTGGCTATTGTGGCGGCTCAGCCCCAGAAGGCAGACAAGGCAGATCGAGCGGTGGGAGCCCCTGTAGTGGTGGCTTGGCATGGCCTGGTAGGGCACTAAATGAGGCACTAGCGGATGCCGTCGGCTTCTTGCAAAATTCTTGATGAGATTCCCTCGCTCGACATGACGAGTTGGTTGAGTAGATTGGCTCTCTACTTCATATATCAGTGCATAGCGTCTTTCTTAGTAATTTCGCCAAGAATATAATGAACAGAAAACACAGCACCGCATTAGCATCCCCTTCCCGCTCATGCCTTGGCTAGGCCCCGCATCTTGACGGCCCCCAACTTGACTCGGCTTGCATGTGTAACTATTCCCCTGCAATCACCTACTGCACCTGTTGCGGTACGGCGAGTTCGGCCAATCAAGATAATGTGGGCTCCAATAGTTCAAGCGCTGGAATGGACTTGGTTTAAGCGTGGAACCTCATAGGTGGCTGACAGGCTCGTTTACTAAACTCGGGTAGCCTCAGCGCCTAGTGTAGGCAGAAAATGTCTTTACGAACAGCCAAGCGGGACAAGGGAGAAGAGATGGCGGCTTCCTTTGGCCACTCTGGGAATTGCCTTTGCATCTATGGCGAACCATTGTGCAATTGGCGCTCTAAATGCAGACTGTGCCCAAGAAGAGACTGACGCTTGAATTGTACCAAGTGACCCATCCGACACTTCCATTTAAGGCTTCAAGAGAACCATCTTGACTGCACTTTCGTGTTCATTGCATAGTGACTCTTTGGATTTGATATATATTTAGAATTACATCCCATTTTATTTATCGCATTGTGCAGCCTAGTTCAGTCCGATTGGACGCCGACCGTTCTCCAGCATGCCCAGCACCCATCCTTCGTCGGCGTCCATGTCGCGGTCTCGCACATCGGCCGACATTGAGTCCTTGGCAGATTCCATGTTGCGCAGTTCGCTCTCCGGCAGTACTTGGTCGTCGGCCTCGGCTTCCTCGTCTTCTACGCTCCCGCCTCCCCCATACCAGAGCACCGGCCGTGCCCACACACCGGCCAGCATCCCGAGGACCATGACTCCTGCGCCCAAGTATGAGTCCGCCCTCAGGTCAGCCTCTGTTGCATCCACCACCAGTCGCACGCGTGAACGTCTCCGAGAAGTTGAAAAGGAGCGCGATGACCTGCGGCTTGCCATGAGCGGCGAACGGGCCAAGGCGTCCAAGCTGCAGAAGCAATGCGAGGAAGAGCGTGCGATAGCGGCGCGTGTCAAGAGAGAAGGTATTGCGCCTGGCCTGTCGGCTTCTGATGTGAAGCACCGGGTGTCGGAGCTGAGGCGGGACGCAAAGGTGGCCGGCCGGGAATTGTCGCGGCAGTCTGCGGATGGAATGTTCAGGAGGGCGTGCTCGACCGACTTGCTGTTTCTTATCGACACCACGGGCTCTATGCAGAGCTACATCACGGCTGCCAAGGATCAGGTCAAGAAAATTATGCGCGACATCTCGGACAAGTTTCTGAACGAAGCCGAGGTTCGCATCGCCGTTGTCGGGTACAAGGACCACGAGGACACTCCCAATATCGAGTTCCTTGACTTCACCACCTCGACCGAAGAAGTGCGATCATTCCTCGACGGCCTCACTGCCTCCGGTGGCGGGGATGCGCCGGAAGATGTGCTTGGCGGCATCCGGCAAGCCATCAACGCTACCTGGAAGCACCAAACACGGTGCATCATCCACATTGGTGACGCGCCACCACACAGCCGCGTCTTTCACAGCTTCGGGCACGACAACTACGTGGAACCCGGGACGGAGCCGCACCGCTTGACCTACCAGCCTTTGCTCAGGCAGATGGTTGACCTCGGCATCAATTACGTCCTGCTCCATATTACGCGGCACACAGACCTGATGGCCTATCTATTTCTGCAGGAGTACACGGGAGCTTCCCCAGACTGCAAGCTGCTTGCCACCAACAAATATCACAGCGAGGCGCTGACCAAAGCTTCAACGATTCGGAGCGGCCTGAGGGGCGGAGGCCGCTCAACAGCTTCGGCTCACGGTGGGTTGCTGTTTGAGGAGCTTGAGCTCGGCACCGAGTACAGCGCGCTGAGGCACTTGGTTGTCAAGAGCGTCACCTCGTCGGCTTCCCGCACCGCTGTTCGCATGTCGGTGCTGAAGTCGCGGTCGAGCGGCAAGCTCACCAAGAAGACTGCCATGGCCAGTTATATGACGGTGATTAAAGAGGATGAGGGTGACACAACTGGGATCGTGCTTGAGACTAGTTCACCCCAATGGCAAGTGTCTGGCTGGCTGGACGAGACGCTAACTATGGAAGGCTTTTGCCCCGATGTGGTGGTTCACGGCGCAAATACACTCAACGACATGATGGCGCACGACGATAACATCAAGCTCGGCATCATGGAACTCACCATCCGCAAGAGATCGAAGCCCTTTGCACAGGGGGCAATGCGTGTGGCATCGTACGCTTGCACGTCCTATTCGACCAACAAGTTTGTTGTCAAGTCCTTCAAGCGGGACGGGAAGCGACTCGCTCACCTGGCCGAAGACATGCGATGCCAAGCACTTTGCCAGGCATTTGCCCTTGAGTTTAATGCCCTCACGGCCAATGGATCCACGGGGAGCGAGCGCCCAATTGATTTCCTTGTGACAACATGTCTAAAGGGCAAGTCAACGGCCTTGGGCAGCGACTCCATGTCCATGGAGCCCCGGATCAAGGGAACCTACGTCAAGTACAACAACAACAGCGGCTACGTGAATGATGAGGAATCGGACAAAAAGTTCAACCGGGTGGCCCAGGCATTTTCGCACTTTACCTTTGAGCGCTCGCGGGGCAACCTGCTGGTGTGCGACCTGCAGGGCGTGGGCGGCCGACTGACGGACCCTGCTATCCACACGCTTGACCCCGAGAGGTTCAAGCTGATCGACACCAACCTCGGCAGGGAGGGCTTCAAGTTCTTCTTCTCGACGCACAAGTGCAACAGGATCTGCCGACAGCTGGCGCTCAAGAGTACCGGCGCCATGCTCATCTCCAACAGCCTCGAGTTCAGGGAGGCGTGGCCGAGCATGGACGAGGCCGTCTGCTGCTCCAACAAGCTGTGCGGCAAGATGGTGCGCAAGGACGGCTCCAAAAAGTCGGACGAGTTCCCCGGGTACCAGTGGTGCGACGACTGTTGGCCGCAGCTGGCATTGTTCAAGACCAAGTGGATCTGCCTGCACCCGGGCCCTCACCACGAGTTCGAGGTGTCGAGATTCTTCTACGAGTCCCAGGGCCAGGTTGCGCCGCGCAAGTGTCTGGAGCATCGCCAGAAGGACGCATCGTCGCGAATTGCTATTGTAGGCGGGGGCTTTTGGGCCAAGCTGAAGTCGGCGACCAAGAAAAGGTCGGGTTCTGTGGTGGGATAATGAGACAAAGGAGTGAGATGCGCGTTATGGTAATGATAAGCTAGTTTGGTGATTCGGATTTTCTTCGCCCTGTTTTTTTTTTTTGTTTGAGGCGTTGATCAGTGGGGAACGGTTTCTCGGACGTCTATGGCAAAATGTACGGGTTGAGAGTTATTCATTTCAATGTGCACATTGATGTTGAAAACAATTATAAACTGGACACATGGAATAAAAGATAGATATCAAAATAAAATAAAATTCCAAGGACGTAGTCATCTCATTTTATTTACCTGACCGTAGACCTGGCTGTGACGCTAGATGTAAGACCAGTGGGGATAAGATGTTAGCCGAGGTTAACCCGACCGTGAACAGGCACCGACAAGAAACTGATGTTTTGAAGTTGATCGTGTCAGCATTGGCCCGAATCGACTCACTGCACCACCATCGCATCACAAAAAGCACGGCTCAGATGGGAGGCTGGGACTGCTACTGCGCCCTGTGCGGTGGCCCGTTTGGCCCCATTTATTGGGACACGGAAGATGAGGCCAACACGCAAGACTACGAAGCCGACGTGCTCTCTGGCCCCGAAGATGCAGAGCTGGCTTGGCTGGAAGATAATCGCATCATTGGGCAGAATGAGGAGAGTGATTTGCTGTGCAAGTAAAGACCCAATTGTCCCATTTTTAGATTGAATACGATACTGACAATGGCCAGAGTTTGGGTTTCCGGGCCAGCAACTTATGAGATGTACGGGAGCATGAGCTTCGAGCGCGGAGACGATCCGGACCCTGCCCTAATTGACCAAGACAGTATTGTTGTGTAAGATGACTCTTGAATACTAGAAGAAAAAAATGCTTACCGTCAAAGGTACGCCTACGACGCTGACGAACCCTGGTCTGTCCCATTCCATGTCAGGTGCCGTGAAATCCTCTGTCGATATATTGGCATACCGGTCCTTGAAATGGACAAGGAAGCCTTGTTTGAGGCTTTCAAGGCAATGGATAAAGAAATGGATGGCCGCAGCTGCCTCAGTATTGACTACGGCGACATTGCCGACCAGATGGAGCAGTATTGGTGGACAAGCAGGGACACGGAGCATTTCGTTTTCAATCCTGTCGAAGTCAAGGGTTTGAATGAATATCTGGCCAATCTCCCCCGGCGGGCTTTGGAACCATCTACAACAAGGACGCTGCACAACACCAATGGGGACCCATTCGCGAGCCTTCCTTCGGATATTCTAATGCTCATCATGGAGCATCTCGACAGGTTGGCAACCGTTTACAAACTTCGGCGGGTATCACCCGCGTTTGCGAATACTGAGCTGGGCAACTCTTTTTGGAAAAATCGCCTCTTCAACATGCCTTGGATCTGGGAGCTTCCGGCCATCATTTCGGCACACGAAAGGGACGGAATCGATTGGGAGAGAGTCTACCGAAAGCTCTACTGGGGAAGTAAGCGCTATTCACGAAAGCAGAACAAAATGTACGGCTTGTGTAACAGACGGAGAATCTGGGAGCAGATGTGCCCAGACTTTGCGGAGGCGTATCTAGAAAGCAAGGTCCGTCTCGGCCAATGGGGAACCATCAATCCTATCGTTCTCAAAGGCGCGTTCGAGGCTCCGCTTAAAAACTTAACGTGTGAGGGACCAATGAACGAAGATGCAAAGCTGCAAACTCTATTGGATAGCTTTGTCGACCTGCCCGCTGCGAAACCTTCACTTGAGATATCTTGGACAGACGACGGGAAACTGGCTGATCTCTGTGTTCTGAATGGCGGTTGGTCAACAAAAAATGCTACCAACGAGTTGGCGAACTTGGAGGACAGCGCAAACAGAATTTCCATTCCAGAGGATGATTGGCTGACGGGTTTCATCGTAACGACTACCCACCGCGCAAAGACTACTGGGCGACAAGTCATTGGGCTTGATATTCTGTTCGCCAAACAGCTCCCTGTGCAGCTGGGTTGCACCGAAGGAGACAAGCATCTGATACATGTCAAGAATGACAACTTTATTGTTGCGTTAAAGACGAACAAAACTCCTGATGGATTGATCAACAGGATACGGCTCGTCGAGCAAGCTTTGGTACATGCTAATGGTTGCCTAAGGGTTGTGGACACCCTCAAAGACAACTACGGCATGGACTCAACACGGGGTCTCTGGCATAAAGAACTGCCTCCGCCAAACGCCACCATCATTTCTGTTCCACCGTCGCGCTTTTCTGCTTTCCCCATGTTTGACGAGTTTCCAAAGGAGTTCCTCATGTTTGGCACATCTGACGAGGAACTGGTCAACGTGACGAGTCTTTCTGTAGACATTCGACTTGGTGGCCTTGAGGTTACCTACGGACACGGCCCCAGCCGCTCAATAGGCCCGCGCAGGCAAGCCATGAAGACGCTGCGGATTGATGGTCGCGGAGGAGAGCGCATTGTTCGGATCTATGCCGCTTGGAACAACCACACTGTCGAGTCAATGCGGTTTGTGACAAACAAAGGACGATATCTCATAGTCGGTGAATGTGCTCATCACGGAATCGCAATGGACGTATCGCACAATCGCGACACCTACATGATACCGTGCGGGCTGTACGCGTTCTGGCCAAGCGGAGGCGGTTCGCATCTGGACTGGTTCATCGGCGCCTTTGGATCTACAGCAGTGGGACACGCGGACAAGCGCAAGATGCCAAACCTCGCAAAGGATGCGCAGGGGTTTCTGTGGGAACCGTCAAGGCTGCCGATAGAATTCAAAGAAACCGGCACCATCTGGGGTTCCTGCGGGACATACGATAGCTCAAGACCTGGCGCCGCCTATCTGCCCTTTATGGCCTGCACCGTGAGCTGGCTCGATTGCCGCCGCCCACTCTCCGAGGTGCGCGTGACCATGACGCACAGCGTTCCGGAAATTGTCCACGTCCGGCACGGAACCATGTTTCAAGCCCCGATATCCGCAATTACATTCAAGTACGCCGATGGCGAGGAGTTGGCGGTTGGTCCAAGCGAATTTCCGGCGGATCCGACGTGCGAATGCCACAAGACGGAGTCGGGCACCGAGGAGGAGCTGGAAGCGGTGCCTCACTACCGCCACCAAACCTGGAAAGTGGGAGGTAAAAAGCTCACAAAGTTGCGCATCTGGCGGCCCCAAACAGCGACCTTGCCTGCGATACAGTTCGTTGCTGAAGGGCAAGTGGAGAGCCCGGTATGGGGACATTGGGGACATGATGCTGCAGATAAAGATGTTGCCGAATTGTGTTTCGACGGGGAAGGGGACGGTGAGGTTATCGGATTGAAAGTGTTTTTCCAAAGCATCGAAAGGGGAAAGGCGAGGCCCGACAGCATAATGGGGGGCATTCAAGCGTTGAAGTACAAAGGCCTTCTGGAGACAGTGTCTGCAGGTCCTGCACCAGCGATGAAGGCGCCAGGTGGAATCTGACAGCCAATTAGGAGTTTACCTAATCTTGGTCCTTGAATTAATTTAGAATTTCACACTTTGTTAGCGCTTAATTGGAGTTCATGCCCTCTTATTTGTCGCCCCTTGAAATATGTCAAGTGTGCTTGTCACCATACGTCACACCTTGAATTGAGCCTGCTATGATCGGATATCCGGACTTTTCTCGTGTTCGGTTTGCTCCGCTTCCCCTCCCCTTTTGCTTTTTTCCCGCACCAGATCCTTGCTTTTTGCTGTATTGGAACGTCTTGATGCACGTGATGTTTCAACTGGTAATCCATCATGGGCAATGGGTGATTGATGGTGAAAATCTCTCTTGCTACTCTATCTGATGACCGAACCTCAATGCTGATTGATTGTAGTAAACCATTTAGTCAAAGATGTCGTTTTTATTGAACCTCGAACCCTTTCGCTTGCCATTGGCCATCATCTTCGTCGCCGGCATTCTCTACTTGGCTCGTTTAAACCAACTCTTGAAGGCAACTCCGAGCGGGGTTCAGCAGCTCTCGGGACCGCGGTGGACACCCGAAGGCCTTGCTGCGGTCTATGAGCATCTCAAAAAGTCTCCAATTGACTACACGGAACGGATTCCGCCGAAGCTGGATCGCAGGTACATCATCACAGGAGGTGCAGGTAAGCTCCGATTCATGACGTGGTATCATCTTCTTTCTAATTTCTTTTGAAGGCCTAGTGGGCGGCTATATCGTCCTCCAGCTTCTCGCAAGGGGGACACCCCCTAGAAATATGCGAATTATTGACATTCAGCGCCCGCAGCGCAAGGATATGCTCACGGGTCCTCCTACAGAAGTCGATTTTGTCCAGACTAATATCACCTCTGCGGATTCCGTCAACGCCGCTTTTGATAAGCCATGGGATGCCTCAGTGAGCAGCTTGCCACTTACTGTTTTCCATACTGCTGCCGTCATCATACCATCGGACAGGTCAAAATACGTCTATGGGTTTCCCGAAACGGTTAATGTCCGAGGAACGAAAAACGTACTGGCTGCTTCGCGCAGAGCCGGGGCTGACGTCTTCAGCGCAACCTCGTCTGCCTCGATTAGTATCCGCCCCGTGAAAGCTTTCGTCGCTCCATGGGCTACAGAGCCCAAGCATTTTTGGCAAATACTGGACGAGACTGATTTCTCGAAACCATTACGGGAACATGAAAAGTTCTTTGGAAACTATCCTGCTTCAAAAGCTGTGGCAGAGAGACTCGTGTGTGCTGAGAATGATGCGTCTTTCCGAACCGGATGTATTCGCCCAGGCAACGGCGTTTATGGAAACCCGACAGATAATACCGTGGGAGGTCCTTTGAGCAAGAAAAATTTCCCAACGTGAGTATACCCGATTTAATATTGTTTTACTGACTTGCGGGTCGGTGGTTAATTGTGCTGCGCAGTTGGGTTCCCCATATTGTCCAAAGCTTTGTTCACGGTGCCAACGTGGCAATTGCGCACTTGCAACACGAAGCTGTGCTGGTAAATAAGAATTGCGCTCAGTCTGGTCGTCCATTCGTTGTCACTGACCCGAACCCGCCCATCACATATGGAGATTTGTACAACGCCATCAGCACCTTGTCCGTCCATCCGTTGTATGTTGTAGTGCTGCCGCCGGTGTTGATGCTGCTTCTCTCACATTTCATCGAGTGGTACAACCTCCTGCCATACCGCTACCCGTTTTTAAGGCGCGTACTTCCGGAGATAAAAGGCGAAGCGAGATTTTTACAACCTGGATTGTTCTCCATCTGTACGCATTTGATTGCATCGGATTCAGATGCGAGGAGACCCGTGAGCCAGGGTGGGCTAGGCTACCAAGGCGTTCTTACTACGATTGAAGGTATGGTGCAGGAAATTTTGGAATGGAACCAGGAGCATTTAGATGAAAAGAAAGGTGCAGGGCGAAAAGCGTACACGACCTCTGTTTCACTGGCCAAGAAGATTCAGCATCTTGGAATCATTGATGGCGAATGTATAATGTAATGACTGGGAGAAGCTGACATAATAAGAGTATGACTCTGGTTGCTGGCATTGCCATTATTGGTCATTGCATGACCGCTGGGAGCACTGGTGCCTGCTAGCGTGGAATTCGGTGGAATTAATCGGCTGAAGAAGTCCTTGAATCGGCAGAGAGACACGAGTTCTCGGACTGGAAAACATCTTGATCTAAAATCCGGGGCATCTCTCTTCCATTGGCTCGTTTGCAACATTTGTTGGCCACATGACCAAAGACAATGTCATGCGTGGGATGGGCGAAAGCGATTGCTGATTTTGGAAATCCCGCCGCGCTCTTTTCCGAAAAAGGAAAACCCGCACTCGCGCTCCGGCATTCTCGCCCGCCGTCTTGTACTCCAGAAAATTGACGTCTGCGCCCCCCTCACTCGCTGATAAAAGCCGGCGGCTCATTGGGCTCAATTGGGCTCAATTAGAACTCTAGCTAGCATCGTCTTGTATGATTTAATCCACTCGCAATGCACCGAACTACCAGCGCAGCAATCGTGCGGGCGGGTCGTCTTGTTGGGCGGGCGCCACGTTGCCAACGATGGTATGCCACGACGATGCAAAGCATGTCGAGAAAGGAGGGCGACATCTCATCTGTTTTTCGCTCGCTCTCTGGTGGTGGCGATGAGGCCTTGCCCCAGAGGTTTGCCGATGTGAAACAGAGCCTTCTTCAGGACAAAGCTGCTTTGCACGCTAGTTGGAACCGCCTGCTGGCCAGGCTTAAAGAAGAGACCGAAGTCATCAAGTCTCTTGGTTCTGCATCAGTTCCCGAGATCCAATTCTCGGATCTGGATAATCCATCCGAGGAATTTAGCCAGGCACTTCGCAAAAGAGGTGTTGCGGTTGTTCGCCAGGTCATTCCCGAAACAGAGGCTCGTGGATACAAGGATGAAGTCGAGGCCTACATTGCCGCCAATCCCACAACAAGAGGTCGGTCCAAGTTCCCGCTGTACATCCACCCCCTTGTGCTCACATAAACAAGCCTTCCCGTAGCATGACCCTCAGGTGTTTGAGCTTTACTGGTCTCGGCCTCAGCTCAAGGCCCGCAGCCACCCGAACCTGCTCAAGGCGCAGCAATTCCTCATGTCATATTATCATTCGCACAACCCTCACGCAGCGTGCTCCACCAACCAGCCGCTAGCGTACGTGGATCGACTGCGTATTCGCCAACCTGGCGACGCGGGTTTTGCTCTTGGTCCCCATGTCGATGGCGGCAGCGTCGAACGTTGGGAGGAAAACGGATATGGCAAAGGGCATGTCTACGACCAAGTGTTCAACGGCGAATGGGAAAAGTTTGATCCCTGGGAGCTGAGCACACGCCTTGATGCCGATGCTGACTTGTATAACGGCGCTGGCGCATGCACAATGTTTCGCATGTATCAAGGCTGGCTGAGCATGTCTCACACGGGCCCTGGCGAAGGCACTCTTCTCGTAAACCCCCTTTTTTCTCTCGCGACAGCCTACATTTTGCTGCGGCCCTTTTTCGCGCCAAAGTCGAGCCCGATGACCTTCCCCAAAGCTGCGGCGAGCCCAGAGTTTCTTGACCCCTCAAACTGGACGTTGGAAGATCCAATCACCTCGAATCTCCACGGCGCTTGGCCTGGTCTCGGCCAAGAGCTTACTCCCGATTGGCATCCTCACTTGGACCTCTCAGGCACCATGGTCCATGTGCCTCGCATTGCGCCCGGTGACTACGTCGCCTGGCACTGCGATACGATTCACGCAGTTGATAACGTGCACAAGGGGACGGGAGACTCCAGCGTATTGTATATCCCGGCCTGCCCGACAACTCAAGTGAATGTCAATTACCTGAAGCTGTTGCGCGAAAACTTTGAAAAGGGACTCCCTCCTCCAGATTTCCCAGGCGGCGAAGGAGAGAGCCACCACATCGGACGCCCCAGCGTCGAGGAACTGAAGCAAATTGCGGACGAAGAGGGTCTTCGGGCAGCTGGATATGCAGCCATGGATTTGGGCAAGGCAAAGAGCGAGGGTGAAGTTGCTGCGTTGAACTACGCAAATAAGGTGTTGGGGTTCTGAAGCTGCAGGTTCTGTCACGAGACTAGTAGTGGATTAAGTCGAGCCTGGTAGCCCGAGACAGGTGCAAATACCAGTCTTAAAAAGCGCAGACAAATACCCTTTTTTATTAAATTCTTCAATTGCACAGTATCAATGACCACAGTTATACTCCGAAGTTCTTCTTTTTTAGCTCTAAATTCCGTGATCCAATTTTACACGTATTTATTCAACCTGAGCATGTTGCCCTACTATCACCATGTTATTCAAGGTGACTAGCAACCGGCCAGTTTTCCAAATCAAGTGAAATGGTTGGGTCAAGATTGGCTGAGAAAACGGCATCAATCCTATCCAAATCGAAGCTGGGGTTCAGGTCGCTAAAAATTTCATCGTGACACATGAAATAATCCAAAATTCCGTCATCTTGTCCTGATTCCCCTGCACCAAACGATAGATCATGGGATATTTGGTCAACTTCGTGTGTCTGATCTTGTCCTGAACCGATAAACTCTGGGCGTGATATCCCTGTATGGCTCTCTGGGTCGGGCCTTGGGTGTTGGTTAGCTTCTTGCGTTTGGGTGTTCTTGGGTTTGTCACTGAGTGCAGCGGGCCTCCTTTTATCAGCGGCAGCCCGGTCCACTTGTTGTAAAGTTTCTTTTGCGAGTTTTGCTATTGTACGCGCGGACAAGAATGCACTGCCAAGCGCTTCAAGAACGTCGCAGCTGCTGTGGAAAAGGTTGTAGGCATGCTTCCGCTTGTATGGTATGCTGGTGTTTCGAAGGCTTTTGTAGGCCACAGAAGTAGCCATGGACATTGCATATGGAAGAACAGGCCAATAAGTGATGGAATTCTTGAGGTCCTCCGATGCAAGTGCTACAATGTTCATGGCATTAAAGAACCGAGTGTTTGAACTGGTCTTTTGTTGACATTGTCCTTCCACGTGCTTTGGTCGATCCCATAGAATGACAATAGCAGAATGAAGAATTTCAAGAGTTGCTATGAGAAATTTAAGTCATGTTATCTTATCAGTTGCCACCTATGGACAAGCACGTACCGAGCAGAGGATTTCCAATTGTAGCAGCATCTGCCTCGGCCACAAGATCCTCAAATAACGGATGCTCATCTGGACTCTTCCGTAGGGATATTGATTGTGGTCGATATTTTGAAATGACATCGTCCAGAAATTCAGTGATTTTAATTAGCAAGCGAAAAGCTGGCGGCTGTGAGGACGTAGACTCTGTGATTCGTTTATCCATGTCTCTATGGTGGATCATGACTGGGCGACCATTGGCCGTGGCATTGAGCCTATCAAGAACCCAGACGCACCAAAATATTCGTCGAGACTTTTCTCCTTTATCGTTATCTTTGGGCCAGCCTACATGAAGGCCCAGTGTCTGCGAGTAATGCACGGCTTGGGCGGCATAACTTGTAGACACGTCACTATGTTGTGGGCTGTTGACATAAAACGCCATGAGAGCACAGACTTGAAGTATGACCATCTTGTTCTGTATAAATTCCAAATCAAGGAATTGTTTGAGTGCATTTGCAAGGCAGACTCGGAAACTTATCGGCGATAGAATAGTTTCACAGTGAGGGAGCCGCAGGTGTCCCTTCACTTGTGGGTCTAGAGCAGCCACGAGACAGATGCATTGCTTCAATGCAACTTTTTCCATGGGGCTATAATGATCCAGCACTTCATCGCCAAGGATCGGGAATATCGGATCAAATTTGGCATAGTAGAGATCGTACAGGGGATTGAAGTCAGGGTCTGACGGTATTACTGACATGCATTCCTGCAGAAGATAAGGTGCCAGCCTTTGAAGGGCTGTCAGGCCGTTTGGCTTAGTAGGGAACCGGGGAAAGGGCTCGACAGTTCTAGAGACACTTTGGCTTTGAACCTGGCCCAAGTCACGATTATCGTGTTTTCGGCCAAGCCAGACGCCCACATTTTCATGTCTAGACCCTTTTTCTGCGCTGTCCTCCCGCCCTCCATTGGAGAGGAATGAAGCTTCGGGGCTGAGATCCCCAATAAAGCAGAGATAAGATTCTTCAGATAGCCTTGCGGGTGGGGCGGATGGACGTGTCCGAGACGTGTGTGTGGGTGGTGGTGTGACCGAGTAAGGTGAGCCCTCCGCACCAGTAGGTGACTGTTCTGTGGGCCCGTTGAGCTGCGGCGGAGCGGAGCAGGTTGGCGGCTGGGAGGATTCAAGACGTTCTATATGGGGACAACGTTTCTATCACCAGAATGAGTACCTTGGCAGCCCAAGTTAATCAGAATGGCACCTACATGGCGTTTCTTGCAGGGCTCGCACGACTTTTGTGTCAGTTTGCGCTTTGCGCCGACACCGCCGACATTATCCACCACAAACTTAAGCATGATCTGGACATGCAGTGAGCCAAGCCAGTAAGTCGAGCATTCTGTGTTGCGGAACCGGCATTGATTACGGTGCTGATCAACGATCAAAGCCACTTCAACGACACAAGACGGGCTGGAAGGGGAGATGCATGATTATCCTTCGGCATCGGCAGTACTATTTTGCGGCTTTATGCTTGGGCTGTGGATTAGCACCACTGAGTGGACTAGTGAGATAGCGGATGCGTTGGTTCGACCTGCTTGTTTCTTCCGTAGGGAACGTAATTGCTGGTAAGCTCGGCCTTCTGCAGCTCTATCGAGCAGCTTGAGGGTGATTTGGCGGGAAATAGCAACAGTAACACCCAAGCAGCTACCCTCATCTTGTGGTTGACTTTCGGGAAATTATTTAGTACCTTTTGTGCCTTTTCACCCATGCCCGATTTGGAGCATCCAAACGCACCGACAACCCAAACCTTAAAAGTATATCTCCTCTCTGGATTTTCGGGGACAGACAGCCAGGCTTTCAACAAAACTGGTGAAGTAAGGAGACCCGGGATTTAGCTAGGGCCCCTCTGGCTGTCAAACCCTTCCTATCCGGGCATAGCTGCAATAGTCACGTGGCCACATCCAATCGACAAGGCCAAACGAAACCATGTCTCATTCCTCGCCCCTTCAGCCTTGTCAGATTCCTACAACGAATATACTATTGTGGTTTGAGTGATTGCTTCATGGATATCAGCTAGCTTCTGCTGGCGTTCCATACCCTTGAAATGAATAGACGTCGACTTGAAGCCAGAGACTACACTGTTGGATGGGTGTGCGCCCTACCTATCGAGCTTGCTGCTGCATAGGAGATGCTTGATGAGAAGCATGAAAACCAAGGCCAAGATGATTGCGGTCTCAACATTTACACGCTCGGTCAGATTTGCGGCCACAACGTTGTTCTTGCATGCCTACCGGCAGGACAAACCGGCACTCATTCCGCTGCCACGGTTGCTACACGAATGAGATCCAAGTTTGTATCGATCCGCTTTGGCCTGATGGTTGGTATTGGTGGAGGAGTGCCCAGCTCTGAGTCGGATATACGGCTCGGGGATGTGGTAATAAGCCAACCGTACCTACACTACAGCATGGAGGAGTGGTGCAGTATGATTTCGGGAAGACGGGAGCGGGCGGACGCAAAATACGAACGGGATTATACAATGCACCGCCATCAGTGCTACTCAACGCAGTATCGAACATGCCAGCGGCCCATTGCCGAGGCCAAATCAAGCACGTCACATATTTATCCGTCTTCGATCAGCTCAAAGACTTTAGTCATGCCGCTGCAGGCCACGACGTATTATTCGAAGCAACATATGACCACATTCGAGGGGCAACGTGCGAATATTGCAACAAGGAGATGGAAATTAAGCGTAAGCCGCGAATGGATCCGCATGTGAAGATTCATTACGGCACAATAGCCTCAGGTAACCAGGTCATAAAAGATGGCATTACAAGGGATAGAATAAGTACAGAGTTAGACGGTGTGCTGTGCTTTGAAATGGAGGCTGCTGGGCTGATGAACGACTTCCCATGCCTTGTTGTTCGCGGTATCTGCGACTATGCAGACTCGCACAAAAACAAAAGGTGGCAGCCTTATGCGGCGGCGACAGCTGCTGCATGCGCAAAGGAAATTATGTCGTTTATCACTCCAAATGAGCGAGCTATGGTTGTCGCTGGAGACATAGATACACTTCTCCTGGATGATCATTCACTATTCTTGGCCATTTCAAAACGCCCAGAGTGGAGTTTGGGTCTGGAAGGTAAGTCTTAACTATCAACCCGACATCCTTCACACGACATCTAATACCGAATAGAGACCTCGTATAATATCTTTGAGCATATTTCAAACTACGAACCCGATCGCACTCATCGTAACCACTTGCGCAGTAGGTGCCAAGATACTACCAGCTGGATTATTCATCATGTAGACTTTGTGGCATGGCTTAAGAATAATACTGGTTCATGCCTATGGCTGACCGGTAAAAGTATATCTTCCAGGTTCCAATGGATAGTTCACATGCTAACTGTAGTCCTTCAGTTGGCTCCGGAAAAACCCTAATCACGTACGTTGGCGTACCTACATGTTATGAGTCTGCATATTTTGAAATATTAACATTGCTTAGGAGCACTGTAATAGACCATTTGGTACAGACATGTAAAGAGAATGGTGACTTTGTGGCCAATTTCTTTTTTAGTCACTCAAACAAGTCCCGATTACGCGCTACGCACCTGTTCCGTAGCTTTATTAAGCAAATCCTCGGTCATCTCCATATTATTGGAAAATCGTGTCCTTCAGCCATCATGTCTCGGCTGAAGCGATTTTACAACCCAAAAGCACACCCGCCAAGTTTTGATGAGATCATAGATGATATCTTTATTCCCTTAACTGACGTACTCCCAGGAAAAACCTATGTTGCGGATGGGCTTGATGAGTGCAGGGAAGAAGAGATACAGAAAATGCTCAAAACATTCCAGAGAGTCGTGTCGCAGCATGGCACAAAGGTTTTTATCTATGGGCGTGAAAGCCTTTCCGTGACAAACACCATTCCGGGTTCTGTTTCCATTTACATATCAAATGAGGATGTCAAGGAAGACATATGCAGGTTTATCGAATACAGGATCAAAGAAAAAATGCTGGAAAGAAAACTCACCGAGAACGAAGGAGTCCTGCAGGATATCATAAAAAAGCTCAACGAGAGAGCCGATCGAATGTGAGTACTACTTTCTCCGACCGAATGTATGTGGGAGCATTTATTAATGTGACAAGGATTTTATGGGTGAACTTGCAACTAGAGGCTATCTGGGAAGATTGCTTTACGGATGCGGACATTCAAGCGGCCCTTATGAACCTCCCTGGGGATCTCAACGAGACCTACGATCGGTGTTTGATGAAAATGGGCACGGGGCTGTAGTAAGGGTCTTAATCGAGTCAGGCGCGGACATCAACATGAGACACCTTGATGGATGGACTGCAATCTTCAAAGCAGCGGAGAACTTGCACGGAGAGGTAGTGCGGATACTCGTTGGGCTGGGTGCTAGCATTGATGCAAAGGATAATGCTGGGCGGGCGGCGTTGGATATAGCAAAAGATCGGGCGCTCGTTAAACTACGGGCAGATGTCAGCGGCAATCTCGTCACGGAACGGAAAGCTCTGCTCGCAGCAGCACAGCAAGGGGACCAGGGCGTGGCGCGATTGCTTCTCAACCTCGGCGTAGACCCAAACGAAGTGGACAAATATGGTTTAACGCCGTTGATATGAGCCGTCGAACGAGGGGAGAAAACTATGATATCACTATTGCTCCAACGCGGCGCAGATATTGGTGCAGCTCTGCGAGGGCATGACACAACCGTACCACTATTACTTCATCACGACACAGATATTAATGCAGCGGATAAGCAGGGCTGGACATTGCTGACGCATGCAGCCCTACGAGGGCATGAGCCAGTGGTATTACTGTTGGTCGACCGCGGCGCAGATATTAATGTAATAGACAAGGAGGGCTTAATGCCATTGATGCGCGTCATGAAACAAGGGAACAAAACTATGACGTCACTACTGCTCGAACGCGGCGCAGAAATTGACACAGCGTTAATATCTGCAGCCCGACAAGGCAACATGGCAGTAGTATTACTGTTGCTTGACCACGGTGCCGATGTTAACACAAAGAACTATCTTGATATAACACCGCTCATCTCTGCAATCCAACAAGGGCACGAAGCAGTAGTATCACTATTGCTTGACCGCGGTGCAGATGTCAATGAAAAGAATGATCCCGAAATAACACCACTTATCTCTGCAGTCCAAGCAGGGCACGTGGCAATGGTATCACTGTTTCTTGAGCGTGGTGCAGATATTGATGTCGCGGACACTTGGGAGCGAACGCCACTGCTTATTGCAATCGAAGAACGGCATGAAGCTGTGGTGTCGGTACTACGCCATCACGATAAGAATCTCAGAATAAAGCCTGTTGCTTATTAGCTAGTAAGCAGAAGGGTGCATGGTAAGAGAATCATGATGGGATAGGTCATTTATGATAACAATACTTCAGCATTTTATTTTCAGGCTTCCGAATACCTTTGCCTTCTAGTACTGCGAGAAGATTTTGGGCCTATTGATAACTCTTGATCTCGACTCCGCAGTATTGGCACTAAAAAATCACGAATCAAGTCATAGCAATAATTTCTCTATTTTATTCTCGTTGAAAATACGATCACTGGAATCATCCATGAGATTATCGTCGCTAGGTGTCGCAGAGATTGCAAATAGTATGCATTTAGCATGGCACAATACCGCAAAGTGATAATTTAAAACACTTAGAATATAGTTGAAAATTCCCCAACCAAGTCGTTAGTTGTGGCTAGAGGCACAGGCCTTAGCCCCACACCATCAGATCAGAACATGATTAACAATTTGACATCTACAAACGCCGCAATAGTAACTACCGGAATCTTAGCTACTATCACTTCAAATCAGAATATGCTTGAAACCTCTACATCCGCATGTGTGATGACAACCCCTGTCGAGTGTTTAACTGTTGTAAATTGCTGGTAATGGCAGGCTCAGGAGACACACTTTGTAGTTGTCCATCGGAGGCCATTGTGGTAGTACAGGCAGGTGAATTTCCTCTTGTTCAACGAGTAAAGATGGTGGCGTCCAGAACTTGCAGAGATGGAGTGGGATGCCAGACCTATTATCGAACACTATTTAGGAAAATTATTTACTTTTGACTCTTTGAGTTAGTAAGGTTAGTAAAAATAGGCGAAACACGTCCCTTGCTAGATAAGTTGCGAATAAATACCAGCACCTGCCCCAGTGTTCCACCCGAATCAACCTAGCCATAGCATTTCTACAATCAGTCACGATATTTCAATTTTTTTAGAGACTGCTAGCTGTACTATGGTTGCATCCCGGGGCTCTATTATAACAGAGTCAAACCAAGATTGATTCCATCCTTGGCGTCAAGACTGTCTATTCCAGATATGGAATCGGACAGGACTAGGTAATCAATTTTGTCTAAATATCCCTCTTTTGAACTTAATAAATTGGTAAGATTTATAGAATCGCCTAAAATGAGCCTGAATTTGGGATTAATCTTTATAAAGCCAAACAGGACCGTCATTCGAGGTCAGACGACAACGGCCGAGAGACCAATGTCGCCATTTGAACACCCGCCCTTCAACAGACTTCGACAACGCCCGCAATACCACTCTGTTCACTTGAATAGGAACCCAGCATTACCAAACCGAGCTCGAAGCGGCATTTGACGCCACCCCAGATGTCAACCAGACCATTTGCCTCTCCGTCAACAACGCCATTCTTCTCATCTCCTTCTCCCGCGACGAACACGTGCCACAAGTTGGGGAGATCCTCGAAATAATGCAGTCTTTCAATGAAATTAAACGTAAACGGTAGGATTTTCAATGCTCAAACTATTAGCGATGCAGGCACTCGATGGGACTAAATCGGCAATCACAAAGTCCACATGGTTACAAACGAGGACATGCCACGACATTCGTGAAAGCTGCCGCAGCATGCCCTATAGTTCTGATCTAGCTGGTACGCGCAGACTCAACAATGTGACTTGCTTTCTAGCATGAAGGTTCAGGTAGTCAATCATTGGGCTAGGTTGGCAAAACTGAGTGAGAGGTTTGTTGCACTGTGCGGGATTTCACACACGACTGTTGCTGCAGCTGTAGGCGCAACAAGGACAAATGACTAAAGCCCCAATGCAAGAGGGTTATGTTTCATTTCCATCCACTATTTACTCCTTCAATGTATCATGCCACTGCCGAACCCTTTGGCTCATGAAAAGCTGTGAATGTGACAATCCCATCACCGGCAGCCGATTCAATCATGTGTGCTACGCCAGATCCGATAAAAAAGATATAACCCTCGCTGATCTCTTGACGGCTCTGGTCGACACAAATATAACCCTTCCCCGAAGTGCATATAATTATACTTGGGCCATTAATTGGTGCGAATTTTGCCTTGGCGCCATTCCCACATAAGACAGTACTAAGGACACTAAA
Source organism: Calonectria crousiana (assembly GCA_013406985.1). Classification (NCBI taxonomy): domain Eukaryota; kingdom Fungi; phylum Ascomycota; class Sordariomycetes; order Hypocreales; family Nectriaceae; genus Calonectria; species Calonectria crousiana. Next base: position 1,103,326 of record VTGD01000002.1, on the reverse strand, counting down.
CTCATCAATCGGAGGGTCGTAAAGGCGAACAGCTGACCTGGAAGTCGCCTTCTCTAAAGTTACGCGAACGTAATCGACTGCCTCTATCCGTTGATCATCGGCAGGCCCAAAATCGTAAGTCAGCATGTAAATCAGCGTCGGCACATCTTTGAACTTGGGCGTAAGGCCGGCGCGAACGACGTTGTCAGAGGCAGCCATACATTCTACGATATCGCCAGCGATGTAGGCATGAACGTTGTCCGCACCTAAAAACATGGCCTCGCCGGGTTCAAGAGTGACATAGTTAAGAAAGAACAAGACAAAAAGTCCAACGTCAGCACCAAATTCGTGGTAAAGCTGACAAACCAGCGTGGACAACGTCTTGCCTGGCGTCGAAGCTACGCCGCCACCAGCAAAGGTTTGTGGGTTTGAACAAGCTAAGGCGACTAATTTCGGAATCTGGTTTGAGATAGATTCGGCGGTATTTTCCATAAGACTTGAAAATGCCTCCCTGAGCACATTCTTTTTGGCTTGAGTGTTTGCCGGGTTAGTCTGGCTCTCTGTGGCACTAAAGAGCTTCTTTGTACTATCCTCCCCCACAAGATCTCTTAATGGCGGAATGGTATTGAGAAAGTGCGCAATTTCTGCTAGTGGTCGGAAGCCACACAATCCTTGAAAAGGGGTGATGGCTATGGCAATCTCTGGCTTGTGATTGTCGTCGGGGTAATTTTGGGGGTCGCGGCGATGAAGCTGCTCAGCGAGGAGTTTGTTCGGGTGTGCCTGGATTGAGAGGGCTCGATCGATAGAGAGGACCTTGAATAGGAATGGTAGGCTAAAATCCGAGGTGCGAATATCGTGGACAGTTGAAGACCAGCTCTCGGTCAGGAGATCTCCGAGCGGGCGACCGGTAATGACATCCCGGGACGGGCATGACGGATGAGTGCCCATCCAAAGCTATCCAAAGTATCAATGATTTAGTAGAAAACCTTTAGCGCAAGACAGTCAGCGTACCTCAGCATACGGTTTATCCTGTTCAATAACACAGCTAGACGAAGATGTCGCGGCAGCTAAGCGGGCAACGGCCGAGTCGGAGCCCTTCTTACCCCATCCATACGACTTAACCCCACATTCCAACCGTATCAATTTGTTTTCCATCGAGAAGCTTTTCTATACCTCAGTTGGGGTTATTTGCGAGGGTTATAGAGCCTAGTAAATGGCTCAAATCGTGACCGTGGAAGGATACGCAAATTCAGGTGATGAGTGTGCAATGACATTACAATCGGTAAGTCAAAACAAATGTGTGACTGTTTGGAGGTGCGCATTTCTTTTGAATTTTGTAAAGTAGCTGAGCATTGGCACTTTATGATTTTATGGCCAAGATTGGATTTGCCGTGTCTGGGCAGTGCCATGTCGGAGTCTAAATTGGGCAAGAGATTCCACCGGAACACCATCCCACCACCATTCTGAAATTCACTGAGGCGACCCATTTTAAAGCCATGATCTGGTCGAAACGATGGCCAATACTAATAAAGCAATATCCTTCCTTGTCCCCACCCCGCGCAAACAGGCAGCTTTATTGTGACAAAGCGGGCTTTCCTCATTCGGAAGTCCCGTGCTTGGCTCACAGACAGACTATACCGAGCAAAGGGGCAGTATTGTGGGATTGAAGCTGCAAAGTTTTCTGCTTGGTAATGAGAAATTTATTCTAGATAGTAAAAAGCATAAATTCCATTTTCATTAGCACAGATTTCTTGTCCTGACCTTGGAACTTGGTTAGCGGGTGGCCTGCATTGCCACACCAATGGGTACGAGGTGTGATGACTTTGGCATTAGAAGCCGGCGACCGAGCTCCCATAGCAACTATTACTTGCACCTATCAACGCTACCGATTTGTTCATTTCCCCACCTTCTTCCGGCCTAGTGTAGTGGTGTACGGGCCATCAAGCGTGTATCATGTGATCCCTCGTCCAATGTTGCCATAAACATAGATGGTCGTCGACATGAGCATCACCACGTAGGTGGCGCTTTGGCCCAATTCCTTAGTCGATTTATTTTGTGGTTATTAGTCCAAGCATTGAGTATTTTCAACTGGGTCGTCTTCACTGATGGCTGTATGATGTCCAAGTGCAATATCGGAATCTCTAATCAATATGCGGCGACTGCGTTATTCTGAACAAAATGAAACCCAGGCGACCCAGATAGATCTACTGGTATAGACTTTGAAGTGATTTCGAATGCCAATGAGAGATTTATCATTCTTTTCGAACTTGCTCTCGCGAGAAATACGCATGAATATCGGTATTCGGAATTAAATGCATGTACTGGTGAGATTTGTCTCTCCAAAATCCCTTCTAGTACATTTGATGAATAATTCATCAAATGGATGATCCATGTACCCCTTCACTTTTCTGAAAGCAAACGAAGGCGAAAAAAATAAAGATTTCGGTGCGAATAGTAGCCTAATTTGTGTAGTGTAACATGGGGGTCCCATCTCGAGGATGTCTAGCTCCGATTTCTCGGCTCTCGGCTTCCGCTCCGTAGTGAAACCGATCCTGGTTTAACCTTGTCATGGCCCCAAGTCAAAAGGCATTAAGGTGCCTCGAGCGCCCGGTCCAGTCATTTTAACAGGACCCCGGTACGTAACAGAGCTCTATTAAGAGAGCCCGCCAGGCCCCAATTTAGGTGGCATAGCCGGCCGTGTAGACCCCCGAGTAGCAGGGACTCTCAAGTCATCTTTTGTGAATACGCATGTAGTGTCTCACAAACTTTCAGATTGAGAATGTAGATATGCTTCAATAAGTTTTTCACAACCAACCTAATTGTAAACTCTAATTGTATGCCACCTCTGTAGCTTGGTTCCTGGACCACCCGGTTGAGCCTACAGCTTGTTTTATTCAGAAGTAAGTAGATATGCTTCACGCTAGCTCCCACGCAGAGCAGGGATCGACGTTTCCGCGTAATCATTGAGAAACTGAGATCTAACTTGAATTCTGACCATTCACGGCTTGGTTTCCCGGAGGCGTATCCTCCTTTTCTATGTCGATCTCTATTAGCCATCGTCATCTTTAATTTATTGCCATTTTCAACAGAATGCTACGTCCCCTGAGCCGATTCGTCCTCATAATAAATTGAAGAATCGTACGATTTCTTTTCCAGTCAGTGTCCTCCCCCTTCACTTCCATTATCTATTGCCTCATTTGATTACTCACAAATATTGTTCAATATGACGACAAAAAACCTCCGAAACTCAATGCTACGCCTCTTGGCGCTACCTGCTGCCCAGTTCACTACGTTGGCTCTCGCAGCAGAGAGCAACTGCACCACTTCGTCCTTGAATACGACCATTGGCTCATGGCCCGTGTCATCTAATGATACCATTTACTCTATCTCAGCGGCGACCAGCCGTGGAGTTTGCGACATTGCACGGGCTAATCGTATGATTGATGCCACACTGCTGCCCTCGGACAAAGCGCTCATTATCCCCGCTGAGGTCTGTGACCCAGATAATGATACTTGCATCATTCCGAGCGAAAATTACACTGCCAACTGTATCAAGGGTGGTTTGCACACATACACTGTCGTTGAAAACGACAGCTACGAATACATTGCGCAAAAGTTTCAAATTGCCCTTGATGCCATCACGACCGACTTGGCAACAGCAAATGAAACCATCGAATCTGGGAAATCGATCAAGATTCCGCAATGCAGCCCCAGTCGCTGTGAAGTTGAACCTTATCACTTTACGTACGGGACTTACACCGATCTTGCCAAGGAGTCCAACGTCACTGTGGGTCAGATCATGGCCTTCAACCCTACTTTTAGATTCAGCAGTGATACAAATCCCGAGGATGGCCCGGTCATCTCGCTGCCAATCAATTGCGTCAACCTGGCGGACACAGTCACGGTTATCGACTAAGGAGAAAGACCGTTGGGAATCTTGAAAGAGCCATCAATCACTTAATTTGGCTCTGTATCCAGGTTGATGTTTGAATGGAGGTAGAACTGCCTCGTACAGGTGTTTAGTGTTTATATGAATACCAGTACGACCTATCAAATTCAACATTGAGTTATGTCAATTTTCAGTCAAAATATGCTATGAAGAGTTTCAGTATTATTTAGATCGACAATGAGGACAGGCTACCGAATTGATTCTTGTCGCCATAGAGAGCTGCATTTCTAACTTTCAAGCTCGTTTCGTGCCATCATAATACACACAAGGATCAAAATGTAAGAATGACAAATTAATAGTTCTCAATTTCACTAAGAAAAGTCTTGCGACTTTTTGACCTAATTTCCTGATAATACTTCACTCAGAGTGGTCAGTGTCTGCAGACATGGAAAGCGTATGATATCACCAAAGCTCCGCCGTTGGAGCATGTCGTACATGACCATCACGTACTCCCTACATCATAAAGAGGGGGAAAAAAGAAGAAGAAAAAGAAAGGAATAATTCTACTTCAAGTGTCTATGCCATCGCTGAAATCACCGACTTAATGCCGACACTGGCCAACAATATCATGGCACGTTGAGGGGATATGAGATCAAGACTTCAAAATCCAGCGGACTCTTTCCACAATCTCTACATGGATCCAGCACAGAATCAGTCAATTCTTGGAAATTGATGTATCTTCCCATCCTAAATTTATTCTCATTTACTTGATTGGCAGTAATTGCGTGAATGGGGGTTCCCGTTATACTTTAAATATGTTGACTAGCAGTGGCCAGGTGGTAACCTTGCTATGCGTCCAGCCACGTCTAAAAACTGTCTGGGGAATAATAATAGGCGATTGATCTGATCTAAACCGAATATGATTCAATTTGTAAAAAAAAGATAGCCACTGAGATTATGTTTTTTTTTTCTCTTTTTGACACCAAGGCGAGTAATTATGAGAACACGTCCTTTCGCCAGTCGAGATTAGTTATGAACAAACCTGTCAACAATCGACAGGACAAAAACGTAAATTTTCAAGTCAATAAACCCAAGGTATTTTCTATGACACAAGAAAGTCTAGGGCCAGGTCGAAGCATTGAGCGATTTTGGCGATTTTGGCGATTTTTGTGGACACACTAACCCCTGCTCCTCAGTCGAGATTACACTGTCGCAGGTATGGTTACACAATGACAACAAATTTCGCAATACGGACGAAATCCAGCCATTTAGAGCACGAAATATTACGACTTACGGCTGATTCGGCTCCGATAACCAAAAAGCGGATAGCCAGATTGCGTTTCTAGAAGATATGTTCTGAGAAAAACTGGCTAGCCGAATGATGTAACCCATGCAACTATGGTGAAATACCGTATTCGCACTTGGAAGCCAATCATAGCTTGTCCCAGACAGCATCGATAGCGGGGTGGGCCGAACCCAAAAAAAAATGAATGAGATGGATATGAAAATCCTCCAATCACCGAATTCTTGCGTGCTTTATTGACACCATTAAACAGTCGGATCACAAGAATGCTGACAGTTTCAGAAGCTATAGAACCAATGAGAAGGTTGGTCTTGCTTGGCGAGGCTCTGAACCCAGCGAGAATCAGTGACAGCTTGGCAGCCGAATTGACTTTGACGTTTATGATTTGTCTCCATCTTTCAATGATCCATGTCGTGCTGGACCCTGGTTCTAGTAAATTATAAAAAAAGCCTGTGTAAAACCCAAAACCGAGTTTAGATCAATTCCAGAACTCGTATGATTCTGATACTAAAAATTCTTTTCATATCTAGAAATGCGTGCCCAATTGTCGCTGTGGTCGATTTTGGCTGCAACTGCCAGTGCTCAAAGAGGCCCCTTTTTGACCGACCTTGGGAATGGCTCATGGGTGATCGGAAATGAATTGTGGAACGTAACTCAAGGCACCTACTATGCGACAAAATTGTATTGGGATGGTGTTTCGGGAGCCGACTTAGTAGGATCCGCCGTCGGACATTACATCGGATACGGTAAGTGATATTAGTTCCAAACGGATGATGATGATATTCTCTAACGACTTGGACTAGACGGAGAGAATAACCTACGATTCACTAATGCGAGCATCGTGAAAAGAGGGGCAGACCACATAGATGTCAGCTTTTCTTCCACAGCCGGAGACTTTCACTGGGTAATTTTTGACGGGCTCCCCGGAGCCTATCAATACTATGTCAATCGCGCCCTCCCTGAAATTAGCATTCTCCGAACCCTCTGGCGGCTGTCTCCGGACTATTTCACACACGGTCGCACCCACATCAAAGATGAGCCGCTGCCTGAATTTGCTCTCATTCAGAACTCCACGAAGGTCCAAGACGAAACCTGGGAGCTGGCGGATGGTTCTTTCATTACGAAATATGATTGGTCCAATGCAGTTCGAGACCGAGACTTCTATGGCGTATACGGCCCGAAGGTCGGGTCTTGGTGGATTCATCCATCCACGGAATACTACAACAGCGACCATTACAGCCAGACCCTGACGGTCCACCGAGAAAGCAAGACTGGTGATGCAGTACAGTTGAATGTTGTGCAGGACACCTCGCATTTCCGCGTCGGTCAAAAAACAGCGCAACCGCAGGGTAAGGTCTGGGGACCTTGGCTGTGGTATCTGGTGAGTCGCGACCCATGGTTGGGAATTTGAAGTGTTACTGACTGGTATAGAATAACGGTAATATCTCGGACGTGGCAGACAGAAGGCAAAAGGAACTGAAGCAATTCCCATACAGCTGGTTTGATAATGAAGCCTATGCCTCTCGAGGAGGCGTACAAGGTACTCTTCACCTTTCAGATGGCCGCCCAGCTTCGAACGCAGCGGTGTACTTGGGAGATACCAACACCACTATTCAGCCCTCCGTTCAAGGCTCCAATTACTATTACACTACTTATGCCGACAGCAAGGGCAAATTCAATTTCGAAAACGTGCGATCTGGTTCCTATGGCCTGTATGCCTGGTCAAATGGCGGAGAGCTTGGTGATGTGTATACCAACTTCACAAAGTCTGGCGTGAGCATCAGCGAGGATGCCGTGTTGAACCTTGGTGAATTGAACTGGAAGGTAACTGATAGTGCCAAGCGCATCTGGCAGGTTGGTGAGTTTGACAAGAAAGCGCTGGGGTTTAAAAATGGGGGCATTCCGTACCAGCATGGAGTCACGGAGCAGAGCCCTGCCAATCTGACTTTTGTAATTGGTCAATCCCAAACCGAGGATTGGTACTACGCATCCTCAGCCCTCGGAAAGTGGACCATCGAGTTTCAACTCTCCAACGAAGATGTCTCTGCCAACAAAATTGCACTTTTGAGTATCTCATTGGCCGGGTATTCGCAGAGCGGAGCTCTAGATATCGACGTCAACGGGAAGGTATATGGCTCGCTGAGCAAGGATGTCCTAACCAGCGATCCCGCACTCTACCGATCAGGCAAGATCAGCGGCGAATGGCGCTTCATTCAATTCAATATTACGGCCGGTGATCTGAAGAGTGGAACCAACAGCGTTGGATTCACGATCACGCGCTACACTCAATGGAGGGGCTTCTTATGGGACAGTATTATCCTTGAATGGCTGTAATGAGCGTTAATAGATTGTTTTCTAGATTCTTTTTTTGAAAGTTTCAATTAGTAAGGGCCATTGATATAATTCATCCATCAAAAGCTAACAGCTGGGCTGCAATCTACACTAGCTCAATACAACGGAGATTGCTCACCCTGATGTCCGTTCAAGAATCCATACTCTGCTCGCATCTCAGCATGGTATCGGACAACCCGCATCTTCTTCCTGGGTGTCAGAGAGTATATCGTCCTTATCACTTGTAGATACTACACAAGAACAGGTTTAAATCCAATATATTCAATGTAGAAAGGCAGCTAAATCGATATTCAAAACGACGTATACGCTGTAGCTGTGCTACACATTCTTACCAGGTAGAAGGACCAAATGTGTCACCCTCAGCTAAAGTCTTTTGTATGGCCATGTCGTTATAGTCCATCGTGTTCAGAGCCCCATTATTACCCCACCAGTTGGGCGCATTAGTATTAGATAGACTGAGAGTCAGTGTGATGATGATGGTAGAGATGGCAAGACCGCTGTCAAGTCCGGCCGATGTAAGATCTGCATTATAAACGTCAGCGCTGGTACAACTGTAAATTCTGAAAATTCAACCACGTACAGTTGAAACGCATCCACCATCCTCGCCATTTGTTGCGGATATGGTAGTTGAAAATAGTACCGACAATTCCCCAAGTAATGTAGTTGAGCGGAGTGGCCGGAGGGATGTAGGCGTTACCGGAAAACATGACGGGGGCACTCAGATATCTGACAAAGGACTTGGGCCACTTCTTCTGAATAAGCCAGAAGATGATAGGCAGAGCACAGCCAACGAGCCAGAAGTATTGAAGATTTTTGTAAATGCCTGTTCCGGAAAAGATTCTCTGCGGTCCGATGAGACCCCAAATGACGGAGGCGGTAAAGAATACTTCTCCATTGGGGCAGGTAAATCGAGCGGCGGCATCGGAGGTGCAGACATCTTTGAGGTTGCTCAAGGCCCCTGCATTAACTGTTAGTATCAATACATAAAGTTGAAGATCGAGTCAATATACATCGGAAAACAGAGACCTGCACAATACACGACCAGATTGTGGCAATAAGCTGGCCAAAAAACATGGTACGGGGAGGGAGCTTTAGGTAATGACCCAACTTCATATCCTGGATAAAGGCGAGACCCTGGGTCATTGTGATGTCTGTTCATCTCAGTTAGCGAAATAAATTAAATACACAATACGATTCTTACATCCGTAGGTCTTGAACATCATCATAGCATTGGGGCGCCCTGGGAGCATGTAACCGATCATGAATTCCGTGAAGACGTTGAGACCAATTTGAATGTTTGTGACGGCCTGGACCATGCCGATCGGAACCATCCATACAGCGGAGATGATGACGGCGATGATTATGGCCCACCAGGTAAGCTCGGTTGGCCATGCATAGCTGGTGACGAAGGTGAGGGCAAAAAAGACGACGAAAACAGCCAAGAACCACCACTGGGGGACAGTTTGATATTTGCGCCTAAAAGCTGGTCAGCCAGTTTTCCGTGTTAAGATGTTAAGAAATACATACATCATCTTGGCGTGAACATCATCCAAGGTGCCAGATCGATCTCGGTATCGCTGCCAGATTTCTTTCGAGTGGAAAAGAGCCGTGTGCACAATGACGGCTGAAATAGCAGCAAATGATAGACCATAGCAGAGAGCAAAAGTTGTGGACAAAAACAGTGGTGAGTATTCGTGGTACTTCTCCAAGTTAAGGCTATAATCAGCGTTGAGAATTTTGCTAACGTTGTAAGCGTTTTGCGTGTTGTCCCAAGATCCTGACTATGAATTGCTTAGTAAGAGCTGCAACTGAATGTGTAATTGATTTGGTAGAACTTACGTCGCTAAATGGCAACCAATCGGCATACCATGTGCCTGGGAAATGTTAGGACGGATTTTTCAACCTTCCAAGGAGAAATTCTGCATTATGTACCTGTCCAATGGAGTGCGGGAGCCACGATCCAGAAGAAGAAAACCACACCAATGGTGGTGTTCATGATGGCGTGGAACGGAGGGATGAGGGGCGACTGAATGTAACCAGTGATTTGAGTCCAATCGAAAGTGATGGGAAGCAGACCCATTCCAGTCCAGCCACCAAAGACTTGGTTCACAACAACGTTGTTAGGGGCGATAAAGGTCGGGAAAGCAAACACACTGAGTGCCTGGAAGAGAAAGCCCGGGAACCAGTACCAGCAAAAGGATCCGAGGAAGACGTAAAAGAAGTAACGGTAACGACTGATGGACCAGCCATTGGACTTGGCAGGATCCGTTTTCGAATGGTCGTGAAGGGCGTACATGAAGGACGTGTTGACGAGGTTAACGGGCCAGATCATCGACGCAGGCTCAACCAGCCAAATCCGAGCGAGGCCAGCAATACCGAAACCAAGACACTGTGTTGTCAAAGCGAGCAGCATATCGTATCCCCAACCCCAATCCAGCTTGTAGTAGACCATCTGAGCGGTAAGGGTGTCAGTAAAGTAACCGGCACCGGCTCCATAGGCTGCGTTGGCCATGAGTACAATGAGACCATGCTCCTTGTAGTTGAAAGGTCCAGGGTTGAGGTTAAATTTGACACCGTATACGTCGTACTGGCGGTCGGGGAAAACCATCGACCAGCCTACTCCGAGTGGATAGGCAACCAACTGCGCGACAATGGAGCTAACGATGATGGATGGCGAGCGCAGAGTAAACAAGGCGTTGACTCCAGAGAATATGGTAGTCATGAGCATTCCAATAACCCAAGCCCGGACCGTATTGGCCGGAAGGTCAATGTCATAGTTGCGGACTGCAGCTCGCACCTAGAATAAGACGGTTAGAAAGCCGTATGCATGACTATGAAGATATTTTTTACCTCAGGATACGGGCTATCCTCAATAAGTGTCTCGACGGCTTCATTCTTCTCGTGTGAGTCCCCATTCTGCATGGCATCATCCGCTAAGTCAAGGTCCTCGGTGGGAATGTTGGGATCATTTTGAGCCTGCTCGCGAAAAATCTTGAGACGCTGAGCAGCCTTCTCGTCTGTCAATTCTTCATGAGGAGCCGGCAACGAAACCTTGTCCTTGATGCTCTCCGGCAGGGAATCAGAATGGGCGGCCGGGTCTTCACCGACCACCTGGATCGGATCGACCTTTTTGGAACCGAAACCGAAAGGCATGTCTGTGTTGGTATGTAAGCCTGAAACAGACTGACAATTCAGACAAAAGATTAGGCAAGGAAGTGGGGAATTTGCGAGGATGAAGCACGAGCAGCGCGAATAGGCTTTATAAGACGTCTCGTGCGACGTCCCATCAACAAAGAGAGAACCGACATCCAGATTTCTCTCATGATCCGAGGATCCGTGGAAGCTCCTGACCAAGAAAAAAGTACCTGCAACCGGATCAAGCGATCCGTTCCAACTTCCACTTTGGGGGGCACCTTTCGCGGTAGTGGATGGCAGGTATGAGGACGACACGGCTGCTTATCTCCACAGGGTCCCTTCAAAAGGGCGAACGCCAAGATACCCTCCAGCAGTTCGGATCGATTATTACAAGAGCAAATCACGTACTTGTGTGGCCCCTGTGGTCCCCACAAGTTGTTTCGTGCCCCCGCAAATCGTTCAAGAATGGCATGGGAGGCCCCGGGGACGTGGACACTACGAACAAGCATATTGGGTTTCGAGAGGCTCGACATCAAACCCAAATACCAAGGCATCGCCAAGAGTCTTGGCGATTTTCCAAGAGATGATACGCATACACGGGTTTTCTAGAATCGAAGACTTGGCAAGAATGCATACACTAAAAGACCGCATCACAGACAATGAATTGATAACATGGAGAAGAAAGATAACATCTACATGGGGGTAGTTCGCCGCATATCTCCCCGCCAATCTACACTACACGCGTCCACCGCACGCTTTGGCCAGTCGTACTCCCCAAACCCACCGACGTCGACATCCAAAAGTCCCCCCGGGAAGAGATAATAGAAGTTCCAACGCGGCGGACGCTGCCAGGGCTGTCATTCCCCAATTGGCCAATGACGGACCAACCTCGATGCGATCGCAGAATGAGACAATGGGACCCGAGGCAGGGAAGCGTACAAAGGGCCGTTGCCATATTGCCCGAGGCGGATAAGAAGACCGCTTCTCGTTTCCTGGAACGCTGCGTGGCCAATGCATGCCCTGCTCGTCCGTTGCCGAATAGCCGCGCGACTCCGCTTTTCCCGTCTGGTGATGCATGGGTGCCGGGGGACTTTTGCTTCCACGACGAACCAAGCAAAAATGCGGCAGTGGGGTCTCTCGAGCGCGCGTCCTGGGAACCAGCACCACAATCGTTCTACTCCGCAGCAAAGGGAGGCTAGCTACGGCTGTCCATGATTAATAAAACCACCCATATCTCTCGCCAACAAAGTTCCCCGACGATGGCCATGCTGAACAACGTAAAAAGTAAAACAATTAAAAGGCACTTTTGATCTGAGGAGAGCCGCGACTCCGCGAAACAGCGGCAATCAGAGCTTCCACACCTCAAGGTTACGGTAACGCGCCACCAGAGGGTTCATCTGGCGGAACCCAATGCGTCCGTCCTGGATGACAGGGCCCGTCGAATTGCCGGCGTCGTCCCACGAGAACAGAAGCAGATCGTTAATTGAGAACTGGACTTTGCCCTCGTCTTTCACGACCTCGACCTTGTAGAAGGCCCCGTTGGCGTCGGCAACGGGAGGCAGCGGGTCAGCGCCCTGGGAGACGAGGTGAAAGCCCGGGGACTTGCGCAGATTAGCCAGGTGGAACGCGCGCTCCTCGGGCCATCGGCGCCGAAAGTAGGATGCGTGGAGGGTGCGAATATCGCCCGAGTGATACTGGGGGTACGAGCCGTTGCGGGGAGCCAGGCCTTTGTCGAAAATGCTCCCGCCGGCGACGGACGTGGCGCCGAAGAAGAACATGGCCAGCCCGGGCTCGCTGACGGGCGAAAACTCCCACGTGATGCGGATGCCGTCGGGGAACGTCTCGGGCACCCAGTAGACAAAGTGGTCGTCGATGCCGCCCGCGCCGCTCAGCTCCAGCGTGTTGCTGCTGACGGTCGCGTTGACGGGGCCCTCGGCAACCCAGTCCGCGATGGTCTCGGTGCCGTTGAAGGCGTTTTTGTACAGCAGCTTGTCGCCCATGACAGACGAAGCCAGAAGCAGAACAGAGGAGAGCAGGAGATTCTTCATTTGGCGATCCAGGTAGCTGTTGCGCGTATACGTAGACACCAGGCTTACGTTCTAGAGCGAAGCAGCTGCAGCGGATGGACGCGTGGGTTGGTCAGAACTATAAAGATGCAGCGTAACGGTGGCCAGAAGAACTACGGCATTTGGTACTAAAATGAGCGAATCGGCCAGGCCCCAGGTTCTACATCGAGGTAATTACCCTGTGTGCCTGCCATTGGAATTTTGGCTGTCAATATGGGTTAATTGTCGCGACTCCATGCTGGAGAAAATGGCCCCCTCCAATCAAGCTTTGGTGATCTCTTCTATCCGCGGAGGAAACTCTCAAACGGCCGGCCAAAGTTCCACCAATGTGGTTTTGTGGGCTGACCTAACCCACCGCCCAGGGGCCTAAGAGCTTAGTCAATTCACTGGACGGGGCGGTCAATTAGCCTTTTGCGGAACTTTGTCTGATTAAAACATGGTGTGATGACAACTTCCGATTCCGTCATTTGCCGGTTTTTGCGGGGACCAACCATCTTGTTCCTTTTAGAGACAGATTCTGTATCTCGATGTAAATAGCCTGAATTGCAGCACGATTCCACTACCCTATTGACCAATTGTGAAAATTATAGCAACTAATAAGATGGAAATAGGCTGTTGTTGACGGTTCTCGATACAGAAGCTCGTTATCGCCGTTGCATGATCGCTAAGAATTCCAAATACGAAATCCAAAGGACTCTTTGGGTCATCTTTATTTGAGACTAATTTATCCTATTTTTAGTGCATCAAATGCTTTTCAAATATGAGTAATCAACGTCGCTGGGATTACTTGCAAAGTTCGCATACCTCCAGTCACAACAACTACCCTATAGCAGCAATGCAGCTTCAACTAACGAATGTCGCAGCTTTCATTGTCATCGGTGTGATTTAAAATGACTGCAAAAAAATATTCTGCTATTTTATACCCACCTCTGGTCACCCGGGTGTTGGATACCAAAACTGCGCAACTTGATACAAGCTGCAGGCGGCTACGGTGCGTTACGTATACAACACACTGATAGTTTAATTGTGGTGTGGTGGTGGTGTCTTCTTCAAGAGGAGGGAGCGGTGCGTTTCCAATGCTGGAATGATTACAAGTGATACCACTTCTACATAAATTCGTGTGGAATTGAATTCATGTAACAAGCGTAGCTCTCCATCGCGTTCGTCATAGTTGCACCATTTTCCACCTCGATTGACCGGGTGAACTACCTTAGCTAGCCAGCTTTTTTGCCAAAATATCCAAGACTTTAACACCAGTACAATGTTGAGCCAAATCTTGCATGTACCATTTTTCCTCTATTATATGCAGTCCAGTCTTCTCTCGTGTTCCAATGGAGGCCTCAATGCAACCACACCAAACATCCTCGTGTTCAGGACTTGGAACCGATATATTTCAAAAGGCAGCCTGTTGGAATTATCTTTACAGTCACAGGTCAAATAAATACTAAAAACCCCGCCTCTTGTCATCAATTGTTTCAGTTGACGCGTCTTCGTGGCGGTGCCATCGGTGTCGCGCTGATTGGATGGCCGATGAAGCGGGTTCCGAGCTGAAGCGGTCCCGGTTCATGCAAAAGCATCGGCGGGTCACAGCAATGAGTTCCAATCTGGAGCCTATTGGCCGCTTACTGCACTTGATGGTGTGTTTTCTGTTGGCTGGTTCACTTAGTAATCGGCGCGCGGATCATTTTGGGACTAGTTTGCTCGAAATTCGCTGATCTGAACATGGCGCGAGGCCATAAACTTCGCAGAACCTTCATCAACTCGGACAGATCAGAATGCTCCTGTCGGTCGTCGGTCAGAGTTGGTGAGATGATTCCTGCGTAAAAATGGTTCCTGATGATCCATGCCAAAAGTCTATGTTGAAAGTGGCCGTCCCACCCGACACGCCTGGCACGCCCAATCATGCGTCGAGAACGGCGAGGAACAGAATTGAAGTAGAGATGGCTCATCGTTCAACCAAGGGCACAGATGCCACACACTGAAGGCAGGCTCCGAGCATTCCGGATTTGTCAAGTACAAAAAAGGCGGAGTTGATCATCTTTATTTGACTTCCAACTCAGCATCCGTATTCTACTAGTCATTGCATTACCATGAAACCTGCCGCTATCCTCTCCTCTGGCCTTGCCGCAGTAGCTGCGGCGAGCGCTACTAACAATTCAGCTACATACTCCTTTGAGCCTGAAAACTCGGAGACCATCTTTGGTGTCTGTATTACCCACACGAAAAGGATGAGCGAGAATGCTAACGTGAAGAACAAGGGACAAATTCCAATTCTATATTCTCCAAATCAGACCCAGTCAAACAGTATTGGTGGCTCTTGGTGGGCTAGCTCATTCATCACCACCAAGGACGATGAGCAGTTTCTGGTGCTCTCCCATGTGCTCGCAATGGCAAATTCATCCTTCTTCCGCACGTCGACTTTGGATCTGAACACTCTCGAGTACAACCAATTCATCTCTCCTGGGGGTGCTATCAAAAACACGACAGCGCTCGATTTGGAATTCAGCGGCGGTGGAATCCAGAGCTCGGCTGCGGACAGCCTCTCCACAATGAATGCGTACAGCACTAGCGAGAACATCATTTTTGACTTGAGCTGGAACGCGACTTCGCGCGCCCTGATTAACGGAGGATCCGGCAAGTTCAGCTTTGGTTCGGGTGTCACCGTCGAATGGGGTCTGCCGAGCTGCCGAACCGAAGGCACAATTACGGCAACGGACGGTCGCGTGTACGAGGTCGATCCGGACAACTCCTTCACATGGTATGATCGCCAATGGAGCGAGACTGGCTCTTTGAGCGGCAACTGGACCTGGTTTGAGCTTCACATCCCGCAGACCAGCTACAAGCTGAGTGTTTGGGTCATCGACAACCCCGATACGAACCAGTTTTCGAGGTTTGCAACCATTCGAGGCGAAGACGACCAGCTCCGAGTGGTCCCTGTTGAGTGCACGGCCAACTACACACGTACCTACCGATCTACTGCGGCTGACATCATCTACCCGCTGGACTGGAGTCTTGAGGTTGGAGGTTTCGGAAATTTCCATATCAGTAGCATCCTTGCCGACCAGGAAATTGTGGGCAACTCGTCGATTCAGACAGCCTACGAAGGATTTATTACTTTTGATGGTGAGCTTGGCTCTGAGAAGGTTGAAGGTTTTGGGCTTGTGGAGATGATCGTGAACTCTTGGTAAAGGAATTTGAGGAGTTTCATTTCTACAATGAATCAACAGTTTGTTGATTTTTGGAGCCAGATTCAGATGCACATGGATTCTGAATTGTAGCACATCTTCTAATTTTCTCTTCTCGGGCTGTGAACACGCACCCTAGCATGTTGACCCTGAGCATTGGAGATAGTAATATCTGGCATAAAAATTCTCCATCCATCATTGAATGGAAGTATCTGGAATGATCTCTCACGGCTCATGAAGATAGATCATACACGAGACTGCTGTTGATTAAATACGGCTCGGAAATTCCCGCCACATTTTGTGCATGTGACACGAGAGACGCGCGCTCCCGCGTAAGATGACCAAAGACGAAAGTTCTGCCGAAAGTCCCTTTGAATTGATACCGAGATCTGGGGGATCTTCATTCCCGACGTGATCTGATTGGAAAAGCGGGAAAGCGGGGATTTTGCTGACATTGTGGCCATGAAGCGAAAAGGCTAAGCATTTTGTTTTGTTGTGGTGTGATGTTTCACTGTCGCTTGTCTATTCATATCCGACCGTGAAGGCGAATGATAGACAGTGATAGACATACCGCTATCAAATGTGTATTCATCATGGCTCCTTTCCTAAGCTTGCAGGGCGAAATAATGCACCAAATCTGCACTTAATGTTGTTTCACTACACCCGAGATCCCAATGCGTCCTGTGGTACCATAGAAGAACCAGCCTTTGGGAATCCTAACCGATATACCAAATCTAGGAAAGGAACTACAATATTATCAGTATATGCGGTATGCTGCGATCACTAAGCATCTATATTGACAATGGTAATAAATGCAGTACGGTGTCATGACATAATTCTTTTTTTGCTGATAAATGTGAGTTATGTCTGTCTCCAGCGCGGAGTTTTTGGTGGTTCTCCATCACGCCCACTCCGCATTCCGCGTTGCGGAGTTTGTCGTGAGGATGACAAAAATCGCCAGATTGGGTCTAGGCGTCGACGATGGACCCACAATGAAGCCACTGGATTCGAGACTGAGTGACGCAATGTTTGAAGGTCATCGGTCAACAGACATGAAGATTCTTTGAGGCCCTGACCAGTAGAAGGGAATGAGGGCTTAGGAGGACGTTTCTTGTTGTTGGATCTACCAGCCCAAACTGTCTTGCTGTCTCCACAAATTGTTAGAACACCACTTAAAACACACCATAATTGTATTCGCGAGGCTGGCTATATGGTCAAATCATCCTGTTCCAGCACTCATTTGGGCGCACGTACGGGCCCTGACGCTACGGGGTCGGGGGCGGGAACCACCGATCGAATCCGTCGGCGGGGAGCCACGAGTCGTGCCGACGCTCGGTGGGAATGTTCGTCCGTCCCCATTATGGCGAAGAAATTTAGAATACATATAAGATGCGAGTTTGAATGAAAGGGAAGATCCAGAAACACTTCATC
The DNA here is from genome assembly GCA_013406985.1 of Calonectria crousiana. NCBI lineage: Eukaryota > Fungi > Ascomycota > Sordariomycetes > Hypocreales > Nectriaceae > Calonectria > Calonectria crousiana. The sequence continues at coordinate 1,085,986 of VTGD01000002.1, read as the reverse complement.
ATTCGCATCTACATTAACTAATTCTCAATTACAACATGTCTGTTCAGCGCAACATTCTGATTACAGGCTGCTCCGAGGGCGGCTTGGGAGACGCACTTGCGCGGGCACTACACCAAAAAGGGCAACGGGTCTTTGCAACAGCTCGAAACCCAAGCAAAATGGCCCACTTTAAGGATCTGGGCATCGAAACGATTGCTCTGGATGTTCTCGACGCGACCTCGATTGCCAACTGTGTGGCGGCAGTCGCAGAAAAGACGGGCGGCTCTCTCGATATGCTCATCAACAACTCTGGAGGCGGCTATTCGATACCGGTGATAGAAGCTGAAGTCGAAGCTTCAAGACAACTCTTCGAGCTCAACGTGTGGTCACCGCTTGCCGTCGCGCAGGCCTTTCTTCCGCTGCTGAGGAAATCCAGCATCGGCGGCACCATTGTAAACAACACATCCATCGCATCTGTCGTGTCAACGCCCATGCAGGGCATCTACAATGCAAGCAAGGCGGCTGCGGCGATGCTGACTGACAACATGCGCTTGGAGCTAGCGCCTTTCGGTATCAAGGTTATCGATCTCAAGACCGGAGCCGTAAAGAGCCGCTTTTTCGGCAACCAACAGGGCGGAGCGGGTCCTGCCCTGGCCAAGGACAGCCTCTACAATGTGGCAAAGGACGAGATCGAAAATGTGCTCTCCGGGAAGGAGATGGAAAACAGCATGATCGAGAGCGATGTCTGGGCTCGTCAGGTTGTGGCCAAGCTGCTCGCAAGGTCCCCGCCTCCGCAAATTTGGAAGGGCGGCAATGCGCTTCTGGTGTGGTTTGCGACCAAGTTCTTGCCATTTGGATTCTTGGACTCCAACCTAAGAAAGCTTGGAAATTTGGACGTGGTGGAGCGCAACTTGCACGCCGTGGCCGCGAGATGAATGCGGCGATTGGTAGAGGGCAAGGGCAGGGAGAGAAGAGCAGGGAAACGAGAATAGACTACAGGATATTGTAATAGAAGAAGCTTGAGAGAATAATATAATTTGTTAATATGCATCGATTTATCTCCTGATGTTTGATTTGACGCCGTAGCCCATCGCAGTTGCCGACTGGCAGCATGCACCACCACGCACCGACCTACCAACCGCCTTGGTGCGATGGGCTTTCAACTTGTCATCAACACAACCATAGCCGATATCCAACATGGTCAAAAACAACGACAGAAACATCCACGAGTATGAATTTGAGAGATGGAGAAGAAGCCGTCGGCAAAATCCTCAAGATCGCACCAATGTCGGTCCTCGAGGCCCGGTTCCCGCGACAAGTGGTCGACGCTGGGATTCTTTACTGAGAACACCAAAGGCCATCGCGCCAGCATCTGCAAGCCAGCATTCATCCTCTGAAAATTTGTCAGATGCAGCCGAGTCACCAACTTCCACGACGCAGCCTTCCTCGAATAAGCCAACCGAAGCGACGAGCGGGCGGCGGTCACCTTTTCGGAAGACCAGAGCGGAACAACGACCTAAAAAAAGCCACCCGAAGCCTGAATCTGAGCAACCATCCGGCAATCCTGCGCCTGCGGAGGCATCAGAAGCGAGACAGCTGGTTGACGAGCCTCAAGATATCGACTCACAGGTCTGGCTTCAGTCCCAGCCTCCCATCACCAGCATAGATGAGGACGGCCGCAGGGTGTTTGGTACCACAAGCCTCCTTGATGGAATCGACCAACTGATACGCGGATGCCGTCAGAAATGGGGCATGTCCGCCATGGTCCAGTTTGATCTATCCATCGGCCCTGGTGAGCCCATCGTCCAATGCGGCAACTGCAACGAGTTCGGCCACGCAGTCATTGCATGTCGGAATTCTCGCGATGGTCTCATCCATGGCTGTGCCTGCTGCAACAGTTCAGTCCACACCACCGAGAAATGCAAACGTTTCCCCCCCATTCCTCAGTCCCAGGTTGAGTTGCTCGTCAGAAAACGCGGCCACATGGCGCCGCTGGCATCTCCAGACTGGTACCCCATTTTGTACGAAGCTGTTTTCTTCGGAGTCACAGACGCCCACGAAGGACCTCTACCGTGGACCAAAAAATATAGTCTAGCTATGGAACAAAAGCTTGATCCCACCACCCCACAAGCCGACCCCGAAACGAGGGACTGGTCCGCGACCAAGGCCACGTATCACGGCATACCTCCATCCCTACACGCCGCACTCAAAATCGAGGCTCCTCTTCAATTGGAAAACATCCCCAGAATTTCGAATCTGCGACCATCGAGGCTGGCTCGATTCTCATTGCGTCCGGGAGAAAAAGAGCGCCTCGAGGAGTCGAAAGCTGTTTTGAAGCAAGCGCACGACATGCTTTTCGGATGACGCGAAACAGTACCTGGGTGAACAGCACATATCCAACCAGCATTAAGCTATCTGGTCAAAGTCTGTCGCATTGCGGGTTGGAAGCACCCGCAACTCTGCCCTTGTTCTTTCCTGCCAACCGCTTTTCTTTCTGGATTCGACCGAATGGATGGCGCACTTGTGCTAGAAGTCATTTCCTCTTGGTTTTTGAAAAGTTTATGTTGACGTTTGGAGGTGATGAAAGGAGGTTTATCAGGAGTGGGAAGGGCAGCGTAGTAGTCAGATAAATTATTAGTCAATGCACGTTATCCCAAGTCTGTTGGAGGATTTCTTTTATTTAATATTTTGTTTATACGCCTGCCAATGAACCATTGTATTGTGGATTTATCAGCAGCATGCATTCAAGTTCCCACATAGAGATAATTCGACCACTGGAACTCAGGGATGGGATTATCTCATATCTGGGAGAAGCGTGCAGGAATTTCTTGACTGTGATTAGGGAGAGGACTATGGATAAGCACTGACGTCAGAGATAATATAGGATGGTTTGGATGGAATTTCAAGGAGAAGAGACAAGTCGAATGCTGCAACGTTTGCGGACCTGGGAGATGAATCGGTGTTGCATCTTCTATTGAAGTAGTTATCATGCTAGGCATGCACTATGGCCAGAGAGATTGTTGGACACTTTGTGGGGAAACAAGGGACAAGAGGGAAATAGAGAGTTATGGCGCCTTGTTGCAACAGGTTGATGGTTTCAAATCCAACATCGCCTTCTGGATAGGCTCCAAGCAAACCAGTCCATAAATCACGATCAATTATTGTTCACGCAGATAGATGTGTGCTCAGTACGGTGCCTGCACGAAAACAACATATATTATTGAATAATACTGATGTGCAGTCGAATTTGAACTGCGGTGGTCCAAGGGTGGAGTAATGGATGGCAGGTTTATTTAGAGACCGCGGGCCTTGTTAAACAGCCTCCTTATTGCCGCGGAGGGAAATGAGCAAATCTGTAAATAGCCCAATGTATCAAGCTTGTCCACCCTGCCCAGCTTATCCAATTGAACCAGTTGAGCCAGCGTGTCCAACCAATTCGCTTCCTTAACCCCCCAACTTCCCCAAGTCGATGTCGATTTGCTTGATTTCTTCGACTCGCTATATTGGTTCGATTTGCATGGTAGACCGTGTTTCTTCAAACGCTTAGTTCTCGAGAATCTCGCCCGTGGTCTCTGCAGCAAAGACGGAGCTACGTGTGTATCCAGCGGGAACAAATGGCTAGGGTCAAACTGCAATATCGATTGAAGGCACGGACAATGTTCTCATGAATCCCCTTGGCCGCATTCATTCATAGAGCGGAAACTTGTCGAGGGGTGGTATGTCGATGAGAGTCCATTAGACGTCAAGTAGAACGATGGATGTTGCAAAAGAAAGGACTAGAGCGATAATATTTATTTCGAGACAGCCGACGCGATTTTATTTCCATCTTGCCGTTTTTCGCTTTGTTACTAATGCTTGGGCCAGTAACGCGCCATTCGAAGGAGATGTCCTGTGATCACCGAGCTTGGCTGTGTCAATGAATCACGGACAGCGGAAATGAATAAATTGCATGATCCACTGCTACAAATATAGATCACCATCCCAGAAATGATGCAAATGTGTACAATCAGACTCCTGTCCAGCCTTTTCACAGTGACCAAAAACATGCGCCAGCGATGACGTGTCTCAAATGTGTTCCCGGACCATGGTATTTGTCCAAGGAAACAGTCTGAGAACAATTCTTTTGATGTGGCAAGTGTAAGCAGCTTCAGTGTGTCATTACACGAGTCTGTGTCGCTGTGTGCTTCAGTCGTGTGCCACACTGTGTGATTATTTTTCTCTGCCGCGTCTGTGTTTGTAGAGGGCGCATTGGAAAATTCTTGTCACGTACATGGGCGGCTTATCCGTCAGCCAAGCTGAAGAAACGTGCAAATGTGTTGGTTGTACCTAAGTTGTTTACGTGTAAACAAAAGTTCATCTCATCACCTAGCCTAATTATGGTTAAAACAGGTCAATTTACATGCAATGGTGTCGCAGCCCAGCCTAATTTAAAGTGTGTCATCAATTGAAAAGTCACCCGTGATCCAATAGGAGATGGTTGAGAAGCTTGGCCATACGGCTCGACAGGGTATGAGCGCTTGGCTTGTATAGCTGACCACCATCAAGCGACATTATCCAATTAGAGCCGCGAAACATACGCTTTCCAAAGAGTATTTTGTTAGGCAGCACGAATGTCCAGCTGAAAATCGAATACGGTGGTGGGCTGCCAGGCAATCCTTCAAGTTTTCGTGAGCGAATGAGGCATCCTCTCCACTCAGCAGTTTAGTCCCCATTCAAGTATCTTTGACTAGTTATCGGGCCTATACATGCAGCTAAAGGGAGCACTGATGCCAACTTGGAAAATCCCTGACGTATTGATAGGCCTCAGCAGCACTTCATCGAGGATTCCCTTCACCCACAATGCGGTCTCTTGCTCCATGCTTGAACGTTTTCCGAGTTAGAAAATACCATACGGCACTTGCGAAAGGCAATACTCAAACATTTTTTCCAGTGGTAATGGAAATTTCCTTCTTGGAAACAAACTATCAAGAGAGAATGAATGTATAAAGCCTAAACTTACCCTTGATGCTCTTTTGCGCGCAATGCAAATGAGTCGATATATGACCAAGCATCTGAACTTTTGCCAGACCAGATGATTGGAAATTCATAGCTACGGGATGTCAGCCTGCGTAATGGGTATTTCATGTGACGTTGTCCCTGCGGTTTGCGATTGACTTGCCGCCATGGAGCCCTGGCTGAGCTGTATGCCGTTGCAACACTGTTTCGGTACCCGAAAAGCACGATTACTCCTTTTACTTGTTTTATAAAGATCTAACAAGGTTTAGTGATAATTTGGGCATTGCTCTGCTGTTGTAGCAGGGTCAGCATTTGCATTTTTGCACTGGCACGCGCACGTCGACATTGCTATTTTCTACGTGATTGGCCATTTGGGAGCATGTAAGCTGCAGAAAATTCATCGGGCTAACCTTTGTTGATCAAAGCGCTACCTGGGCGCTATTGAATCAAAGGTGAGATCTCGGCTGACTTGGAGTTGGTAGAGTTTGACTTGCTTGACCATCTTCATCCTGATTATGGAGAAATTGATGATTAGGGGCTAGCGGTAGTTCAGAATTGGAGGCTATATTTGCAACTTTGAACTTTAGGTGCAGGCTAAAGACAAGCTATCGCATCGACGCTAAAGCTCGACGCACGCCGTGATTCCTTTCATTCCTGTTCACCAAGTCTTGCGCTATGTACTGGAAAATCCAGAGCTTGGTTATCCACTAAGTCATCCGCCACTAACTTAAGATAACAATCGCCTCCATCATTATTGAAAGCATTCGACTTTGCAAAAGCTGGGTCAATAAATGGCGGGATAAACGCAACTCCTTGGCACTGTGAAGTTTCAGTCTCATTACGCGACGCGTTCGACAATGAGCATGATTCCATGCAGGTGGTAAAGCTTCCCGAATACATTGGGGCAATATCATTTTCTTTGCCTGGATTCAGATTTTTGTTGCAGTGGATAGTATATATGTCCTGGTTATTCGCTACAAGTAATCAAGTTAGTCTTCGCGATTTCAGGCAGCACTCCCCATACCCTACAGCTCCATGCTTCTTACTTTTAGCTTTATACGTTTGAGATTTGGGTGTTTGCCCTTGCAGGGTATCCGAGCATCCAAAGGTGATGGTAGAGTTGCTTGAGAGTGATTTTTGATATCTATACTTGACCTGCTCGTCTTTATAGTTGTGGTAAGTAACGCCGAGACAAGCTCCTAGAGCTACAGCTGCAACAGCTAGAAATGCGATTGCGAATGATAGTATAAATGTTGTGAATGGAAATCCGAAAATTCGGTTTCGTTGCCTCGTGGTGGGAGTTGCTGGCGAAGCATGATAATGATCCTGAGCAGAAAAAGGGCGGCCGTCGGTCTTCAAGGTGTTAAGAGGGAGAGGTCCTGATGCAATGTGAGTTTCATGGCTCTCTCCTATCGACGGCGAGGTATGGAAGGCATTGATTTCCATCGGAAGTTGTGAATGAATTATATCCTGACCCAAAGGTGCCGAAGAAGACAACGAATTTTGAGTATACCGTTCGGGTAATGTATTCATTCTGACTTCGGGGAGATGCTCGGACTTGGAAAGTCACTCTAAGTTAGCATTGCTCTTTATAACAGCTGGGCCCCAGCTCAGTGATATTCTCCTACCTCCTTGGACATTTTTCTGTAGTTGACACCGATCTTGATTTGGTAGAAAAACACGTAGCGGCGATGCTTACAGAGTCGTCAATTTTTCCTCCAGTCAACGTTGCGACTGTTGTATAGTGCGACACTTCGCCAGAGATTACTGCAATCCATAAACTTGGCAACCATGATGAGGAGTCAGGCTATCAGCTAATATTTATAATAATGGCGATTGGTGACGTATGAATAAAAAGCCTCATAGGAGCCATGCGCCTCGAACCACATTTGAAAGTGCACATAAGCTAGGCATGGACCCTCTCGGGATGAAGAGGTGTCGAAATGAATTAGGCTGTGATGATTTGAATGCTGCACTTTCCACAGCCGAGTTTTTCTTGCAGCTGAGGTGGCAAAGTACGGATCATTGTCACGCGGGGAAAGGCCAGCCAGGTTTTCCATTTTCAGCAACCAATAAGATTGAGACCAGTTTTGGAACAGGGCAGCCCTGCCATGTTGGGTGTCGTTTTCACCAATTACGCCTCCAAGAATCTTTTTCAAAGGTCAAATAGAAGTGCAAAATGCCTTCGGTCTTTTGTTGAATTGTGGCTGAGGAACAACTGTCATTCAGTATCTTGTTGATGTTGGTTGCTTGTTTTAATATTGACCAACAGGGTATTGGTGATACTAAATCTCGGACCTCCCGGTCCTACTTCTACGCCACGATTATGCAACTGCCGCACTGTGTGGTAATGCTGGGTATTTATGTGTCGCAGTGACATCGTTAAAGTTCAAGAAACCCCCGCGGATGACCAATGCGATGTAAATAACAATGTTTCGTTTAAAAGATCTTCAGCCGTACAACACACACTCAAGATGAGACTGTTATCGCGCCGATCCAAATATTGCCCTGGGGTCAAGTCATGAGTCAAGATGGTTTGCAATCAAATCCCTAACATCTAGCAAAATGATCGATTCGGCATAGAGGATGTATTTGACCGCGATCTGTTTCCCAAGGAGTAAAGTTGAGCAGGCGTACCCAGGTCACAAGGACCTGAGGATTGAAGATGACGTGGTTGACTGAGGTCATAATGACGTGTTCTATGGCGAATAAGGGCTCTGAAATGTGTTTTGATGTATATAATATGCTGCTAAATGCTGACACGCAGGGGCGAATCGCGACTAGTCTGACAGCAAATCTGATTTTCTGTCAAATGGGAATGGCTTGGGAGATGTTGGAGAGCCGATAACAATTTCCCTTACCCTGGGTGGGTGTCCCAGTGCTCCGATAGGTCTGCAATGGAGACCAGAGGGTTGCTCAAACGAGATAAAAGGTGGGGTCTCAAACCGAAGTTCATGGCATTAGAATGCGAATAGATGATAAATTTGTCACTTTCTTTGACGTCATTACGATGGAAATGAGTAGACCATTCATCAACCTGGATCGTAGATGTATTAGATAGGCCACATTAGTGTCACCAAGATTTTCTCAAGAGCGCGGGATGATTACCGGCGACTGGAAATTTCATTGCTGAAATAACTGTTTGTTCTTGCACATTTTCTATTGTGAAGTGACAGAAATCTGACCATTCAAGCAGCCGAAGCCACCGGCTCAACCAGGTCGTTAGTATAAGGTGCACATTGAACTGTTCTTGTGACTTCCCGAACACCCGCTTGTGAGTTTTACCATATCATGCAACTGCGACATGCCAAGTCAGAGTTAGAAGGGAAAGTTTCCCTCATCACATTTTTCTAAAATACCACTAGCCACCTGCTTCTTGTGTTGCTCCTCGAGGTATGGGAGTAGGAGATGTTCCCAGTGTTTTTTTCCCTTGTACAGAGAAACAGCCTCATCCCAACCATTGATTGCGTCAAATAACCTTCCAGGTATGTGCGGTTCCTGTGCGATACGCGTTATAGGTTCAAAGTAGGTTCGTACTGTAAACATGATGGCCCCCGAGCGAGGGAGGCGGCGTAATGTTTGACGTTCAGAGCGAAAATGCAGATCCTCAATTTTGAGACCGGTACTATCGGCAAGTGCCCAGGCTAGCTCGTTTAAATTCAATTAGAATTACTTTTAAACCTTGCATGAACAGGTTCAAAGGGGGATCTCTCTTACATGCTACCTGGTCACTAGCTTGATCTCCCATCCGATGTGACCAATGAAGGCCATCGTCTAACTGAATAAAGAACTAGCATTCCAAGTTAGCCAACGCCATATTTGCCTATGAATGGTTTTGACTCACGTTATTGCGAGTCACCGGTCTCTCGGGCGGCATGGTTTTGAAAAATCGGTTCATTGACTTTTGTAGTTTTGCCTGATAGTGAGGAACTCCTGCTTCTATGTGCAAGGTATCGAGGGACATTCTGAATTTTTCATGCAGCCGCCAGAATCCTGGGAGACAAACTGCCCCTGCGTCGAGATGATAGCACCCATCTATTGGGTGGCACAAAATGTTAGATTTGAGACGGATGTGTTTCCTGGAAGGTATTACAAACCATCATTCTCAACCATGATGATGATGTCGTCTTGGATTAGCTTTGCAGAAATTATCAATGCATCTTTCGGGTTATCTGAGAGTCATTAGTCTGGTACGGCCAATGGCTAATGCATTAGTGAGAGACTCGCCTGGATGGCAATCAAATGTCTCCGCTGTCAACGTATTCTTTAGAGTATCGCCCTCCAGCACAAACGTATTTGGGTATCGATGCACAAGAAAACGAATAAGCTCTTGCAAGCATTCGAAACAAGCATCTCGAGTCACGGAATTGTCAACGAGGTCGATATGGGAATCGACATGGGCGTCTAATTCTTTGACTTTTGTATCGTGATAGTGGAGATAATACGAATCTAGCTGAATCCACTCGTCCCATGACATTCTTCTGATGCCCATCGTGATATGGTATTGGCCATGACTAAAAGGTCGGTATTTAATGGGACTGTCGCTTCTCAAATCCCAATAAACTGGACGCGGCAGCGGACTTTGAAAAACGGTTAATTCTGCATCTGCCGTAAACAAAACTGTTAGTTCACTGTTGTGAGTGCTTAGATGGCTGGTCGCGGGTTTACTTTTCCGACTCTTCCGGAATGCAATGACGCAGATCAGACCGAAGGTGGAGATGGCAAAAAGTAATGTAGCCTGTAGCCAGCACGATTGAATTGACATGATGAGCCGGTAAAATGGAATATTTTCAAGATCAAGCCAGCAAGGGCGTGAGAACCGACGGAATCGCAAAACTGTAACAGGATTCAAGCAGGGGAATTTGGAATTTTGTAATGTCTTAGAGCTTGGCAAAAGCAAAAACCGCGATACGCGTTTCTCATGGTTGTTGCAGTTGGTCTAAAAAGTTGCCAGATCCAGACAAACTTGCCGACGATTGATTGTGGGGTGGTCAGATGGCTACTCCATTAAGATAGTAGCATTCAGCATCTGAGATCGCTTGAAGCGGTATGGCGGCGATGCAGAGTGATGGTGGCTGCATGTTATCAATGCAACAAATAAAACCGATGATTGCCGAGCAATGTTATTGGATCGTGTTTTGTTCCCTATCTTGCTGCGATGCCATGCTTTAGCGTGGCATACGCTTATGTATAGATACGATCGTGATTTTTCTCATGTGATTTTTTTCTTTTCTTTTTGTCCATGGCTCAATCTTTATATGTGAACATTTTGCTTTCAGTCCCTGACTGTCAACTCCTCCTAGCTTTCATTGGTGTTCTTTAGGCTTGAAATATACTAGGAAAAGGTTGGCTCTTCGGAGCATCTCGCGTTTGTTTGACCGCGATTAGAACTGTCCGCCTCTATGTCCACCTCCATATTGTTGTTCGCTTCCCATCCAATCTGGGCGATGAGACTGAATAGCACGCCTGTCTCATTATCCAGTTTCTTGCTTTTCCTCAGAAAGAGTCTTGGGTGAGCCCAGTAGTCTAAATCAGAGCAAGTTTACTACTTTGCTCAATTTTCAATTGCCAAGTCAAGAAAGTTAGAGGGATGGCGCGTGCAAATTTGGCATCATGCTGAACGTCATGCAGAGATACGTGAGAGAAGTGATAATATCGAAGCCTATCCAAAACTCATCCGAGTTCTTATTTCGGTAATAGGAAGGTAGCTGGCACTGAAAAATGTTGATGATGATAAAAATAAGAGCAGCCAGGACAGTCATGCCCAAGAGGGATACACCTGTCACAATATCGTATATTTTAGTCAACATCATCCATAGGCTTACAGCTCCTTTTCCGTTTCATACTCAATCAAATCAGCCCGTTATTTATCTATTGACCTCTAAAATAAATACTCTTTGATCACTTCAAGCGCGTACATGAAGCAGGAAAAATAGCACCTATTCTTACCGTCTGTCAAGTGACAGGCCGTAAGCGGAGAATCTCATTGGTTTGATTTTTAAATACATAAAATTGAGGCCAATTTGATCTGGCGCCCAAAGTAATGAAAACCCTTCCTTTTATTTCGAAACTAAGCCGCATCGATCTACCAACCCTGTAAACTGCGGAAGGTATGGCTCTGTTTTTACATGATCCGGTTGGATGTGATCCAAGGGAACCTCATCATCGATGCATCTTTCTGAGCTCCTCTGAAAAATGCGAATCTTTCTCTCACATATTCGAAGCTCTCATTATTTTTAATCATAGCGCATCAAAATTTCTCATGGCCTGCTATGAGCCAGCCCTATTCCAGGTGGATGGATCGGGCATGTTGCACCGTTACAATAACGACATTTTCGGGCTCCCACTTTGGCGAAACAACGGGAAAACACCGCATATCACATCTGCAGCCGAATGCCTCCAAAGTTTGCACTGCCAGGGCATTGACGTAGTTAGTGTTAGCAATTGCGTGACGGACTTATCCGGACAAACTTCGGGGAGACCCGCAAGCGCCCTGCGAGATGTATTACCATGTGCTACCCAACGCGGCCAGCTGCTGCGTTAGTTTTCTTGATAATACGCCTCAAGAGCCTGGAGGTATCCACTTGAGGGATCTGATATCATTTCGCCGTTGTTGAGCGCAATCGGTGAGGAAAAGGCTGGTTGGAGAGAACGGCCCACTCGAGCCTATAAGATGTGAATCAATGGAGTTGAATATCTGGCTTCTTCGCGTTGCAAAGATTGTTTAATTCATCTCTTCAGTCGTTCCCTTGGAAAAAATGCCGGGCATTTCCACGAGCTCGCCATCATCGCGGCTGGCAAGGGTCCATGACGTCTACCGCGGCACATACTTTCAGGCCGTGCTGCTGGGCCTCATCAGTTTTACCCAACCAGGAATATGGAGTGCCATGAATAGTGGGTGATGAAAGATGCGACATACAGGATGGGACTAATCACGGCGCATGCGCATAGGTCTTGGTGCCGGTGGCCAGGCCGAGCCATATGTTGTAAATGCTGCCAATGTGATCACGTTTGTGTACGTTGCTATCAAGAGGCGGTCCTTATTTTTTTTCCAACTCTCTCAGTTGCTAACTTGAATAGAATCATGGTTATTCTAGCCCCACTTGCTAGCATCGTTGGGAATATTATTGGCATGAAATGGATCGTGGCTTTTGGTTGCATTGGATATGTTCCTTACTCAGCAGCCCTCTATGTTAACTCGGTTTACGGAACGCAATGGTGTACGTTGCTCTCAAGAAATTTCTCAGGGACGAATTATGCTGATTTTCAACTAGTCCTTATTTTCGGTGCCGTTACTTGTGGTTTATCGGTAAGCTGAGGCTAACGTTACCACCGTTCTTGATGCTGACAGAAATAGGCCACTGCACTTTGGCCCGGCGAAGCAGCCATGGTAGTTGGATATCCAGAGGTCCAGAAGCGAGGCAGATGCGGTGAATATTCCAATTGTTCTTGCACAGTACCAAGCTAACACGCGCTATAGTCGGAATCTGGATGGCACTTGGGAAGCTTGGCTCCATTATTGCCACAGCCATTCAGTTAGGCCTCAACAAGGACAAGTCCCAGACCGGTGCGATTTCTCCCAACACGTACCTCGTTCTCATCGCGATCCAATGCCTCGGCCTTCCATTATCCGTCCTACTATCTCCCCCAGACAAGCTGATTCGCGAAGACGGCAAGAAGCCCACATTCGCCAACGCCAACAAGACATTCAAGTCCCAGCTGAAAGGATTCTTGGCACAGTTTAAGCGCAAGGAAATTTTCTTGATGATTCCAGCTTACATCACCGCTCAATGGGGTGTCACGTACCAAGGCAACTACATGGCCGCTTACTTTACAGTTCGTGCCAGAACGCTTGCTGGGTTTTTGACTGCCATTGTCAGTGCTCTTGTTAATATACTTGCAGGGTGGTGGCTTGACAACAAGACGGTGCGCCGGTCCATACAAGCCCGAGTGATGTGGTACTTTCTGCTGGCCCTTTTCACTTTTGTCTGGATCTGGAATATCGTCATTCAAGAACGGTGGGCCAAGCACAGCCCGGGAGAAATCGATTGGTCCAGCTACAACTTCAGGCAGGGAGTCGCTATTTTTATCTTATACAAGTATGTGCCCGCATTCATGTTTCGCCACGTCCGCTAATGCCGTGGCAGAATTGCATACGAAACTGTCGGAGTTTGGCTCTATTGGACCCTAGGCACATTGGATAATGAGATGGACACAATCTCCTTATCCATGTCTGTACTTCGTGGTGGAGAGGCCCTTGGGTCTGCACTCGCGTACGCCGTGGGATCTGTTCGTAGCGCGTCTCTCATGACCAACTTGATTGTTTCCGTGGTTGTATTCTATGCTGCTGTTCCGTTCACGACGTGGGCTGCTCATTTGATCAAGGATCAGGTTCCCGGTGAGGATTTGGATGGCTCTGATACGGATATAGCGCCAGAGAGCGATATGGAGCCCGAGTATCAGCCAAACGTTCACACACCCAAGACTTGAAGCTATTTGGCTAGCTTTTGGTGCTTGATGAAATAAGGGTGAGGTGATCTTAGTTGGTAATGATGAGAAAATGCAAACCTTATTTGCTAAAAGAATTCGATCATCTTTCAAGACATGTCAGTTTCTTCATCAAAAAAAAAAAAGCCGCGCTGTCTCAATCTAGATGATTTATGCCCTTCTTTTCATTTCTTCAGTGCACGATATATATACCGTGCCACCATTGACGCAGTATTTCACGAAACCGACAAAGAGCTGAGCCGTGAGATCGTACTTTATGCGATGCCTTGGTTATGCAGAGCATAACAGGACAAGTTAGTCGAGCATAAAAGCCAATTGTGTTCCTATTGACCACGAACTATCTCTTGCAACTGAAGCTGAAGGCAGGGCTGATCAGGGTTGCTAAAAATGAGTCACTACCTTGACCTACCCCGAACCTCTCTCAAAGCTGCTATAAGAGGTTATTCAGACTAGACTGCTACCAGCAGCAGCCTCCCAAATCAACCAGTCCAGGTGTGTTCTTATTCCTGAATTCTTCTCTCATAAAATACCAGAGGATTAACGAACGTGCTGATGAGTTGGAGAACGAACATAGATAGCATGAGATAAGGAGGATGTATCCTGTAATCATCTGCGCGGAGGAACGACCACCTTCGATATGATACCACGTTTTATCAAGTCCTATGAGGTGCAAAGTGCCTGATAGGTTAATGCACAGGTATTCGCTATTTGGAATAGTAAAGTTTTGATGATTTAATAACCTGATTTGGTTAGGCGCACACCGCAGTCCTAATTAGCGCATGCATGATGTAGGTTATCGGCGCAACCAATGCATGTGTCCAAGTAGGCAATTATTTGTAGTTAGATGAGTGTAAACTGTAATGCAGGAGTCTTTCTTGCTCAAGGAAGAATAACCGGGCATGTGCCGCGGAATTGAATCCCATTTAGGGAAAATAATCACAATTGATAAGATTGAGATGTTCGGTGCATCTTACCTTGAACGCCAGGGGGTTGGGACTTGGCACACATCAAGCTCGCCCCTTAAGGCGAATAGCCACGTGGGTGGCCGAGAATACGAGATACGGAATGGCGCAACAAATATCGGCGATCAAACAAGTTCAACATGTAAAACCAGTCGCATTTGGGCTGATAGAATCACTTGATCCAGTTTCATCTTCATTACCAAGCTCCCTTTCCGCACTATGGGGCTTGTTGAGCTATCGTTTGTTTTCTGTCATGTCTTCCGGCTCTCGGCTGATGACCGATGGGCTGGGCGTCCGGTACCCGAAATTAGAATTCTGAACTCAAATTCACTTTAAGACAAGTCCGGCCATTGTTAAGTTCAGCCCGTCAGTACGTTTTTCAGGAATAAACTCGCGACACAGTCAGGCAGCTATTCCACATTAGGATGGTCTCGTATTGTCTTGAGCACGGATCAATCATCATCTCGCGCCGGGCGACCACTCGCATGACAGGGATTCTCGTTCTCGCCTCTATGCTCTAGCCGAATCCGCTTATTAAGCGGCAACTCCGCTCCCCCCAATGCAATTGATCTGGGAACTGTCATCAACGTCAGGTCATTGGCCTTGAATATGCCCCCGAGACCCATTCCGATTCGTCTTTTCTCGATTCATGATCCAGATTTGAGAGAGGTTCATTATCTGATTGCTCGCTCCGGTCCGGTCCATCAGATTCCGCAGTCCGCGGCATCCGGGGTAGGAAGCCAAGATGCCGAAGAAACAGGTTTGCGATTCTTGTCGCACTAAAAAGGTCTTTGACGACTGCCGACCATAAAACCCGACGTCACTAACATGGCCAAGATATACTGCGACGCAAAGCTACCGAAATGCGAATGGTGTGCACACAGGCAGATAGCTTGCACGTACGATGGGAAGGTCGCGACGAATGGTACCAATGGGCCCGAGTAAGATTCTTTGTTCCAAAGGCGCAACCGACGTAATCCGTTTAATGACTTCGAATAGAGTCTTGTCGCAGGATGAGTTGGAGCAGCGAGTGCGGCGACTTGAGCAAGTCCTCAAATCCAAGCTAAGCGAGACCGAGCAACCTGAGGACTTTGAAGGCTCCGCAGTAGCTCCATCCAGATTGAGCAGGGTCCCGAGCGGGTTTGAGGATTGCAAAGCAAAGCCGTCCATTAACGGCGTATTCTTTGGGAACTTTCACTTTGCCGGCACCGATCTTGGAGATGTTGGCTCCCGAAACGGCATCCCGGTCTTCTCCAAGAGGTGTCGAGAATGGATCGAGCACCAGACCGGGCAGACAGACGCCTTCGCAACCACGTATTCCGACTTGATGTCGGCGAGAACCGTTTCGTTTTCCAACGCCCCGCGCCTCGGGCTGGCCCGCAAGAGGTTTCGCTTACCACCGAGGGAATTGGTGGAAGAGTACCTCGAAATCTACGCCGACTCGCCTCTGCGACCCGTGTTTCCCATCATCAATTTTACGCGGTTCAAGGCAACCATGGAGAGAGCTTACAATACGTTATCCGACCAGAGTTCAAGAGAAGTAATGAGCAGCAAAATTTGCATCTTGGCATTTGTTTGCAGCATCTCCCTACTCGAACCTATCAAAATTGCTCTGCTCGAGCCCATCGACACAGAATCATGTGCCAACGAAGCCGAAAGATGCTTACTTTCAATGCTTGCTCAGGTGAATGTAGAAACAGTGGAGGCAGCCATTTTGCTAGTGAGTAGTCCCTGGACTCATTCTTGTCCCCCCGGTTCCAAGTCTAACCTGCCCAAGTGCCTGTATCGCGATTTGCGCGGTCAAATTCAGGCCGCCATTATGCTTCACTCACTTGCAAGTCGTTCTATATTTTCATTCGGCGGGCACCTGAGTCAACAAACGCAAGATCAGAACCCTACGCGTGCAGAGTTGCGCCACCACATCCGCTCCCTGTTCTGGATATGTTACTTCTTTGACAAGCACATTTCACTGCGTACGGGACAGCCTCAGTGGATCAACGATGACCACTGCGACCTCGCGCTGCCTGAAAACGGTTCCGTTTTCTCCAGCACAGAGAAGGTGCCTGCCTGGAGCAATGCGCACTTCGTGTTCCCAAGCGATCTGCGGCTAACCATAATCAAATCCAAAATCTTTACGACGCTTCACTCTGTCAAAGCGATGCGAAAATCCGATACTCAGCTCCTGTGCGACATACGACAGTTGGACGAAGAACTTGAATCCTGGAGACTCTCGCTGCCTGACGTACTCCGCCCGAACCTATCTTCATCTGTGGTAGATACAGAAGCCATAAAGAGACACGAAAGACCCATGCTGGTGATTTTTGTGCATTTTGAATACCTGTTCCTGCTCGCCACCATTCATCAAGCGTGTGGACGATGCGAATCTCAGGCTGCAAAAGAGTTCCGCGAATCTGGCGCGTTCAAATCCAGCTTAGCCCTGTCAATAGAAGCGAGCCGATCTTTGCTCTGTCTTCTCATGACAACATTTAATGCCGTCCACAGAGAGTCATTTTGGTTAGTCTAATATTTTCCCCATCGAGTACGTACCAAGGCTAACGGGGTGACACAGGCTGATTACATTTTATCCTATCTGGGCCATGATGACCATATTTTTTAACATCCTTCTCTATCCCCAAGCTGAAACAGCCACCGATGATGTCGAGCTGCTTCGACTTATCCCGAACGTTATGAAAAACATGCGCGACAGAGATTTGACGCATGGGGAGCTTGCCCACCTAAGGACACTGGCTGCGTTTGTGGGGGAACTTGTCCGCTTAGCTAACCACGCCATCGAGAGGTTTCCGTGTCAGAACGCTTGGGCGGCCGTGGAATAGGAGTCGTATGGTGTGGACGAGGTGAGCGGCAGCTGAGCAGGACTCAACCTAGTCACAGCTCTTCTTTTTTCATATTTCTGGGCTGCTTTGAAGACGTGTGTGTTTTGGGTAAGATTGTTGCAAAAAACTCTTGAACATCTTGAATCCATTCCTTTGGTTGGGTCACGGCGGGGAAGTGACCACCGGTTTCATGCCTCTTGAAGTATTGAAGGTTTGCGATTCGCTCAATCCAGTTTCTCGGCTAGTCAAAGGTCAGAAGTTTGTAAAAATACATATATAATTTTGTAATATAAAGATGACTCACCAGGTTTGCGAAGTTGTTGATTTTGGAGAATGGTCCATTGCGCCATCCCCATTCAGATACACCCGTTAGGACATTGGTCTTTTGAAAAGCTAATAGTTCAGGCTGGACAATGTCAGCCGCATCTTATCAAACGTGGATACCACGAACGTACCTTGAAGATTTCGCGATAAGCTCGGATGTTGGCGTATGGTCCAGGTATCCAAAGCATCATGGCGTCTGTAATCAGTTCTTCAAAACTGTAGTCATACCCGTCACTGGTCGCATAATTCACATCCAGATACCAACCGAGAAGACCAACCGGACTGTCACCAAGAGCTAGAGAGAGAGCCAATGGTTTTCTCGCATGCACGTCAGCATATGTCCAATGCTCAGAAAACCACGCATCGTAAGATCCTATGTAAGCCTTTTCTTCCGATGTGACCTCTCCCGCGCTCGCCCTTGAGTAGTCGGTCGCGTTTGGCGGAACGATAAAAAAATCCGACATGTGGCCGATGATGCTATCTTGCAACTCGTGGACCATCCACATGCCTGTGAACCAGCCAAGATCAGTCGTCACAAGGCCGTACTTTTTGTAGCCCAATTTCTTCATGAGTGAATCAAAGGCCCTCCCCATTTCAAGTGGACCCATGCCCGGCTGTCGGGGCGCCGGACTGAAGCCGAAACCAGGGAGGTCAGGAGCAACGATGTGGAATGATTGCTCTGGGTTTTGGGCAAGAGGCTTGATTACTTTGGACCATTCCAGATATGACGATGGCCAGCCATGAAGCAGAAGCAGCGGTACCGCGTTATCATCTTCTGAACCTTGATGGATGAAATGCAACGGAATATCATCAGGATAGTTTCCGCTTCCAGGAACGATGATCGAATAATGATCAAAGTCCTCGTTGAGTTTTTTTTCTGTTGTCTCCCAATTGTAGCTCGCGCCCCAATACTTGGCAATGTCCGAGATCAAAGCCGTTGGAGGACCCTCAACTTCCCAATTGTTGGAGAAACCAATCGTCGGTCGGTAATCGAGGACTTTGCGCTTTGTGAAGTCTATAAAGTTCTTGTCAACTTTTATCTCAAACCTCTGAGGCAAATATGATGCTGGAAAATGGTATTTGAGGTTTGAATCGGGGACTTGTTGTTGGGCCTTGGCCATGGTTATAGAAAGAAGCAATGTTCGCAGAATCATTTTGGAGATTAAATCCAACAGCCGAGTAGAAATTGGTGGTAAAAGTTCTAGGAGATGGGATTCAATCTAGAATTTTCAGAATGCAAGCATCACAAACTTTATGTACTTTTCTATGTACAGTTACAATCTGATTGCAAGCGGATACTCGGCCTTGCTGACCATGGCTGACGCGCAACTTGCCCACAAAGTGCTCCCTTGTGTGGTAGTAGTCGGCACATCGGATCAAAGGGCCCCGCTTATAAATCATGATATCTCATGGAAATCAATACGTATTTACTGCTATCGCGAGTCTACGTCCGGAATTGGGAACGAACGAATGAGGCTGAAGAGAAGTCGAGAGCGATGTACGGAAACCTCTTATCACCGCCGTCCCCGCTAAGAATGGCTCGTTCATTCCACGGGCGCTAAAAACATTACCCCACGTGAATACCGATTCCCTGTTTTCCCCAGGATTCCGCGTCAATGCTAAGAATTTAGTCCGTGGGATCGACAAGCATGTGTTTGGGGTTCGGAGCGAATCCCGCTTATTAAGCGGCGCACCATCCGCGAAGCCATGAATGTCGCTTGTGTCGAATAACCATTGCACCAAGCAAAAGGGAATCAACCCGTCGCTAATGCGTAGTGCAAATGCTAGTTATAATCTGAATGTGAAAACTTGCAAGCCAGGCGAGATCTGATGCGAGGAATGGTTTTGTCGGGACGTAGCACTACCAGAGAGGCCAATCGGACTTGGGAATTGATATAAAAGCTGTCAGCGTCTCAGTGAGAGGGACATTCCCGACACAAACTTTTTTTTTCAGCACTCGACTCGCAATTGAAGATTCACACGCTCAAAATTCTCACCGCTACTTCCACATCGCAAAAAAAAACATCATGACTTCGATCACAAACACCCTGGCACTCTTGGCTGGACTGGCCACCCCCACCCCTAACCCAAATGCTCGGGCGTGTGGCGAGGTTAACGTTTTCTACACGTATGTCGGCCTTGGCTCCCATTTCACTCTGCTACCGCGACGGGAAAAGCTAAAATTAGTAGCGGGTTTCCGCCGTATCATCCGCTCGTCTCGGCCCAAAACTGGGATCCAGTCCGGGTTGAGCGAGGCCTTCGCAATGACACTCTCAACATGGTCAAGGCTGGCTACAATGTCCATGGTTCGAGCTCCTAGTGACTGCGCCCAAAGCACAGTGCTGACTTGAAGTCAACAAAGTTGTCTGGACTGGTAATGAGACGCCTATCGGCGTCTTGGAACAGCGCATGAGCCAGGCAGGTGTGGATTTTGACCTGTTTGGTATTGGATGGGGAATGCGAGGTGCCACTATCGAACCGATCGTGGAGCGATTTGAAGGTGAGTACGCCATTATTTTTTCAATCGAGTATCCACATATGCTGAACATGCTCAAACCAGACTTGATTGATCTTTACAAGCGCAAGTCACCAAAAACCCCCATTGTTTTTAACTACAACCCGGAGAGCTTCGTGTGGTCGGTCTCGCACCGAATTCCGATGAAGGAGGACTGCGAGGCAGTCGGTAAGCCCGGAAGGTTGCTGGTAAGTAACATCATTTCGCTTTTACTACCAGTTGGTGAAGCTGGCCATGGTCAAGTCCAAATGTTGACAGAAACAGGGGTACGAGGAAATTTGCGACTCCCGATGTGACCACAACCCGGACGGCTCCCAGCCAAAGACTGTGCATGATGAGCTTTGAATTTGGTATCTACCTTGGTATTTCAGGGTAAAAGTGCAGAGGGAGAAACATGATGAGTTTGCGGTGTTGTGTAGTTGCAATAACGAAGGACAAGCTGATTGTTCGCCAAATAATCAGGATTATGCCAATCTGATTCTGATCTACCATCAATCAGGACTTCTCAACCGACTATAATCTTTCCAAAACAAATTTCGATTGTTATTCCGAATTATCAAAGTATACAATGCTCTTCAAACCATATTTTACCCTATCAACAGAATGAAGAAGGAATTATCTCAATTGTACTGGGTATTATTAGTGCGACCTGGCTTAGTGTTCAACAACAATAGTGCTGAATGTATTCCAGAAAAGAGATTTTCAACGGGAAACTCTATGGCTATCTTTAGAGTTGAAGAGCTCAACTGAGATGAAAACAATATTTCCCAATTGCGTTGTTTTCACAGTGAATACCTTAAGGTGGTTCCTGGCGCACAGGCGGTTGACCTGGACATTAGGTTCAGCGGGTCAATGCATAACTTATCCCGGCCTTGCGGTTGTGCCGCAGGCTTATGCAAGTCAAAATCATATTTAAGCATGAATGCTCGTGAAACCGGGATACAAGTTCTGGAATGGACATTGGGACCGGAATTACTCGCGTTTGACCCCACCGCTACGATTTGACGACTTCGATTCCCGTACAGAGCCTTTCTAAGTCTATTATAAATATGCTTTAAGCTATGTGCTGGTAGTCCCAGTACCAACAAATACAGATCTAAAGTTTATGCCATGAATCAAAGTGATGACTATTCTGTGAACGGACTCTTGAGCCCAAACCAAATCTGATCCAGTCGAGGGCTTTGCCGACTCTCCCGGAATTCCAGGGGTTCAAAAAGCTATTTCGTAATAAAATTCATTCGCTTGACGCGTTGGGGGTCTTGTCCTGTTCGGAGCTCTCCTCAGACAGCTCTAGACGCAACCACGACAGGTGATGTGATGGACCAATCACACTGGGCGCCTGCGGGAGTGGATGCGCGAGATGAGTGGCAAGGTCGACAAATACCTCGTTACCAAAGCGGAGCGCGACAAAGTCATACTCGGACTCAATTTGATACAGGAGGGCACTCAGTGGCTGACGGGCCGACTCATCAAGGCTAGCACTAGCGAGCTTTGTGACCAGGTAGTGGTGCATGCAGCCGATGCCGTCGCCGTCGCCTCGCCGTCCTACCTCAGCAATGGCACTCGCGCCATCGGGGAGGTCAGCCACCGCCTTGCTGAATTCCTGGACGAGCCGGTCGGGAATCCGCTCTTTGCGCATCCCCGCGCCTTCGTTTGCCCCGAAGCGGCGTCGCCGCACAACCGAGCGGGCGTAGTACACGGTGTGGCGGACAAGGTCGAGTGTCCCAGCGACACCGTGCAGCTCGGGCTTCAGGAAGAGGCAGTTCCCGCGTCGCTTGTCCTGGGCGATGACTATAAACAACACATGCCGGAGCCCGTAGGCGAGCGGCGGCAGCGTGTCGGATGCCTCCAAGTCCACGCCGCCTGTGCATCCAGGCGCCGTCTGGCGCTTCAGGTGGCTGCTGATGCGAGGCCGGCCGATTCCCAGGAAGTAGGCGGACAGCCGACCGTGAGGGTCGCGGCACACGAAGGCACCGCGTACGAAGCCCTGGTTGCGCTCTACCGCCAGCGCCGTGAGATACCACATGATGCCCGTGACCTGGCAGTTGCGCATGTCCGGTTTTGTGTGGCTGGCCGCGTCCCTTCGCAGCTCATCCACCGCGCAAGACGACGTCATGATGGCGCGGACATCGTGCGCGCCCTGGGCGATTACCGTGCGAATCTCAGCCTCGCGAGACGCTAGGCCGGCGGCGGCGATGTAAGCGGCAAGGGGATCCATCATCAGCCGTCGCGTTCGTCCAGGTCGAGAGCAGTAGATGGCAAGTTGAAGGTGCCACAGCCCTAGCGGAAACTGGTGCTTGAATGGTTACCTCTCAGGCTGAGCAAATAAAATAAAAAAACCCACTCATGTCTTGCTGTCCAGCTGATGCAAACAGAGACCAATAAACGCACTGTGGCGGCTGAATTGCGTCCGGACTGGTCACGCCTTGTTTCAACACTTCACCATTGGCACCGTGTTGTCCATGCGCATCCACATCTGGAGTTGGGCTAAATTTGTATCGCGAATGGCTGCCGCTCACGTATTTCTGGTTCGGCATAAAAATGGTCATGTGGGGTTGTTTAGTGGATGGTTCTAGTATTTTGCTCGATTCCATTATATGTGAGCTCCCATTCAATGTTTGCCGCAGGCGGACGCCTTGAGCTCGCGTCTTGTTTGACTTGGTACCTCGACGCTATTAGAATTGCTACGACACTATTGGGGGGGAACAGGGTCAGCAAGCCCGTGACCGGCGTCAGTTGATGCGAAATATGGAACATTGATGAAAATCGGACACCACTAGGACGGGCAAAAAGTTATGTTATTGGCGCCCCGTTCTATTGGGCATTTTTCTGCTGGCTTTACCCAAGTTGGGTTGCCGCCCGTCCCACTCCAGGCCGCTTCAAGGCACACAGCCGAAAACAATTTTCCAACTATCAACGCGCAGCCCAGTTTAAGTCAATCGTAACGAGAAAGCAACACTTGGTATAGAGAAGGTTTTTTTTCTTCAAAAAAAAAATGCATGGAGAGAATAGAAGCATGTGAGAATAAGTAGGCTATCACCACAAAGGCTATCTCCAAATTTAGATGCTCCACACCCTCGTTAGCTATAGCTACAAGAACTACATAACATCGGGTTCAAGGCCCGGGGGTTCCTCTTCTCGATGAAAATCCGCAAGTTGAAATCCCCGCGTATGGACTGCGACCAGCGATTGAATAGTTACGAACACTGACGGCCCGCACGTGTGTCTAGGACTCGCTATGCGAGCAGCTTGCCCAATGTTGACCTTGTACTGAGACCCATCGTATTTAGCTTCGTGACCAAAACAGCAACTGTCATGACCAGCTCGATATCCATCATTGTACGCCTTTTTGGTGATCCCCTAGACAACACCACCAATTCTTTCTGAACTTGCCGGGTCCAGATACCAAGTGGATTGATACAACTTCGCATCGAGACCACTTAGCCCATGGAAGCTGATGCCGTGATACGGAGCCTCTGGCAGGGGATATAGACGGTGCTTTGTTGCGTGTCTTATTATACGTCCAAGGCTCATGGATAGGCACTCCTCCACCTTGCACCCATTTGGGTCCACCCCCTCACTTAAGAACTTGATATGATGTTGAATCTGGGACAATGCTTTGCGAACAGTCTCCTTGCGCCTATTTTCTATTTTCTCTGTAGAATTCATTAATAGCCAGTAATATTGAGCATCAGGAGCAACCTACCAAGAATCCGATGCACAGGAAGATCAAGAGATGGCACAGGCTTAGTAGTATGCAG
Organism: Calonectria crousiana; assembly: GCA_013406985.1. Taxonomy (NCBI): domain Eukaryota; kingdom Fungi; phylum Ascomycota; class Sordariomycetes; order Hypocreales; family Nectriaceae; genus Calonectria; species Calonectria crousiana. Next base: position 1,062,108 of record VTGD01000002.1, on the reverse strand, counting down.
TTGTATCATCCTCGTCAAGACTTCAAATGTACTTTTATGGGCAAATACCCATGAGATATGCAGCCACAAAATCGCCTCTCGGTCAATTTTCGTCGGTAAAGTTACATTTTTGGCAATATTGTTGAACCAAAATTCGGTATGAAACTGCATGCTTTCACGGCACTGGTAATAATCCACAATAATGGTGATTTTAGCCAAGAGTTCGAGATCCACGATGCGTGGGAGTTTCCGACTCCGGGAATGGATGATATTCATGACGATCAAAAGCGCTTCCTCATCCCAGTCCGCAGCAGTGAGTCGTCGAATCATGTCGTCGTTGTCTTGGTTTTCTTTCCATGGGCCTGTAAGCATCTTGCTGAAATATTCAGACGCGAGGATTAGGTGTGCCGAAGACAGCCTAAACGATATGCTCGGCAGTTGTTTATTTTCCGAACCCGGAGCATCCTCATGGCGATTCTCAGGCCTATCCTGAGTGTCTGCTTTTTGTTCAGCGCTTCCCGGCCATACGGCAAATGGTGCGTTTGCATTGTTCAGGTACAGTATCACGTCTCCATTGGGAACAATGCCGTGCGTAACGTCTTCGATTGCTGCCATTTTTGCATGACTTAAACGCGCGTTGAGAAACGTGGATACAAGCGCGCTCATGATGCCCTCGACTTTAGTTCATTCCCATAATCCCATCCAGCAATTGAAATTGAATCAAGATGATGTTCACGGACCCCAATCAACAAAATTGGTGCGACTCGTATCGTGAGAATAAGGAATAAACTTCATTCCATGTGCTGCGCATCATCCCTGATCTGCCGAACCCTTTTCCGCGTCCGGTTTTCGGAGGTTCAGATTGCCAATGTTCCGAATCTTACCTTGGTGTCTCTCGTTGTTGGTTGTACAAGAATATCTTCCACATTCACAAACGGCGCACTGGGATTGGGTGCTAATGTCTTGTACTGGATATCAAAGACATCAAAATCTACTGGGGCGAGACACTGTCATTTAGCCCGGCCGATCTAGGGTCGTGCCGGGTTTGCCGTCCGTAATAATCCCTGTTGCGGGACTATCCACTTGTCTCAGGCGAATCAGCCACAGTTTCGCTCGCAGCAAAAGGGATAATTGCGCAAGGGGGTGGCGGCACTCCCATGCTGCTCGGCCGAGTTCAGGACCCTGAATAATATTCTCCGTTGCCACTTGGGATGAAATGGAATGTAGGCTCCAATGCAACAAAATGCAGTCCCATCCCTAAAAGAGACAAGAAATACCCGCAAGGTCTCATGGGAGACGAAGATGATATAGAGTATATGATGTCACAGGGGGGTATTTCGTGCTGTGGGACTACGGTTAGCTGTCAGTTGAATGCTGTTGCTTATCAGGATGGACATATTCGCATTTCCAGGTTGGTTCAGAGTTCATGTTCATCTTAGTGTCATATTTGTATTATTATGACTTTTCAATCAAGAGATTGAGCTGGTAATAGGAACCTGAGCTGCAATATATAGCTCCCAAGAGAATCTAGCGCGTAAGATTGACAGATTTCATCCGCTGGATTGTTTCTTATTGTATCATAAGGCACGAAGGGTTACATTATCGATAGTTCTCATTGATGCTTTACATTGATATCTACCATTCCCGAGATAAATACATCTCAATTCAAGGTATCTGAAAGGGCTACGATTCTTTTTGTTGCTTCCTAGATGATTGAATGCAATGAGTTCATGCCGAGTAAATCACAAATCTGTGAAAGGTGTGTAAATTCTTCTACCCTCGTGCAATGATGCACCTTATCTTTCGGGCCGTATCGCAGCAATGTCATGTTGCAATCCATCCCCGCCGCGTTGAAACACGGCCCGAATCACAAGCTATGAATCCCATGTGACTAATCCGCTTGTGGCTTAGATCCCCGTGTACAATGCAAAAGATTTCTTCATGCACGAACATTAATTTAATAATGATTTCAACTGGAATTTATTTTGAAAGTAAGATGTTGAGGCATTGAAACGGAATGATGGACGAATCCATGACAAAGTGCTGACTCTGAACAGCACCCTGGGTCCACACGGTGAGGATAGGACATTAGGTTATATAAGGGGCTAAATCTACCTCTAGTTGGAGATGAATTATCAATCCCATCCAGCTCTCGTATAGTCATCATGCGAACTCCTCTCATCACTTTGTTTCTCGTGGCCTCTTCCATAGCTCAGCTGGAGCCGTGGCATCATGATGCATGGGATGCTCATTCAAATGCGCCAGAAGTCACAGCCTTGAATGATAATCGAAACTTCCTGATCAATCAGGAACAAAACCTCCGACAACGTACAAATTTCATCCACTGCCTTTGTTTTTTCTGTCACATACTAACACCCTGCAGGCCGCGATTTTCTCGATAGCTTTAACAACGCGGACCGGGCTGATTGCGAAAAAGCCGAAAAAATTGTCAAGAATATCAAAAAGAATGATATCTCTCTCTTCTGGCGAGATGAATTCGGGGGTGGGTTTGCTGGTCAAATGTTTCCGTTGGCTCGTGAAACAATCATGCAAACCAGACTTTGGGACATAATCAAGCAATTACCCAAAGGTGCCCTATTACACGGCCACCTGAAAGCAATGGGCCCTCTAGACTCTCTGTTGGATGATGTCATAGGTCGGAAGGGGATGTACTTCTATGTCAAAGACCCAACTGACCTACCGAATACGGCTATCGAATTCTGTCACAGGCTTACGACCGAACCTGTTCGGCCAGTCCATGGCCGACCATGTAAACTCTCCGATTGCAGTACTTCTAGGGATTCGGTACCAGTTCAAGACGCCGCTCACAAGTACTTTAGTGGGGACCGAATAGCTTTTCGCAACTTCGTGAAAAGCCGGATGGTGATTGAGCCAAATGAATCCATCAAACACCAACTTGGTGTTGATGAGATTTGGAAACGTTTCAAAAAAGCCGGTGATGTATGGGGATCTATGCTAACCTACGAGCCTGTTATCAAGGCATATTTTAGTAGCCTCCTTAATGAACTTGTGAATGATGGTATCAATTGGGTCGAGTTCCGCGCTGGGGGTTCAGAATGTGACTTAGTTCGCGAGGATGCGGAATATCCGGATGCTGATCCAAAAGCTTGGTGGGAACTCATGAACAAGGAAATCGATGGCTTCAAGAACAAGCAACTCCAACAAAATGTCCCAATACACAGACAGCTGTGGGGCGCTCGTGTCATCTGGTCTGACTATCGAGGCAACGAACGAGAGAAGGGCATCAACAGTGAGGCTTCAATTGAAAATATGATCTTAAGAATGATGCTAATGACTGCAAAAGAAATGAAGAACGCTTTGGATATGAAAAAGGCCTTTCCCGATTTGCTGAGTGGGTTCGATCTGGTCGGCCAAGAAGACTCAGGCCACTCTTTGAACAGCTTGTTGTCCCAGCTTGTTCATTTCCGGGACTTTCAAAACAACCACATCTTTGATGCCCAACACAGAAGCGGAATACCGTTCTTCTTCCATGCCGGTGAAACACTTAAAGATATGAGCTCTACCGATTTAAATCTGTACGATGCGATTTTACTCGATTCCCGAAGAATCGGCCATGGCTTCTCACTTTATAAACATCCTTTGTTGATGGGGTTGGTAAAAAATAAGAAGATACTGGTAGAGGTCTGCCCGGTTTCGCATGAGGTACTTCGCCTCGCAACTGATATACTTCACCATCCGCTGCCTGCTCTGCTGGCACACGGTGTTCCGGTTGCTATTAGTAATGACGACCCTGGCATGCTAGGCCAAAAGGATCCCGGTCTCAGCTTCGATTTCTATCAGGTAATCCAAGCTTTTGATGGCATTGGACTCAATGAATTAGTATGCTCTACTATCAAGTTTTACAATAATTACATACTAACCATAATAGGGAGCTATGGCACAAAATAGTATTCGTTGGTCAAATTTTCAGGACCAAACCCACCCCGAGTGGATTGCCAGTTTTACGAACCCAGTCGGCCTGAAGCAACAACACCTCCAACAGTGGAAGGACCAATGGGTAAATTACTGCAGATGGATTGTCGGTGCATATCCTCAATTTGAAAATGATGCTCAGGTGAATGGTGCTCAGGTGAATGTTGCTCAGGCCAATGGTGTCCGGGCGAATGATTCCCCAGCGAATGAGAGCCAACCTGGAGAATTGTAATGATGGAGCATTCTCCACCATGAAAAGAGCATTTCAGGACGGTTACCCAACCAGCCTCTGCCACCTGCCGGGGCCATCCTCACAATGAGCTCTACAGCGAAAAGTTTTCATTCTCAAAACCCTTTTCACACGCTATTTTAATATAAAATCTGGAAATTATATTCTCGTCTCGAACTTCTGTACGACTAAAGCGTCTCCTAATCTCTGTAAAATCCTGTGAATTCGGGGTCGACAAATGTTACCGTCTTCTGTATAGCTAATCAGCCTAGATGAGCTTCTAGAACAGCTCCTAGCGGCACTGGTGGATGAGGGGATTATCCACACAACAGACGACGCAACGACAAAAAGAAAGAGGGGTAAGTAAATTAAACACGCTCGTTATTCCCTATTCTGGTAAATCCTACGCATTGTGGCTTAATGCTTGACTGGGCAGCTAGGTGATCTATACTCCGTAGTTGACATTTTCTTGGCTTTTCTCGTTGTCGCTACATTTGCGAGGAAGTGCTCGGTTTCGCCAACGGGCTTAGAATGATTCCCCTGAATAATATAGTGGTTATATAAGAGTACCTCATACCCTTGTGAATCTTCTCCTTTGGCTCTAATAAATAATCGCCGAGCCAACTCTTTGGATGGAGTGCTGCAGATGCACCCCTTTGATCTACGATCAATATTGAGCCCTGCGGATTTGAGAGGCGATCCGTCACGATCAAATCAATCTATCAATTCGTATTGGAAATCTCGACAAATAAACTTGCTAATATTAATTACAAAATTAAATATTATACTATTAAAACCATCCAATACCCCTCCTAGACACCAGGAGTTGTGAATCCTGGCAAGTCAGGCCAGTTACCCAACTTGGCCGGATCACCACCAATGCGAACCCAAGTAGCATGCGAGGGTGTGGGACCGTCGAGGACAAACATCTGGTACCACGAGGGGGGACTGACGAAAGCGTTGGGCGGCGCGGTGACGGTACAGGTAGTTCCAGAGCACGAAAACTCGGGGAACAGCGTGCGCTGGCCCATTGTGACGCCGTGCGTAGAGCCAATCGAGGCCATGAGGGAGACGCGCATCTCCGAGGCGCCAGCCGCGAGGGTAGAGGTGAGGGTAAACGTGTAGGTTCCTCCGTACTCCCAGTCGCGCTCCTCCACGGCGAACTCGGGTTGGGCGGCGCCGGACATGAGGTAGTCGGGGATGAAGTACTCGATGCGGTGCTCCTGGGGGTGCTTCTGGTCCTGCGGGTCGGAGCCCGAGACGAGCACCTTGCCGTCGCTCAGGAGGATGCCCTCGGAGTGGTACAGGCGGGCGATTGTGGTGTTTGCCAGGACCGTCATGCGCTGGCTGATGGGCTGCTCGGGATCGTACATGACGGCGTTGAGGTTAGGGTCATCGGCCAGACCGAAACCGCCGCGGCCGACCTGGGCACCATTGAGAATGAGGAACCGTCCATCAGGAAGGGCAACCATTGTAGGCATGACACGTTTGGAAGGCTGTTTGGTTAGCATTGCAATTTACAGAGGAAGGTAGAGAGAGAAAAAACTCACCATTCGCTGAATAGTCCACTCGGCGCCTTCGACCTCGGGCGTCATGCTGACACAGTTGTCGAGGGCTGTGTTGCCAGGTTCATGTGTGGTACCACCGCAGACGACAATCTCAAGAGGGTCAGTGTAGGGCGCTTTTTGGGGCATGATCATCATGGTGCCCTGGAGAGGGTAGTTGCGCCCGGTCAAGGGGTTGTTGACGGCGCCGGGCATGTCGGGCAGCTTCTTGATGGACTGGAAGTCGGTCTGAGAAATGATGCGCGACTCGTTGAACTGGGCAAAAAAGATGTCACCCGAAGGCAGAATGGCCAAGAAGGGGTACGAGTTGCGGCGGTCAATCTCATCTGCGCGAGCCAGGTAGTCGAGGTAAGTCGAGTTGGTGACGCCGTCCGGGTGAGGGAGGACCTCGCAGGTAGGGACAATGGGTGCGTCGGAGCCGGACTCGCCTCCCATGGCGAGGAGGGAGCCGTTGGACAGGACAATGGCGGTGGGGTACCAGCGGGGATCAAAGAGATGCAGCTGCGAAAAATCTTCCTCCCAGACGTTGCTGCCGTTGTTTACACCCTGCGGAGAATCGGGAGTGAAGAAGCGGATACCGTAAATAGACTCGGCCGACCAGCCACCAACGTTGATCATGCGGCCAGCCTTGTCCGGGAGCGTAAAGGATGCCGAGCAAAACACGTCCGTCTTGAGGGCGAGCTCGCGGTACGTGTCGGTCGAGTAGTCAAACTCGAAAGAGCCTTCAGTGTTGTCCAGCGACGTGCCGTGCTTCTCGACGAAGACGACCTTGTCGTTGATGCCGACGGAGCTGATCAGCGCCACGATGGGCGACGTCGAAAACTGATCGTACTGGCCTGCGTCGTTTCCGGATGCGTAGTGGAACGTGTTGAGCGACGTGCCCGTCCACTCGTAGTAGTTGATGTGGTTGCCGGCGCCGCACGTGTAGTTGCGGTCCCCGGGGCAAGGCATGCTGCAGTAGCTGTCGTCGGTGTAGACGTCCTCGCGGGAGTCAACGGAGCCGAGATCGCCGCAGACGCACTGCCGGCCGTACTCGACGCCACCGGCGGGGTACCCAAACTTTTGGCAGCGCTGGAGGCAGGTGTCGATGGTCATGTTGCTGGTGTCGTAGTTGTCCGTGTCTTCGTACAGCCACTCGAGGATGTAAGGGTTGGCATTGTCAAAGACGCAGCCCTTGTACTCCCAGGAGCCGGGCAGGTCTGTCGTCTGGGCCACGGGCACCGGGTAGATGACGAAGTCGCCGTCAGAGTAGAGGGACAGGCGGTTGCCGGCGCCGCACATCTGGCTGCTGTCTCCTGAGCAGGCCATGTTGCAGTCCGACTCGTCCGTCTTGGACGCGCCATTGTTGAGCGCATTGCCACAGTAGCACTCCTCAGAATACTCCACGCCGGCAATGGTGTAGCCGTTTTCAACACATACCGCGACGCAGTTCTGCGGAGTGTTGTTCGTCAAGGGGCTGCCGGGTGCGGCGGACATGGCACGGCCGGTGGGATCAATGTAGCAGCCTTTGTAAGACCATCCGTCAGGGAGACCAGTGGCGCTGGGCAGGGTTGAAGAGGTAGACTCGGCAGCCTTCTCAGTGGAAGTGGCCGTGCTAGAGGCTGTGGCAGACAAGGTGCCAGACGATACGGGCGCATCGCCAAGACTCCAGGCACTGAGACGGTTGGAGCCACCGCAGAACTGGGTGCTGTCGCCATCGCACTTCATGGAGCAGCCGCTGGAGACGGTGCCACCGCCGTTGGAGTAGCTGTTTCCGCAGTAGCATTCAGCAGCGTACTCTGTGCCTGCGAGGCTGTAGCCTGCAGCTTCACACGCCTTGACGCAAAGGTCGTTGGTCATGGAACCCGAGGGGAAGACTTGGGTGGTCAGCACGCGGCCGGTGGAACCCTCCCTGTGGCAGCATTAGTTCATGGTCATGTTGGAAGAAGCAGCAACACTCACGTAATGCATCCAACATAGGACCAGCCATCGATATCAGCAGGATTCGTGGTGGTGCCGTTGCTTGCAAAAACGGTCAGTCTGTTGCTAGCACCGCATGGCTGGTCGCTATCGCCAGCGCACGCCATGCTGCAGTCAGAGTCATCGGCCTGGTTTGTTGGCGCAGTGGTACCACACCCTGCAGAGCACATGTTAGCGATCAAGCACCCGTCATGCACACTTGGGGATGACTTACAGCACTCGGATGAGTACTCCATGCCAGCGTAGGCGTAGCCCGCACCGCTGCAGTAGGCAACGCACGTCTGCGCGGTCAAGCCGGTGGTATCATAGCTGACGGCGCCATCGAGAGCGCGTGAATCAACACTATCGACATAGCATCCGAGGTAGCTCCAGCCGGTCTGGGGAGTCTCTGGTGGGGTCAAGTCCCTGCGGACGATAATGCCCGCAGTGGACAAGTGAAGGAACGCTACAGCGAGTGCAGCAGCGCGTCGAGTGGCCATCCGAAAAAAGGCCGACGGCGGAGAGACTGTGAAACGGAATGTGATTCAGAGTGCCCAAAGATTTGTTGGCGCGATGCCCAAAAGGTTAACGAGGAAAGCCTCGCGGTTGGAAGCCCGTCTATGATATATCTATTAGCCGGGCCGCCAGTTGACAACTCTGCTTCAGCTTCTCCCACTTCCCTTTCCTTTTCGTCTCCACTCAGTACCTAGTTCAATTTCCAATATTCCGAGCCGACTTTTCCATTAAAAAAACCCCTCACGGACTGAATCGAGTTGAGGCCGAGAGCTGAGCAGCCGCCATCGTACCATTCGAGGCGGTCTCGTGGTGGCCCTGGGCCGTAGGCAAGATGAACGTCTGCATCAATGGGTGAGACAAAAAACAACCAATATCACTTCAAGCCTTGCGGTTACCCGGCACTGCCAGTTCCGTATGGACCCTGGTAGCCTTGTAGGGTCGACCAATAGTGTGCAGAGTGGATATCACGCTGCATTTCTGCAATAATGAAATGGCCAACCATAAACATAAACTTGTTTAACCCTAGATGGGACGACCATGCCCCCCCGACCCCCCTGGACGCCCATTTGCGGGTGGCACTCGATTGTGGCTGGGGGCGTCCGGGGAATCGGGGAAGGGGCTACGAGATCTGGCTCGCTGGCACGCTTTACGGGCATCTTCCCAAGCCTACGTAGATAAGAACACCAGGCAGTTCAGAGATTGCCAGGCTTGTTCGTGTAAGCGCTAGAGGCCCGGCCGACTCGTTCTTGACAAAGTTCCGCATGTATACCATGCACACAACCTCTTGGGTGCGCGCCTACTTATCAGCGCCGGAGTCTCAGAGCAACCAATGTAGAAAGGCCGAGCTAGTAGCACGGCGGTGGGGTACAGGGAGCTATTTTAGCTCCAAGTTGAAAGCCGTCTTGCGTTGCAGTGGGGTGCTTATCGGACCTCGCTGCATGGTAGCACTCGGGAGGATGGCCGTTCCTGGCACTTAGTGATCCTCCACGAGGGTGGCCGGTTAATCTTGTTTTACATTATTCTTTCTTAATCCACGTACAATATCCCTGGATAAGTCCTGGGATAATACACTGCTATGCCGATGCGAGCGCCACTATGATCGTCTCGGGACCGCAGCCCTGGATATGACATGTTTCGGATCGCCCACCCCCGCCTGTTCAGAAGTGGCGATACTGCAGGTTGGTTGAATCGGGGCATTGAGGACATCCGATTGAGCTAACCGAGCGTGACTCCTGTTCTTCGCTATCCGATACGAGAAAAATAAACGTTGCCAGGAACGAGATAGAGCCGGGCTTAGGCAACCGACAGGGACCTTGCGTGGCAACAGCAGAATCTGCATGCATGCACGTTTTTTTAAAGGATTCACAGGTCATCTTTCGCGACGCAGCCGATGGTCCACCACCACCCGGCAATCGTTGCGGCTTAGCGCTGGTGCAGGGGCACGGCGAGGGCGATCCACCCGGCGCGTACGGGAGCACATGGCAGTAGGCTTGTGGCACGGATCTCGTACCCTAAATTTACAGCGTAATCATTTAATCTTTGACTTTGGATCTATTGAAAGGATTGACGTGCAGCTCAAAAAGGTCCTGGACCTTCTGTTTAAGGCTGTCCGATTGAGTGTAGATGCGGTTCGGGACCCGCCAACATTAGCAAAAAGAAAAACAACCGTCCACTGCCGCTCAGCATTTTCCCTGCTGCCACATCTTGACCGACTTGACAATCATGCCGCGCTGCTCCTGGGGACCCCAGCTCGGCAGCCAGGTCGAATTGGCCTGCCAAAAGTCGCGCATGGGTGTTTCGCTGTTGTCCGCCCAGGGCTTACCGCCCACGACATCACTAGGAACACAAACAAATTAGCCGGTTTACTTGTTGGAAGAATATCCAAGGGGAAAAAGGGAAACCGGTGCCTGATAGCCGCACCCAGGTAAGGGAGGGGGGGGGGGTGAGACAGGCCAGCCTCGTGGTTTCGGAGTTGAAATTAGGTGTGGTGGCAACCGGGACTTACGGGAACCAGCCGTTGGTGGAACCAACCGCGACGTTGAGAATTAGGTAGAAGGACTGATCGAATGGGGTGTTGGCGCGTCCGGTGCTGGTCCAGGGATCAACAGGCACCGAGCCATTGATGGACTCGCCCGCAAACTCGCCGTAGGTCCACATGTTTGTGTTCTTGGTGAAGTCGAAAAAGACGACTTGCTGCAGGCTTGTTAGCGACGCTGTCTTTCAATTACACCACCTGCCCCAGTCTGATATGGTACGATGATGGCCCAGGGCACGGCACGGCCCGCCTGGCTTGCGGGGCCGTAATAAGGGAAGAAAAAACTCACGCGGAGACGGCCATCGAGCCAAGTAAACAGATACTTTTCACTCCACTCGAGCCCGTAGGTATGGAAGCCGTCGGTGTAGCGCGTGCGGGAGCCACCCCACTCGCCGTAGCTCTTGCGCCAGCGATCGTTGGCCAGGGCGGTGCCCCAGTGCAGCGCCGACGACACGATGTTGTCGCCCATCGAGTAGGTCCGCGCGTCGTTGCCCCTGCTCTCGGCAATGTCAATCTCGCCTGATCGTGGCCAGTCACCGTAGACGCTGTCCTGCGGCATCATCCAGACGGCCGGCCACATCCAGTCGCCCCGCGGCATCCGCGCCGTCACCTCGACGCGCCCGTACCTGATCGTCTTCTTGCCCCGCGTGTTGAGCCGCGCCGACCGCACCGGGTTGATGATCTGGCCCTTTGTCGCGTTGCTCACGGCCGCGCACGGGAGCCGCCCGTTGACGGGCTTGAGCGTCTTGCTGGTGCAGTTGCCGTACACGCGCGCGTTGGTTGTCATGTTGACCGTATACCCGTTGACGAGCTCCTCGTACGTAATGTCCGTGCTCTCGAGCGTCGTCGTCGGCACAATGTGCAACCCGTCCTGGTCGACGTACGAGTTGGCCGGGTCCGCCGTAGTCCAGTCAAAGGCCCCAGTGCTGCAGCATGTTAGCCTCAGAAGCGTCCGCCGGGTTAGGAAAAAAAAAATACCCAAAACCATCCATCTGAACCTCATGATTCCAATTGTCGAGGTTTTGAAACTGGTCGTCCATGATGAGGCAGTACTGTATCCTCGGTTAGATTTGCCTTGTCCTGGCTTTGGGGGCACTTACATCATGCTTGGGCACTTTGCGCACAGCATCCCAGCAGAGATATCCACCAATGGCTGCAATTGTCAGCGTGCTCCAAACATGTAAACCAGAGAAGCATACCCAATCCGATCAGGATGCTCGAGTAAAAGATGATGCTGTCCCAATTGACCGTCCTCTTGGACTTGTCGAGCCATGGCTTCTCAAACTCGCCGGTCAGGCGGCTGCTCTTGAAGCGGCGGCGAACTCCGGAGACTGGTTCGTGTTAGTTCTGAAGTAGCAAAGGAGGCTGCACAGACATAACGCACCTTCAGATACTGAGCTGGTCTGCGCGCGAGGTGTTCGTCCCGGCGTGGCAGCAATGGGAGTTGCAAATGGGTTTTCGTGCGAGCCATTGTCAGACGTTCCCATCGGATTCCTCCAAGACGGCGCAGGCTCCTCGACCGTGGAGTTGACAGTCTTTGAGCCTTCCATTCTGATTGAGACCTTGGCGTGCGCGCACGAGCTGGAAACGGGAGAGAGGAGCCGCTCGACTTTGTCGGAAGCCGTGGTCATATGGAAGCAGTGCTCCACCCCGAATGGCCCTGGTCTTGGCGTCCAAACAACTCAGAGCTGGGGCTGACTTCTCAACATCTCGTGTAACGATGCGCTCGCCGGCCGATATCAAGTTGCGAGACGCCGAATGTGACGCCCGCGTGGCCAGCTGAATGTGCACGTAATGTCACATTGCAATGGATCTACGGTGCTGCTGATTACGGTCTCGACTTCGATAGGCACCTCCTTGGCGGACGAGGGTGGGAACTGTGAGAGATTGCAAGACAAAGAGGCACAAACTTTTTGCTGTACGGTTGCGGCGACGCATCCTTGGCAGACAGGCCGAGCTCCGATACCGAGGGGGTCGAGATGCAAGCCCGTGCATCTAGCCGAGAGCCATGCATATGTGTGCCTGCAAGATGCAAGGCGAGCTGAGGCATCGATAAGAAGTGCTTCTTTTCCGGTTAGCCAACCCGAATAAAAGAAGATTCCCGACTAGAACCACTCTAGGCTGTAGATGCAGAGCTAAAATTAGACGATACAACCTGCGTCTCCCGTTGGTGGGAAGTTGTTGGGCAGGATGACGATTCGATTGCTGGTGTTGAAAAAAAAAAATCTTGGTCATCTATGCAGCTATGCAGCTATGCAGCTAACATAACCGTAAACAAACCTGGACGACATGGGGTTGAACCTGATATTCTGGCCCAGTGCCGGGGAGCAGGGCAGCATCCGCCACCTTGTCGGATACGAGCTGGAGATAACGGGTTTTGAGCCCCTGACAATCGCCCGCTCGGCCGGGGTGGCCCTGGCCAATAGCCGTCTGGCCCCCTGGCAATATTGGATGTGACAACCGGGTCCCCCCACGAGCGCCCAACGGCGCGAGGCGGTATAAACGGATATTCGAAAGTTCTTGATCGGTTAGGTCTCGGTGCTGCTTTCGTCGCCGGGATCCAATCGGAGCTGGGATGCTGACAGCTTTTCGCCTCAGAAATGGCGAGGGCTGGGCTATCGAACCTCTGGTGTTGCAGACGGGCAACCGCACTGCCAGTGTGAGGCGTGGATGGACAACAAAGAGCGCAGGGCCGGGTCCAGTCTGGGCCCGAACCTGGCCGGAGGCGTGTTATGGATGAGATTGCAATCACAATGAAAGCGCAGGCTTCGACATAAGCTTACTCTGCGACGCGAGACCTCCTCCTCGTCTTTGTCTTGGTGTGATTGAGGCCTCGTCCTGCCCCTTCTTTTCTGTCCCGTCCTCCCCCCGTTCTGTTGGACGCAATTTCCTGGTGCCGGTTCCGAGTTGAGTCCCATCATTCAACAATGGCCTCCGAGAAGCGGGAGTCTCGTTTCTACGAGTCGGTTACGCCGGCTCCTCCCAGTCCTACCACCGATACTCATGCCTTGAGGAAGTCTGGAGGGGGCCATTCCATTTCACTTGGCGGCTACCATTACCCTCTTACACACTCAGGCCACAGCTCCACCTCAGGAATGCCTGCGATGCATCTCCCGGAGGCTACTGAGCCAGCTTTGGTGAGTTTGAGTTTCCTGCTCGTTCCACGCGTGTCCAGCATTGGGATTTTTTCAATGCTGATCTGCCATCACTTCACATGGCACTCACTCCAATATGCAATCATCTCAACTTCCTATTCACTGCACCATTGCTCACTCACAATCAAACTGGCCTCTTCGTTGCAAACATCTAACAGGACCTAGGTAGCAAAATATCTGGCTCGTCGTGCTACCTTACTCGGATGGTTTGACGAGCTCCCCACTGCTACCATCAGCAGCGGTTGGTCCGGCACCTGCGTTGCCATCAAGCAACCTGATGGCACATACGCATATACTCCAGATGATCCTAGCCCCAGCCTCTTGGCAGCCATCGCTAGGTTGGACGAGAATGCTGTCATATCCATGGCCTCAGAGGTCAGTGGCGCTGTCCTCGATGCCATCAAGCCCGGCCAGGCGAGTCTTGTTGTGGAGAGCACCGGTGCCCGCATCCCCATCATCCCTTCTCTGGCTGATGTTCATCAATCTCTTGTGCACTCGACCACCTCATGCATCGTTGTTCAGGAGCGCTGTGTCCTCATTTGGTCTAATGATCCCGACACCGTGATTGGCGTAGCACACACCATTGAGAAGCAGCTGTTGGGTTTTGTAAGTTGCTCATGATAATGCCCCCCAATTCCTTGCCACAGGGCTCGATTTTTTCTGAACAGCCCAACTGAAATATTTTCAATGAGAAAGCTAACTGTTTGGAAGATTGTTGGCCCATCAATGCCCCGCGGACTGCTTGCCCAAACCGAGGAACAATCACCCGAGGGCCTTGCTACTCCTGTGCGTGGTGCTATTGATGAGAAGAACGAAATCTATCAGCGCGCCATTCAGGTTGAGGAAGGCCAAGATGAGGGCGATGAGGACCTTGAGGGAGAGCCACCTGTGCGGCCTACCTTGAGGGTGCACTCGTTCCGAATCGGCATTGTCATGATCTTGCTCATTCTAACACAGAGCATGGGTGTAGCCAAAGTGAGCAATACTGACATGTACCCTAATAAGTATAGTATACTAACCGCTCTTAGCTCCTCAAAGAGTGGTCGTGGGACGGTGACTGGAAGCGATTCATCTTGGTCAGTTCATACGCTTCATAGAGCTACCATGTAACTAACTCGTTTAGGTTGCTGTCATTCCCCCTCTTTGTCTCCTATCATTGGTACGTTTGGCTCCCGAATCGCGTAGTGTACGGCCAGTTGACAATTCCCAGTTCTTCTTCATTGTTGTCGTCAGTAGCGTCTTTCAGTTGCTTCTCCCGGCTGGCATGTGCCTAAAAAATTCCAAATATCACTCTGGTAAATATCCCAGTAAAATGTTGAAAACTCGCGCTAATCACAATACAGCCACAAAACCAAACCGCGCCCGCTACCGTAACTATGAGTTGCCTCATATTACCGTGCAAATGCCCGTGTACAAGGAGGGCCTCAGAGGGTAGGTACCACTCTGTTTGATTTGAGTACGTCTTTCTAACTCAGCAAGTGTTATCGTTCCCACAATGGTCTCCGTCATGGCTGCTATCCAGTACTATGAGAACCAAGGTGGCACTGCATCCGTCTTTATCAACGATGATGGTATGCAATGCATCCAGCCGGAGCTGGCCCTGGCCCGCAAGCAGTACTATCGCGAGAATGGGATTGGCTACTGTGCACGCATGCCCAACATGAAGAGTGCCAAGAGCGGAGGCTTCTTGTCGTGGTTCAAGAGGAAAGCCGCGGTTGACCCTGAGACGGATAACCAAGATGAGAGCGAGCTCAGTCCCCAGGGCCGCGCTAATAGGCTTGGTTTCGTCCGCAAAGGAAAGTTCAAAAAGGCCAGCAACATGAACTATTGCCTGGCCTTCTCCAACAAAGTCGAGGATGAGGTCCACCGCCTCACTGAGCTTGAGTGTCGCAACCGCGGCTGCAGCTACGATGATCTGACTGCCGAGGATGATGATCAGCTCTATGATACGGCCTTGCAAAACATGCTCGACGCTGATGAGGGCAAGACTTGGGCCGAGGGAAACATTCGCATGGGAGAGATCATTTTGATCATCGATTGCGACACCCGTGTCCCCGTCGACTGCCTGCTATATGGCGCTCTCGAGATGCATGAGAGTCCCGAGGTGGCCATCTTGCAACACGGCTCCGGCGTCATGCAGGTTGCCCACAACATCTTTGAGAATGGCATCACCTACTTTACCAACATCGTCTATACGGCCATCAAGTACGGTGTCGGCACTGGCGATGTCGCTCCCTTTGTTGGCCACAACGCCTTCTTGCGCTGGAAGGCCATCCAGAGCGTAGCCTTTGTAGACGCTTCGGATGGCGTGACGAAGTGGTGGTCGGACTCGCACGTGTCTGAGGATTTTGATATTAGTCTGCGCATCCAGATGGCCGGCATGGTTTGCCGTCTGGCCACGTACCACAGTGGCGGCTTTCAAGAGGGCGTCTCCTTGACGGTGTACGACGAGCTCAACCGTTGGGAAAAGTATGCCTACGGCTGCAATGAGCTGGTGTTCCATCCTTTGTAAGTTGACAACACCTCCGAACCCCGGTACATGGCTGATATTTGACAGTTACAAATGGATCTACAAGGGTCCAGTCACGCGACTGTTCTTCCGATTTCTGTGGAGCAATATGCCTGTCTCCAGCAAGGTTTCCATTATCGCCTACATCTTCACCTGTAAGACCATCAGCCTATCCCCAATCTCATTGCAAAACTGACCGTTGCAGACTACGCCATCGCCGCCGGTATGGCGCTCACCGTTGTCAACTACCTTATTGTTGGTCTGTTCTTTTCTACTCTGGACCACTTCTACACTCCTTCCTGGGGTATCTGGGTGTCTTTGCTGGTCGTTTTCAATGGCGTCGCCACTGTGGCTTTCAGCATGACGCGTCACAGGCTCAAGGAAAAGTCCTTTTGGGTCACCATCCTCGAGGCTGCCAAATGGCTACCCTTCCTGCTTCTCTTCTTTGGAGGTATCAGCATCAACTGCGCCAAGGCATTGCTGTGCCACGCATTCTCAATAAACATTGAGTGGTCCTCGACTTCAAAGGAGCTGGGGCCCACGGGAATTTACATTGGCCTCAACAAGATGATGCATCGCTTCAAATACACCTTCCTCATCTGCATTATTATAGCTGCAGGGATGATTTACATGGCCGTTGGGGCCCCTTGGGGATGGACAATTGCACCCGCAAAGTACTCTACTGGTACATATGCCATTGTGCCGCTTGCCGTGCAGGTGGGCTGTTCGTTTTCATTGCCGCTCTTCCTCGGCTTGACATAATCTTGTATGAATTGATGAAGCTGGTTTGGGGGTCAGTAAAGATGGATGGTTTAATACAGTCATATTTGGGATCTCGAACAACTAAATTTGATAACATGCCCATTATACGAGCGGGCTTTAGTCCATAATAGACTACATTATTATAAAAATAAATAAAACTAGATTGACCATATTAACGAATGACTTAAGGAAGCCAATGTCTCTTAATATGCTCCAAATACCCTATATTAAATAAGCATAATTGTTCCGCAACAGCCGCCACAGCACGGCAGGATGACCCGACTCGAGCCCTGTTTTAGAGTAATCATAATGCAGTTAGGATTTTAATATAATGGTTGGCATTCTACAAGGTTCACAATACCTCCGCAACTAATAACCAAATTAATAATGCACTACGATAAAATAGCTCATTATTTCCGGATAGCACTATTTCACTAGTAAGTAGCTAGCAATAACGGATACTATGTATGGTGTAACACCCAGTTTGAGAACAAATTCCATTACGGGAGTGAACCAGCCGTCTCTTTGTGGTCACTAGCCAACACCATGCCGATCAGGCCTTCTGCAGACCAATCTCAGCGCCAGGCTCTGGATACACTTGGCCAGGCAGCTGCTGCTCCCCAAACAGAAAGTCCTTATCAGCCGTCAGGTCCGCGTAATGCTGACGGTCACTGGCAGGCGGCAGCAGGGATGGAATCTCCGGCTTAGGGTCCACGAGGCAGGCTCGGCCGTTTTCCACCTTCATGTAGTGAGCGTTGATGCCAGGGGTAGACCAGAATGTCATGTTGGGGTCGTATTTCTCTTTGAGCTCCGAAAGGCGCGGGTAGTTGGTGCCCCAGAAAGAGGAAGTCCAGTTCGCTTCGGTAATGCTGGCCTGTTTCAAATATTAGACGTGTGTGTTTCCTGTAGAGGGGAAGACCTACCTCATTGATATAAGTTCCCATGTTGGGCGCGAGCTCTCTGAGGCCGTCGACGCTGGTTGTGTTTGTCTTGTAGGTTATGACCAGAGCTACGGCATCTCGCCAACCTGGGTTTGCTGACACGTTGGATCCGTCCCCTTGCGACTTTCCAGGCGGGGTGAGCTGGAGACCGAAGTTGCCACCAATTGAAGCCAAGGCCTCTGTGATATTGGGGCTTTTGAGATGCTCTGCAGCCAAGAGTCGGCTGTCGAATGGAACAATGCCACGGTTGTGCCTCTCTTGGGGAGTTGTGGGCTGCAGCACAAGATATCCGAAGGTCTCATCAAAGAATTGCTTGTAGTTGGAGTAGGTGAAGGGTCGCGTCTGGAACGGCGTCATGCCCTCAAAGCTCTGCATCTTCTCCAAAATGGGTCCCCAAATACTATTCGCCTTGTCAATTCCTGACTGGTTGTCTGGGTGAATCGCGAAGCCGCGAATAGTGTTAGTGTGGACGTAGAAGAAACCGCTGATGCCCTTCTCCTGCAAGCCTGGGAGCTCGCTCATGAGATAAGCTACCGCCTCGCTCATTGGGGTGACGCCTGTATCAAACTCGGAGGCGTTGAGCGTCGAGTTGATGTACCAATTGTAGCCTGTGACGGGGATGGTAGGGTACGCTTTCCAGGTGGCTTGTACGACAACTCCAAAGGTGCCTCCGCCGCCGCCACGAATGGCCCAGAAAAGATCTGAATTAGTTAGCTCATTAGCAACGCGGAGCTCACCATCAGGTGTAACAACCAGGGCCTCGAGCCACTGGTCAACACCGATACCGTACTGCTGAGTCATTGGTCCGTAACCTCCGTTCTGGCCAAAGCCACCACCGACAGCCACAGTTGCTATTTGTGTTAGTAGAAATCAGCGGTGGCGTAGGTCATGGGCTCTCACCTCCTGAGCCGCTAATAGTGAAGAGTCCAGAATCGGATACAGCGTTTATCAGCGGCTGCCCCGAGCGAGCCGGTCCAAACGTGACCGCAGCTTGGACGCCCTCTTTCGGAGTGATTATATTGGGCTCTGTACCGGGTTCAACAAACGGAACCCCTTCCTCGGTTGCTGTGTAGGATTCCAGGACGCGAACACTGTTAAACAGAGACATGTCAATAAGAAGACCTGAACCTGCGTCGCTGCGCGCCATTCCATCGTGGCCCGTGGTCAAAACGGTGAGCCGAATGCTGTGTTCTTTGGCAAATCGCACGGCCTTCTGGACATCCTCAATCGACCTAACCTGCAGACGGTAGTCGGGAAGAGTTTGGCCATCAGTGCTAGCATTTCCAGCAATGACTCCAGGCAGAGCAGCTTCCCAGGCATCCAGCGATGGCCAGTCTGCATCCGTGTGGAGCTTTCGGCATCCTGGAGGCGCCGTTTCTGCAGATGCACCAAATAGAGCGCCCGGAACAAAAGTCGCGGCCAACTGAAAAATATTGAAAGCTTTCATCTTGAATTAGATTGCAAGAATGGATGAAGACTTGTTGTGATGAATGGTTTCTTAAATCGAGGCATTTACCCTGATTTATATACTTATGGGTATGCGATTCTTCTGCATCATTGCTAAAAGTCGGTCTCGGTCTCGGAACCGAACCACCAGCATCCTGAAATATAGTCTTTTCAGACTGGAAGAAAACACCAAAGTGAATATTTTCAACATATGCCGGGACAAGAAGGGAAATACTTGTCGATCGGATGCAAGTGGTAAAAATCAAAGCGTCATGACTACTTCTTCTACACCAGGTAATCATATCAACCAGGTTGACAACGCCGTTGTAAACATCCCATTCTTGATTAATACCGATGTCAAGTCACGATAGGGTTAAGAACAAGCGAGACCACAACAGGTTGCAACTCACACAAATAATGTTGATCGTATTATTCGTATAGGATGCAATGTGACTAGCTGGCTTTAGTGGGGACAAGATCTGCAAGACGCAATGTTATTGGAATGACTTCCACTGAGTGTGACCCGATGACGTCATAGACCGTATACATCGTTACATGATTCGCTGAAACGGGCATCAATGCTCCCAAAACAAAAATACCATATTATCTCGCAAAATCTGGCCATGTAGTGGAGACGAAATATCCCCATAAATATGCAGAGAACCAATAAAAGCCATTACGAGAAGCCAAAACGCCGAGAAAAAAGCAAAAGGCTGCTCCACTCAATGGCCGGATTTTGTGAGATAATACGGTATCGAGCGACGAAGATCAGCTCCGTTCCAAGGAAACCAGTTGGCGAGCTGCCCTATTGCAGTCTAGAAACCAATTTGCAGCAAATGGAATGATATGGCTTTGCTCAAATTCAACTTCATATTGCTCAGTAGCAATGAATTGGGTTCTGCACTGTTCGTTGATAATGATAAACTTACCAATACAATTGGTCAGCAGTTTGTAGTTGCTGGGAGTGACTTGTCGATCGACTTGTCTTATTAAATCATCATTCCCGAAAGATATTGATTGTTTCCAATATACTGGATGTTTTCAAGACGCTTGTAACAATGGAGTGAGTCGACAAGGCGCAAGGCCGGCCTGAGCCACCACTTTAGGTGAACCATCCCCACTATGGCAATGCAAGCCCGGACCGAAAGCGAGACCGAATATGTGGCTCAAGTTGCTTGCGTTCGGTTACATGTTAAAAGAAATGTGATATATATCAGGAAGAAGCCCAATTGAACTCGACTTTCTTTTTCAACTAAATTCTACCATCAGCGGTTTCCAAGTTAAAGTTCAATTCTACAATTACTCGTTTGGAAGTTCAGGTCCTCTCCAGGATTAAGATCAATCACAAAACCTGCTAGCAACAACTTCAGTATGAAGGGAGACTGGGTGTTGGGCCTTGGAGGGCTGGTGGGTTTTGCCTTTGCGCCGAGTGTTAAGGCCGCTGCAAGCAACGCTTCCGCTTGTGACACTCTTAGGAGTGCATATGCAAACAAGACATTATTACCAGAAGATTCTGGCTACGATGAAGTAACAAAGGGTAACTAAGAAATATGACATGTCACGCATTGACTAACGTCAACCCTAGCTTCGTGGTCAACAGCTTCTTGGCTCCGCCCCGCTTGCGTCTTCATGCCCAGCGATGCCAATGAGCTTTCTGATGCTGTGAGTATTTTCAAAGCCACAAAGACTCAATTTGCAATCCGTGGAGGTGGTCATATGCCGATCAAGGATGCCGCCAACATTGACGCCCCTGGTGTCCTCGTCTCTTGCATCAACCTCCAAAAGATAAAATTTTCCGAGGACAAATCCATTCTCTCGGTTGGGTCTGGTCCACGGTGGGCCGAAGTCTACAACTACTTGAATGGAACTGGCTTGGCTGTTGTTGGCTCGCGGCTTGGTGCCGTCGGCGTTTCCGGGTTTCTCCTCGGTGGTGGATTGTCTTACTATAGCTACCAGAAGGGCCTCGCATCAACCAACGGGAATGTTGTAGGCTACGAGGTGAGTCCTTCAGCTTCATCGGCAGCGATCCCGACTGACAAGCTCAGTGCGTTTTGTCAGACGGAACTATAGCCTACGCGACCGGAACAAACGAATATTCCGACCTATTCTGGGCACTGCAAGGAGGTGCCAACTCCTTCTGCTTGGTCACCCGATTTGACCTCAAAACCTTCTCATCCCCGGAAACGATGATCGCCGATGCATCATACGGAAGTGGCAACGACACAAAGGAGTCGTGGATGTCCAGTGTGCTGGACTTGGCGCACAACGGGGACGAAGACCCCCACGCAGCCTCCATACCGCTCGCTCAATTTGCCGAGGGCTATGCGGCGCCCCAATACCATTGCACCCTCTTTTACAACGGGAATTCGACTTCCCCGGGCATTTTCAAGAACTTTCTGGGAGGCAAACTCACCCCGATCCTCGATGACCCAACGCCGTTGACACCCCAGGCAAATGGTACTGCCTTGAATGCTTTGTCGCTGGCAAACTATGCCGCTATGACCGGTCCTGCCTTTGAATCCGGGGGTCCATCGTACGGCTTGCGGCAAAGGTTTCATCTGGTCCCAACTTTGGCGACGCCAGAGGCACTGTCCATTGTCCATGACACATACTTTACCGCCGTCCAGGCACAGCTGTCAAATGTCTCGTCATTCATCACCGGTCTCGCAGTCAACGCCATCACCCCGACGCTCCTCAAGGCCACAAATGCTGCTCCCGGCGCGCTGCAAGGTCTTGACGAAACTCCAGTCCTGTGGATCGAGGAAAGTTGCAGCTGGGGCAATGAAACGGATGACGCGCCCATTGAAGCGTTTTTCCGGACCATCAATGAGGAGATTGATGGGAAGCTCAACGCGGCTGGCCTCAAGGCAAAGTACTTCTGCCTCAACTACGCAAACATTGATCAGCCCGTTTTTGAGACCTATTCCAATTCTAGCTTCTGCAAGCTGAGAGAGGTTCGAGAGAAGTATGATCCAGAGAGGGTCTACACTGATCTGCTTCCTGGTGGGTTCAAGCTTGATTTTCATTAAGCGCGCTTTGGCTGCGTCTTATCCGGGCGTTGCCTTGAAAGAAAAGTAGGCAATGCGTGTTATTATAACCCAGGCCCGAACTATCTGGACTTAGCGCTTTGATAAGATTGATGCAGAGATTTCCGAGCTCAAAATAAACCATTAAACATATCACTGTTTCACAGGGGGTTCATCTCTCTGATAAGAAAACATTATCATAAAGTAGAGGCAAATCAAGAAAGGGCGGAGAAGAAAATTTGGTATTACGGCTTCCAGAAATTTATAGGCAGATCTTGCGGTCAGAGCCAAGCACAGTTGCTGGGAGCGCAAGTAGCTGTGTGACCAACTGATCCCTCAAGACTGGGAATCAAGCATTGTCTAATTTGGAGTATAACTAGGCTGAAGGTGCAAGGTCAGGTGTCGGTTCAACGACCTCATGAATACTTCATGTACCAACTGTTAGGGGCGCGAAACAAGATGCCTATCGCAGAAGGCTTCTCTCCATCCCAGTTCTGAACAATCCGGTCTGTTGGTGCATAAAATAGGGATTGGTGCTCCACTGCGCGATCCACTAGAGAATCCAATAGAGCCAAGGATAAAACCACATCTTGTCCAACAGCGTCGAAAAGAGATCTCCTCAATTTTTCACCTGTCAATCAAACCCATGGTATCGCCGCCTCCAACAACACCATTGTTAACAATAATGCCCTGTCCCGCGAGCATCCCACCGCCTCAGAACTTTCTCCAGATGCCAGTGTCAATCACCCGCACATTGTTTCTCATCAGAGGACGGTTCAATAATGCCACCGACAGATTGCAGAACATCTCCACGCTCTTCTCCCTGGTCCTCATCTACGCAGAATCCTGGTCAACGAAAGTCCAGGCGTATCTCCAGTGCTCCCCTTCGCTCACAATCTTGATGATCAAATAGCTGGCAAAGTCGAAACAAATTGGTCTCTAGGGACTGCCGCCTGGTCAGGCGCCAACAATTACCCTGTTCTCATTCGTAAATGTCTCGTATCGTACGCTGTCTGCATGCAGTTTTTCCCACCTAACTCTAACATCACTGCATAGAATCACCAAACCACCAACGACTTTTTGAGCAACTGGGAGAGTGGGTTGGCTCTGTTGGTAACCTCGTTGCAAATGATGATGAATTGATGGCCTGTGTGGAAGGGATAGAAACTCTGGCTTTGCTTGGCATATTTCAGGCTGATGTTGGCCATCTACCTGCTTACCCAAAGCATCGAGGACGATCTGGATCATGCCGCAGGTAATATGGACAGCGCCTGGTGGGCGGTGCCGAACTCCCCATCCAGACAAAACCGAGACGTGGCTTCCTCGCCAGGACCAGTTTCAACACCCGTTGACGTCGGCAAAACGATTGCTGGTATAATGGAGAAACACATAAACAATGAAACTGAAAAAAAAAAAAAAACATACAACATAAGGGATTCGCTGATCGTTACCGACTCAACTACTAATCCGCCCCTCACCAGCTTGACTATGGGAGAGCGGACGGGATCCCGTATTTTCTGGTGGGTATGGTCGTATGTGCTTGTGGATACCGCTGCACGAGTATTTATTGACAGTGCCATGAGAACTTTGCAAAACGTGGTGCCTAAAAGTACAAGCGTATCAACTAGAATCTCGGAAAGTTTTTGAGTATTTCGGACAACTAACCCAAAGCGCAATTGCAACTTATGGCGTAGTATAGATGACATCGTATGGCTAGTCGCATCACTATGAATCTGCAAGTGCGAAACCTGACGCTCTTGATCCTCCTTCATCTCCCCTATCTAACACGGCATTAAGAAGACCGATTCTCGCATGACCGCCAGGCTTGTATGCGTGCCAGCAGGGCTGTGTGACAACGATTCCTCGTACTCCGAGACAACAACCTCATGGACATCACCGGGAGAAATATAAATTATTCAGCCTTGGTCACACCTATGACCCTATTACTCGGTTACCTGTCGCATGAGTTTGTCAAAGGCGAAGACAGGGCTTCGCACCGAGGCCTGGTGGAGAGGCCTTTACTAATGTTTCGAGGCCACCATTTTGACCAGTTAAACTGCATTTAATATTACTGGTGCCGAGGAGCGGGGCCACCAGTTCGAGGGGTTTTTGACTGTCATTTACTGATAAGCAGCCTCTGGCTGAAGACTCTGATTTTAATCCTCCAACATTGCTGTTTCTTGATACAATATTAACCGAACTACGGAATTTAGATACTTCTCAGCAGGCTGTATCTGTCAAGGAGAATTCCCTCCACTCCCTTGTCGACTCGCCCAACATGGAAGATTGGGTCTTACAAGGCATCGATACAACACACTAGTCCATGGTAAACCAGAGCATCAATGGGAAGGCGGTTCAGTCTGCACAGAAGTATAGGACCGAGAAACCGGGAGTGAATGATACCTCAAGCGTCTAATAAATCGTACAAGTGTCCTTGTGTTCGCTGGGTTGACATACTATTGCGGCTTGGTCCGCCGTAAGCTTCTTAGCAGCTGTTATTCGCACCGGTAATCACGAGAATTGTGATTATTGACTTATCTTTTGGCCTGACGGGCTACTAGACGTAAAAGGGGGTGTAGATCCTTACACATACCGAGCCCATTCCACGATTGGATTAACCAAACTAGTTCTTCTTCATGGTATAGGCGTGTATTAAGAGAATTGATTTGGTAGTTTTTAATTTGTTTGTCCTTGAAAAAAAAGTCCTTGGACATGAATTCGAAGACAAAATTGCCTATTCAGGTCAGATGCAGTAACCCACTTGTTTCTGTGGGTCATTATGGTCACGCTGATGGTGAAGTTGGAAAATATTCCGAGATCTGCTCTCGGCATTCTTTCCGCTTCCGGTTAAAATCATAGCTGACATCTCGTAGCAGCTCAGGGGGATTTCGCCTCGCAGATTGTGACTGCGCTAGATTGGATTTTGGATCGAGTTGACGGGTATCGCGTGGAAAAAGCAGTGTTATGTGTTACTAGATTAAATCGTACATGGGCGGCAGTCGGACCGCACTTACCAATTCATATATGCAGTGCATAACTCAGACTATTTAGATATATATGGTTACTTCTAAATACCGGCATATATTTAGCCGCGGCAAACAGATATACGACCCCAGTTTCAACTTGCTAGTCTAATTTCGGCATGAGCATGATGGGCGCCTCATTGCAACAGACTGCAATTGGAAAGTGATCCGATTTGCTAAATGTTACTAATCGGGTACCTTAATAATTTGTATTTCAGCCCGAAATTTCCCCATTTCTTTTTTACGATATTTTTCAAGCATCTGTGATCAAGCTCCAATCAGCCATGTTCTCTATCACAGGAAAAACCGCCATCATTACTGGCGCCGGATCTGGTAGATTTCCTGATGGTAACTCTTAGAAACACTAAATCTAAACCGCTAACTATGTTGGTCAGGCATTAATCTGGAATTCGCGGTCCTGTTACTGGAGCGCGGATGTAATGTCGTCATCGCTGACCTATCTCTTCGGCCGGAAGCTCAAAGTGTGATCGAAAAATATAGCGGCAATACAGGTGGTCCTACTGCTATTTTTGTAAAGACGAATGTGGTTTCGTGGCAAGCACTAGAAAATGCATTCGAGGAAACATTGAGGCATTTTGGAGACTTCCATTTGGTTTGCCCTGGAGCTGGTGTATATGAGCCGAACTGGTCTAGTTTCTGGCACCCGCCTGGCTCGTCGTCCAGCACAGATTTGGTCCATGCTGACCATTACGCTTTGCTTGACATAAACCTCACCCACCCAATTCGCACAACACAAATGGCTATTTCGCATTGGCTGCACCCACGTGAGAAATCTAGGCACGGGATTCCTGCCAAAGTATCACCAGACAACCCAAAACGAATCATCCACATATCATCGGTGGCGGGGCAGATGCCTAATTTTAATGCGCCTCTCTATAGCGTATCCAAGTTTGGCATCACGGGGTTTGTGCGCTCTCTGGAACCATTGGATGTCATGCATGGCATTCGTGTGAGCGCAGTAGCACCTGGACTAGTTCAAACGCCACTATGGACTGAGGATCGCGACAAGATCAAATTCATAGATCCTCAAAAGGATAGATGGATAACGCCACGCCAGGTTGCTGAAGCAATGCTACGGTGTGCTGAGGATGACAGTCTTGGTGGTGGTACGGTTCTGGAAGTAGGAATAGACTGTACGCGAGTTGTGGAAGTCCTCAACGATCCAGGCCCAGACAGTTCCCACGCGAAGGGCCTCAGAGCAGCTAATGCAAAAGAAAAGGGGAAAGCACAGATAGAACACTGGCTAAACAGCGACGAGGTTTGGGGGGGCCCATGAGATTTTGGTACTGTTCAGAGGATTTTGATTGAATGGAAAATCACAAAAGCACGTCCCAAGACAGTTCCACCTGACAATTGCGAAGAATCTGCATAGCGCAGTCTTCAGTGTGGAGAAGGGATTAGTTGAGGAGATCTCTTGTGTTGGGTGGAGATCATTCCAGGCAATTAAAGATGAGGAATTGTGTTAGAGAGGGTCATGATAATGAAGAGGGTTCAAAGTTGAATCGTGACGGTGTTGCGTAGAGATGGGCGGGATTAGTGTGTCACATTGCCGGTTGCGTCCATATTCAAGTGAACGCTCCGCTAATTCGTGAGAAAATAGTGCCTTTTATCCGTTTGACACAATGTTTTGCAATCACGGACATATGTGACAATGGAAGTGCGGGAATATTTTACTGAAAGGTTCGAAGGTGATGATACAATATTTTTATTCACGCATATGGATGACCTTAGAGATATATCGCCAGCTTTTGATGCTTGACATGGCTCCAGAGTTGAGTGATATGGAATCGGCCTGGCCAAGCCCGAATGGGAAAACGTTTCGCTGCCGTATTCTGATGAAAAAAAATCAGCCTCGTCGGTTGAACCTTCTAGGTCAGAATTCATGGCCTCCCAAAGCGAAAACAACATCCAGCATCAGGTCATTGTTTATTTACCTGAAAAGGAACACTTTGGCGAATTGTGGTGAATTTGGCTAAAGAAGGCCAACCAAGATGTTATGGTGTACAAGCCCCATCATTTTATGATCAGCTGCGCCACAGAGACCAGTCGCCCCATTTCACATTGTGGCTAGTGATAACAAATCTGAACTCGTCTCAACGGAGCGCTCATAGCTACCCTAGACACCCTCACCTAAACTTCCAAGGACCTATCCTCTGTTCCGTTGTGATTGCTTTGCGTTCATCTGACATTTCAGCCATGTGATAATCGAATAAATATATTTCAATTGCACTTATTCATCATCATTGTCGTAAATTATGATACTGGCCCTGTTGCAGCGAAGCCACAGCTGTAGAACAGTTTTGTAGCATACCAGGACAAAATCAGATGACCGCAAGATTCATTGTACACACAAACAACAGGGTTCACCAATGAAACACGGTCGAATCTTGGACTTGAGTTAGACTAGCACTTGGGTGTCACAAGTGTTTCTTCTCTTCAGTTTGACCTGAAGATCTGACAACTAGTGCTCCAAAAAGCATGCACCCATCCACATAGATTGGCGCCCCCATTTACAGAGTTGCAGCCCATACATAATGAAAAGACAGGCGAATTGACTGAAAGTAGACCGCCGAGCGAATTTTCTACAACCCCTTTTTTGTTACTGGCCTTCGACAAGATGGATCTTTTTGTAGAGAACGATCCATATTAATATCCCAGCATGAGGAAATACTCTAGCTGATGATGGAGAGCGCGTGTGTCCGGGGACAGTTGTATGGGGATCAAAGACATTCAGTCCGAGAGAGAAAGCGGGTATGCCGTAAAAGCTCACAAAATCCGTCTATGGTATGGAGCCCTGTGCCCAAGACCTTTTAACTGGAAGTGGTTAGCACATGACGCCTTCGACGGTTATGATTTGGTAGCCATATATCCGAGCCCGAGCCATTTCCTGTTATAGTTTGGTTGGAATGTTATCAATGGTGGTTTCGACAAGCCACACCCACAACAAGGATGGATTTCGTGCGTTTTTACAGTATTGCACTTGTAGCTGATACAAATACAGAGCAAAGAAGCGAGTCGATATGGGTGGTTGGGTATACATGTGGAATATAAGTGACGGATACGATTATTTCTTCTTTAATTCGACAGCTTTGGTTTCCCTGCCATTGGAAATTGCTCCCATTTCCGCTATCCGTCTTCCAGTGTAACGCCATCGTGAGACGGGATTGAATGCAAGAGGCATCTTCGGGTTGGGAACCTGGGGCGGAGGGCGTTGTATCAGAACGCATTCTAGCTAATCAAATCCATATCTTATCCAAATTGATCCAGGTTATTCGTGTGGATGTGGAATCTTGACTCAAAACTTTTACCTCGGCTCTTGTGGACCTGCCTGTTGGGAGCGCGGAACTGGCTGAGCTGAACAACTGCGTGTCTCAGAGCTTTGGCTGTTTCCCCTAGCCATACGCCACTCAAGCGTCAGCCGCCACAGCGGGGACCAGACGGCTCACTTTGGGCGTTATGCTTGGGTGGCACATGGAGGCTTGCGTGGAGGGAACGTGATAATTGGCCCCTGTCCTGCTACACGGTGCATTTCTGCATCGAGATGATGTGACCGGTGTAACAATTTACAAAGATAATGCATGCGACCGGTTTCGAGAGCAGGGAATTGAGGGTTCTGGCGGTAGGCTAGATGTCATGTCTCACGTTAATCTCCACATTACAGTCTTTGCCGACCGCTTTTGGCCTCTTGTCCGGCATGTTGACTAATCGGCCGATGTCGAACAAGATTTTAACTGGAATGAGCTGATCGTTGACTCGTTTATTTTAACCGCAGCTGTTGAATCAATCAAGGCCTCTGGACGTGATGTGCTGGCCCGCATGTGGCTGTCGGCTTTGCGACTATCGTTGGGCCACCCTGACGGTCAAGCGCGAAAATCTCACGTTGATCATGGCTGATTGGAGGTAGATTGGCGTTTACAGCCCATGGGAAAGGGATCGGGCCACTAGCGGCTATGCTGTTCCGGCCTGTCGAGGCCAGCGCCAAGTTAAAAGGTTCAGGGAACTCAGAGCGTATGGTCTGGAAGCAGATTTAACCCTGCCATCGGTACCATGCCGCCATTTAGCCACTAACAAGCTTTCCGGAGTCGGTCACCACCGCAAAAAGCCACAAACGTGGCCCGGCTACGCTTGTATTTGACCCTCGTTCCCCCTGCACCCGGCGACAAACTGCCTTTCCCTCCTATCCTGTGAAGCACATGGCATTTTTGTTGTCCCGGATCCAGTTGATCAATATCTCATGACCTCCCCACTGTGGTTGCCCAGTCCATTTCCTCTCGTCACTTCTAAATGCTGTATCTTGCTCACCCTTAAGGACTCGCTTGAAGAGCCCTCATACCCATATTAAACCTGGCGTGGAAGCATGCACCCCGCAAATTATTTTGTATGTACACCCTCGGCCTCTAGATCCTCGACTCACCAAAAACATTTAGTTTGCGTCCTGGTTTATGTTCGCATTGTCTGTCTGTTTTGTTTTGGCCCGTTTTTACGTACGGATACATCACAAGAGACGATCAGGATGGGCATCGGAATCGCTCCTCGTGCTGTCTCTAGTCGTAATGCTTTTTCTAGAAATTTTAGACACGATCTTGCGAGTTCACCCACCAGAGGATTACGCGACATATTATAAAGTATGTGTCTACTTGCGCATTCTACTCTCACGTGAGCTGACCATACCGGCAAGTTGTATGTCGCTGGCAGTATATTATTTGAAATGGCTTACTACTTTCCGAGAACTAGCCTTTTTTTATTCTACTATGAACTATTTCCCATATCAGAAGAAAGGCTGCGACTTTGCCTATATGGGACAATGGCCTATGCTGGCTGTGTATTTACAGCTACTCCCTTTGTTGTCCTGTTTTGGTGTGGCAGTGATGTATCACAAAATTGGTGAGTACTGGAAGCCTCATATTCTTTGGTATTCATAGACTGAGTCATTATAATTTAGGTCACCGGTTCATACTTGCACAATGTTTGACACTCACTCACCGTGGACCGTTTCCTGGTCGCTTAATATAGTTACAGAGTTGCTTTGTACGTCATGGTCTTTTTCCGTCCGTCGTGAATGTGTAATTACTAATGTGTGGCGCAAGTGTTTCTTCTGCCTTTTGGAATGCTGCCAACCTTGAAATCTTTGCAAAGAAGAGAAAAGGCGAGCATTACTATCATGTTCCTGCTTGGTGCTATGACAATTATGATGAGCATCACGAGATTTATTCTCTATATTCGAACAAGTAGTGGTGATGAGACATGTAAGCATCGGTGCCAAAGGGCGGTTCACGTCTGTTCCTCTTCCTGCGTGGCTAATAAAATGCAGACATCCTTGGATGGACAGAGATTGCCACCCAGATTATCATTGCAACTCTCCCAGCCCTACGCCCGCTACTCCGTCTCATATCTTCTCGAGTGAGAGAAGTTTCAAGACAGAAG
The DNA here is from genome assembly GCA_013406985.1 of Calonectria crousiana. NCBI lineage: Eukaryota > Fungi > Ascomycota > Sordariomycetes > Hypocreales > Nectriaceae > Calonectria > Calonectria crousiana. Next base: position 1,031,585 of record VTGD01000002.1, on the reverse strand, counting down.
CGAACATTATCATCCAGTAATAGTCGAGAAGGCGGCTCATCTCAGGGTTCAAAAGTGACAGGGAACAGCTCAACCCAGGCTGGCTCTGGGCGACATCTCAGCGATGCGGATATTGCACATATGATGGCATGAGACTTGCATTCGACACGTGTTTTGAATTTTAAGGTACTTTTAGAGAGCGTGTTTGCATCGGTTTGGAGTTTAAAAAGGCTGGTCATGGTTATGGACATATGAAATGTGTTTCATTCTGATGGATAAATGGGCATTTGCGTAGTTTATTCGGACCTTTACAACAACTATGTGTTATTAGAGAGAAGGTACGAACCTTTAGGGGATTTAGTCATACCAAACCCAAAGATTTTGAATTAATGATTAATGAATAAGAATCTGGACAGATGTTGCTCCTCGCTGCAGGATGGTTTAAACGGCGCGAACTTGAGAATCGCGCTTGCAGGTGCAGGAGTCACAGGGTCTACAACTACATTGTAAGCATGAACTATCTGGCTGGGAGAGTCGGCCCACGATAGCAAAAATTTGAGCTTTATAGAGAATCAAAGCAATGTACACACAGCAGAACCCTCAATTTGCTGAATGGTACCTCCTTGGAAGTTGCGGTGATTAAATAACTAATAGATCATTGGTGGAACGAACTTTGAGGCTTGAAAAGTCCGAATTTGTTCTTTCGTGTCGAAGAGTCCTAATTCAAGATAGTGAGACAAGGTCCAGCACTTGACTACAGCTCGCCTGAAGATATTGCCAGAGCTCACCAACAGCCTCTTGATAGCACTAAACCAGTCATTTCTACCCCGTATATTGTCCGTAGAAGACTCTACACCAGAGGAACAGCTGAAAAATAAATGGACGGCTTCTTCCTTGTACATCGGAGGTGTCGATGCGGTAAATCTATTCCTGGCCTGATACGTTTGACCCGTGTTAACATGCTGCCAGACGGTTTCAGCAATATCAGCTTTCTCCCTAGCTGCCACCACATTCCCAGAGATCCAGAAAAAGACACAGGAGGAGATAGATCGCGTCATCAGCCATGGCAGACTGCCGTCCTTCTCAGACCGCCTCAACCTGCCGTACATTAATGCTATTGTCAAAGAAGCTCCGCGCTAGCTCTTGGCTTATGGCGCACTCTATCTCATCATCGCTCAGCCTTTTGCCGTTTTTAGTATTGCACAAGTAGCAGAGGAGGGAGAGAAGGACAATATTCCGTCAAGAAGGCTGTTTGGTCAAGGGATCATAAGTCATCCGGAGCCATTTCAGGCAAATATCAAGTCGAGGTCTCCTCACCACGGGGAATTGATTCAGTCACTTGAGCAAATTTATCCGTGAGAAGAAAGCGATGCTGGCGTTCTGGAAGGCCTAGAAATTTAGAGATTATTGATTATCCAATCGGGTTCCCTCCGTGACAAAAGTTATCTTACAGAACATCAAGCTCCGAACTTGATTACTTTAATGGTTGGGAAATTGGACATAGCGTTCACTATAATCAATCTTATCTCGATTAATAAATTTATTTCATACCATTGTGACAACCTTTTGATTCATATTTCGCTCATTCCATTGGGTTTGCAGCCCGTAGCTAACAGTAACACAACCCATGGGAGTTAGGCAACCAACTGCAAAAGCTCTGTAACAGAATGTTTCTCAAAGTTATAAACCAAAGTTTTGATACTCTCTGCCCTACCATTTCCAATAGCCGGCTCCACTAGTTTAAAATATTTCGCCTCAATGCCCTCAATGCTGAAAGGATGTTCAGCCTCACCCAATGGATAAGGAATATCAAGTTGCGTTTGCTCCCCATCCACATATTGAATGAGCAACTTGCATCCAAACGCAAGAACCGAGCAGTCCTCGACGCAAATAATCTTTTCGGAAAATTGGTGAATCGCCTTGTCATTGAGCCGCTCGTAACACTTCATACCCGTGTTGGACCCATACAACCAGGCGTGCGCCAGCTGGAAGTAGGCGGAGAATTGGGCATCGACAACATTCTTGGGATGAAGCTTGTTTGGGATCCTGGAGCCAACCACGATGTGATTTTCTTTGCTAAGAGACACGATAATCTTGTCAACCTCGCGATCCTTTGAGGCCTCTCCATGAAAACCGGCCATTTCTATCATTCCATGAGTCATTCGACATGCGGGGAATGGCTTCAGCGCAGTCTCTAGGAAAGTCCACTGAACACCAAGGTCATCGACGAGTGCCGATACGCTATACTTACCCTTCGGGCTATAGGCGTGCAAGAGTCCCAGCCTGCCCTCGATCGGTTTGGTGGCACCAATCACACCAGCCTCTGCCAACGAAACACACAAGAAAGCATCGTGAACTGCAAATCCAGGATGCAGTCGCTTGTTCCAGCTTCCGTTTTCCAGATATTGCATGGATCCCGAGGCTTTGGAAAGAGCCAAACCAAACGCATTCATAATTGTTGACTCGGGCAACCGCCTCAAGAAGCAAATGGTAGCAACGGCGCCAAAGATGCCGCAGGTGCCCGTGTTGTGAAACCCTCTCTCGTATGCTGCATTTCCCAGCTCGCGCCCCAAGCGGCAGATGACTTCGTATCCTATCGCCAGGGCGAGCATGAATCGATCGGTGTCGGCTCCGTCACTGCCCAACAGCTCCGCTTGGGCAAGACCCGCAGATATGGCACTGACGCCGGCATGCAGCGTCCCGGGCGCATAGGTGTCATCAAAATCCAGCGAATGACCAAGGGTCGCGTTGAGGAGGCCTGCGAACTGCGGGTGGAACTTTTTCCCATTGAGAACCACAGTGCTGTTGCCCCCAACAGCGCCGAGAGCGAGAATGCCCTTGAAGATGGACTCGGTGGATTCACAGTCGTGTGCGGCGGCGATTGTGACGCCCAGGTAGTCAATTAGGTACTGCTTCAAGTGAGACCTGATGGTCTCAGAGAGAATAGCGGTATCGGCATTAGCGATGAAGCTCGCATAGATTTGGGTGACAGGAATGCTGTCAATCGCGACGTCTTGATCGCCTCCATTACTTTCTCGCGTGGGAGCCGTAGTTGGTGACATTTTGAATGAATGGGCTGCCAACAAATGTTGTTTTTTAGAGTGTAATGTACAGAATGACCTGATTTCTATTTTGCTACGGATGTTTGATAGACACAATTACCTTGGTGATAGCGTGCGGGGTTGAGAATGCAATCCAATCGGCAGTAACGGTACTTTTCAACCAAGCAGCCAAGAGACTCGTTTTGCGGAATACTCGGGTTTATATCCGGTGTTGTAGCCGGAGGGGCCCATGATCTTCATGGATGCGGGGTTGTGGAGGGCACGGCGGGGAGAGATCACGGCGCGCATTGAAAAGTGTCAAGACGAACGTCGCGGAGGGAATAAGCGGAGGCTGATAAGTAATACACCTGTGTTCATATTGAGCGATTTACTGCCTGGAATTCAGCCACAATACAAAGTATTGCTGGTGACCTACCGCCGTGATCATCCATGTCTTACTTGATGCCGTGTTGTACCGATTGCCGATTTTGAGCCATATAGCCTACTTATCGCAGATAGCCGACGTATTACTCCGCGTGCCGGTTGCGCTCAGCCTCCGTGTCGTTACTCGCAAGACATGTGCAGATGGTAGTGTATGGGCATGGCGTCAGGGTGCTACGGTTGATGACCAAACAGCTCCGAGCGATGCTCCTTACTTAAAAAGAAAAAACGGTCCGACAGTTGGCATGAAATTATCGGTGGAAACGGCAAATGAATCAATGCAAGTAAAATGCCACCAACTGCCATGTTTGTGTGTCAGGCCTCGACTCATAACTAGCTGTGGCTTAGTCGCGTTAGTGGCGGTGTGCCCGTCGCTGCGCAATGGTTCCGAGTTCTGGGTGGATGGCTCCTGTGCAGTGTCTTACTAGTTTATTATCTGGAGCCTTCTACATGAGTCATGGGGGGAGAGGGAGGGGCCGCGATGGGAAAAAGGAGGGTGGTGGGGGAGGGCTTTCAGACCCGTGTGATCATGCGAGTAACGTGTCCCAAAGTAGTGTGGGGGCTGGGGTTAATCGGGTCAGCCTGACGGCCGTTTTGAAGACTTTGGTGGGTGTGGATAAGTGACAGGTGATGGCAGCGAGGTATTCGAGGTGAGACATTGTGCGACGCACCTGTTGGTTATCAAGGAAGTCCATCCACCTCCACCTGACACAGTCTCGAAGGCGCGACATGTTGAGGGCCCGATATCAAATTTCTGCCGAGCCCAGTTGATTTAGTATTTCATCATGTGTTATATGGTATTGAGGCTGGTAGTGAAGGGTTGGCGTGGTGTAACCCTCATTTACTGGTAGAATGGAATAGGAGGAGTTTAGACCTCAGCACGCAACAAGCGACGGAGCCGCAGTATATATAGAACCAGTTTGATAAAGGATCAAGGCGGTAAAAAAGTACCATCACGCGACAAACCCACACTAACAAACAACGGCGAGACAATCACTTCTAGCCCCGTTCTGGCTAGATACAAATCCGTCACACACACACGCACACACACTCACTCACACACCCCCTTATCATGTCCCCCATTTTACTCGCCATGTCCGCTTTCTTTCCAGACCTCAGTTTCTCAACATCTCAACTCGTTTCGTAAACCATGGACGAGAAGCAGCCCCTCAACGGGAGGATGAGCGTTGGTGCCGCCAGGGACAAACGCAAATCCGGATTGGGTTCATACTTTGCAGTCCTGGTTTTAGGGTTACTTTGTTTCATCACTCTTTATTCGCGCCTACCAGCCACCAAAACTGAAAAGAGCAGGACTCTTCGCTACCCTGGTGAGAGCGTACTGTGGACATCCTGCGGCGACTCGTTCGGGCGCCAGGTCGAGTGTGCAGACATCACTGTCCCCATCGACCAGTTCAACTTGACCCAGCATGTTGGCAAGACGTTTCAAATCCCGCTGGTCCGGATTAGAGGCAAGGCCGGCTCCAAGAACTTGTTCATCAACCCTGGAGGCCCTGGAGTGAGCGGCACTGGCTTTCTTCACCGCAAGGGGGCTTTTCTCAGCAAAATCGTCGGTGATGACTTTCACCTCTTGTCATTTGATCCACGTGGTGTCAACGCTTCGTACCCGCGGGCTTCTTGCTATCCCAATGCCGAAATGCGTGCAAAGCATTACGTGAAATTGGATCGTGATTCGACCAGCGACAGTGCGAAGCGCTATGTCTGGGCGCGAAACTTTGTTAGGGCGTGCGACGAAACCATGGGCGATCACGGAAAATACATCAATACACCACAAACGGCAGCCGACATGAACAGCATCCTCGACGCTCTTGGTCAGAAGGACATGGTGTATTGGGGCCTTAGCTACGGCACCTTGCTCGGGCAAACTTATGCGTCGCTGTTCCCGGAACGATCGCAGCGAATCATCATCGACGGAGTGGTCAATCAAGTCGATTGGTACTACTCCTTGATCCAAGAGGATGACTTTATCGACACGCAAAATGTCCTCGATGGCTTTTTCGAAGAGTGCATGAAGCATGCAGACAGGTGCGCCTTGTCCAGGCTTGCAAGCACCAAGGAAGGCGTCCAAGAGAAGGTGATGGACTTTTTGGAAGACATGAAGCAGAACCCGATCCCGGTCTACATCAGCGCTAAGCTTTACGGGACGATTGAGTATGCATCCTTCTGGAACAAGGCCATATTCGGCAATCTGTACACACCCAGCACCTGGTTTGAGTTGGCGACGCAGCTAGCAGAGCTAATGCAGGGTAACGCCACGAGCGCCTTTTTGGAATACGGCGTCGAGGATCCGTCCGAGGCGACCGACAACGCCCGCGACGTGGTGCAGCTAAACGACGGCATGTCGGGCGCCGAGTACTGGCCCCAGACCAGAGAGGCAATGCTCGAGACGCTCGCGCCCCTGTACAACCAGTCCTCGTTTGCGTTTTTCTGGAACAGGGGCTACTACGCCAAGCAGCAGTGGCGCATCGCGCGCACGCACACCTTCAAGCCGCTCCGCGAGGGCATCCAGACGGTCCACCCGATGCTGATCCTCTCGACGACGTATGACCCGGTGACGCCGCTGAAGTCTGCAAAGCTCGCCGAGATGAGCCACGTTGGCTCGCGGCTGGTCGAGGTCAAGGGATACGGGCACTCGTCCATCGGGCTGAGATCTGCGTGCGTCGCTCGGCACGTGCGGGGTTTCCTTCGGATGGGCACCATGCCGGAGCAGAATGCGACGTGCGAGGTGGACGCACCGTACTTCCAGGAGCGCGACCCGGAGGAAGGCGTGTGGGCGAAGCTCGCGGCCGCCAAGACGGAGGAGGAGCAGATCCGGGTCGGGCAGGATCTGCTGGCCCAGCACATGGACTGATGGGATGTGTGCATGGATTCGAGCACATATGATGCATGATACCACGTATATGAGTGCAAAGTTTTAACGGCCGGCAATATACATAGACACAGGATATGGGTGGTGTTTGGGGACGGATATTAGTTACTTTATAACATGACTTCTTTTCTTTGACAGCTCCTCTTTGACGGTTCTTGATGACAAAGTTTTGTTTAAACTCGACTAGTATGATGACTTTAAATTCCGACTTATTGAAATTGCCGTCTTTCTGTTTGTGCTGTAATCCAGCCATGCGGTGAAGCCAAAGGAGGGGCAACGCACACCTGTGGCTGCCTGCGACGTGTGTGTGCGCCTGCTTCAACCCCACTTTGTCGTCACCACCTACTTGTTTATGTTGGAGCCTCGACATCAGCATCAAAACGGTGTCAGTTCAAAAAACGAATAGAAATAGAAAAGACAAAATCAATCATGCCGACTGAAGGAGTTTGGATCTCCCCGACCGGGAAGAAGACATTCATCCCTCTGGAGAATAATCCCGAAATCTTCAACACCCTCATCCACAAGCTCGGCGTGTCGTCAAACCTGGGCTTCCACGATGTCTACAGCCTCGATGAGCCGGACCTTTTGGCCATGATTCCGCGCCCAGCCATGGCTCTCATCTTCATCACCCCGGCACCCATGTACTACGCTGTTCGAGAAGCCGACAAAACTCCGGTCAATGTCGAGACGCTCACCTACGACAAGTCGGGCGACCAGGAGCCCATCGTGTGGTTCAAGCAGACCATCGGGCACACGTGCGGCCTCATGGCCCTGATTCACTCCGTCGCCAACGTTGAAGCGAGGCCGTATCTGGACAAGGATTCTTTGCTGGACCGCTTGCTGGCCGAGGCGGTGCCCCTGAAGCCGGAACAGAGGGCCAAAGTGCTCTACGATAGCGAAGAGCTGGAGAAAGCCCACATGAGTGTGGCCGTCTTGGGAGATTCAGCAGCACCGCAGGCTTCAGAGCCCAACGGTCATCATTTTATCGCTTTTGTAAGGGGCAAGGATGGTCACTTGTGGGAGCTGGAGGGAGGTTCTGATGGTCCCGTCGATCGAGGACTCCTCTCAGATGGAGCCGACATGCTGAGTGATGAAGCGTTGGACAAAGGCATTCGGAAGTTTATAAAACACGCTGATGGAAACGTCGAGTTCAGCATCATTGCATTGGCAAAGGAGCAGGGGAACGAATGAGAGACTGGCCTGGTATCGGACGGAGAGTTGAGTGGCTCTCGATAGCGAGTACTTCCCATAATGGCCATGGCGATTGGAATTTCTTTTAGTCCAAACAAAATACTATAAACGCCACAAGACCCTACACTTTGGTATTCACAATTGCTTTATGAGGGACTGAATCAACTGCGTTTTAATTTGGGTTCGTCTGAATTTCAATGACTGAGGAGCCCTGGGCTTGACATGAGCATGCCTCAATCTTGGCTGATTTGTACCACGACTCACATTAAAATTTTCTGAGGATTATTAAAAGTAACTCACTTCAAAACGATTGGTACTGAAAGCAGTGTGATGGAGAAAATTGCGCCTGACTAGATTGCGTTGGAGAGATTGAGGACATTTGCCTCGGGAATTGCAAGCGACTCGAGCCTTATGGACTTCCTCACTCGAGATACGACGAGTGGCGATCGGCTTTTGATGGATTGCAAGGTAGGCTTGTTTGGAATTTTAGTCATCAAGGCTCAGATATAGCCCACACACTGTAGGTTGGATATTTTGCGAGAATTGTTAATGGGCAGTGTGCAACATGGTTCACAATTGTCTCCAGTAGATACGAGCCAGCATTGTGCCCACATGCAGCTTCCAAGGAACGATGCAAACCTATCCCAACAATATTATTGCATGCGCACCAACGACTTTTGTACGGTGTGATCCCCAACACCCTATCCTGGGGCCATTACCCACCCATGATCCCAGAAAAAGCCCAGCGCCTTTTCACATGCCAGCCGTTATCCTATTGGGGAAATAACACCTGAAAGCGAAAGGGCTGGTTGCCTTGCCTTGCCTACAAGGACAAGGCTGGTGCATTCAGCGGCACAAATAGGTGATTATTGCATGTAATACGCCCATTTTCACATGTCACCATTGAAGATTTGTGCGGGGTTCAACGGCCAAATTGTGGAATGATTGGTGATAAGCACCTAGTTGGATCCCTGTAAATGACACATGATGTAACGCGAGAGGTTGACGGTGACATTGAAGTCATATTTTTGAAAGATGAGACACTCGGGGATCCTTGAAAATGCAGGGGCTGTTGACTTATAAGATGGAGGTTTACCCAATTTTGTCATGGGCAAAACCTCAAACTTGTTCGCTCTTCTGACAATATTTACGCATCCCCGCCATCTACGACGGAAGTACAAGCTCACTGGTCACGCTTTTACCCCTGGCACAAACACCTACTGCATTTTACTTAGGCTCACAAATAAGACCGAGACTTGATTCGTGAATATCCCCGACCGTGATGGACCGCAAAACCAAGCCACTCATTATTCTCTCCGACGGTACCTGGGCTGGTCGCGAAGCCAACACGAAAACGAACATCTACCTTCTTGCCAAGATGGTGGGAATTAGGATTGACGATCCTACTGACACAGATATCCATGTTTTGAGCGGGTTTGCGTGGTACATGCATGGCGTTGGGCTCGGGAGCTCTTTTGTCGAGTGTGTATGCCCTGATCTACCTCCAGGACCAGTTCAAGGTTTCTAAAATGATTAAGCTACGTATTCAACGGCGTCACGGGCCAAGACATTGCCGACCAATGCATCGCGGTCTACAAATTCATTGTTTACAACTACAGCTACCCCGAGCGTCAATTGTGGATGTTCGGCTTTTCCAGAGGTTCCTTCTTGGTCCGGTCTGTGGCAGGCATGATCAACAATTGCGGCATTGTCAAGCCTGTGACGGACAAGAGCAACAATATCGACTATGAGGAGACTGATCGCCTTTGCCGCCAAGTATACAGCATTTACCGCTCCGACGACCCCATCAACCACCCGCACTCGGAGCAGTCATACAATTTTCGTAAGAACGCGAGCTGGGGCCTGATTGGCGACGAAGAAGATGGCGAGGAGCCTTTCATTCCGCCCGTCAAATTTATGGGAATTTTCGACACAGTTGGCAGTTTGGGCATCCCAGAATACGTGGGTGGGGTGGGACTTGACTGGCCTAAATTCCATGATCAGAATGTGTCCACCGTCGTTGATCTCGTTTACCATGCTCTGTGTATACATGATCGCATGTACACCTTCCCACCCTGCCACGCCAGACGAAGTCCGAACCCTAGAGAAGACCAGCAACCTGTGCAGCGCTTAGTACCTGAAAGGACAGCGTCACCTCAGAGACCGGAAAATTTCGGAATTACAGAGCGATGGTTCCCCGGCGTGCACTACGATCTCGGCCGTCATCGCTTCCGGTTTCTTCGCATGTTTGGCGGCGGGCGACTGGAGAGGTTACTGGCGAGGTGGAACTGGGCGAGCAAGGAGGTGCAACCGAATGAGGTGCTTTCGGACCTGGGGCTGAGATGGATGCTCGAAGCGGTCCGAAACAACGACCCTGAAGGCAGCGTCATTCCGCGCGAACGCATCGACAGGGAAATTGCAGCAGCGAACCAGAGAATTGTCCAAGACAACCGCAAAACGGGCGACGGCGACGTCTATTCGAGCATCGTGCAATACATGCCCTTTGGAACCCTGGTTTCGTACATACTGACAACTCTCTGGGGATCAAGGTGGCAGACGAATCAGATTTACCAGCTGCTCTTTGCTACCAGGCCGCGCCTCATTGCGGACTTGCACGCGTCAGTATACGACTTTACAGCCGTGGACCCAGACCTTGCAGATGCAAGTGGTAGGACAATTCAAGAGCTGGCAGATCTCAATGGGGACAGATATCCATCGGATACTTATAAGGCTTGGCAGTTGCGCAAGAGGCTTTCAGCTCTTTCCACGACGGGATGAGAAAAAAGATGCAAATATAATGTTATGATGGGTATTTATTGTTGAGCTGCCAATTTGCTGCCCACGAATAAGTAAATATCGACGTTACCCTGGACCGTCGGGCTCGGGCAACTCACGAACAAAAATCAGCGAAATGACGTCACGTTTTGATGAGAGGAACGGGCCGAAATAACAACAAATAACACTTGGAACCATGCCAATGTTTTTGAATATTGTGCGCCCTCTCTTTGTGCTAGAGATGCGTAAGCAAAGTTAATTGTTTGCTTCATGATTTTCTGTGTTTTCGCATACGCAGTAGCTGTGATGACAGTCCAGTATTTGATGGTGAACGGATGTGCCCGCTTAAGGGGACCGAGATTGAGAGGGAAGCCGCCATTTCTCGTTGCGAAACTTATGTACCAGCTTTCATTCAGCTTGGATGCTCTGGTCCGAGAATGTCAACCGTCAAACAGTCGCGTCCGTATCAATGTTCGGTGTGCACTGCCAAATTCAGAGTCATGTAGGTTTGGCCCCTCCGCAGCGAAACAATATGTGTGCTCAACACGGACTTGACCAGATATGACTTGGAGCAACACTTAGTGGCCGGATGCGATGCTTCGAGATGGGCGAAGCGGGCGCGAATTCGCAAGCCTCGCAGTGGGCCACGAGCCATGCAGGCGTGCCTAGCCTGTGCTGCCTCCAAAACCAGATGCGACAATGAGCCCCAATGCAAACGGTGTCGGAGGAGAAAAACGCCGTGCGTTCGGCCTGCAGCCACTGACAAGTCCCAGGATCATGAATCAAGTCATATTTCATTGTCACCCTCTGATATAGCAGGAGATTCAATCTCGCTGAACAATTTGCGCGATCTGGACGCGCTGGGAAACTTGGCGGAGAATCAAAGCGAGCACCATGTCCATATGAACGTTTTGGACCAAATGGCAGTAGGTGATGAAAATGGTATGTGTGATGGACTCTTCTTCCAGTGTACAAATTCTTTTGCGCAATCTCAAGGCTGACGTCTTTGTTAGAGCTCCATGACCCACAGTCTGCAGATCCCGCGCTCACAGACAACCTCACAACAGCACAAGACCATGCTCAGGGCGAAAATTCCCATCAAGATTGTGACTTGAACATCTTTCAAGATTATTTCAATTTTGACTCACAGTTTGACATAACCGATGATCTTGACTTTCTGTTTCCTCTCCCAGGGGTGCTGTCAGATGAAACCGACCAAATGACACAGCCACAAACCTCAATAAGCCCCGTGGTCGCGGAAGAAAAGTCCAAACAGGTTAGGGATGCCTTCAACATGGCTACTGGTCGCTGGGTACCAGCAGCGAAAAACTTCCAAGACGACGAGGAGAAGATCCTTTCTGCAACAGAAGGAGCTCATATAATGGCAGACAGCGAGGGGTTATCAGAAATGCAGCTTTTGCCGAATGGGTTTCCGCTTGCAGTTCGTGATAGGCTTTTGACTATGCTGATGTCTGCATCCGACTCTCGCCATCAGCCGCGTGTGCCGGCAGCGTTCCCATGCTGCGCCGCGCTCGGGTTGTTGTTCAAGTCATTTGTGGTGTGGCATTCTCACCAGGAGGATAGTTGGATCCACATCCCTACTTTTAACCTGGATGAAACCAGGATTGAACTCGTTGCGGGAATGATTGCTGGAGGAGCTTTGAGGTCGCAAAGCAGGGCCGTGCAAAAGTTCGGCCTGGCAATAAACGAGCTACTTTCTGTTCAATTTTGGAGGATGGTGGGTTCATTTCCTGCTTCTTTTGGTCCTTTCGTTGTGTGCACCACGCCGACATGATTATTCTAGGGCCGAATGTCCAATGTCTTGACCCGAGACTTGCAATACTTGCAGGCTTTTGCTCTCCAACTCCACAACGGGCTATGGAGTGGCGATAAACGAAAGATCGAAATGTCTGGAAGTCTCTTGGGAAATATCACCAACGTGATGACTGTGCCCTTCGTGGATTCTGCGATTTCTTTTAAAACACATGCTAATAATGTTCTCGTTGGAATTAGATTCTTCGAGGTGGTGGTCGTTATCGCAAATCCTCATATCCTTCTATTTTTCCATTCCCCGAAGATTATGGCGCAATCCTAGAAGAAAGGTGGCGAAAATGGATTGAACAAGAATCATTTACAAGGTATGAATAGTGTTCCAATGCTGTTTAATGATGCCCGTTAAGATATATAGGCTGGTATACCACATCCATTCTCACAGTAGCCAAGAATCACTCATGACATCAGTTCCTGGCCCCTTGCATTATACAGAACTGTCGCTCAGCTTTCCGAAAGCAAGGCCTTTGTGGTTCTCCAAGTCGGCAGAAATCTGGAAAGCGATATTTACGTCAGAGCTCACTGATTATTCCTCGCAATTGTCGCTTGTCGACGGTCTTGGGGACCTCTCCTGATTACAGAATGTGCCCAGCCTCTACGACGCGAACATTGCGCGGCTGAGCGTTTTGCAGGGCGTTTCCGCTTTGATACGCAACTATCAACGCTCAAATGTAATGGAACAACCGAAAGAAGGCATTATCGCTCGAGAGGCTGCCATGGTGCAGGATAGCAAACACTGCTGGCTGCTTCGAGCGTTGTAAGGCCTTGACCAATTGTTCAAACTGACCCATCTGGATTCAAAGCCATCAACTACCGTTCTTGTCACGCTGAAATTACTCGTTGCAATTTTCCGTCTCAACCGACCAATTGGAGCTCTTGGCAGGCAAAGAGGGGTTAGAGGAGGCAAGAGTGGCCTATGCATCGCTTCGAAGGTGGGTTGAGTCCAAGGAGGCAAGACAGGCGTTATGGCACGCAGGTCAACTTCTGAAACTGGTCCGGACAATTTCATTGGAGAGCATGACAGACTTCCATTGCGTCGCAGTCTACCACACCAGTCTTTGCTTCTGGGCCTGGGGAACAATTCGGGAGAAGCGACGATCGGAAAACACTGCCAGCTCGGGAGACGTAGAAACCTCTCTGTCTCTATGTGAAGATGTACTGCTTGGTGGTGAGGAGAGTTTGAATACGCAGAGATGGATCGCTCAAGGCTACGGGCGGCCGTTGCTCTCTGTTGGGGGAAGCAACGTGGACAAGTCGCAGCCGCCTATTTCGCTTCAATCAACAGGGACCTTGATCCAGGAATGCATAAACACAGTCAGATGCAAGTACCTTCCTCGACAAGTCCTCCCGCCAGCCATGGAAAATTTATGCAATTTAATGCATGCGCTTGGGGCAACGGTCGTGCACAAGGAGCAAGTATAGGTTGGTGCTGAAATAATGAATAATCGCCATCGAACCCACTCGGTAAATACACTGTTGAAATAGACATATTCGCCTAAGAAGAGCGGGTGGCAGATAACCTGTCCGAGGCTAATTTATCGTATAACCGCCAGTAACAGGAATGTACAAACCGTTTATCCAGCCAGCTCTTTCATCACACAACTCTGCAACTACCCATGCAATCTCATGGGGCTCTCCCAATCGCGGCGCGACCGGCACCCTGTGGTAGTTGGCGGCCAGCCTATCCCGAAGCTGCGCTGGGGCAGCGAGAAAGGCTTCTGTCGCTGTGGGCCCAGGGGCGACAGTGTTTACGGTGCAGCCGTATTTTCGAGGGAAATCTCTGGCCCAGCAGCGCGTGAAGCTCTCAATCATGCCTTTTGATCCGGCGTAGATGGACATGTCGGGATCGGGATCTCGGGAAGTGGAGCTGCCAATGTTGACGATGCGGGACCCGGTGGGGGGAAGCAAGGGCAGAATAGCTCGGGTGAGGAGTAACGTGCCCCGACCGTTGAGATTGATGACACGATCCCAAATTTGCTCGACCTCGGCATCAGGTGCGGCAGATATATCACACAGCACGCTGCGGCCGGCATTGTTGACGAGGAAGTCGACTTTCCCAAAAGCGCTCGACGCAGTAGCCGCGAGCCTTTTGGGGCCTTCGATGCTGGCAAGATCCGCTTCGACGATGATTGAGTGTCCGGGACCACCCGGGAGCGAATCAAGGACTGCTTGGGCCAAGGTTTGCTCAGATGGAAATGGGTAATTGATGATGACTGTGGCTCCCCGAGCTGCTAATTCTCGTGCGATGGCAGCTCCAATCCCAGACGACGAACCGCTGACAATAGCAATCTTGCCAACCAGTGGCTGCAGGGACGGCGGTGTAACTTTGGTAGACATTTTTCGCTTTGAAGAAAGGTCAAATTAATATGATAACAAGATAGACTGAATTGGAAATTGCAATAGAGGGGAATTACTTTTATGTATCAAAGTTGCCGTGGTCTCGACTGTTGTAGAAGTTGAGGTACGAGACATTCCCCCCACATCCGGTGTGTGGTCCCGGGGCATTATAGACGACATCGGGATCTTTGACAGTGGGATGCGGGGAAGTCAGGGATTCTCTAGAGGCATCGGTAGATTGAATATGCTTGCCCCGTTGTCAGAGCCATCTGACACATCTCCCCACAATGAGATTCAAGCGCGAGAAAGGCAATGAGCTCGGGATGTCCGAAGCGGAATGCGGGGGACTTTGGGGTAATTTGGGTTGTGTCGGACTATGACCAAAGCTGAACCCAATTTCTATCAGGAGCGACTGGTCGTCTCAACTGCGGTATCGTTCTATGGAGCGTGACTAGTGCCCGAAGAGACATCAGCATCGTTGGAATTGACATGGAAACCACGAATATGCTGGCTGACATGGCCCAATTCTTTGTAAGCAGCTTCTTTGTTTGGAGTAGTGTTGTCTTGCCTTTGGAAGATGCGCAGAATTGACATCTTGGATCACACCGAGCGCCTCTTGGTTCAGTACTTAGAGTAACTATCGACATTAAAAAAGCTCACGAATACTCTTCTTGTTTTAGCTGATTTGAGGAAACCAAGCTCGTCATTTATTTCCTTGAAAATCGGGCGCACTGTGATGGGGAGTACTCAGACGTTTAAAAGAGCTGAACTCTCTGCGTTCCTCTATTTCACCGATATTTATTTTCTTTGTTCATGATATTCTCCTTTTGGATCTCCGTATCGAAATAAAGAAATTATATATTGGGAATTGTGCTATTAATTATTCATCCGGCTTGTATCCATCAACTTCTCTTGGTTTATATACATGCCTGAATCTCATTGGGTATCTGTCACAATACATTGTTGCTCGTTTCCAGTCTTCATTTCCAAGTTATTCTGCGCAATAAGCTCGCCCAGTATCTCCTCGTCCGCAGAATTTAAGCGCGAGCGATGAAGGTTGGACGGACTATCATCACTCATAAAAACCAAATTCTGAACAGATCCCTCGGCCGAATCATTTCTATCTTCCATAACATTCACAGTTGGCCTCAATGTTGTTGCCCCTCGAGTACCATCGTAATTCGTGTCTTTCAACCCCTTTTTAGCCCTGAAGTACGGACCCAGACTTGGTAAAGCCGCCACTAAAACGCCGATGTTACTGTCAAGATTACCATACAACTCTTTATTGAATGTCAGCTCTCTTGTCAAATCACACCGTCTGGTGGCCATAGAACAGGGGTAAAACCTAACAACGTACTGGCCGTGGTTATGGAAACAGTGCCTTCTATTATAGCCGTTTTAATGACGACATATCGAAATACAGCGATCGTTATATCGACAAAACCTAATATGAAGGTGCAATACACACCAATTTTGAGGCTTTTCCGTAATTTCATATCCGATACTAAAACCCATGGTATAATAAATACTGTTCAGATTGAATGTTAGATGTCGATCGCATATTTATTGGCTCGCACTCGCCTAAAAGGTCGCCAGAGAGATGCAAGGCCCAACCAGCCTCATACATGCTTATTGCAGGGTGCACTGCACAAAATGGTTTATTCAAAGACCTATTCGGGCCAGGTCAGCCATATAATAGTTCCAATTTTACAAAGCTTATGGTGATAGAAGCTCAGTACCAATTCCTGTCAATTGGCAGGCAAATTAAAAATGCCATAAGAATGGTGCCCGTATAAGCACACACCACGTAACCAATGGTGATCCATAGAAATATCCTCCGCTTGAGCATAAATTTCGGGATACTCTGTCGGTATATTTCCAGTAGAGTGCCTTTCGCAAGGTAGAAGGTGGTGATATATGGAAAATAAGATACCCAAAATATCTAAATACTCGTGTTTTTGTTAGTGTGGCATTTGCTACGCTGTCTTTTCGACCAATCCTACCTTTCGGACCAGTTCCACCTCCTCTGGGCGACCTCGATATCCCTGGAGTGTGATCATTACACTGGGTATCAGTGCACGTAATTGATAGAGTTTGATGTCAAGAATGCCACTGGTGACCGCCGTCAAAAATGCAGTACAGATAAATAAATCATTGAGCATCAGCCTTCGACTCTGTATTCTGAGACGCAGATTCAAGCGCGCGACGATGACCAATACTATCAGCCCGAAGAAAGTCCATTCTACTGCCTAGGGTTGCAACGGTGAGCGGAGTAGATTTTCGGTGCTTGCGTGACATACAATCGTCGCCTGAGAGCTCGGAGCTGAGATGGCCATGGCTAGTCACGTCCTGAAATGGTGGTCATCGGGCTTTTTGTGACATAAATCGGGATTGCGGGTCAATAGTGGCCATCTTCTTTGAGTGCAAGATATTCCCAAGTGCTATATCCAGATGTTAGTGGAACATGAAAAAAAAAGTAGAAGAAAACCCCAGTAAAAGCAGTGGCTGGTGTGATTCCTCCAGATTAGTCAGGGCTTTGGGTAATAGGCTTCAATCAAGTTATGTCTTGTCTAGTTGGTTCGAACTTTAGGAGAATTAGACTCAAGCATGGCAACAGAAGTCATAGACTTAGGAATGAAGTTTTACCGAATTGCATCAAGCGCGTAACTATATAGTAGACGTAAGAAAACCTAACCACTGCATTAGGGAAGGCTATAAACCCTAGCTAGACATAAAATGGATAAATAGACTGTTCCGTTCCGGCTTTCCCACCGAAGGTTTATTAACAGATCAATCTTCATGTGGTAGTATTTTTAGTGGCAATACTATTTCAGCGTTGCAGGTCGCTGGGTAAATGGCTATTTATGACATATTTGGATTGATTTGCACCACCCCAAACAGGATGAGATTTTCTATGCCTGTTGCATTACACAAATAGCTAAAGTACTGTGTGTTAGGGGTAGGGATGATACCCAAGTAAATTAGATCAGTGTTTCAAACTAAGTAGAAGTAGTCTATTATGTTGAGATATCACAGCGCAGCCCTCCCCTGTCTTAAAAGGGTGGGGCTGAGCGGTGCAAAATATTAGGTCTCTTAGTGGTCGATAAGGCAAACAAATAAAAATGAATTTAATTTACAACTGGTAAGCTGCAGTTTATGTGGAGGCAAATCAATATGTTCTGTATAATGAGGCTTCCTGTGCGATGCAGATCGTCATTGAAATGAACGCGCTCATGCGGCGATGTCGGTTTTGATGTGATTGATGCTTTTGAGTTGGACAAGCGGTATACACCTAACACAACCGCAAGAGTCGTAACATCTTGATTCTCACTAAAAGGGCCTTTATTTCCTGTTCAGATGCCCACAGGCCTCTCTGGATGCAACGCTCACTCTCTCACAACAATACAATCGACTACATATTCGATCCGTCCCTTAGATAAATAGAATACTCCAACGAATTACACGTTTGCCAGTATTTCGCGACTGTTTCGGCATGATGTGATGTCTCTGCATGACGCTCAACCATAAAGGCCGCAAACGGCAAGTAGCGACAGTTGGCGAATGTTGTCAGTATTCTTTTTATAATCTTACAGATCTTATCCGCAAGTGCTCGCAAAGTGTTTCTCAAGGCTTTCTTGGCTGGAACCGAATCAGTCTCAAAAATAGCCATCACAGCAGAACATCTCCAAGCGTCTTTTGGGAGGTTTAAAGGACTTGAGAATCGTGACAAATTCTTAACAGCTGATCTGCTACTGCCACGAAATATGAGGCTCTCGTGAAAGATAAGGAAAGTCCTGTTGAGTAATCACAGTCAGTAACTCAAACTTATCTTTTGGACATCCAACGAGTTCGAAAGTATCATCATGCATAAGCTCTCGATGCCAGTCTTCAAATATCAGTCGATTTTTATGAGGCTGAGCTGCAAGCCTCCAAGCATGATGAGCCATTAAATGCTAGATAGCATCCCTAATCCGGAAAGTAGAGCTTCATTACTTTTCTTTTTATAACTACGTGGTTAGTGGCATTCCCTATCATCCATTGCAAGTGGTATTCCCATTTTGGCAAAGAACTATCGATCTTGATGCTCTCCCCACACTAAAGGTCGAAGCCACAATGGCTGTGGCTGATGCGCACCCAAGCTCGTGCTTACATCAGCTCAGCCTCGCGCCATTGTTGCCTGGCCTCGACGTCTCATCTCCGAGCGAAGAACATCATGGATCCATTGTCGATAACCACCGGTTGTCTGTCGCTCATCAATGGCGTGAGCAAGACGACCATAGCCATCACAGATTTCGTTCGCGGTTGCCGAGACGCCCGGTCCGACTTGAGCGCCGTGGCCGTTGAGCTCTCACAATTGCAGCTGGTCCTCGAGCTCCTCAAGGACGACACCTCTGTCAGCGACGACCGGGTGCTCCCAGAATCCCTCCAGGTCCAGATCATATCCATCATTACAAACTGCTCCAATGTCATCTCCACAATAAACACCGTCCTCGCCAAGCATGGCGGCAAAGCTGGACCGGCAAAGTGGGCCACCTTTGGCAAGACAGAGGTCTCTGGCCTGCGCATGTCACTCGAGGCCCATCGTGCATCGCTGAACCTTGTGCTTGAGCTAGTCTCTGTGTCCCTGTCCAAGGCCATCAAGCAGGACACATCCGTCATTCGAGATGATGTTCACGAAATTAAACAAGATACAAGCCAAATCCCGCAAATCATGGAAGAGCTGACAAGACTGCGGGCTATTGTTGCTACCGGGGCCATCCCACCCGCCGTTGGTGAGAGCTTTGTACTACAGAAGTACCTCGACAGCCTCACTTCATACGCAGAGACGGTCTGTAACGACGTCGAATGGGACTCTGACCGCAGTAGCCTTGCGGTATCCCGGCCGCCAAGCCCCACGGTCGATATTCGACCAAGAGGCTTGATACCAGATAACTCTAATAGCCAAGCAGAAGTAACATTACCAGAGGGGATAGAGAGTTCGTAGATTGCCTTCCATGCCCTTTAGGATCGGAACGTAGCTAACCTAACGACGAAAAGTAGAAAATCCCCGTCTAAAAGATCTCAGCCCGAATCCCACGACTGTTACCCCGCAGTCGAGTGTGTCTACACCGGGTAAGGATCAGACATCCTCTTCAGTATCAGCATATCTCGTGAATACAGGAACGCCTCCGTCCCAAAGCGATGAACAAAGCCAATCAAACATCGCCGCTGAAGACGTGATACGAAAAAAACTCGTCATTGTTGGTGATTCGAGTTGTGGAAAAACACCTCTGTTAATGTACGTTACCTTCGGGGTTCAAGAGGCAAGCTGACGCTGACGCGGGAAGCATGTTTGCCAAGGGTTGTTTTATAGAAGTAAGATGGGCCCAGATGTTCCGTGAATGTCACACTGACAATTTCAGTCGTCCTACGCAACCATGTTCGAAAACTATGTCGGCAATGCAGAGGTCGACGGGAAGACAATCGAGCTGGCTCTCTGGGATACGGCCGGTGTAGAGGAATTCGATCGCCTGAGGCCACTTTCCTACCCAGATTCCCATGTCATTTTACTGTGTTTTGCAATTGACAACCCACGCTCACTTGACAGTATACAAGAAAAGGTGTGTAACATGTACCAACCAGCCTATTCATGCTAACATGTTGATAGTGGATGTCTGAAGTTGTCCACTTTTGCCCAGAAAACCCGCTCCTCTTGGTTGGTTTAAAGAAAGATCTCCGAACTGACCCGAAGACGGTTGAGCGACTGAAAGGCATCGGCGAGCGCCCAGTTAGCTGGGAGGAGGTATGGTATCAAGTTGTTGGGATCTGAAATGTGCTAACCGTTTTCAGGGATTTAAGATGGCAAAGAAAATCGGGGTGGCCCATTATCTGGAATGTTCTGCCAAGACTGGCGAGGGTGTCAAAGAGGTGTTCGACATAGCCGCCAGATGGGCATTGTATCCAAATGCAGACAAGAAGAAGGGTAAAGGTTTCCGTAAACTATTCAAGATGGCGTTACGATAGAGCATCTTTGATACGAATTGCGTAGCCCATAAACACTGGCAAGTCATGACATTTCCCATCCAGGATTATGTTTTGTCCCAAGCAATCAACACTTTGCAAATGTCATCATTAAACCGAGAACTTTTTTAATTCTGGATCTGCACTGGTCTGATACATTATGACACGGCTTCTAATCCGCCAATACCAAGCAGTAGGTGGCAACCTTAAAGGCGAGCACGGGGTTATTAGCCCCAGATCTGATGACCATCAAACTGGCGATAACCTGCGTCGGGATTCGCATGGGATATCTAATCCTCTTTTATAACTCTAATTGCATGCAAAATTTGTAGCCTGGTTCCTGGATCACCGGTTAAGCCTACAGCTTATTCTTTTATTCAGAGGTAAATGCTCGAAGATGGGCCGACGACCACGATCTACCAACACTGACGACCGCCTTGAGATCCTGAGATCCTCCCCAACCTGACTGTCCGCATGATGAAAAGTCTCGCACGTAGCGGCCAAAATATTCCAATTGAGCTTCGGTCCTATATGCATGGTATGGAGGTTAGCAATGGCCCTGTCACAACCTCCCCCGAAGTGGTTCCATCCTTCTGAGCGGACGTACGACCAAACAATCAGTGAGCCGATTATTAAAGGCCTTTCATTGATGTATCGGTCAAAAAGATCCTAGCCGTTAACGCAACCGTAGCTGAAGCTGCAAAGTTCGAATGTGAGATGTGGCCCCATGATGAAGCCTCATCCTGGAGGCATGCCTTTGGGGTCCCAGATACTGTGGTATACATGAGACGAGCAGCAAAAGAGAAGAAAACCAAGCGGTTTAGGGATTTAAAGGTATTATACTAGCTGAAACAACCCATTTTGCGTGTTAGCGAATGAAGACATAGAGGAAAGTGATAAAGGGGGAAGTACTGCTGCGAAACAAACCAGTTAGGATAGAACGGAAAGAGAGCCGGATGACAACTATCAAAGTGAAAAGATTGAAAGGTAGGCATAGGAAGAAGGCGAGGAATATGTGAGCAAAACGTACGAAGACATCAATCCCACCGGAAATTGAATAAAAGGTGATGAGAGAGCCACAAATCCAGGCATCGTCGAGAAAAACATGGAATTATAGGGAAGAAACAGTGATTGGCTTGGCCTTGCCGTTAAAAAACACATAAACCGATCTATTCTTGAAAAAAAAAAAGAGCAGACACACGATTAAACTGTGAGTTATTGGGGGGATAAGGATGAATATCACGGGTGCACGAGGACGTGATCTCACTTAAAGCTAGGTCGAGCCATTTTCTTGATTCTGGTCACATAATTGTTGATGTATTCGAATTCGCGCATTTTCTATTGCTGCTGAAGCTACACTTTACCTGTCTCAAGGGTGCGTAGAATCATCAAAATTAAGAAAGAGAGGTAATATTAAACAGTATAATGAATTCATATAGCTGCATCATTAGCTTAAATGTAAGGGAGAAACTTCTGGAGCGAGTGGTTTGTTATTTATGTACCAATATGTTGAGCAGTTAATGCTGTGCTTCGTCACGCTCAACATGATTTAATCCAGGCACAGCCACTACGAGATTGCATTCCAATGTCCCTTGACTCATCTCCTACCATTGGCTTCAAACCACATCAAGGACTGCAGAATGCCCCTAGGCATTTAATATTCTCCCTGATAATCAAGGGTGTTTACCCTTCAATAGCGGGGTGTTACAGGTCCAGATTTATGTCTCAAAATCTCGCAGCCGGTTTCCATGAATATTTTTTGGTCACGTCACTTAATTCATCATCAGGATCATGTTACTAGGTTTCAGTAGATGTCATCCATGTGCCTTTGGTGACTGAGTGCATCACTACATACGAACCCAAAAAATTCATAGCATATTTGGAATCGATGGGTGGAAAGGTGGAGGACAGCACTCTTGGAACACCTAGCGAAGCTACTCATCCCTTGAGTTCCTTACCAGTCAGACCTCCTCAATATGTCTCACCCCTCCTGATAAGCGACTCACCCGTGAATTCTCATTTCCTGCAGGGAATAAACACCAATATGCTTGAAGTATCTTCAACCTTGTTTTCCAACTTCACAATTGCAGAAGAGCCTTTCTAGAAGGGTTGCTTCCCAAACTTTGACCATGTGGGAATTACTTGATCATATTGACCCAATCACTAGATCTGCCAGCGCAGCCTTGTTGTGTGCGTTATTGACGCAATACCTATCCGAAGCATCAAATGAACTTGTGTCGGAAATCTCGTGTTGGATCACGCTGCCTTTCTTGTTCAAAAGCTACACGCTACTACAACACATCGACACCGTTAAAACCGCAACTGCCTTCAGCAACTCCACATTTCGATCTCTGTCTTCTCCTTTCCTATGGATGGTGGCTACGATTGTTACCGCATGCTCTATTTTAAAGTCGGAGAGTAGTACGGTGGAGATACTGGTGAGTCGGACCTGCTTGAATAGCAACAAATTTCTGACAAAGCACCGCCAGCCACCTTTTACACCTGTCCTCCTGTTTGCGCAAACTCATCTCGAATCCAGGACCTATGGTTGGAAGCTCTCCGATTCGATAATTTCCACGACGTCGTCAGAAAGTCTTTTTGGGACAACTTTGGTTGCCTTGTTTTCTACTCTCACGTTAGCCCATTGGGATATTGGAGCCATTGCTCTGGCTATCGTTCCTGCATCCATTTTGCTGCTTCTTTACTTTGCTGTGGTTTCTCGAACTTCCAAGATAAAGACGCTACCACAATACTCCAGTGCACACAGTATTGTTCGATCGCTCTCGTTGCGCGTTATCTCGATATTGATCGTCGCACTGATTGTCCAGTGTGCCGCGTTCGGTTTTCCTACAATCGATATCACGTCCACTATATCACTAACCTTAGCAAAATCTTTGCGATGGTATTTTACAATAAAATCGGTGAGTGAGTGGCTACATTTGGTCATTGCCAAAATACTCATCACTGTGCCAGATAAAATCCGGTTCTTGGTGCATTGCAACGATTATAGGGACCTTCTCCCTCGCCACGACAAGCGACCTTTTCATACAGATCAGCGAATTTCACGCTTTTTCACATATTCTTACATCTACATTTTGCCTTTCTAACATAATTTATATACTTCCGAAACGGGCCAGATCGAGGTTTATTCTTTGGCCTCTTGCTCTCTTCTCACTCGTCCCCTTCGCGCTTAATCACCTCGCTATACGAAACGCACAATCGTTGGCATCCCATTTCAGCCAGTATCGAGAGCACCCTATCGACAGACTGATTCACGAATCAACTAGAAGTTTCGATCAGCTTCTCCAGAGACAGTCAAGAAACTATACAGAGGCACACAATGAATATCGGCGCAGGTACGGGATTGCACCACCCCCGGGCTTTAAGGCCTGGTTCGAATTTGCAGTTGCACATGAGTCACCTATAATAGATGATTTCGATATCATCTACGAAAAAGTCTCACCATTCCTAAAGTTGAGCGGCCGAGACGTGGCAAAGATTATCAACGATGCTCACCAGACGCCTGGGAGCGAGCTATGGTTGTGTGAGTTCTTCGGCCACGACGCCGAGACCTATTGCACCCATCCATACCGAAGTTTTGATAAGCACATTCAGCACTCATTTGAACAGGGTCTTGGCCATATGAGGGGGGTACTTCCTGATATCAAGTTCCTAGTGAATCATCTGGATGAGCCAAGAGTGGTGGTGTCTCCGATGAAAAAGAACTCTGGCGGTTCCGCAGACACATCATTCACTTTAAAAGCCCACACTAAAACTTCTTTGTGGAGTACAATTACAAAAAAGTGCGCCCTATCACCTCACAGCAACCAAGATGTCCACGACACTCGGGCAGAGACATTTGGGTTACCATTCCTCACAAACATCACCTCTCATATGAACCTTTGTCACCATCCAGAATACCAGTCCATGTATGGGCTATTCATCAGTCCCGTTTCGTTCCCAATCATTGAAGGCCCAGTACCAGTCCTCTCAACCGGTTCGCCATCGACAATGGGTGATATTCTATTCCCAAGCCCGGCCTACGCCGGATCCGAATTTCAGTATGATGAAAAGCACGACATGGCCTGGGAAGATAAGAGAAAAAATCTTTACTGGGCCGGCTCAACAACCGGCGGTGTTGCTCGAGATGAAAAATGGAGAGCGTACCACCGTCAGCGATTTGTGGGGTTGGCACAGAACTTGGGGGGACAAAAACACCATTATCTGCAAGAAAGGAATGGCCTAGCTGGTATAGTTGAGTCGCCCTTTCTCAATGGCAGACTGTTCGACGTTGCATTTACCAGGATACTTCAATGCGAGACCAAGTTTTGTCGGGATCAAAAAGCACACTTCAATGTCAAGTTTTGGCAGAACAAGGACAAGGCGCTGGGGTCACAGCTAGTGTTCGATATTGACGGGAACGGCGTAAGCGGTCATTATTACAAACTTCTGGCTTCGAAATCTGTACCCTTGAAGCAGACATTGTTGCGAGAGTGGCACGATGACCGACTGATTCCTTGGGTTCACTATATCCCCATCAGTCAAAGCATGAAAGAGGTTCCTGAACTGGTCACACATCTTACTTCAACCCAGAGTGGACAGATAAGGGCAAGGGAGGTTGCGGACCAAGGTCGAGCGTGGTTCTCAAAAGCATTTCGAGAGGTTGATTTCACAATTTACAACTATCGATTGCTGCTAGAATTATCTCGCTTGCAAGACGTCCGAAGGCTGCCTATGAAGTAAAGAGAATTTTTGCGGATGTATGTCATGAATATGATCAAGTCAATTTGTAATCAATTTTAATTGGGTTTCTATCCCAACTTAACCTAGTGCTAATACCAATGATTTCTTCAAAGAGTGTTGAGAATGGGAGTAAAGTTTGTCCAGCGTGTGTCCACTGATAAATATACAGAATCTGGGTGAAATTCCAGCAGAGCTGTCTTTGACAGGCACCGAGAAGCCAGTATTATCTCCATCGTAAGAGCCCTATCAGAAAGCCCTTTGGTGCTTTCTTCCATGGCGTCCTGACCGCGAGCATCCAGCCTTTCCACTAGCAGCAGCAGAGGTAGAAGCGGAAGTGGTCGAACTGCCAGAGTAGGCGGCGACGCTGGCGGTGGCGGTGGGAGTGCGAGTGGCGGTGGTAAAGTTGCTCGTAGATGAATAATCAAGAGCAGCAGACCCGAATTCCTCGGATTCATCAAAAATATCCGTTTGCGCATCTTTATACTTGATTAGCAAATGGATTCTCGGTGTCATTAGATGGGGTTTCTTCAGCACGTACTATTCATATAACCCATGCGCGACGAGTAGGTGGGAACCTGCTGTCCCTGTGTCCACTCCACGTTGTTCCCGGACTTCTGAAAGGCCCCGATCATCTGCTTAGGGCCAGAAACTCCCGGTCCAGGGATAAGGCTGGGCGTCTTGGGCTTCTTGCCGCCACTGGCGTTCATGATGCGGCACTTGTGAGCGGCCATGTACATGTTCTGTTGACCGTATCCGTCGGGAACCCATCTGTACAACACAATTAGTAAGAATGATGCAACAGCGCAAAGACTTGGCGGTTAGCCGAAAGTACAACTTACCCAGTAACGCAAATGCACGATTCACAAGCTGCCAGGTCGGGTATCTCGTAGGTGGCGAGACGCTCAAAGGGAGTCTCTCCTGAGATTGAGATGACAACCAAGTTTTCCATGGTGACATCCCAAATGCTGTCAACATAGGAAATGGCAATAGCGGTTCCCGCAGCCGTAGACTTGTTCGCGCAGTGGAGGTTGGGTGAGTTCAAGCCCTTCGAATCACTAACAAGACCCTCGGCCACAACCTCAGGGTTGGTTACGGAATACGGGATGGGGCGTTCGTTTTCCTCTTTTCCATCAGCGTAGAAGCCAGTCGAGTGTTGCCAGTTAGCCCATGGTATGGAGATTTGGGAGTTAGCTTGGATTTCCCAAACACCAGTAGGCTCAGCCAGATGGCAGTTGCGACCCTTGGATAGAAACCTGCGAAGTATTATTTTAGCATTTGTTTTTTTTTTTGTATGCGAAGGGTCTTTGGTGGCCGGGCTCTTCGACATACCAGCTATCAAACTCAAGGTTGTAGAGCGGGTCAAAAACGACATGGCTGTTATCGGTGAAGTTTGTCAAAGGACCCTTGTAAGAGTTCTATTCAATTATTAGTTTTTAGCTTACCAAGTGACGCGTCAAATTGAAAATCGTGTCGAAACTTGCCTCAGGACAGTACATGCCATCGGTGTACGCTGCAAGATGGGCAGAGGCCAAGGGCAATGTAAAAATGGTGGCTGTCAACAGCCTGTTGAGAGAAAATGATTGACTCATGTTGGAAATGAAAGAGTGGATGCAGATCGACTACAATAGAAGGAGTGTAGAATAGAAAGACACCAGGCGAACCAAGAAAGAGAGAATACTCGTTGTTGGCAAAAGAACCGAAGGTACAGTTAGATTGAAGATGTCTTAAATACTGGCCTGGTTTATCTATTTGCATACACTATTCCGCCTGACAAAAGGAAATATAGACCCTGCAAACAGCCTAATTTACTATACGAGGCCTAATTAATAGAGGCAATCGTTGAAACGTGCGGCTGAAGGGTTGAAACAGGAGCTTCGCCAGCACAGATCAGCCCACTGGCCCACCTTTGAAGAAGCTGAGCCCGCTCCAGTCTATTCACTCAGAACATTTCTAGGCAGTGGCTCATTTCATCGCATTGATACAAGTGGGCGGTTTACTATCACAGCCACGTTTATCTAGAATCGCCATGTCCCGATATGATCGACAGCATCAAACTCCACACTACGACCTGGGACCCGGAAGCTGGGGATGTTGGATGTTGCGCTAAAACATGCCGATGTAACCACATCTTGCAATAACGGCAGGTAGGTGGCAGGCTATTGATTGCGGTTTGAGCAAACACCTCTCTCTAATATCATACTGCACATCATACACATCAGACATGTGCTGTGAGGAACATACATGAGGCTCGTCCGCGTAAGTCCTCATTAAGCTACACGAGCGGTGCAGCTAATTAGGGAACGACCATGGGTCCAGTGGCGGCCAAAGGATTTAGTGGGATTGAGTGGTGAAACAGACCCCAAAGTAGGGGTGGCCGCCAGAGCATGGGCCTGTAGATCGCGCCTCGAAATTTTAAGTGGAGAAGCCTCGAGCAAGAAACGCGGCTGCAGTCAGGTAAATCCCTTGTCATCATTATCGCTGGCATCATCTGCATGTATATCATGTTGCTAAGAGGCTGCACCAGGTTTCTGACCCCAAACGACCTTCTGCCCAAAGTAGCCATGATGCTTTCCCGAACGCATTTCGCGCCGAAGCTGGGCGATGTAGACCAGGATCTCAGACCTTGACCAGCCCAAAGTATGAGCCATGAACAAGACGAATCCTTCGCTGTCCGCCTCAAGACCATATTGAGTATATGGGCCCATTTCCTTCATGAGCGGATCCGTCGGCCAGTCGCCGATGGGATTCTGGTTTATCCATTAGACACATTTCCACGTTAAGACAAAGAAACATTACCTTGAAATCGAATTCTTGAATGTTGACAAATCCGGCTTCCTCCATGGCCTTTCTCTGCGTTCCATCCTCAACTATCGTGAAGCTGGATCCTATTTTCTTACTACCCTCAATGAAGAACTTTCCCCATTGCCCCATGGCGGAATTGCTATCAACCGTGTCATCGTCACTTCTGATAATGGAAGATGCCTCGTGGCTTTCAAACCATCCATCAGGTTTGCAGACTCTAAACGCCTCAGAGCAAAGTGAATTCCAATTTTTGATGCTGCCAACCAGCCATCTGATGTGGATATAATCGGCAAAATCAGAATCAAAAGTCCAGTCTTGAGTGCAATCCTCAATCTCACTAAATATTTTCTTAGACGGCTTCAATATCGAGGGCCAATGTCTTGTCTGAGAAAGACGTACAATCTCAGATTCGGCGGTACCCATGAAGGTACTGTAGGGGAGACATCCGTTGCAATTATCATTGCTTCAGGGTGTTCGTCGGCGAAGTCGCTGTCAGCAATTCGTTAGAGAAAGGTATAGATTATTGCAGCTTTGCTCAACATACATAGCCCAAATGCCTGTTAAATTGCCACAGAAATTAGTTTTATTCAACCAATGATCCTCTTTCTACAGATGCAGAACAGATCAAGATGCACGAACCGGTTCCAGTTCCAATATCGATGACTCGCTAACCCAGTAGTCAACACTAGCCTTGCCAAAAGTGAAACCAAGAGGAGGTTGTTTACTTGAATCTTGTCCTTTTTCAAAGGCGCGAGATAAAGCTTGTGCCCAAGTCCAATAGTGAGGATATGATGCCTATAGTCGGGTCAGACACTGAGCACGCGCCTGATTGAGTTGGTAATCAACATACGTTAAGTCCATTAATTCGAGCTGTTGCTCGTCATTAGATCCCCTTGAGAAGATATAAGCAATTTTGAGCCTTGAGCCCATCCCTAGGCTCTTACCAATATTGCGCATTCCCCTGGTCGCTGTGGTAAGTTCTTCCGTGTATCGTTCTGTATTCGTAGATGCTGGATGTCATGGACGCCGTCGAGGACGCATTGTCGCTTTCAATAGCCGAATCTGAATCTTCGTTGCCTTGTTCATCTGCCTTTCCTTCTGGTTAGCAATCTATCGTCCTTTGCTATATCTCAGAAATCTGCGACTAGACAAACCTGGGCAATCTCAGCCCAGTGCTGTGCGGGGAGAATGCCTGAAGTGGCGGTTGGGCATGTCTCAGGTTCGGCAGTTGCGGAGCCTAGTTGGGCATTTTGTTCGCTCATTATGAACTGAAAGACGTTGCCAATGTTGAGTGACGTTCTGGTAATGGAACTGTGGTAGACCAAGACTTCTCGAGCTAAGCTCCAGACGACGATCCGCACATCCACTTCGCGAAAAGTTAGTAAAGCACAAGAAATCGACTCGGTTAAGTGCGGGGTTAGCATGTTCTCTGTTGGATCAAATCATGCCATACATGAACAATTAGCCGCCGCGTTGGTTGACTAAGCAGATGTCTTGCTGCGGATCTTGTTGCTTGCATCGACACTGGCTAACTTACCCTACAGCTTCTTTAGCAGCAGCATCAATAGCTGGGCTATCATTAGCTGCCCTGGGCTATGCTGAGTTCTAATCGCTTTTACAAGGTTAAAAAGTGGCATGCTATGCGGTAAGCTGCTCATTCACCTTTATCTATTAGCTAGTGTCTATTATTTATTATCTATTATTTTATTGCTCTGAGATACTGGTCTCATTGATCTTGGTGCCGTCCACGTTTCTAGGCCTCCAAGCTCATCTCACATGCAAACATGTATCCAAGTTTTCATCTGTCAAGTGAACTCCGAAGGCTTGGCTGCTTGGGCCTTATAGCTAATTTGCATTAATAAAAAGAATTCGATTCTCACGCAGCACAACCTGACTCTGGTCTGACACAAGTACGACGGACTGCAGATTTGGTCTATTGAAATGCCACAAGAGGCACAAACAATGTCAATTCCTGGCTCAAGATTTTTTACATGTGTGACGAATGATCATTCTTCCCCGCTGCCTGAGATTGTGCAGCGTAATGGGTGGTATTTTTAGACGCATGATTGCTCGAAATATATGCTGACGCGAGGCAATCGCCGAAGCGATGCGGGCGGCTGCGCCATTCTTAATCGTATGAAAAGCCCCACCTCGAAGCCGGTTGGTCCAATCAAAACGATCACGAGGCTGAGCCGGACACATCTGTGTCTTGTGAGTCTGTGTGCGATATGATTGGCTCCCGTTGAATTTGTTCAACTGAGCTGTCTGGACAAATCCTCGGCGTTAGATAAATAGGTCCCAATGCTGCGATGGATTTCATTCATCTCCAATATTGCATGGCATACTTGTTATCAGCTCTTGTGATATTAAAGATCATTGTGCTTGGTGGCTCAAGATAAAGCTGCACCCCACGAGCGTGGTCTCCGCCTGTCACTCATAACATGAGATTACAGGTATATCATAGCCTGATACATTTTTAGACTCTTTACTAACTGCAGCATAAAGAATGAGCTGCCCGCCTGCGATAAGGCAACACAGACTGGCGGCGATTCCGTGGCCGGAACCCCAAGCTCTGGGCTAATGCCGGCGCTGGTTTGTAATCGCTTGAAACAGAGCCCCTTGGAAAAGGAGGATTTCTGCTTTGTCGAGTCGGTTGGAACAAAGCGGAATAGATTTGGGTACCCAGCGGCTCGCGCTGGTGCCGCTTCGTCGGCGCTCTTTGGCTCTGAGCAGAGAGAAAGCGCGTGGGACGATTCCTGTTCCAGTGACTCGACCTCAGATTCAGACGCTCAGAGCGAGTGCGGAACATCTATCTACGATGAGAAACCTAAAAAATACACGCTAAATTCACTTGCACATGCCAAATTTCTCTGCGCAGCCCCGCGGCTAGTAGAAATATGGTATGATAAGTTCCAGATTTGGATTTCTCAAAGGAAATACGATGTCCCGCAACAAGATAGACGACCAGCTCGGAAGAGAACCAGGCAGCAAAATGCCTGTTCTGAATTTGGTCATGTTAATAATATGGACGAAGATGACTCACAGTTTGTGGTCATCTCCCACGTGGATGGGCATTTTCATTTGGCGTGTCCATTTCTTCGGTTCGACCCTGAAGAGAACAGAAAATGCTTGCTCAAGACAGATCTTCGATGTATTGAAGAAGTCATTGACCACTTGAAAGAGTGTCACGAGCACCTGTACTGTCCCATCTGTCAGCAGACATTTCAATCATTCACGGAACGAGATGACCACATCCGAAGTGCGACGTGTAAATTCCAGAGCTCCGGGCACTTTCTCGGCGTCACTCCCGATCAATTAGCTAAGATGAAGAAGCGGGACAAATTGTACCTAACCGAGAGGCAACGTTGGATGCGCCTCTGGTCCTACATGTTCCCAAATTCCGAGCTGGAGCAGTCGCCATACCTCGAGTACGGTGTTGAGAGGAAGATCTGCATGGCTCGGGATTATTGGGGTCAAAACGGTATGGGATTGGTCCAGGAAATCATGGAAGACATTCAAATCCACTCTCGAGATCAGCCAAAAGAAGCAGAAGAAGCTCTTGCGACAGTGTACAAGCTCAGCCAAGAGCAGTTACTAAGCTACATCTTTGCCCGGGAGTAATGTCCGAGTATCACGATCAAGAGAATCTCGAGCTGGAATTACATTAGGGTTACAAAGGAAATTTTTAATTTTTTTTTTCGTTTTCTATCTTTTCTTGTTTTTTTCCTGCGTTTTTTCCTATGTTTTTTTCCTATGTTTTTTTCTATCCTTCTTTTCACTTTTTCTGGCCAGTCTGTCTCACTCATTTCTAACGTCATAATAAATCACCCAAAGATAAATCAATGCGCCGCAACTCAAAATTTCAACTACGAATGAAGTTAGTTTATTATAAAAGAAAATGAAGAAAATTGATGGCCTGATGCTCTGGCAGGCAGTGAGGGTGAATACGTACAGCGTGACCCAGGTCTTGATGTTGATTGAAGCCAAGCTCGCTAAGCGTCGGTCTCCATATCATCCCCGAAAGCCTCGGTACCAGAAGTCTTGTTTTGGTGGGTGTCGGGTTGTGCGGCCAAGTTATTTGAGTTGGTCTGTGAGTTATTCGGTGCGATCCCCGTGATTCCACCAGGTTGGTCAGGAGTGGTTTGGTTACCATGACCGTGGTTCGAGGAGGAAGGTCCTGCGTTTCCAAATGGAGAATTCCTCCAGAGGATCACGGATCCAGTCAAAACCGCCGGGTTGATAGTGGTAGGGTCGACTGTGTTGGGGATATTCAGGTTCTGCCTGCTTCCGCCGTGGGCTACACTATCAATGAAGCAGAGACTCGCTCCTAGGCGCAAGCGCCGCCAGCGCCTATGGCCGGCTGGGTTTCGTTCCAAGTCAACCCAATTGATATCCATCGCAATAGTGGCCAAAGAGTACCACGATGGAACGTGGCACACCACGTGCGTCGCTTGGTGCTGCTGCGCCATGTGCATCTGCCTCTCCCAAACGGCAGTCATGTCGCGGAGGAGAAGCTCGTCCAGACTTGTCTCACAATAGGGTGACCTAGGCTGTGGGTGGCCAGGAAAAATCGTGAACCATGCATACATCCATTCTTCTTCGTGAGTAAGACCCCGAAGATTTCCAATAAGTGCAAACTCATTCTCAGTAAGCAACTCATTTCCAAGAAGATTGGCTTGGGCTGAACAATTCTGAATGTGGGTATCTCGCAACAGCTCAGTTGTAAAGTCCGAGCGGCTACATCGGGGGCAGTACTTGAGAGCTGATTTCATCACATGTCTTCGGGAAATATGTTGTTTAACATCTGGCCATCTGGTGAATTCATGGTTTGAACACGAGCTGTGCTCGTAGGGATCAAATTTATAAAATGGGCATGCCATAGGTGAAGTAGATCGCTCCCTCTTGCTTGGCGCTTTGCCCTTTCCGCTTTTGCCATTACCTTTGGGATCATCGTGGTCGTCCTCAGCATTGTTATCGGCATTTTGTTTCAGAGGTCGGATAGGAGTTGCCAGGCCTTTGCTTTTCTGAATTGTTTCACCGTGGTTGCTTGCGAATTGTTGACCTGATTGATGACCCGATTGAGTTGCCCCACCATCCGCCCAGCGGGATCCGTCATATGAAGTGTAACTGGGCAAGCAGAAGACAAAACAGACAAGGCTTGGTATACATAGTATCTTGGTGGCAATCTGGTTTTCGAGAAAGGTCCTAGGAGATGCGAAGGTAGCCTGATCTGGCAAGCCGGTTGGCTTTGCCGTTGGACTCGGCAAGTTGACGTCAGCCAAGATCAGAGAAACCCGACTTGGGGCGCTTGGGGTGATCTTTCGTGGTTCATAAATTTCCTTCAGCCGAGCAAGCTTATACTTGAATGCGCCTTCGGATAACGTCTGGAGGCGATCGCGCATGGGATCAAATAAGAAAACTAGTAGAGCGATCGAGGAGTGGGTAGCGAGGAGCAGGGCCAGGAGGCCAAGAAGGCTGAGATAGGCCATCGGGAGAGTCGAAGAGAAGAAGGCGATGAAGTCCAATCTGCTTTAATTTTCCAGATACTGACAAGAGTTTTCTGGGTCAGATGTAGCAGGTCGGGGTGTTCGAGCTTTTCATTTTCTCGAATGCGCCTCTAATTTGAATCCCGTACTTGAGACGGCATATTCTTTTGCGCAGCCATCGCAAATGTGCAAGAACAATTGTGTAGATCACACAGGTGTGGAGGTGAGCTTCTCTCTGAGGGCTGGCATTGTTCGCTATGTCCTAAGCTGAGCCGAGGACTCCATTCACTGCCCCATTTGAATGTGTTACACGGCCCTAATCTGGAGGTATCGAGAGTAAAAGTGGAAAAAAGGATGCACTGGCCCGCCTTACTATGTAAACTGAGGTTCGTATGCCGTGTGTGTGACATGCAGGCGGGTAGTCGGGATCTTAGTTGCTTGACACCTCTGCCACGGCGCCTGTGGCACACCACCGTATGAGCCCAAGAAAGAAAGGGAGCATTATGCCTGTGGCGGAGACGGTAAGCCAGCGTTGCAACAGTCGCCACAACGCAGCGCCGTTTCCCCTTGGACGTCGAGTCGCTTCTGCATGAGCGTTCACAGTACTGCATCCACCCCTTTTAGGTTGTCCAAGCTCCTTCAAAATACGGCATTCTCTGGTTTCCCGAGAAGAATCTAATTTATTTACTAGCAGTAGCTATTGCAACGATTTGTCCGGTGTAAATCCCGCGCTGGGCCCTTCTGAAATACCGCAGCCTGCCACATGGCGCCCGTGGCTGCAGCAAGTTCTGCTCCGCCCAATTTGCCCCGCCCATTCTGCGAATTCCAATACCCGTTTTGAGAGCCCTTCGTCATCATGCGCAATTGAATTCCCAATTTGCTGTCGACACGTGGTCTTATGAAACGGGACGCCTCCTTTGGGTCGCCCTACTCGACAACTCTGGAAGTCGGAGCGACTGAAAGAATGGCTAGGCGTATTGAAAGGCCACTTGATCGCAGCTTTTTACTTCTGCTTTATACACTTCGAATCCTGTCCATCGTTCAGGCTCCCTCGCAACAGCCTTGGCTGTCAAGTACGTCCGCACATCCAGGCTTATCTGCACACTGCTTGCAGCGGCCTCCCATTCGCACATATTCATTTTAC
The DNA here is from genome assembly GCA_013406985.1 of Calonectria crousiana. Lineage (NCBI taxonomy): Eukaryota > Fungi > Ascomycota > Sordariomycetes > Hypocreales > Nectriaceae > Calonectria > Calonectria crousiana. Next base: position 996,929 of record VTGD01000002.1, on the reverse strand, counting down.
TATACTATTTGCATACAAAAAATTGTTTTTTATTCTTGTTAGAATGTGCATTCGAATAAAGGATCACATCTATTAGCACTGGTAAAACCCCGGCTCAACGAACCGCCCCTTCACACCAAGTCCGATCCCCATTGAAGCCGTGTCCGTGCATCTTTCTACGGACATGCCACGACTAAGTCCAGCGCTGTGCGGCCCTCAATTTCTACAGCGGAAACGTTTGCTCTATTGTCGAGCAGAAACTCGGCTGAGCAGCCTTTTTCTAAGCCCCAATCTTACGCACGTGAAACCAGGATATCGGCTCGTTGTTCGTTCCTGGTCTTTTCGTTCATAATGATCTCATAGCAACATTGAGGGAGAGAAATGATGATAGAATAAGTAAGATGAGTGTCTGAGAGTTATCGTTTGCTATTTATAAACGGTAGATAGACTGTTGTGGATATGTATCTCAGGAACCCCGAGCAACCCTAAACAACCCTAAGCAGTCCTAAATAGGAGCGGCGACATATCAGGTGATCGTAACTGGGTAGGAAGCCTCCATATGCCTCGGATAATAAATCTGTATTCAATCTCTACTACGCAATCGACAACTTTGGCAGTTGCTAAAAACTCGATCGCGTTGACAAATCAAATTACATCTGTGATCGAGAGCAAATTGGCAATTCAATCTACACCATAAACGGAATCAACATCGACAACTACTTTGACCACTGGAGTTACGTCAACAGGTGAAAAAATACCGGCGATGTCAAAGATAGAACTAATACTCGCCACTTTTAGGTTCCAGGCAATCCTAGGAAACGGCTATATCAATGGCCAAGTCGTACAAACCTGGGACTACAAGGCTCTTTGTGCTTCTTACTAGGACCTACCACAAACCGGATAGCTGACCTATTCTACCTCGGATCTTCTCCAAAATACTCGATGTTAAATGGTCTATATGTTGGCAGGAATAAAATTGCTGGTAGTTTAGTTCTGATAGATATTGTCTTGGTTAGTCCACATGCTGGCGAGAGTAAGGTTCTTTGTGCAGGTAGCCATGTAGGTGAAAGCTTATCTTGTTACCCAGAAGTATTTCTTTCACGTTCACAATTCGTTTCAATTTCGATCACATCATCCAATGGCGTTGTACTGGATCTCGCCCCTGGGCTTACGGGACAAATGTAGGAGTGCTATTTATATCGTAGGTACCCTAGACTGCAAGGTTTATTGTCGAATGAAAGGACGATGATTATTTAAACTGGATGTTACTCATAAAACCCACAATATTGGACCTCTGGCCCATCTCACAATATAGTCTCAACTGTTCTAGTCTAAATCAGTTAGAATAATGGCTCCAGGAAGACAGTTTGCGGAAAAGTCGTTGTCTCATGGTTATATTAATCTTGCAGATAAAGATTAGGCTCGTATCAATACTCATGGAGAACTGTAGGTCCAATAATGAGTCAAGTTGCAAGCAGTCACGCTGTCGGCTATTTACCTAAAGCGGGAAGCAATCTAATGAGGACCACCCTCTCACCTGACAATTTCCATATTACCCTGGACAATAAATACTCCTTCCATTCAGATTTCCCTGTGCTTTCGCTTAACAGGCCAGGATGCCTTGTCATGTCAGTAGGAGACCCACAACGCGCATGAAACGTTGCCAGTGGAGAACGTTGTGGTGCCCTGTCAGGTCTGTTTTCTGGTTGTTTTCTCCAGCGTACCCTTGTCGTCTGCTGAGCGCTGAGAAGGGCCGAGCCATGATTATGGGTCAATCTAACTGCTAAAGGATGGTGTCCGGTTCGAATATGATGCGACACGTGGGGAGTTTATTTGCGGTCGTGTATAACTATCATCCACTGCAGTCGGAGCTTTTTTGATCGGCTTCCCCCACAATTCAGTCTCAGCCTTTTAAATAACTCTAATTATTCTTCCTTCATTCATATTTATCCCAGGTTTTACTAGAAGCGACTATTCCTTTCTCTGTACATGATCAGCATGGCTCGCTTCCTTCTCCACTCCCTGCTGTTTCTCAGCGTCGGCCTCGCAAGCCCAGTCGAAGAGCGTTCGTCGGTCAACTGCACAGGTACCAATGCCATCAGTATGAAATGCAGCTCACCCGAAACGGCCTACAAGCGCGATTTCTTCTACATTGGCGGGCAGTCGGCGCAAGGGACCTCAGGAACCATCACAATTGACCAGCTCTATGTTGAAAAGCTGACGCCCACTAACGGCGGGATTAAAAAAAACCCACTCGTCTTCTTTCACGGCGGTGGCCTCTCAGGGAGCACATGGCTCAATACACCGGATAATCGCGAGGGCTGGGCGAGCTACTTCATCAAGAAGGGTTACGTTGTTTACTTGGTAGACAATATTGCCATCGGCCGTAGCTCCGAAAACAACATTGCTAATTTCACAATGGTCTCTGGCTCGGCTACTGAGACAGTCATGAAGTATTTCACTGCCCCCCAGAATTATAATACCTACCCACAAGCCAAGCTCCATGCACAGTGGCCCGGGACCGGGGTCGATGGCGACGCGATTTATGACCAGTTCAAAAAGTCGCTTATTCCCCTTACGACAAACTTCGTCAACCAGGAGAATACGCTTCGTGCGGCAGGGTGTGAGCTGCTTTCTCTCCTCGGTGAAAAGGCGTTTCTCATTTCTCATTCACTCGGTGGCCGAAATCCCATCTTACTATCAAACGACTGCCCTCAGTACATCTCTGGTAGCGTCAACCTAGAGACCGCTACGTCACCTTTCTGGAGCTATGCTGAGGGTTTGGGCGGCTACGCCAGTTCCCCATGGGGTCTTACCTACACCCCGGTGGATTACGAGCCTGCTGTCAGCAACTCATCTGGTATGTTCAAGTTTGATTGCTCTGCACTATTCTCCAAAAGTTTGGTTAACTGACTGTCTGCACAGAACTGGAGACTCAATCTGTCGGGAATGAGACTTTGGCACATCGCAACTGCTATCTGCAAAAAGAACCGGCCCGCACGCTTCCTAATATTAACAAGGTGCCCTACCTGCTGCTAACTGGAGAGGCCTCGGTCCATGTCACATATGACCACTGCGTAATTGACTTCTTGGAGCAGGCTGGAGGTAGCCCTGAGTGGATCAAGCTAGCTGACGAGGGGATCCACGGCAATGGTCATTTCTTGCATGTTGAGAAGAACAACTTGGAGATTGCTGCTCTTGCGGAGAAATGGATTCAGGAGAAGGCATCTTCAACGTAATTAGCGCCCTTGCATTGTAATCTCTTATTTTTAATTCCTTATTTTACTATTCCCGGGTACGGTACCGTCACGAGAGATGGTACAGCCTTGAGAGCGTGGCCTTCATCTCAACAGGAGGCCCACCACAATGAGAGGCGGCTGTGCTCCAGCACGTGCCCCACTTTCTGGATTGGGAGTAACGCACATCACCAACCAACATCTTTCAGTTTCCCCTCATCCAAAGCATCAGGCATCAGCGCTGCAGACGACAACTATTCTGGAACCCTTTGCCGAGTGGGAAGTGCCTCAGCACTCCGAGCAAGATGAAGCTGAATAGCCTCTTGAATGTGCTATCGGCGGCCGGGGCCGTAAGGGTGGCTGCGACAGGTATTGCTCCGAACATCTCCACTGAGCTAATGCTGACAGCTCCACCGCAGAAACCCTCCATAACCCTGGCCAAAATCCTGTCGAGGATGGCATCCCGTCTGTCCTGGACAACCACGATGGCTGGGTCAATCCCGAAGACCTCATATCTATGCCGCAATGCATCGCCCAACAGGATGCGAACGCCTGGCTGGGTGCCATGACCAAATGCACTGCCAAACGATGCACCTCGCACTTTCTATTCATCTGCACCCACCATCAATGGCTGACCCAGCTCAGCTGTCTCGGTACCGAATTCTCCCCCGACCTTGTCAAAGAATACCTCCCGTACTGCAGCAGATCGGTACTTGCCAAAGCACAGTTGTATCACTGGATTCAGGAAGCGACCGGTCGAATCTGGTTGGTTGACGTCGGCGACGCAAACGAGCTGCATTTTCTCTCCCCATTCTCCCTCAAGGAAGGATACACGGAAATGAATACCATAAATCTTGCGCCATCGTGCCTAATCGGCTCGCGTTCCGTACCGTCAGCAGAATCATTTGGACATGTTATTGAATCCTGTAGTTTTACGGGCACGACCGAACATGCTGGAAATGCTGCTCGACCCTGGGAGTACCAGGAATCTCTAAAGTCTATGACTGCTCTGGATTTCGAGACGGTCGGTTACAATCTAACCGGCATCAGTCTTCAATATGGCCACTATTTTGACAAAGAATGTTTCTGCAGAACCTTTGGCATAGATGAGAGGCAGGAGCCTTGTCCGGACCCCAGCCAAATAGACATGACAAAAGAGCGGCTGTGGTTGAGAGCTACTTGTGGGCCGGATTATCTGCCCGCACACTGGGCTGAGTCGCTAAAAATCGCGGGACATGAATATATCCCCGTCGCCGACTGGCGCTGGCCGTCCTGCGTTACGGACACATCGCCGGGGTCACAGGAGCTCATGGAGCAATGCACGACTGAGGCTTGTGAGGTCGACTCAAGAGGCTACTGCAACTTCGTTAAAAGCGCGATAGACAGGTCCTGTTTCTGTGAGAACATAAACTACGACTTCTTCAAAGGTTCATGCCAGATTTTCGAGAGTCGAATACAGTATATCAACTGGCTGAATGATATCTGCGGCGATATACGTGATTGGGACGGACTCCCTCATAATTGGCGCCAATTGACAGCTCCCTCCGTCCTTGAGATGATCCCTTGGAACTGGACTCTCAAGCCGTACATGGATTCAAAAAGTATCCCCGACTTCGACTCGGGATCCACAAAGACGAACGAAACATGTCCATCGAATGGGTGGAAAATTTGGAGCATGGTTTTTATCAATGTAGCCGCTTTTCTTGCTGCATTCGTGAGCGAGCAACAAGCAGTTCGTTGGCTCGTCCGCAAATCGGCATGGAACCCACCGGATCACCGTTGGTTTGTCTCGGGTATTGTAATCGCGACCACTCAGCTGATCGCAAACTTCTTCAACGCACTTGTTGTCACGAACATGTCTGGCTACGGACATGTTCCCGTTGTCCAGTTGATGCTTCTGTGGTGCTCAATGCCTCGATCCACATGGCTCAGCATTTTGCCAATTGATGGCCGGCCGTTTGGAACAAAACACTTCTCTGCGACAATGTCCTCCTTGGTTTCTGAAGTGATTCTGCAGTCCTTTTCCGTATATGCCATGTTTTCGACTTTCAAGTATGGGCTGCAACACAGCTTCTACTTTGGGAGGTTGCAAGATGTGGACAGAGGTCAGTATGCTATGCTGATGTATGTTGGAGCCTTGCTCTGGTTCTTGATGACGGCTGCGGCATTATTCCAGTTCATTCGAATCATATTTGGCTCAGACACCTCTGATTACGACTGGACCGAGGAGACTAGACCCTTGAAACAGCCGCGGCGAACCAACATTGGCAAGGGAAGTTATGGGACGTATGGTACTGTGCCTGTTGAAACTCAAGACGTACAAATCTCTCGGAAGGTATTCACGGGACTGTATCTGGCCACACCTATACATATGGCCCTTCTTTGGGTGGCCCAATGGCTATTTTGGGTTGGATTTATCAGACTGAGCTCGGACGAGTAAGTATTTGTTCGCGTATGATTACCACATGGCTAACCGCATATAGATTCTGTCCCCCATTATTGTGGATTCTTACTATCGTTTGGATAATTTACTCGTTGATCGGCGCTATTATAAGAACAGTTATTTAGGTACACAGAACGTAGCTGAGTCGGGCTCTTCAATGGTTGCGTAAACTTACCACACCTTCACGCCTTGACAAATATACTGGGGCAGCAGGCATCGCACTTACATCTGCGATACACTGTGCAGGATGATAAACCGAGACTAAACGAATCAGCTTCAAGAGCTGTGTACGCTGGCAGAATAAATGGGCATGGTATGGTATTGTAGATATCCGGTTGGGAACAGCAGACTTCTGAACGAAATTGTTACTTGAATACAGATGTTGATTTTTTTTAATGAGTAAATGTTCAGTCAAATTTTGTATGCATCATTGTAGTAAAATATATATTCCTGAGATCAGTTCCCGAATAGCCACCCTCTATCATAATTGGATCCAGTCCCAGTCCCATGATTAACCGATTCGTATTTTTTTGCTGATATTTATTCCTGGGGGCGAATAACCACCTTGACTCCCGAAACACCCTTCTTGCTCGTTTGTAGCGCCTCCTCCAGACCCTGAAGCCCTCCCGGGATGATCAGAGGTCGGTTTGGAATGAGCTTACCGGCAGCGACGTAGTCGCCGAGATTTCTCGCCATGGGCTCGCTCAAGTGTCGGAGGGCCGGGCTGCTACCGAGGCCGAGGATTTGCTTCACTTCGACGCTGGGCTCCTGGGACTTGCCCAGCTCGATGGCGGCAGGGTTGGCGTTCTGGACGGTGATGACGCTCGAGTTTTGCGTCTTGGTGAGCTGCAGCACCTGGACGCCCAGGACCTGCGTCGACTCGACCGAGATGGCGTCAAAGACGACCTCCAGGGGCAGGTCGCCGATGGCAGCCGCAAAGTCCTCGGGCTTGGAGGATGCGCGGTCGAGCACGACGTGGGCGCCGAGCTGCTTGAGGTAATCGTGGTGCTCTGCGCTGGCGTTGGTGACAATCTTGTCGAAGCCCGAGATCCTGGCGAACTGGATGGCGTACTGGCCGACAGAGGAGCTGCCGCCGAGGACAACGAGGGCCTTGCCGTTGCCGATCTTCTCGCCGCCCTCAGCCCAGGGTGCGGTCAAACCGCGGCCGGTCTGGTTGTACAAGCCGGTGACGACGGCGACGGTGGCGAGACTGATGCCGGCGGCCTGGTCGTCTGTAACATTGCCGGGGGTCTTGGAAACGAGAGCAGCAGGCATCTTGCAGTACTGCTGGAATGTCGAGGCGTCGTAGTTGCCGATGATGCCCTGAAAGAAGACGCGGTCGCCGACGGCGAAGCCTGAGACGTCGGGGCCGAGGGCTACGACTTCGCCGGCGGCATCGGAGCCGAGAACGGCGGGCCACTGCTTGAGAAAGGCGCCGTAGTCGCGGATCTTCCAGTCGACCGGGTTGATGGCGGTTGCGGTAATTTTAATGGCGAGCTCGCCAGCCTCGGGGGCGGGCAGGGAGCGGTCCTCGATGGACACGGTGGCGCCGGCGCCGGCGACGTAGGCGGCCTTGAATTTTTCGGGGACTGACATTTTGGACTGTTACAATTGATGCTAGGGGAAGAAGAAAAACACTACAAGTTCGTGGTCCAATGCGGGCCCAGGGGCAACCATTTATGGACTTGCGAACAATGACGGTATCGCTGCATGGGTACGACGAATTCGGAATACGGCCCGTTTGGGGTGGAGCTGAGGCCATTGATAATCACTTGGAATCCGAAAGAAAGTGTCAAAAGTGGAGACGGAAACGATGATGAAATCAACTTGTTCTACTGGATATGTGGGAATAAAAGCTTTGAATTGCCCTGAGCGCGTTGTGAAGCCTTCCCTATTGGTCCTGAGCGGGGAGCTGTCAAAAGCTGTGGCCATGTCGTCGCATTGAGATTTGTCAGAACTATAAGTTGTGCCTCGGCCCCATGCCTGTCCAATCAGGTCGTCGATAGCCGAGTTTTCGGATGGCCCAAGTCTGCGGAGCTCATCATGGCAATGTTTTGTTGCCACAGCCCAGAATATTCTGCTTCATCGGCCAGAAAAAAACACGTCCGGGCTGTCTCCTATTAATCTTGTGTCCACTCAGAGCTCACGCTTCTCCTGTCCTTTCTTTCCATTCAAGCGCTTCTCCAGCGAAACAAGGCCAAAGAATTGCCTGACGTCTTCAATCCAGAGCTCTGGCTGAGTTACAGCCGGGAAGTGCCCACCACGTTCATGTCTCTTGAAATACTTGAGATTGACCGTTCGTTCAATCCAATCACGTGGCTAGATAGTTGTCAGCATGCGTTATTCACATCGGCCAAGCGACATACCGTAAAGGCAAGGTCCTGGATTTTGGGAAAGGGGCCCTTGTTCCATCCCCACTCCGAGACACCTGAAGGGATATCAGTTTTCGGAAAGTCCAGCAGATGTGCCTGTTTTTGTCAGTAACGTTCTTTTGCTATGTTTCTGGTATGTGCCTTTCACGAACCTGGAAAATTTCTCGGTAAACCCGGACGTTTGAGTAGGGCCCAGGAATCCACAGCATCATAGCATCGGTAATCAACTGCTCAAACTCATATTCGAATCCGTCACTCGTGGCATGGTTCACATCCCAGTACCAGCCGAGAAATCCGACCGGACTATCAGCCAAGGCGTGAGAAAGGGCCAACGGCTTTTGCATGTGGGCATTTGCATAGAGCCAGTGATTTTGATACCATTCCTGGTAGGCCTCGATGTAGGCCTTTTCATCGGACCTGGCCTTGTTCTCTGCCAGTCGCGCCTGGTCATCGGCAGTCGGAGCCGCAAGATAAAAGTCTGTAATGTGACCAATGATGCTGTCGTGAACGTCGTTGACCATCCACATTCCAGTAAACCAACCAAGGTCAGTTGTGACAAGGCCATATCTGTCATAGCCCAACTTCTTCATGAGCTCATCAAAAGCCTTGCCCAGCTCCCGCGGTCCTAATCCACGCTGTTTGGGTGCTGGACTGAATCCGAATCCAGGAAGATCCGGAGCAACAATATGAAACGGCTGGTCGGAGCCCTCGGTCAAAGGCTTGATCACTTTGGACCATTCTAGGTATGAGGAGGGCCAGCCATGCAATACAAGCAGGGGCATTGCATCGCTCTTCTCAGAGCGCTCATGGATAAAATGCAGAGGAATATCCTGTGTATAATTGCCGCTACCAGGTACAGTGACTGCGTAATGCTTAAAATCGCTGTTCATCCGAGTCTGGACAGCATTCCAGTCGTACTTGGTTCCCCAGTACTCAGCAACATCTTTCATCGTCTGTGTAGACGGGCCTTCGATATCCCAGTCATCAGAAAAACTGGTGGCGGGTCGGTAGTTGCGGACCTATTGCAGGGTCAAATCAACAAAGGACTTGTCGACATTGATGGTGAATTCCTGCACAGAAGTGGAATTCGGAAAGAAATAATTGAGTCCCGGGCTCGGGCTGGAGGCTTGAGCAACACCAGGCATGACGAGAACTGCGGAGACGAGGAATCCAAACAGACCCATGGTGTGAGGGAAGAAAGTATTTGTTGTACGATAAACATGTCTGAGACGGAGACATGCGACGGGGTATATAAACAAGTGTCTGACAAACGTGTAGTCGATGCATATGATGGATTCGGGACCGAAGCAAGGATTGGGGACCGAGCCAAGGAGCTGGAAGCGCGAGGCCGGGGCTGCGGGTTGAGCATCCCGCTTACCTAAAGAATATCCATCGTCATTGCTGGCTTGTGCGGAGATGACCACTAAACTCCGGCAGTTAATTCAAGATTCGATCGATCAAGCAGCAATTGAGACGCTAAGGGGGCACTCTAAAGCCATTTACCCTAAAGCAGTAACTACTGTTGTGATTCTGGATGGCTCAATTGTTCACTCATTGCTTCACGCAAGTCGCCAAGCTTATCTATGCGTAGAATTGAGAGCCTGATAGTTATCGGGTCGTGTGAAAATGCTAAGTAATTCTCTACAATTGGAACACTCTGAGCCAGGAACAATCATGGATCCAGCCCTAGAATAGTGCCCGGGAGGATGCAGGAGCTAATTCGCCTGCTCGGTTTCGCGAAAATTCGTATCCCGTCTTCAAGCTTTGTCGCTTCTCCACCGCCTCCCCGGCCATCGGGGGCGCATCCCGCTTAATAAGCGGATTGGACCCTGTACCTTTCTTGTTTTGGCGCTGGCACACACTGACCATCGTGCACTGACAATGCACTCCTGGTTTCGCGATAGGAAATCGAGGATGACGTCCTAGAGAGCGGTGTCTTTCGAGATATTTTCCGACATGATGCATATGAGATGGAGCTTGAAGATCCGGTTCCACTCGGAACGGAAAACCGGCTCGCCCATGTGGCGATGTGATGAGTTGTCCATCATCCTTTGGCAGCCGGACTTTAGTATATAAGACTGTTGGATTCAACTTGAACAAGTCTCATCACTCACAGCATCATCCGCAGCTTCAATCAACTTGACTTAACTACAACACAACATTCATCCAGTTTTATCATACATTTTCCAAGCAGTTATGACTACCATCAAGAACACTTTGGCTCTTCTTGCCGCCATTGGCACCCCTACTCCCTCCCCAACTCCTCAGACTTATGAATGTGGCACAGTTGATGTCTTCTACACGTAGGCAGCTACAAAACAAGTTTTCAGCCACAAGCTAACTAGTGGCAGTGGATTTCCTCCATACCACCCCATGATTGATGCCATGGGTTGGGATCAGGAGCCCGTTGCTATCGGCATTCGCAATGATACACTTAACCTGGTCAAGGCCGGATACAACGTCCATGGTAAGTATTCAAGACCGCCCAAGAAAGAATATTGCTAACCATGGTATTAGCCGTTTGGGCTGGCACTGAAATCCCAGTCAGCGAGGTTGGAGTTCGCATGGACCAGAGCGGCGTGGACTTTGACGTTCTTGCTATTGGATATGGCGTGCGAGGCGCTACTATCGAGCCGATCGTTGAGCGATTTGAAGGTCAGTATCACGTATAAGTAGATATACTGTCCTAACCCTGCACAGATCTTATCGAACTCTACAAGCACAAGCACCCCAATACTCCCATTGTATTCAACTATAGCCCTTGGAGCTTTGTTTGGTCTGTTGCCCACCGCAAGCCTATGAGGGAGGATTGTGAGGCTGTTGGAAAGCCTGGCAAGCTTTTGGTAAGTGCATCACTGACGTGTTGCATTTGAACAAGACTAACCAAACCAGGGTTATGAGGAGATTTGCGACGAGCGTTGCGACCCCAAGGCTTGGGCTAAGAAGGACAAGTCGCACGACGAGCTCTAGATTTGAATAGCTCTTTATCTTGCGTGTAGACTGTGGAGTTCCTCGGACTTATGGAATTTCAACGCCTGCTCGCATGTAAACTAAGCCAGCCCTTGTTGGTGTTGAGCACACTTTGGAGTATAGTTACTAGCATAAGATCGTTCATTCTTTTTTCAATGTGTTGAAATGCAATATAGATTATTACGGACATGAGACTTTTTACATCGAATTTAACTTGACTCAGCAAGTTTAGCACGGAACTTCATGTAGGCTCATAAACCCTTGACCAGAAAAAGGTTACTGCGACTGTAATATCTCTGATTCTCAATGGGTGATAAAATTCTTCGCAGATGTAGATCAAATTTAAGAAAAGATGCCTAGGTGGGAATCTCCGCTGAGATCTGGTCCCTGGTGAATCCCTGTGTGACGAGGGGGGATTTCATCAACGCTTCCCAGTGATGGCATGCGTACATCTGGTCGCTAGATGTATAGATTTCCTTCTTTCCACGCTCATAGACATCTCTATCATACTCTGACATCGCTTCAAGCCTCTCTTTTTGACCAGAAATGACATTTTTGATTGCCCGTACATAATGGCCGGCATCCTCGAGCGCATTATTTAAACCCTGAGCCCGAACTGGAATATATCAGTGTCAGTCTCGAACGAACACGTATATCCACTTACAAGGAACCATTGGATGAGCTGCATCTCCGGCAAGGGTAACCCCACCATCGAAATTCGACCACGGTTGTATAGATCGCCATTCAGAAAACTGATAATTCTGAGCGGATTTGAATGGAGGTGATGATTGTTTGAAAGCTTACATGGATATGCGGAATCTCTTGGTCCTCCTTCACCCATTCCACAACCGATCTAAAAGGCTCGCAGTATTTGAGTCCGTGATACTTGAAAGCTTGCATTCGTTTCTCATAACTGTCAAGCTTGTCCGCTCCCCAAATTGACAGGTATACTTGCCACTTCCAAGTTTCTGGCTTGGTAGGATCTGGAACATCACCAACTGGCCTAATATTCAGCATGGAATTATTTCAACAGAGGCCATTACATACGCGACAGAAAGAAATAGGTAGGTTGGTCTGGATGGGGTCCAAGCTGCTTTTTGTTAGCACACAGTGAATATCTCAATAGTGCTACGAACCGTGGCTATGTTGTGAGAAGCAGAATTGCGAATCCAAAGAGACTGCTCCGCTGAAAATTTTGCATCGAAATACTATACCAATTAGAAAGGTCATGGACCGAACTCGAGTATATTACCAATAGGGTGATTTCGCAAATTGTAAGAACGTTCGCCTTGAGATCAACCAAATAACTCCTAACTTTACTGCGTGCTGAAAAGAAGTAAGTAAGCAAATACAGCGCTAGATATGGCAGCAAGACTCACCTCCATCACAGCCTACAAGAAAGGTTCCCTTGTGCACTTGAGTTCCGTTGAATGTCGCCAACACCACCCCGTCTTGGGCACTCACATGTGAGAGCTCAAAACCGTACTGGACGTCTATACCTGTTTTGAACAAATCTCGCAATTTCCCACGAACGACTCGTCTTGGGGTGTCAGCCTTCACGTGAGTGACAATTTCTCCCGTTTTGCCATTCAGCATCGGGATTGATGCCGCAGATTCTGGGTGGAACTCAGTCCAAGGGTCATTTTCGGTCGATTTCAAGTCCGCAAATAACTGCGGCGGCAGGCAAGCTTGCACACTGGGAAGAGCCCAGTGAAGGGCCATGTTCCAGGTTCCGGATCTCCGAACGTATTCGTCCTCCTTCTGCCGCTCGTACACGGTGGCCCGAATTCCGGCCTCGAAATGGTCAGATTTTCTCAGAGTATTTAACAGAAAATATGTTGGAACTTACGCGCTTGAGACCTTGGGCAATAAGCAAACCAGTAGCCCCTTTCTTGTTAGCAGACGTCTGAGAAATTAATTCGAACTAGAGACCAACCGGCTCCGATGATGAGGATGTGATGATTCTCAATGCTAGTCATTTTAGATACTGATGGGATTTCTTTTCAGGCCGAGAGATGCGAGAGATGTAAGATCCTGAGCTGTATTGTAAACAGTTACTTCTGGTTGAATGATATTAAATTGTACAACAGCGGTTGCGGTGGAATGCGCTTTATGTAGAAATATTGATGTGATCGGGTAAGCCTTGACAGAAACATGACAGGCAAAAGAGACTTGGAATAGAAAATATTGGCCACTTGATCGGTACATTCCGCTGGCCATAACGCCGCTCGGCATCACGCCATTCCGATATTTCCAACGTTGACGGCGGTATTTTGAATCGCGAGGTGCCGGGTAAATAACTCATAATTAATTTCTTGACCGAGTTTTGATCTGACGGCAGGTTTGATGACCAAAATTCCATTCATGATGCCCTCGTACAGTTTCTCGGTCTATTCCAGCCATGATATCGCCGCTCGGCATTACTGCACCCCGACATGGCAGTGCTGACATCGGCATTGGAAAGCGCGAGGCCCGGTTTTCCTGAAGCGGCAATCTGTTACGATTTTTTTTTTTGATGAGATGACTGGTTGTAACGTTAGAACCTCATTCGGTATTCCGAGTCAAGTTTTATGCCCCGTGGGCGGAATTCTAAGGTAGGGACATAGCAGGCAAACTATCAGATCTTGGATGGTATAAATAAACCCACTTGAAGAATATTAGAGTGGAATAGGATAAAAACATCAAGGTTACGAAAACGCTACAATATTATCCATGACTGGAAGCGAAGCCAATATCAGGTAAGCTCGATACCCCAGTGTAAAAAGTCATGGAATATGGAATTTCTCGGAATACCCATTGCTCAAACCAATTACGATGCTATGGCGACTATTTCCCCACCCCGGGTCAATCTTGAGAGACACATCGTACCACTAGCGTATGACACCGTCGACATGACGTGTGAGCGCGAGAAGCCCGAATCGCCGCCAAGACTAGAAATTCTGGCCAAAATATACGAGGACGCGATCGAACGCCAACAAGATTTCCGGCGTGAGGCTCATTAGAACTCGACAGTCCACTATCCTTTGTTGCATTGCGCTTTCGAGCTGGTCTAAGCAACCTCACCACCTGAAATGAAAAGTTTCTTTGGCTGTGAGAGGTTGATCAGCAATCTAGACTGCAGCATTGATGTCCTAGTAAACATAAGGTTGGTGAACTTACGCTCAGAAATAACGAAGTGATAAAGCCTACGGCCGTAGTGCCAACGAGATAGTAGAAAGCTTCACGGATTGCCCCAGTAATTTGATCGACGACCAACAGCTGATCAGCATCGTTTAGACTTTTGTAGAATTCTCCACTTGATCCAGTGATCAGCTCGGCAAGCTTGTCTTGTGGAATCTGAGGCAAAACCGAAGCAATCTTTTGTGTGGCGCTGTTTTGGAAAATCGATCCTGGAACAGCAAGGGCAAAGGTAATACCAATTATTTGTGCTTCAATTTTTTTTGTTAATGATGTAACTTCGAAATAAGGCTGTTTGTATTAATACGTACCAACAGTCATGACGGAAACCACATTGCTAATCTCGGACGCGGGGGCGAGCGCTGATGCCACGCCAATACCAGCGCTTTGGAAGGAGCCCACTCCTAGCCCAATGAGTACCGTGTATCCATAGAGAGACGAATTAGAAATTGATGAGGTGATTGTCGCTGTTTCAAAATGATGTCAACATCATCATGGGTGTTTTCTTTTCTCAGAACAGGAAGTGGAACATACTCATCAGTGCCGCGCCAGCCACCAGCAATGCATTGCCGATAACATACCAAGGCTTGTAGTAGCCGAATTTTGGCATGGAAAAGCCATTAAATAGACAGCCAAAGACTATCATGCATATCAAAGGCAAAATGCGCACACCAGCCATCAAAGGACTGTCTCCCCTCGTAAACTGGAATACCAGAGGAGTATAATAAATGCTCATCATCATGCTACCCGCGACCAGGAAGGCCTGCAAAGGTATAATCAAGAGATCCCTTGTGATCATGAACTGCACCGGCATGAGCCTCGATTCGGCAGGTACTAATGGATGATAGATGGTGGCGAGAACAAAGGCGACAAAAAGGACCAGGGTCATAACCCAGAGAGCGATCTCGGAGTCGCTGTTCCAGGCATAGAGGGTACCACCAAAGCTGCCAGCCATGCAGAAACAGGCCATAAGGGCAGTAAAGATTGTGATGCCAATCCAATCCTGCATCCGGATTTTCTTGGTAAAGGGTGTGTCTGGCATGGCATTCATGTCAGGAATCACGAAGAGGAAGGCGGGCGCGAACACGCCAGCAACAGGAAGATTCTACAAGATAAAACACATTATTTTCCATGCAAAGAATTAATAAGTCTCAAACACTCACAATGTAGAATCCCCAGCGCCAGGTGGCCGGACTTATGGCAAAGGAGCCACCGATAATAGGTCCCAGAACATTACCGAATCCCCACACGGACATTAGGATGGCGAGATAAAGCGGTCGCTCATGCGGAGTGGTCAGGACGCTGATGTAAGTTAGCCCCCCGACGTAGACACCCGCACCGCCCACGCCAGCAATGGTGCGTCCGACGATCATAGTCACCATATTGGGTGCAGCACCACAAATTGCGCTGCCACCCTCGAATAGGATAAGGCTAATGATGAACAGAAACTTCATGCTGAACATGCCATATGCTTTACCACTGCAACGTTGAAGTCAGCAGATCCAGCGCAACAAAAAGACAAGTTGGTCCGATACATACACAGGCAGAATGAAGACTTGGCCAAGTATGAAGCTGACTCCAATCCATGCCAGATTTTTCTGATCGTCAAAGGTCTCAACAATGTCGGGCTGGATGGTTGCAACCTGGATGACGCTTCAGTCAATTACAGCTTAAAGCCCGAATCTTAATTTACTCACAATAGTATTATCCAAGGCAAAGAGTAATACCTATTATCGTATTCAAGTGTTAGTGTCGATACCTGTATCAGGCGGCAACATTCCAGCTCCATTGCCAGAGGCCAGAACGCGACACACTACGCAGACGAATCAAAATACTAACAGTCGACATGAGCGACGTGTATAGAACGAACCACTTTATCAGATAATTAGTTCAAGTCTATTGCGACGGCAAGGGAACGAAATGTACTCACCCTAAGACCCGTTACGGCTCTCCTGGGTTCCTTTTCAGGTATCCCGCCCCCTTTTGTATACCCATCTGGGTTCTTTGAATCGCGTATATTACGTGGAAGGTTCTTTGAGGATTGCGAGGCATTTTCGTCGTCCTGTCCTTGGTTATTGGAGATGGTTTGGTCGGCGATCATCTTCACAGCGTCAAGGTTGAACGTTACAGTGCCAACGATTAAATCAACCGGTTATTCTTGAAAGCAACAAACCGGACTTTTATATGATTGCAAAAGTAAATACAAGAGAGAGGCTTTTTTTCCACTTTTGATTTGCTTACAAATGAATCCAAGCGCAAATACGCATGCCTCCGACGTAAATGTACTGGCACTCTTTGGATACTGCGGCTCCTGATTGGCTCACGGTGGGTTCGGTCCGAGTTGACCGAACTTGTAGTCAAGGCATTCCGGGCCGGCCTGACCGAGTCTAGCATCTCACAGATGATACAATTGGTGCATATTCCTTCTCAGATCCAAGTAGACGACAGAATGGCTGTCTGATCGTGTTCGGCTACATCGCTTTGCCTTCAATTCCCCCTGTAGTTCCAGCGAACCGGTCATCAAAGTTTGGTGGCTGGTGTTTGAAACCGGGTGGACCAGCCACTGAACATGGTTAAAACAGCACTCATCCCGACTGGCAGAGACTACAGATCATCGAGCCAATTACAATACCAACACGTTCGATCCAGGTTTTGCTAGCATGTACTTTCTTACTCTTCGGAAATTACTGACCGAATGTGGGGCTCTTGGTCGATGCAGAGATGTTGCGGAGGTGGCAGCGCAAGCGGTCGCCAGTAGGCGCTGCTCTGTCCAGGACAGGCAGCTGGGAGAAAATTATGTCACGCCATCATTGAAATAGAATGCGAAAGCTGAGCAACAGCCGATTCTTGAATGACTGCGTCATTGTGAAATATTGCGAGCCTGCTCTGTAAGGAGGGCGCAAATGTTGTATCGCGAACGAAAAAAATCCCCGCGCTCTCGTGCTTCTTTCTGGAGCTCCTCTTCAAGCCCAGCCAGTCTCGCCGCCATGGCACCGCCGGGCGGCGCAATCCCTTCCAATGCAGTTATAAACTCTCGGAGCGCGCTGCTGCTTCTGGCTCGACTCGCTTCGCAGAGCTCTCGAACACGCGTCTCGACTGTTTCCAAAATGCCGACATAATGTGGCTCTTGGTTCACCGATGCGCCACCTCCGGGAGGCACTTTACGAAGCCAAGCTATGTAGTCCGCTATCAAAGAGCCCATTACGGAGGACTCGGCCTGGATGTGCATCACCGCTGATGAGAAGGCTGTCACCGGCCCAAGGACTGCGGCGCCCGTTTCCTCGCCGATTTCCCTTCGCAAACTAAATTCGTTCTGCACGCATAGGTCCAGACTCACAGGGTCAATATTCATATCCTCATTGGCCGAAAACGGGGCGATTAATGGTTGACCCTCTAAAGTCTGCCATATTAATGAGTCGGGAACGTCTGGTTCGGATGTGTGCAAATCGTTTCTCTGGTGCAACGGATCTGGGTGATAGGATCCGCTGGGAGGGGTATCAACACCCTCTCCTGCAAGTGGAATCGAAGGTGTTTGGGCAGCCGAAGAGAGCAAAGCGTGAGAGCCGGTGTTGTTGTGCGAAGAAGGTGGAGTAACTGTGGTACCTGAAGAGGCGTTCAATTGAGCAATGTAGGCCTCTGCTTCTTCTTTTCACGCGGCCCAGCACCACCAACAGGTTAGCAATGGTGCCATTGGAAATAGATTGTAGCCACCAGGCATTGTCTGACAAATAAAACTCACCCAGGCGCTTTTGTAGTGCCTCGACAGTCTGGGCTAGATCTGCTTTGCTTGGTCTCTGCGTTGGCAGGTACACACACCGTTCACCAGCCCGGATGCACTTGTGGCATTGCGGCTGCTCACCTCCGCATCTGACTTTGCGGTCCCTGCATAACTGGCTACACGTTAGAAGAGCACTTCGCCGCATTTTGGATAAATCCACAGACCTTACATGCAATATGACGCGAATGCCCTACATTTACTACATCCATCTCCGGGGCGGACATTGTGGGATATCAGGCGGACGCAAGCGCAAGACTCGAGGGGCTTGGCCGTCAGCAGCGGCTCTATTTCCTGTTGTTAAGGACTGGTTTGGTCGCAGGCAAGGGTAAGATGGTGCTTACCAATCCTCCAATGCGTCGGAATATTGCGGACCCGATGATGAATACATTTTATTCCCAAAACGTCCGCCAACACCGAAAACCGGATTTAAATACGTTTGCATGCCCAGCACAGCCCACAACCAAGAAAACAAGTAGACTACCAATACCATGTCTTTATGAGGAAAAGACTGTAGAATTTTGCTGACGAATGCTCTCCATAATCGCTACTCCACCCCGTGCATTATCATTTCTTCTTCCCACGGATCTGCCCATTTCGCCCCGTCCATTCTCGCGGCATTGTGTCTCATCAAGCTTATGTTTCGATGCCCTTTCTTGCACATTGTCTGTCAAAAACCGGAGAATCAACCTTGCTCAGAGAAATGTTCTAACAGCACGAGCTATTGGCTCCCCTTTGGGTCTTGGCAGTTTCGCACTCTGAAACCTTTGTACCCCACTGTATGAACAAATTTATTGTTTTCAATTGAGAGCTCCTCAGGCCAGCGTTTTATACCACAGGACCCCTTTCCTAATGGCCCCAACCAACAGCTACCACATAATCGAAACGAACATCCCAATCATGGAATGCAAGTTAAATTCTGTGGGCTGAGAGAGGGTTGCTTCGACAACGCGGAGACACTTGTCTACATCTGCGTTTTGGGAAGGCGGTCATGGGCGGTAGAATATGTGGCGACAACGACTTAATGACCTGAAAGAAAACGATATAGCCCAAAGTTTGGCCATAAAAACTGAACGATTTATGTCCTGGTCGGAAGTCAAGAAGTTATTAAATACCCTCAACCTCACGCGAGGACCAGGATTATCATGAAAGCCCCAGATGTGTCTGCCGTGGTCCGTATCGGTTGGGCCCCAGGCGGGGTGACCTGCTGATCAGACCCAGCGGAGTATCCACGCAGTCAATGATCCCTGTGATTGAACAAGTCAATCACACAACTTGAAATGGCAATTTCAAATTGCATTCAGTTATTAGATTGTAATCCCTGGCTCACCATCTTCCAGGGCTGACCTGCTGCAGCCTTGCAATCTAAAAAGGCTTGGTTAAAAGCAAAATCCCATCGACACAGGAGGCGTATTGTCTGCGAGGCAATGCACTAAGATCTTATGTCATCATAGTCCCGCAGCTTAGGCGCTGTTGCCTAACACAGCTTTCTCCTCATGTTCAAATCTTTCATTGACCCGCCCATGTTAAACCACCTGTATTCTTTGATATTTCATGGGTAATTTGGTAATTCCTCTTGTTCTGGCGGCTTTGGTCATACAGACAGGCTCCTCTCCTCGTTAGTGGAGCCAAGGTTGAATTGGACAACTTTTATTGCCAACCTCCATCATGACCCAAACAAACGTCTCCAAGTTGGCCCCGGGTGTTGCGACGCTGATACATCTCACCAGTAAAATTCTACTCGCTTGCTATCGCTGCCGCGGGCAGAATGGTGATTTCGAAATTGACATTGTTACTTTCATCTCAGAGCTTGAGGGCTTGTCAGACGCTGCCGAAAGCCTCACCGTCCTTCTCGAGGAATGTCAAGACGACGAGCCATTGCGCAAGGCTCAATTTCCCGGAAAAAAATCATCATCTGGCACTTATGCCTTAGCAACATGCTATGTTTGTTTGAATGGATGTAATGCGGTGCTTCAAGAGCTGGCGCAGCATTTTGAACCTTTTGTGAAGTCTCGGTCCAAAGTCACCTTGACGTGGCCGCTGAAGCCAGCAGACATCACTGGTTTCATCCAATCCATCCAGGAAAAGAAATTGACTTTGCAGTCTGTGACATCGGTTTTTCAAGGTGCTCTGGAGAATGCGGAGCAACGGGGGCCGGCTCAGACAGACATTTTGAGATGGTACGACACAAGCGACCCGGAACGGAACCACAATCTTTCAAAACAAAGCCACGAACCCAATACCGGAGCTTGGATATTTGGCCATGAAGGTTTCCAAAAATGGAAGAAATCCACAGGGGAGGTCTTGTGGCTACACGGCATTCCAGGATCTGGAAAGACAATTTTGTGCTCGACCATTATTGATCACATGCAGCATGATTTCGACTTGGATCAGGCTGGCCAACCGGATCATCACGTAGTTTACTACTATTTTGACTTTTCCGACAACAATAAACAGACCCTAGCAAGCTTTCTGAGATCAATCATATTTCAGCTCATCTCCATTCACAACGGACCTTCTGAAGCAGCCCAGGCCCTGTACGACAGTTAAAAAGGTAGTGCCAGGGAGTCAACTATCGAGGAGCTTTTTGAAGTCTGCACTGCTGAGTTCACCCGGTCACCGAAAGCGTTCTTGATCGTGGACGCCCTGGACGAGAGTTTCATTGATGAGAGATCAATGTTTCTTAAGCATTTTCTTCAGAAGGTTTTGGCATTGGGCGTCG
Source organism: Calonectria crousiana (assembly GCA_013406985.1). NCBI lineage: Eukaryota > Fungi > Ascomycota > Sordariomycetes > Hypocreales > Nectriaceae > Calonectria > Calonectria crousiana. The sequence continues at coordinate 976,255 of VTGD01000002.1, read as the reverse complement.
GCGTTCTCATCACCAGCAGAAAGGAACCTGATATCGACAAGGGGCTCAAAGATGTTGCATCTCAAATAATCTGCCTCAAAGCTGCTCTGGTTGATGAGGATGTAAGAGTCCATGTTCAGAGCGCCATTGACAACGACCCCACTCTGAACTCCTTAAGGCCAGCATTGCAAAAGGAAATCCTAGATGAGGTGGTCAATGGCGCCAGCGGAATGTAAGCGCCCTCATGAAGCTCATGATGCATATTTACATTTCGTACTAACCCTTGGATCAGGTTTCGTTGGGCAGTTTGCCAACTTGAGAAGCTCAAAAAATGCCTGACACCTGCCATGATTCGACAGGAGCTCAAGGCAATGCCAAGGACGCTGGACGAGAGCTATGACCGGATTCTCAGCGCCGTACCACCAGCTCATCGAGCATTTGTCCAGTCCGCTCTTCATTGGCTTTCCTTCTCGGCAAGGCCTCTTCTGCTCGAAGAACTTGCAGAAGCCTCGGTACTCAGGCCTGAAAGCAACCACTTTGACACAGCATCATCGCGTTTGCTTGATTCCTCAATGATCCTTGACCTTTGTGGAGTTCTGGTAAAATCATCTCACCTAAATCCCCGCAAGGACAGAGCGAAATGGCTCAATCACAAGGGTGAAGTAGAGACGCGTGGCAGGCAGAACTTTTCGAACAGACACGAAGTTACCATTGTGTCTCTGAGCCACTACACAGTGAAGGAATACATTATGTCTTCTCGGCTCAACAGCAGCAGCATTCTATCATCCTACTATGCCTCGACGACCCTTACAAATTCAATGCTTGCAAGAGCCTGCTTGTTTTACCTTCTCCAATTCAACCGAGGTAAAGTGGCTTCGCGTTTGGATTTCGAAGAACATCCCCTCTTGGAGTATTCCGCATGCAACTGGATGAAACATTGGAAGCTGGCAGGTGGCAAAGATTGCGACATGTCCCTGCGCCGAGTGTGCGAACATTTCTTTTCTGCCAAGGCTCGCAACGCGTACACAAACTGGCTCAATGTGTGGAATCCGGACAAAGAATACAAAGATTGGCTACCCAGTAGTTTCGGTCCAATAAAAGTATCTGCAGATCTCTTCCAGCAACCACTGTACTGGGCTGCCTTCCTGGGCGACGTCAGCCTTGTAAAGTTACTGATTGATAAAGGAGCGGATGCGGAATCACGAGAAGGCTATTTTGAGTCTGCCTTTGGTGCGGCTGCCTTTTTTGGTCACATGGAGGTGATGGAATATTTCTTGGCGCATGGCCTAGATCCCAACATGCGAGGAACAGGATTCGGCAGTCTTTTGCAGATTGCAGTTGCTGGAGGTTCAAAGCCAGGCGTGGAGCGACTGATACAAGCTGGAGCGGATGTCAATGCTCGTGGCGGCAAAATGTGGGAAACGGCGCTGATCGCTGCTGCATCCAAAAAATTCGATGATATTGTAACATTGTTGCTGGAAAACAACGCAGACTTCAGCGTCGGTCTACAGGCTGGGAGCTCTGCGCTTTACTGCGCTGCGCAGTCTGGCGATGTAAAGCTGGCCATGATTCTCCTTGGTGCAGGCGCTGATGCAAATGGCTCTGGCGGGGACACAGATACTCCGCCCCTCTTTGCTGCCGTCCAATCCGGATCTCTTCCTCTTGTTCAGCTTCTTATCCGGAAGGGGGCCGATGTTAACAAATGCACGGAAACCACAGATTCCCGATATCCTCTTATTGAGGCTGTTGAGAAAAACCACAGTCATCTCGTGCGCGTCTTGCTCGAGGCAGGAGCTGACCCGAATCTTTCAGGACGTCGGGGCAAGACTGCGCTGGAAGAAACAATCTGGAGAAATGAAATGACCATGTTCAACCTTCTTATCGAGTCGGGCGCAGATCTAAATGCTTGCAGCTACTTGCACGAAAGTTGCTTTCAAAGAGCAGTGGTGTGCAGAGCATACGACAAGGCCAAGATTCTCATGGATAAGGGCGCAGACCTTGGAGAAATGGTTCTTGTCGATGCGGTTGCCGCGTACAAAGAGGCACCGTGGATCCTGAAAACGTTACTGGACAGAGGTGTCAACGTTGATATTTTTTCAGACTTCTCCGGTTCTTGTTTGAGCACAGCACTTCACGTAGCGATGCTCAAGTTTTACGGCGACGATGATGCAGCAAAGATGTTGCTGGAGAAGAAACCATACGTCAATGCAATTGACCAAAGGAATCAGACAACTCCACTCTGTCTGGCCATGGAGGAGGGCAACAAGGCAATGGCTCAGCTGTTGATTGAACACGGGGCAGATATCAAACGCGCCGTGGGGCACTCGCCTTTTGAGCTGTCTATCAAATATGCATGCGAGAATGATGGTACTCTTGAAATGGCAGATATGCTGCTTGAGCTTGGCGTAGACATTAATTGCGATACCGAGGAAGCGTATGTTCATTCTACCCTCTCTCTCACAACTACAGCCGTACGATATCCATTGGATATCACGCATCTCAAACACGATTAGCAAGAATTGTATTACAATCACTAATGGGAGTTACAGAGTTTACTGGCCACTGCATACGAAGAATATGAAGGTGCTGTGCTACTTGGTCGAAAAAGGCATCAACCTCAACAGAGCACTTTTACCCAAGGAGCGATTCACAAGTGTAATCTTTAGCAGGAAGCGGGAGACACCCCTTCAGCATGCTGCGTGGCAAGGCAGTACAGAAATGTTACAGGCCCTGCTTGACTTTGGGGCTGATATCAATTTCGTGCCGGAGTGTGCTGATGCGACCATTCTATACGGTTTACAATCAAAGGACAGAAAGACTGTCGAATTACTTCTGGAGAAGGGCGTAAAGGTTGATGACTCAATCTCCAGCAACAGCATCATCTGCAGCGCAATAGCCAACAACTTGGCCGACATGGTTCCCCTGCTGTTGGAAAAAGGCGCTGACCCCAATGGCAATGAAGGTGGCCAAAGTCCGTTGGCCGCTGCATTCGCTTCTGACAACCAAGATGTGATGCAGCTTCTTTCTTCAAGAGGAGCGCACTTTTTAGAAACCGACAGCGCGGTTGCCATTGAAGCCATCAACGACGACTCTGTGGACGACCTGCAATTCTTGCTTCAGAATGGCTTAAATCCGAATGCCAAGAACAATTCAGAATCTGCCATAAAGGCTGCGACCAAAAAGACAGAGACTACATGGATCAACATGTTGCTGGATGCGGGTGCCCGCCTCGATGGCGAGCAGCTCCAGGGCAGCTTGGCAGAAGTCTGCAGGGCAGGTTACTTGGAGATGGCGGCTCTTCTGTTGGACAGAGGATCCGGGTTCAATGTTTCTGAAGCGTTGGCTGTTGCGGCTGAAGTGCCCAACAACCTTGCCATCGTCGACTTTCTTTTCGAGCGAGGAGCCGAGATACACTACAGCCAAGGGGAATGCTTCAACGCGGCTGCCAGAGGTGGATGCCAGAAGATATTTGCGCGTCTGCTTGAACAACCCATGGATGCTCCCCAGCGAGCCGAGTACCTTGGCAAAGCTCTGCAAACAGCAGCTTGGTACGCCAATCTCGGTCTGTGCAAGTGGCTTCTCGACGTGCAGGGCGCCGACGTCAACCACACCGGCCTGCCATACGGCAGCCCTCTGCAAGCCGCTCTATCATTTGTCCACTACAAGAACAATAATGATCTGCTCCTGTTTGAAACGCTCATCGATCACGGAGCAAATGTCAATCCGCCCGAGGTAGAAAGGCCAAAGGAGAGCGAGGCCTGGAAAAAGCATTTCGGATACAAGGCGGACCATTCGACGACGTTTTCGCCACCGCTGTCGCTCGCACTTCTGGGTACATCATGGGGCAGCGGCGCCGGCCTGCAGCCGCTCGCAAAGAACCTTTTGGACCTCGGCGCCGACGTCAACGGCACCGGCGGACAATACCACGCTCCCCTGCAAGCCGCAGCGTACCTGTGCCCTTCCATGATTTCCCGGCTGCTGGATGCCGGTGCTGACGTCAACGCCGTCGGGGGCAGGTTCGGCACGGCCTTGCACGCCGCCGCCTGCAACAAGGACATTGAGTCTGCCAGGCTACTTCTGGCCCGCGGAGCCGACGTGCGCATCTCGGCGGGCAAGTACGGCACCGTCATGCAGGCCGCGGCCAAGGGAGACCGCTACGATCGAAAGAGCGGGCGCCGCACCAAAGAAATGATGGACTTGCTGCTCGAGGCGGGCGCCGATGTGCACGCCCAGGACGGGAAGTACGGCTCAGCGGTGCAGATGGCCGCTGTGAGCGGGAACATCGGGGCGCTAGAGTGGCTCGTGGCCCATGGGGCCGATATTCACGTCAAGGGTGGGAGGCGCGGAAACGTCTATCGAGCGGCGCTGAAGAATTTGCACAATAACAAAGCTGTCCATTGGCATGTGGTGAGTTGGCTGGAGCAGCATTACGGGAGAGATGGCTGGGATTAGCATTGTTACTGTGTAGTTGACTTCATCTCACGAGAACAACTCTGTGAGCTTTCACTTCCATTGTCACAACTCATTCTCGCTACCACTCAGCTCCCGTGACCATCCCGACAAGCTTCTCTCGTAGTCTAACCAAACAATAATTCATGTTCCACTCCTAGCGCGGAGATCAAGCTAATACAAATCAGGTAGGCCTTTTGCGAATCCGACCGATCAATATCGGATTTCCCTCAATGTCGCCATTTTCCTGCATAGCACAGACCCCTGCACCTTGGCAGCCAGGAAGCCTGTGTACCGACTGAGACGCCCTAATTTTTCTTAGCGCTTACGTCTCGCCGAGATCTCTCAGTTATGGAGACGAGTCCGAGGTCCATTGACCAAAGAGGACGCCAAAATCGTAAGACGGCGCATGGGAGACCCTGCTCCAACCACGATGCACCAGATGGTTCAATTCAAAATTTTATTTCAAGCTGTAACTGGCCGGTTAAGCTCGCAAAAAAAACGTTGCCATCCCGAGCGGGGTTCGTCCCGCTCTCGCACTCGATTGCAAGCTGCCGTGAGACAATGGCAAGCCACTACCCATGTCAGCTTGAGCTGAGGCCCATGTCATTCGGCGCCACGAGGACCACAAGAGCATCAATGACCGCCTCTTCATCACAGGTTCCGACCAACAACACTACAACCTTGCATTGCTACCCGCAATTTCATCACGTGGTAGCATTGGCATGGATGCGGTGCCAACGCGGGGGAGCAGCATGTGTGGATACTATCACAAATGAGTCTGGAATAAAGTGATAAATACTACGACTTCTCTCGCGAATTGGATCATCGAAATTCCTCTGTTCTCAACTGTGCACATCTTGTGTCCTTGGCCTGAAGATGAAAACTCCAATTGGATTCGTCAGCGGCGTTATTCTCGCCGCCTTGTCCGGCTCAACCATGGCTGCAAATGCCACTGATCAGCCCACGCTCCTCCTGAGCGACGACGTGACCTTCCACTTTGAGCTGCTCATCCCCCTCGGTCAATCTTTCTTCAGAGGAGCAGATGTTGCCCCTGTGCTGCAGGCAGCCAAGAACATCACGGCTCCAGACTTTGACAGCTTTTCCGAAGTCTTCTACACCCTCGCCAACGAGACAAAGGCAAAGGCAGAGGACCCGGAGAATGCCTATGACCCTGTCAATGTCAGGGACACTTGGTTTTCCGCCGCCACCTACTTTCGCCGCGCCGACTTTTTTCTCCACGGAAACTGGGACAATCCCCTCATCAACAGTCTCTGGGACGAGCAGGTTGCGGCCTTTGACAAAGGCCTCGCCGCACTGCCGATTCCCGGCAAGCGGCTGTCTATCCCGGCGGACAACTTCACAGTAGAAGCCATTTGGTACTCGGCTTCCAATGACGAGACTGAGAAGCGCCCAACGATTCTTCTCTTCAACGGATACGACGGTGCGCAGGAAGATTTGTACCACGCAGTTGTGGTGCCGGCCCTGGAGCGAGGTTGGAATGCGCTCACGTTTGAAGGCCCCGGTCAGCCTCTTGTCCGTCGTCGTCAAAACATTGGCTTCATCCCAGACTGGGAACGCGTCGTCACGCCCGTGGTGGATTATGTCTTGTCTTCCAAGTCCAGCGTCGTCGACCCAGACCGCCTGGTTCTCTTTGGCTTCTCCTTTGGCGGCTACCTCGCAGCCCGAGCCGCTGCCTACGAGCCTCGGCTCTCCGCCGTGATGCTCGACGGAGGAATCTGGGATGTGTACGAGGCGTTTTACCCTGCGCTTCCTGATGACATGAAGAAGCTGCTGGACGATGGAGAAAAGGAGGCATTCGATGTGGCTGCGCAGGAGTTGCTCAAGAGCGCCGAGACACCGACGTACAGCCGCTGGGGCTTGGAGCAGGGCCTGTGGGCGTTCAACACGAAATCTGCCTACGAGTTTTTCCAGTACTGCAAGGAATACAGAGTCGAGGACTTTATCCACCTCATCAAGATGCCCGTCTGGATCGCTGACGCCGAATTCGAAAGCAACTTTGCTGGGCAGGCTATCAAGGTCAAGGAGGCTTTGGGTGACCAGGCCACGTATCACCTCTTCACAGGCGCAGCAGGGTATCACTGTCAGACCGGCGCCTATGAGGAATTGAGCAGGACCATGTTTGGTTGGTTGTACAAGACGTTGGGTTCTGGTGGCTCGTATTCATCCAAGAAGTCGCTGTAAGGTCTAGATTCATGCTCCATCGGAACCCACGTCCCTGGGCTCCAAACTCGAGTTATTTACTCTATTCTATGTACATAATTTAATCATCTCTTTTTTTTCTTCTTTTCTTGTCATTTCACTTCCAAAACCAAGAGCCCGTAGCACTTGTCATGTGTGCATCATAAAATTTACCCGACCTCCCTTATCCCGCGAAAGTTTCAAATTCACCGCCTCAGCAACATGTCATAAACAACTCGGTGGATGTACAAATACCTCAAAGTAGAATGAATTGCCTATTTAATCCCCAATCATTTAATCTCCATGCCTCAATTTTTAATACAAGAACATCAGCGGTTCTTTTCGAGGCTGCGGGGGAAATTTTACATTTTTAGCCTAAATAACTGAACATCATGCTTCTTTCTTAGCAGCCACCGGGGGAATTTTAGTAATTGACGCCCGGAGAATCCATCCCTTTCTGCTCGAGTATCGGGTCTATTATTGCCGAAACCTAAACTTCCATCCCCCAAATTGGTAATGTCTGAACCATAAGAGCGGCCTAAACGCACTACTAATTGATTTGTCGTCACCAACTCCATTCGACTTCGCCGTCAACAAAGAAATCAATCGGCAAGATGAGTTTTTATCTGACATACCTCCTTCTATCTATCTTTTATTTTGCTCAATCCACCTTGACCTGTGATTCCGACGAGGACTGTAGTCTCAATGGCATTTGTAACTCAAACTCGTGTGTATGCGACTCCGGTTGGTGGGGAGATGACTGTGGCAGACTGGATCTCGCCCCGGCTACAAGATGGTCTAGCTACAACTATACCAACGTCACGGATCCATCCTACTATCGCAATTATGGAAACTCATCGTGGGGTGGCACAATTGTTCAGGATAGACAGGACAAAACACTCTTCCACCTCGTCATTTCCCAATTCGCCAACGGCTGTGGTCTGAATGGTTGGCGACCCCATAGTTTCATTATTCGTGCCGAATCACGAACTGGCCCCCAAGGCCCGTACCATTACGCCCAAAAGATCACTGACAGTTTTTGCCATAACCCTTACATCTTTTGGAGCCCTGCAGATGAGAAATACCTGCTGTACACCATTGGAGTTGACGCCCCAGAATCCGTTCTCACTTCCTGCGCATCTGTGTCAAAGTAAGTGGGTGTACGTCAACATATCAGAAAGTCTACTCACAAAGTCATAGAGACAACTGGCCCAATAATATTTCTGTTTCCGCTGCAGAAGATATTCGCGGTCCATGGAGCCCCTTTCAGGTCCTTGTCAACGGCACAAACCCAACACCATGGCCAGTTTATAGTGAGACTGGCGACGCCTCAAAAATAATCCTGGGTTCTGAGGATCTCAGAATTTGGAGCTCAAACGAATATGATGGAGAATATGAACTCATCAGCACTGCACCCTGGAACACATCAGACTATCAGCCGTATTGGACAGAAGACCCATTTCTCTGGCGTGACAGACGTGGCAATTGGCACTCGCTCAACCACTGGATGATTGACATTGTTGAAAACGGCACCAAATACCCACGCGTTGGTGCGCACATGTATGCCCGTTCTGTCACGGGGCCTTGGCATTTTAAGTTGCAAGAGGCTTTCAATTCGACGGTGACTTTCACAGACGGAACCTCCCAGACTCTGAACCGGCGCGAGAGACCAAAACTCTTTTTTGACAATGACATGACACCTCTATACCTGATTAACGGCGTGCAGGATATGAATGTCGGCTCCAAGAGCTACACGTTGGTTCAGCCAATTGGAACTCGGTGGAAAGAGTACGAGGAAGGGCTCGGGTTTTAAGATTTGTGGAAACATTTCACAAGGCGTTGAAATGAATAATAAAGCCCGTGCCACGCAATCTAAATTACTATACTAGTAAGAAAGTGTGCTGGAAAAGAATGCAACTCGTTACCCGTTTTAGTATGAGATGGCGTATTCGACCTTGTGATGCTTCCAGAGAGACTCGAAGTGTGCGTACGACTAGAGATACGGTTTCCAATGAGACCTGAATCCCACGATGACCCCAAGACTGTGGACCGCGATAACACCGAAGAATGGGTCACGTTGCTCTTGCGGATTCCCATTCAGACGCCAATTGACTAGTGGCGTTTTCCCATGGAATCTTCTCGTTATCGAGTTTCTCAATTCCGTCGTTCTTAGATGTAGAATGATCTGGAGACCTATTGGCCGGGACACGAGTGCCCGTTTTCGCCACAAATGATGCGAAGTATTCAGATGGCACTCCTAAATTCGAATATGCATCGTCCCTTTTTTGGTTTAGTTTTATCCTAAAAGTATTCCGCGCTAAGCTAGATAAGCCAAATAAAGGGTTAGCCGTCCACGCCAAGCACATCCAACAGCAATTCTACCGCGAGGGAATTCTGGGCATATGAACAATTCCTTGAAGGCTACCTTCACAGTAGCGCCGAATAAATTGTCAAGACTCAATATATTAACCCATTTGGAAGTATGAGACCGAGTAATTTTAAAGATGCATCCGGGGAATGCTATTTGTTCTGGCACTGGCCTGGCACATGTCAATTTATAGGTCGAGGTTTGATGCTATGTGGTCTCATATTTGCACATGTCAATTGATAATTTGAGTTTATGCATCCGCGCTCGGGCGCCCAGAGTTAGCAATGACAACACGTTTGGGCACTGCGGTCGGTGGATGCAATTGTCGTTCGTCTCGGATGATTGACGCCGTGCGTTGGAGCTGAGTGGTCTTGGCAAAGCAAAGACATTTTGAGTAGGAGGGGCTAAATTCATCTCCAATTGACAAGGGCAAAGCTTGTTTTGGAAGAGACATGAAGAGATTTGTTATTTTGGTTAGGTCATAAGGTTTTCACAACGAAGCCTTTTGTATGACTCTAATTGTATGCCACATTTATGGCCTGGTTCCTGGATCACCCGGTTGAGTCTACACCCTGTCTTTTAGTCAGAAATAAATAGTTTGAGTTTGGAGGTCGGCACGCTCCCGGGTGCACTCCGCCTCAAAGCGAAAGAAAAAATTAAAAAGAGAATACATTCCAGAGCACACTCCGTCAAGCGGTAAAATGTCCATTTCGGGTTCTTGTTACAAAATTTAAATCAGAGATAACCAATTAAGAAAATAGGGAACGTCCCGCTGTGGATCACAGAACATCACATTCCAAAAGTATGTCCGGCGACACATTCCCCAAGCCAACGAATCAATGAATTCCATGTCGCAGCGAAGCTGTTTGGGTTCTGATTCGCCAAAGATACTCAGGGTCTTCTTCAGCTAGCTGTTGGAAACCTGCATTTTCATTGCTTTATCCCCAGCGCGATTAGCCTATAGGTTATAAATACGCCTTCCCCTTCCCCTTGCCCAGTGCATCTCTTTCGCCTCAGAGCACCAACGCACATTATATTGCATACATCGAATAGAAACTGAAAAGCTTCCAATTTTGCCCATTCATACTGCAGATTCCATCATGATCCGACTTCCGACTCTCGCTGCTCTATCGCTTGGTTTTTTGGTCTCCCATAGGTAATGCGAATCCAGTCAGCTCTATTTGAAGGTTTTACTTACAATATCACTATCCACAGCATTGCTAGTTACGTTATCATTGAAAATAGAAGCAATTGCCAAGATTGCGTTACCATCCAGGAGGACAATGGACCTCTCCAGGTCTTAAACAATGCCAACGGGATTCAATTACATGGGCAGAACATTTTTGTCTGGAACGAAGAGGGGCAGCACATGTTCAAGGTTGAACCCTATGGTCCTGATGGACACAATGATCATGGCTATAGGGTTTTATTTGAGGACGAATTTGACACCAACAAGTACCACATCCTCTTTGAATTTGTACCTGAGGTAAGATTGCATGATTGTATGAAACACACAGAATGCTAATACGCCTACAGGAATGGATCAATACAGAGCTGTGAGAAAGGCGGTGTATTCCGAGACTAATGGAAAATCCGATTGACCTATTCGGTGATTTCTCAGGTTATCTTTGAGATAGTTACTTGGCCAAATGAAAAAAAGAAAGAAAAAAGAACGGAAATCGGAGGCTCTGACGGGTCACCCACGGATCTAGCTGAAAGGGGCGTGCTGTGCGGAGTGGGATTAGCAAAATATGCTTAATACACAGGGCGACTATGCACCTTAATACTTGAATATTTTATCAACTTTGGTGTCGTCTTTACTTCTCAACTGAATATGGCCTTCACATATTGACCGTGATGCCAATGTTCCGAAAGGGTGAACGAAAAGATGGAGATTTGTGGAGACGAATCCAATACACTCAATTAGTTAATAACATATTGTGAACACTTGAAAATGAATTTAGGAAAAGCTCATGCAAGGAAAGTCTCGGAACATGTGTCCCAGCAGGTGAATTGATCAAGGGGCACTAGATGCCAGCCGCGCTCCGCGCGGTTCGGTGTTAATCGACATGATAAGCTCACTGGTTCGATTCCAGTACGGGGCAGTTTATTTCATTCACATATTTTTTATTATAACCTGTTCTCGCCTTCGGCAGGTTAGGGATACATTATGTGGCTGTGTGGCAATTTAAGATGAGCTAGAACTTTCCCCACCTCCCACCTTGAATAATCACGTCACGTGGCGCTGGCTCTGGAGAGAAGTAAATAAATAAAGGTTTGAGACTTGAATCATCTTACCTGCAAGTATTCATTGCCATCTTAGAGGTAGTCGTCAGATGACTCATGTCAGCTACAAGAAATTGTCCAAAAAAAATATTGATCATTCCATTCTTGTAGTGTGCTACGCCAGCCCCCGAAGGGCGCGGTATAGTTTCTTTAGGGTAGGCCTTTTAGTATAGGTTGATGGCAATAGCCAGCCACCACCCATTCGTATTGCCGTGACTATTCCCTTGCTTAGTTAGTCAGTGGTCATGGAATCCTTTGTCTGAGATATGGGCAGAATGCATGACGCTACCAGACGGAAATCAGCCGTTGGATACTTCCGCAGCCGGCTGAGATCAGATCTTGCATGTCTATTCCGTGTGCTCAGTGCCTCACTTCTTGTTGGACAAAATATTGGCTGAGTGGCTGGCTGTAGTACTGCCAAGCCTCCATTGCCGCTCCTCCCGTGGCTAACATCCCTTGCATAGTTTAGTCGTCCATGCGGAGCAGATCCCGCGCACTAGTGAAAGGCCCTCGCGTTTCCGTGTCCCGGATCGGCACAATTACAACACTGTCATTTGTCCCCGCCTTTGTTTTCATGTGGGTAAAATCCACATCCCCGGCCGCGGATGACTTTTGTTTAGGTCAATCTCTCATCCCGCCTTCTACCCAACCCAGCTTTGCCGCTGCACGCGTGATATTCCAACGCAGTTCGCGCTGCGTGGTTTTCTCACGGCTTCCTTAGTGGCAGCATGCCTGATCCAGCATTCTTGCATCTGAGATGTGGTGGGATTTCCCCACCTTGAATCGTGGGCGCATTTGCTCGCGCCTCTATTCCACTGAATCAATGCGAATGCCTTAACCCGAATTTGGGATAGTAGACAGATCAACCAAGGCTATCTATCTTAAGCATATTTTGTGCCCAAATGCTCATACATTTAAACTCGGAGCGACCCCGCACATGAATTACTGCACCTCTGCAGCTACAGGCAGAGCATAGTTAAAAGCTCACAAGACTAACTGAAGGACCATGTGACTCTCCACCAGAAAAGCCAATTTTCCAACTCAGATCTAACAATCGAGTCCACAATCGGGAAGCCGCGACTCCAATTGGCCTTCAAATGCAGTGACACTCTGGTCAGAGCGTGTGGACCCCCAGCCACTACGAGCCGTGCCGTGCCAGCAAATCGTGCATCTAGCTTTAGCACAATTGTTAGGGCCATGGAATAACGCGCCCGACCTCGGAAGTGACCTCCAAAGATGGCAACTGGACGATTTTAATGGAACTCTACAATAAATACGGTAAGCTTCCAGAGGCAACGCTCACAGCAGCTATTCAAGTGATAACGTAACGCCTTGCAGAATTGGAAGCTCCCACAGCAGAGGAGCTTCTACCAATGGGCGTCTCCAATGAGAATCCGCAATCTTGCGCTAAATTCAATGGTGAACAAGAATAACAAATGGCAATTGGGCTGTGAACAAAAATTGATCAGAGTGTCATGAACCAACACGTGGTGATAGGCCCCATTTTGGCTGTGCTCATCAGCTTGCATTTTCTCGCATTGAAGGAACCGGAACATAGCCAATAACGTAGGCGTACAAGAAATGCGGCTCCTCATTGTCTCGGGGAATCGCGACTATCCCTTGAGTACATTAAGGCTGCACTGGCGCACAAGATCCACATAAATATCCTCGGGACTTCTGTGAGCATATAACTTTGGTCAGATTCCATGTACCTTTTTCGAGCGACTATCACATGGTTGGTCAGTGCCTTTGCATGTATGAAAGTGCTGCCTTAACGCACTCAAGGGATAGTCGCGGCAATATTGCAGGTTCCCCTTTGCATTCTCCGAGTCGTGCGCAGGGACGGCTCACGTTAGGCTGGCTACAGTGTAACCAGTTGGGCCAGATCGGAGCCAAGTGGGTAAAAGGCTTGAGACACGGGAGTAGATATGCATCTTTTCTTACCCAAACGGGAACTTGCTAATGTTGTAACCGAGCACACCAACGCAGCCGATCCCGTCCAAGTTCCCTCTTCTATTATGCCTCATAATCCTTTGCGCTGGTATCTTTTTTGTATATATAAGGCCTGTCCATCCGGCTTCTTCAATCCGACTTCAGCAGCACAAGAGCTCATCACACCTCGTCGCCCGACTCAAGATGCATCTGCCCAGTTTGTTGACGACTTTCCTCTTGACGGCTTCGTCCGTGGCACATCCTTGGCTTGATGTACCCACAAGCGATAGCAGCGTCGTTAAGGAGCATGCCAAGGAAAGAGCGTTAATGATTGCAGATGAAAAGAGTGAACGACAAGGTGAGCTTTGGTTGGAAGCGAAAATTCTAGCTCATAGCTAATGCATCACAGATTATCTCTTCAGGAAGAACCTTTCTCCAACTGCCAGGAAAGCAGAGCAGATTGTTGCAAAGATTCGCCAAGATGAGATTGATCATTACTGGCGTGTTTACTCCACCCCGGGACATGAGAAGGATGAGCGATTCGCGGGCGAGATGTTTCCTCTAGCTCGCGACTACATCCCAAAGACCAATCTTTGGAAGATCGTGAAGCGCATGCCAAAGGGTGCGCTCCTGCACGCCCATCTGACAGCAATGCTGCCCTATGACATTCTGCTAGACACCATCATGAACACCGAGGGCATGGTAATCTCTGCGAGTCAGAATTTCGCAACCGAGAGCAGTCAACAAAATGCGACCTTTGCCTTTTCTCATCGCAATGTAACGATTGAGGGCGGCGTTTCCATTGCATCGGAGTCATACATTCCCAACACACCAGTTGCTGTCAATGAAGCCGCTCAGAGCTTCCCTGGTGGACCGGATGCCTTCCGCAAATACGTCAAGGGAAAGATGGTAGTCCTGCCAGACGAGTCCATCCGCCACGAGCTCGGAGTCGACCAGATCTGGCGACGATTCCAGGCCCTTTTCGACCCGGCCGGAACCATGCTCACATATGAGCCCATTGTCCGTACATTTTACCGACGCCTATTCGATCAGCTCGTTGATGACGGCATTAACTGGGTGGAAATCCGAGCTGGTGGTTCCAGCAACAAGCTGGTTCTCGAGGGACAGCAGGTTGCTAACAAGACTGATCTGGACGTTTGGTGGAATGTTATGCAAGAGGAAGTGGCTCGATTCCAAAACACCGAGAAGGGCCAGAAGCTCTGGGGTGTTCGCGTTATTTGGTCCGATTTCCGAGGCAAGAACAATGATGATCTCATTGCTAGTAAGTCATCCAACCAAATACCTGATGGCCAAAGAAAAATATTAACTTTTGCAAAAGGCATGAAGATTGCTCTGGATAGAAAGGTCAAGCACCCTGATCTGTTCAGTGGCTATGACGTTGTTGCCCAGGAGGATCTGGGCCGCACCCTGTTGGATCTGTCACCAGAACTCATTTGGTTCCAAGAGCAGGCTGACGCGATGAATCTGACCGTGCCTTTCTTCTTCCATGCTGGAGAGACTCTTGGTGACGGAAACTCAACCGACTTGAACTTGTTTGACGCTCTTCTGTTCAAAACACGAAGAATTGGTCACGGTTTCTCTTTGTATAAGCACCCCCAGCTTATTCAGGATGTCGTTGATAGCCAAGTTATGGTCGAGGTGTGCCCCATCTCCAATGAGGTCCTGCGACTGGCAACAGATATCCTCCACCACCCACTCCCTGCTATGATTGCGCATGGAATCCCCACCGCTATCAGCAATGACGATCCTGCCATGCTGGGACAGGATGCTGCTGGCCTGAGCTATGACTTTTACCAGGTTATCCAGGCTTTTGACAATCTCGGCCTGGGCGGATTGGTATGTATCTCAGTTCACAACCACATTTTCTCTATCATTCTAACATTATAACAGGGCGCCCTCGCACAAAACAGTCTGCGATGGTCCAACTTCGAGGACCAGTCCGACAAGGAGTGGCGCAGAGATATTGATCTTGGCGCCAAGGGCAATGGCATCAAAGCCAAGAGAATCCAAGACTGGAACAGGCAGTGGGAGCAGTACTGCAAATGGATTGTTAGCGAGTTTGGGTCGGCGTAAGGAAATTCAAGCGAAATTTAATTAGGTGACGTCTATAATCCACGAATATAATGACACTTATTCTTCAAACACTATTCTCGTCGCTGTGGCCTGAGATTCCATCTGGTAAATGTGAAATAGCATGATGCTCGGTGGTTTTTGTTCGCTCAGCACCGAGATCAATGCAGATTTCGTGAAATAAGCTCGTAAACTGCCTTCTTGAGGACTCATAAATAGCCTGAATCAGGTACGGTAATGTTCCACGAATTAAACATTTTGTGGATCGCAACACCATCAGCCCCAAACGGAAGGTAAATTCCCCTCAATAGGCTCGCGGCGATTGAACCTAGCTATGCCGCACCCCGCAATCTCCACAACTTTGGGCGCAAATGAGCCACCCACAAGTGACGTCAAAAGGAGAGCTCGGGAGTATAAGGCCCGAGTGTCTCGGGCTGAAGAGAGCCGTGTGGATATCAGCGAAGCACCGTAGTACCCTGTCATGATCCCAATATAAATCTTCTTAGTCTTATTACCTTGAGTTCGCCTAGTTGCAAGAGGTCATAGACACTATCGCACCAATTGATCTAATCTAATCTAAAATTAAGTGTGCTTCAAGATGTTCTTACTTCCGAAAAGCACGCTGGTGCTTGCTGCAGGGTTCATAGGCCGTTGCGCCGTCGCCCTCAGCATCGGCGAGAATAGTACCCATTTCACAATCTCAAACTATCAATTAGCAGTGGCCATGGCTAAATCAAGCGGTCAAATTGTTGACTTGTTACTTGAAGGACAAGACTTGCTTGGGCCAGTGAGCGGAAACAGGGGAAAGGGCCCCTACCTTGACTGCTCCTGTGTTCCTTCGGGTTTCTGGACTCCAGGTGGCACCGCCAAGTACAAATTTATCAATGGCACAGACTCAACTGGTACAGAATACGCCGGTATTGCCATGTCGGACACCTATGCTTCAACCAACCAGACGCTTTCACAATATTTGTTCCTTAGGGATGGGGAAACAGGGCTGCACGCCTTCTCTCGCCTCACCTATTTCAACGCGACCACTCCTTTCCTCCGGAGCCTCGGCGAGCTACGTACTCTTTGGAGACCGAATTCCAACATGTGGACGAACTTTTCCACAAGCGATGGGAATTATGGGCCGCTCCCGCTTCCAGGCACCCAAGGCACAACTGTCCAAGATGCGACTACATATTACGGCGACGCCACCAACGATCCTTTTGTCGAGCAGTACTCGGATTACTTCACAAAGTACACCCTCGCAGAGTCATGGCGCGACCACGATGTCCATGGGATGTTCAGCGATGGCTCTCAATCTGCTGATGGAAACACTTATGGCGCTTGGCTTGTCCACAACACTCGCGAGACGTACTATGGCGGCCCTTTACATTCAGACCTTGTAGTTGATGGGATCGTATACAATTACATGGTATCAGGTCACTATGGCGCTCCAATGCCCAACATCACACACGGATTTGACCGCACATGGGGGCCTCAGTTTTATTACTTTAATAAAGGAAGCCCCAAAACGACGTTGGCGGAGCTGAGAGCAGACGCCGCCAAATTCGCTGACCCAGAGTGGAATGCAGACTTTTATGACAGCATCGCACAGCACATTCCCAACTTTGTTCCGTCATCTAGTCGCACCACATTTACGGGGAGCGTCAAGCTTCCCACGGGTGCTCAGAAGCCAATAATTGTGCTCTCCGAGAACAAGCAGGATTTTCAACTGAACGTTTTCGAGACAGAGTCGCTTCAGTACTGGGCTGAGATCGACAGTTCGGGGGAATTCAGCATTCCGCGCGTTGTAGAGGGAACTTACCGGGCAACCATTTATGCTGATCAAATATTTGGCTGGTTCATCAAGGACGACGTCAAAATATCAAAGTCCCAGAAAGAGGTCGGGTTTATTTGGAACGAGGAGAGTGCAGGCAACGAGATATGGCGCATCGGAGTTCCAGACAAGTCCGCTGGGGAGTATCGACACGGGTACGCGGTTGACACGTCAAAGCCATTGGAACCGGAGCAGTACAGAATTTACTGGGGCAAATACGACTACGCGGCGGAATTCCCCAAGGGAGTCAACTTTGAAGTCGGCAAGAGCAGTGAATCCGAGGACCTCAACTACATCCATTGGTCATTCTTTCCTTCGCAAGGCAACCACCTTCGCTCTGAGCCGTACTACGAGAACACGAATAACTGGACAATCACGTTTGACTTGACCGAGCGCCAGCTGAGCAACGCCAAGACTGCCACGTTCACTGTCCAGATAGCGGGCACGAAAACAGCAAACGGCAATTCGAAATGGACCTTTTTGGATGACCAATACAGCAACTTGCCTTGGACCGTCGGAGTCAATGGAATATACGAATCTACGTGGCTGATTCCATATTGGAGAAGCGGGTCCTGTGGTGTCAGAAGCGGTATTTCTTGCCAGAATGTCGAAAACAAGTTTGTGTTTCCCTCTTCGAAGCTGCGGCAAGGGAAAAACGAATTCGTTTTGAGTCTACCATTCAATGCTACAAGCATTGAAACTGCGCTGTTGCCAGACTCCTTGTATGTACAGTATGATGCGTTGCGACTCGAATTACAGTAAAGTCATTACCACCCAAATTGAAAAATATATCCCAGATCATTCTCAGGCTTGACAGAAGTGCAAATTGTGAGGTTTGTTCAGGAAGACGATCCAATATTCATTATCATTTCAGCGCATCGCTAGTCTATAAGCATCCAACCTGTACTTGAAATGCTTCAGTTTCACCATCTTCAGCCACAGTAATCATTGTTTCCTGCACCGCCGTCATAGCAACTGTTGGTGCATAACGTGTTGAAGCCGAGGCTGCCTCCTCCATAGCAATCAAACAATGAGTACTTGACGTTTTTGATACGATCTTCTTGATGCCCAGCGTAGAGTGCCGCGCCGATTCGGTCAATATAATCTCCTGAATTCAAAAGGTCAGATGATTTGGTATTGTTGATGAATAGGAGTTACATCTTCAGACGAGAGATTACCAATATTTAAGAGAGTCCTGCCACAGTATTTGAGGCCGTATTTGCATGAACCTGCATCGGCGACAGGGGCAATAGCGGCCAGAGAGATGGCCATAACAGTTGCGAGCTTCACCATAATGAATGGCTAGGTTTTCAATTTTGGAAGGTCAAGAGAAGGAAATTTGAAGGATGAGATGAGTTTGGATGTATAAAATTGAATCGAATGGAAAGATACAGTCGGCTAATATACCTACGGAAAATATTCTCGCTCTGCCCTCCTCTAAGTTGAAAATTTGACACCTCCAAAGTCTGGACTCGTCTAGGCTCTGTCGAGTTCCCCGTTTCTCAGGCTTCAGCTTGCAACTTACAGCATTGAGAAAGTAGACCATGCAGTAGTTTGCTAGCAGAAGCGACTTTTGATTCAGTTCAATGCGCTTCTCGGATGGTCACCCACATGGTGGCTGGCTGACTGTATGGTGCATGGACGCCCTTCAGCTCAGCCGCTGCACCCTAGAACCAAGGGAACCCATAGTGGCTTATTGGCAGTAGCGACTATTGAGTTAGTTCAATGCGCTCCTCGAATGGTCCTCCACACGGTGGCTGACTGACTATATGGTTCGTGGCTACCTGTAGCTTAGCCACTGCACACTAAGACCAAGGAAGCCCACTAATTTAACCCAAATCGTTTACAATAGAGTCTAGGTGACCGCACTCGACGCAATCATACCCATCCACCAATGCGTCTTATTGGCATAAGATGGAAGGCAGCGGGGTCCTTGCCGGTTATTGCACGAATAGTAAGGCACCATACCTGACTATTTCGATTAATTCTCATTAGCATTTATTAAACGTAATCTTCTAGTCTATTTTTCTCTCGAACCCCCATACATTCCGTCGTCATCTATGCGTTAACAACCTGGAAGGACTTCAGATTGTCGTCCTCATAACACCCAACAAATGCCTGAATCTCCCCGGCACACCCCTTCTCGGAACTGGTCAAGGACGCGAGGGGATTGCCCTGGCAGCCCTCGGAGTCGTAGAACAGCACCTTGAGAGAGCTAGGCCAAGTGTCCTTTGGCGCACACCATGACCTCAATGCGCCGTACGTCTCAAAACACTTGCTGGGTCCGTTTCCGGTCTGCTGCAAGAACGGGACCGAATTGGCTTTGCATGTCTGATCGCCCCACAGGCGAAGCACCCACGACGGTCCCGTCTGGGGCGCTGTGGACGGCTCGGTGGCTAGCGTGGTGGGCTGCGAGGCGAGAATGCAGCTGCATCCCTTGTGCGAGTCGGTCTGGCACACCCCGAGTTGCTTGCCGCTGACGGCGACCCCGTTGCAGCCGCTGAAGGAGCACTGTCCCAGGGAGCCGCAGAAGCCGGGCGTGGAGGAGTTTGGCACGCACTTGCAGCCCTTGAAGGCGTCCTGGCAGTAGGCGCCTCCCGAGTAGCTGCCGCGGCCGTTGCACCCGTTGGACTGGCACGACTTTGCGGCGCCGCAGCTGAAGCCGGGCGTGTCGGTGCTGGGGAGGCACTTGCACCCCTTGAACTCGTTCTGGCACGCCGCGTTGCCGCTGCCGTCGCTCGTCCCGCCGCACCCGTTGAGCTCGCACGACTTTGCGGCGCCGCAGCTGAACCCGCTCGTGTTCTTGGACGCCTTGCACTCGCAGCCCTTGAAGGCGTTGGTGCAGTAGGCCTTTCCGTTGGAGTAGTAGCCGTCGCAGCTGTTGGACTCGCACGACTTCCTGGAGCCGCAGCTGAAGCCCGGCGTGTCGGTCGAGGGCAGGCACTCGCAGCCCTTGAAGGCGCTCTGGCAGGTGGCCTTGCCGTTCTTGTAGGAGCCGTCGCAGTTGTTGAGCTCGCACGACTTTTGCGCACCGCAGCTGAAGCCGGGAGTATCCGCACTGGGGTTACAGGCGCAGCCGTCTGCATCGCCGCCTCGGCATGTTGCCTTTCCGTTGGTCACCTTTCCAGAGCAGTCTGTGCAAGCTTGCGTTGCGCTGGGACATGCCGGCTTGACCGATGTTGTCGAGCTGGATTTAGAGGTAGTGGTCTTGGTCGGTTTGGTGGTAGATTTAATCGAGGTGGTGGAAGACCTAGTCTTAGTAGAAGTAGAGGTTTTGATCGAGGTCGTGGAACTTTCAGTTGAGGTAGAAAGCAACGTAGTCGTCCCGGCTACCGTGGTTGAGAGGCTTGTAGTCACTGCCGACGTAGTTGTTCCGATTGAAGTGACCGACTCTAAAGTCGTATCAACCGATGTGCTGAAGCTGGTGGACGATTCAATTGATGTGTCAAATTGAGTAGAAGTGATCTGGGTCGTGGTTGAACCGGTTGCGGTTGTCGCCGCCGATGTGCTGTCTGACGTGTATGACCCGGTTGTGGTCACGTCCGTGGTGGTGGGAATGTCGGAAGTGAGGCTACAGTACAAACTACACGTTAGATATTTCATTAATCAGATACATTTCGGTTTTCTCACCTAGTTCCGGTTGGCATGATGGTTGAAGACATCGTCACATTCACAGTTACCGTATCAGAGAACCAGATTGTCGTCTCAATCGGCTGGTCCTGGTAGCCCTCATACGAAAACGTAGCAATAGGACCTGAAGACTCTCTCGACAACGGGCAGAAGCCGGGCTGATACGTAGTAGCCGTGGTGGCAGTAGCACTGCACGATGTCACGACAATGGTGCTGACAGTGCTGCAACTCGTAGTGGAAGCACCATTAGCAAGGCCTGTAGCGCATTTAACCTGGAAATCTGTGACGGTAGTCGGCTCGCAAGTAGAGGTGCTCTCCCGCTTTGTGGTCTGCTTGGATGTGATTCCCGAAGCCTGATCGTTGCTAGTCTTGTCATCGAGGGCGGTGGCTGCAGCGCCGACAGCTCCAACCAAGCCGCCGAGAGCTCCGACCGAGGCCGTGCCGGCAATCACCCCAGTGACTCCGGCTTCAAGCGAGCCCAGGGCTCCCGCGGCGCCGGCTATGGTGGAGCAGAAGATGAAGCAGAGACCAGCCGCAGCAACGCCAAGGTCCCGTCCAAACTCGCTGTTGCTCGATTGGGCGTCGTGGATGGCATTGACTGCGGCAGTGGCCTTGGCGGGGTTGGTGGGGTCGGCGGAAAAGGCCGAGACGGCGCTCGAGACGGCGGAAAGCTGGGAGACGAGAGCGCTTGCAGAGCTGCTTGCCTCGGCGGACTGGAGAGTGGTGACAGGGACCACGACGCCAGACGAGTCTGCGGTGCCGGTGATGGTCACGACTACGTCGCTGCCGTCTGAACCTGTGCTGGTGCTGGTGGTGGTCACAACAGGTGGAAGCGAGAAGATGGTGGATGGGAAAGGATTGGTGTTGGTGATGGACGCGGTATCAGCTGAGGTGGCTGCAGTCACGGTAGTTTCAGTCTGTGTAGAGGAGACGACCACGGATAAAGACCCAGACGGTGTGTGGGGAGAAGTCTCCGTCACGGTTCCCGAAGTTGTCGAGAGGGACAAATCTGTAGTTGCAGATGTTAATCCCGAAGCAGATTCCCGCTCAATGGTCAAGACAATTCCCTGGTTCGTAAGCACTGCTTCGTTTTGACCGGGCTGAAGGGACATGGTCCTGTTGGCCATGACCACTGCCTCGGACTGGAGAGTCACCGGGTTGCCGCTGATGGTCACGACGCGCGGTGTCGGTCCCAAGGTGAGAGTCGTTTGTCCGATGACAACCTTGGTCACGGATGGCAGCTCCGTGGTTTCCTCTTCCTTTTGAGAGGTAGCAGTTGGTGAGGCCAGATCCTCTTGCCTAGCTTCGATGTTTCGCTTGAGCGGGACGTGGTTCGTCACCGTCGTGTGCGTCTCCGGCTCCGACTGGTACACCCAAGACCAGACAATGCTCGTCTCGACCCAGAGCCTGGCGCGGTCCATGCCCAGCGCTCTTCGCGTGCCGCCGTACTCAAACAGCGTGCGGCCCTTGGCAGACCTGTCCAGCTGCAAACTTGTCACATCGTCCCTTTGGTTGATGGCCTGGTATTGGATGATTGTCACGGGCACGTCCTCGCCCAGGATCAAGTTCACCTCGTCCTTGAGCTGCATGATCTGGTTCATGTAGTTCAGACCTTCGATGTATGTGACGGTCAAGTCTTCTTCCTCGCTGTCCGTGTCCATCTCGACGGGGTCATCAAGCTCCTTTTGCGGCGTCATGATAAAGGCACGAACGCCCGTCTGCAGTTTGCTCTTGACTCCATTGAGGCCCAGATTCCTAAAGTTTGTGGCCGTTGGCTTTGTTTTTTTGCGCAAGAATTTGATGACGTTTTTGTCAAAGCTTTTCCGAAGGCTAGCCTTTGCTTCGGCTGTCCCAGCTTTTGTGTCGAATGACATGTCCTCGCTATGCAACGAGTTAGCTCACATCGGTTTTCCCGCTCCTTGTTTATCGTCCGCTTACAAAAAATGGGCCATGTATACGGCCTCTTCGGAAACAACGGTAAGTACAGTGCAGCCGCAAAGCTGCTGGGCTCCCAAGGTCAGTTTCTCGGTTCCAAATTCATGAAACCCGGAGCTCGTTCCACCCCAGTCATCCTCGCGAAGAATATCAAGGCCCAGCGGGCTAAATTTGCTGAGAATATAGTCGTTAATTTTTCTCGTGGTTTTTGGCCGAGCGCTAAGAGCTCGTTTGAATAGCCCTCGTGCCTCAAGGGAAGCATCATCACTTGACGTATCCTCCTCGACGGACAATCCTAGCCAAGACTGCTCGCCACACAGCCCACGGCACATTGAAGAGTCGCCGTCCTCATTTGCGCGCCGTAATAGATTCACTGGGCCTAGCGGCGCAGTCTCTATGGTAAGGTTGGCCGGGCTGTCAAGTTCATCGACATGAATCCTTTCTCTTGTTAGACCGAACGAGCTTTACTTTTCGCACCAAGGCACTCACGAGGCATCATCAAGATACGGTCTGGAAGACACGGGTCCAAGAAGTGAGGCCCAAGCCAGGGCACACGACAACAGTCGGTGATGCATCTTGCCTACTGTCTCAGTTCAGATGACGGCTAGCTTTGCATTGCAAACCCGCTTCAGTTGAGGACAGCCATCCCTTCTTGTACTACTCCCCAACACAACCAGATGCCCAAGCATATTGTCCATAACAGGCAGGAAGCAAAATTCCAAATCACCCTATCTCGACAGCTTTGGCCTCCATCAGGCAGCCTAACGGCTTTGGGGACTTGCAGGCGGCGGCCCGAATTCGCAACGGCGCGACGGTGGGTTAATGCAAGGGTCAACGCATGGGCTCGGCAGAAGATGGACGGAATTTTCCAGTGCTGCTTCTAATTTTGAACGGGGCTGAACGGCAGCCGTTGCTCGACTCAACTCAGCTACCCCGCTGGGCCCCGGATGTTCTCTGCCTCTGTGTTTGGGTCGGCTATGGCCTCATCCACTGCGCCCACTCTAACGGCGGCCGCCCTGTGGGGCTCGTGCAGCGATCTGCCGAGATGTCGATCCCCAATTCACATATTTTTAGGCCCTAGACAACCCAGAGTTGTATTTCGCTCATTCACATGCCCCAGCCTCGTATCGAGTCGGCCGCCACAGCAGGAAGCCCCAGAACATGGCATCGGATCTGTGTGATGTGTTGTGTCAAGGTTCAACCAGGATTTATTCAAATAGGCTTAGGTTCCGTGGCCAGGGCCTATTATTCCCTGGGCAAATTCCAAATCCACCACAGGCCAGGCACAGGCACTAAACATGAGGGGGAAAAAAAAACCCTTCTAGCGGCAGCCTCAAAGGTCAGCCCTACAGTGACGCCAGTTTGGGGGCCATCACGAGGGACGGTCACGGCGGCCCATATTCTCTGCGCCTCTGCAGCATCCATTTGCGGAACTCGGGTGAGCCCAGCTGGCGCCCCTTGGGCCGCGGCTTGAACCCCAGGCTTGTCCTCTGCACGTCGCTTCCCTCGAGAAGCACCTCGAAGACGTGCCACCCACCCACGACCGGGTACCGCCACTGGGCCTTGCGGCTCTCCACCGCCGGGCTGAGCCAGCTGGGGTCCAAGTTCATCAGAACCTTATCCCGGAGCCCTGACAGCTGCACCTTACTCAGCACCGGCAGCAGAGTAGTCAGCTGCGCAATCACCGACACCCAGTCCGATTCGATGCAAAGGTGCGCCAGCTCCAGTTCCCGGATGGTCGGGTGGGCCGCGAGGAACTGCACCACGGAACTTTTGTCCGTGTAGATGCCGCGGATTGCACAGCGCTGCAGCCGTCCCAGGCGCGCTCGTGACGCGACGGGCCTGAAGATGCTCTGCGATATCTCTTGATCTCCGTTGCCCGTGAGGTACAGGTGGATATCCAACGTCTCGAGATTTGGCACCCGCACTAACAGGTCCGCGACCCCAGAAAGACTGGGTCCAAGTTCGGCACGGTCGGCCGCCTGCGAACTTTGTTCATCAGATGCAGACTCTGAGGGGTCGGCTCCGCTGGGCGCAATTGTTTCTCCGCAAATGCTAAGGTACAGCTTCTTGATTGATGCTCCCACAAGGCCAAAATTCTCAGATGTGAAATCCTCACCGTGCTCTGCAAACTGGCGAATGGGGACACTGCAGCGCGGCGTATTCCCATATACGTTCAGCGTCTCAAGCTCAATTCTGCTCCTCGCGAGCGCAGACATGGCCACTTGGTAGACCCACGATGCCCGCTGCCATATGTCGGCCCATTCACCCGCCATTGTCGACGCCTTGGTCCTCGGGTCCACATAGACCTCTGCATCCAGTTCCAGTTCTTCCAGGCGTTTGAAACTCCCTAAAGCGCTGGATAGGAAACTGATTATGCTGTCTTTTGGCAATGACTCCTGTTCACTCTTCTTGGCCTTCAACCAGTCAAGGTCAGACTGGACAAAAGCCAGCTCTTCCTCTGTGCACTCGGACCATTTCGTCTCTTGTAGTACGCCATGGGTTTTCGTACTGTACCGCTCTCCAGTCTCCAATATTTCTTCGACCTGTGTTGTGCTGTACGTAGTGGCGACAAGCTTCAGGCGTCGAACAGCTGTGCCCAGATGGTGGGCTGCTAGCGTCGCCAGAGAGCGCAGGCTGCACTCTGAAAGATCTGTCGTCTGCGTTTCCAAGTACTGTTTGAACTGAGCTTCGGTCAATTTTCCTCCGAGGTCCTTGTGCGTCAGGCGGACATTTTTGAGCGAAGGCAGATCCAAGTACTGAACGATTCTGCTCCAGCAAGATGGCGATTCCTGGTAAAGTTGAAGGATTCCGCAAGTCATTTTCAGAGCATGCGCCTGGTAAAAGGTCGCGGTCGATTTTCTTTCAGTTCGAGTCAGTGGCTGAGTTGCGTTGCAACAGTGAAAGACTTGTCTTCAAAGGAACTGGTATAAAGTTAAGATGCATAAACAAGCTCGTAGCTCAGCATTATCGGCCGCAATTCCACGTGGTTGACCAAGAATGACGTAGGGTAGGGTGCCATCGTGGCGCATTTTAGCGAGAGTGGATCTTGATGTTGAGGACGTGTTTTGTGGTGGCTGAAACAAAGGAGTGGAAGTAGGATGGCTTAGCCAGCTCAAATTGATGATATCTTATTTATTTGCATCTCGTTGAGCATGACCAGTCACAACACGACCCGATGCAAGGAGCGCAAATTGCGGGCGCATTCACATTCTCGCAGAGAATAGTCAAAGCTGAACAGCTGTGTTCAGCTCCCAGCACGGAAAACCACGCAGCTATCCAGGGCACCAGCGTTTTAATCAGGAATAGGACAAGTCTCCATCATAAAATACAGGATTAAATCCTGTAGTAATTATTAACTGCGTCAAGTAGGCTGATCTGGTCATGATGTTGCATTGTGAAGACTGAAATTGCAACGAAGGACCTCTGCCGTGTCCCACAATATCCGACTCAAGTCTAACCGCAAAAAGATAAATGTGTCCGGTCTTGGCCCCACATTCCCTCTCGCCGAACGGATCGTTTTGGCTGAATCCATCATGGTTCCTGATCTCTAAGACATGCCAGGCACCATGTTGCCAAATGAGCTGGCAGCCCATCTCGCGCTTTATCAAATCATTTTTCAGGCCTCCCATCTTGTAAAAGAAAGAAAAAATAGTCAACGAATATAAAAGGCGAGGAAATCTCTTCCGATCGTCCATTATGCCTTTCAAGCGAAACATCTCCATCTGTAGGTGTCAGACTTGCCAAATCACACATCATGTTGAACCAGAACATATTCCAAAGATTCGCGAGTAAGTATTTCATGTCCTGTAAATTCCAATCACATTCTTACGCGGCACAATCAAGGTCCCAATGAGCGACGCACTATTGCTCGCGAGGACATGGGCCTCTACAACGCCGTTGTCGTGGGTGCAATCTACGAGTTTCCAGGGACGACCGCCATCGATTCTACAAGCACTTTTTTTGGTCCCCTCAAGCAGTGCGTCGAAGAAATCCCTTTTCTTGGCGTCATTGTCAAAGACGCACGCACGGAGAAGCCATCCTACGAACGTGTCCCCACCGTCGACCTTCACAATCATGTTTCCGTTATTGCCAAACCTTTCCCCGAAGGCGATGCATCTGCAATTCAAAACCAAATAGGAAAAATCATGGACGAGCCATTCGCTCCTGGGATTCCGCCATGGAAAATTCATGTTTTGCCCCTGCAGCCGTCCCGCTGCTTCATCGGTTTTGGGTACTCTCACGCCATCGGGGACGGCATCACTGGCGTCATCTTTCATCGCAAGCTCTTGAAAGCATTTCAAGACCCTGAAATAACGGACACGTTGAAAGGTGGGGCTGTTTTCGTGCCAGATACTCGCCTGGCCGGACCTCTGGATACGCCGGAACGGATGCCCATTTCTTGGTCATACCTGTTGGCGCCACTGATAAAATACTTGTTGCCAAGACCATATGTTGGTCTTTTGATTCCAAAAGATCCCGTCAGCACCATTGACGAAAATTGCTGGATCGGTTCCCTAATTCCTGGATCTCGCAAGGGGACCCACAGCAGGGTCAGGCTGCACGAGGTTGATGCAGATGTCATGGAGCGGGTCTTGAGCATTGCAAGAAAGCACGACGCGAGATTGACCAGTGTAATCCACCAGCTGATTGTGCGTGCACTGAGCGAGACAGTTCAAGATTCAAAGGTTACCAAATTTGTCGTGCAGACACCTGTCAACATGCGCAAATCGGTTGGCATGTCCAGAGACGAGGCTGGGAACAATGGCTCTGGGTGTTACCACACCTATCCGCGCGCCAAGCCCTCTTCCTGCTTCTCCGAGGAGAATTGGAATGTGGCTCGTTCAGCCACGCGGACTTTGGCAGAGGCTGCGGCCCGTCTTCAGGATCAGCCCATTGCCTTGCTCAGGTACGTAAAGGACATGCATGGGTGGATCCGTAGCAAGTTGGGAAAAGAGCGGGATTCCTCTTTTGAAGTGAGCAATGTTGGTTGTTTCGATCCTGGCCACCAGGAGTCGGGTGATGACCAGACCAAGATTGTCAACATGGTTTTTGCGCATCCCGGTCTTGTATTTGGCCCTCCAATATCCTTTAACTTTGTGAGCGTCAAGGGATCAACGTTGGTGTACACTGCGACTTGGCAAGCAGGAGGGTTGGGTGTCCCCGAAAGTGAGGAAGGTGAATTTGTTGACAAAATCTGTGCTGCAGTCACACAGGGATTCGTGGACATCGCGGTTAGTGGATAAATTATTATCGTAAAGACGGGCCAAAACCCCCATAGAAATTCATAATCATAGTGTAAATTTAGAATAAATAATTCGAGAAGCATTTTTTATATCTAGATGTTGACATTACACAACGTCTTCTCCCGCGTCGCTGTCGCGTCCAAGTTGGCCACCCTAGACGAAAATCTACCCACTGATCTGAGATTAAAAGTGGCACCCTTCGCTAATCGGCCAATAAACAGCGCATGATGAGGCGGACCACTTTTTGGCCAAGTTGCAGTGCTGCCCTTGTTCAGGGGCAGCAAATCAGCATTTCGCTGATTCCATCCAACTCGGCGCTTTTGCCATCGGAGCTACCGTTTTCATGTCATCTCAAATCTCACTTGGTGGCTTGGGCTCTACTGCACCGCCAAGATCTTGCCCAAGAAATGCATGTGCGCCGTGCCACAAAACAAAGGCAAGATGCATCTATGAATCTGCACATGGGCAATGCTCCAGGTGTAAAGCGCTGCGAAGAGCTTGCATCCCCAGAAAGAAGAAGCGTATGGGTCGTCGTCCTGCCTCTGAACTTTTTCCAAATGGGTGCTCCATCATCGAACTGGATAGGGACGCTGCGAAGCCTGCGGATGTGCCAATGGGCTCGCGCACATTCTCTCATGATGCTGAATTGTCCAGTCTGACTGACGTCTCCGACAGTCTGACATTGGATGACCTGGAAGCTGTGGCAATTGAACCCTCGATATACTGGGATTCTCATGAGTTTGTTGACGCCGCCTTCATCTCGACAAGTCTTTACACACCTGAACCACCGGTTCAACCTTATCCAGAGCTTGACCACATGCTAACCACAAAGAAGGGCTTCTTTGACGCCCACCGCCAATTCATGTTGGGGGCATGTTTTGTCGACGATTTTCAATTTGCGGTTCGCTCTGTCTTTGCGCGCGCTCCGCAGACGCTGGGCCTCGCATACTCGACCTGTTTGCATATGCTCAACTATCGTCGGGTGCAGCCCAAGGGATTGGATGGAATCGATATCAAGTACGGGTCCCAATGTTTAGACTTGCTCATGCGCGCTTCGACGCGCATAAAAGATGTCGAGGACGCAGCCGTCGTTATCATGATGGGCCAGGTCATGTTGGTCTACAACATGCTGCTCTCGTATTCATCCTCGCGCACAATCACCCAAGGCGTGCTGCTGGCTGTCAAGGATTGGTACCCTGCCTTGATGCAGAAACCTCGACTTGACCCCATCACTCTCTTGCCACTTCTTGTGGATACGGTTGATTGTTTGGTTCGGCGGCAAAGACCCATGGTTCGGCCCCCAAAGGTCAACAGACTGATCCTCGATAGGATATTGGGCCTCTGCTGGACGCTATTACCACTTATCTCCGACCTTTGCGAGTTGAGTTACCAAGTCAAGATGAATACATCCGATGGACTGGTCGAATACCCGGGACGTGACCCTTATTTGGAAATCGAACATCAAATCAAGTCGTGGACTCCTCCGTTATGTTCAGATTTGCTTACGAAATGTCAATCGTCTGAGATTGCTGCCATCTTGGCACAAGCCCGCTCCTACCGACTCGCCACTTTGCTTGTTATTCATCGCCTGCGCTTCCCCCTGGGTACTGAGGATGAGGTCGGCCAGGAATACGCTAAAAGCATAGTAGACGAATTGTCCTTTATGACGCGATGGCCCACCAATGGAGCGACGGGTTTTGGTTTGGACTTTCCGCTTCTCGTGGCTATGATGGAAATGCCAGGCGCTGGAGGAGATTTGTTTCGAGCTTTTGGGCCGCTGAGGTTTCAGCCTCATCTCTCTAACAAAATGATTGATTTGGTTAAATTTGTGCGAAAAGAATACAGCGCTGGATATAATGGGGTGTGGTTTGATTTGGTGGAGGGAAGCGCAATGACCTTATTTATTCCCTAATACTGCAATCACTTCTTTCAACAAGGCCAATTGTGGCGTGGAAGATTATATATCCGAGCCTAATTATGGTTTAGCGCAGAAACTAGTGTGTTGATTACGACAAGTCTTACGGTACGAGTTGCATCTTCCCATCTGAAATCCGATGTGGCCCATTTCTCGTATTTCGTGGTGAAGAAAAAAGCACCAAAGAGTAACATGGCTTCGCTTTCCTCCCGTCCTCCATTTTCTGGGTGGCATGTCCCTCCTCTTTTCCTCGCCACCGCCTTTACCTTTGGTGGTGCGCTTCCCATATGGAAGCCGGCTAAGGCCATGCGTGAATTTGGCCTTCCCAACCATGTCGTCGCGTCTCCACAGGCGCAAAACTGCTTTATAGTGTACGGTTCTCGGATGTCAGTCATTGGCGCAGCCATGTACATGTTTTATTTCAAGGGCGACTTGGAATCTGTCGACATTCTTTTGAGCCTTCTCCCGTGGGCCGGTGCCGTGGATGGCTACGTGTGCTGGAAGGAGGGCGTTGCTGGTCAAGCGTTATTCAGGTTTTTATCCGGGTTGGCTGTGGGCGCATGGGGACTCTTCAGATTGAGCTCAAAAGGCTAGATGGGATTTGAATTGTTTGGCTACGCTAAGGAGCTGCGTGCTATCTCATGAGTACAGTTCGTGTGACTGGGCGACACTGAGGATATCCTGATCTGTATTCAGTCCAAGTTCTACAAATCATCTTTGGCCCCCGTCCTGGTGCTCCTCAAGCCTGCTTCAGCTGTTTGAAAAAGAACGTAGTACTGCCCAGACGTCCGTCCGCAAAAGCGGCATAGTCTGGACAAGTACCCCATTCTGTCCAGCCTGTTTTTGTATAGAAGTCACGCGCCGGTGTTGTTGATGCCGTGTCCAAGTTCAATATCACAAGGCCTAACTCATCTTTTCCGAATTGTTCAATATGGTCCATCAGTGAGCGAGCAAGACCGAGACGACGGGCCGGTGGCCGAACCAAGAGCTTCGCAACCTCGGCGCGGTGTGCATGGGTGACCTTGGGGATAGTTTGAAGCTGGACAGTGGCGAGAACTTCTTCTGGTGACTCGGGCGCCACTAGGACAAATAAATGGCATGATTTTACCGTTTTATCGAGTTTGGATCCTATTGATGTCCAATACTCGTTGGCTTCGTCATCCGAGAGGGGTGCGAGAAACCCAATGGATGATGTTTTGGGATTGACATCAACGCAAGACTGAAGGAGGGTCCGCAGAGATTCAAGGTATTGTCGGAGATCATCCATGGATGCTACTCGTATTATCGGATAGGCCATTGTGGAACTTGAGATAGAGCGATTCTGCATGTAGTTTTAAAAATTGCAGGAATGCAACTTGACAGTTTAATCTAGCTGAAACCTGATTTATAGCCTCCATTGCACAGTCTTACGCGTAACGATTACAAATTAATTCACTCTTATCTTTTCATGGCATGTAGGGGAGGTCGCTTAGTGAGTCTGGATTTTCACTGGACGGGTCCCCACAAAAGACGCGATGCGCTATCCAACTCTTGTTCTGTGACTCACGATGAGTAGGCAAGGGCGCGATAACCAGGAAACTGACAGAAGCTGAGACTTGAGCAGCATAATGGGAATGGGTGACTTTTGAAAACAAAAAATTGTTTAACATGTTTAGTTGACGCATTCTCGTAAAGAGTACGTTACATGAAGACCTATGAAAATATAGGGCTGCTAAAGACAATGGAATTTTGGCAGCTCATTATGGAAACCCAAAGTATGATTCCCAAGGAGACAGAGAAGGGGCTTATGGGTCCCATAATTTCCATCGTCTTGCCATGACGGAACTTAGAGCAGCAATATGCGTGCTGCAAGGGCACACTTAGAGCAAGTGTATGGGAGATTTTGAGGCTAATTGTCGTTGGAAGCTCCACCCCTGGTGTGTCGCAGCACGCAAAATGGCACGCCCTTCAGCACGATCTTCCTCTTTGGATACATTCAGTCCGTACGCCAGGAGGAATAGACCCAAGCAGAGCATGGAAATGGGGCCTTGTTGATGCTCTCGGATCGGGTCATGATGGTGCTGTAGAGTATTGAATAAATGGGCATAAAATTACGTGTGGAGGATTTGGGCAGCGGGTTGATACTGATGGGCCTTATTTCTTCCATCGTGAGGTTTATGATGCAGCAGTGAAGGCTCCGTCGCCCCACTTGTTCCAACTGGTGGTGGACTGCGTGAGGTTACAGCGGGACACAGCCCTGATCTTTACAATCCAGTGGGTGCAAACCTTATGATACCGGTAAAGGGGAAAAGGGACCAAGGATAATCTGTTAATAATTTGCGACAAGGAACCATTGCTAGCTACTCGCGATGGAATGTTTTCTGCTCATGAGATTGCTGTACAAAAGTACACTTGGCAGGGCCCACACTGCAGATGAAGGGCCAAACGAAACAGTCTCTTGCAGGTCGCCACCGTGCGCTGTTGCCACAGCTGGACAGGGATTGCGGCACATTGCTGACGATACTGTCTGACTTCATAAGCTCCATTGCGTCAATTGGCTGCGAGGATCACAGGGCTGAGACAGGTACCAGAGCTGATGTGGGTTCTCATCCGTGCCTTGATTCAGCCCTGGCCTTCTTGCCCCAGCAATTGTATCATTGGACAGCGTCATGTTACAGAACAACTGGGGACTGATTCTGTCTGCTATTTTGGTTGGTTTATGGGCAATTAACCGTTGCTGGTCTCCACCATCGTTGCTCAGCCCTGCCAATTGCGCAAAATCCGCGGCACGTTTGCAATTCTCGTAAATATTGGCGATTGCGTACCGTTTTCTCAGTTGCTTTTCTTTAACTCTAAATAAGCATAATTCAACTCTTTTCAATTTGTATTGCGGTGCATGAGAAGACAGCATGTCCTCATTAGGCGTGTCTCCTGGAGGCATAGCAAACAATTCATCGCAGTACTTGCTTCAGCGTTTGCCATCGATTCGACATGAATCCGGAGTGGATGCCCCTAGTTCTGAGAGCGATCACTCGGAGGGTCTAGAAGCCACACTGCCTACTCAACAAATACCCGTGGACACACTCAAGGGCAGCGACAGCGACAGCGACAGCCATGACTCCAAGGAGAAAACAGGCTTCTTGGTTCGTGAGGTCATGCCGTCTCCAGATTGTGAAAAAGAGCAAGTTTCGCCGCGCGAAACGAATATCTTTGTCATTTGGATCCTTGAAATTTCCCTGCTTCTGATTGCAGGCGCACTCTTTCTTGCCATATGTCTTATCCTTGACAAGTACGGTGAAAAGGTACTACCGGAATGGCAGGACAAAGTTGGAATCACATTGAACGCGCTCATTGCCGTGTTGGCCACTATTTTTCGCGGAATAATTGCCTTTGTAGCGTTTGAGGTTATCGCGCAGCTCAAATGGGATTGGGTCTCGGGATGCTTCCGTCCAATGCGCGACATTCAACTATTCGATGATGCTTCAAGGGGAATTTACGGCTCCCTCCGACTACTTCCGATCATCGGAATCAAACAACCCGTGGCCATCGTCGCAATACTTGTTGTTGTCGTGTCCCTGGGTATTGGGCCTGCTACGCAGCAGGCCATCCAGACGTACCAATGCCTCCGAGTCAATGAGCAGCCTGCGACGATTACAATCGCGAACCGAATAAACGAGGCCAAATTGGTTAGCGAGGTTCGGAGCATATATTACGACCTCAATGTTGGCCTTCAATCTGCCATGCAGGACGCGATAGTCAACCCGACCAATTCCTCAGACATCAGTTCGCTTTTCAATTGCCCTTCTGGGAACTGCACATTCACTAGATATGCCGACAGCCCAGAGCGGCCCGAGAATGAGAGAATTTCTCACGCAAGTCTTGGCATGTGCAATCGTTGTGCCGACGTCTACGATCTTGTCGAAGGACCATATGTCTATGGCGAAGGCGACGTGGCTCCTCGAGTCTACCGTCTCCCAGTAACCGAGCTTTACAATGACCAAGAATTTCCTTTGAGAATCCAGCTGGACCAGGAGCAAGGAGATCGCAGTTACTTGTCTATAGCCCCAACGGGAAATCTCAGCTGGGCTCGTAAAGCGCTTCCGGTCGATTTCATGAATGAAGCTCGCTGGTCAGTGGCAAACTTTTCAGTCATTGCGGCGTCGCAGGCTCCTTGCCACAGGTTGTCAAATGGAAACCTCTCGTGCCCTCACTTTGACGACAAGCCCATAACAGACTCCAACATCACAGTCCTCGACCTTCTGGCCTGGGGAGAACCAACAGATTATGTCGCAGCGACTTGTATTTTGTACCCGTGCATCAAGTACTACAGCGGCACAGTAAAAAACGGGGCTCTCTCGGAGAAGGTGGTTCGAGATGCCCCTCTCCGCCAGCAAGGGTGGCAATCAATTTACTCTGCGTATCCAATTCAGCAAAATATGGCCAACTGGCGCAATGTTCAACAGCCATGCTGGGTCAATGGCACGCTGTATACATCGTCAAACATGTCGTCCTCGGCCGATCTGGGACCTAACGCAACAGCGACCGTCCAGGTTCCTCCCAAAGACTGGACTATAGAGGATATAGACGGACCCGCCGGATATGAAAACGTCACAGCGCCATTGGAGTGTGTTGCTGACATTCCATTCTCATTTCTTTACGCATTTCAGTCAGAGATTCAGTCAACAATGGACGCGAATTGCTCCATCGTGCCTGGAACCCGTTACACTGTCCAATGTTCTCGATATGATAGCACTGGCAGCAGTCGCTCAGGCCACATGTCCGCCCTGCTGCACAATCGCACCACAACGATCGATACAATTAGGGAACATGTGGACTCACTGACCATGCGGGTTACGACCGAGATGCGACGCGCAGGCTGGGGGCCGTACGAGCAGAAAAGTGCCAAAGTGGAAGGAGAATCCTGGGGAAATAAAGTGTGCGTTCATGTAGCATGGGGCTGGATCGCTCTTCCGGCAACGACATTTTCTCTCTGTGTTTTGTTGCTTGTTTGGGTTGTTTCGAAAGACTTCTTGTCCAGCAACAGACTGATATGGAAAAGCTCGGTCCTTCCATTATTACTTCGGGATAATGAGGGATTGGAAAGGATGGAGGTGAAAGGCGTGGATGAGACGGCAAAACGGTTTGAAGTAAAGCTACAGAAGGATGAGAGGTGATGAGAGGCGGCCAAAGTCTTCAAAATTGCGTAATAATTGGTATAAGTATCGATTTGACTGGTTGCATAGTTGTTGTTAGCACTGGAGTTCGGAGCACAGAGAAACCTAGACGGCGGAGATTAGTCAACAGACTCTCATACCCTCTCACCCATGTTTCGTTAAATGGCTTGGTCATTCGAGTAATTTCAGAATCTTGCAGTTTCGCTTCTTCGGAACCCTAAAAGCTGCAGATGCATGAAGGACCGCCACTTGCCGCGTCTTATCAAGGGCCATTGCAGGGATTGGAAGCTTATGAAAGCGGAGGGGGACTTATGAAATGATGGGCCATCGGGATCGCAAATCCCGTGTCACATATGGCTTATGGTCTCTTTCTAGTCGGAAGTTCCGCATGGGTGGATGAATTATCCTTGAGCGGATAATTCGCTTTGTCGCAATTTTCGCCTGCGTTTGGTCAATTCCGCTTACATAATATCGGGACGAATTGTGGATCTTGAAAGGTCAACAACATCACTTGCAGCATCGAGAAGTCGCCAAGTCTACCCCTTGGCTATTGCAGGGCTAAATCGATGAATCGCTCGATTTTTTTTCTGGTGCTAATGATCTGCGGCGGCCCTATTCGACACCTTTTTATTGCCGAATTGATGTCTGCATTGATCTTAGTGATCAGCTGAGTCACGTTTTTCATGTCTAAGCGGATATACAACAGAGTTTGAGCTTAATTGTCCAAGACTTCCAGAACAGGAAGATAGTAGTCTTGTTTGGCAAAAGATTGTCTATTCTCCCCTGCTTTTCATATGCCAAGGATACCGGTCATCCTACCCGTAATGAACCCCACCCCCACCGAGCCGGAAAGGAGTGAGGCATCCGCACTGCCCGTGGATTAAGTATATAAGGTTCCCAGAACTGAATCGCATTGTGATGATCACCAAACACTAACATCACCACCACTCCAGGTCGCGCCAATCTCCACCATGGCGCTCCTCTCGATCCTCTATTTGGTTCTCGGTCTTGCGCTTCACGGAGTCTTAGGCCAACAGAACCAGACCCTCCCGAAACAGCTTGCAGCAGTTCGCCGCCGATCGGGATTAACCCACAAGGAATTTTTAACTTATCACGCATTGGTCCACGGGCTCAAGAGCTGGAACGCCCCCCGAGACGACTCGTTTGCCGCGGCCTACACGCAAAATTACGTTTTCGACTCCGTCTTCGGTATCAACAACAGCGTCCCCAACGCCGATTACGTCGGTCGCGATGATGTGGCCGAGCTCTGGAGCAGCACCCCAACGAGCTTTACGGCAGCTTCCAACTACACCAACACCGTGATTGGACCCGACGGAGCCAACTTTAACGACAAGGCTGTTGCATTTTCCATCATTGGCACCGAGACCTTTGTTCTTGGGTGCGAATCCAGCCCTGTGGTATACTCCAACCCCATCAAGGGACCCGTCATCGCCTTCTTCTGGACCTCGTCAACCTCCGACTCGGTATCAAACGAGACGTTCGCCAGGAATGTGGCTGAGTCCTTGCTCACCAAATTGCCCGAGAATACTGCGTACCGTGCCAGCATCCACGTCCCCGTACCAGGAGTAGACGTCCGACCTTACTTTGGTGGCGAGGGATTGCCAACCATCAGCTCCGTCATTAAGCTGTGGCTTTACGATACTGATACCGCTGTATCTGACGTGCGCGCAGCTCAGTCCACCCTTGACTATGCAAACCTGAACCTGGATGAGAATGTCTCTTTCATGCTTTTCACACGTGCAGTGACAATCTGGGATACAGACAAGGGCTTTGATGTAAGTTATCGAACTAAATAGTTTCTTTACTATGCTAATAATTTCCTAGTTTAATGAGGCCTATCTCAGAGCCGCTATTCGGGCAAACACATACTAGAAGCATAAAAAATATGGATGAATAACTGGCTGCTTGATTTGAAGGTTCATGCGGGACTGGCCGGATGATTTTATATATTTTTCGTGACGTTTGATCCAGTGATATTCGCCAAGTCTCGGCTCCGTGATTACACTACCACTCAATAAAGCAACTAATTTATGCATCCATATCAATAGTCTTGGGCGAGCCCTGAGGTCCGGTTCCTGATATTTAGAATGAGGAGGAAAAGAGGCCAAATTCAATATCAAGCAGAGGCATCGGAGAGGGAAAATATGTGCCTGGAATTCTCCTGATGGGCTGTTCTCATGCAACCGATCAGACTCGGTTCTACCCCCATAGCCGCGGACTCAATGAAGAATATGACCAAAGATGCCCAACAATACAGATAACGATCACCCGGAAGCTCTCCGATAGGAATGTAGAGCCACCCCCAGAGGACCCACATAATAGGAGTAAATCTTGGTCATGCAACTCCGCTATCACTCGAAACAGCAATGCCAATTCCCATTTTCCGGGGCCAATGCCACCTACCGGCCGAAGAATATTCGTATTTGCTCGGATAATAAGGTTGGCACGTGGCCCTTGTGTAGTGACCCAGTGTCTCGTCCCAGCTAACGTTGATCTCAGTTTAATGCAAGGTTTGCCCTGTGTTAGAGATTGCGTGATCGGCTCGCCCGGAGTTACCCACCCGTTTCCGTCGAATTAACCCGATCCAATCCATACCTTGAAAGAGAGAACACGGAGTAGTAAATATTTTGCTTGAAGAAAAAGGGACGGGTAATATAAAACTTTTCTTTTAATAATCAGAATATAATTGCCTTCAGTGAGAGTTATAATACTAATCTACCGCAATATGAAAAAAATTACGGGGTGGCAGCTGTGGTCTTGAATGCTTGAGACAGCCATGTAAAGGAACTTGGCATTCTTGCGCCTGGATAGCTAATGCATGTGTAAATACATAGTATTCCATTAAGAGAACTCATTCGATGACCACATAACCTATATCCTTCCAACCGCTTTTTCTCATACAACTTGGCCGCCCTCTAATTACTTATAAACATTGCCAGAGCGAAAAGGAAACGAAACGCACCAGTTGTTAAAGGTGCAATCAGGGCAAATAATGTGAACCTATACACAGCCCTCTGAAAAGCCTTGTTTCCATAGATCTTGTAAACACCCAATCCCACTTGCATAGCCGTGAGTGTAATAACGAAGTTGCCGAGAATACTATGGCAAAGTGATTGCGAACGAGATCCCCGCATACCGCGTGCAATGCCGCCCTGTAATGTCCACGGCATATTTATCCCTTCTTGAAGCAGTAAACTTTATTTAAGCGACTTAATCGCAGGTCACGATACCAATATCGAGGGTTGACGTTGTTGTAGCTGTGATTGGCAAGAAATCCTGCGCTCAGCGACTTCCGACCCCTCCCACGTTAAATTTTGTGGCAAATGACCCTGGTCCTGTGCGATACGAAAATCGCTCTTGTATGCTATCAGGGCCGTATACGAGAATAAAAAACCCCAGACACACCAGTCGATACTGTCCGTGTCCGAAACCTCGTGCTCTTTGCTGACCAACTCCACGATGTGAGCTTTCCAAAAGTCCGGATCGAGGAGATATAATGGCATCGGCTTGAGAAATATGGAGAAATATGCAATTATTGCAACAAATTAGCTGAAGCCCGAAGTTCTCAGTGGTGATTATTGCTCGCGAGAGTAGTTGGTGGTGCAGGCTCCGAGGCGGCAATGGGCGGCCGCATAACCAGAGAGAGCTCTGCACACCACTCAGTCGCTTCACGAGGAGGTCTCTGCGCAGGAATTCGGGTTTTGGATGGGGCATGATAATATCCTCGTCATCACAAGCGGTAGCTGGCAGGAGCGGACTGAGTTGACTCGTTCCGCAGTGGTTCCGCTATCACATAGGCTCTGTTCGAGGACTCGCCTGGTGAACAGCGGAGAGGACATGCTGGATCCGGCTATGCACTGGGATTCAAGTTCTGAATATGAGGGAAAAATATGAGAAAGGATTTTCTGGGGATAGGCAATGACACTGGCGGCTGCAAAAGCAAGGCCATCGCGAAATCAGGCTGTGGGATCATGCAGCATCCCCGCAAGCCACCCGGCCAAGGTTGTAAGGCGTGCTGACAAGTCATTAGGATGGAATTCAAATTTGTATTTTTCAGGTTCAAGTAGGCAAGGTAGCCCATGAGTCCATCAGGTACGCCAGTGAGAATCATGGTTCAACGGATGGGGCGAAGGTACTGAAAGATTGAGGCATTGGCACAAAGGGGTTTGAGATTTGGAAGCAACACGATGCGAGGGAAACGGCCCACAAGGGCCTCAACACGACACTCTAAGTGTTGAGAGCAAAAGGAAAATAATTCACAAGTAGGCTCACTATCATTGAGTTCTTTTCCTTTTGTGCCTGTGCAACATAAATACCTTTGCAGCGAAAATCCACCTCATAGGGGGCCTTAATTCTGAGCATTACTGCCATCACACGAGTTTCCTCAAGAGCAATTATTTTGCCCGTCTCTTTCTACTTCGCGCAGCAGGCAATATTAACTTGCAATTGAGTGTCATTCTTCATTCATACTCTATCTAGTGCCGCTATTATGCTGATCTAGCTACGTTTTATTTTTGCAACTTTTGGTCGTATCCTCGGTTGTCAAAGGGAATGCATGCCCTTTATGATGACAACGCTCAAGAATTTTCGTCTTAATTCGTTTTAAAGTACTTCGCTTCCACTAGTTGAACCTCGTCAACCTGCGCATGCGAATCCAAGGCCATTGCGCTTGGGCAGAGAACCATTTCCAGATCACCAGCCCCCTTGGGAGGCAATTTTGTAACCACTCCCGTGGGTGCTTCCGACTTTTGACATTGGAATCCTTCCTCGGCATCCCTGTTGAAACGCTCGCGGCTATTTGGGGTTGTGGTAACTTTGGTAAATATATAGACCCAGAAAAGGCGAACCGAAGGCATGCAAGCGCAGATGATTCCAACATGTACTTCTACAACAGACCATCGAACGATTTGCATGTATTCGATTGTCTTATTTGAATAATTCATTGCGAATCTGTAAACGTAATGGAATCGCAATATGCTCACTATGGTAACACTGTGCCAAGTTAGATAAGTTGTTATTCAAAACAGCCATAAAACTTACAAGGTACCAACAGAGAACATAAGTCCTGCAAAAAGCTTCTTCCTCCAATCAAGATTTAATGATGGAATCTGTGAGAGTGGGATAGCTTGTATCCAAATATCCACAATAACGTTTAGGGCTGCGCTTGAGGTGCTGATGCTGTTGATATTGAGACATGTCCCTTTGTGCTCTCCATCCCATGCCGTCCAAGACACGCTTATGGGTGAGCAGCGAAAGATAGTTGCCAGCGCGTAGGCAAATCCAAGTATCAGACATAAAACGATAGTTCCCAATGAGAGGTAACGAACCAAACGAGTTGGAAATATCCGAAGGTAGAAGAAGAGGATAGAAACCTTGACGATGGCCAGTTGGAGAAAATATAGTGCTGATAAGACC
This sequence comes from Calonectria crousiana, assembly GCA_013406985.1. Taxonomy (NCBI): domain Eukaryota; kingdom Fungi; phylum Ascomycota; class Sordariomycetes; order Hypocreales; family Nectriaceae; genus Calonectria; species Calonectria crousiana. The sequence continues at coordinate 935,808 of VTGD01000002.1, read as the reverse complement.
TGAAAATTCAACAAAAAGGTATCTATCTGATCGGGGCTGAGTCTGTACATGTCTCGGCCAAAACCGCTCTCTTTTAGACCGGGAAGCTGGTAAATGAATAGACCCAAAACAAGAGTGTATGCGAATATCATCGACCAATCTTCGGCGCCCAGGCTTATTCTCATTACGGCTCTGTGTGCAAATCGCTGAACAAAGCAGATTGCAGAAAGAACAGTCATAAGGATGAGCAAAGTCCGGTAGCTGTTGGTTTCATCGCGTACAGGGACGCCACATAACGTGCTTGTGGTATTCAGCGTGGCTAAGTTGTGAGAGACGGTTAATATTTTTCATGCAGAGTCTGCAGTTCCATGTTTTCGCAACATACAAAGTTGTTCCCTGATCGTACAAGCATCTTTCATGCATGATGCCATCTCAAGCTTAAAATTTTGATCAGTGCAGAGACAAGTTTGATTTGTCAAAATGCATGGATAGTTGGGGAGCGCGGCTTCGAAACAGTTGACCTGAGTTTTGCATACGTATAAGTATTACTAATAGTACATGCAAGAGGTTTTTGGGTGAAGGAATACTCACGGCACAGTTTGGCAGCAGACTCAGTGTAGAAGTCGGCGATGACTCTGCTAGGACCACAGGCAACGCCGTGAGACAGGCCAACCACCACAGGCCCGGTATTGATTTCATTTTCGCAACAAACAAAAAAAAAACACCAGGCGCCTCAAGATGCCACTGTGGAGATAAAAACAAAGCAATGCGAAATGCAAACGGGCGAGGACAAGAGCCATACATAAACAAGGTGTTCCTACGCACAGGCCCAGTGTGGGCGAGGGCTGCCAAGATGATCCACATGAGTACGGGAGGACTAAGGGGCGGCAAATGAAATAATTAGATGCAAAAGGGTCAAGGCGGTTGCATATCTACACCAACCGCGGAACAGATCCCAAGTTCCCATAGGCTAAAGGCGCAATCGACTAGCGTGAAACTTCGGGCATCAGGTCGTGAGATGTAAAAATCAAGGCTGATCTCCACCGCTCGGACCCCGTCAAGAAACACTCGTCCCAAACGGTTCACCAAACCGCTCCCACAGGCCCCGGCGATCTTCACATATTGTACCCGATTCTAACACTAAATATCGTGGAACAGATAATCAAGCTTTCGACACTTTAGGTGTCGCGTGTGTACGGCACAGAGATCAAGTTACAATCTCCAATGCCGGTCAATACCCGCCCCGTGAGGCTCATTATTCATGTCTGTTCTCCGTAGCCTAAATCAGGGCTATCTTGGTCGGTGTGCTATCTATCCGTGGGCTTCAAGCCCCTGGATCGGCATATGAGCAAGCCAGCCTCGGCTTGCCAACGTCGTTAGCGTTGTGTGGTGAGTCGACGGCCCAGCCCTATTTAGTGGCGTCTCGAGCTAAGTGTTCCCAAACACGCTAAATTCAGCCTGGGCCAGGAGTTCAGGCTGACCCGACCATGCGGGTCGCAAAAAAGATGGTGCACTGAAAGGGGTATGAAGGGCTGTGGATAAGTTATCACCTGCCATCCACACCAAAACTGATCGGAAATTTATGTCAGTATCCTTTAGTGTTGCAACGTCAACTGGATCTTAGAGGAATAACGCAGGGCGAAGTGTGCGAGGGCCGGGCGCGGAGGCGGATAATGTATTTATCCGCCCCGGCGAGCAGCCTTAGAAGGAAGACAGAGAAAAAAAGAACGAGATTCTCAGAAAAAGAGGCTGCGGCCATTGTAGCCTGTGCTGGTCTGCAAGACACATCGGAATTTACCCACATTTAGTGTCCCTGAGCATATCTACTAGGGTAAAAGAATTTTAATCGTCAATAGCGGTTTTATTAAATTAGTGCTAATTAATTATAAAAAAATGTTAGGTGCTAGAATTAGCCACATGGTCAGGTAATAAGACTGGACCTTTTAAGGTCGGGCTTGCTACTGGCGTTGACGACAGTGACCTAGCTCACCCGGGTCCAGCAGAAAATAACACATCGCCATGAGAGAAGGAGATCCCAGTCACCTGTACTTCCGACTCGGCTCCCGGGTAGGTTGGTCTATGCCATGAGGGTAATGGTTTAAACTTGACTAATTGCGGAGTGACCTCACGTCTCTGAAGCCAGAAGCAAGCAGGCCAATAATACAAAGCGGCGTTCAGACATAAAATCTTCAAGTCTACTCAAGCAAGCAGCGGGAGCACGGTGTATGCCACCTGCTAGAATACGGCGTTTCCAATAGCTAGAGCATAGTATATACTAACAACTCCAATATAGACTTTTATTTCTCAAGCATGATAGGAATAAGCTTAAATATTTAAGTAACAGATAACTGGTCATCACACTAGGGAAAAGGGGAGTCAAAGAACAGAACACTGGTAAGAGAGTAACTCTTGTAAATTCGAGCATAGGGCACCTTGGCAAGGGATACACTCGGGGCTATGCTAACCATGAATCAAACCACAGGTATGGGAATGCCTTCATCATTGATGCGTCAAGATTGAGAGATGGGAACATCCTCGAGTAGCTGGTCCAGGCCAGGGCCAATTTGAATGTCATCGGGGAGCCGTACAACGCAACTCTGGTTTACGACGTCATGTTCCAATCGCTGCAGGTGACATTTAATAAAGAGAAAACGGAGTGCGCAAAGGTATTGGCCGACTAAGTGTCTAGCATTTTGCAGCACTCGAGGTCGCTATGAAATCGGGAGATGCCTCCTTCACTGCTGTAATTTGCGGGGTGGAAAATTGAAGCCGGGGGCTTGACTACGACGAACCTACTGTTGAGCTGACCGCTAACCTAGAGAGCAACACACAGGAAACCATAAGTTCTCTAGTCTCTTCTGTAGCAGATGTGAGGGATGACTGGACTTTCTGGGAGATTCTCGAATATGCTCGCCAAGAGTGCTTGAATGAAGCATACCATATTGGTAGCAGCGCGTCCGATTATGGCGACAATGCAAAAAGCGCATAGCACCAGCGGACACAGCAAACTCGGCCATTCGCGACTAGCTATTCAAGCCCCCTTCACCTCCTACCTCTAGCGCAATCAGAAGAAAACAAGTAACAACTCGGTCGCCAGAAATGGATGGAGCCGTGCCGTCAACCACGGCCGAGATGTAGTTTTTAAACCAACTGATTAGCAATATGGGAGCGCAAGGCCTAATTTCATGACAGTCACACCGGCCCCAACAAAAAGGTTCAGCTGGGCCACTGAAGGGTCAGTCATACCTACCAGCCACACGAGGTTGGGCAGCCAAACAGCGTACAAAGAGAAAGTAGAGTATCATTCCAACAATGCTTGAGCCCCTGGGCCACACCACCCTGCCGGCACGGAGTCAGGGTTCCAACCGTACAAGCCGGGAACACAGGGCAATCGGATCGTCAGTAGGCCGCAGCGACAGAGTTCTGGCACGTTTTTGGGCATGAACATGCCGTGGCCAGGAGGCGGGCAATCATAGATAGACATGAGTCGTGTTGACGAAACTGCCTGACTAAAAAAGGCATGAGAAATGTGGTTGATGGGCAGGAGGATAGGGATAGCCTTTGATTAGATTTTTTGGGCCAGAGGCTCTTTTCGTGCGCGAAAAAAAGAAAGTAAAAACTCACAGTATTTAGACACATGATTCCATCCGCATTCTATTTGGTACCGCCGTTATTTCCGGCCCAGTGACATCCTTGCCCGACCGGGCGACGCGAAGTGCAGAGGTGGGCTCTCTTTTTCTTTGGGGAACACCAAGACTCCACTGAACTGTTCCCACTTTCACTGGCTGGTTGAGTTCATCGGCAACCAACCGTCTTGGCTGCGCCTCAAACGAGATGGCGCCCGTGGATGCCTTGCCACGAATTTTCTCGAATCCCGACCGCTAGTCCCAATTAGGAGAATTGCTGCGCTGCATTGCCACAGATGATCTCATAGCTGCCAGCTGCAATTGCAACCCATTATTTAAACAAGAGGCCAACGTCAGGACGAGATGAGCGAAAAACCGAGCCAAGACACCCATCACTCATCACATCTAAACCAACCACTCAACTACTCTTTAATCATCAACCAACCAACCAACCAACCAACCAACAATGCACTTCTTCAGTTCCTCAAAATCTGCTCCCCCTCCTCCCTTCGAGGAGGTTGAGTCCTACCCTCACGACGACCAGGGCCTCAAGCGAACAAACTCTACTTCCTCGGATTCTGACTCCGAGGCCCCGCCTGCGTACCAGGATGCCGTTGGCACTTACGCCGCAAGCAGCGCCGCATCATCACTCGGCCCATTCGCCGCCACGAGCCAGCTGCAGGTGCACGCCATAGGGTACGACACCAACCAGGCCCTCTGCGGCGCGACGCTGGAGAACATCTCCGTCTACCGCGTCGGCTCCAACGAGCTCGAGTACGTCTCGCTCCGGCTCAAGCGCTCCTCCAACTCGTGCGCCCTCGTGCGCGGCTCCGACGCCAGCCGCACGCCGCTCGTCTCGACCATCTACCGGTGGGGCCCCGGCAGGCATCCCAGGATGAGGATCCTGCCCGCCGACACGCCCGTCTCGGTCGAGCAGGCCATCGAGGCCGACACCGTCCAGTGCGAGCTGGTCGATGTGCGGAGCCGGTCGCTTATCTCGCGCGCCCAGAGGATGGAGACGTCCTTCGGCACCTTTGAGTGGCGCTACGGCGCTCGCTCCGAGCGCCACGAGAATTACGATGCCGCCTCTCTCCTCATCTGCGAAAGAACCGATCTCGCTGCCTCACGGACAGGCAAGGCGGGCAAGAGGGGCGTTGTTGTTGCCCAGCTGATCCGCAACGACGAGTTCCGCACGCCTGGCACTAGCAGGTGCATGGGCGGCAACGGAGGCAGGCTGATGATGGACCTCAGCACGTGGGCAGACAGCAAGAAGGCCAGCGTCAGAGACGTCGAGGCCTTTGTGGTGGCGGGCTGTCTTTGCATGCTGAAGCGGGAGGCAGATCGCTTCCGAGACAACACGATTGCAGCCGTGGTATGAGAATATCAAACTCAACCCATGGCTCTGCAAGTGTATCCATTATATAACCATCATTTCAGTCATTTAATAGCGTGTTTAGTGTAGAAATAGCTTCTAGAATTTCAAATTTCTGTTGATACCCAACATGGTTAACCACCGATTTGACAGCACCAAGGCTCCATTTGATACCAATCTGGAACAAGCATCGCCGAAGTGAGATTTGGATACCACCAACGTAATAACAACCTGAGTAAGCACTAAGTGAAACCCTAGCCGAGACCGCTTCCATGCAGTTTCTCTGCTTCAGCTATCCCCATCTGAAACGACAGGTGCCCCAATCCTTCACAAAACGGACCATTCCAGACATGCATAATTTTAGAGCTGGTCATGACATCATTTCACATCTGGATAGTCAATGCAATTCCTTTTAGCCATCAATGTCATTTACGGCGATAGCCGACTATATACAGATATATGTATTGTGAGTATCAAAATGTGCTAATAAATTATTACATGACAAGGCCTGTGTAATCGTGCGCTGCGGGCAATAATCAAAAGGCCAGCGGTCAAATCGTAAAAGAAAACCTGGGTCTTATTGGAACCCCCCACCAAGAAAATGATACGTTGCGATTTTTTCCTCCACACGCTGAGACACCAGCTCAATGCGTGTTTACGGGTACAGTTAATGTTCACATCTGCAAATCCCAAAGCAGAGCGCTTAGTGGGCGAAGCGCTTGTTGATGATACCGCCGTGGATACCGGCGTTCATTCTGCGCTTGACGGTGGTGTTGTAGTTGGTGCTGTCGATGACGAGCTGGGTGAGGTTGAACAGGTCATTGGGAGTGATGGTGATGTTGGGGATGGTCCAGCCGAGCTCGTAGGGGAGCTTCTCCTGCTCTGTTGAAAGTTGTTAGCGCATCTTGACTTGAGTGGCAAATTTATTTGAAAAAAAGACAATCAACTTACCAAACATCATCCTCACGCGGTCCAGAGGAACCGAGCTGGTCTTGTGGTCGCCCAGGGAAAGAATGTAGGCGGCAGTCTCGCCGAGGCTGATGGTCTCGGATGTGCCGTTGATGAAGAAGCTGGGGTTGGTCTGGGCGGATGAGATCATGCGGGCCATGCGGGCATCGGCGGCCTGCTTGACGGTGACGGTCTCGTTGGTGAAGTAGCTCAGGGTCTCCTCGTAGACGGTCTGGTTGAAGACCTGGGTGTCATCCCAGTAGGCATCGGCACGGCTGCAAGGGTCAGTTGGGTCAGCGGAATGGCCAGATGGGACAAGTGAATGGCGCGCTTGGCACGTACCTCAAGCTTCCGTCGTGCTCGAGAATGTTGTGGCGGTTCAGGTGGTCCAGGTTGAACCAGTCGGCGTTGGGCTCGGGGTTGGTCTGGAGAGCAGGGTCGAACATGAGGTCGGCAAAGTCGTTGTTCAGGTTCAGACCGTCCTTCATGGCGATGCGAGTGGCGTTTCGGGTAATGTTCTTGCCATCGCGAGGAAGGAAGCCGTGGTTGGCAAGGACGTTGAGCATGGGGCATGGGCTTCGCACTGTCAACCAAAGTTAGCTCACATGTCCTCTGTGTGACGGATGCTTTTTCTCATACCATCACCAGTCTGGGCGGGGTAGAAGTCTCCCTCCTTGAGGGCAGCTTGGCTCGCACCGGCGCCAGCGCCGATGTGGGCGTGGGCCATGGGGCAGCCGCCGCTGCCAGCAGCAACTGAGCTGACGGCGCCGAGGGCAAGGGCAACAGTGGTGGCACGCATCTTGTCTGTGGTTGATTCCCGAAGTCTGGAAGAGTTTGCAGAGTGAAATATTAAATGAACTGGCGAGGAATCATGATAGCTACCTACCTCGACTGCATTATTATATATCCCATCAGTTGGCAGTATACAGATATTCTTACTAACGCGCTAAGGCCGTTTTGAGTAGTTGGCTAGAATTCCGTGGTACAGGCTTCTTTTCGCCGTAAAGAACAATCGTCGCCATGGATGATTCGACGACCCACCCCAAGCGAGGGATCCACAGAGTCGAGATCCTGGCAAAAGACCAACCAAAAGGAGGATATTCCTAATGTCTTTAGATTGCAGGACCCCAAGATGCCTAGTGGTTTCTACCTTGTACATGGTCAATGCATTGCTTTGCAGCTGCTATCTTACGGCTTGTCGCCCAAACGACTTGGTCTGAATGATGATCAAAATTAACACCTAATTGAAGGAGGAAAAAAACACAGCGACAGCTGTAAAGCAGACTCATTCGAACATATTCCAGCCAGCACAGAATTATCTTTACTATTTGCAATCCGAGGGCTTTGTTTTCGTTTTGGCTGCCCGACCAAGGGGAACCTGGCACTGTCCGAGTGGGTAATCTGGGTGTGATCCTGGTAGCTCACACACGCATTGCGAGGATCGGAGCTAAGGCTACTGGTGCCGTTCTGCCGTCTCTGCCCACTCTGGGGAAAAGAGGCCATCAGCTCGCCCTTAGGGGAAAAAAAACTGCCTAGATCCACGAGGCGAGTCGTCCGGTGGATCCTCAAAAGTTTCGCCCGGTCAATGTGCGCTAGAGCCAAGGTACTTGTACGAAAATTATTGTGATACCAAGGTAACCTTCCATATATGAAGTTTTAGCAGCCCAAAGTGTGCCTTGGACGAGCTGGAAAACCTAGAGGCGCTGTTGAACAGGGTCCGTATCCGGGATCATGATCGTAATTTCGTGCTTCGTGGAAAGGACGGCTTTCTTCCAATATTTGATAAAAGTTAGAGAGCACACCTACGTCAGCAGATTCAAAAACATGGTTCGATTTCTGCTAGTGCAAGGTAGATGCAGGAGATGCAGGAGATGCAGCAACGAGGATTGCGTGCACAAGATTATGAGCGTCAAACAGCGATACAGATTAGGATGTTCGCTTTTCCATCATGAGCTGTCTATAGTTACTAATAAGGTTCGACGTAGGACGCACACGTGGGTTTCCTATCATTCAGTGTGGTCCAAGCCTCGTCAACAATACTATCCCCACACATGTCCATCAGTCGAGCGTTTGCTCTAGCAAAGCCAAGTCGCAGCTTTTTCCAACGCTAAGAATAGCCTAATTCGTCAAGGAAGGAAGGAAGCGGCTTGGCAATAAATTTGGCTTGGAAGATCCCACAATCCCATTTTAGAAATACTCCCACCATGCGTGCTGTGAATCCGATCGACCAAAGGATTTAAACGAGGCCACAAGGCACCTGTTCTACCACTAACCAATTGGGCAATGTCACTGTTGCATGCAATCACTCGTGATGGGTCGTTGTGGAGCGGCCATGTCGATGCTCCTTTCCCACGCACACGCAGGATAGGCGTGCATGAGTAATGATTGAGATTGTGCATGAACCAACGGAATACATGCCGATGTGGCCCGGGCGAGGCGCAACCGATTGGCCAATTTAGCCACGCCCACCGAGTGGGATAGAATATCCTCCCACGGCACGTGCCGAGATTGAAATAACCACCAGCTCGCTGCGCCGCACCAAAAACGTTGAATCTTATTCAGGTAACAGAAACCGCATCATGGCTGAATATATCATGGCTCAACATTCTAATAGGCCATTTCAATAAATATGTATTCATCAATGCGGGTTAGCTACTTGGTAGAATACTAGAAATCCTGCCATTCGAATCAATGCAGAGGCTCTGCTTTGCTCAACCGAACGTCAGGGTCCCTCATCAACATAAACCCATAGGATTTTCTGCATCAACTTGGAACCAACCCAAAGTTTTGCAGGCTTAATCGCTCAAATGGACCATTCCTTCGGATTTAAATTAGGCAACTTCTTATTGGTGCCCATGTGTTGGCTGTCTCCATTAGCCTAGCTTACGGATGACGTTGGAAATACGCCCTACAGGTATACACGTGCGTACTATGAAACAGTGGGGTTATAATATAGATTTGCCGTCAACACTCCTGAATCTGGCCTATCTTCTCTGGCCCCCTGCTTCAGATTTCCAGATCATCCTTCTTCACAGCCGCCACCAAGTCCATTTTCACGTTTGCACCTGCGGGCAGCGGCATGACAACAATGCATAATCGAAGAGGCTTCGGGTCTGGAACCATCTGTTTTTGCCCGCGTGAGAAAGAAGTTCGGCGCTTTGGTCAGAGAGCGCACACACCTCTGTATAGTTAGCTGAAAATCCACCGTAATCTTCCGGATCTACGAGGCAAACATTCTGAGAACATGGTCGAAGCCTGACCCGGCCGCGGCCAATATCGCTGCGTGATTTTGGAAGACTTATTTCTGCAGGGATGATCATCAAAGTTTTGCATGGCTTGACAGGACAAGAGGTGGTCCAAACTGGTTGGTCTCCAATAGTGCTCCCGACGAGCTCCCCAGACTTGCCAAGGGGGTCTACCCTACTACGAAGACTAGGTCGTTGAAGATTCGCGCATGAGCTAATGGAATGATCAGGGATAGTGAGAAAGCCGAGTATCCTTGCACAGAGACCCCATACAAAAGTTGCCCGAGCATTGAAAGACATCCTCACTGAAAATCGTCTTGACGGTAGCCATAGTTGAACAATAAAGCGAACCACTCGATTGGGTGGGCAAAATATTGTTCCATGTGCTTTACAGCAACTTGATGTACTAGCTGATCCCATCCCTCTCTGCGTGGCTGCTTGGGCTGAGACTTGAAGCGGGCGATCTGGGGCGAGCGATCAGGAACCCGCTACCTTCGGGTTTCGGGATCTCTGCTTAGCTACGGAATTCGAACAGTTAGGCTGAATCCAGCGAACAAACTACGGGTACAAATTCTAAGTTTGCCAGACCCTTGCACGCATGTGGTTATAATACGCGGATGAAGAGGCCTTGGGAAGTTTAAATTGAGCCGAGATCCGGGTACTAACCAGTTTTAGAAGTTCCGAACCGGCTACTCGGCAGGCGCTCTACGCAAATCCAACGCGGATGGAAGCCAATCCCTGTCTCGAGCGGGGCAAGTTAAATCACTGGTAATGTCAGCTCGGTGTTCTAGATGCATATACTTTCCGAATTTTCGTACCACCAAATCCAAAAAAAAAAAAAAAAATACACAGAATATGGACGAATTTGTAGGATGCACAGGCTAAATAGGTGTGCGTCTCTTGAACTTGAGACAGAATCAAATGGAAGTGGACAATCCTGTCCCAGTTGACCGTCAATCGCACAGTGGAAAAGCTCGCCCTGCAAGGCCAACCCCAGACGAAACTATGTTTTGTGGGCGCGAATATAGTCCACGCCTGTTCCACTAACACCAACGACCTCGTATCGGATAAGCTGGGCTTCAATCACACCCTGCGGCCAATCCAGAACGCGTAGCTGGACGAATTTGCCACACAGCTCAGGGACCCCGAGTTTGTGGGTGCTGTGGTCACTATTCCACATAAAATTGCCATCAGGCCACATCTAGATCCCATCTATGGCATGGGTACCCTCCTGGGCGCCTGCAACAACATCTACCGAGCTTCTGACGGGGCCTTTGCGGACACCGATACGGACTGGACCGGGCTTTGCGACTCGCTGTTTCAGCTGACCAGGGTTTTTCTCACAGTTCCCGACGAAACCCGGGCCTACGGCATGCCGACGTTAGTCAGCGGGAGGCGCGGGAGGCGCGGGAGGCGCTGCCTACACTCTGAATAGTGTTTTTGCGACGACAAGGATATATATCATCCACGGAGACGGCGTCGAGGTGGCTGCTGTTGTCTAGGATATTGAAAATGGCTGCCGCGCAACTGGGCGCGCGGTGCCGAAAATCATGCACGCCGACCAAAATTCAAAAACTGAGTAGGTTTTTTATGATGTCGGGACGATAGCTGAGTTTGGGCCAGCCACAAAACAAGACCTAGGGGTAATTGTAGGTAGCTCTTGAGTGGCTCCTTCGGACATAGCAAGGGTGTGCTGCCAGATATGTGCTATGGACTGAGACAGTCCCGCAGCCCGCGCTTAGCCAAGGAGAATGGCTGGGTTGCTGGCGACAGCAGCCAGGAAGTCGGATGGCAACTCGAGGCGCAATGGAAGCTCCGGGCAGGGTCACAGGTCAGCAATGCAATCCTGTTGAACAAAATGGTGGGTGAGATTTCTGAACTTGTTGACAGACTACCCTGAGGTATACTCAGTTTTCAAAATCTAGTTTCTTCATATTGCATCGGGGCAATGTCATTCGAATAATTGATGCTGTATGGGGGCAGAATGAAAAAAACATACCAAAAGAACTTCGACACTTTGTGCCTAAATTCCTATTCAATCTTACACTCCTATTGCTTCCGGAATACATTCCTCGAGCGTATCCCCAAGGTCAGCTATATTCCAAATATTATTGTTGCACTCGCCTTGACGCTACTCCCATTCCTTGGCAGAAAAATTCAAACGACCCAAGCTTCGGAACGCACGACAGCAGAAATGAGCCCCAACCTATTTACGAAATCTGGAAAATACGTGAGACCATGCTCGCCGAGACCTAGAAAATGAACAGAAAAAAATATAAATGACTGAATTCTTAGTTCTTATATGCAGATGGCTTGTCTGATGATACTTTTTCACTCCTAGAGGGGTATTTAGGGTAGGTAGTTCAGATGTGGGGATCGCGGTGTGACGCGCGTCGGACACGACAAAACATGGCTGGCATTGAAATCCACAAACGACTTTTCGCGTATTCGATTCAGAAGCAATTTGAGTGTGTCTGAAGTCTGTCAAAGTAGAGCGGAGAACAGATTATTGGACTCGCTGTTGTATTCAACAGAAATTGCTCATCTAAACCACCCTTGCTGGTATGGGCGACTACAGCTAACATGAAGTCGCCAAATCCGCAGGTTACTTTTGAAGCAGATTGTGCGCTGAAGCGACCTTTTCTGGTGCCTTTCAAATAGTTATGCCCCCAATAGAGCTCTAAGTATTCTAATTGCAGGTAGTGTCAAAATTGCCAATACATATCTGTTGTGGAGTCGTAGGTTTACGGTGCAATGACAAGAGGTTGTTGACCAGGGTTCTGTAGTTGTACCAATAGGCAAGTGAGTATAATTGGTATTGCCTCGCTTGAATATTTTACTTTGCACGCAGTATTGAAATTAATCATATTTTCCTTTATGTAATAGCTTTAAGATTTCAATCTCATCTGGAAGAGGGAAAGTACTGTGTATATTGGTGAGATACATTCCTAGCAGTTCAGAAGCTCTTGGCGGCATGCATCATCGCCACTGCTCGTCGGATACCCAAGACGAAGCCAGAGATCATTACTTTGAGCGGTCTGGTTGACCGGTGGTTGTGAAATTAATTTCTCGGAAGTGTTTCTGACGGTCTGGCCGAACCCAGCTATGGAACCCGGCTGATCTGGATTAATTGCTGGCAAGAACAGCACATGGGTGCTGTCCCGTGATTTTGGGGAGGCAGATTTATTAACGACGGGGCTGGCCGTTCTGGGGATGATAGTTGATGGTTCTCGTATATTTTCAACTTGACACCCAGCAAAATGACCGATTGAGCATAAATCGACACTTTGGACTGCTTGCTCCAAGTTGCGATACGCTGTCGATACCCTCCAACTTGTCTGGAAGTTTTTAGACTTGCGTCAGTCACGTCGGGCCTTCAGCAAGTGCGCCTAATCTGGTAGTATCTGATCCGGACAATTTAGAGATGAGGTAACCCAAAATTACTTCTAATGCTTCTTAAAACATGTTAAATATTCAAGTACAAAAAAAAAATAAACCAAACAAAAGCGATCGAAAGAGATTATTTCCGCCGTGTATGAATGCGAGCAATCACAAAATGTTCAACTGCATTGTAAAGTGTCAATTCGGTTCTCAGCAGGGCGGAGAGTGGGCAATGAGCTTGGTCGTGGCGGAGTGTCCCAAAATGGCAGTTATACGCACAGTAAACTTCCACGAGATCGCCAGCCAGCGCCTTCTCCTTTTAGAACAGGGAAAAAAAGGCTGCCCAGCTGATCGACGGTAGAAGGTTCGCCGATTTGGCTTCCAAAGACTGACACCTGGTCATGCTGACACGGACTTCTCTTGGCAAAACTACTGAACAATGTCACTGTAAAATTCAATGGCCCAAGCGCCATTGCATTATCGTACTCGCTTAATCTGCCTGATTTGGCTCTGGGGATTACGTGTGTAACTAGGTTGTGGGATGGAATGCTAATTTGCTAGTCCCGGGGTATTGGCTTGAGCATATTGAGAGTTCCATATCGGTGGCTGTAACAACCGACCCTATCTGGCTTTCGGGTTTCTAGCCGATATATTTCTGAAAGTGGACGGCCTCGTTGAATCTGGGGCAGCCTGTTGCTTGCTTCTGCCAAGACGGTGCCTGCCCATGGCAGTACTTGGCGTCTCTCATACTTCAAATTTGCATTATTGAAAACAATTAAAGTCCAAAGAAAATAAAACCTTCAGGTCTTTAACTATTTCACTACCTAAACTTACATATATCGCGTGAGCGTCGCGCGCGGGTGGGGTTGCATCGGATGCGATCCCGTCGTCGCATTGCATCTCGTTGTCGCATTGCATCTCGTCGCATTGCATCTCGTCGTCGCATTGCATCTCGTCATCGTGTTTATGCAGCTCGCGGTGGCACGACACATTCGTAGCGAAATGATAACAGGAAAAGAGATTGATACTCTGTGTAATTTAAGTAAAGGACTTGAAATCCACGGCGCAGCAACGATGAGCAGGCCCTGGGCGAATGCTCACTCATGTACTGGTTAAAGAGCCAATTGGGCTGTAGGATATTTCCTTTAGGCTGCGTACAAGACATCCATTAGGACCCAATGAAAGGCCATGGACCGTTATTGAATTATTGGTATTCTCGGTGGATTTCTTATATAACAAGGCCATCCACGTATTGTGATGTGGACCGGAATATTCACACTTGAGAGGGGTGCAAAGAGGCTGATTTTGTGGTGACAATGGCATATTCGAGCGAGCCTGACCTAACAGATAATATCATAATTATATAAAAAGATCGTGTACATCATGATGTAATTGAGTGAAGGCTGAATTGATGGCTATTATGTCATGGTCATAAATATTGGTCAAATATCGACGTGTGTTGGCAGCCTAAACAAACCGCATAGACACCATATATCCGTTACTCATTGGTCATTTCGCTCCAAATCTGATCCAAATCTACATTTGTAAACAAATTATCAATGTCTGGCATCTCTCCAAGCTCCTCAAATATGTCCGATAATCCACCAGTAGATCCCGATTCCTGGGATTGAAATAGGTCTGGCAGGGAATGCTGTTGGTCCACGTCCAGGTGAGGCTCGTTTGACGTCTGATCAAGATCTTGGCCAGCCGCAGACGAATACCCCTCCTCAAGTTCTTTCGGAAGCCCTCTGGTTTGACCAGAAGAAGGCTCGATGGGAGCCGTAAACTCGATAGGCAACGAGCTGACCACATTCCACTTCTGTGCCAGTACACGGATGACCTTGATGCTTTTGTTGGCTCGCAAGGGCCAAATATTTCGAAGCTCTGTGAGCATGCCCAAGCATTGGCGTAGCCAGCGGGTGCTCTGACGATGCAGCGGGACGTTTTGAGTCGTCGCATTCATCAAATGAACTAAGCTCGAGCTGAGGAGGTGGTGAATCAGAATGGGATGCGCCCCCTCAAACCCGTGTACATTTCGATAAACACGAACCAGCCGTATTGTGTCAGATGCTGCGCTTGTTATCGATCTCAAAACGAGTAGATTGCTGCTCGAATCGATTGTCTTATCTTTGGCAGCGGCAGCCGATGTTGAAAATAGCCGAAGAAACGGCGTGACGGTGACGAGGATCGCCATGTGGAACTGCAAATGGAATAGTAGGACTGGCTTTTCCATGTGCTGTGAGAGGTTGAGTCGGCTTGGCTTGGACTGAAAGAAGGTATTCAGTTGATCAATGGTGGATACAAGAAAACCGACCTGCTGTGACACGGGTTTGGTCTCGAAGGCTGGGGCAAATCTGGAACATTGAGTTAGTGAACGTCATACAATCAGCATCAAGAAATATCGTGCTGATAAAATAGGTTCGCTTTACATTTCGTCCATCACCCCATCGTGGGCATACCACAACCGGCACTGCCAAGCGAACGACAGCTCATGCACGGTGGCAATCTCAGGATCGAATGTGCTGTCAAAGTCAGGGACATTGACCCGCCGCCACGGAAGGGCGCAGTTGCGGCCCAGAATCGTAATGGCCGACTTGTCAATGAAGTAATACATCCAGAAGGTCCTGATCTCGGGCGAGTTTGGCCGAAGCGATCGGGCAGCGCACTCCTCCACAGCGAGGACGTGAAGCCTCAGATGAACACACAGCCCACCGGCCATGGATATGAACATCCAGCCGATGTGGTCTTTCCCCAGAGATAGCGAGCGGAATGAAAGCATGCAGATGCCCCGGATGACCGAGAGCGTAGGCCGCGATTTGCAGCAGTCAAACACCAATCGCTCCGCATACTTGGAAAAGTCGCTGCTGATGCGAGCCATGGGCTTGTCGCTGCCGCTTAAAAAAGCAGCCCCGACGGCCAGAAGAGCGGTGTGGAGGAATACTTCATCTCGTGTTTGGTACGGGTAGTTTTCGAGAAACGAGATAGACTTGTATGGCGTGAATTGGTGTTCCTGGTTGACGCAGTCGAGAAATGTGGTTGCAAGTTTGGACATTAGATCCGCGTCCTCTGCGTAGCGAAGAATTTCAGGCGGAGGATCCATGTGCTCGCCGTCGGTTGAGGACGTTCCGTCATTGAAGTCATACGGAGCAGCCGTTTTGTCGTCATTTACAATGGCTGCACCATCTCCCAGATTGGTTCTCCACATCATAACGCTCAATTCCTCCATCGCTGTCTGGGATCTCTCTTGATCCAGAAGCCCTCCATGGTCGTGGGTGCTGCTGGGACCTGGCGTTTGTTGAAACGGTGCATTGTCGGTGGTCTGATTAGCGACCTGTTGTGACCCTGGTAAGTGTGATGTGGAAATAGTCGAGTGACCTGCCTCTTTGACAGCTGCTAAGAGGGCTTGAACTTGTTGTTCCAGCCCATGAACGTATTCCTCGTCCCAGTACTTTCGCCTAGTGTGGAGGGTCAAGATAAGCGACCGCGCTTTCAAGAGCTGATGGCATCTACTGACTTTCTATTGCGCTTCTCGGTCAAGTAAACGCACGACTTCTCCAGCCTCTGGCAGAGGGAACATTCCGGCTTGATGGCGTCGCACTTGGCACGTTTTTGGTGAGTGGTGGAGGGGACATGCGGCGAATGGGAACTCACCTTCCGCTTGCTGGATCGACACCGCTCGCACGCAAAGGCCATCGGGAACAATGTCGCATCGATCAATTTGCCTGACCCCTGGGCAAAGCGACGTCCCGTTAGCCGTTACCCGTTGTCGGCACTCGTCCCGATTGCGGGACACGATGCGTTGACTCCGCTCTCCCACAGTGTCAGGTGCCAGAGCGCACTATTTATCGCCAAGTCGCCTCCATCGCCGAGGATATGCCTAAAAAATGTCGGGGTTTAACCTAGTCGGCGGGGCGTCGCCGCGCTTGTGACAATTAGTCCGATTGCGGTGTGCAATGTTGCCAGCAGGTTTTGGGGGTTCTTCCAGTACTGCGGTCCTCATCATGATGTACGAGAAGTCATGACGAAAACACCGGATTGAGATTTTAGCCCATAAAATTGACGGTCACAATTTCTTTTTAATTTTTATCCTGCGTTCTCATTATGTCACGACTCACGACGTCATTTGCCTGTATCGCAGTGAGCTGGCAACATGCTCTGTGATTTCAGCTCTTATCATGAATATTTCTGGCTACTTTAATAAAGAAATTAGTAAAAAATTTTGATGCTTAAATTGATTGATTACTATCGTTTGATGCTCGATTTTGTGATGCGATCTGAGGTGGCGGTGCGGAGCTATAAGTTCCGCATGGATAACTAGCTCCATCATAACAGAGTGGGTCCTGTTACGCGTAGTGTTGATGAAGGTTGACTTGACTTCATCAGCGTTGTTTTCCATAAAAGTCAATTGGAGAAATAAATGACTCTTATCTTGCACTAATTTATTTACTGAATGGTTGGCTTGGCGGATTATCTTCTTGTATTCTCGAGTGCCACGGAAAACGTACTGGTCCTGGCTCTGTTAATCCACTCAACGGGGTTTCGATCATGTTGGTCCTATATGGAAACTGATTCACTTCTACTGGGCTTGGAGCTGAAATGATAATCACTTCCAAGATTGGTTTCTTTATGAGAAACGATCCACTTTCAAACACCGAAAATGGTTGACGTAAGAGAATGGTTTGCTTGGCGAGGCAGGCTCGCCCCCAACCCCCGGCTTGTTGATAGCACCGCAAGTGGCGCTCACCCTGACGGTGAATGAATAAGTAGATAACAACCTTAACAATGAGTAAATTTATCCCTGTTGTGTCAGGCGACGGGTCAGAGCTGAGATTGGAAGTCCTGGTCCAACATCAAACTATTTAACAACCCATTCCCCATTACTTGTTGTTTTTAGCACCGCTCTCTATCCATCCATACAAACCGGCAAAGATTACATGATGCGTGTCTCAACTCTGCTGGCAGCCTCTCTGGCGACTGCAGCCCAGGTTCTCGCTGGGTCATGTCCGGAGCTGGACACTGGCAACCTGACAGTTGCCATGATCCGACGCCCTCCTCCAAACTGGCCGCTTCCTATTCTCAATTTCAATTGGACTGGAACTGTCTTGAACATCTCACAAAACGTCGACATGGCGATTGACCTCCTGCACGAGGCTGCCGATAACGGGGCCAATTTTGTCATGTTCCCTGAGCTTTGGTTTCCAGGGCGGGTAGCGTTCGGGAATCCTCGAAAGAAAACTAGCTGACCTGAGCACAGATTTCCCAAAGGCGCTGATGGAGATTGGTCAAAGAAGCACTTGCCTGATTATATCAAGAACAGCTTTGTGGTTGGCGATGCTAATTGGAATCGCCTTATTGATGGTATCAAATCTGCTCGTGTGTATACTGCCTTGGCGTTTGCCGAGAGGACCGACAAGTACTTGTACATGGCTCAAGCGCTTATTTCTCCCCTCGGCGACATGCTCATCCACCGCCACAAATTGAGACCATCCGGAAGCGAGCGCGCCATTTTCACTGATGGCACCATTAACGAGATTGTTGCTGTTACAACTTCTCTGGGTCGCGTCGGTCTCTTGGAATGTGGCGAGTAAGTTGAAACTAACACAAGTTTGCATTATCATACTGATGGTCTTTAGGCACTGGTACCCCAGCATGACATTTCCGCTGCAAGCTCAAGCCGAAAACTTCCACATTGCTCCATTCCCTTATATGCTGGAGCCGGAAAACAAGGAGGCGGCTTGGTGGGAGGGCGCTTTTGCCAACATTGGCACACTGGGCCACTATTCTAATCTCGCAGGAGCTACTTCCTTTGTTGCTGCTGTCGGAGTCGCATTTGTTGTCAGTCCTCTTGCCCAGCTTGAGGCCTACATGAGCGACACTGTGGATTTTGACACCACGCCAATGCTGTACCATAGCATCGAGACATCTGAATTCAACGTTTCTAAAACATACGATGCAAACAGCCAAACATCATGGGGAACTCTGCAGCAGATTCTGAACGGTTTCCCATCATACATCCCGCGTGATGAGGGCGATTTTGTCAAGTGGCATTCGGTGGATATTAATTTGGAGTTGAGCGGGGAGTACAACATGTCTGCTCCAGGAACCACTCCGCCAGGCTCTTAGGCTTGCGAATTGGATCCTCTCTCAGCAAGAAATGGTTTCTTTATTTGCTATTTATGGGATGATGTCGGTTTATTTCAGCCTGCTTTCGAGTGAGGACTGAGGAAAATCCCAAAAGTTGCGATGCCTGTAGATTCTAAAATTTACAGTAAGAAATTTGTCATATTGAAAATATATTAAATTAATGTCCTGTGGGGACAAATTTCCTTTCGTCAATCTCCTGGCTAAGAGGGTTGTATCTCCATCTGCTAAAGTAAGCTGGGGTTGACCCGGTGCCGTTGTTACTGGTCGCATATACGCCGATCAGTGTGCCTGAGAGCAAAAAAGGCGTGTTAGCTTGATGCGATTTTATATGATGCAGGTGATATAGTTGCATTTCGCTTGCTTACCATGGAACGGACCAGACCCTCCCGAGACAATCTCAGCGCCGACTACTCCCATGGCAACATCTTGATGCGGAGTATCTGCAGAGGCAGCAGAGAAAGAATACTCCGAGCCCTTAGTCGCCGTTATGGAGATTCTGATAGGTTTATGGAACCACAATCGCGGTACAGCGACACGCTTGATTTTTGGTACTGGTGTACCTGGCTTGCCGGATCCTTCAACATGAAGCTGTATTTTCAACTCAGTCTTACCCCCTGAACCCGAAGGAACATTTACGAGACCAATGTCGATGTGCTGGTACTGAGTGAGGAAAATGGAAACGCCCGCTTCTTCATCAGTTTCGGTGGGGTCGAACAAGAGGTCGACAGTAAAGCTAAATAAAGAACTGGACTGTTTTCGTGAAATGAAGCTGAATCCATCAGTGATTGGCTCGAATTGACTGTCAGCTGTCAAGTTGACGCGGGAAGGAGAAACTCTTAGAGTTCTGGGGTGCCCAGGTGGTGATACAGCGAACAATGATTCCTTGGGCGGGCGCCAGTAGAGGAAATGCCTGGGGATTTTAGAGCCAGGTCCAAAGTCCTCTTCGTCTCCTTGGTCAGCCCAAGTTCCGTCCCCAGGAATTGTTTTGTTCTTTGGCGGTAAAGGCCCGTCCATAGTGCCCCTGAAGGCATCTATTTTTGGCCAGTCGCCTTTCTTCCACGTCATGGGGGCCAGGACGGTTTCTCGACCCATCGGATAAATATCCCATTCTGGGCCCGATCTAGTTGCAAGCCCAACGCACCACCAATTTTTGGAGGCGTCTTGGAAGAAGTCGAGGTGGCCAATTGTTTGGAAGAAGTTGTTGGTCCCCTTCGCCGTTGCTATTGGGTTTCCCTTGTATCCCTCATATGGACCTTTGATGTTCTTGGATCGAGCAATGACCGCAGAGTGGTTCGTTTCTGTGCCACCTTCGCTGATGCTGAGATAGTAGTAGCCATCCTTTTTGTAAAGTTTGGGGCCCTCTGGGTTGCGATCACCCGTGCCATTCCAGACAGTAAAGGGGTTTGAGACAGACCGTGTGGCGAGGTCAACCTCGTGGATGAAGATTCCTCTTGCGACTGACATGTACAACTTCCCATCATCATCCCAGAAGAAGTCTGGATCGATCTCATTTTCTGGGTTTTCCAGGCGAATAGGATCGCTCCATGAGTCATCGTTGTATGGGTCCCTTGAAGTAAAGAGTAGGATCTTGGGGCCCCAGGCTTCGTACCAAGATACATAGGAAGTGATGAGGTAAAAGACTCCCTCTCTATACCTTATGGTAGATGCCCATATTCCCTCGCTCTGTTGGCTGTTGCGATAAAGCTCAGGCACTTGCTCGGCACGGTTCACGGCATGGCTGGCAAGCCTCCAATTCACTAGATCCTTACTTGCCCAGACGGGTGCACCGGGAAAAGTGAGGAAGGATGAGGTTGTGCAGAAAAAGGTGCCATCCCATTCTGGTACAAATGTACAGCTGGGGTCAGGGTTGAAGCCTGGTAAAATCGGGTTGAAATAGGAGCGGCCCATGGCGCACCAGAGTAGGAGGCTTACCAAACAGATGGATCTAGTTATCTGCGTGGTAATCATTTCAGAAGGTACTTCAGACTTTGATCCGATTGATTCATTTCCGACCAAGTTTTACCTCATGCGAGATTGGGTTCAAGTGCCACTGCTTTAATTTATATGTACTCAGCACTTTGAGAGCATCAGCCGATTAATATCTTCAGCATCTGGCCGGCTCGTATTTCCTGATGCTGGCAATGTTACCTGCATAATTGACGATGTTACGGCTAAAAGTGTGGAAGCTCTACACCATCGAGCGGGGTCAGCAATTTATCCACCTGTCTGCATCCTCCGTTGCCCCTAATTACAGGTCTTATTTTAACCGGCAGCAGCTTTCCCCAAGAAACCCCAACAAAGGTTTGATCTCGGCAAATAGCATGTGCAGGAAGAGGAATAAGGTTACTGGTGAATTTCGATCATGAATCAGAGTGGTTCGCGCGTCACGTTCGTTGTAGGCCAGCTTGTCTCATATCGTCTCGCATCGTCTCGCATCATTCTTGCGCTTCAAGGAACCCTGAGAGTGAACCAAGACTCGGTTCCGTTACGGTATCAGTGGTCAAACACTTCTTTCAGAGTTTGAACCACCATTTTCAGAGCATGTTATTTAATGCGTGCCTTAAAACTACGACCAAGTAAAGGCTGAAAGCTTTGAAATCAGAGTCCAATTATCAACCTGTGCCACCGTCATAACTACCATGGCTACCGCATTCCCGTGATACAACGTTTTGAGCCAGAATTCTACTAGCAAAGCCACACATTATATCATGATATCTGCCTTTAATTCAACATTCACTTCATTTAACTTGAACCCACAACACCGCTCCCTGTACGCGGTCGATGGTAAAAAACCGCTCACACAAACATCTCAGGTGCACTATGCACGTGAATAGTCGGTATGCGCGCCAGCTCAGAGTTGGATTCTGTTATCTTTTCATCTCGTAAAGATGTCAATGGAATCTCATCTCCATGTGGATTGTCATGATGAGTGGCCCCTGAATTTTGAGTCGTCAGCCCATTGCGACTCGTATGCTGCTTTTGCTCTTCGTCCCCCGTCCTAGTAAAGAATAGGCTAGCATCAGGATCCCGCCACTTCCTACTATTTCCTCTGTCACCCTGCCCAAAGGTTCTAATGAAGGTTATTTTTGATGCGAAATACTGACGGTGACTTCGGAGAGGCTCGATGATTGGTTTGACGGCCGACTTGATAAGGGGGCCCAGGGTGGGCAAACAAGCACTCACAGTGCCACTGGTAATCTCGATAATATTCCACAGAGCCCCGTCGGCCAAGGTGTCTACCATGGTTAACATCTCCATGAATGCTGTTATTCTGTCAACTCACAAGGTACGTCATCTGGATCGTATTTCAGGTATATCCTGAACCGGTATGCGCTGGTGAACACAACACACGAGCCAAGCAGAAATATGCCGGTGAAAAAGACTTTTTCCATGTGGTTGGTTTGTAGCTTCCAAACCTGGGGCATTGGGAGACATAGTATTCCCATGTCGCAGAGAATATTGGGCACAGACACACCCAAGAAGGCCAAGAACATGTTCATGCAAGCCCCCTGAGTCCACGGTTCCCACAGCTTGTTTCTCGGGTTGCATTGGAAAGCGGAAATCATAATACAGGCGACGGTCCACACCCCAGCTATGGAGCCAAAGATGTAACCCCCCACACGAACGCTCCGGACAGAGAACAGACGCACGTAGAGGCACAGAAGTGAAAACTTGAATAGACTGACGTTGGTCGCGTAAAGAACCTCGGAGCCTACTAGAACCTCGTTCGAATCAGTAGCGCGTCACTAGTTGATGATTTCGGTGAGATTTACTTTGTCAAGGCGTTGTCTCTGCTCCAGTGTGAGAGCTGCAGCATGCCTTCCGAGGCCGAGATGGACTACTATTGTCGCAAGGGTTAATCCGTACGGTGCCAATGCAATAGTAGTAACGAAATACTTACCGACGCCGTTCATAATCGTGTTTACGATGAGTAGCACGGTGGAGGCCAGAATGAGCCAGTCGTCCCAGCCAATTCTGAGGCGGAATTTCCATCGAGCAAGGAAGCGAAGAGCGACGAAAAGTAGTGCGATGGAAGTGAAGACGATGCCCAGGCGGACCGTGGTCGGGCCAAAGTCCTCGGACAAATTTTGGGTCTTGGCCTTGTCCGCTATCTTTTGGAGATAGACGGCTTTCGCACTGGTCTCGTTGTATTCTCGAACGAAAAGTGAATCCATGTTGCAACAATGTAAAATGAACTACAAGCTCGACTTTGCTACATCATTACTGAACAGCAGCAAAGGAGCAGTAGCAACTTTATAAATAAGCTACCCCTCACAGCTTCCGCAATGGTACAAATCGAAAAAAAAAAAAAACACCCAAAAGCCCGAAAGCCCGAAAGATGCCTACGGTCTCCGTCGTTTGTGATAGCCCTGGGTTGAACCAGCCCGAGACAAAAAAGAAAGCAGATGGGGCCGCGAAACCAAGGAGAGGATTTGGCAATTCAGCCACGCTTTGCCGTGTTGTGGGGAGTTGAAAAGTGACTGCCAGTAAGACAGCCACCGTACTAAGCCTAATACTGCAAAATATCCGCAAAAGCAATGGAAGCTGCTCAAGGTCAACTCGCCTCAGTCATTGAAAAACCTCTTTTTTTATTAATTTATATTCCCATCGCGTCCGAATGCGCGCCAATGCAAAGAATAACACGGTTCCGTGAATTCTGATCATATTTAAGATGGTTGAGGCAAAGTTTGAAAGCAGAGCGCAGCGAGAATAAGTACCAGCTGGCCAATGTCTCAGTTACGGATCCATCCATGCCACTAAAAAAGTCTGCCTCCAGTCAAAAGGTGATCAGCATGTTACTGGCTCCACCTCCGCTCCCTCGCATGTCACGGTTCTGGCACTAGCTTCCCGGTCCCGCCCCGAGTCTACCAGCTTCAGGTATCTCTGCTAGACTGTCAGTAAACTTCTCAAATGCTCTTTGTTGTGCGCGCTAGGTAACACCATGGAGGTTACACGCGTTTCCTTTGCCTTCACCTGCAGAATACCATCTCACCATGACAAATATTACCCGCGAAGGCTGATGCCTGCAAGTGTACTGTATCACACTCAGCAAGCTGATTTTTTGATTGCTCACCCAGGACGTCCCAGAATGGCATGGATTGGTAATCGGGGCTTGAAACATTGGGTAAATAATGATCAGATCATCCAAGGGGCTGAAGAAAGGTCACTGGCTGTTCCGCAGTTAGTTACAAGGTTACTCTTAGAACGGTTGTATGAATGAAAGTACTGTCCCAAAGAAAAAATTCTAGACCACGATGTTGTGTGCCTTGCGCAGCACCCAGAGAAATCGGTCTTAACGTGCACTACCTTCATGTAACTCGAACCTTGATCCAGTGCACAACAGGCCTCCTTGGCTGAGATTTTCACATTAACAAACGGTCGCAATGGTACATTCAGAATTTGGCCGTAATGGGCGATAAAAAGATTTCTGGGCCACGAACGTAGTGCCATAGAATGGATTTTCCTTTGGTAGTTGTATCATTCTCCCACGTTTTATTTTGTTCCGTCCTGTAAGTTTCGTTGCGTTCCCTATGCCATCATCTAGAACCCATTTGCGATGCATGAAAATCAATATGAAAATCAAATTCGGAAAGAATCGTTTGTGTCATCATGAAATTCCTTCGTTTTTTCATGCATGATTCACTGCTCTGCTCCTCGGTGTCTGTCATTTGTTTGCCAACTGCCACCAGGTGGACGTGCACAGTTTGTTTACATATCTCCCCGCCGATGATATTTCTCGCTTTGTCACACTTTGTCCTCCTCATCTCCATTATCAACCGCGATGGAAGCTCGTCCAACACTCATCGCACTTCCACGCGAGATTCACGATGCTATAGCGTCCGTTTGCGACCGATCAAGCCTGAATACCTTGACTCTGGTCTCCAAGGATTGCCGCGAAATCTTTGCATACTATCGGTTCAAGAAAGTTGTCTTCAGCGGACCCCCTTCTAAGTTTATGTCCCGACGCAAATTTCTTTTCGAAAAAACAGCCCAAAATAAGGTAGATGTGCGTAAATACATCCAGCAAGTATCGCCATTTCCAAGTACTGGATGATGTGGCTGACCGATGTGACCAGGTCCGCAACGCTTTCTGTTCGCAAACCCAGGCCGTTGAAGAATTTTAAACCCAAGCCCGAGGATCTCACAAAGCTCTCACAGCGCATCATTCTAACCGTTTTTTTGATGGAGAACCTCCGTGAACTCATTTTGCGTATTCCAGAGCTGACCCAGCCCCAAACACTGGCGTTTCAAAAGGTCTTTCAAACTTATCTAAGTAGCGGCTTACGGTGGAAAGTTTCTCACTTGGATGCAATTGCGGATCGCCAAATCGTCTCCGTCGCCATCGAAGCCTGTTAACCAGGTACCCTGAAATATTTATCAATTGACTCCGTAATGACGCATACCGCGTATGACCATCTGGCCAAACATCAACCGCAGCTGCAGCAATTGTTTCTCGACTTACGCAAGTTTGAACCCGCTGAAATCGACCTCGAATGGTCCGATCTGAAGATGGGGATGGGTGGCAATCTTCTGAAGAAAGCATCTCATGACCTCAAGCATCTCCGTTGTTTGTTTGAGTTTCAAGAACAGGGTGGCTGGCCCGGATGCCGATGGGGCCGAGAGGGCACAGTTGAAACCTGTGATCAACTGAAACTGGAAAGTACACCCATTCTCGTCGTTCGATTTACTGTGTCGTGTTGAATATGCACTCATATTCTCTCTAGGAGAACGCGGTCGAATCTTTGGTTAAGGACCTACAACATTTCCAGACTTTGGAGCGGTTTTCGCTTGTCTTCAACAAAAAATTGGTTGTGTTCGACCTTTTCGGACGTCTGCAACGACGCCCCACTACCGCCGAATGCGACAACAGGTACATTGATTTGGGAAATCAAATTGGAGCAGAGGCAACACAGCTTCGTGAATTGGTTATTTTGCGCGATGAAGATGGAAAGTTCATCAGGGGTCTCAGAGACAATGATGGACAGCCCATGGTTATCGAGCTGATCAATGGGTCGGTTCCCTGGGAAAGTTTTCCAGATGGTTTGAAATAAAAAGACCAAGGCCGTATGTGGACATGGAAGCTAAGGATGCAGGAACTTACCCGAGCAAGGTAGCGTCCACTATGATGGAGGATTCCAAGGGAAACGAGCGCGATGGCAGAGGGGACAATTCAAAACGGGGAAAAGTGGAATGAATTCACGACACTGCCCGGTTTTGAGGCTGGCGGCTACGAATGAGCTGTTTGCATGACTAAATAATTTTGTACGTATTCATCTTAATGAAGCTCGGAAAAGTTACACTGTGCGATCAACTTACGTTACTCCAACGTCTTTTCAAACATTTTATCTGGTCCCATTCCGCCGGCTGCGAACGTAAGAGGGTACAAGTTCTGCTGAGCAAGTCTATCAACGAACAGCAGAGTAAATAGGAGTCGACACAAATGCGACACTGACCTCGAGTCCACGTGCTAAGATGCAGTGGTGCATTTTGCTGTTTGATTTCTTAGGTGTTAAAAGATTTTATATTTTGCAACGTTGATCAAAACACACCACCTTCGAGTTCAGCGTGTTTTGTCATATCACCCCTTGGCCTTTTAACAGCTACTAAAATGATTCAGCGATGTGCAGGGCAAATATGTGCGTAGACTTATTGGCGCTACACTTCCCCTGTTGGAATTGAGTATTCAAATATCTACCTAATCTTTAAATAGTTAACGCCTGTTCCTTCTCTATTAAATCAATAAAAACTATTAGGTTGTAAAGAAAAAGTGGATTGGGACAGCACCAGTGCCGTCACGGGGGTTGGTCTTTTCTGTGTAATGGTTCATATCTTTCTACCCAGAACTAGTTTAGTTTAGTCTATTATTCTATGCGGCCAAGAAAACAAACAAGAGCAAGCCTCGTGGCAAAGAAATATTGCGCCCAGTCTTAAAACCGCCCTTTCAATTGATTAGATCCCCGCTGTATTTTCTCCAAGTTCGTTGGTAAAGCCAATGAGAAGTATAAGCAAGCTACAGCCAGTCTTATCATTGGAACACACCACCCTGACAGAATCCAATTAAACCGTATATATCGCCTTCTGCCATCTCTGTGGCCTGGTTCCTAGATCAAGCAGTCAAGCCTACAGCTTATTTCTCAGTCAGAATTAACCTATCCTTCTTGATAAGACTACACTGAATTGTATGGCATGCCAGCGGTTTCTCAAGAGTGAACGTGTTAATCACCTCTGACTGATTCAGGCTTGGGACTTTGGCTTGCGAGACTGAAACTACTGGATTCAGCTTTGTTCCTAGATCAACCCAAGCAAATTAGTGAACGTCCGGTACAAGGGAAAGTTGGGATTTTCACCCTGGAAGAATGTTTCCGGGGTGGAATATGTTGAACATTACAACAACGACAAACATTAGCGCCGCGTCAAAGACATAGATGTAAACCTCGTTGGCCAACAGCGCCCCATCATTGCCCATAACATACTCTGCAACTCTGAAAACAGATCGGATCATGATTAAGGCGCTTGTAACGTAAAGAATCATGAGGAACCGTTTCCAAGGAACATTGGTTGTAGAGCTACTGCTAGTGGGTGACAGGCGGATCCTGTAATGGAAGACACCAATAACAACAACGAAAACCGCGAAGAAGGCAATCTGGATGGCCAGACCAGCGATGATGACATTTTCCCCCAGTCTCATGGTGGAGGTAGAGTTGGCACGGGATAGAATAGCACCCCCTGGAAATTTGTTAACCCTGCCGTTCAATTTCAAGTTGTCTGGGAATACTCACCTGCACCTTGGGTGAGAAAAGAAAGAACATCACCCAGGACGAAGATTTTTGTCAGCCATTTCACATTAATAGGGGAAAGGCTCCCAGCTTCGAGGAATCCAATTAAGCGACCGAGAACCATATAAATAGAAGCGGCGAGCAGAGCGGGACCGAGAAGAAGGGTAAGACTTTGAATGGTGAAGGAGCCTGTAGTCCAGTTTGGAGATTCGGTTGCCGACAGCGCACGGCCTGCATAACCAACAATTTCAACTGCATTGCAACTTAGCCCAACGCAAATTTTGCAGTTCGTGTGATAGACCTACGGCAGCAGCCAATAAAGAAGGGTACGAAGTACCAAGCCCGGAGCTTGACAAATTGATAGACGTGTAGTGCTGATGATAAACTAAACAAGGCGATGAATATGCAGGCAGCGGCGAGAGAAGGATCATAGTGGTAAAAGACAAATTCTACCGGGTCCGATGTCGTCTGATTTGTAGAACTCATGATTTTTGTCGAATTTAAGGTCGCAAATGCCCTTTTTTTGGTGGTTTTGGTGAGTGTATGGTTAATTTGCAGTGAAAGGTTCAGTGACATGAAGCAAACGTATCAGGGCTAAATCGTGTGCTTTTATAGATAACGACATCTGGATGAAACAAGAACACCAGACTGGATTATATTTTTGGTTGTTTCCCAATGACGAATTCGACATCTCTCTCGTATAAAGTCTTGGCTGTGATGTCCGCTAGGGGCTGTGTACACCCCACCCTCCCTAATCAAAGGCTTTTAGCGTTTCCCTGGGTGCACCGTGCTGCGGAGCGGGAAATCAATATTACTAAGTGACGGCATGCCTATCTTTAAGTAGACTAGAGGTCCCATCTCGGATGCAGTCCTCCCCCCACGTAGTCCATTTCCCCCAGCTGGATAAGCACCTGTTAAGATGGCGCGTCGAGGGCATAAGAAGTCACGCAACGGCTGTGATCGCTGTAAAATAAGAAAAATAAAGGTATGTCAACGCGTAATTTGAACGTGCACACACTGACATGCCAGCAGTGCGATGAGGGTCGCCCCTGCGGCGCCTGCATCAGGTGGGACGTCTCCTGCAGCCTCGGTGCTGCATCGGCTTCTCGCCATTCCACGTCCATTGGTGCATCTGATCCGAACCCGAGATACGACAAGGGCCAGGGCGAGGCAAAATTCAACGTTCTTCGCAGCCACGGCCCTGCGGCGTTTGCGACTCATGTTCAGTTGCTGTCAGGGCCGACCTGCCACGGCCTCGTCGTTGCTGGAGGACCCAAGTTTGAGCAGCCGCCAAATTGGACCGCTGACTTGGGCTTGATGAACCACTACACGTCTCATACTTCAGGGACCTTGCCAGGAGCCACTCGTCGTGTGTGGGAGGTCGATATTCCCCGTCACGCACTTGCGCACCCTTTTCTCATGCATCAGATCCTCGCAGTGTCGTCATTTCACCTCGCCAATTTGGTCACAACCCGGAGACGAGAAAATCGCTCCCGAGCATTTCAGCACCAGCATCATGCCATTTGCAGCATCAAGACGGAGCTGTCCTCCGTAACCCCCGAAAACCGTCATGCGCTCTTCGTTGCCTCTTCGCTCCTGTTCATAGGAGCCTTTGCCTCATCTGCCACAGATAACGGTAAATGCGAGTCAGTAAAATTAGACGATATTCTGGGGGCTTTCGCTCTGTTGCGAGGTGTGAGTGGCATCCTTCGCTTGTCCCGAGATGCCACCAAAGACGGGTTGTTGGGTGAATTCATGCAATGCGATTCTGCTCGGGGAAGCACACCGCTGTTGCGTTTGCTCCAACATCATCTTCCTCTGGCCTCTAAGAGTTTCAATGCGAACCTAGTCGACCATGAGACGATTGCTATAGCCAACGAAGCAATCGCTAGCCTTGCGGAAAGTTTGGAAAAGGCTTCATCCACGATCCCTGAGCTAAACGTCGCCATTATGTGGCCCATGACGCTAAAGGATGAATTCCTAGCACTGTTACGCGCCCGTGATCCAGCCGCCCTCGTTGTCGTTGCTCACTACTGCACGGTTCTTTACGCTGTCGGGGATGACTTTTGGTTTATGCGAGGCTGGGGGTCTCGCCTCATGGCACTAATTGGAAATTCGTTGGGGCCACTGTGGCAGCGGGCAATCGAATGGCCAATGAACTACATCAATGCACGCGTGGACAATGACACGAACGAGTAACACTAGAATCACTTAGAAAACCTTAGTCCTTTCAAACCATATCAGCTTCCATGACCTACCGTGGACGAGTGCGTAACTGTGCGCCTATTTTCACGTTCTAAAAACTCCGCAGCGCGGAGTTTTACTTCGTATTGAAGTGGACTGCTAAAGACCGAGGCGAGCATCCCGGTTCCTTCCCTTCGTTAGCACCACACGAGACCCAGTAGCTAGATATCTCCTGTGCATGTCATATTATTTTGAACTCTGAGCATGAAAATTCCCACCGCCCAACACAATTAATTTCCGGCAGTCTAATTCTTTTAAACCACAAGAGGCATGCGTAAAGTGGTTCACCATCAACAATATTCCGCTGCTCAAGCTTTCCGCATTTGATTTCCAACAGACATGTCCGCTATCAGTGGGGCGTCTGGTGATCAGTACTCCACTCCGCCTCAATCGCTAACGGCCAGCCAATCAGCAACGCAAGATAATCCGAATCCGAAAATCGACTAGGATGAGGCTTCTAGATTTCAGGCTTGTCATGCAGTTCGCTGCGGTCCAAACAACTTTGACCGGGGGCTCAACCTAAATATCACGACGAGAATCAAAGCAGTCAACTTTTGTCAAATCAAAATTGGCTATAGATATATGACTCATATCTACGCTGGCCATCATCTGTTTTCCCTGCCTTTCACTCCTTCCAACGGCCAACCATTTTGACAACTATGACCATGCAAGCCTGGCAATACACAGCCATCAAGAAGACTCTTGAGAACTCTATCACTCTCAACGAGAAGGCTACCCCGCCAGACTTGTCATCTTTCCCCAAAGACCATGTGTTGATCGAAATCATCTCCGCAGGCATTAATCCTGTAGAGTATAAGCTTCCAGAGACTCCATTCTTTGGAAAGTTCATGATACAACCGCCCGCCAGCCCTGGTCTCGACTTCTGCGGCCGGGTCCGCGCAAAGCATGACACCAACACGTCGGTTAAAGAAGGCCAACTGGTCTTTGGCGCCCTGAGCGTTGCGACCAAATTTCCCAAGTTTGGGACCCTCAGCCAGTTCATCGTCGCGCCATGTTCCCACCTTACGGCTCTTCCCGCTGGCATTTCTCCACACGATGCGGCAGCTGTGGGCACAGCAGGATCGACCGCCTTCCAGTCCCTGCCGCAGGATCTGATTTGGCCTAAATCCAACATTCTCATCAACGGCGGCAGCGGTGGTGTTGGCTCCTTCACCATCCAGTTTGCCAAAGCACTTGGAGCCACAGTCACCGTGACTTGTTCCACATCAAATATACAGCTTTGCCGTCGTCTCGGGGCTGATGAGGTGATTGATTATCGCACCGTCGATTTGGTCGATGAGCTCAAGAAAAAAGGTCGGATTTTTGACCTTGCCATCGACAACGTCGGCATCCCAAGCAACCTCTACGAGCAGAGCCGGCATTTCTTGAAACGGGATGGAACATTTCTTCAGGTCGCTATGCAAAGTTCCATGCTTGTCATGCTTCGCAGGATGCTCTTGCCCTCGTGGCTAGGCGGTGGGGAGGCATCATTCCGACTTGTCAGAGTGAAGGTCCAGAGTGAGGACTTGGCGCAGATTGGCAAATGGATGGCTGAAGGAAAGGTACAAGCGCTGATCGACCAAAGTTTCGAGTGGAAAGATGCCCCTGAGGCGTACAAGAAGCTCAGGCTGGGGCGTACAACGGGGAAGATTGTGGTTCACGTTGGTGAACCGTAAAGGCATACTAATAAAGATTTGCTAGATATTATGTTTCCAAAATTTTAATTATGCTAATTCATCTTGAGTTTGCTCAAACTAAAAGCCTCAAAGTTTCCCCTTGCATCTGCGTCAGCTGGAAAACTCGGACCCAAGAACAGATACAGCTACATTAGGATGCAGCACGAGTTTTGCTTTTTGGCTTGCTCTAATTCCAGATTAACTTTGATCAAATTTTTGATGATAGAAGTAGGTTGATGATTTTTTGTGATGCGATGAGAC
This sequence comes from Calonectria crousiana, assembly GCA_013406985.1. Taxonomy (NCBI): domain Eukaryota; kingdom Fungi; phylum Ascomycota; class Sordariomycetes; order Hypocreales; family Nectriaceae; genus Calonectria; species Calonectria crousiana. The sequence goes on along the minus strand of VTGD01000002.1, from coordinate 904,155 downwards.
ACAAAAAGGAACGGGGTCAAAACTCACGATAGAACATCTTGCTCTGAGCGCTCAATTCATCACTCTTGACGACAAGATCGTCAATCTTTTCGCCGCGTTGCAACACACTCTCAATGGTCTTGTGAAGAACAATTTTCGTCTCGTCGAGCTCTTTTTGTATCTGCTGCATGCTTCCCAGCTGTTGAGGGTCTTGATATTTGGACAGGTATTCTTTCAGTTCTGGAAATGAAAGACTCGGTTCGTCTATAGCCCAGACTGATCGGGGATACTTGGAAAGGAACTCGTCGACACTACAGGCAAGACTTAGCTTTCCCGATTTGCGCTTTTTTGCCCAAATCTGTTCCTTCCACATACATCTTGCTGAGGAGCTGGTGTGCTACCAAACTGGGATATTGGTGATCCGAGATGACGCTTCACAGAATAGGTGGGTGCCGTCAGTAAAGCAAGGCATATGCAGCTTTGATGAATAATTGTTCAGTCAGGGTTGCTCACATGCCGCAAATTCCCTCACTTCGACTAAAAGCGTGGGAGGTATAGTCATGTTCCTCAACATCTTGTCGCTGTCCGGGCTGCGTCCGTTCGGCCACAGTTTTGGAAAATAATGTCATAATTTCGCTATAGCTATTGCAGGGCATTTGTTACAAGTACCTAGACAAGGCATTTGAAAACTGGAGGACGTACCTCTTTTGGGTAAACCGAGAGTATGTTGATAGCTCTTTTTCGCTCACAAGCTCCACGGCTGGCTTGTCTTGATTGCGAATAATCTGTAAAATTTCTGAACGGGGGTGAACCGATTAATTATGCGTGATTCTTCTTACGCCAATGTAAAATAGCTTCATTTTTGTTTGATGAGAAGATGAGCAGATTCGCAGGTCCTTACTGGCATATGTTTTAATTTAGAGACGCAAGAAAAGCGCACGAACTTTGTCCTGCTATATATACTTCTTCAGAACACTGAAAAGGCTATGTTGCCAACTGACTAAGCCAGTAGGTTCGGAATGAATGTTTCGCCGCGGGCGTGAAATAGCATTGGTGACACGATAATCATTGTTATAGGGTAGGCGCCGGGCAGATGGGCAACCCAACATGTGTTCCCTAGCAATCCTTTTGTTGGACGGCTTCCTGCCACATGCTTGGGTTTGATCCAGTAGGATTCCAAATGAAATTTACCTAAAAAAATCCTCTGGCATCAGTTTCGTATTAGTATCTGTCTTCCAATCGCAACTTTTGCAGAGGAGTCCGGAACGCTGGCTGCTTGACCCCCCCCCTGGTTTTCATTGCGCACAGACCACCAACCGCTAAAATCCTTGCGTGATGGGTAGAAGCAGCATTATCGCTGCATGAGTGAAGATAACACTTTAAAGATGGATATTTCGAAGGAAATGACTGGTGAATAGTCATTATCTAATATGACCAAGGAGAGCTGGTTTGCACGGCAATTTTAGACTAGTTGCTTATTTGGAGCGTCGCGTTTCGCTGATCCATCACACACCCAGTCTAGAATCTTCCACAAATTTCTAGACTCCACCAGCGTCAGCCAGCAGGGCAAGCAATATCATCGTCTTAGCCGTGACTTCTAGAATAGACTCGTAAATGGTTAATTGTAGGTAATTGAATTTAATATGAGCATCAATTCCCGTTTATTGACTATAAATCTCTCATTTGCGTCCACTCAGATCTCAACTCTCCATTAGAACAAACACAACTAATCTGTTAATCTGCTCTCTTGACAACGCTAAATACTTCTTCTTCACCCAATTACTGCCAACACAACTCCATCTTTCAAAATGGCTTTCTTCCCTCGTCAGTTCCACAACCACCACCACAGCAACAACGCCTCATTCGCTCCTCTATTCCGCCTTCTTGACGATTTTGACAAATACTCTGGCCAAACCACACAATCAAGCATCGCTCACTGGCAGCCCAAGTTCGATGTCCGTGAGACGGAACAGACCTATGAGCTCTATGGCGAGTTTCCTGGAGTGAATAAGGAAAATGTCCAAATCGAGTTCACCCAGCCTCAGACAATGGTTATCAGAGGCAGGAACAAGCGGACATACACCTCTGGCACTCCTACCACAAGTCTAGAAAGCGCCGCAACAAGCGACGCTTCCACCGAGAACGGGGAGGAGCAGAAGCAAAACAGCTCTCGCCATGCTACCATTGAGGATGAATTTGAAACCGTCTCTCATGAGACTGAGCAGGCTGAGAGGCCCGAGGCCCAGGACACCGAGAAAGAGCAGCCGGCTGCCCAGAATAAGCCTGCAGAAATGGCCAAATACTGGCTCACGGAGCGAACTGTCGGCGAATTTTCCCGTAGCTTCAGCTTTCCCACTCGGGTTGATCAGGAAGCTGTCACTGCCAACTTCAATGACGGCATCCTGACTGTCGTCGTCCCCAAAGCGAAGAAGCATGAGACTCGCCACATTGCCGTTCTATAAGAGTGCTGTGCATCTAGCGTCTGAAAGATGGAAGCCACTTATGGTGCTCTCGAATAGGGTACGATCTTGGATTTCCTTGAGTATTTAGCATTGTATGGGAAGGTGTTGGCGGCGTTTCATAACCATATTGGACCTTGGCGATGGGTTTAGTGCAGCTTAGCAAGAATAACAAAAGGAGAATGTATTTCAAGACGGAATTTGCATTAATTTTCGTCTTCGGCGGCGTGTAATATTTGCCAATTAGATATCCTCCAACGTGCTGTTGCTGGAGGCAGAGGGAGTTTAAACTGAGTCTCGCTGAGCTGGAGTTAGCAACAATTCTATTTCAACATCTAAAGTAGTCTGAACAAGATAATTCAGGAAGCATAATGGCTTTTGTTTTCTTGGATTTGTAGAGAGGTTATCGAAAATGATGAGGTAGTTCAAGTGAATTTGATTCTCCTCGACTTTATTGCTGCTTTCCTCAATATCTGTCTTGATGGCCCCGTGATGCTCGAGTTGCGGTGGTGTAAAATTCATAAGCATACTTACCTCAATGAGATTTGGAGAAGAATAATAGTAATGAGGGTAATATACAATCCACCACACTCGCTATAGTTTTATCGTTTGTCAAATGAGTGATCCTTGGAATGTGGGTGGACCATTCTAACAAGTTTTAAACGCCGTAATAGAAACTATCAGACTAACAACCAAGCAAAACAGTCGACCCATTGACTTCTGCCACAATTCCACTGAATGATGTTGGTAGCGGAAGGATTGGGGTTACTTTCCATAAGACCTGAGCTCTGTCTTCACTATCTCAACCGAACAAAGGCCCGAACGAAGGCGTTCGGCAATATTACACTTGGTATCCATACAATCAATTTCATTTTTTCGAATCAAAGATTGGATGACCTATTGCATCTCTCCCTTGCTTTGCGGATCAATTACCTTCAGAGATGAAAACCTTGGATGTCTATCACAGACACAGGCTCATGCAATCATTAAATATAAGGTGGCTCAATTGCCGGTATGAAATAATATTAAAGGAATGAAAATGCTAGTCTAACTCCCAACATATGAAATAAGTGTCTAAAAATGTATAAATGAGAAGTACAAGAATTAGAAGAAATGTGAGGACATGAAGAAGAAGAGTAAAGGTCATGTCCAATCACCACAGCAACCCCATTGTGTTTGATTAGTTCTTTTCGGCCTCGCGCTTGCCGCCATGGTACTTGCCATCATCGTAGCCAGTGCCAGGGCCCTCGTACTTGTCATCATGCCACTTGCCGTCGTCATAGGGAGTTCCCTCGCCTTCGTACTTGCCAGGGGCCCAAGAGCCGTCGTCGTTGCGCTTGGCCTTACCACCGTGGTACTTTCCATCATCAAAGCCAGTGCCGGGGCCCTCGTACTTGCCCTTATGCCACTTTCCATCATCATACTCAGTCTGAGGCTTGCCCTCGTACTTGCCAGGCCACCAGGAGCCATCGTCGTTGCGCTTGACCTTCTTTCCTCCGTGGTACTTGCCGTCATCATAGCCGGTACCGGGGCCTTCGTACTTGTCCTCGTGCCACTTTCCATCGTCGTACTCAGTCTGAGGCTTGCCCTCGTACTTGCCGGGCCACCAAGAGCCATCATCGTTGCGCTTGACCTTCTTTCCTCCATGGTACTTTCCATCGTCATATCCGGTACCAGGGCCCTCGTACTTGCCCTTGTGCCACTTGCCGTCATCGTAATCGGTCTGAGGCTTGCCCTCGTACTTTCCGGGCCACCAGGAACCATCATCGTTCCTCTTAGCCTTCTTGCCGCCGTGGTACTTTCCATTGTCGTAACCAGTGCCGGGGCCCTCATACTTGCCCTCGTGCCACTTTCCATCATCGTAGGGAGTTCCCTTGCCTTCGTACTTGCCAGGCCACCAGGAACCATCATCGTTCCTCTTGACCTTGCCGCCGTGGTACTTGCCATCATCGTAGCCAGTGCCAGGGCCCTCGTACTTGTCATCATGCCACTTGCCGTCGTCATAGGGAGTTCCCTTGCCTTCGTATTTGCCGGGGGCCCATGAGCCGTCATCGGCAGGCTGAGCAGTGGGAAGTGCCAGAGCCGAGGCGGCAAGGGCTAGAATTGTGAAGGAGCAGCGCATTGTGGATGTTTGGAGAAATGTGATTGATAGAAAAGGATTATGTTTTGGGAGGTGGAGTTATTATGAGATTGTAATTATTCAAAGGGATTCTTGTGTAGATTCCCTTGAAGGAGGGTTGGATGAGAGGAGGATGGGGAGGATGGTGATGATGAAAACGAATATCTCGTGGAATCTCCTGCGTCTTATATAATTAAAATTCTCTGTCAAGCACCTTATTTCAAAGCGAGATGATGTGTTGGAGCCTCTCGTAAGCATGGCCCATATCCATCATGGACAGCACAGCCCGCAGGCCCGATGCACACTGTCTCGACTCACTTGCCAAAGTCGACATTGGCTTGACTCGCCCAAGACGCCATCATCATCACCATGATGGAGGTCCGGTGCCAAGCCAGGATTGCTATTTTCAGACCCACTGATCCTCCGCCAGCGCAATGTCTTACGCATCGGCGACTTTGGGGGGCTGCGCCCAGGCTGGCGGGCCACATTGCCCTACGGCGGTGGTGCGCGCTAGCTCTTTGCGCAGACGGCCCCGGTCGGTTCCCATGTGGCTCAGCTCAGCGGAGTTCTCTTGCCCATGCACCCCGCAAATGCGTCCAGCAGTCTGGGCATGAGGCTTAGCGGGCTCGGTCCGCTGACACCTTTGCCCACAAGGCTTGAGGCGACGTCCACCGAGCCACACTGGCATTTCCGAGCTGAGCATCGGCGATTGAATTCGGTGCTACGTGACATGATGATGCCAAGACGCCCTTCCGGAATGGGGTGGGAAGACTATTGACGGCTTTACACATTTTCATTATGTCAACGGCTTGTCGTTTGGAGAAGTCGCCCACGTCTATCAGACACTTTTGCCAGGACACCTGATCGAGGCTTGCGTCCTCGCAACGCCGCCAAGTCAGCGCCGTGTAAGACTGCACCAGGCGGAAAGGCCGCAAAAGGAAAGAATTGCCAGTCGGGCAGCAAACAAAAGCCGGTTAATGGTTCCATGGTGCGATTCCCCGCTCAGGCGATCCCTCTTCGCTCTCCGTGCCGGGTCGGCACAAAGTCCTTGACGGGTCGCAGCACACATCTGGCCACGGGCATGAAAGCCTGCTGCAAGTGTGTCTCCCGACACCATCTCACTGGACGCCTTAAACCATCACGTGAAATGTGCGCATTTTTGTGGATCGCATGAGCATCAATCTGATGTGTACGTTTCCCTGCCGAACCGGCTTGGCTTGACATTCATGTATCATGGTGCCTCCAAGACAATGCCTTTGTCTAGATGATGGATACGCTACAATGGGCGGTGAGGGAAAAAAAAAAGTGCAACATGCATCCCCCGCTGATAAGATGAAAACCGGCAGTTGGTATCACACACGGACAGCAGCCACCAACGAGATAAACACTGCCAGCGCAAGACTACAAATCTTACCATGTCGTATCGCTGATAAAAATAGTGGCAATGAGGCCATTTGTGGCTTTTCAACGCTATTATTAACAATTCAACTAGCTCTTGCGCGAGTAAATTATACCCCTCATCTTGACCGAGCCATCAGGTATCGCGAGAAGAAATCCGGATGCAAGTGGTGAGATCAGGTGAACACAGATTGCCAAGTTGGCTGCAGCTGAATATGCAGGTCTCGAATAGTACCATCATAACAGCGATGCATCCGGGCGGCATAGCTGGGGATTGTGGCGGGCTAGGTTCGTCGAGCCGTCCAAGTGTATGTGATCATTCTTAGACATTTCCGTCTCCCACAGACAGGTGCAGGACAGGACCGGGTGCTCTGGCCCGGTCATCATTCCCCGGCCAGACCAAGACATGCAGCCCAAGATGGGGTCGGTACATGTTAGGACGAGCTGCGTATCTTAGTAGCTCGGTACTTGAATTTCTCCTCTCGCGTGGCTTTTCCGCACATGAATAGTCAGCGACGTGGACCAAAGCTCTCGTGCCAGCTATGGGCACTAATTCATCTCTATTTTAACACTAAATTTAGATTCTCATCCCCGCAGCTATGAGGCCCTGACGGAAAAAAAAAAAAGAGTGACAAACTAGAGAATGCGCTTGATTCCGGCTAGAACGAAATGGTGTGCTGGTGGATTACCACTGCATCCAGCTGAATGATGACCAGAGCAGGCCACCAATCATGCGCCCGTCATCCGCATGGGGAGGTATCGTATTCTATCGTGGCTGTGCCATGGCGCGGTGGGGACTGGCAACCATCATGTATTTTTCCCAAGCCCATGTACCGTCATCATCTAATCGAGAAAAAGAATTGCGAAAACGCATGTGCTCTCATGGCACCGTGTCATTCGGTCCATTTTCAACTCAGAGTTTTGCTTGGTGAGGTGCTTCCAATCGGCCTCGTTCGGCATCGTCATGGATGCGTCTTCTTGGTGCTGACTGGCGCTGCCAGCGTCATGATTCTCTTGTGTGCGACAAGAAGAAAAAAAAAGTTCATATTGGATAGGACTGTGAGGCGTTTGCGCTTACTTCCGAATTGTCCGCTTAGCCCTCAGCCCTTTGGGCCTAATATCTCATCTGGCCGCGATCAGCACCCCAGCTTACATGGCAAGAAGGATCGGGTTCGCGTGACGACTTCGGTAAAATATCCGGTCACGTTGCTTTGACATTATATGCAAAATTAGATCCATGGTTACATCTATCGACCATCTCACCATTCAATCGCTTTGACAACCACACCCTCTTCATTCACCAAAGTCGGATCCTTTGCCAGGCATTTTTTTTATACAGAGAGTGACCCCTCAATCCTTCCAATCCTTTCAATTAGGCAATCAACTACGATAAATCGCTGAGCCACGAGAGCACTGTTAATAATGGGCTGATGCCGTATTCCTTGAGACAGACAAATCACGCAGATTCCGGCTGCGCGCGGCGTGCTGCTTCCAACCTCTGCGAGTGAGTGTTGCTTTTTATCCGTCTCCATGCTACGCGGGGATCTCAAAGCCTCGTGCATTTGCCTCAATGGCATAGCACAGGATTGTGACAGCCTGGGCCCGATCAAATGAATGGATTCGATAAATGGGATAATTTCGTGCGTTCTATTCAATTTCTGATCTTCCTAAAAAATCATGTTTGCGAAACTGCATTCTCATACTGAAAATATTATTGAGAACTGGTGATAAGGGTCTAAGTTTATTTCCCTAAACCACTATGCATTGAACGGCCCTATGTGTTCCAGTCTCCCCTTTGCATCGATTTCTACGTTGAATTCGGATTTTGTAATCACATAAGAGCTCCGTGGAGGGAGCCAACGAATCGGAGATGGAACTGGTAAGCTCTTTCTTGCTCCTTGCGATCCGATATGTCCCTCCGTGAAGCTACTCGGGTAAGCTTACCGTCACCCGCAACGCTCGGACTCAGAGTTTGGGGGCGGCCCAGCGGTATCGGCTATTCTATTGGGCTATTGCCAGCGCCACATGCGTCATTTCCAGGCTCTGGCCACCCCGGCATCCGAGAAAATCGACAATGCCAACGCATGAACACTGTTCGGGAAGTTGCCGGCGTGTCTCAAATGTCGCACATCCTTCTGCATTTGACAAGCATCCCTTCCCTGTGGCTGCAAATCGATGGCTCCATCCGCCCCAAAAGTTTAATTTGGGTGCATTCGGCCCCAGCAGCAATGTGCGTGGGCACAAATTTGACAAACATGTCAGGTGTCTGAAGGAAAGAGAATCATGGATAGGAGTTTGAAGATTTTGGTTATGAAAGTAATGAAGCTTCGCAGATATTCAACTGCAAAAATTGAAGTCATAGAGTGAAGTGTTGAGCACCAAAATATGGTAATGATAAACCCAAAAACAAGGGCATGATAATTTTATGTTGGATAAGACTTGAGAACACAGATGTAAATCACCGACCGGGCCGTGTTTTGCTCTAGCAGATCCAAGATAACTTGATCATTTCGTCGCAAACCTCTTCTTTTTCCCGACATGCGCCATTTCGTTTATTGTTGGACGCTATGAACGAGATTTAATCAGATGCTATCGCGCAGTTGCTCCAGGGATCGTACCAACAATCAGCAACATTTCGCAATTTGACCGTTTCTCCTTAATCAACTTCGACCAACCTGCAGCGACGCCTGCAATCATGCGTTCTAAAACACACAGGACGAGTTCGGAAAGGGGGAAACATGGAATTATCAACCCAAAGATGAGTCCTATTCTATGTTCTTGTTTTCTTCAAAGATAGATATAAACATTAGTGGAAGGAAATATTCTGTCACTTTCTCCAGAGTTGCTATCTCTGATGAAAATGGTTGGTCGTACGTGTGCGCGACGATTTTATTTTGAATGTTTGTTCTCTCATTACTCATAATTTTAGCACCTAGCGTGAAGGACAGAACCAAAAGATGCAAATCCATGCACGCAGCTGATTCCATAGCGGGTTCTGTAGGTATATGTGATGGTTGTGCTCTGTCATCTGTACACCATCCATGCTCATTGTCATCTATCTTTCTAATTTAATTTAACCATCATATTTCTATGAAAAATATCCTTATGGTGAGCATAAAAGAAAAAAAAGTCGAAAAAAAACCTCAACTGCTCTTTACCCAACTTTACAATTCATCTATAGATAAAGCATGCACACAGACTCAGGACAGCGGGTGGCGCTGTACAGTATGGCGCGATCACGGGTAAATATCGGACCGCCAAATAGCATCCAAGCTCGTAAAAACTAGCCCAGTTCAAGAACCTAAAACACGCGGGAACAGGCCAACGTCATCGTGGCAATCCAACACGACGCCATGCACCGTGGGAAACAGCAAAGAAGATGCCCTCATTGCGATCAGTGCTTCTACAAGGCGGATCATTTGGCACGCCATATCCGCTCCCACACAAAAGAAAAGCCGTTTAAATGCAACCAATGCGCGAAGGCATATAGTCGTCAGTATGTTCAGTGATGGGCCGTTCATCGAAACTTTTCTTTCTTCTTGTGGCCACTAAGGACTAATAAAAATAGTGATTCATTGCTTCGCCATTTTCGGGTAGATCATATTGGTGGACAGACAAGGGTACCTTTGGCTAGCCTTGCAACCGCTGCATCGAATCCTGGTGTGCTGTACAGTAATGGCACAGAATCTGAGGGCGCTCTGTATATCCATTCGTCCGCCGACGACCCATCTCGGTCTGCCGAAAGATTTTCGACCGGCTCGGAAAAAATCCAAATGGAACAATCGCATTCCCTGCAAGATGTTTCCATTCCCCAGCAGGCCGTGCATCCCTGGCAACAAGCGAATGCTGATGTCGAGTTGTTGGATTTTCCAGCCAACTCGTTCAACATGCTCACAGAGCTAGAACTTATGGATGTTGGCCTTGACCCTCACCAATCAGCCTGGATGCTTGCAAACGACTTTAATTTTGGTCCATTCAGTTTTGCCGACCCAACTCCCCTTGCAGAAGAACCCAGCCAGCCCAACGCGAACTCAACCAATCAACCAAGAATGCACAATGTCTCGGCCACTTTCAGCCAGCCACTAGACGTCAACAATAGTTTGGACATAGTTCGCAAGGTTCAACAGAACTGGTACTCAACCTTTGGTCGTGATGTCCGCTGCGACTCGCCCGATCGACTTCATGATCGAGACTCCGTAGACGAAGCCTACCGGCAAAATCTCACACAAAAGTTGCAATTGAGCCCGAGCAATACCACTCTTCCCTCTGCAGATTTTCTGGTCAGCTTCACGTGGAATCATACTTTTTTAACCCATGGTCTCTAACGTTGAGTAGAATCTCTGCCTTAAGCTATATTTTGTTAGGTTCAACCCAATATTCCCATTGATCCATCCGGCGTCCTTCCGTCCATCTTCTGAAAACGCACTGCTACTCTTATCTATGTGCTCGGTAGGCGCTCTATTTATTGGTTCTGATGCTGCAACAGCACAAGGCAGGAAAATATACAATATGTTAAATAAATATATTCTTTCGTCAGTGAGTCTTGGCTCTCAAACATCGCCTGAAGTTCAATCAGGGAGATTACTCACATGATTTAGTGGGATAAATATATTCGTCGCAGCAGTCGTGAGATTCATCATCTCATACAAGCAGTCATAATTGGACAGACATTCGGTATGCTTTCAGGACAACCAAGCGATGTCTGCATGACAGAGAGCTTTCATGGTACAGTCATTTCTTGGGCTCGCCATGGTGGAATTTTTAAAAACAGAACCTTCCAGGACCAAAATACAGAACGGTCCCCCACAAATAAGGAAGAGCTTTGGAATAAATGGATACATTTAGAAGAGTCGGCCCGTCTTGTTCTAGGACTTTATATTCACGATTCAGAATCATCGGTCACATTTCATCATGAGCCACTACTCAGGCATACACACGATAATGTTGCAACCTGCAGTTCTGAAGATCTCTTCTTCGCACCAAATGCCACTGAATGGTGCCGACTCATTGAGCAAACCCCCGGAGAAGGCTCCAGGATGTTTGGGCCATCTCCACTGGATTCTCGCACTTACGACTTAAGCCCGGCATTGCAAAATTCCTATATGTATGCCTATGCTTCTTTAGCCGCAATTGTGGCATCCATACAGGAGCAGAAAGGGTCTGTTCTTGATGAGGAAAAAGTTCAACACTTTCGTAACCTACTTCTCTCATGGTACAATGAAAATATCAAATATGTCCAAGAATGCAAGACTAATTATATAAACCTTATGATATATTGGCATGCAACATTCATGGCTTTGTATGCCGATGCCGATCTTCTAGAGCGCTCAATCGGCCGTGAAGGTAGATTGATAGCCGTACAGTCAAGAAGAGAAATTGATATATGGGCAGGCTCTTCTGAAGCCCGACGGGGCCTCCTCCACTCACTGCTCATTTTAAAGCACTTGGAGATGCTGCCTGTTGGCTCTGAGCCGGCAATACATGTACCAAAGGCTGTCTTCTATGCAGCAATGGTCATGTACAGCTTCATGAAATTTACCTCGCAAGTCGAATCTTACTCGCCTTCACAAAACGAGGCCAACATTCCCGAACTTCAGGCGTCAGGTTCCTTTGGGCTTTCAAAACCAGGCGATGACGGAAATTCAGAACCCTTGTTTTCTCCTGTCAATTCAAGTACCTTGTGTAATGTCATTGATCTGCTTGGCCGTGTTGGGCATTGGGAGATATCGGGCAAGTTTTGTTCTATATTGAAGATTCTACTTGATGACCTTACTCCGTCTTCTTTGGGAATCTAATTCGACTGAACCAAGAGAAATACAAAATGATGTTACTGTGAATCTGGGATTGTATGTATCGTGTTGGAGTGTGATACACATGACCTTTTCCCTCTAAAGAAAAAGGGGTTACAAATCATTGAAAATGGTGATACTGGAGGGGCTTCATCTTAGATTAGCCCGAGTATCTATCTTGATGACCTAATTGTTACCTCTCGGGTAGTTTTGCTTTCTTTATCTATACTCGATTGCAGCGATCTATCAAAGCTGGAGGGTTAACACACCAAATAAAGCTTTCAGTTGCAAACCCAAGACAAGAGAGCTACCAGATGCTGCAACAACCCATAAACGCCATCTTTGGTACCTCAATTTAGAGGTTCCCATTGTTTTATGTATTTTATCAAAGAAAGGAATTAAAAAGTCTTTCATAACATGCCAATTTAGTGTTCATTTTGTCCGAGCGGGTGGGACCTGTGGATTTTGGTAACCATTACACTTCAATGCAGTCTGTATTCTTTGATTAAAAAATTCCCTTGATTCACGTAGTTGGATGGTGTTACTGGTCGTGCTATTCTTGCAGAATGTAGCAAATAGCCGACCTTAACTGAGAATAATTGTAGTGCAGTCCGAGTTGACTCCAGAGGCGTGCACGGCAAGTAGTTGATTCCAACTCGTGAATAAAGAAAAAAAAATGGGTACTTACGGCAATCCCGAATTTATTACGTTCTTGCGGTATTTCCTTCGGACTTCTCTTGAGTCCCTCCATTATTCAGATCCTTAGATTGGCGGGACCTCGCGGGACCTCGCGGGATCCGGACTGAGTGGGCCCAAGAGCGGGCTTTGCAGGTCCCGCTGGCGTCACAACCGAATCTTTAGTGGAGTTGATCGTTTCCGTACTACGGACAAAGGCCCATTTGTTACAGAGATGCACCCTTGGTGCCCCTGCCTGGGTTTTCGAGACTTGCGCTCAATCTGCTATAAAAGTTGCAGAGAACCTGCTGGCAATTGCAGACATGCGCCTCACACATTCCAAAGAATTTTGATACACTCATCAGAAACACTCCCATTAAACAAAATGTTGACCAGGGTTCTGTTTACACTCTTCGCCGCTGCCAACGGCAGTGTCCTACATCGCCGACAGTTTTCTCCGGCTGCAGCTACAATCGCATCCCCCGCCTCAGAGTCTAACAAACTTGATCTTGTCACCGAAAATTTTGTCTCTAACGATACTTCCCGTCTGGACTCTAATATCGATGGTTACTACATCGGCTTTCGCGAGGTGGACTTTGAGAAGCCATACGCAAAGTTAGCTATCACCTATTTCTTCAAAACGCCATGTTCAGGCTAACTGTTTCAGATACTATAACCCTGTTGTTTCTCCCATCTCTGATGCTCTTGTTAATGGCTTGGCGGGAAGTCCCTGGCCGAGCGCTTTCAGTCAGTCTCAACAATCAAATGCTACACACATATATTAATATCCTCTAGCCTTCTCGGCATGGCAAGCTGCCCAGTACCTCGAGAGCCCAGGATACCTCAACTTAGAAAATGGATGGGCCATTAGTGAAAACGGTACATTAATGATTTCTGTTCGAAGCGAGATCCCCCAAGGTATGTGAAAGCCTTGTGTGACTATCAATATGTTATCCCACTAACCTCTGCTGTCTTGCTGAATTCCAGTGACGGGAGACCAATATGACTGGTGGTTTGGATGGCACTCCGTTGAGACTGCTCGTTACAAGCTCTGGAACCCCATCGCTCATCAGTACAGCTATCGCACTCCCTATAGCGTGGATTGGGCCAATTTGACCTTTGCCGAGCGCTACATCGGAACTACTTCCTATATTGACGAATATGTCGGCAATGATGCTGCTAAACTGAGCATCAAGTTTGTGCATCCTGAGTCTCTAGGCTTCAACACCACTGCCTGGCCCGAACTAGGAATTGAGACGATTGTGATTGGAAAGGTTATGATTGGAAGTAAGTTCAGCTCTTGGTTCTCAGACCATCGAGAATGAGTTTGTGTTTTTTTAGTAGAGCAAGTTTTTGAAGTGTACTGATACAGAAACAGACTACTCTCTGAGTGAATTTGACGGCGACTCGTATCTGATGCACCAGGTCCGGCGTATGCCCAACGGCTACCGTGAACTCCGCTCCCGTTTTTTTATTGCTGCCAACAACCACGGAACCGCCCAGCTGGGACATGATCTTGCCGTTCACTGCAACATTGAGATGACACGTAAGTGGTTTTAGATCTATATAGGTTTGATTTGAGTTTCAGCTAACCTATCGGGGCTTGGAAAGACCTCGGAACCTTCCTTCCATCTATTTTTGAGGAGTTCAAGGACACTAAGTAATTGTGCCCTTGTAGTAAAGACACAGTACACAGCGTTCTAGGAAGGGCGGATTGCATGGGATCTTACCGTTGTTTCAATGCGGAACCCAGAATCTCAATTCTTATTTTGTATTTCACTACTTTTATGCACAAAATTCAGAACTTTTGAAACAACTCACTTCCTTCGCCTAGGCCAGTGCCTCCTAGTCACGGGATCCACCGGGCTACTGTGACACCGAATCAGCTTCGCAAGATACCAAAGCCACACGCTCACATCCTCGACATAGCATTGTGATTCCCACTCTTAGCAGCAGAGGCGATATGGAACCTTTGCTGCGGTAGGTATCGAACTGCGTGAATGGGGCCACAGACTGCGGCTGGCAACACACGACGTCTTTGAGCAGTTCGTGACAGAATCAAACCGCCAGTTTTTCCCCATTAGCGGTAATCTCTGAGAGCTGATGGCATACATGGTAAAGAACACTGGCCTCATTCGAAACATTCAGTCAGCCGTCATCAAAAAGATCCAGGAGAAGAGATGAATAGTTCTGTAAATATTTTCTGGAATGCTGGATTAGTGTTGGAAATCGTGGATAAATCTGGACCCAAGGCCAGGTAAACCATTCGTAGCCCATTCTGAACCTGCATCTTATGGTATATTCCCTCTTATCTGAAGAGAGTTCAGACCATTACAAATAAGAAGAAATTTTATTGCATGATACCTTGAATCGGGTAGTTCAAAAGAGAGTTGTTCAGTTTACGCCATTGAAAATTTCACAGTTGGTATCAGAGTATAGTGAAAATTTTCTCGACTTTCTAGGGAAGAGGAGATGCGCTAGACGTGCGTGAATTGAAATATGGTGGAATCCAATGGAAGCTCATCGGCTGGTAACCACGAAGGCGTGAAATAAGGATTTTTGGTTTCGGGAAAAGGGCGAGCCTTAATTTGATGCCGAACAGGTCAACTCTTTTCCAAATGCAGAAGGCGAATCTTAATCACAAGAGGTCTAAGTGGGCCCATCAATGTCTTGGGTTGGCCGATCACAACAAAGATGTCAACCTGGGTCCAATTCAACCCCCCTACTTACCCAACCCAACACAGGTGCACGATTTGATCATTTAGGAAATTTCCATGTTCGGGGAGTCGCGGCGTTATCTTCATTATCAGGAATCTCAGTGATCCTATCATCCTTAATCGTTAACCCGGTCGACTTGGACTCAATACGGACATACGCCCGCCCTAGTTACCTTGTCGGCGGGGACGCTGCCCCAGAAATGACATCCCCGCTCCAATCACAGACCGCTCCTGTTTCTCCGCGTGCCAAAAAGTCTGTGCGTATCTCGCATTTACGTGGGCCGTTTGCCCACGTTTCTTACGCGTGGTGCGGGCCATGGAGCGAAAACCCCAACGATAACCGATCATATCAAGCGGCGCTCGGGTTGGTATTCTGGGTTCCGTGAGACATTTTTACCCAGTTATTCCCATCAAAGACATGTACGTCCGATTGACCGCTTCGGAATCAGCCTTCAATCTTCTTTCTCAATTTCTCGGGTTGAGGCCGAGTCGAGATGAAGTTCTTCAAGTCTTCGGGTAATGTTATCCCTGGAACGGATCATGTTCAATCTGCAGAGGAGAAAGCGTTGGTTAGACGCCTCGACATTTTTTTGATGACTTTTGGCTGCATTTCTCAAGGTGAGGAATATTTATTAATGCGGCAGTAATCGAACAGGGATAGCTAAAGGCGTGGCAGTCATCAAGTATCTCGATCAGTCCAACATCAACAATGCATATGTCTCTGGCATGAAAGAGGACTTGAATCTATATGGAAATGAGCTCAATTAGTATGTCCAACGTTGAACTGGAAGCATAACGGTACTGTGACAATCAGCTGACGAAAATAGCTTCACAACTTACTTCAATGTGGCCTATTGTATCATGCTTATTCCATCTCAAATCATTTTGACCTATGTGAGGCCAAGCTTTTGGCTTCCTGGCCTGGAGATAATTTGGGGTGTGATCACGGGGCTTATGGCCACGGTAAGCAATGCCAAGCAAGTTTATGCTCTGCGAGCATTTCTGGGTCTCTGCGAAAGCAGCGCTTGGCCAGGGATGGTGACCTTATTGAGTATGTGTTTTTTATTCTGTCCTTTGCTGCTTAGACGTGGCTAATGTGGCAATCCCGCAGTGTATTGGTATACTCCCACTGAGCTTGCGAAACGGATTGGATTTTACCATTCTTGTCAAGCCGTCGGATCAATGATGTCAAGCGCGCTGCAGGCCGCCATCACCAAAACCATGGATGGCCATCATGGACTGGCGGGCTGGCGATGGCTCTTTATTGTAAATGCCATCATCACTGTGGTCTGGGGTGTCCTGGGAGTCTTCATGATGCCTGATCTACCAAACAACCCGAATCCCCGAGCTTTCTGGTTCAAAAAAGGTGATGCTACTCTGGCAGTGGAGCGACTCGTTCGTACTGGCCGCCTTGAGCCAAAGAGGATGACCGTGGCTGGAGTCAAACGAACGTTTTCCAATTGGATCGTATATTTTATTACGGTCCTTTACGTTTCTAGCGTACTGGGAAACTACGGGCAAAATTATATTACCCTGTTCCTCAAATCCATTACGAGACCTGACGGTAGTCAAAGATGGAGCACGGAAGAAGTCAATGTCATCCCAATCGGCGGTTATGCCATCAATGTCGTGTTTGTTTGGGTTTGGGCCTTTTTATCAGATATTATCCAGAACCGATGGATTCTCATCATCGTGCAGGGTTGCATCGGATTAATCTGCTGCATCATCATGAGCATCTGGACATCGCACCCGCTTTCCGTTCCGATCGGAGCCGCCTACGCTGGATACTTCATCTCATACACCGCTCTAGGCACTGCGCCTCTGATTTTTTCTTGGCTTTCCGATCTTCTTCCCCAGGATCCTGAAGCACGATCCCTCATCATTGGCGTGGCCGTCGCTTCGTACTACGCCATTTCCTCGTGGTCGCAGGTGCTTGTTTGGCCTGCCTCGCAAGCCCCGTATTATAGATATGGGTGGCAAACTGGACTGGCTTTGATAGTGCTGATGATGACATTGACCTGCATTCTCCAATTCCTGGATGTGCGATATTTCATGCCGAAGCGCGTGGCCACGTATCCTACTTTGGTGGGACAAGCGCACAAAGTTGACGATGGAAGGGAGGATGATGAGGAGCAGAACCAAGAAAGCTCGCCAAAGAAAGCGACAGATTAAGAAAGGACGAATGGCTTTGGAATTTCACATGGACCTGTGATTATATTTCGAAAGATTTTACATGACACAATGTACATAAATGGAGTTGCTCTTTGTGGAGTTAGCAGGTTCCAATAGCGTCTAGGTTGGATAAGAAGCAATGGCTTTTATGTCAAAATGTGTCATCTTTATTGATGGATGAATGTCCCTCTATCTCAGTGGACCGTGGATCAGCGTCGTAGCGTCGTGGCATTTTTATTGGGGCGGTGCGCCCGACTCCTTCGAGCGCCCCCCGCTTCTGCATAAGTAGGAATAGATTAGTCAGACAGAATTTGAGCGTTGGTTACCGCCACGGGGATAAGGTTGATAAGGGAGTTACCCACAATGGAGTATTTCAATGCTCTCTAATTCTTGGCTCGCAGGAGAGCGGTTTATTTAGTCACTTACTGTCGATCCCTGTTAGATGTTTGAAACAATGAAGCCGTCACTGCCAGTCCAGTCTTCAACTCTGTCCCATTGGCATCGAACAACACGATCCTTTCCCTATCTGAATGCTAATTGTTCTGAGGATGTCCCAGCCTCTGTGAAGTATCTGATCATTGGGTCAGGTTTCTCCGGAGCCTTGACTGCATTGGAATTGATCAAAAGTGGCACTAAGGGCGAAGATATTTTGATTCTAGAGGCTAGGGAGGCAGTTTCCGGAGCTAGTGGCAGAAATGCTGGACATATTCGGCCTGGTCTGTGAAGCCTCGTTGGTTGATGGGGGAATTGCTTACACTTTCCGTAGATGCCTTTCGTGGTTTTCCCTTTTTTGCCGCCAAGCATGATCTAGTTCAAGCTAGAAAGATCATTGAATCTGAGAAGGTGGTTCTGGGCAAGGTTACCGAGTTTATAAGCACCAACAATGTTGATTGTGATTTTAATCTCACGACAACCTTTGATGTTTGCCTTTCTCAAGAATTTGTGGACTATCAGGAGAAAGCCTTGGCGGCATATCGTGATGCAGGCGGCGACGTCTCTCATGTCAGGATTTATCACGGCGAGGAAGCGAGGGCCAAGACAAGGATGGCCGGCGTTCTCTGCGCCTATGAATGGCCTGCGGCATCGAACCACCCCGGCAAGCTGTGTCAATGGATCCTCACCGACATTATCAGTAAAGGGGTTAGACTCTGGACGCACTGCCCAGCGCTGAAGATTTCTCAACGCGAGGTATCGGAAGCAGATACGCTGAGGTGGAACGTTGAAACCCCGAGGGGAAGCATAGCCACAGAGACCGTTGTTCACTGTACAAACGGCTACGCAGGGTACTTGCTTCCCCAGGTTTCTCAGTTTATTACTCCACGACGAGCACAATGTCACTCATTCGTGCCCCCTGCTTCATTCTCTGGCGACAAGGCCGCGAAGAGTACAATGTCATTGAGATATGGACTGGAAAACTTCTTTTCCTTTAACCAACTTACGGATGGAACTATAATCCTTGGAGGGACTGGGACAAGAGCTACATCTGATTGGGATGAGGCCATGTTGTCGGAGAGAGCTACGTTTGACGACACAGCGTATAGCGATCGCATTAAGAACAACAGCATAAGAGAAATCGCTCAATTGACATTAGAAACTCAAGAAACTCAGATACGACATGGTGAAGGGTTTGATCATGCCTGGACAGGAATCCTTGGGATGACACCCGATTCGGTGCCATTGATTGGTCCCCTGGATGGTCTTGATGGACAATGGATATGTGCCGGCTTCAACGGACACGGTAAGCAATCATTTAGCATTGATTGGCTACTCTTTGAATACTGATACTGATCATTATTTAAAGGAATGGCCAGAATCTTTTCTTGCGCTCCTGGCTTGGTTAAGCTGATGTCGGGGATGGAATGGGCTGCGACTGGTCTTCCAGAATGCTTCCAATTTAGTCAAGAAAGAATTGAGGGTGCCCTAAAGCCACGAATTTAGGACTACGGATAATTCTATGAATCAAGTCAGCATGGAAATATGAAAGGTTCTACTGCGGGGAGCTATGACTTGTACAGCTCATAAGGTCAATTGAACTTCACACTTTGGGATCTCATGCAAAATCTTCCAATTATCGGAAATTTAAACTTCTATTGACTATGAACTACTGACGGAAAGAAAATCTTAATTGAAAATCTTCTCCAACATGCCACCTATCTTCCCAGACTCTCGAGGTATGTAGAGAGCCTCATAATTATCGATCTCCTCCTTTAGCCCGCCGAGACTCAAATCTGCTGTCCCTGGTCGGACATATTTTGTGCGGAAGAGCAGTTTCCAACCGCAAAAAGCGATGATGAAGAATCCAATCATTCCGTAATCCAGAAAGAACCACATAACATCCCAACCGCCTGACAGGAACAGGCTATACCCGCCTGCAAGTAGCATGAAGAGTGTCCCTCCCATGGCTAGATAGGATGTGTAAGGCTGAAATCGACCCTTGTAAGGGAGATTGTCGCGTGAGACGCCCTGCTTCTTGAGTGCTGAATAAAAATGGCGATAAGTCACGGCAGTGAAACCGTAGTTGATCAATTGACAGCACGTGACAAGATCGACAAGGTAAGTCATGACTTCGGCAGAGCTGCTGTTAACCTGTAAGAACGCGAGGAGGCAGAATGAGAGCGAGAACAGAAGCGCCCAAATTGGAACGCCTCCCTTTGTGCATCGCGAGAAGACGTGCGGGGCATGGCCTTGAAGTGACATGCCGTGCAATGTGCGGGTCGCGGCGAAAAGTAGGCCATTGCCTGCGCTAAAAATGGATGTCATGATAAGGGCGTTGACAAGATGAGGCAAGCCGTGAATCTTGAGCCGTTGCATCGCAATAACATATGGTCTAAAATCGTTAGATGCTTAATTATGTAGGTAGTAGCTTGATTGATATGCTTACGATGCGGCACCGGTACCGGAGCCGGAAATGTCTCCTCCCAAGATTCCAGCCAGGGTACTATCGTCGTATGGAATCACAATCCCCATACAAAGGGCCGAGCCGACGAAGAAGACGAGGATACGCCAGACGAAAGATCGATAAGCTGGAGGTAGAATCTTACGAGGGTTCTCAGATTCCGCAGCCACCATTGATATGTACTCCGGTCCACAGATCCTGGAGCTGTCAGCATCATCCCCAGAGATACTCGGATGTAGTCTACTTACGAGAAACTGGCCTGATACAGGCAAGATAAAACACCAAGGAAACGGCCTGTACCTCCGGGTACAAGATGCTCAACAAAGGCTCCTGGATTGTTCCAATACCTGAATCCATAGCGATCATGCAAAGGGTTGCCCCCAACCATGGTGATGAAGGTGAAGAAGAACAAGCCCACCATGAGAATAACCTTGAAGATGGAAAGATAGAACTCTGAAATGCCAAAGTACCGGACTGTTACGATGTTGAGAACAGCGTAGAGGACGATCATGGCGACAATGATTGCTTCAACAGGGACCTTATCCGTCCAGAAGGTTATCATAATGTTCATGGCGACAATCTCAAAAGGAACTAGGAACGCCATGTTGAGGAAGAAGTTCCAAGCCATTGCAAAACCGAGGGCGCCGTCAACCCATTCGCCACCAAAGCGAATAAAGGGCGATGGCACCGGCAAGTACGTGACCATCTCGGCAAAGCACTCATTTACCGCCCACATGACGATGCCCCATATGAAGAAGGCAATGAAGAGCCCTGCGGGTCCTCCCTTGGGCAGAGCGGAACCCATTTGCACATAGAGAGCTTGAAGCCTTGTTAGCATCTCTCGTTCAGGAATTGCGGTTCGAGCGCGCCAAAGTCCCAATGAGACCTATTCATTCGCTTACAGGTGCCTATTGCTCCACCAATGGCGAAGAGCTGCACTTCCTTTCCTCGCAGCTTACGGTGCAGGGCTTGCGAGCCGGCGCTCATGTCCACAGTTGTCCCAGCGGCGATGTCATGATGGGCGTCTACGTCGCCATCGCTCGCGGCGGATGTGGAGATGGGGCCCTTTTGGAAATCCTTACTGTCCGACATGTTGATTTCGCCTACCGACGCGACTGGTGCTGGGCCGAAGCGACTCGCAGTTGAATGGAGGCTACCTACCAAAACAAATGCAACGCTGGGTCGTCGTAAGGATTTAAGGTTGAGTCAGATGACAGAGCTCGTCGTAATCGATCCAGTGCAACCTATCACGACCAGCACATTGTCAATTGCAACGTCATTACAACGGGGGCCTTCATCTTTATCAAGTGAACCAGGTTTGATTGTAACTGAGGCAGGGTAGTAGATAAGAGCACCATTCCTCATTCATCCCACAAAGTCCATGCTCTCATCTTATCAACCAAGTGGTCTGTTAAGTTGATTTGATATCTTATCGTCACTGTCTTAATCATGGGTCGAGCATTTCTTATCGTTGCGATAAGCCAACTCTGAACGGCGACAAAGACAGAGTCGCAGATGCAACAAGTCATTCTTGGAATTAAATGTCACAAGCCACTCAAGGTAAAAACTATATGCTGCTTCATAGTAGTGCGGTTCAATACTGGCTATAAAGAAACTTGCTTTTTTCGCCATTTGCTTCGGTTCTATTCCGACCCGTATCACCCGTCATCCAGACTGTCGGCACTTCCGACATTCGGATGGTCCGACAAATCACCCAACCATGATGACGTCAGCCAATAAAAGAACTCCCTGATTAGCATTTGCGTTGGACGGCAATGGTAAGACAGTACGCTTGTGGTAACTAGGGAGCTATTTCCGCGTAAGAAGTCGATTAGATTAATTTGTAAATGCATTGTAAATGCTAATCAAAATTCAATCAAATTATTGTAACGCTGCTCGTTCGCAATCGTCTTCAGACAGACACGAGAGCCATGAATCGCATTCACTCAAGAACAATGAGGCTACATCAACCTTTTTTCCATACCTCGTTGTGACTTAAGTCTGCAGGTGGATTAATAAACAAAACCATTATTAGCCTATTACACTAAATGTAGTTATTGAGATGAAGGTAGATGCACCTGAGACATGTGGTGAGAGGTGGGCTGTCTCGATCTATGTCTAGTCATCTGAGTGGATATAGACAGGTGATTTATCTCACTTTGAAAATATCATACAGAAAGATAGCCCTTCATTTGTCTAGTTTTTCAACCCGTGTCAATGCCGAAATTGACTGTGTGAGACCTGAGACAACGGTGTAGCCACCTAGAGGCAATGCTTCGATCACTCGGACGATCTCGAAAGGACCATTTTCGAGGTTCAACAAAGGAAATTCAAGTTGCAGCCTTTTGGGCATCTTGCAATAATGAGATAGAAAATGTTTAAATAGCAAATATGCGTCCAACGAAGCTTCGGGCCAGCTCAGGGTGCGTGATTTCTTTGCTTCTCCAACATTCCCCACACCCCAAAAAAAAACTAAAAAACTCAATTGATATGCGTTGTAAGATTGTCTCCACAGATGCAAGCAGAACTGAAGCACTCTATTTGAGTTCGCGGTGCTATCTGAGCCGCAAACCTCTGGATGGTTGGCAACTTGTCGGTATCGTGGGGCAAGGTTGCGGTCGCAATATGGAGCGACTAAATTCTCCTGGTGGTCATTGACCTCGCAGTTCGAACCAGATTTCCGTCTTGATCACAAGACGCAAATGATAAAAGAGAATTCGTACTCTGGCATGTTGTCTTTCGATAAGAAGCAGTTTCGACAATCGAAAAGCACTTGGCGTGGTCAAAGTGAATGCGGAGAGTCGAGAGACTTTGCGCCAATTAGGGCAGGAGTGGAGACCGAAAGAGGTGCTTCACAACGTGTATCTACCACCCTATTGCTGTTTGTTTGCCACCGTCCAATGACACCTGGACGCTTGATCTCTGGTGCACTCAATTGGAGCATGCAGTATATCATTAACTATGCTGATCACTCGTTGCCTTGCAGCCCTTGATTTTTCACTATGGAAGGGATCCATCTGGGTCTCCTATAGTTGCCAATGCTACTACCTGTTGGAGGCCACCATTGAAGACGGCCTCCGGCCTCGGGGTTATAAGGTTCAATCAATAGGACGATCGACTCGGACCCGGTAGTCCATTGGCCGGGCCTGGTATGGCCCTTAGTCAGTAGATTGATAAGGAAGGCTTGATCCCGATCCCGGCTATTCCGAGCATCTGATCTACGTAATTATTGTCTGCTGAGGCTTATTGAGACCACCTGTGAGTATGACACAGTACGACTTCAAGCTCTACCAATGAGCACAATTGTCCTCACAAATTCAATTTCACCCTAAGCACGTGATCTGCGTATGCCCCGCCATCACGGCCTCATCATAATCCAGAGGCGTTTTCCTGTCAACTGCACACGCTATTCAGAATGTTACCGCCGCAGTTGGTGAGTATATACCGCCAATACAAGCAGGACACTGACTCAGTGGCTGCATGGCTCGCCTCGACCGCGAGAGCATGTGGGTACCCCGGTGACCTGCTCTCGTCCAAAACATGGGATGTGCTGCATCCTCGCATCGGACGCCTCAAAGGCAAGCAGCGAAAACAGGCCATGAACTCAGCAAATGCAGCGATAGCTCCCAAGGGAACCCCCTATCTCGTAGCTCTCGATGACTTTTTACCTCTCGCCAACTTCATCGCCCAACATCAAAACCCGGTCATCAAAGTTCCAGATGCCTTCTCCAAGATTATTGATCGCGTTATTAGTTTACGCGCTGGGTTTGCCGACATGATGAATAATGAAGGCATTGAGCCAGACGATGATTCTAATGAAAAGCATGGCTATTTCGTTGGTATCCTTGAGGCCGTCAGAAGTGCTCTCCGTCCACGCATGCCTACAGCAGCTGCAGCGAACGCCATGGAGCCGGAAGAAAAGGTCGATCCTCAAGATGCTGAAGAAAATATTACCAACAGATTTGCCACATTATGCGTCGATGAACCCTCACAATCATTTCTGGAAGATTTCCTGAAACCAGCAGAACAAGAACTAAAGCAGCAAGAACATGACCATGTTGTGTACAAGACCCAACCTTCCGCATTACTCGAAGACATCCTTTTCTCATTCTCTCTGCTGATGCAAGATTTGTACAGAATCAGACAGCTCATCATTTGGATTTGGTCGGATTATACTCAGGGTGGATTCGACCTTGCCGTCTCAGCTGTCGCTTCCAACACAGCTATTGCGCTCGCTCGGGGTATGATAGATGATGCTGCTTATCTCTTCACCAGTCGGGAGGGCGGGCTGGAAGAGATTTTGAGAGGATTCTATTTGATGCAATGTCTTGCAAAGGGCCATGGCGCGGATGAAATTTTGACTGCCAGTGGGTACAATTTTGAAGGCCCGTTCTACGATCTTTCCGACAAATCATGCTATATCGCATTCAACATTCTGAAAGCTTTCTTGCGCCCCCTTAGCCCCAGCTCTGTCCCGTTGTATAAGGAGGGAACATACGGTTATTATGATACCAAAAGTGATCGGGCGACAAAATCAGGAGAGGAAAAGTTTACGGAAGATAAGATTATCCTGTTGGAGTTTTTCACAGAACTCATGACAATCATCAGGGGTATACCGCATTATCCCATCAATGACGAGTTTCTCCGGGGAATGAGAGAGCTTGATAAAACACGCCAAGTCTCAATGTCTGTTGTTTTCTCGGCTCAAGTCTACCTCGATATTCACCACACCCTAAGAAACAATACCAGGCAGTGCTTTGCTGTGGCAATGCAACAAGCAGGCATCATACAGACTCACATTGAAGAATATCTCGAATTTCACCAAAAACTCAAGATTGACACGTGGCCAACCGCCAACGATGAGCAGCTGAAAAACCTGGTTCGAACAATAGAGCTGATGGGACAAGACCCGGTATACCAATTGAAATGCAAGTTGTGGAAAAAGCAGGGACAGACAGCACCTGAGGAGATGGAAATTAATCGCGTTCTCATCTACTCGCCCATTTTCTGTGGTCTTTACATTTTCCAACTTCGTACTAAGATGTACGAAATTGGAATCGCTGCGGCAAATGCGTGGGGTTCCATCGTATGCTGTGCGCATCTATACAAAGCTTTGCGCCAGGAAGGGCTTGTTACAGGCGAGTGGAAGGACCTAGAGGTTGCTCTGTCCCTCCTCGGGAATCTGAATTTCTGGGTCGGAGGTGAACCACCACGCGATCTGCAAGACTGCCATCAAAAGTTTTGCCTCCAGATGGGAGTAACTGCCGCCGCATTTACGAACAATCGCCGACGAAACACCCCAATAGCCTCGCGCGCGGGCCCGAGGGGAATCAAAGACGGCGCCCCTGTATCGCTGGGCTTTGCTGGCGTGGTAGCAGGAGCGGTGTCCGACATTGATTGGACAACCGAGCAAGTAGAGAGCATACTATCCCGCAGCCAGTACAAGATGGAGGGCTCGTTTGGGGACGGAACTGTGATCCTAGAGAAGATCAATGATCCTCATGAACTAAAAGAGAAGGTTCAGACTCAAAAGAAGAAGAGCAAAAGCGGGAAAAAGAAGAAGAAGAAGACGAGTGCAGCCAAAAAGGACGAGGCGAAAGAAGAAGAAATAACGCCGGAGAAACTTGCTGAAGCATTGCTTGTATGCTTGCAATCTGAAACGCTCGAGTTGGCTTTTCCGTATACCGTGCTGCATCGCTTCTGTTGGATGCTGTTACGAACAGTGAAAGAAGAATGTGACCCAATTTTCAGAGCAATGTACGGTCCTACATACATGGAAAAGGAGACTGAGCTGCCATTTGTAGTTGGATGGTGTTTGTCAACTGCGACTGGCACTACATCATCCCCGGATAGAAGGGTTTTGGAAGCTGCTGCAGCTGCAGTCAACGCGATGATTGAAGCAGAAAGTTCTCAGATTGCGGCACTGGTGGTTAACAAAATGAACTTGGGCATAGAAATTGAGAACGGGGATGAGGCCGACACCAAAGATGAGTAGAAAGAGGCAAAAGCTGTGCCGAGTTAAGAGTTTAAAATTAACACAGCACACTTATCTATTAGCCAAATATGATTATATTCATTGACCCTTTTACTCATTTTTAAAGGATTTTATTATTCAGCATCCCGGAAATGCTAACGAGCACCTCGAAAAGTGGCGAACTGTGGCTGGATACTTAACCACCTCCAACACCGGCAATTTACACCCAAACTGATGTATTGTTAAGTAATCTAATATCTTTATCTTGTCCAAATCCTATTTTTCTGGCCCATATATATAGTGAAGCTATTTATAATCCGATATTTCCTTGAATAAGCTTGTTGGTTGGCTAATAGATAATCCATTGCTGATTTAGTTGTTCTTCTAATACTAGATGATATGGACAACTGTTTATTTGTGAATTGCCTTGCTGGGCCTTTGAGAGATGTGTTTTATGTGATACTGCCTTCTTGGGCTGACCTTTTGAGCAGTAGATGGTGATGCTTATTGTATTTGAGGCGCTTTCTGTGAATAATAGTGCAAATGAGCGGAAGTTTGGCTTGAAAAGCAACTTTATTATCGTGAAAAGCTTTAATTGCTATGGTTTTGGTGTGTGGGCTGTGCGATGGGTTGGGTGTGGAATATGTTATGGTTGGCAATATCAAGCTGTGATAGTTTGCGCTAAGGTTTGTTAGTAGTTTGTGTGTGTGTGGCTGCTGACGTTGGAAGTCTTTGACTGACTAATGAGTCTAGCTACAGTTGAGGTGCTTGTTAGCATTTTTGGGGTGCCGAGTAACAAATTCCTTTTTTAAAGAGTACCGTATAATCTCGTAAAATCCGACCATGGGGTGGAGCTGCTTTTTGCTTTTTTCTCCGCGTTTTAGCTTTGAGTAACGGTTTTGATTAGTTCTCTGCATATTTATGGAGATATTTTCGTTTCCACTCTATGGTCGGATTTTACGAGATTATACGGTAGAGCGAATGTACGCTAAGCAAATTGTGGTCCATTCAAACTAGCAGAAAATGGGCCAATTGTCCATCTGCATCGTGGAAATAACATACAATGATTTATCGCATTGATGAAAATTGCCAAGAATACAGCCTACAGCTGGTCGAAAAATGCGTAGCTTTGGGTGTACGGTAGCAAGGAATGCCCACGTTGTCGTGCACTGTAGGGTAACCACAATGATAGAGTTTCTCTGATCCACAGGCTGGCCAGGGTGCAGGTTCAACGGATACGGGGCCAGCCCGGACCCCGAGAGCCAGGAACGTGGGCCCTTCTGTAAGGCCGATGACGCCGCTGTAGCCTTGAGAGAACCGAAAAGGAAAAAGTCGCCTAGGTGATAATGAACGCGGCTCTGAAGGCTGTATACCGGGTCAGACGCGACACCTGCCTGGCATCTTCAGAAGCGGGACCAGAGAGCACCGAGCATCCAGCATAGCTGCGATTCGATCCGCTTGGTCAGTCCATTTCATCTACTTTCATGGCTGCCTCTCGCGGTAATAGTGGAGCCGCGTAGATACCGAAGGAGCAGTTTGTCGATTGAGTAAATCGCCGAATGCAAGATGAGATCTCCAAGCAGGGGTTTGGGGCGATGATAGTTTGTTTTGTGCGCAAAGATGATCGGAATGATTGCGAGGTTCCGTTCCGTGAACCCCAGGGCTTGGTTGAACTGGGCCGGTTGCAGTGGGTCAGTCAGTCCCACGATGGCGGATATCTCTGTATCCGATTTTCGTAGTTGGCGGAGTTGAGAGCGCGTCAAAATGTCCAAAATCCCGTGGAGAGACCAGAAGCGGAAAAAACGGACGAATCAGCGATTAAACCGCTCTTACAAACCTTAGCGCGCGCATCCCCACTTGGTCGATCCTGAGAATGAACTTGGGACTTCTCGTGAGTAATAAGAGGAGCAACAGCTCATTTTGCCGAGTCATTGTCCGTGACGCATCTTTGCCGCAGAAGTTCGCCTGGTATCCAGGATACTCAGGATGCCATTACCCCCCGAAGAGCAACAGGGTCAGCAGCAGGTTTCGACGAGGCGCAAGGTCACCTTTGCCTGTGACACATGTCGGAAACGAAGGGTTGGGTCTTCGCTTCCGGGCTTCAGACACATTTGTTGACTAAATTTCAGGCCAAATGCAGCGGCACCCAGCCCTGTGCCTATTGCGCAGAGAAGAATAAAGAATGCAGGTTCGATCAGCAAAACAGGGCTCGCCGAGGCCCGAAGCCGCGGAAGCCGGCCACGCAGTTATCCAGACCCCCGCGCGTGCTGGCAATGATGCCCGCCAAGTCCATCGAGGAAACCGATTCTGAATCTGCAAATTCGCCAAGAGTCACTGCCGGGTCGGCCGAGCATGCTGCGGATGGAGACGAGGAAACGGACGAGGAGGAGGATTACGACGATGACGAGAGCGAAAACCACGGTCCAAGTATCTACACATTGTTATCAAGCCTGGAAGGCATCCTACACAATGGCGGGAGTGCGACTACAACGTACGTGCATTTGCCCAAGGTCATAGCAATAACTACTGACCTCAGTGGGACGGACTTGAAGAGACGAAAAATCAACCCTTGGTCTTATATCTCACTTACTAGAACTCTACTGGAATCACGCAAGTGCCGGTTTAAACTGGTTAATTCCTCCCAGCGAGCTCATGGAGCGAATTCGAACCAAAAATGTCGCCTCCAGCATAATCTATGCCATCTGCGCATACGTCGTTCGATTTTCCACGCACAAAGCGGCATCAGAACCATCAGCATACGAAGTTGGCAAAAAGCTATCGAAACATGCCCGAGAAGAATCAATTCTCCTCGATTCTCCGACGCAGAGAATGGACCGGCTTCTTACACATTGCTGTTTGGTTGAATTCGAGTTTAATTGTGGTAATGGGAGCAATGCATGGATCGATCTAGGTCAGTGCTTGACTCTCGCGTGGTTAAACTTTGCTGATGATAGAAACACAACCGACTAGCCGTTGGTAGGAGTCTTTTACAAATAATAAAATCCGGACAATATCTCGACCCAGAGGAATCCAAAGCAATCCAAAAGGTTGAATACTTTCTCTCCCTAACGGAAACATTCTATGCGATTGGCACGCCGAGCATTAGTGGTGTTGCCGATCACTTGGCCCTTTCGTCTCCACTCGAGATGAATGGGCTCGTCCACGATGACGATCCGGCCCATTTAATGTCTCTCATGTATACCCTCATTCGCATTCAACAATTGGTCGACACGCCTCTAACCCAGCAAAGTCCTCCTCCGTGGTCAGCAGATTCGCTTTTTAAATGTTTCCGGGATGAGCTGGAGCGATATCTCATACACTGGCCAAATACATACGGATTTGCCGCCAACTTCCAGGAAGAACCCAACAGGACCTCTTGCACCCCAAGGAGAATTTGTGCACTGATATGGCACTGTTGTACTATTATGCTGGACAGAAACTTTCTTCCTATTCCATATCGTACAGCCACAGGCGAGAATCCGAATCTAGAAGCTGTAGCATTCCCCCGAGCACCAACGTTGTTCCTGCGAGATAGGGCCCGTCGATGTGAAGCAAGCGCGATGGCAGTACCGTTAATTTGCAAGGAGGTTATTTATAATGGGGAGTTCTTCCGAGTGCGTTTTTTCTCATTTTGTCTCTGCTTGCTGTCGCTGATTATGTGGACAGTACCTGCCGTGGCTAGGCTTTTCTTGCATGCAAAGCGCACTCGTTCTAATCAACCAATCAAGACACAGCTCACACACAAGAGACTTTATGGCTGAGAATCTGAAGTTAGATTTGGCAATTCTGCTGATGACCAGAAACTTTTTCCAGCCTGCTTGCAATTGGGTCAGTACTTTGATGCTTTGAGCGGCGGGGTCGTGCGCTGACATGAATTCAGGTGGACACGCTTTCGCATATACAAAACGACCATACGATCATACGAGATGCTGCCAACAGACAAGACGTCGCGTTTGAGCGGTTCTACAGGCGCTTTGAGGGGATCTCTGAGCCCAGCTTTATTGCACTCGAGCGCAGTCGGGCCCAAAGAGAACAGTTCCGGTTTCCTAAACATGAAACCAAAGCGAGGAGTCAGCAGTGGTCAAGCCTTCAGCCATTCGTGAAAACAGACCGAGCCCGCTGGACGGACAGTTATGTGGGCTTTCTCGAAACCGAAAATACCGTGGAGCAGAAACCAATTGTTACCGACCAACCAACTTTGAGCTTTGAGGACCCAAGGTCGTTACCCCCCCAAACGATGGTGAATGAACTCTCTAGTGCTACGCTTGGGACTGATACGGCCGGCTTTGCCGTCAATTTAGACTCCGGTAACATGGGCAGCACCTCGAATTTGGATGCCGGAAAGTGCCCCGTGAGCAATGCAACGGAAGAAACTGGCGAATCTTCCTTCTTTGCTGAGCAGGGCGCCGTCCACTACGAATCCGAAATGTGGTTCGAGACACTGAACCAAATAATGGGAAATGACGAGACTTGGGTCGATATGCTAGCTCACCATACAAGTTGAGCACGACAGTTAGGCTCATTGCCGAATCGGATGGATAGATTGCGTGCATGATTGGCTGTGCAATCATGCATACTACTGCGGGCGTTTCTCCAGCCTAAACACAAATAGTCTTCTGTTTGGGCCTGCGCCTAAACTTGCGGGATGCAAAACAACCAATCCCGCCGCGGGAGAAGCCCATGGGCAATTTGACAAAGTTTACCGCACTTTAAGCTACAAATTAAGATTATTAATGGATTTTACGGGCAAGGTTGTTCTCGTAAGGTAAGGATGTCCCACCTGGTGGCGCGTTGACGTCGAGAATAATTTATCTCGATAATCAAAATGAAACCCGCCAAAAAATTCATCCAGCGAGTGGGCACTGGCGGTACCGAGTGCGAGAACGAATAGCCAATGGCTGAGAGAGGCGGGAGTAGGGGTTGGTAATTATAATACCCACTTGCTGGATAAAATTTGTGAGTTTTTACACGATTTTGGTTGTCACGCTCTGACCAATGTGGACACAGTCGCTCGACATGTGAAAGAGGCAAGAAAAACGAGATAGTCGATGCATCAACGAGATAGTCGATGCATTTCTCAACCCATGAAGCGAATGCGAGCATGCTATCTACATGGTTTCGGTAACCGTTTCCGAAGCGACATCTTAAACGCCTTTAGCTTTCCGACCACGCATCCCGCGCACACTTAATCCCCCCCTGCTCAAAAATCACCGAACTCGTGCGGTGAGGTTTTCAGATCACATCCCCCCCACTTTTCACCTTCGGCTTTCCGAAAATAGGGCGGGTAATGGCGAGCGAATCCTGTCCGGCACTAGTCCGCAACGAGCGTCGGAGCCTTGTCGTGGCCGCGGATGGTTTCATGACAATGTGGCACGGGTTTTGGGAGCGCACCCAGGTTGCGGAGACGTGATGCAGTCACCAGATCTCTTTTTGCCACACTCCTTCCTTTCCTGCTTCCTCTAAATCCTCCGTGCCGCCTCGCCGAGAGCGCCCTCTGTTTCGCCTATCCAGCTTTGCCCGGCCAGAAACACCCGGCATCGAGCGATCCCGGGAGAAGCCGCCCTATGGATCAGGCGATCTCGCCCGCCGTCAGCTCATGTTGGACGTGCTTGAAGCGGAAACGCAGTTGCGACGGGACTTTGCCGCGTAAGTGCCTCTGACCCTATCACTAACCGCGGCAAAGTCAATTTTCCCGCAGTCCTTCATTCCCCCGGCTTCTAGGTTGCGATGCTGACACTGGGGCTTCTTAGACTGCCAGGCGTGTGTATCGAATAATGTCGCTTGCGGTGGGTATGGAGTGCGGCCCAAATGGCCATTCGGCCTGCAGCGACAGAAAAAATCACGACACCAAGTCTCGAATAACGATGTCTCCAAAATAAACATGTCGGTTAACGGGCCGGCATTTCATCAGTACCTCCGCGGTAGATTAATCCGGGTCACCACGGACCTCTCGACTGTGGGCCTCCCGGCCGAGGAAAGCTTTTTCATGCAGCACTTCCTACGTACGCATTTGTAATTTGGCATCTATGACCTCGCACTAATTTTGAGCGTGATTTCATGTAGAAAATGTGTCCAGGCTTGGCTTGGCCATCGACTATAATGAGAATGGCTACCGGATGCTGCTGCCAATGGCCATACACGACTCGGCTCTCTTGAACGGAATGCTCGCTGTGGCTTCGTCTCACTACAGCCGGTGGAAAAACGTGCCAGATACGACATCTCACAAGTACCTGCGGGCGTCAATGGCCGGTCTATGCGCCAGGATCTCCCGACCAGACAAGGTGAATGGTCCAATTACGCTGGCGACAATGATGCTTCTGTTGACATTTGAGGTGAGGGCAAATCCCGGCAAGAATCGGAAAGGGGCAGGCGGTCTAATATTGAAATTATAGGTTTTTGCTGGCTCTACTCGCTGGAAGAATCATTACGATGCGATTCAGGGATGGGTCAAGGCCCGGGGCGACTGTTCCGATCTGGATCCATTTCTTAAAGCCTGGGTGTGCATGATCGGAACTCAATGCACAATGAACCTTGGATGTTCACCTATGCCTGAGCTAGATCGTTGGATGGATAATGGGCACGATCATGTCAAAGCGGAAGCGATTGATCCCTTGTTCGGATGCTCCGAGAAACTTCCTCGGCTCATGGTTTGTTCCTCCTTGACTCATGTGCGACCTAACGAAATGCCTAACACCAAAAAATAGTCTTCTGCTGCTGCTCTGTACCTAGCCTCCAGAAACAACGAGCTGCCCCCGGCGGAAATCAAGCACCAAGCCGGCCTCCTCCAAGTCCAGATTCGAGAAACAGAGATAGCTTTGGATTCAAATCCAGATATCAGGGTCATGACCCACGATGGTGATTACGAGTATTCCTCAATCGCCAGCATGAACCAGGAGGAGTTACGATTGCGCATGGTAACGGCTGCCGAAATCTTCCGCCACGCATCTCACATCTACGTCTTCCGAATCTGCAATGGCCCCGAGCAGCCACTGTCACCAGAAATTGCCGCCTCTCTCCGAACAGCCCTTGATCTCTTTCCCCAAGTCCCGGATGCCGTGGGTCCAGGCTCATGCCTTGGGTGGTGCCTGGTGGTTGTTGGTTCCGAGCTGGATTCCGGAGATGATCGAGAGTATATTCGGTCTCGCTGGGATGGTCTGCATCTGACTGGCATTCACAACTCCAAGAATGCGCAGAGAATACTGGAAGCTGTTTGGACACAGCGGGATCTTGCAGCGCAAGGGCTGGCTATTTTGCAACGATGGCAGGATATAATGGAATATTTGGGAGAATCCCAAATTTTACTTTGACATGATTCGACTGAGGAAAGAAGTTATGGAAGTCACGATTGGGCGTTTGGGTGGATTTCGTCAATGATTCTTTTCGATTCTAGCTTTTGAAAAGCACCACCGCACTAGTGTGCATATTAATCAACAAATTATTCATTATTGTCCAAATATCTTCCAAATATTTTCACAGAGCCTAATCTTAATTGCCCGACAATGAACCTGGTTTCGGGCCAACTGTGTAGGCCGAATAAGACTAACATCCCACCTATCGGCGTAGACATAGTATTCAGCAAGAATATTTTTTCAATGTCATTTTTCTAACACATGATGCAATGTTATCTGGATAGGCATTTCCCTAAAAGATGAATGACGCACGTCTTCATCACAAAACTATAAGCGGTGATTGGTTACACCAGACCAGCTGACAAGGGAATGCCTAATACGGTACGTCCCCTGCATATGTGGACAGGTCCATGCGGCCCCGTGTTGGTCGTTAGCGAGATAGACAGACATTTGTCAGCGAATTCCGGAACTCGGAAATCTCGGTGAACTATATTACACGATAAACTACAAGCCAGCCGATCGTTAGCTTCTGGATTGCGCGATTTAGCGCCTTGGCTAGAAGCGCAACTCAAGTTTCGGAAAGTGCGGCGTGTGAATCTATTGGTGGCATAGATTTCTCGATCCATGTTTGTGCAATGCTACCACATCCTCCGCTAGTGACGCAGCCACGAATCGGCGCGATGCAGAGGGACAATCTGAGTTCAGCAACGTTGCAGTTTTGGAAGGTAAATGGCTCACGCAGGGCCGCCGTAGATGGGTTGCGCAATCTAATTTGGACGCGTCAAGACGTCGTGTCACCTGAGACGACTTGTTATCTCATGAATGTGCTCCACTATTGCCAGGTTGGACACCGTTGCCAAGCTATTCAATCGTCGGTGAAGGCCAGGGATGTAACACCCGACCGTGAGCGGCGCAGCATGATCATAGGCGAACCGCGTGTTGCAGCGCAGGGTTGAAATCCATGAGGATTTGAATGAATACCACATGCGTTCCCTTGGCTTTCTCACCAATACAGAGGATCATTTCCTTTCACAATAGATCCAAGCGCCATTACGATGCCTTCCGTATAATTCGGCAACCCACATCCCGTATGCAAAGAGACTCGATTTCTTGCTTGGTTGCATTCGTATTCAAACGGGCCGATGCGGCTGGAGTTGCTGGTATGAGAGTCCTACCACATGTGTCATCTCATCCGCTTAATGGATAAAATTTTAAATTAGCATTCATGTATCAATGTGCGCGAAACCAATGAAAGCAAGTCAGTCAGGTTAGATTTACTAATGAGGCAAGACTTGAAGTATTTTGTTAGCCTCATACGCAGCTGTCCACCGAATATTCTTTAGGTATCCAGCTATTTCAATCGCCAAGCCCTGAGTACAACAATCTGCAGGCCACTGGCCGGTAGCCACAAAGGTTGTCGAAGCGATTCGAGATACAGTATTGGCCATCATAGTTTTGGTGCTGGTGGTTAGCTCTATGCTGTTCTTTTTCACTGTGCACCGCGGTTCATTCCTTGAGAAGTGATGGAAGGCCCAGCACGTCAAGGTGCCTATGAACAAGCACCAGGGGTAGTAGAATGCCTTGCTATCCTCCCAACTTTTGAGGTTGAGCAACCCTTCCCGAAACATTTGCCCAGCGTGCCATGCGGCATGAACCGCTGACTTAGGACGTTCTCGGACCCATTTCCGTATTACTTCCGTGCTCTCTTCACGGTCGTCCGGAGTAACCATGTGCCCAAAGACAGCCTTTGCTCCAGCTGCAATTTGCAGGTTTCGAACGTCCACATTCGCAAAGATGTGAGCAGTGTGGTATAACGCTGACAGCGAAATGGTGTCTTTCTCGGCCTCTGATATGACACGAGTGTCTTGGTGTTGCTCGATCAAATATGCATCATATCGAGACTTCCAAATGTCCAATGCATGCATCATTTTCCGCTGCCACACCGGGAAATGCGACTCTTCCTCCGAGACGGTACCCATGAAGATGGCCTGATTATCAAAATGCACAATGTCGTTGCACATGGACATGAGCCCGTGCAGTAGGATCGCGAGGGAAACTTTGCTGAGTGACTTGAGTTGCAGAACATTAGTGTCTTCTACGAGACATTTGACTATATAATTGAATTTTGGCTGCTCTTCGTTCGTTCGTGCCAGTTGCCTCCATTCGGCCTCATTCCCAGCTTCCCAGAGCTCGGGTGAGCATGGGAGATGGATGTGGATTGATTGGGTTGACATGCTTGGCATAAAAGAAAAACAGGACACATTTTGAGTGTCCCACATGAATACAAATAGAATTAGTCTAGGATCATCTCATCAATACGAATTCGATGCGAGTCAGAAATATTTGGTGCATACCTTTTGTATTGCTCCGCGTAGACGAACGCTATCCAGTCATCCTGATGGCAGGACAGAGAGTCAGGGAGCATTATTCTCGCTTTCACGTGATATCTAGAAAGTCTTCGAATGGCCTGAGCAAGGGCAGTAATTAGCTTGCGCAAATCTAAGGAACCGCATGATCTAAGACGTTTACCTACATTAAAGAGAAGACTGTGAATCAATATCGCATTTTCTCGCTGATATGGGCCAGCCCTATATAGACCATAACACTCCAAAATTAAAAAAGCCTGAAGCGTCTCCAGATCTGGCATAGGAATGCTGATGAGGCCGCTGAGAATATGCGGAACAATGGCGTCGTAAAAGCAGACAGACAGTTGATGGGCTTCTCGTGAACCGTACGTCGCGCCCATGATAATCATTGCTAGTAGTGTCACTGGACTAGCGGTCTTTGGATTGAACGTGGGTGAGTGAATCATTGGGTATTCTGTGTTAAAATGAGCAAAAAATCGATCCAGTTCATCCTGCATCTGTTGGTGGCCGAGATTTGCGCTGTCTTCATCCACTAGTCTTCCATCGGGATGCACAGGACGAATATCGGATATAAGGGCAATGATTTCCCTCCATTTAGAGTGAGATAAGCCCGCTTCTGCGATTTCCAAGCCTTCTAGTTGGTCCGACGCCTCCAAGGCCCCGTGTGATGATTGGTTATATTTGTGTAGGATATGGTCGCCGCTAATTCTTGCAGGAGATGAAACCGACCACGACTCGGGAGAAAGGAACGAATCTGCCGGATCTATACCGCCGCTGTCGGATTCTTTTTCTTGGGATATATTACTTCGCGATTCTACCACAAGATCTGACTCGCCCTCGGGCCATTCGAGATTGCCAAGCACATCCAACGGCTGCGTAACACTCTCACTCAGGCCATCGAAATGTTCCGACTCCAAACTTGACACTTGAAAATGAACCGCATCGAACCCCGGGTCATAATACATGCTATCAAGTTCATGGTTATGAATACTGGGGTCAAATACAATCTCGGGCATTTTTGGCATGAGATCTTGCGCTTTGGTGCCCTCATTTTCGGTCACATTCTGACCTATGGGCATATGCCTGTCCGTTTGGGTAATTGCTGTGTTCTGCATCATTGCAGCTTCCGATCGAATTGAACTTTCTGTAAGAGGGTCCAATAGAGATTGACTTGATTGGCCTGGGCGTTGGCCGTGGAGTCGCCTCTTTTTGGTTCGTAGAATCCCCATCCCATGCCCCCCTGCGAGTCGATCCTTCTGCAAGTGTCGCGCCTTGTGTCGCTCTGTATTTCGAGGAAAAGCACACGATTAGGTAACTAGTTTGCGGTTGAGACGCATAACACACATACCCAGGAGATCAAGGCGCTTAAAGGAAGCATCGCATCGAGGACATGTCCATTTGGTATCCGAATGGTTCAATGCATGTCGCTCCAGGTGCGATGGGCGGCTGAACGACTTTCCACAACCAGGCTTGAGACAAATATGGCGACCTGTGCGAAATCTACCTGTATGAGGGTGGGCGGTTTCTGGGTTACTGTCCATAGCTGATGATACTTCTTGTGAAATTGATGAAGTTCACATCACGATATCAAAGAGGGGTTGGCGGCAAGCAAACTTCTAAACTTTCACTAGTGCTTCAAAATGATGGTTCTTATCCGGCGTCTTAATGTTATCCGAGCTAAAACCACCACAGCCATTTGGAGATGCCCCACGTGAACCGTCGCGCGCCAGAATACAGAAAAAATTGGGTCGGTGAAGAATCAAAGAGAATAAACAAGACGAAAAAGTTGGAATTAGTTTTTTCCTATTTTTTTGCTCGGTTGTGTCATGAACTGGATTTATTGGCACAATTATTTTTCTTTAATAAGAGGGCAAATGTGCGCCGCCCATGTCCCACTCTCCCACTGTCCCACTTTAGATTGTCCCACTCTACGACTCTGTAAGGTTTGGACCACTTATCACAGCATGTACCACTTGATAATTGATGCTAGTACACCTGCTTGTGACAACCCCAGATCATTATATAAATGTGTTGGTTCGTGGAACGAATGCAATTGGAATTGTCACGCAGTCCGGCAGATTAGAGGCTAAACCAGTATAATTTATCCACTTCAATTTTAACCATGGACCCGCACTTCGCCGACACAATCATTATCGGGACAGGTATGGACATGACATTAAGACACGTCCAGCAGCTCACCCGAATGCAGGTGTTGGTGGGCTATCCGCCGCAAAGACGTATCTTGAGATTGAATCTTCAGCCGACATCTTACTCTTGGAAAAGGTACAAGAGTTCCTTGCTATTTCAAGATATTGACTAACTCACTTGGAAATAGCGCGCAACACTTGGTGGTGTTTGGGCGGATGAAAACTGCTATGATGGTCTTAAAACAAATAATTTGTTGGGAACGTATGAGTTTACCGACTTTCCTATGGATAAAAAATACGGAGTCAAAATGGGCGATCACATACCTGGTTTCGTGCTCCACAAGTATTTGACCGACTTTGCCCTGCACTTTGACATATTTCGACTTATCAAGTTTGACACGCATGTCCACAAGATTGAAAAAACAAAGGATGGGTGGAACATTGCCACTACTCAAACAAACAATAAAGATGGCACAGATGCATCTGTTATTTACAGATGCAAGAAGCTCATCATGTGCAGTGGCCTAGCTTCTACGCCGAATCCTGTCTCCATTCCAGGCCAGGAGACGTTTGGGAAGCCCATCTTCAACCATGGACAGCTCAAGGAGCAAGGCAGACGTGTGGCCGAGGATCCGTCCATCAAGTCAGTCACCGTTATCGGCGCCTCTAAGACAGGGTACGACACGGTCCAACTCATGGCATCTCATGGGAAAAAGGTTGAGTGGATCATCCGAGAATCGGGAGGCGGTCCAGTATGGATGTCATACCCATGGGTCAAATTGGGACCCTTCCAAATCATGTTGGAACATCTAGCCACCATGAGACTCTTTTCTTGGTTCAGCCCTTGTATCTGGGGCAACTTTGATGGGTTCAGTTGGATTCGAGGGCTGCTTCACGGAACCTGGCTGGGCAGACGATTAGTTCATGGTTTATGGGAGAAGATTCGATCGGATACAATTCAGCGGAACAATTATCGAAACAACCCGATACTGTCGCCGCTGGAACCGTATGAAAGGTACATCCTCATATTACTTTCACCCCCAAATAATTAGATGCTAATTATTCCCAGCCTCTTCTGGTCAGCGAGGGTGGGAATTCTCAATTACCCTGGAGACTTTCACGACTACCTGCTCTCCGGTCAGGTGAAAATCACCAGAAAAGATATTAAATGTCTCTCAGATAAAGGCACGGTGCATCTCAGCGATGGAAACAAATTTCAGACTGATGCACTCATCGCAATTACTGGATGGAATCTTGTACCAACAGTGCAATATCTCCCGAAGGGCATAGAATCTGGGCTCGGAATTCCTTGCAATACCATGAGCGAAACGGAAGAATATTTCTGGGAAACCCTGGACATGGAAGCTGACAAGGAGATTCTGTCTCGTTTTCCATATCTCGCCCAACCCCCAAAGCAAGTGATTCCTTACAAGCAGAAGGTTTCACCATATCGACTCTACAGGGGAATGGTATCGCCGGCGCTAACTGTGCGAAATGATCGATCCATCGTGTTCATGAAGATGGTACACAGCACCAGCAATATGATTATCGCAGAAACTCAGGCGCTCTGGGCTTACGCGTATCTCAATAACAAGTTGGACATCAACAAGGGCCAGGTATTTCGCCAAACAGCTTTGATGAGTCGCTATGGCAAATGGCGATACCCTTGCGGGTTTTCTGCATGGTACCCCGAGTTTGTGTACGACGCGATTCCCTATGCAGATATGTTGTTGAAGGACTTGGGAGTCCAAAATAAGAGAAAGAAAACCTGGACAAAGGAGATTTTCCAGGGCTACACAATCCAAGACTATAAGGGCATCAACCGAGAATGGATCAAGGTTCATCAATAAGATGCGATTAGCAGTGCTGATGTTTTCTGTTTCACATTCTACCAAACTTATATTTATCATCTATGATATTTCATCATTAGCATAGATGGAATGCTATTAAATTACTGAATATTGGCAGGCTCAATATTGTGTGCATGAGGTATTTTGAAGCCTGTTGCAGCCTTTCTTTCTTTTCTTTTCTTTTTTTGAACTCTATCAGTGATCTAGTTTTTGACAACACAGTCCATATTGCTTCCACCTCCTTACTCAAATATAGCACGATGGCAAGTCGGGCTCAGTTGTTGGCTGGTATCGTTTTAAAATGTCTTCGGACTGAATTACTAGATGATTCTTACCGCATACTGTAATGTTAAGATTGAATACTCTAAGGAGGCTTTATAATCACTAATAATAGACAACCCAATTGACACGTCACAGTCTTGAGACTTTGCGATGTGCGTAAAAGTCAAGTATAATGCATATTGATAAAGATCAAACATTACCTATCGAAAGACCTATGTTGTTAAAATCCCATTAATCAACTGATTTTTGGCCAGAGTAGCTAAAACGCTGCCCTTCCTCTCCTTTGCTAGAAGGATGTCAAAACTAGATTCTGATCCAACAAGCATCCGTCTTCCAAATCGTTTGGAGGTCTGGCTTGGAAGAGAGTTTCATTTGGCTGTGGTTCTGTTACGTGTGCATGTGCCGCATTGCAGTAGGCTTTAGCTTTCTGTCAATCGGATGCGTGGGTTTCCAGGTGCTGCTCTAATTGCTTCAATTTAGGAAACCTCTCCCAGCATCCTGGAAATTTACGTGGGAAGATATTTCCAGGCATGGGAACGAACTATTCGGCCAACTCGGATGGGCTGTCCACTCCAGGCATGTAATTTATAGGTGATGTGGCCTGTTTAGGAAGTTCAGCTTTTGGATGAGGAGCAAACGGATTTCTTTCCGCGCCATGTGACACCTCAGCTCTGCCCCTCTTCCGAGGAGGGCTTCCAGCTCGACTTCTAGATTTGGGTGAACCCAGGAAATCTTTCATATCAGAGTCTGCATCATCCTCTCCGGTTGATCTCTTGTTCGCCTCTCTATATTCGCGCAAGACACTCAAGGGCGGATCACGCACAGCTGGCTCATCATCGGCCGGCAAATTGAGCTCCACAAGGCCATAAAAATATCTCAGGCTTTCTGGATACATTTGATAAGCGGCTTGCCATATTTCATTGTGTTTTTGCTGTGAGTGTTTTTCCACGCTGTAGGTGTCCACTGCGCCGCCGTGTAGTGCGTTATTCAGATTCGATTTGTGTGAACTTTCCCGGAGTGAGGAATATTGCTCCATAATGAATTCTTTTGATCTTTGTTGCACCCAATCTCGCAAATTTCTGTATGTTGAAGATAACATCCTTTTTTCCGCCTGATTCATGGCCAAATCAAAAGCCCTCGACTCGCAAACACAAAGTGTAGCAGCAGGAGCATGACATATAGCACAGTCAGGATGTATCCCGTGCTTCTTGCCCTTTTGCTGTTGATACTCAAGAAACTTTTGAAGAATTGGATCCTCTGTAGGCGATGAGGATGAACCAAGGATATTGGGAATGAATCCCCATTCAAAAAGTCGTCGCTCTTCTTCTCTGACCGACAATAACATATCATCGTCAATAAAATCAGACGAGGGGTCGCCATAAGACCCAGCCTCTTCAATGGGAAGAATTGAAGGGGCAGAGAATACACGTAAAGACTGGAGAAGCGTAGCGGATTCTGTGAGTGAATATGGGTCATCTGTTATGGGGGACTGTTTGTATCCTTCAGGAAATTGTCGGATATAGTTTCGTAAACCTCCCCAGGCAGCGTATCGAGATATTCCTTGGTTCTCAAGGGATACTGATGCCATGCTTATTGAGTCATCAAACATCATTGGCTCGTGTCTGTCCGGGTCATTCTTGACTGTACTCCTGCTGTCTGCTCTTGATGTGGCTTGGCTGTTCGTTTCATCATCAGATTCATTATTAAACCCCAGAATATCCTCCTGATAACTCGGCAATGACTTGAGAGCCAAAAATCGCATGTGCCCAACCACGTGCTCCTCGATGCTGCCGTCCACTTCCTCAATACCACAAAGTGGGCAAGATCTAAATAAAGGCCCAATAATTCGGGCATTTCTGTTTGCTAGGACTGCGAGCTGAGCATCGTTGAATTTGCCCGGGTGGTCATGTTTCATATGGTTGATGTAATCCTCTCTTGTTGTGCTCGCAAATTCGTTGTGTGATTTTGATGTACAGCGCCATCGCATAGCATGTTCCCGCATGTGTTTAAGCCAGACATCACTGTGACTGAATAGCTGTTCAGGTGAGTGGCAATTCTCAAACAAACAGACGTATGGGTCAAGGTCATTTTTTACGTGCAACCTGTGAATGAATGTTAGCATTTCCATGTTCGGGGAGAGGCCACTTGGACACGTGGTGTCCGATTGTCTAAAATATAATGGGGTGTCACATACTTCCATTTCTTTTCATCCACAGCATCGCGAACAGGCAGGGTGTAGAAGC
Organism: Calonectria crousiana; assembly: GCA_013406985.1. Classification (NCBI taxonomy): domain Eukaryota; kingdom Fungi; phylum Ascomycota; class Sordariomycetes; order Hypocreales; family Nectriaceae; genus Calonectria; species Calonectria crousiana. The sequence continues at coordinate 861,740 of VTGD01000002.1, read as the reverse complement.
AAAATGGACAGGTCACCTCTCCTATTGCGTCAAGAGATTTATTCCACTCCTTCTCCAACGTTATCTTGTTGTTCAACTCATTGACTGTGATTGCTTGTTGGTGAACAGATGGCACTTCACCATGTTCTTTATAACCAGGGATCTTTTCTAGAAATTCTCTGTGCTGCTGCTCTTTTTGTTTCTTTAATCTATTGTATTTGCGCAATAGGATTCCACAAGGAGGAGGAGGGAAGCTAAGCTCATCATGACTAGTTAATGCAACTGTCTTAGATACCGAGATCACAGATGGATTTGAGGCCTTGTGGAAGCTTTCGGGATTTAGAGTCGTTGCTGTATGTGCAACCGACTGCGCACTGCGTTGAGGAGCAACTATGATGGGTTCCTCCTTGACGGGTTCTTGAGTTAGGTGTATTGTGGGTTTAGGTTTGGGTGGCAATATTATTGGTTCTTTAGGAATCGTTCGGGGCTGGATTGGAATCTTGCCGTAGCGCTCTTTTCTGTAGAGAAGTCTTTTACGACGTAGAACCATGGTGTTGGCGAGACGTTGTTGGATGCTTTCGCTGGTTCCGGGAAATTGATCGCGAATGTGTTTGGCAAACAAGCCCTGCAAAAAGTATTCTGCATCATTTCCTTCATCGTCTCGTATCGTAAAAGAGTTCGCCGCCTTAGTATTTTGAGAGTCTTTGCCGGCTCTGCGAATGGTGTTTGATAGTTTATGGAGCAGAGTTATGTCATTCGCTAACCCTCCAAGGGCTTCGCCAACCTCTTTTGATATGCTTTCCGACCCATCATCGGTGGGGTTTGAACTCGTTGAATGAAGAACACTTGAGGCTGGGGATGGATCGTGGTCAGCGAAAATGGCTCACGCATTGTTGAATTGATCTCTTGTAAACAAACACCACTCACAATTTTGAATCTTGCCATTCAGTGCCTGTAATAAAGCGATTACGGTGTTTTGAACATCAGGCGCTTCCCGCAGCCGGTGGTCCAAGGAGCTTCGGGCAGCACCAAAAACGCGGATGTTAGCAATCCACAAAGAAAACCTCGCAATTTGATCCTCAACAAGTGATAATTCGCGGTAATTAATAAGGGCTGCCTTGTCCAGGCAGGTCTGAAAGGACTCGATACACGAGCGAACAGACTCGGCAACTGTCGGGGCGGTTCGCTCCCGCTTCTCATTGGCGATGGTCGCCATCCCGTCGCCAACTTGGACAAACTGCCGCCACGCCTCCAGAGTGCTGCGAGTCCTTCAGAAGAAGTGGGGGGGATATGATAATTGCCTCATAATCCAGGCAAAGCAAACGATTCACCAATCGTGTCGCGACAGGCGCACCCCACATGTCAGCAAGGCCTCAGCTCCTGCATCGCTCAATTCTCGCGTCACAGCCTGATGCTCAAGTCACACACGGCGCAGCCAGGCACGATGAGCCGGCAATAACGTCCAAACGCCCTAACGCCCCGGGCCTATTCCAGGACAAGAGGCGAGGATTGAGAAACCGTCACAATGGCCTCAACCCCGGCTCTAGACACGATCCACTCCCTCCGAACCACCTACAAAGCGATCCACCGCATCGCCATTTCGATGTGGACTAGCGAAAGTGATGGCGCGCTCCGGGATTTTTATGCCAGTCTTATGGCCTATTTTGCCATAATTTATGACCACATAAGCCGTGTTAGCAGCAGTGGTGCGGCTGCGCATGACAAGAAACTCCTCTCCGTCTTGTTCACTACTACTCACCCTATATTCACACCTTACTTTCTGAATCTGTCTACAAGTGCTAGAGTGCGCGAGTTGGGCCAAATTCAACACAAAATCCAGAGCATCAAGGATAATGACGCGAGGATTGAGGTTGTTCGATCCTGTTTGGACTTTGGAGTGACCTCAAAGCAGCGCGAGAAGTTTGTGAAATCATTGGCAGCATGCGAAGATGCCCTCAGGACCCGATATCCAGAAGATCCGTCCCAATGGGCCGCAGAAGATTGTGTCCCTCAGATCAAGATCAAGGAGCCGTCTTATGCAGTATGGAGTGCCGCGCAGTCAATTTTCAAAGCTCTTGTGGCATGCAAAAACTGCTCGTGCACACCCACGCACGACTTTGGCGCCTTGCTCTGTCTAGGTACATACCGGAAGCCCGGTAGTGAATCTGGGATGGAAATAGAGGACCTTGTCGACTTCGACATGTTTCTCTCTATGCAACAAGAGTGGCATGAGGTTCACATTCACACGGCCAAGGAGAGCACAGTGAAATTTGATGTCAATGAGGCGGGGCAGTCTCGGGGAAAGGGAAGGGGTTCTAGCATCAATATAATGAAGGTAAAAAGACTCTGTGAACCAATGGCAAGGATCAAGACCATGGCGGCCTATCGTTTAGAGCTGAAAGTCGCCCGAGATCAACTTTTCAAGCTACAATCAGAAAGGAGCAGTTCTCTCATCGACAAATCCAAAAGGCCTGTTTCCTTGGAGCAGTTTCTCAGAGATAAATCAGGTTCATTTACAGAGAGAACAAGAAGAATCTTAGCAGTGATTCTTAGTTCTGCCGTCTTCCATCTGCACGACACGCCATGGCTGCAACCTACTTGGAATTCGTCAAACGTATTATTCCTTCGCACAGCCTCGTCTGCCGTCCCTCTTCGGCCATTTATCAGAACCGAACTTTCAATACCAGAAAATAACCATTGTGCTGCCGGTAGGCATGATCAAAGTCCAGCTGTCAATGATCAGGCTGGAACCAATATAGAGGATCTTGACCCTGACGACATGGATCCTGACGACTTACTTAGACACCAATGCCCTATACTTGTCACCCTGGCAGTTATGCTCATGGAGGTGTACTTTGTAACACCCTTCAACATTCTAGCGAAGAGATACGAGGTCGAGCTGGCGCCAGATGTGGAGCCATCAAGTTGCACAAGATATTTAGACGTAAATGTCGTGTTCGAGAGGTGCAGAAATGAAATCCCCGACAATTCGCAGTTTTACTTCGCCGTTGACCACTGCTTGGATCCGAAACTTTGGGAGGATGAGAACGGAAACAAACTTGACAACCAAACTATGAGGACCAGAATCTACCAGGAGGTTGTTCTGCCACTAGAAACTGAATTGGGGCAGGCCTATGGTTCCATTTCAATTGACGACCTTGACAAGTTTGCACAGAAATTGGACTTTTCCAGCTGGGATCAGACCATAAATTCATGGAATCAGCAGACATTTCAAGCGGACGCAGCGGCTTCAATGCATCCCAGTCGAGCGAACAGCGTGTCACCTCAACCTTTGATGACGCGAGATTCTCCAAGTTTCTCTACACCTCAACTAAATGAACGACATTCACAACAATCTTTCAGTAGCGCATCTAGTCTTTTTCACAAAATGTCAGGTCCAAATGACGGGATCAGGCGTTGCCAATCAAGTTCCATAAGACGAAGCCGATCACCAGGCGGACTTGTGGGGGAGGTAATCATATCCGACTGCCTGACTACTGCAAATTCAGAACCCCGAGCTCGGTGGGAATATACGGTTGGGATCCTGTGCGCACTCCCCAAGGAGCTCTTTGCGGTACGTGCGCTGTTTGATACCAAGCACAACAGCCCCATGAACCTCCCAGGAGACAGCAATAGTTATGCGCTGGGAGGTATGAGCAGACACCTTGTCGTTGCGGCTTGCCTCCCAGCCGGAGAATATGGGACAAATGCGGCAGCTGATTCTGCATCAAACATGAAAAGAAGTTTCCCAAATATCAAGTTCTGCCTCTTGGTCGGCATCGGTGGAGGAGCTCCCTCTGAGGAGAATGACATTCGGCTTGGAGATGTCGTTGTGAGTCTACCAACGGCTAGATTCCCTGGTGTGATCCAGTATGACCGTGGCAAGGAAGTTGAAGGCGACACCTTTGAGCTCACAGGGTCACTTCAACCGCCCCCTCGATGTTTGATGACTGCCATTAGCGCTTTGCGATCAAATCCCGATCTTCCTTCCAACCCGCTTCAGCTATACCTCGAACATATCGTCCAACGTGTTCCAGATCATTGCAAGCCAAAATATCAGCATCCTGGACAAGAGCAGGATGAGCTCTTCAGGCACTCATGCTCTGCTTGCCGTAATTACGAGGAATGTGCAAATAGAAACGACCACTTGCGACTCAGACACCACAGGCCTACAGATGATCCGGAAATACACTATGGTCTCATCGCTTCTGGTAATAGAGTAATCAAGGATGCTAGGACCAGGGATAAATGGGCACAGGAATATGGTATTCTGTGCTTCGAAATGGAAGCAGCCGGGGTCATGAACACTTTCCCCTGCCTTGTCATCCGAGGCATTTGCGACTATGCGGACTCTTACAAGCATAAGGTCTGGCAGGAATATGCTGCCGCTACAGCAGCGGCTTATGCAAAGTTGCTACTAGGTGAAGTAGTGCCATCTGATGACGGGTGGGGTGGAATTAAAATGGCGCCATCCGGTTCCTATTTCGATCACGAAGAGCTAGATGAGCCATTACTGAAGCGGCAAAGATTCTAAGATGGAATAGCTCAAAAAAGAAAGGTTGAATCATCTACTCCTAGTGGGGAGTTTTAAAAAAGATATTCCGGTGACCAGCTCTGTAAACGCCGCAAATGACTGTGTTATAACATGAGCGGCAGCCTAATAATGACAGAAGAACAGCAGGCTCTCGAAACAGGTGGCGAGTCATGCGATACCAAGTTGAGAGAATATGAATGCGGCCACTTCGCCAAGTGCAATGACAAGATATCCTAAACATCATAGAAATAAGTTGAAAATAGGTTCAAGGAAATCATGATACTGCAAAGACCCTAATTAATATCGCTATTGGAAATTGGGCATCAGGTGGGTTTAGATTGGAAGGAGGATTGGCTGCTTCCCCTCAACCACCAATTGTGGTTTGCTCATGTCCAAATGTATTTCAAAACAAACGCGTTATTTTACAAATTTGGACGCATGTCATCATTTAGATTAGATCTGGGGCCAATCATGGCCTGTTGCCAAATCGTGTTGTATTGCAGCGTTGCCAGTCTTGGACCCCAAAAGTTAGTGCTCAGCCGCACCCAACCCTCCGTCCAGCTGTCCCCCAAGTTCTATGGGCCAATTCTCCAAGTTAACCCCGACTTGCGCAAAAGATGAGTTCAGCTTATGCTTATATAGCACTTTAGTCAGCATCATACATGTCGTCGCATGAAAGCCGCGCAACAAGTCTTGGTTAGCATGTGGTCAGGCCGGTTGTCAGTATATTCATATGCCAGTTATTCCTGCCTCTGATTTCCATATCCCAATTCAAGCCTGAATCCCACTCTTTTAGTACTCCATATAACCCACTGAATCTGCCACTTTGACTGCTCGGAGAAGACCTTGGGCTAGTCCTCACTATATCTTTATGATTGCTGGGCTATATCTATACTTGATCTTCTAGATACATCTTTGGATTCCGCCTGAAAGCTTTTATGCCGATTCGATTTCTTTTATTTATCCTACTGCACACCAGGCCCGGAAATACTCAAACAGTGCAAAACGATTGGGTTCTCCCTGAGCTCCCAGATGGGTCCTCCAAGGTTACGATTGGGGATGATATGTCTATAACATGGACCTCAAATTTACAGAATTGGTTTGGGACATACTGTTCAGAGTGCGATGATTCAAATGTAGATCTCTGGATTGAATCTGGAGACTATGACAAGCAAATCGGAGGTATGCTGCTCTATTTTAACGCGTTATGAAGAAAGGAAAGTTGCGATACTAAAGAACTGGCTTAGAGGCAATCAATGTTACGAACACGACATCTTATCTATGGCACGTTGACGTCGATTCTGATTTGGTCTCATCTAACAGATCTTGGGTCTTTCGATTTATCAAGAGTGGTGAAACAGACAAGGACCACACTGGGGAGATTGCTTCGCCATTATTTATCATTCGCTCGGACACGAACACAGACTCCGCAACGACCGAGACTTTAGCGACCGCTGGTGCGACGAGTGTAACAGACAGGACGCAGGGTACATCAGCCGCTACATCTACCAACTCGCAAGATATATCTTCAATATCTCCTCACGGTCTCTCGACGGGGGCAAAGGCTGGCATTGGTGTTGGTGCTGCCACTGGTGCTATATCACTCATTATTCTCGGAGTTTTCCTAGCACGGTACTGTCGAACTGGGTCTCTCTCGCAAACTACAGAAGCCCTGAAAGCCCCAGTGGTTTCAGATAATCCAGGCATGTGATACGGAAAACAGTGCCAACACACATGGATCCTCTGCGAGTGTGTGCCTCAGGCACCTGTGGAAGGCATATATAAGCCCATTACTAGGGTAAATAGAGAATGAGAGAAAAACCTTCCTACTACATATCATTGAGACCCCTACTGTTCTGACCCTACCGTATCAGCATGTCGGTTGTATCAAACACTCCTGTCTATACTCAAAACGACAACCAGACTCACGGCATCGTGAGCGAACTGATGACAAACCACATTGTTAGCGAATTACCAGGAAACCATGAGTTCCCAAAACCTGGCGAACTGGGTTCCGTCAAAACGACTCATTAAATTTGGAGATCCAGACCAACAGTGGAAATAATTAGTCAAGAAAATGGACGAATGGTGGGGCGGAATATTATGACAGAAGCGATCACATGTTTGTCTAGCAGTAGCATTTGGCGACTGTTTAAGTAGGGATTTGCTTTATTGGGCTGAACAAGCATTGGGCCACTCTACTATATTATTCAAATCCTTATTTCCCAAAAATAGTTCGATGGGACATGAAGGCTTCTAGATCCTATTGTTCAAATTTCTTGGACATTCTTGATAATCGACTTATCCCAATCCTTGTTCCAGTAGAAATCTTGAATCTTGAAAAAGATGTACAGGACCAAACCCATTATTGAATATCACATGGATGCCACGGTTGTGCGTTGTGGTCTGCCTCACTCACCGAAATTGAGCATATCGCTTGTTCTGTTCCACAGGATGTGCAAACCTTTACAGATCCCTACTTCCTAAATATAAGATAACCCAAACCATGCGATCAATTTGGATCCCAACTCTTTAAAATACTTCGCTGAGGCAATTCAACTTTGGTAGACTGAGCTGATTTACAGGATCACACAATTTTCATGGCCCATCTTTAGCTGAAAGTTCGCAGCTGTAGATGGTTAACAAAGCTGATGAAGTGGGGAGTCACAACTTCTTGCCGCCCATCATTTCCTTTTCACACAAACTACTAAAGATTCACACTGGCTACATGATTGGTCCAGTGGATTAGCTGATAGATCCACGCCTGCACCACCCGATATTTCAAATACAATCTCTGTGACGGGGTGTCGATTCCATCACTCTCTTATTAAATTCCGCAGAGGACCCCTGGGAACTGCCGTAGGCAAGACCGTTGTGGGTAAATGACCACTGTGGGGGGCAATTAATTGTGATTTATGGAGAGGCAGATAAATTTGGCGGGCCCGATACGAGCGTTGACGACGGAAATTATTGATCCTGAGGGTCTTTATGAATGAATATCCAAGGTTTGAGGGACACCGTTCATCCATTATCTCATTCTGAGGCTAGCAATCAAGGCTGGAATGGAATGGAACATATATTCATAGTTTCGTTTTTCAAAATTCTTATATGCTAAAGAACTTTCTTATTGAAGCTGACGATCTTAAACCTTGCTGCTATCACGCTTCTGCCATCTGTCGGTACCCCAGACTGCTTGCATTATGCATAATGCTGCTGGGGATGAAAGGGGTGTGAATTTACCAAGTTAACAGAGTGGGCTCTTTGTGGCAGGGTTGACTAAGACTTGAGATTTAGCACGGATGTTCGTTAAAAGACGGAGTTATTAGATGACTTTTATTCCCTAGATTGCCGCAAGGCAGTACCCACAGCCTAAATAGCAATTGGTTCCCCAATGTTGGCTTTACAGAGCAAGTTCAAACAAACATTTACAAAGCCAGAAGAAATTTAATACTCTATGCAAACGCCTAGCTGTTGCACAGTGTTTTGAGAGTGCTGGAGCTTCAGTGCGATGTTTACAACCCGGATTAAATTGACCCAAAAGGTCTGGAGACAATGTTTTACATTACACCCACAGTTCCGCTCCATCCAAAAACCATTAATGTCTCTCTCGTATTTCATGTACTGAGTCTTTGTACCAGGTGGTTGGAATAAGCAGCTATATACCACACTTGTCTCACAGTTATCACAGAGCCCAAATACATATGAATCAGGGTCCTAGGCACGGGATACGACCACCAAGATGTCCTTTTAAATCACTTAAATATGTAAAAGAAAGTGAAAGTTAGGTCCAGGCTCTCAACTTCCTGAAGTTTAAAGCGGCCACGGAACGCATGTGGGTGACAATTTTTGCAGACGTTTCTGCGGCTGGGATGGCCAAGAACCAAGCGAATTTAATAGAATCTGCTCCAGAGAGTATTAATTTAAATTCTTTATTCTGAGTCTCCTATATTTCTTCGGTTTTCTTTTGTTTTCATGAAATTTGCTGTGCCATGCCCGATTTTCAATGGTCACTTAGATAATTGAGGCGAGCCTCAACCAATTGTGAAACAGCATAATTTCCATGTCGCCAGACAATCAAAAATCAATTCCGGCCATCCGTCAGAGCAAACGAGGGGCAAGACTACCTCAATCCAATGGAGCCCTGGTCTTTGCTACAGCATCGCACGTTGGTAGAAATCTCAGAATTGTTCCTCGGCAATCACAGCCCCATCATTTCGACCAGACCAGCAACTCACAACGGAGATGCTCTAGACACACACCCTTATGTCGACCCACACAGCTCGGTTGTACCGTATACTCTACATTGAGCAAAATGCCTCCTCTCCGCTTAGCCAAGCAGTGTGGACCGCGAATCACGCAGATCCGGATCACCCGTTGCACCAGTGGTTCCTGGTCATGTTGCGGGTATCACGCTAGATTCTATCAAAATAATTGTATGTAGTTTCAAATTACCATTTCCCTTATAGGTATAAATTGTCAAGACTAGATGAGAAATGACAACGATATTGCTTAACATGTCAAAAGATGTGAGCAATTGGTGACTGTTACGGTACTCCACCGGTAAAATTCTTTTCAAGAAAAATAAAACGTGATATTAAGCTTTCAAAAGAAATCGTTATTTTTTTTATGATTGGGTAAGAAAAATGCAAGCGGTAGGTTCGCCGGATGATCCGGGAGCCAAGCCACAGGGATGGCATACAACTAGCGCTTGGCAATAACCTTTGTCGTTTGAACCACCCTTGCCAAGACAAGCGAACTCCGACAAATGCGAGAGTGCGCATATGCGTTACCGATGTATAAACTTTAGGTTGCGGAGCCGCAAAGACGCATAGATCAATTCATCAGGATCCAGTCCATCCAGTTGCGAATCGCGGGTTGCTGGGTCCCATTTCAGGGAGGAGTTTTTCCGGCGAAGCCGATAGTGTATTGACATAAGTTGCTTCTTGACACAGTATTCATTTTAACAAGTTACATTTAATCACCGGATCCAAAGACAGGAGAATTGCTTTCACCATGCCTCTCATCTACGCTCTGCATTGGACTTCATTATTGAGAAATTCAATGGAAAGAATAAAATCGACATGTGCGGTATCTAGTTCAACGTAACTTTTATATAATTCCAACTGAGTTTCTTCGATCCTATTAACACTTCCTAAAACGGAAGTATTCTATCTCACTTCGTCGTGTATGTATGTTCTTTTGACTCTGCGATCAACGTGGATGTTTCGCGGTTGTCTCATCCCGGACCGCTAGAAGTCCGTATGCCCCACAATACCCTAGCGCGCTAATACATATTCTCACAGCAAACGTTAACCCTATAGTTGGACGAAATTAAGGATCATAAAAATGTCTTCAAGCTCAAAGTAATTGGAATGGCGCTATGCAACATATTCAGGATGGATCAATGCTATTCACATATGTTAAACCCAATATCGAGACTTTAACAATGTCAACGAGAATCCGTATGTAGAGAGGAATAATTCATTCGGACTGTTGATGACGAGACCCATTTGGACGAATCAAGCGAATTGTGAGCGACGAGGAAGGCGATAGCCAAGGGCACCCCAACCATGCCGTATTGAAACCAATTAGAGCCACTAACCGGCCCAATCGATGGCTTGCCTATGATGACATTTTGGGTCGTGTTGGCTTCGGGCCAAAATTCGGCCTCTTCGCTAATATTGAGTTTAGAGGAGAGGCGCGATCGGCGTTGACGTTGAAGGAGCGACGCCGTTACGCAACAGTTGCGGCGGCGAGGTCGGCTCATGGATTGGTTAGTCAATTGTAAACAAGTTAGCAATGGAAATTGCTTCACAAGCTCGCCAGCCAATCGAACTACCCGCATACGCTGCCACGCCCAGCCACGTAATCTGCCATGCTGGGAGCACACCGAAAGTTAATTTTTGGCGACGAAGGTATTCAGTATGGGCGCGAGAGATTCGACACTGTGCGGACCCCCAGCTTGTGCATGAGATCTTATGCACGTGTCGCGGGTTTCCTGTCAATTGGAACTTGGCTGGTGGGTTGTGGAGGAGAGATCTACGGGGTATTTCCCCTTTTGATCCTGCGGGTCGGCCCGGGGGTTGGCTGGATGCTACGGTCCCCTTTCAATCCTTCGGCAAAGTACAGCAGCCAAGAACTTTTGCTAGATCAGGCTGCGATGGATCTATAGATCACATTCTGGTAGACAAATCCACCGCGGGTTACCTGAATCCTCTAGATGGCACCTTGGATCCTTCGGACCGACCGAATGCTGAATTTTTGCCACCCGTTGCGACTCCCCGAGCATAGGGACACCCCCGGTATTCCCGCCTTACTGCCAATCGGCAAGTCTCTTCTGTGAGAATCTTCCACCCACATTCTGGAATCCTTCCATCGCTACTCGCTCGGCCGTTTCTCTTCCGTTGCAGTCTCGGCATTATCTTCGCGTTCCGACGGCATTTGGGTGCGGCACCGCGTCTTGCACGCATTGCTGGCCAGCTTACAGGTCAATTTGACGGCTGATCCACTGTACCGCGCAGGGCTCTTCGGACCCGTTGCGTGCTGCAGTAATTGCCGCAATAGCGATTATTGACCAGCCTTTTCCCCGTGGCACAGCGCTTCAACACAGTCGTCACAATAAAGACAGCTTTCACATGTTGAAGAACGGTGTGGAGACGCCATGCTGGCCGGAAGTGATTGTAATAAAAGTCTCACCAGGATATGTTGTAACCTAGAAGATTGCTTAACAAGTTGTAGTGATGCAGCGGAATATTTTTGGGCAGTTGCAGCCGAAGATTGAGCGGATTCCACTATTCTTCAGACAGTACCAGTACCTTCTATTTCGTATATCGAGACCCATTTATGAGAAGAGTCAAGGTGATTTTGATAGGAATTGGGAAATCGTGCACGTGAGAGCAGAAAAAATTGATTTCTTAAAACATCTCTATTGATTAACTATGACCTGATTCCTTTCAAACTACCCCAATTGCCTAGTACGTACGTATGTATGTCATTGCTCCATCACCAAAAAGCTTATTTAAATTTACCCAACCAGGAGGCTTTTTCGTAAAAATTGCCACCTGCGGCTACGCCACGGAGACAAATATCGCATTGAAACTTTATCCTCCACCACCAAGGTGGGGGTTCTATCTGATAAGTTACATGTTTGCGTGAATGTCAATTCCGTATCAACTGACGAAGGTTTTTACCATGGTAATTAATCTGAACCGGTTTTTTTTGTTTTTGAGATTTGATCATTCTAATATCGAGTGTAGAGTAAGTCATGGTTGCAAAGGTCGGAAAAGATACCGGGATCAACAGACTTTCCGCAAGGTACTCCACATATTTCTTTCACCAGCTAGTAGGACCTGCCTAGTAGAAGCCTCTGACCAATTTTTACTTTGGAAGTGTTTGAATGAAATTGTATACTCGAAAATTTAGTAATAGGTAATCTATATACTATTGACAATTCTATTTATCCTTTTAAAACCCTCGAGGGGCTAAATATGTTCATAGTTTACGAGATGAAAGTAAATGTACAGCCTCAAGACCACAAAAAATGATCTCGGTGCGGATCCACCTTTCTATCATGCACCCTCACATTTAAGCAATGGGCGCATAGAAGCTGAACAATCCGTTGGGATCGTACTTCTTCTTCAGGGCCTGCAGCTTGGTCTGTCTCCACTCCTCACTGCCGTACCAGCCTGTGGGGCCCTCGTTGCCGTTGGCGTAGTTGACATAGGCAGGAACATAGTCACGACCAGTTCCCTCGTGCAGAATCTGTCGGAGCTTGTTGCCCAGGGCAGCGGCCTTCTCGTCCAGAGCGGCGTCGCCGGGGGTGTACGCGATCAGGGGAGCGGTCAGGACGTTCTGGTTACGGTAGGCAAAGGCGGTGCTTTCGAAGTCGATGGCCGTGACACCCTGGGTGGAGTATCCGTCAAAGGTGTAGAGGGAGCCGTTGAAGGGGGAATCGCCACGGATACCCTCGGCGAAGGCCTCAAAGGCAAGCTTCTGGGCGGTGGTGTTGAAGGTCTGGAGGTAGATGGGGAATCGGGGGTTCATGGCTCCGGTGTTCTGGCAGGGCACGGACTCGGTGGTGACACCGACCCACGTGGAGAGGTCGGTGTAGGTGCCATTGTAAACTTCAGAGGTGAGGGGGCCAAGGGCGTGGAATGGAGCAGTGTAGGAGGAGTCGACAGCACTGACGCCTTCCTGGATGATCAAAATTTGAATAACGGGCTGGTGCTAACGGTTAGCGACTAACGCGGAGGGATTATCAGTAGAGAAGTGGGGATTTACGTTGCTGGGATCAACGCTGGGCACGTTCACCCAGTACGACCAGTTGATCACGTCGACGGGCTGAGTGCCGTTCTTGAGCAGGTACTTGTTGGTAGCATCATAGAGCTCCTCAACCTTGGAGCCATTGTAGGTGTGGATCTCGATGGCCCAGTTCTGGTACTCGACATCGTAGACCTTGGAGGTAACCGAGGTGACGATGCCGAAGTTGTGGCCGGCACCCTTGATACCCCACCAGAGCTCAGAGGTAGAGTCGATAGTGGCCAGGGTACCGTTGGCCAGCACAATGTTCATCGACTCGAACTGATCAGCAGCAAGACCGTGGCGGCCCTGAAGCCAGCCGTGACCACCACCCAGGGCAGGGCCAAGGTAGCTGACGCACTCGCAGCAGCCGGTGACTAGTTAGATTGCGTCAGCATGCCCCCAGTTTCGCCTTGATGCTATCATCATATCTGGTTGTAATTAGACTCACCAGTCTGCTTGCCAGAGTCCCACAGGCTGTGAATGACCTGCTTGGACTTGGTTCCACCACCAATGGTAACCGTCTTGCCATCCGCGGCGACCTCGACGCCGGAGAGCTGGCTCAAGTAGATCTCGATACCAGTGGTCATCTTCCCCAAGCTGGAGACACCTCCGTGAGCGCCATTGTAGGCCAAGAAGGGCAAGTTCTTCTTGTTGGCGAATTTCACCTATGCGGAAATGTTAGCGAACCATTGCTGTGCCACTCGGTTGCAGTGTGCAGCGGAACCGAGATACGATATGCGAGCGGAACCGAAACGTCGCGGTCATGTGGCAACTTGATCCTGTGTGGAGAAAACGTGGCATATGGAGATGCACAACATATGTGGTGTAGGAGAGAGGGAAAAAAAAGGGAAACGATCAACAAGGTGTAGGGGGAGAAAAAAGCTTACAATTTCGACAACATCGTTCTCGGTGGTAGGAACAACGACAATGTTGGGCGTGGGCTTGTCCAAGTTGGACCACCGAACAGTGGTGTTTGTGAACTCTTCGGAGCCGGGGTAGTACACCTTGGCGTCGCTGGAGAGGGCCTCGGTAAGGGCCTTGTAGTCGACGTCGCGAGACCAAATCTTGGGAGTCACAGGCAGGCTCTGGCCGGCCGCGGTAGCAGCCCAGGCGGCCACGAGGTTGGCCACTTGAAAACGCATCTTGACTACTCGAGAGGTGGAAATTCAAAACACAGTGGGTGCTAATGGTCTTGCAAGACTACTGCGGGTGGGAGCCAAAACGGGTTTATTAATCCAGCAATAGATCCTGGGCATTTTCCCCTTAACCGCCGCACACCTCCGTCTTGATACCCAGGCCCATATGGTCGTCACCGAAGAAGAGGTGAGCTGAAATTCTTATTCGTTGATTCGCTAAGGTTCGAGATGGGACCTGAGTGGAGGCTGACTATGGTACGATGGCCAAAGGGATCTCGCGGGGGTTCTGCATCGCCTGGCATAGCCTCTTCCGGTTACCCCTATTCGGCATCGGAGAACTAGCCTCTTCGCCTTTAGACCGCTTTCATCATCGTTGTGGGTCAGAGGCACAACAAGGGAACGGCAACGAGCAGGCGCCGTCAGCTTGACTAATCTGCGGATGCTTCGGCCCCCGGGCCGGACCGTAGGATCGAGGGGTGACATTAAAAGGATCGCGCAGTGACATCCAGTGGATCGTGGGGTGCCATCTGGTGGATCGAGGGGGTGGCTTCTGGTGGATGCAGTTTGCTCCGAAGATCGACCTTGGCCCAATCCACAGCAGACCCACGGGCCGGCCCGATGGGTCGAGGGGTGAGATCGAGTGGATCGTTCCTCCGCGCCCTCCGCCATGCAAGTACTCGGTACTCCGCTGTAGTGTGTGACACGTCAATTGGGAATGCCCTCTTTGACTGGACCCCAGGACGATCGGTTCCGCACCAATGACCTTCCATTTTAGTATCACGTTCACCGTTTTGACTTTGTTTCTGATGCACACTCCAGTGTAAATGCCGCAGGCCAGCACCAGGCAACCTTGGCGGGGAGGGCCATCAATGCCGATAGGGAAGTTACAAGGCATTCTTTACGTAATTTAGGGAAGTGGAAGTCGTCCGTCCGCGTCATGAATAGTATCGGTAGTCGGCGATGTTTTGATCCCCGGATGATTATAGCCATCGGGTTTAGTGATTACATCTGATCGGTCGTACGAGAAAACCGGTTTCCTTCCTCTTTGATGGACCTTTTCCTTAACATGGTCCATCGTAAAGGTTTCGGAGCTCAGCGAGTATCTGCCCAGGCAGTGGCTAAGCCATAATCCAGGCTGCCGGGTGCGATATCGGGGTTTTATTATGGCGCAAATATACACTATCCATAACCTTATATAGACATTCCGTATCAATTCACATCTCATCACGCAGGGTTCCTAAAATTTCCTTTTTTTTAATACCATTATTATCCTCATCATTGCCTGCAATGGCGGCTGTTGCACCAACCCCTTACTTTGGAAAGTTTCGCTACCTGGACCGGGGGGCCAAGCCTGAAGGAAGCAAAGAGGCCTATCTGCTCCCCCCTCTGTCCGCCTTTAATGATGTTCGTACACTGCCTCTCACGGACATGAAGTCCTCTCTGGACCTTGGAGACGAGTCCCCATACAAGCTCTCCGTCCACGGCTTCACCGCACGCCGACACCACTCGGCCCTGCATTCGGCCCCATACAGCCGCGCAAGCTGGAACGATGAGAAGCTGCTTCGTGAAATTTACTTCCCCGAAGTGCAGGAATTTGTTCAAAAAGTGACGGGCTGCAAAAAGGTGGTGGTATCCGCAGCAGTGGTTCGCAACCAACTGTACAGCGAAGGCGACCCATCGCCTGCTCCACCCGCAGAGGAAAATGGGGCAACCCCAGACCAGGATCAGGAACCACAGCCATTCCCACCTATCGTTGGAAATACGCCAAAAGATGGCATCTGCCCTGCTCCCAAGGTGCATTGTGACTTGACCCCCAGGGGTGCAAGGTATCACATTCGAAAGTACCACAATATAGTTACTTCGGAAGCCGAGAAAGTAATCGAGGCTGAGAACCGGCTGCTTGAAGCTGGTGTGCAGTGGGATGACCTCAAGGACCATTACCAAGGCAAGAAGGAGGGTGAGGATGGAATCCCTCGTTTCTCTCTTTTCTCCATCTGGCGGCCTTTGACGACCGTCCACCGCGACCCTCTTGCTCTGTCATCTTGTGCCTCCTTCCCTGAATCCGATTATGCTCCTTCTGACCAGCTTGAACCCGTTGACCACAGTATTCCTGCCCACTTGTCGCGCATCATTGATCCTGATGCCCCCAGCCAAGAGGTCAAGGAGGTTACCGCCCACAAGGATAAGGAAACATTCAAATCGCAAGGCTACCTTGCTTATGGACCACGGGACGAGGAGCAAACGTCGCATGCCTGGCACTTTGTTTCAAAGCAAGAACCTACTGACGTCTTGGTAATCCAACTGTTTGACAACGAGTTGGAGGCGCACGCAAGAGCACCAAAGGAAGGATCTGGTGAAAAGTCTGATTTGGGAGTTGGTGGAGTCATCCACAGTGCGTTCGAGTTGGTCGACCAGGACGAAAACGCTGGCGCTCGTCAAAGTATCGAGGTCAGATGTGCAGCATTTTGGTAAAAGTCTCAAAATCCAAATGTAATTGGCTTTTTGGTCTGTATTTAGTCTCGTGTAGATAGATGGGTAGTTCGGATGTGCAGCGATGAATCAATACAATTTCGGCTACCATGACACCTGAATTATTTGAACCTTCACCCTATCTTGGCACAAAGGCCAATGTCGCCAAGGCTCCACCTTACTCGCAATAGCTCAAAGGGGCGTCGACAAATGATATGATACAAGAATCGGGGACAAGGGTGAGAAAACTTAGTTTCAGGTTGGTGAAAATTGAGAAATATTGTGCCAAATATCTTTCAGGAAAATAACAGTCAGTCACACAGACGAAGCATATTGTACTGCTAACGAAATAATGACTTTTTTTCTAAAGGGATGCTCTATATATGTGGTGCCCTCAGCTCGACTGAGCACCAGCTGTCTTTACACCGAAACGTTGACCCAGAATAATAAACTGGGCAACGGTAATGGCGCGGCGGAGTGCCATACCCTCCTGCTTGTTAAAGGCTCCATCCAAAGCTTCCTCTGTGGCTTTCCAGTTCACAAAGCCCAGCTTTTCCACATTTTCCTTTGTGACCAGATGCGTAATCTTTCGGTGCAAAGCTCCACCCGGCCAGAACCTTCTTGGGCCCATGTAAGCCTTCTTACTCATGTTGTAAATTTCGTCGGTGACGTAAGGGCGCACAGCCTCTCGAAGAATATGCTTTTCGCGCCAGGACTTATCCTTGACGTTGTACTTCATCTTGAGACTCGGGGGCACGTTGTTAACGTATTCCGTCAGGTGATGGTCAAGGAAGGGGCAACGGCTTTCAACTTGATTGACCATGTCAACATTGTCACCATTATACCTCAGGATAAAGTGGGGCAAAAAAGACTTGACGAAGAGGTATTGACCAGTGTGGAGGGGGTGCCACTTGTGAATGATGTTATCGCGGACGCGTCCATCGAAGCCCTGAATGAGACTTGTCTCTGGGATAGCTTCTCCGTACGAATCTGTCCAATCTGCGAACGGCAGATTGCCGACTCTTGCGATGGGGCTAGTGACGTAGCTGTTGTTGAACATGCGCCTAGTCGAAGCTGGAACATTCTTGCTGTACTCGCCGAAAATACCGTATGTGCCTTCTTGAATAGCCTTTTCAAGTGCTGGCTTACGGTCGGCCTCAGCAATCTGTAGAGCGGGCCATGAATGATCAATTTCGCTGAGCGAATCGGCCCGGAAGGCATCGTAGCCCGCAAAATGTTCATCAGAGCCCTCTCCTACCACAATGTCAGCGGCTCCACATCGAATAACAGAATGATATTGGCTATTAGGAGGTATGACTTACCAGTAATGACGACTTTGATACCCTGAGCGTGTACGGCTTCTGACAGCGCCAAACGACCCATTCCGTTAAGATCGGGGAGGGGAACCTCGCTGTGCCAAACAGTATCCTCGAAGCGGGCTGCGAGAGCCTCTTCATCCATCTTAACTAGCTGAATATCAACTCCCAGCCATTTAGCCGTGCGCATAGCAACATCTGGCACCTGTTAGCAAAGTGCATTTTTGTGGGTGTTTGCGGGATGGACACACTCGACTCATCTGCACCACTGTCCTCATCAAACTGAACGGTGAAGCATTTCATGTTGGAAGGAATTGAGTTGGTCTCGTTACCCAACTGTGTGCCCTCCTTGATGAGGTGGGCCACCATTCCAGCAACGGATGAAGAATCGATTCCACCACTGAGGTAAATGGCAACGGGAACATCTGCCTTAAGTCGGATTCTAACAGCCTCCAGAAGGCGCTTTCTAACACCCTCGACGATCTCCTCTTCAGATCGTAGGTCATGAGCAAACTAGGAAACATTAGTTGCCATTCAAGATTCGCACAAAGGGGTTGAGCCTTCTTGCCTTATCAGGGAATTCAAGATCCCAGTATGAGTGTTGCTCTTCTTTCTCGTTGGGCCGACATGTCAGATAGTGACCAGGGAGAACCTATAATGTGTCAGGTGAGCCGCATAATCCAACCAATGAGTTAAAATAGACCCACTCTATATACGCCTTTGAAGAAAGTGGTTGAATCAACTCTCCAGCTCTGGTCGCGCAATGATGGAACACACCATTCCGGCTCCAGTCCAAATGAGAGGAAGGACTTAATCTCTGTGGCTACCAACAACTTGCCGTTGACCACTGTGTAGTAGAGCGACTTAATTCCATATCGATCTCTAGCCGCAATAAGTTTCTGGCGTTTTCCATCCCATAGGACAAAGGCAAACTCTCCTCTCAAATGAGACATGAAAGAGAGGCCATAATGCTTGTACAAGGCAATAACAATTTCAGAGTCACTGTTGCCCACGAAATTGAATTCGCTAGACAGCTGCTCACGATAGTGCTCATAATCATACAGCTCACCATTCACAACAGCATGGATATCATCATTCTCATCGTGAAATGGCTGGTTGCCGCTAGGGCTAAGGTCAATGATGGACAATCGAACATGACCAAGACCTGTTGAGAAGATTCGGTTATTCATCCATGTACAAACAGTAACAGGGAGCGAAGATACACACCAACTTTGTGGTCCTCGCTAAACCAACGCCCGCGAGCATCCGGACCGCGGTGGGCAATGGCCTCCAGACTGTTCTCTAATTCGGTTTCCACATGCTGGGCATTGGAGCAGGCCTCTGCATTGTGGCACAGGAACGAACTTAGTCCACACATTATGATCCGAGTCAAGAGGAAAGATGATAAAATTCGACAAGGAAGGCAAATTTGCCTGGTATTCGCTAGTATCGTGGAATGTACTTTATGTTCGGCATAATCTGTGTTACCAGAGCAGGCGCTAGCCGTACCCGATGTCGGGCGGGTTCGGCGGGTTCGGGCGGCACCCGTTAATTCCCTCTCTAGGAAGGACAAAGTTCACGTTCGCGAAAGTATTGAGTAATTGGTATTGGCATGGGAATGGCTGTGGATCATCCATCTCGTTGATGATGATCTGGGTAAGACCTAAGCAAACGGGGCCCGGGATTAAGGTGACAGGGATTGAGATGACAAGGGTAGGGGCGTGCGGTTGCTGTTGCTGCATGCCGCCGGCATACACGAACAGTGGAGATCGCGAGTCATTGCTAAAGCTCCACGATGTCAATTCACCCCGGCACGAATCATGCGTATGCCATGTTTCATTCACCCTACCCCGTTGCAACCGGCCTGCCACGTTCCAGTTTCCTTGTTCGCTCTGCCGTGTCCAACTACCCTGCCGGATCCCCATTCACCCCATCGCATCCCCGTCACTCCGCCATAACCCAGACGCCCTGGCCCCTTTGTACACCGTGTAAAGAAAGGATCCTGGTCACTTCGCCATCTTGCTGATTCGGCTCTGGTATACAGCGTAACACTCTATGCATGTCTCGCAATGCAGCAAAGACTCCACACGATGCGAGGCAGTGCGCCGGTGCTCTCGGGAGACAACGCAGGTAGTGTATACTTGCCGTGCTTATGTGGGGTGTTTGGATCAATTCCCTCCATGGACAGAGTACGACGCACCCGCGTGAAAACGATTGAGTAGGCTGATAAATAGCTATGGGCATCAGAATTGATGCTAATTATTACCCACGTGCTGAGATCTATCAACTTCTCTGCTTCGTGATTAAACAAGCAAAAAAACTCTATCTCAAAATTCAGTCTCCATGGCGGCCCCGTCGATATTACCGTTGTTTGCCTCACACAACGAGATTCGTTCCGACTCTCCAGACAGCGAAACGCGGCCAGCCACGGTCACTGTTCCTTGCACAGGCTTCAGTGGCAAGTTTCTTGCCAGTTGGCTGCTTGAGGAACAAAAAAGCTATCTGGACCTTCTCCAGGCAGCATGGGCAGTTGCCCTTCGGAGTTATACCGGCTCAGATGATGTGCGGTTTAGCAGTCTGAATTCCACAAAGTATGTAGTCCAGGGTAACAAGCCTCTTTGAGTTGCGACTGACGTGTAAACGAAGAAGTTGTTACTGTCATGTTTCGCCTTTACAGCCTGTGCGAAGCCTCTTCGACATACGCCATGTGGAGGTAGACAACGAAAATAGCACAGCTGGTCTGGGAGCCAACTCTGTTGTCTATGTTAATGAAGCACACGAAGATAAATATGATAGCTCAAGACTTGGCCATCTTGGAGAGGTAATTATCTTGTCCCCAAGTAGACATAAGAAATATTCTAACACTAACCTCGATATAGTTTGATCTCGCCGTCTTTTTCTCTCAAGGGACGGAGACAGAATGCCCTGATATTGGGGTTCACCATAACCCCTTGGTCATATCCCCTGATTTGGCTGCCATGATTGCTGCCACAGTGGCCAAGGCAACCGAGGAAATAATTTCCCATGTTGATGGTCTGATTGATGAACTCGACATCTGCAGTGATGCAGACATCAACCGTCTATCCCAATGGAATAGCGTATCAGGTGATGAAATACCTGCCGCGCGATGCGTACACCACGCCATCTTCCAGGAATCTGCGACGCAACCAGAGTCCATTGCTGTGGCAGCCTGGGATGGAGAGCTTACCTATGCAGAGTTGGATAGCCTATCTACGGCACTGTCGGTGCGGCTTCGAGGCCTCGGAGTCGGCCCAGAAGTCTTCGTCCCCCTTATTTTTGACAAATCAAAGTGGGCAGTTATTTCGCTGTTAGGTGTTTTGAAAGCTGGTGGCGCTTATTTCTTTCTCAACCCTTCTCACCCAATAGAGTACAGCCGCGGCTTGTGCTCATCCCTGTGTCCCGAAATTACGGTATGCTCACCAAAATACAATACACTCGCCAAATCCTTCGCCAGCGAGGTCATCACAGTGGGAGATGAGCTCCTGGGCTCATTACCTACCACTGGAAAAAACCCTCAACCAGCTGCAGAAACAAGCACATCAAATGCCATGTACATCACTTTCACCTCTGGAACCACAGGTACGCCGAAGGGTATCATCACCGAGCATGCTGCCTTTTACGCGATGGCCATGGCTAATGGTAAAAACCTTCGCATCACCCCTGAGACGAGGATGTTGCAATTTGCGTCGTACACCTTCGATGTGAGCAATCGTGATATGCTTATCACACTCATGTTTGGTGGTCGCATCTGCATCCCTTCCGAGAGCGACCGTATCAATGACCTCTCTGGGTTTATTAATCGCCACTCCGTCACTTTGGCCAGCTTGACGCCATCCATGGCAAGTACGCTGTCTCCTACCTCATGCCCGAGCATTCAGGGTTTGGTTCTTGGAGGAGAGCCCATGGCAGACAGCCACATCGCTTCTTGGTCTAAGCACGTACGACTATTTAATGCATATGGAGTGAGTGAAAGCGCCGGAATAGCAGCGTTGGCATCCGATATCCAACACGGAGCTTCTCCAGGCAACATAGGTTTTGGATCCGGATCAACTTTGTGGGTCGTCACTATTGACCAGCCTGACAAACTAGCACCCATTGGTGCACTTGGAGAGTTGGTCATTGAAGGTCCATCTGTTGCACGTGGCTACATGGGCGATAAGAAGAAAACCGAGAAGCAGTTCACGTCAAATCCAGAGTTCAAGAAAAGGATCCGTCAACAATTCGGCGAAAATAATCCATGGAAGCGGGCCTTCCATACGGGTGATTTAGTGCGATACAACCTTGACGGGTCGCTGAACTTCTTGGGAAGAAAGGATCATCAAATCAAGATCAACGGACAACGACTTGAACTGCCAGCAATCGAGCATCATATAGGGGCATGCGTGGAAATCGCCGAGTCCGGCTTTGCTCATATAGCAGTCGTCGCCGTTAAGAATGTGGCAAATGGCTCCACCAAGCTTCTCGCCTTTTTGGGAATGGATACGTCCAGGGGACCGGATAGCTCGTCCGAGCTGCTGGCAAAGAATTTGAAGGATAAGGAAGACCTGAAAGCCGCTGTCAAACAACACCTTCTGCAGTACTTGCCCTCGTTCATGGTTCCAGTGGACTTCACCTTCCTGCAGCACATGCCGCTCACGACATCAGGTAAAATCAATCGACTCCTCCTTCAGAAAACAGCTGCGCAAGTGCTTGTTGATGAGCAGAAGAGCAATGCTGATGCATCTAATTCAAACGGCGCCCAAAAAGCAACCACGCCCAAACAGAGACTTCTTGTCGAAGTTTGGGCCGAAATTCTGGGCATCAAAGAGTCAAGCATTACGCTTCAGGACGACTTTTTCAGGCGTGGCGGAGATTCCATTTCAGCAATTAAAATGGCTGCCAGCCTCCGTGAGGCAGGTTTTGTTATCTCGGTGTCCAGTATCTTCAAATTTTCGACTTTGTCGGACATGGCGTTAGTGCTAGCCAAGGACTTGATTTCTTTGCCAGCAGCAACCCCTGAGCCCTTTTCTTTGATAGAAAACCGCCAAGCCATGCTTGAAGCCATTTTGGAAGAACCCAGCATACACGCTGACGACATCGAGGATATCTACCCATGCACGCACATGCAACAAGGTTTAATAGCCTTGACGGCGCAAAACCCCAATTCATATATCGGCAGCTACACCTGGCAGTTGGCTAAAACGCTAGACCCGGAGAGATTCAGAGATGCTTGGAAGGAAGCTTGGCTGCACAACCCAATTTTACGCACCAGAGTCGTGCAAGTGCCGGATGGTATCTTTCAGGTCGTCATGAAGACTGATATGCCGTGGAAAACTGTCACTGATGTCGCGGATGAGAAGGAATTGGTCGAAATCGATATCAACCAAGGCTCTCTTGTCCGGTTTTATCTGAGCAAAGAATCTTTTCGAGTGGATATTCATCATTGCTTGTATGATGAATGGTCTCTTGACCTGATCGTGGCGCAAATTGAGCGTGCATATGCCGGGGAAACACTTCAGACGCAGCCATTCACGCCATTTGTTCAACATCTTCTTCGTGAGCATGGCAATTCCAAGGAGGACTTCTGGCTTCAGCAGTTCTCTGGTCTCGAGGCGGAGCACTTCCCAACCAGTGCTTCCAAGTCAACCAACACGACTGAGAAGGTGGTACTGGAACACACCGTGCAACTTGATGCCGGAATCTCCACCAAGTACACAATCTCGTCCATCTTGCGCCTTGCGTGGGCTATTGTCCTATGGCACCAGACTGGTAGCGAGGACGTAGTGTTTGGAGCCACCGTCAGTGGCCGTAACGCGAACGTTGATGGAATCGATCAACTCAGCGGGCCGACTCTGGCGACACTGCCTGTGCGCATCAGGCTGCCGACAAGCCGGCCGATCCACGAGGGTCTATCACAGGTTCAGGGTCAATTCGTCAACATGATGAACCATGAACAAACCGGATTAACGCGTATCCGACAGGCTGGCAGAGAAGCTGCCGAGGCATGCAACTTCCAGAATTTACTGGTCGTGCAGCCTTACGAACAAAAGTCCACATCTGTCATCTTCGAGACATCATCCAACTCAGCCTCTTCTGAAAACGCAAAGGCTTTTGCTAGCTACCCAATGGTGCTGACATGTCGTCCAGAGGAGAATGGAGTCTCCTTGAGAGCTGCATTTGACCCTGCTTATCTAGCGCCCGACGCCGGACAGAGCATTCTCAAACAGATGTCGCATGTTGTCCGGCAGCTTGTGACTTCCGACTCAATAAGTATCGCAGATGTTTCTCTGGTGCCTCCGGAGGATATGGCCCTGCTAAGGGAGTGGAATCATGTCCTCCCTGAAGGTGTGGACACATGCATCCATGATCGCATCCGACAACTATGCATTGCCCAGCCCGATGCACTTGCTATCCACTCGGCTGACTTGGACCTGACATATGCGCAGCTTGAGAATTATTCCAACGAATTTGCAAAGCATTTGATAAGCTCAGGGGTCAAGCAGGGTGACTTTGTGCCCCTCCTATTGGAGAGATCGCCTTGGGTTCCAGCCATCATGCTAGCGGTCCTGAAGGTTGGCGGTACTTTTGTGCTATTGGACCTTTCGCACCCTATCCAGAGGTTGCGAACCATGTGTTCTATGATTGATGCCAAGGTCGTCGTTACTTTCCAGGAGCACACCGATATTAGTGACAACCTTGAGCTTCCGGTCATCCTCTTTGACCGCCAGGCCCGTGCGCAAAATTTGAATGGATATACAATTGCTTCTGAGCCTGAGCTACCATCTGTGGCCGTATCTTTGGATGCTCCCGCAGGAGTCGTCTTTAGCTCAGGCTCTACTGGATTGCCCAAGGGCATTGTGCTTCCGCACCGTGCTATTGCCACAAGTGCAGCTGTCATGCGTGAACATGGAGGGCTTACCTCCAACAGCCGCGTCTTCCATTTTGCCTCCTTCGCGTTTGACATTAGCATCGGTGAGATACTATTCACCCTTGCAGCAGGAGCATGTGTCTGTGTGCCTCACGAGGATGAGCGAAAGGGAAACCCAGCAAAGGCAGCAGGTGACCTCAAGGTGACCTGGGCGCTTCTTACTCCCTCTGTTATTAACCTTTTCGAGCCATCAGATGTTCCCACTTTGGAAGTCCTGGGATCTGCTGGCGAACCTATGACTCAACACATTATGGATGTTTGGGCTAACACGGTGAAACTGTACGGCATGTATGCACCAGCAGAATGTACCGTCATCTCTCATATCGGGCGAATTTGGCCTGAAACTCACCACACCAACGTTGGCCGAAGCCCTGGAGCGGCTACCTGGGTAACCAACCCATCCGATCACAACCGATTGGTCCCTATTGGAACAATCGGTGAGCTACTCGTGGAAGGTGCCGTGGTTTCGTCCGGGTACCTCAAAGACAAAGAGAAGACAGATGCAGTCTTCATCACCAACCCGTCTTGGCTTTCCGAATTCCGATCCAATTCCGGAAGAATGTATAAAACGGGAGATCTTGTCAAACAACTCCCTGACGGCTCAATTGAGTTTGTCGGAAGAAAGGATGATCAGGTAAAACTGCACGGGCAGAGACTTGAGGTGGGAGAGGTCGAGCATTGCATCACTACTGTATGCGCAGTCGTCAGAACCGCAGCCGTTGAGTGCATCAAAATTACAGAGCAAAACAACCGAGCCTCTCTCGTTGCATTCGTCTGTCCAGAAACCGACGGGGCATGGGGGCAGCCTGTGAGCGATGAATCTGAGGCGGGTGGTTTGAAGTTGGTTGGGCCCCCAACTGATGAGTTTTACTCCACCATCGAATCATTGGAAGCATCTCTCAGGGAACTACTGCCAGCATACATGGTTCCATCATTTTTCGTGCCACTTCTGGATGTTCCTCTGAGCTTGTCAGGCAAAGTCAATCGACGTCTACTCAGGGATCAATCCAAAACCTGGCCGTTGAAGAGATTGGAACAATACCAGTTGCGAAGTAGGACTGTTGTCGCTGAACAAGTTCCGGTCACAGAGCATGACCGGAAGATCCAACAGATCATTGGTCAAGCTCTCAATGTGGACCCGAAATCAATTTCCATGAACAGCAACTTTTTTGGTATTGGTGGAGACTCGATTTCAGCTATGCAGGTCTCCATGTTTGCAAGACGCAAGGGACTGCAACTGAGCGTCGCAGATATCTTCACCCAGCAAATCCTGTCAAAAATAGCTTCAGCTTGCGCTGCAGATAATGCAGATGCCAGCCAAGAACCATCTGGGCCAACCAAGAAGTCTTCGCACCATTGTGAAATTCCCCGTGACAAGCTCCCCAGTCAGGTGCCGCAGGAGATTATCGACAACATGGTGGAAGCCTTACCTGCCACTGAGTTCCAAACGATGACCCTCTACAACTTCTACAGCCGATATCTATGGATCTCACTGCCTGAAGGAGTCAATGAGGAGCAGCTCAAAGATGCATGCGATCAGCTGGTTCAGAAACACTCTAGCCTGCGCAGTGTGTTTTATACAAACGAGGACAAATCGGTCATACAAATCACTTTGCGAAAAATCCCCATTGACTTTGTCCATTATTCAGATATTGAAGACCACGAAAAGTTTTTTGCGGAGGATTCTCTTGCCATGGGGGTACCTGTCAATGGTAACCCAGGATTCCAGGTACAGCTCGTGACTTTGAAGGACTCGAGGATGTATCTGGCTTTGCGGATGCCTCATGCCCTCTTTGATGGGCTTTCCCTAGATACCCTTTGCCAGGATCTGAGTACTGCATACAGCGGAAGCCCGTCTGCACCTTGCGGCCAATTCTCGGACCACATAAGGGAGGTGTGGAACAGAAGAACACCGGAAACCTACGATATCTGGAGAGAGGCTCTGGGAGACGCCCCAATGACCAGCATGAACAGCAAGTTCTTGCGCAACTGGGACGGACTCAACAGAGAGGAGACGGGCGCAGATTCGGAGAAGCCAAGCGTGGTGACAGCAATCGCCGAGACTCTGCCAATCTCTCCTCCGCAGGGCATCACCTTAGCAACATTAGTTAAGCTAGCCTGGGCAATCACACTTTCAAAATTGTTTGCCGCTGACCAGCCAGAAAGCGGAGGCAATGAGGGCTTAAACGATGTTGTTTTCGGCCAGGTCGTGCACGGTCGAGACCTTGGGATCGCCCACGAGGACCGCATTGTCGGACCATGCATCAACATCATCCCTGTGCGAGTCCACTTTCCTCAGGGATCAAACAAGCTTGATCTTCTCAGCCAAGTTCAGCAGCAACACATTAAAACCATGCCCGTTGAGAATCTTGGGCTTGGCGAAATCGGCCGCAATTGCACGTCATGGCAGCCTGGAACCAAATTTGGCGGCTTTGTTCGGTTCCAGAACTTTACCAACAATGACGATTCGACTTGCAGATTTGATGGACACACTTGCGAGACTGGTCTGTACAGTCTTCCAAATCAACCGGCTCGCACAGCCAATATACTTGTGGTCCCTTATGGGTCCACGGTGACCATCACCATGACGATATCCAATCAAGAATTGGATAAGGAGGCTGCGGATTATGTGGTTGGATATTTCAGCGATGTTATTGAAAGCTTGGCAAAGGAAGACGCAGTTTGTGAATATCTTGTGTAATCATTTCATTGTTTTTTCCTTGTTCCTATTAAAAGCGCAGCACACACAAGCGGAGAAAAGTTACAGTATTGTTAAATCATTGTTGCAGTTTCTATTCAACATTTTGCCAATTTATTGAAATTTGATCAGCTAAAGGCCTCTTTTTGGGCAGAATGTATGCACAGTCTGAAGTGTTCTTTACAACAAAGGACTTTACTGACTTCTTGCATCTAGAATCATGGTCTTTTCTATTGTTGAAGTGATGGCTGTATTTACACCCTTTTAAAACATGAGCACATATTTATGCGTTTTATTTTATTAGCCAATATGAGCTAGCTACCTAAGGAGTTTGTCCTTCTCGACCCATTCCAAAATTCTCGCAAAGGCCGTTTCGCCATCGTGGGCCGCATCGATATTCTTCATGCCACTTCCCGGCTCGGGTAGAACAGAATAGGCCGGGTCATTTATATCCATAAATGACCGAGCAAGGATTTCATCCATCTCTGGGTGACCTTGGAAAGTGATCATCTGGTTATTCTTCGACAGGAGAATTTCATTGTCAGGAGATAGACAAGAAAGATGAGGGCCAATATCATCGACAACAATTTTATGGTTTTTGTGTATGTCCTACCAATATTAGCTGATTATTCATTATTTCGGCGTTTTGCAGCACATACGAGCGATTTAGTATTGAAAAATATTTCACCACCGGGTGTCAACGGAAGAGTTGCAATGCCAAACTGGGATAATAATTAGCTTGAGGCATTTTTATTTACACACGGGAATCCTACACAAAGCCTGTTCTTGTATTCCCCCAGCGAGCCCCCGAGGGCCAATGCAATTGCTTGATGACCCCAACAGATGCCCAGGAGTTTGGACTTTGCCGGATGTGTAGTGGCTGCTTTGATGTAATCCAGAGTTTCGATTACCCACGAAGGCTTCTCATCTTGCAAAAGATTAAATGGTCCGCCTGTCAAAATTACCAAATCATATGTGTTCAGATCAGGAAATTCATCGCCATCGATCGGTGCGTGAACTTTGATTTCAGCGTTGGGTCTCAACTTCAGGGCAAGTTTCGAGATATTTTCAATCATTAACTCACCGCCAGCCTCTGCCCTCGAATAATTCTGCAATATAGCAATGCTGAGGCTGGAGAGAGTCATGATGGCGGAGAAAGCTGGGCGGTCCTGTACGTTGAGCTGGGCACTGGTGAATAAGAGGAGATGACAGGCAATTTAATGACAATCGTCGGCCACGGCAGAATGCCCGATGGACCCCCGGCAAACTAGTTTACAGTGGGGATCCAGAGGTCTCCAGCCTGTGGATGTACTGTATACAACGCGCCGGGGCGTGGCTTGGTGCCTAAGACAAGGGTAAGGGCTCAGTAGACATGCTGGGACAGGGGTGGCCTCAGCGAGCACACAACGGCAGGGGGTAAGTATTGTTGACCTGGTGAGGCAAAAAAGGACCTGAATGTTCTTCTTACTCAGCAAGGCAGTGCCAAAGGATATACTGAGGAGCGTCCACCACAGGCGCTAGGCAACTCCCGCTCACACAGATTGCGTTGAGGAATAGTCGCGAGACTAGAGAGAAAAAAAGCCCGCCCCCCTTTGCAGTTTCCGCACGGTTTTGCGGTGCACAACACCTCCAACTCTGGCTTTGAAGGATAAATGAGATTGATTTACACTCCCATTCTCCATTACCTATTTGATCAAGGCCATGGTCAAACGGCCTCAGGGTAAGAAAGCGGATCAACAAGTGGGCAAAAAGAGACCGAGTTACACAAGGTATTCTCCCTGACTGACGAATACGCATTAGCGCCGGATCCAGTGCCCACAAATGCAGCAACAGGTTGCGTAAAGATTTACACAACACAACAGAAACATGGTGGGCAGGAACAGCTCCTCGGAATAGTTGCTATTAGTTTGTCTTTTTTTTTCTTTTCTTTTTTGCTTCCAGCTGAATCTTCTCACACAATTTATTCACGGTCATAGATCACGACAGATGCTCTCGCACATCCCGCTAAAATATTGCTACGCCCGACAATTTTCCGTCGGGGTTTGAGTGGAAGCTATGACGTCACTAACGCATCACCGCCGCAATTTGCAACCTTTTGCGAAGTGGTTATTCCGCAGATCAACATCACACCGAGACACCGAGACACCGAGAAAGCAACCAACGGCCTATCCATCAGATGATTCTTCCTACTTGAATTCACACCTTCAATCACCCAAGTCTGACAAGGCCTTCGTTGGAGAATGGGCATCCCTCTGGTCAGTCTCCCGCCTGGAACGAGGAGCACCTACATCCTTGACCAGCTTGAAGGAGAGGCGATTGAGATACTGGGCGGCCACACCGTGATACGTATTCTTGTATCCAATAGCGAGTCGAACGAGAGGTTCGCCGTCTGCCATGCATCAGCCGCTCGGTCTGATGTCTGCATCGTTTCTCCACAGCCTGAGGCATATAACGCAATCCTCGTGGTAAAGGGCTATCTAAAGGTGTCCGTGGGTGACAAGTGCAGGGAAATGTACCCAGGGGATTTCTTATACGTGCCTCCAGTAAGATATTAACAGTCCATGCTCCTCCAAGTCAGAACACTCATCTGGATACCTCAACCCTGTAGGATACTGCCTACAGTTATCAACCTCTGGCACCGTACAGCGAATTTTTATCAGTCGCCTCACCAGGAAACTTGCTAGACTTTTTTCGAGCAGTTGGAAAAGAATTTAAGGGGATTTTGATCCCAGACAACGACGATGATCACTCACTAAAGATTCCAACCACGGATTCCCACATCTTCAGCCTTGTGCGCAATGCGACACCTCTGGAATCATCTGGCTGGTTGGATACAGACACCGTAGTCCCGGGTTCTCAAGGTCCATATTTCCTGCGGGCGAGTACAGGGCCCTGCTGGGCATTCGGCGGCGTGATATCTCGCCCATTGGTTCGAGCGACCCAATGTGATGGAAAGTTTTCCGTCTCCGTCATGGAGTCATCGTCTGCATACCACATACGACCATTCTTTGATCGATACATAAGCTTTACAAGTGTCGATCATTGCATTTTCGTGATGGAAGGAGAAATCAAGCTAAAATTGAAGGGCGATACTGGCTGGGCCCTCCTAAAAAGCGGTCAAACTGTTTTCGTCTCAGCCAGGCAATTTTTCACTGTGGACATCATTACTAAGTTTGTTCGCCTCGTTGCCTTCACCAACGGAACTGGCATGGATGAGCTCATTCACAGGGCGGGATATGAGTGCAAAACGTCGCTCCTGCCAAACTCGTTTGGTAATTGGGACGGATGGGACGAGGCTCGTCTCAAATCTGCATGTGCAGAAGTAGGAGCGCAGATTGAATAAATTTAATTATTGTATAATTCATGGTTAATCTCCTTGTACAACCATTCGCACGGTCAAAGATTAATAATCAAGGGTTATTAAATCAAAATATTGTCACTGTTGTAGTCAACCTCTTCGTTTTAGTTTATTCGAATATCATTGAACAAGCTGATTTTTATCATGAACTGTCCTAATGGCAACTCCAGTTAGAGCTCGATTGAATGTTATTCATCCACTTCAAGAACAGGTTTCTTTCCACTACATTTTCATTTCTTTACCGCCTCTTATATTGCTTAACGTCTATTAGCCCTTTCCCGTCTCTTCCTACCCTACAGGACCAAGTCAAAGGCTTCATTGCACCATTAGAACTTTACCTTGTACTTCTGCAGATGCCCCCAAAAGCTTTGTTACAGTAGAGCCAGCGAAGGACTGGGCGCTATCCTGCTCGGCCTTGACAATAGCCGAGAACTTGGGAGTTAATAGCTCAAAACGTAAGTCAAACCCAAATCCTTATTTGTGTCGCCTAAATAATTTTTGTATTATTGCAGCAGATGTATTAAAGGAATTCCACTACTTGGTGTTCATGAAATTCACAGCTATGCCGGTCCAGCTAACTTTCTTCAAAGTACCTTGGAAGCAAATCGGGGACCACAGCTTCTCCGTGGCCTCCTGCGTCGAGTATAGCCTCCACGCACACGTATTGAAACTTGGAGGCAAACGCTACTGCTTCTTTCGGTACCAATCTCCGAGTTGAGTGAAAATGATTTGAAGAATGGTATTGATTTGCGTTTAGCGCATTTAACGTTGGAAATCCTCATTTTCAGAGCAATTCTTTGACCCTTTGTTGGCGAGAGTGTAAGTCGGCCGAAAACGCCGGTGAGCCACTATCGACGATGTTTCAGAACTATTACACCTGCGCGAAGGCAGCCACAGGATTTGTCTCATTGCTTCAAGCGAGCCATTTCGCGCATTTTGGGTGACCAGGCAAGACCACACTTCCAGGAATTTGAGACTGTCGCTATCTGCTAATCCCTGTGGAATCTCACAGACGTGCGGTCCCAGCTATGCTAAATTTCAACTTTCATCCTACTCAACTTTACACGCTCAAACACTATGGAGATGGCTGTCCAGAACAAAGTTCTATTAACTAAATGGAAGGATACACTTCGTATACAAGCAAGAGCATGGCTGCTTACTCAACTTGCAGCGATCAGACGAGATGCGATCAGTCGGAAGGGATTGTCTTCTGTCTTTAACGGTGTGGAACTTGACAGCCTAGGAATGACGCTTGTAGATAGTCTAGATTCCCAAGTTAGAACTGAAAGCCGAATTTTCGAGATCTATGATGTAATACCCTGGCCATTTTCGAAAGATTCAACGAGTGAAATGAGCGGGAGCATATATTTCAGACACGCTCAGCTTCAATGGTCTATTGGGGGAGTGGTTTCTGAAAGAATGACGAATAAATTATTGCTTTGTTAGAATTAAGATTGAAAAGCGAAATTTTGGTGTCGTGCAGGGCTGTTTGAGAGTCCCCCTATTGATCTAAAATTGTTAGACTTAGTCAATAATAGCGCGTACATTTGTGATCAAGCATTGTATATCTTCCCAGCGGGATATTTGCTTAATGACACATACCCTTATGGGCTAGTTCCCAGGTTCTGTGCTGGTCCGCTTTGATAGTTCAACTTGTTGGTTCACCGATGGCCCACTATGTGCAGGTTAGATTGAGTTCATAGTATTTGTGTAGGTTTTATGTTAGTCTAGCCAGACTGGGTTTATGAAACTTCATCATATGCGTACATTAGTCTGTGTTTATTTTAGGACTTGATACGGCTTCATCCGCAGAAAACGGTTTATGAAAGTGATTAGAGCGATCCCAACCAGGGACGTGGGGTACATCTGCATATGTCGGCTAGTTGTAGTCATCCACCCCAGACTCGGCATTAGTAATGGCGAGAAAAGTAATTGTTAACCAAAGCTTTCCTCCGGTGGTGAGGGGTACTCCAGCCGTGTGAGCGTCCCTGCAGAGCAGCAAGCTGGCGTTAAGCTGCTCATGGTCGTTCGTCGTCGCATCTTGCATCGGCCCGCTGCGGCAGGTCACAAGCGCCAATCTGGATTGGGTTACATCGGTCGCTCGGACGCGGACCCTGTCTCCGATAGCGGATGAATGGACCCCTCCTTCATAAATTCTGCGATACTCCATGTCGGGGATTGGGTGCATTGAAGACAGATTTCTTTTGAGGGTATCCACGGGTTTGCGGATTGGCCGGGGAAGCAAGGGTAGCTTGTGCAGTTGTTAGTCCGGCTGGCGCAATTCTCTCATGCATGGTATGTTGTACGTGGACGAGGCTGCCCGCTAGCTCGCCGTGCCGTTCATTCTTCACGGGCGCGATGTCTCAGCATGGCTTCACGTTTGTGTCTTCACCTGAAGTCATATATGCCAACGGTCTTCTTGTGCGTGGTTGGATTCGCTGCTCTTACACATCTATTTCACCGCCAATTCCACGCCCTTCGCTTGACACCCACGTTAGGCGCCACAGATTTCGCCATACTTGAGCCACATTGTTAGATCCACAGGCCTGGCCGAACCGGCGCCGCCTCCCCTTCAAAATTCCAAGTCAAAATTCTTGCATAGAGCTTGTTCAGCCAGCCTCCGGTTCCTCTCACACAAACCGTGGCTTTCCCACCTTGTGAATTTGAGACAACAAGGCTAGGAAACAGGCCTAACCTGAGTGCTACACCGACATTGTCCATATCTAAAAATCCATCTTTCCCTCCCCTCCCCGCTCCGTGCCTCTCGCCTGCTTCCATCATCTCCTAGCCGCGGAAAAAAAAACAAGGAGGAAAAAAAAAAAAAGAAACTCCAACGGTCGCAGGGACTAGAATCACAATGTCGGAGCAGCAGCCGCTACTCGGGCCCACTCCTGAGGACGATGGATTTCCTCCAACACCGATAACCGAGATTCTTGATTTCCAACCAAACGATCCGGAAAACCCGCGGAACTGGCCCAATGCCTTCAAGTGGTTGATTGTCCTGCTCCTCGCCTGCATGGCCGGCACAGTGTATGGCGCCCATTCGATAAAATCCTTCCCGCAGCGCTAACATTTGCTCCAAGAACCTTTACTTGCATCTCCGTGGTTCCCATTGCCAACGAAATCATCACCGACCTCAACAATGGCAAGCCTAGCTCCTCCGGCAGCGCCCTGCTGGTCACCATCTGGGAGCTCGGCGAAGCTGCCGGGCCGTTCCTCATCGCCCCCATGTCCGAAGTCTTTGGCCGGTACCCCGTTTTGAACGGCGCGAACCTGGTCTTCATCTCGGCGACCCTCTTTGCCGCCGTTTGCCAGAGCCCCCACCTCTTCATCGCCGCTAGGGCCCTCACGGGACTGGCTGTCGCCGTCAATGTCCTGAACCCCGCCATCATCGGCGACTTGTTCCCGTCCGACCAGCGGGGATCTGCCATGAGCTTGGTCTCTCTGGCTCCGCTGTTTGGCGGCGCCATAGGAGCGTCGGTCGGTGGAGCCGTGGCCGAGAAGTATGGCTGGAGAGTCGTCATCCTCATTGCCGCTGGCTTGGCTACTCTGTGCTCGATCTTGTTGCTCACATGCTTCCGAGAAACTTACAAGACGGCAATTCTCAGCCGGAAGATTGCCGAGTTGCGCAAGAAAGCCGACCAGGACCTTTTCCAGGAGCCAACGCAGAGTCTCTCCGCGGCCTTGCACAAGACGTGGGTTTCCGTGTCTCGGCCCGTCGTAGTCTTGTTGGGCTCCAATGTCCTGCTCGCCATGTCGCTCTTTGGCGGCGTGGCTTTTGCCCACTTCTACCTTTTGTCCGTTACACTGCCGGGCATTGCTGAGAATGTCTACGGACTTTCTCCTGCACAGACGGGCTCATCATTCCTTGCTATGAGTAAGTCTCACATGGCCACATGCTCAGCTGCCACTGACAATCTGCCAGGTTTCGGTTCCCTCATTTCCATTATTATATGCAACAGCACACTGGACAATATTTACAAAAAGCTTCGTGGCTCAAGCGAGGGCTACCCCGAATATCGCCTGCCACTTGCCGTCATTGCTGCATTTTTGCTACCCGTGGCCATATCCCTTTACGGCTGGACTGCTCACTTCCGGCTGCCTCTGTGGGCTTTCCTGGCTGCTTCGGCTACGGTAAATGGGGTCGTCTTGGCAATCATCATTCCCCTCTCGGCGTATGTCGTCGATGCCTGCGGCCTGTATTCTGCTTCCGCCATGACGGGAGTCATCGTCACAAGGTGTCTGATGGGTACATTCCTCCCGCTGGGTGCTGACCCTCTCATCAACTATTTTGGCTATGGCTGGGGTATGAGCGTTTTTGGTGCACTCTCGCTTTTACTGGCCCCAATCCCAATCCTCGTCATGAGATATGGTAGGAAGTGGAGGCTGCAATCGGAGTTTACACGAGGATTCTAGTTTTAACATGAATGGTTTAATGTCAAAAAAGTTCGAGGGAAAGGAAAGCAAGCATCAGGTTTTGGGAAAACGTTTGGTAGTAGAAAAAGCATTTGGATATAGCCTAGACACAGATACATAGGGTGGATTGGGTATTTAGAATAGATCACCGCGCGGATAGACAGCAGCTGGATTAATTATGCATCATATTTTTTTCCACCGAAACGATCAATTAAGCGCTCCCGGTGTCTGGAGTTGAACAGACTTTGCATTTCGCTTAACCGTCTCGTGTGATTGCAAACTTTGCCATCGTTCTCTACTTTCTCATTTTCGTTGAACTCTTGTGAGATAGAGCAAAAGGTCACGGTCTTACACAAGAATAAACTCTTCCTTGCCCCTTTCCATCACAAACCCAGCATCATCTCCCAAAATTTTGTCCCAGAATGCCACAAAACCGGCTCTTTATAAATTGGCGATTTGCCCTTCTCACTTGTCCCTGGCGAACAAGCGCAAGTCTGTTTCTGTCCGTCATGTTGGTACGACCCCATGTAAGCTCTCACATCTTCGGTTCTATATAAACCTTCTCGATTGGTACATGCCATAAAGGCAACATGAATATCCTTGTGCTGGGCTTCCTCCTCGCTGTCAAATATCACAATGCCAAATGCACACCCATCAGATCGCGTAGCGACGCATCCCGCTAGATGCAGGTCTCCACCCTTTGGTACCAAGCGCACCGATGGCGGGTCGTCAAACCCTGCATTCAGGTACTCGGGTACATCGTCCTCTGATTCTTGAAGTTGTTGCGGGTAAATAGAACAGTCGTGTCCATCACAATGATCGCAGCCTCCATCTTCGGTTCCAGGCTCCTTCATGGCGGACTGTCGTGCAGTGCCTTCGCTTTGTTCTCCATTGCTGCTCTCGCCGAGATGATAGCGGTTGACTTTGTCCTCTTCTCCGTCAGCCTCCAAGTTGGATGAACCTGAGATCGCCACATTCTGCTCCCAGCGATCGCTTCCTTTCTTCCGAAACCATGTTTTTTTCTTCTTGATATACGTTCTCGACCTTCAACCAGGGATCACTTCCTACATTTTCGGCGACTATACAGCTCAGCAAACGAGTATGTATGGTAAGGGTAGAACTCGGTAAAATTTGACTACAATCATCGCCATCGCATGTTTGTATCTCAGAAGCCAAGACTTCGGCATCTGGGATAGACGGTTTAATATTCCCACGCTGAAGTAACTTTTAACCGGTCTCATGGCAAAAAGAGCCCCCCCCGTGGGCAAAATCAGACCCCGATGTGAAGGTTAAGACCGAGCTGGAATAAACTTGTCCCATCATCCCGGCCCCCTCCCTCCAATCAGCGTCATCGTCTTGAACGACACAAATGCAGTCAATCCACAAGTATCGCTGGCTAATTGCCCATACTACTTCCACCGCATCGGAAATGGTCTTGGCAAAACGTTAAAAGGTATCTCCGCCTGGAAGTCTTGCAGCTTTTGCTTCGTGGTTGCCCACGCCTTGTTGGTGATCTTGGTGACCACTGTCCTGCATCACCACGTGGATGCCTGGCCCAAATTGAAGGTAGGCGGTGTCAACAAAAGCCACCAGGGCGATTGGTCAAGAAGATTGCACTTCCATTTTGGCGTCCTATTTTGCTGAAAGAAATCACGCACTAGTCCACATGTAAAATTTTCAAAATAAGAAAAAAGTATATAGGTGAAGCACACGTATATGTGCAAGGGCTGCTACGCGTCCATAATAGACCACCGTGTTAATAAAGTGCAGCAAGGCTATTCATGCATCATTTGCTCCTACACACGGAGCTTTTAGCTCAAGTTGGGATATAGATGCAACTCTTCCCATATGATTATTAAACTTCAGCGATGGGAAAGTAGGTAATGTACAATGAATAGTTCCGCAAGCGTGGTCTTTAGCTCAACTACCTCTTGTGATTGAATATAGGCTCCCTAGTGGTACACATAATCTCATTAATTTATTATCACTGTTTATATATTTTATCTATGCCTGAGTCCCTTGCTTACATGATTCTGGATCTCTTGCACTGGAGAATTTGCGCCAAGACGACAAAGAGCCAAGCAAGGGGCGCAAAGCTGGAAGAGCTATGACTATAATTTGTGTTGCAATTTCCGTGGCACCAAGGGCATCTGGGACAGTCAGCAAATCAAAGGACCGAGGATCCAAAGCATGGGCCGGGGAGATATTACAGGTTGTAAGCGAGTATAACCCATTTACGATGAGGACAAATCGAACAACACTAAATATGATGGTCATGATTCCGAGTAGCAATATGCCTGTAAATGCGAGCCTCTCCCTGCCTTGAAGGACCTTGAGTCTTCTAAGCATTCCAAATGGTAAGATAAATACTAAGATTATGTGATTGAGTGGATCAAATCATGAGAGCAGGATTACCAGGAAATCTTACCTAGCAGTTCAGCACAAATACCGATAACCCAGTTAACATAGAATGGTACTTGCTCTGCCCAGCGAGTGCACGAGATGACCTCTGCCCTGATGATATAGAATGTTAACGGTCCAACAACCACACCGTGGCGATTTTTAATAGGGCTTACCAATTGCGGGACACATCAATTCCGCACCAAAAAATGTCGATGAATGCAGATGTGAGAAAAGCACACACAGTATACACCATGACGCCATACATGCATCTTCGTAAATTTCCCTCGGTTATAGGAAACAACTCGTTATAGAACGCTAGAAGACTGAACCGAGGAAAATAAAAACACAGCTCATATACGATGACGGCAGCAAACTTCCACTGCATGGCTTATTAGCGGCGTTGTACAGACAAAAAGCGAGGTGAAACTACCACTTGCCTTGGCAAAACTACTTGTATAATAAGCTGTCCAATCATAAAATCCTTTCGCGAATGTGACTGTATCCCCAACCGCCAGGCCGAGGAAGTTTAGGAGGGCCAAGACGAGGAAGAGCTCAGAGAGCCAAAAGTTCCACATCCGACGCCTTGTGCGAACCGCGAGCCTGGCGGTAACAATGATGACGCAAAGGGTGAACAGGGTCCATTCCGCAGCCTGAAATCAGGTTACCCAGTGCACAGTGGGCGTGGCGGCGATGGCCTGGGAATCAATCTTACCAGAAACCGCTCATACGCCAATTGCATCGTTCTGAGCGGCCAGGGACCCGGTCGCAGAGGCCACGGCGGCCCGTGGGTCTCCTCAACGATTAACGGTCAATCTCAATGCCTGGCCAAGATGTGTCGATACCGGGGGCTGGATTTTGCGTGGTCCGCCGCGCAGTGAGATGAGGTCAACGGCCCCATCTGATTTCACCAGCGGGGTAACGAGACGAGACGAGTCCTGCTACAAAAATAGGGGGTGCGGCGACTGGCGTTTTATAGCTTGACCATCCCAAGACTAGCCGTCACCTCAAAGGCATGATTTGCCCAAGTTGGGAGATGGCGCATCGGCAAAACTCAAAGATTGACAGGACTACCTGAAGGCTCATTTCGCTACAAGCCCCGCGCGCAATGTGCAGCGACAATGGAGATGTTTGAGAAGTGCCTGACGAGCTTCAATTAAGAATCGGGGGATTTTTTTTTTTTTAATTCTTTTTTGTTTCTAAGTGCGGTGTGAAAGAAGCTTCAACGTGGATTGAGACATGGACGAATTCAAAGGGAATTCAGCCATCACCGACTAATGCATCTAGGTGGCATTCGCCTAAGCCTAATTAGCGGCATTGGAATGCTGCGAATCATGAGCCACCAAGGCACGGCTGTCGTTGTTTTCGGCCAAGACGCGTCAAAGGCGTCAACTGGGTTTCCGAAAAATCATTTGATACGAAACCACCACGTTGAGCGTTACACAAAAGACCACTAAGAAACGGTCATGATGAGCCAGGTTGGATGAGACCTGACTAAGAAACAGTGACCAAACACGGTCATGGTCGCGTGAATTGCTCGGACCCCACCCACATCTCCGCTTCACAATTGAACGCGTCGCTCTCAGACAGTTTCACCTCACCCAACGAACATTGAGCAGGCCTGGCATAGCGGCTGATATTGTGCGACCACTCATAATAAGTTGCTGTTTGGAATAGATACTCACCTGAAGGTCCCGACGCCCTGGCCTGCGCGCGTCAGGTGGCATCATTGACGTGCCGCAATCCCGACCAACATATTCGCATTACAGCCACCCAGCTAGCGACCCGAAAAAGGAAAAGGAAAAGAAAAGAAAAATACGGACAAAATGCTTACACACCTTCTCCACCAGCTGTCGCAATTATTCCCCCCGGCGCCTTCATTTACCGAGGACCATCTCCCGGACCTAAAGGGCAGGGTAAGCTTTCCTTTGCCGTGTGGCTAGTCGAGTGTGGCGCTGACTCTGCCCTAGGTTTACCTCGTCACCGGTGCCAACACCGGCGTGGGCAAGGAACTGGCGCGCATTCTGTATTCGAAGAATGCTCGAGTATGGGTTGCCGCGCGCTCAGAAGAGAAGGCGGCAAAGGCCATGGACGACATCAGAGATGCTGTGCCGGAGTCTGCCGGGGAGCTTCTCTTCCTGCACCTCGATCTCGCAGACGTCAAGTCGATTGCGTCCGCAGCCGAGCAGTTCCTCGCTCGAGAGTCCAAGCTGCATGTCCTTTTCAATAATGCCGGCTTGATGGATCCGCCGAGGGGCTCCACCAGCGCTCAAGGCTACGAACTTCAGCTCGGAGTCAACAATATCGGCACCTTCATGCTCACCAAGCTGCTCACTCCGATGCTCATCCAGACCGCAAAGATTGAGGCTCCAGATACTGTTCGTGTCGTGTGGGTGTCGTCCTCTGGGGCAGAGTCGCTCGTGGTTCCGACCGGAGGAGTCGACATGGATGACATAGACAATCGAGTGGAGAAGGTCCCTTTTCACTCTTACTGCCTGAGCAAGGCGGGAAATTATCTGCACGCCGTGGAGATGGCCAAGAGATTGAAAGACGAGGGCATCATCAGCGTTGCCATTAACCCCGGAAACCTCAGATCAGAGCTTTGGAGAACACAAGGGTCCTTGGTCTCCTGGTTCCTGAACACGTTTTTTCTGCACGAGCCTGTTTACGGCGCTTACACGGAGCTTTTCGCCGGCCTTTCGCCAGAAGTCACAATGAGCAAGTCTGGCTCATGGAGTAAGCCTATGCCTATCTGCGACAACTCTGTTGGGTTCACGCTAATGTTGCTTAGTTGGCCCGTGGGGGCGATTTCTTCTCGTTCGCAAAGACTTTTTGCTAGCATCCAAGTCGCGAGAAGAGGGAGGTTATGGAACAGCTCACGAATTTTGGGAATGGACCGAGGCTGAAATTGAAAAACATCTCTAGCCTTGTCTAATAGCCATGGCGAAATTAAGCGCGTCGTGCGCAGTGCTCAATACAGAGTTGGGAGGCTTGAAGCGATATTCAATGCGAGCTAAAGTTTCACGCTAAATTTGCATCGTTCGCAAAACATAACCACTCTCTTGAAGCTTAGATTTTCTTTGACTGTTGAATGAATCCCAGTAGCGTCCGTATCGTTGGGTGGAAGAGTGAACAAATCGCAAAAAATATGAGCTAGAAAATAGGCTCTTTATCGCACCAACTGACGGGAGATCAACAAACCTTGGGACGATAAATCCTCAGCGAGCGAAGCGATATCCTCAGCCACCCTATACGCGAATCACAAGCTACTTCTCCAGAGGATCCGTCGGCAATTTTCCCTAGCACGCGGTAAAAGGTATCTTAGATCGATGGTGCTCGCCCATCCTCCTTCGTAGCTCCTTCGATCCGGTAGCTAGTAGTATCGAAACCCCAAATGAGGTCCTTGGGCAGCGCAATGATGTAAATATCCTTCATTTAAGTGATCCTGGTACTTCAAATGCAATGTATGTAGATGTTTAATCAATTGTTCTGCATCGCCCACTAATATTTATAGCCCAGCGTTGTTTGATATTGATGCAGTGCTGTGTCGTGCGGGCCTGCTGGATCGAGCGACTCCGCCAGTACTACCGTGAAAGCTTCCGCTAGGGGCATGGTCCCAAATTCATGGCTATTACTCGGTTATCTTCTCGCCACCATTTTTTGTGGATAGTCGACGATGACATAGAAACAAGCGCACAATTGAGTTTTGTAAGTGTTAGGTATTTGCGCGCCAAACGGCGAGGCATGCGCTTAGGCCAAACAGAAAAGTTCTCTCCACCGACCGGAACGTTCAACACTACTCCGAGAGACGCCAAGATCAATCAGGCAATGTCTTCACAACTTCTCTTATTTCATCGTGTGATGCGCACCAATGAAGTCATGCTGTGGGAATACCAAGAGACTACCACCGGAGCCGGCTGCTCAAAGCAACAGTCCGCAGGTCATGGGTCTTGCTCAGCAATGGCCTTGTGCGGTAGCTGGGCATACTTGTTCTGCCTTCATAGTCGCCGAGAAAAAGCGGCTTGCTGAGCATAACGAAAGACGCATGGCCTCTGCACGTCACCTGCACGGAGAACCAAGACGTTTCAGCATCACTGCTCGGAAGTCGCATCATCACCCATACTCATTGCGATTGGTCTCATTGGTAATTTTAACCAAATTTCAAGTACAAGAAATCACTTTCTAGATTATATGGATATCATGTTTATTAATATGCCACGTGCATTCCAGTCATGTCTTGTGACAGTCACCAATATCTCCATTGTCCAATTCGTTTCTCCGCTCGATGACACCAAAGGAAAGTGTTGACCAAACTCAAAGATGCGAGTGATGACGCTGGCCAAAATGCCACATAATTCTATTCGGGATCATATTCCATCTATCCGTGTGTAAGTAACTTTTTCAGCTCCGCAAAGCGCACCGGCTTGGGGAGGAAGACGTCGATGCCCGCTGATTCCGCATCACGCTGGGCGTCGGCGCTCGCCAGGCCAGTCAGGGCCATGACTGTCGTTGGCTTCAGATTATGCTGGCTCTCGTAGTCTCGTATTCTTTTCGTCGCTTCAATTCCATTC
Organism: Calonectria crousiana; assembly: GCA_013406985.1. Lineage (NCBI taxonomy): Eukaryota > Fungi > Ascomycota > Sordariomycetes > Hypocreales > Nectriaceae > Calonectria > Calonectria crousiana. The sequence goes on along the minus strand of VTGD01000002.1, from coordinate 819,634 downwards.
ATTATCGGCATGCTAATGTCCATGAGGACAAAGTCGAACCGCCCAAGGCCATCGGGCCTGTTTTGTGAGCTGGCATCGTTGGCCTGCTCAAACTTGTCGACGGCTTCCTTTCCGTTCTCCGCCTCCTGGTACGAGAAGCCGCACTTCTTCATAAACATGACCAGCAGCTGGAGGTTGATTCTGTTGTCGTCGACAAGCAGAACGTGCAGTTTTCGCTTTTGTGTCGGTGCGCCCTGCGGCTTGCTCGGAACCGGGAGGCTCATTCCGGCAGAGAGTGAGGGCGTTTTCGGATCCAGAGGCGGCGGGGACTGGGGCGGGGACAACACTTGCGGATCGGCGAGGTGTGCGGGTGCTTCAGACTGCCTGTAGCGGTGTAATTCGCCTGTCTGTTCAGTCTGAGATCCCATGTGTGCCATCCTGGCCACCTTTGCGGACAGTGTCTCGACTTGAGTTGATGCAGGCAACTGCACTCCATCTCCGGGTTGCTTGGACATGATCTCAACTCTCTTAAAACAGCTGCTCATAACTTTGGCAAATTTTCTTGGTCCGCACCTAAGATTGTGTTAGTTTGAGAAGTGGCAGTAGGAGGCGACATCTTACGGTTGCGGTACGATTTCAATAATGTCTGAAAACTTGGCCAGTATCTTTCGTTGGCTTTGTGAGACCCGCACAGCCTCTTCCACATTCATACAAATTACTACGATGGGCGTTCTTCTGTGTTCGACCCGATCGGAATCCCCAAAGTGCTTTTCTAAAGTTTGCAAAGAAGGAGGCTCGGAACATAGATATAAAGCGGTCCCTTCAGGGTTACCCTGTCTTGTGACCTTTATATTGAACCAATCTGTACAAGTTTCGACCAGTATCTCGTTCAGTTTGCGACATTGCTGGGGAGTACGCAAAGAGTCAGGCCGATCATGCTCATCTAAAAGCACCATTTGGAGGTCCTTGGTCTGCTGAGAAACAGCAAATATAGCATCATCAGGCTGTGGTGATATGGGATCTCTCGCCGGGGTCAACCGAAGGCGCACGTCAACCTCGGTTCCCTTGCCTTGTTGAGATTTGACCTCAAGTGTTCCCCCGAGCGAATCGACGATTTGCTTGACAATGCTCAATCCAAGACCGGTTCCAGGTTGGAAAGAATCTTCCTGACTAAATGGAACGAACAGTCGACTGCGCTGGAATTCCTCCGACATACCCTTGCCAGTGTCGACCACCCGTATTAGCGCATCCACCTTTGACCCATCTGCACTCTCCTGGGCGCGAAGTGAGACAAGGATGAATCCTGAGGATGTGTATTTGAGCGAATTGCCAAAGAGGTTCATGATGATTCTGCGTAGGGCTCCAGGTTGTGTTCTGACCATCCAAGATGCTCTTGGAGAAATGTCCAGCATGACTGAAACCGGAGCCTCGGTCGCATGATCACTGGTTTGTTCGCTACCAGTTGTAGGTGGCTTTGGGTATCCAGTGCCTGGAAGCTTTCTGAATGTATGACCAGCAGCTATTGCGTCAACCACTTCCTCGACAAGGACGCCCAGATCAACGGTGGCTGTCATGTTTAGACTTTCAAACGAATCGGAAGAAAGATTTATGAGCTTATTCTTATTCCCTCCCCGCCTCATGTGCCGGCGCCCAAGTCGGTTGATTTTGCTGTAGTCCAAGACATGATTCAGCGTCTCGAGAAGAGTTTTCCCGCACGTCGTAATTGAATTAATGAGGCCGGACTGGTAAGAATCCGTCGCGGTGTCCCTCAGGAACTCGGCAGCTCCAAGGATTCCATGCAGGGGGCTGCGCAGCTCGTGGCTCATGCTCGCAATAAAAGTCGTCTTCGCAGCTTCATTCTTTTGGGTGTTGATACGACCCACTTCGCTCATAATACTATTTCCAAAAGCTCTGAGGTAGGACAAATCCTCGTCCAAGTTCATCATGCGCCCCGTGACAGAGGTCCACAGAAAACAGCCCCCAGCCAGTCGGTCCTCGGAGTAGTCGAATAGAGGCAAAAATACGACGGACTTGGCTCCCGGGATCTTCTTTAGGAGCTCCTTGTGATCCATTTTCGGTTTCCGGCGTCTTCCTGAGTCATGAGAGGCCTCCCCGGCGGTTCCGGCGAAGCCCGCGGGCTCCCGGTCGCTCGCGCTGTCATCTTCCGAGGAGACCCCAGCCCCTTCTTCGGTGAATGAGAATGCCTTGCCCTTGGGGAATAATGCGTAGTACTTTTCCAGCGTGCCGAGAGACAGAGCCGTGTCTTGCTCAATGTCGGCGCGTGCACGTTCGTCTGCTAGAGAATAAGCTAGAATCTTGCAGGGCCTTGTCGCAGGTGATGTGTCGGAATCAGAGCTATCAACACCGACACCCTCAGATCCGGAAGTGACGGGCAGTGACGCATCTTCTTCATCCGACGATTGGCGTCCGTCTGATCTAATGTCGCGAGTCGCCGGTCTTGTGTTTGCGCCCGTGGTACCAAAAAGTACGACGCCATCGGCCAGCGTTGAGTGGCGCAGGATTTCAGACGCCCGGTGAAACATTCTGGACAGCCCGTCAGACTTTGGCTGGCTGGAGTTCCTTTTCTGCGAAGGCGATCTTGAAGAGGGTCTCGAAGCAGTCCAGTCAGCACTCCTAGATTCTAGATCGCGAAAAAATGAATTGGCTCGCGTGATTGTCCCTCTTCTCGATGACACGGTAATCTCAGGAGGCCGGACCGTAGAAGAAGCTCTTGAAAGTTCGACTTTGACCGGGACCGGGTCATCGCTCAGAGCAGAGCAGCCCTCAATGAAGGCTGCCAATCCGCGGACGATGCGCTCGCCTTTAAACCTGTCAACACGATCCCTTGCCCATTCAAGGTGCTCCATGATGGCCTGGGAGACACTCTGCATAAACTGAAGCTCGTCAACGTCCAAACTGTCCCGTGGTCGAATATCAGACACTGAATATGTGCCGATTTGGTGCCCGTTGCGTGAGACAATGGGCACGCCGGCGTAAAATCGCACTCCAGGCTCCGACTGCACATACGGGCGCGCCTTGAAGCGCGAGTCGAGCCTGCAGTCGGAAACCAGGAGGCCGGTTGTCGAGTAATTCCTGCCATCAGCTTCGCCTACGGTGATTGTGTTGGTGAAGCAGTGCTCGCAAATAGCCTCAGGGCGCGACAAGACTGTGGTTCCCACTACGTAAAAACCCAAACGTTAGTATATTGGCCACGCTAAAGGACACTTGTCGCTCTGCGCATCTCACAACGGCATTTCTGCTGCGCGTCACTGAAGTTGTAGCCACCTGGGCTTTCGGGTTGGTGGGTAAAATGCACGTACACCACAAGTCGCTGTCGGGGTTGTTGCTGCAGGCGGCGTCTCCGTCCAGATCCGCAAGGCGAAGGTTGCGCGTGGCCTCTGCGAGAATGACCTGGGTCGAGGCGTCAATCAGCGACACCATGGCGCGCTTCACATTGAGGCGGAGGACGGCCAGCTGGGCAAAGGCCGTCAGGGCCTTGTCGGTGGACGGCTGCGGCCTGTAGCCCGTGTCCCGGAGGTCGGGCTGGGCGATGCTCTCGACATTGAGGGCGACGTTGAGCGGGGAGCCCCGGGCGACTTGCCAGCTCTGCAAGTACCGCTGCACCTCGCGCTCTCGCTGCGGCTCGTGGGACCTCGACATTGAAAGAAAAAGAGCGGTAAGGTTGCTGAGCCCGCGGCCGATGTGTCTGTCGCGACCATTTTGGCACCTTTTCCCAACGCCCCTCTTTTCCCGTTTGAGCTAGCCTTCGCCCCCTTCTTGCCTGCCATGACTTGTCGATCGCTGAATGTGTCCAGCAGTCGTCCTCGAGCTGCCGGGGGACGCTATTCTAAGACACCGCTCCACTTGGCGGCTTAATGGTTGGCTGGTCATGGGTTGAAAAAACAATAGCGCTGTGGGTCGCGGCTGTCGAAGCAGGGGCGATTTTCTTCTCCCGGCAACTCTCGCGTGTCGATTACATCACGATTCTCGACAATGCCACCTTTTCGGAATGGCATTTCGATGCAGCGACATGAGAGGAAATGGCCCAGATGAAGCGCATCAAATGCATGACAGCGCTGTAAGATCCGACATGGTGGGGTGTCATCTTTCATAGACGGGACGGAAACCGCCGATCAACACATGCCAAGGGATTTTCGGAACACATTTCACAATTTGAAACCCTCCCTGTTTGAGGGGCTAGATCTCACTTAATATTGATCATTTGGAAGACATTTTGTGCTTCTAGAACCAGGTTTGCGGAGCCAAGGCCCCGACACCAATAACGCTAGAGTTTAGTTAGTTGGGCGGCAACTAATGACACTACGCCCAAGCAGGCAGAAGTTAAAGAAGGAGTAAAAGGGTAACAAAAAGAGGGAGGTAGCTGCAAATCAATATGTAACTGCTTAAAATGGCATCATGTAGATTTTGGTTTTTTATTATTTTTGGTTACGAACTGAATGCCGTATCAGCGAAGGGTACAATGGCTAAGGCTACCCTATAACCCAACAACCTTCTACATTGTGAAAATCCGCGAACTGATGGAGGCTTCAAATAGGTGGGAAACTCTCTGTTGATTGTTTTTTTATCGATTGAGGACATTGTTTCAACAAATAAGCTTAGCCACAACACTGATATCCGATCACTACAAAGTTGAGGCCAAGAGAGGTCTGTCTGCTCAGCTCTTACGTCATGAAAGCATTAAACTGTCCGCTCATTGAGGAAAAACCAGCATTGCATGCTTATCCCAATCTGACAACCCCTATAGGCCACCATCTCGGCATGCCGAGTTATTCCGAACTCAACAGCATTTTCCAGCCTCATGTGCACTTTTGCGATGATGCCCAAATAGCGCTTACCCCGCTCCAAGAGACACCAAAACGTGAAAGAATAACCTCAGCATAAATCATGGTCAAACGCCCATTCTGCTTTTTCTATGCCCCAACATGGGATCATCCACCAGGTGGCCAAATCAAGTTGGGTAATGTCATTACCTCAGTCAAGAACCCTCACCGGCCCCTCTTTTGTTCGCCGCCGCCGCCGGAAGACTCCGACATCTCTAGGATTGAACGGACGAGTGTCGAATACATAGTGAAAAAATTTGGCATAGGAAATTTCTCTGTCTTGACCAAATTTCTTGATCTCATTGGGCTTGGTGTCGACGTTGGCGCCAAAATCGACAGAAGGTAGGGGCTGAATCGCTGTCGGCAGTCTAAATCTCATTGATGAAAATAGCTCCGAGGAAAAATTCCGCTTTGAGACCCTCGAGACGATCCACTTCATCCCGACATTGTCCTATATTCAGACTTGCATCGAAAATGACAGAGTCCGCCGTTATCTAAAACTTTCCCGCTATCGCAAGCCCGTCTATGTCATAACGGGCCTCCGGATTGTCACTGGAGCTCAAGCCCATATGAGAACGTCTCGTACAATGAGCAGTACTGTCTCCGTTGGGATTGGCGTAAACCCAGCAGGGAACGGCCCCGGAGTCGACACTAGAATGGGGAATGAAACAGAAATGAAATGGGAAAACAGCGGTGACTTTGTATTCGCGTTTCGCGTAAGCAAGGTCTATGTGGGCGAAGCACAGGGGCAGGTAATTAGCGAAGAGGAGTACCGAAAGGGAGACATGCTTGGTGACAAAGTAGAAAGAATAAGACAGCCGGAGTTGGTTATAATTCGAGTCGAAGAACCAAATCCAGAGTCGGAAGGTTTTGACACGGAGGAATTGATGGAGAATGAAAATGTGGTCAGTTGTGCAATCCCCAGAGATGAAGGTATTGAGGATTGATGGACAGGCAAGAGTTGGAGATGAGATTTCCGTTGCGACAAGGGGATAGTACTCTAGTATTCAATATTATCCAAAATAGCATATTCTGAAAACCCCATGAGTTATCTATAACTTGAGGGTATTCAATATCTCATAATTGATCTGCTCCAATTCCCGACCAAATAAATTATGCCTCTCCAAACTCAATTCGACGTAGTAGTAACCATCCCTGGGTTTATAATCCTGCCCTCTCTCAGCGCATCTTTTTAACAAAGCCTCCATGTGTTCTTTGCGTTTTAGGGCTGACGCTGCATTGGGCGGGAGATGAAGCCGTGCATATTCGAGAAGAAACCCTGAAATACCTGCGATGATTGGTGTCGCATAAGAGGTTCCGGATCGGTTCTCAATACACCCTAAGTTGTTCTGGTCGCAAAGTAACATTGGCCATGCTGACTGGACTGACTCGCCAACCGTTGCGATATTTAGAGCATTGGGTCTTGCTGTTGGACTAAAACGTGAGGCACTGCCGTACGTGTCTGTAGAATGCACACAGACAACATGCGGACTGCTGGCCGGATATGCTCGACCAAGTCGGGCTCCGCTGTTGCTAGCAGCTGCAAATATGAGGATTTTGTTGTTGTGAGCGTTATCAATAGCAGTTTCCAGTTCCTTGAAACCATCGAAATCGGAGGACGGCCACCCGAATGACATTGATATGATGTCAACACTCCATACGTTGGCGGCGTAGTCAATTGCCTGCCTTTGTCAGCGAAGTATCATTCAGATAGTGGAGTAATAATAAGCGTGACTTACGTTGGCGACAACTTTTGCGTCTGGTGTTGAGTTTTGGTCCGCCACTTTGATGACGTAGAGGCCTGCATTTGGAGCGTAGTCAAGAATTAGACACGCAGCGAAAGTGCCATGTCCATTCCTATCTACTACGGCCCTTTTAGACTGGTCGAAGAAATTGTAGGTTTCTTTCAAACTTTCCACGCGAACCTCAATATAATCATGACTCTTATCGATGCCAGTGTCCAGAATTGCTATTTTGACAGGTTGAATGAGAGAGTCTGGAATATGTTTGTTGACAAATTTTTCATAGACTCGTTCATACTCGGATCTCCATCTTTTGTAGCTCTGGACGCTATAGGGAGAAATTTAAAGATACGTGTAAGCTAGCGAAAAGATTTCTCGCGCAATTGGCGATAAGACTCACCTGGACGCATCAAACTTGACGTCCACAACTTCGTCATCAAAGAACTGTGATACCTGCTTATCGATGACGATAGTTGATACATATTCTCTTTTTTGGCTGGGATGAAGGATGCTGGAATAATTTCGCGAATACCGGCACGTAAGATTTTGGAATTCGGAACCCGAATGGTTAACCCCGATTTCGGCGATGCTGGATAGTGGTGATGGAGAAGTCGGTGTGGTACTCGAAGTCTCCATAGTAATGTGAGGGGACTGACTGCCTAGCTTCGGGCTGCTTCTCATCTCGCCCCAGTTTCCAAAGTCTATGTCCCTTGCAAACTTGTCAACGTTTTCTATAGTTATCTGACTGAAGCCATGTGTGAGATGGATTTCTAACGGCTGAACCACGTGCTCGTAGATTTTAGATCGTAGAGTTGCATCATCAAGAGGCTGCCAATTTTCGTCCTCCCACAAAGAGACATCTAGACAGTTATCAATGGTCTTGAGAAGTAAGGAATCCTCGGGGATTTGAGATCGCCACCCTTCCTTGTTCCCTGCGTCGCAGCCATTGAACACCTGATCGACGTCAGCGAGGGTGATTCGGGAGCCAAGTTCATCGAAAAGAGGGACGGCGTGCATCTCGGCTAACGTTTTGAAAGGCTTCACGAAGTAAATCTCCATGAGAACTACCACTAGTGAAATCAATGCCGGGCATCTGTGATCTATTTTTAAGCCATCCGGCTCATCAAAATCACATCCTGAAACTTTGTCGAGTGATGTTTGAAGGAATGGTCGCAAAGGTGTTTTGCTTGTTGTTGTTTGGAAGAATTTGATATTGGCAGATCCCCACCCCGACTGGAGCCATGAGGTCCCATTTAAATGAAGAACAGTGTAGGCCATAATGAGTGAAAGAATTCTTTTAGTCTTTTCTGTGAAGCACTCCTGTCGTTGTTCGAAACATTGAGCAAGAGAAATAGGATGAGCCTCTTTATGAACCCAAAAATTACTCTTCTCAAAACCCATGTCGAAGAGTTCGCCACCATGAAGCCTTAGCAAAAGACACTTCAGGTTGTTTGATTTTGCCTTGGAAATCCATTGGCATAATATTTCAACCTTCCTTTGGGAATCTGAAGCGGCAATTTCGGGATGTGATACTGTTTTCCCGGGTAGATTGAATGATACACTGCGCTCCTTGACTGTTTGAACTCGGACTTCTTGCCAATTCTGTTTCATGGATAGAAATATATCTAGATCAGTTCCACTGGTCGTGTTATTGCTTCGAGTTAGTTTTCGACCGCGACCTCGAGCTGAGCTGCTTTGCAGTTTCTCTCTCGTCTCGAATTCATGCTTTCGGTATGTTCCCAGTTCCAATTTTGCGCTAAAATCATGTTGAATAGGACATGTGCATCCCCTGCAATTGAGAAAGGCCTCAAAAATTGATTGAGCCGTCCTCCAGATGATATGTGAGGGTTCGCGAATATTCAAGGAGGAATATTTGGCTGGAGGCTCTCTGGAAGATGGTTCCGGTTCTTGGCTGACCAAGCGTGATGTGCAGACTCCAATCCCTCGCTCAATAATTTCTCGCTGGCTCTCATCCTCCATAGGCTTCAACCATCTTCTAACAAACTCAAGTTTGGTTTTGTTGCTTTGCTTTCGTATTTCGTCCCAGTGAAGGTTGAGCGTCCTGAGACGGAATTTTGATGTAGCGGCGTAAGAATAGTTTTCTTGGATATTGTTTTCTACGATGAGAGATCCAAGGTGATTCAAAACCTCCTTTGTTAATTGATCGTCGAGTTGAGAAAAGATTTGTTGTGAGTATTTGAGGTGATCTCGTAATAACAAGCAGTGCAATCTCAGGTGACTGTAGAATATCTTGATTTCCCCTTCACTTTCATTCCCATATACGATTTCGGTCATTTCTAGCATAGTATCGGAAGCATCTAGGAGTAACCTGCCGTTTTCACACCGGTCTTCGAGATTTGATGTTGAAGCCATCTCTGGTTTTTGGTTGCACTGGCTAAAGGTTAAATTGTGGTGCGCTTGCTATGGCTCGTCAAGGCCTTTCGGCATAATATAGCACAATAATGGCCATGAAATAACACCGATTATTTTGCCCGCCGATAAGTTGGTGATAGTGAGGTCATGGTTGGAAAGAACTAAGCGTGAGCACAGCATTTTCGAAGTGAGGCTGAGAGCGGGGTAGGCATGGGGCTGCATGATGACAATCATAACAAAGTGATAAGATGCGTTAACATACAGATATCTCAAACTAAAGACATTGAATATTGGATTTTATCTTTAAACCTCTCGCCGATTTTCAACCAGATTCAAAACTTCTTCCGCGCAACTTCACCAAAAGGCGGCCATCAATTCCTTTGGATGTTGTTTTGTTTAAACTTGTTCCTAATTCGTCTATTTACGTATAAAGGTCAATCTGTTAGTGTGATAACATTGATATAACACCTCATGATCCAGTGCGGGGTAGGACAACAACCCAGATTAATTTCCTGTAGACAATGCTCAGCAAGTAGTCTGGATCTGGAACATACCTCGTCTATAACATTTTTCCAAACCAAGACCTGGAATTTTTGCTCTCAGCATGGCGCATGAAGACAAAAGTCTAGACTCAAAGGGGTTCCCTGTTGCCGAACAGGCTAATCAGTGCTTTGAACGGTTTCAACAATGTTTATACAGCGCGTCGAAGATCCACGCCCGGGAGCTATCGAAGGTAGAAGACCAATTTGCCAAATTCTCTACCTGGGCTGCAGGGATCGGTGTATTTGCTCCTGGGAGAGCATCCATGGATCATCGCCTCCGATACGCACCGCAAGTTCAGAGTGTCGTAATCGGTTTGTTAGGGTCGTTGAGTTACCGGATTCGAACATGTAGGTGTTTGCCTCAGTGCCTCAAAAGGTTGACTTTAGAAACTAACCCGAAGGAAAACAGGTACAAATATTCTCACTAATTATTCGGTAATGGATACTCCAAGCCATATGGATCGCTTCATTAAATCTCTTGGGGATATTGCGATTGAAATTAGCCATCTCAACAAGCTTTCAAACACAATACGTAAAGCTGGGAAAGAGGTTCAAATTCTCAAAGCCAGCGATTTCCAGATCAAGGATGACGAAGGAAACGATATAGAGCCGTTTTTATTGGATATATTTGAACACCATATCAAAGATCGTTTTCCCAAGATTGAAGCAACCCTCTTACAAAGACTTGCGCGCGCCATGTTGCTTCGACGAAAAAGAATTTTGTATCGGAGACATAGACAAGGCACGCATGCTATTAAAACTCAAGAAGCGCCGGCTCAGACAAGGGTCACATTCCCATCTGCGCCATCAGAACATCTTCCAGCTAGTAATGGGGTAGCTGATGAGACCATAAGAGCTACCGAAAATACCCCATCGCAAATCAAAAGCGCAACTACATTGGACCCCAAGAAGTTCAAAATGTCTTCCTGTAGCCCATCTGTTATTTCTGCAAGCAGGACCGTGGCTCTGAGTAACCACGAGGATCTCACATTCCCAGCTGCGCCCGGCTTCTCAGCCAAGAAAAAGTATGAACAGCTGAAGAGCCAGGAGTTGGCCGGGCGTTTAAACGAAATCGAGCTTGATCCAGTTGGATCGAACGAGAATTTGAGTTTTGACGAGATTTTGATAAGAGAAATAGGAGATATAACTTGCCCATTTTGCTTTTATGCTCTTCCAGCCCAAGAGGTTTTCGAGGAAAAGAAATGGCAGTGAGTCCTTCTTTAGCCAGAGAATCACGTTGAATTGATTCGAACTGACATTCTTTTCAGAAATCATGTCAAAAACGAACTGGATCCTTACATATGTCTATTTGAAGACTGTGACCAGCCGGATGTGTTATATAGCCACAGCGAAGGCTGGATTAACCATCTACGCGGGCACTGCAAACGCTGGTATTGCTCTTCTCATCGTGAATTCGGTGCATTTTACACTCAAGAAGAATACATAAAACATGCACGAGAAATACATAAGACTAAACTTGGAGACACACAACTTCGAGCTTTTGCAAAGGTCAACACTCGATATGCAGATCAGATATTTCAATCCTGCCCGCTATGTTTCGCAGGTGTGGTCGATGTGAAAGGTCGATTGGAAGATCATATCACAGGACATTTGAGAGATCTAGCTCTCAAATCCCTTCCAACATACCCAGATGACATCTCAGATGACGGTGAAAGCGAGAAGGGAAGCTCTGAAGGCTCACGACCACTTAGTAGGAGTACAACAAAGGATTTCGAAACGTTAATGAAATTTCCTGGATGGGGCACAGAGAAATTCTGGGATGATTGGAAACCACAAATCAAAGAAAGTCATTCGAAGAATTTTCTTGGACAAGCTCATGTGGATTTGGATTTAACTGACAATCAAACCGAGACCAGCAGTCGAATTATTGATAAACTTGGGTTTCATAAATTTCCTGAAAGTAATGAAGATGATTTAAAAATCAAGTCTTTGCTGCAACGAAAAATGGAGGACATGGCGGGACCAACAAACCGAGAAATGACTCCGCCAAATCCGATGTTCAATGAGAACTTTGGTGACCCACCACACGGTGCCACTGAAAACTATGAGACACTGCTGGCATATTTCTCGAAAGAAGCTGAAAGTTCAAAGGATACTGTGGGAGACAATGTTGAATCCATAACCGATGCTAAAAAAGACAGAGCGTTCGGGAGCAGATGGTCCATCTACTATCGCCAGCGACAGGATACATACGGTTCGCTCTCATACAACTAATTGTGCTGTCTCATGACTGCTACTAACGATTTCTCACAGGTCAAATCGAGTATGATTGGCATACCGAAGGCGATGGATTGAAAGATAGCAACCACCGAGCATCCGACAGTGGAGGGATTGGCGATGCTCGAGGCTCTGAAGATCCCACAAATATTTCGAAGCTATCTAAAGGAAAAGCCATTATCAACGAGAAAGATTGGATCGCAGCCGAGGGGCGTCCGAGTAGGTGTCATGAACTTCAGCATCGCGAGTTTACTCTAAATTTTGCCAGGGAGTCCTAGACCTGGAGCATCACGGCAGTATGAAACTATAGAATACGATGAATATGGTAAGAACTTGTAACTGGGGGTGAATTGTTCCCTTTCTCATGTTTATCCAAGATGATGGAGACCCCGAGCTTGCAGCCGCAATAGCTGCTAGTAGACAACACAACTATGGAAATAATACCGGTGAAAGCTCTGTCACCTTTGCCAACAGTGGTTTGTACTCTCGCATTACTTTTGGATAATCTTCATACTGATAGCTGTATTTTTGGTAGCGGCAGATGATTACGAAGAAGAAAATACGCCTGCACTTCCCAAAACGAGTTATATTACGGGTACAGAAGGTGATGAGGAAATGCTTGATCCTCGTAGGTGTGAAGAATATGCCGAAGATGGAACAAATTACTTATCATTTCATAGGATACCGCGTCGAACCCTCTCATAAATTTCAACCTGGAGAAGTATTTCACCACGCTCATCACTATTTCGTGGTGCTGATAACGATTAGATTTTCAAGGTGCTGTGGTCTGAACCCCAGGGTAATGGATCTGATGCAGTTCCTTCACTTGTATCAGATCGATTTGAATATCGGGACAGGTACGGCGGACGCATATTTGTGGGCTTCCGTCGATTTATCGTCATTGCCAACGACCAAGGTCATTGTACTTGCATGTGAGCAAAACGAACTCCAAGCATCAATAAGAGGTTAACAATAAACAGTCCTGTATTTACTTACGGTGGGAAAGGATGTACTAAACGTGGTATCAAGCCTGAAAAGCATGGAATTCTTCATGTCAAGGGCCAGAAAGCGAAACTTCTTCATGGTGAACCTAAGCTTGGTTTTGGACCTGTTAGATGTGAGTTGCACCAGGACGGTGAAAGGTTAGCTAAAGAAAGTCGAGTGAATTACTCGAAGTTGATTACGGTAGAGCACAACGTCAAGGTCTTTTTTGTTGGTCGTGTTGAGGCCTCTGACTGGGAAATTGTATCCGACGCGGTCAATAAATGCTGGGAGGATAGAACACACCACAAACAAAAGAAAAGCAGGTAGTATTGGCAATTGATATATGAGCAATATATATCAAAAATCATCGCATAGGCTCAGTGACATAATTGTGATGGTAAAAGGCCCAGTCAGTAGCACGAAGAAACTTAATCATGGTTATTCCTGAGCGTATGTTAGTTTAAGTATGCCTTGCCATCAGGTAGAGCAAATATCTATCCGCGTTGTCAAAGTAATACCGATAATGAAACCCGCTTCGCGAATAACTCAAAACGCCACGATCAAAAACTAACTGCAATAGAAGTGATTAAGCCTATGGGAAAATGCAAAATCTTGTATCAATATAATTGTTGCTGAAGAGTATACCATCTGTCAGGATTTTACACTTCATCTTGACTATTTCATAGTAGGGGTGATACTTGGTGATATATGCTAACAGCCGCCTAACATCTTGTATAGTACCAAGATAATGGCCAATATGTATGAGTATGAACGATATAAGTCTATAATATCATTCTAAGTGTCCTCTTCCTCGATTAACATCACAGAAGAATCTTCCACAGCACCAAAGCACCTTGGATTCAATAACTCAACAGTCTCATTGTTAGGGAGACACCCTGTGTTGTTAAACAGCACCACTATTGTCATGAGCTGATGTACCTAATCTTTTAGGACAACTATGGCCAAGACTTACATTTGTATTCTTGGTCGACTCCGTCTAGATAGATTGACTTGACTCCCTCTGAACCCATAGGTATGCATTGTCCCACTGTCTTTTGAGTCACGATTAAGTCAGCATCGCTCCTGTTGATACAACCAGCTGCTGCCCTGATAGTAAGAATGTCAGATATGAGCATTTTATTGATGGATAATTTAGGATCAATGCGCGAACCTGGTAATAATAGAAACAAGAACTAAAGAAACAAAGTGCATTTTCAGTTGTGTAACGCTTTAAAATGGCGATGTATTTGTGAGACTGTAATTTTCATTAAAGTATTTTGGTCTGAGTTCGTATCCTGGGTGATTTAACAGGCAATACACAAGTATTTGTTTTAAAGGCGTGTGATAGTTGATTGCAGGTAGCTGTCAGAACAGAAAGTACCAATCCCGGTAACTACCGTCAATCCCGTGATTTTTTCTCATTATTGACAGATAGTGGCCTGAGCTGTGGAGAATCTCACATATAATTGGGACTTGCATTCGGCCATTTCCAACTACAGACGCCGAAAGATGATGTATGATTCTGGAGTATTCCAACATTAAGTAGTGGGCAAGTAATTGACTCATGTCCAGAGATAACAAGACCTTTACGAACATGGCACTGGATTCTGTTTATATCTATCTAAAAGGTTCAAAATAAATGCCGCATGCTGTTCATATCGAAAAATTACAGCTGTTTGTTGGGCCAAAATGTGACCGCAATTCGTCCTGTCGCAAGGATACCACACGACTGTCTGAAACGATATATTCCTCAATCATTCAATCACAGTGATCCAGGACAATCTTACATCATCTTTTACAAAAATATGAAGAAGTGCTTGTTTTTAATGCATCATTCAGCAATGCTCGTCATGCCCGCGATATGTGCACGTAAAGGCACATTTGAACTCGCAGCTTGCTGACATGCACTGTGCATTAGGGGTAGGCTGATGATGAGTCACCAGCCTGTGCAAAATCTTGATCTGGGAAATTGATACGAAAAAATTGCCGTGGCAGAAAAGGCGGGAAGAGGGCGATCTCGGAATTGCCAGATTCAGCTTGTCGCATGTTGTCAGGTAGGGATAAATAGGGCACACTTTGGTCTTCAGTATTACTAATCTCAAACCAGTATCGAAGCATATTCTTCTTAAACTAACGCTCGCAGCGTCGTCGCTTTTGCGCCAAAGCTAAATTTTTCTGACATCATCTTCAGACACAAGAGTTTCACACGCCCTGCACCTGCGCCCTACGCCCTGCGCCCTCCTTCCGACGATGCCAAGGTTTAGCTTGGCATCTTCATTGGTAACGATTGCTTCCAGGTGTTTAATGTGGGCATTGAGTAATTAGATCAATTATTCAGCATTTAACAAATCCGATTCCATATGGGCCATTGAATAATGACGAAATTAATAATCACTCAATGTTCGAGCGTGTCCTTTTTTCACAGATAAATGTACGCTCTCGGTGATGAACACAACTTGATGAAATCAGACTGCTCACTTATCATATGTTTGTTATCCTAAACTGATAGCAGAGTCGTTTTTCTCATAGCTGATCCCAACACAACCTAAATCGCTGCGAAGACATGGGCATTCGTGAAGTATTCATGTATGTTCACCCGCACCGTCTCCTTACTTTAAATCTAACCAAACTCAAGTACAGGTGCGACCGGATATATCGGCGGGGATTTTCTCTATGAAGCATATAACTTCTGCCCAACATGGAGCATATCGGCGCTGGTAAGAAATAAAAAGGCAGCAGCGGCTCTGAAAACTGCATATCCGGCTCTTCGAATTGTTCGCGGCGACCTAGACTCTGCCGATTTACTCCGCGCTGAGGCCGAGCAAGCCGACATTGTGCTCTGTAAGTAGTCATCATCGGTGTTTAGTTTCTGGCGTTGACTGTGTTGGGGCTAATTGTGACAAACCCTCACCAGATTTCGCTGATTGTGATCATGAAGCGTCAGCCAAGGCTCTACTGGAGGGCATGGCTCGTCACGCACCCGAACGACCTGGTTGGTATATTCACACCTCGGGCACCGGCCTTCTCACATTCGAGGACGGCAGGGCCAAGACCTGCGGCATCTCACGTGGGAAAATATATGACGACTGGTCTGGTGTTTCGGAGCTCATCAGCCTCCCTGATGATGCATTCCACCGCAACGTCGACAAGATTGTGACGGGAACAATCGGCGATGCCGAAAAGAACTTCCAAACAGTCATTGTTTACCCGCCCTGCATCTATGGCGAAGGTCGAGGCACGGGCAACAAGTCGAGCACCCAGGTATACACCATGGCGACACACATATTGGAACGGGGCAAGGGCTTCGTCGTTGGAGAGGGCAACAATATTTGGCACTACGTACATATACGCGACCTAACTAGGCTTTACGTTCGGCTCGCCGATGCAGCAGCAGGCGGATCCAAGGCAACCTGGGACCATGAAGGGTGCCATTTTGCAGAAAGCGGCAGCGTGTGCTGGGGCGAAATCTCAAAGGCCATCACAAGAGTTGCATTTGAGAGGGGCTACATTGCAAACAGCGATCTTGATGTTCTTGATTGGGATGCAACAGAAGCGCTGGATCGCAAGAGCCCTTATCGCTGGGGTTCCAATTCGAGAGGCAATGCAATCAGGGCCCGCAGATTGCTTGGGTGGAAGCCTGTTGAGACGAGTCTGATAGAATCGCTGCAAGATATTGTTACCTTCCAACAAGCACGGCGAACGGGTGATTACTCGTTGTAGATGTGTCGGAAATGACAGCATCAGCTACTTTTTCACGTTCAAAGGCCAGAGAAGGTCACCGGACACGAATAAAAAAAAGCATCTTCAAATCTTTGTCTTCATCTATTTATCATGATCTATTCATGTGTTCGTATTCTATTCGTGATAAAACCTGGGCATCATATGACCTCGTTATGCAAGTGAGTTGTACCGCCCCATCCCATCCCGTCCCATCCCATATCCCATATTCCCATGCCATGTATGTACCGTTATGCCTCTATTTCCCAAAAACCACGCGCTCCGTAAAGTCAAAACACCCCTTCAAAATGGTAAGTTCGCCGTGTCTTGCAAAAATCAAATCGCCCTGCACAATGGTGCAGCAGACGTTCTCCCACCCGGAAAACCAGTCATGCGGAATAAAACAGTGTCGCTCGTACTCAATGTCGCCGCCGCCGCCGCCGTTGGTGCGCTGCTCGCCCTCGCCGATGCTGATGGAGCAGACCCAAGAGTTGAAATCTAGGAAAACAAGTTTGTCGGTGCCGCTCATGCCAATGACGCGCGACACCATGTGTGGCAGGTGCCCTGTTCGGGGGCACGGAGGCGGCGCAGATGCCGCGTCCTTTTCGTGAACGGAGGCGCTGTAGGGCCTCTTCTCTTCGGTTCCCGTGTACTCATGAACCATGCCGAAGCGATCGACGTTGAGAATCATAAAGTTGTTGGTACGCGCTGCCGCGTTGCGCTCCGAGAGCTCCAGCAGCAGCACCTTCTTCTGCGCCAGCGAGCACAGCGTCGAGCTCTGCAGGTCAAAGGGCTCGCTCGAGAGCGAGAAGTAGGACGCCCAGGTCTCGGACCAGTCGTTCCACCTGTAGACGCGGGCTGTGCCGCCGTCGAGGCGGATCGCGAGCTCGGGCGAGCTCAGGTGAGGCATCCACTTGCAAACGCCCATCCTGTCCTTGCAGGCCTTGCTGGCAACTTGGTTGCCGTCTAGAGTAAATAAGTAGTCCGACTTGCTGGTCGAGACGATAAACTTGTCCACGGCCTCGCCGATGAGAACATCGGTGATAGACGCTTTACAGTCCAGTACAGACTGGAATTGGACCGCAGGTTCTACCTGCCAGCCCTTTTCGGAAGGTTTCAGGATCTTCATCAAGGTGATCCTGTTGGTTGCATCAACGCTGAGGAGGGCCTCCCTCTGGCGACACCACCTGAGTAAAGCGACGGGGCAGTTGTGCATGGGGAGCTCCTTGAGACAAGTCGCCGTCTTGCGACAGTAGACTCCAATCTTGCCATCCTCTGTTCCGCAGAAAATAATCTCCTCTGAATCATGCACTTCGATTGCCGTGATTCTTGGCTTGGCGTCCAATGATGAAATGTTCGCGCTGGTGAGCGGCGCCACCTTCTCGCTTTCGCCGCTCAGGACACCCTGCGAAGTTGAGCAAGGCTGCCAGATCGTGCACCGGGTTGATCGGATATCCACGAAGCGCACGCCGTCGTTGATGAACTTGACCTGCTTTGCGAAGAGCGTGCTTGCTTCCGTCTGGTAAAGCAACTTGAGCGTGCGGAACTCGTACACCTGAATCACCCCACCGTTCGTTCCGACAGCAAGCAGCTTGCCATCGGCGCTGACATCCATGGAATGGCACGTGATGCGGGCGCACACAAGCTGCTTGTTGGAGAAGGGATCGAGGACAGCAAGATCACCGTCGAGGTAGGCGGCAGCAAGCAGGCTGACGGCTGGGTTTGGGCTGAAGGCGAGAGCAGAAACGACCGCTTTGCTGGTCTCTCCGCCGGGGCCCTTCTTACCACAGCTGCCAAAGCGGCGGTGCTCATCCATGTGCCAGATGGTGATGGGCTGGGCAAAGTTGGCGATGGCAAGCACATTGTGAGCAGACGACATTGCGAGCGCCGTAGGGGGGCGAGATGGCAAATACGGCCGGCCAGAGGAGTCGCCCCATTTCTTCTGCGATTCCAACGCACCATTTCTGTTCAGGCTCCAGTGCTGGAGGTAGTTCTTCTGGCTGGCAATGACGAGGAACTCGTTGTGAAAGTCGACGTCGAGAGGGCACGGGGGGCTTTTCAGCGTGTGCAGCAGCTCGCAGGTTCCCATGTCCCAGATCTTTGTCATTGTCGCACCACACGTAGCCAGGTACGTGTTTTCCGAGTTGAACCTGATGAACTTGACGGATTCGCCGTGGCTGAATATGATGGTTTGTCGGTACGATGTCTTGTCGTAGAGGTAAACCGCTCCGGTGGTGAATCCAATGGCAAAGAACTGGCGTCCGGCGCACATGGTGCTTGGTTGGATCGGGTTGAAGTCGAGACAGAACAGCTTCTCATCCCATTGATCCGAAAACTCTCCGAGAATCTCTAGTGTCCTGATGTGCTTGCTGGCTGTGCGAACCATGGAATTGGAAGGACAGTAGGACGGAATCAAGGAGTATATCGCCGATGGAGATGCCAGCAAAAAGTGGCCATGCTTTGTCGCAATGCACTCTAGGTCCACCGCCCATTGGCGGAGGATTCGCACATTCATGCTCGGATAAGAGCCATCTTTGCAGAGCGTATCGACATAATTCCTAAAGTGTTGAGAAGCCTTAACCAGTTGGCTGAGGTCTCCAAAGTCGGCAAAAATCTCAATCCAGCTCAAGATGTTCTTCTTTGTGAACTGCAGCATCATGTCAAAAAGGCTCTTGTCTTCGGCATCCGCCTTGGATAGATGATAAGAGTACGCAACCAAGGCATATTCGGCAAACTCCATCCTGTCCACGCGTGCATTGATCCGCTCACGTCGTCGAACAATGCTGGGGGGCTTCATCTCATCTTCGAGAAGGTACTGCAGACAGACCTTTGCCATTCGGGAATGGGCTCGGGCCTCGGGGAAGTCGAATTCCGATCCAGAATCAGCCTTGAGCAAGACTTCTCGCGCGGTTTCGTGAATCAGCTGCACTCTGTCAAACTTGTCGACAACGATGAATTGGCCGCATAGTGTAGTGATGCTCTCCTTGAGCAGCGGGAAGGAGTCGTCCAGGTCAATGTTGAGAGCGTAATTCAGTTCAGTAACAGTGAGCGGCTGGAATGCGCACGTCACCCATCTGAGGACAGCCTTGGCCAGCTCGTTCCCGCGACAACCTTGAGACATGACTTGCAAGGCACGCTTCCACAGATTTTCAACACCCTGCGGCAGCCGTTCGAGGACGAGTTCGATGTCCTTTTTGCTGTGGAACACGTTGAGCTCTTCGAGTGCCAGAACCGTCCAGATGAAAGATCCCTCGGACTTGGCCAGAATCTTTTCCGAAAGGACCGTCTGTTCTTCCGGTTGCATAACGGTCAGCTCGCTCGCCTTGGTCTCGATCAAGAGCTTGATGTCGGCTGCAGTCTCTTCGGGTGTTGTCGATAGTGTCTGAACTTGGCCAGGTCGAGCTTTGGCGATGCTGCGGTCCATCTCGACCGAGTCGCGGCCGGTAATAAGAATCTTCAACGGGCTGGAATCGCTGATCCTGGGGAAAATAAACTCTGTAAGGAGCGCAGCGTCTGAGCATTCGTCGAGAGCATCGATGGCCCAATAATGTCGCTCCAGGTCCGTGGTAAAAATGCCGTCCAGGAAAAGTCGCTTCCAGAGGATCCGGTTGTCGATGTTGTCCAAGCTGATGCCGTCGCTGTTCATTCGCAGAATGAAGCTCAAAACCTCGGGGCTCGCCATGGCCATCTGAAAGGCCAGAGTGCGCAGGCAGATATCCAAGCCAGACCTGGACTGGTCTCCGCGCTTGAAGAAAAAGTAGCTGCACGGCAGGTTGGTTTGTTGAATTTGGTTGACAATGTAGCCGGTGAGAACGGATTTTCCTGTGCCCGCCGCACCCTTGACCCAAAGTATCTTGCTGCTTTCGAAAGCATCGTCCCTCCAGTTGGTGTAGGTGCTGTTGGCCGAAATCCACCGGCAAGAATCATTCAACCTCATCTCCTCAGCCTGCAAAAGGTCGTCTTCAAACTCGTCCGGAACCCCCAAGTACGTCCTTGCTTGCTCAATCCGGGCATTCCTTGCTCTCTCCTCGGCTCTCTGCGCTGCGGTTGTGAGGTTCTCCACGGTGGATGCCAGTGCATCTCGCAGGACCAGGTAGTTGGGATCCAGGCGGTTCTCGAATTTGGAAATGGAGCCGTGGTCGGCGTTCATGGCGATTTGCTTCTCGTCGCGGTGTCCGAGGGTGGCGGATTCCGGATCGACAATGGGCGAGCTGAAGCGCCTCATCTTTTGCGTCTCGTAAAAAGACCACAATTCCATTCCTTGAGACCAATGTCGAAATTCATCGTTGATGACCTGGATTGCTGATAAATTCCGGCCCAAATCGGAGACTGATGCCCTCTCGTTAGCGACTTTGAGGATGTTTTTGAGCAGCTTGGCCGAGTCGGCATCTCGGTGAGGTGTGGCGAGAAAGTAGATGGCGGCGAATCGGCTCGCCAATGCTTCGTAGGTTGCGTCCTGCTTCGCTAGCAGGCAGGCTTTTTTGATGATCAGGCCGCCCATGCTGTGGCCGATGGCCACGATGCGGGTCTTGGAGCCGGTGAAGTAGGGCGAAGAGCTGAGCTCTGAGAGAAACGACTGGCCATTTTGGTGAATGTTCAAGCAATCCTTCTTTCCCTTTGAATAATCCGACTTGTAGCCGTAAGTAAAAATGCGCACGTCTTCGAATGCGGCGTCCTGCGGCAGCCAATCCTGTGGCCAATAGTTGAGGTCGAGTGAAGGCCTGCTCCACGTCTTGATCGAGTCGCCGCCCAACCCGTGCACAAAAATAAAATCGACCTTTGGGTCGGCGGGCGAGTACAGCAGCGAAAGACCCAGCGGCCCCTTCTCGCCCTCGTCATCGGCAGCCATTGAGTAGGTCCGCGAGAGCCTGCTCACGAGCGACACCGAGGTGCGCCTGCTCGTCGACGATGCCGGGCGCGGAGGGCTCGCGGCGGGCGGCGGGCCTGGGTCGCTGCGACGGCTCCTTCGAAAGAACTAGATGCGGTTAGCGGAAGGCTCGGATCGCGGATCGGGGCCGCTGAGGGGGGGGAGAGCTGTCAGTCACACACTCACCACCATGTTGGCTTGCAAGCTCTCTCAGGCCGCCAGAATGTGCGGTAGTGCTGTATCTCAGATGCCCATCAAAGAGCGTCAATTGTTCGTTTCTGCGTGACAAACGGTCCAGTCGGTTTCCTCGACGGTCTTGCGAATTGCCGTTTTGACCTATTTAAGACTTTCGAGCAGAAAAGGCGGTCGTCCCGTCTCTCCCCACTCCACCGAGGCGGTCAGTTTGGTGTTGGCTCCCAACCTTCCCCATCATCGGCGCCCGTCGCCAATCAGCCGCTCGCTACGTGTCGCTAGACCAGCACACTGCACACGCGACAGAGCCAGCCCCTTCCGGCAAGCCTCACTTTTGCTTCTGACGGGCTCGGCGTCGTTCGCATCCAAAAAAAACGGATCCCCGGAACACGCGCCGACGGGGAGCAGCGAAAAAAAGAAGCACACAATCACCCGCTCGCATCCACCACCGCCGTGCCTCCAGCCATCACAACACCAAACACTGCCAGGCCACGCGGGAGCGCCTGTGAACGCCTCCGTGGCCAACCACTGACAGCTTGCCACTGCACAAAAGGAGTAGCGAAATTAGTTAAGCGCCAGGGGTCCCCCTGCGAGGCTCCAGCAATTGGGCATGCACCGAGTGGGGTCGCAGGCTTACAGCGCATACATGGCACCTCCTTCTGGACCCTTCACCACCTCGCATCAAGGTGCGTGCATCGTCGTGCTGCCCAAGGCATGCAGAGTCATGTCCACCCGGTCACGGCATCAATTATTTCCCGATTCTTGCCCGCTCTGCCTTTGACTGGCCGCCGACGCAGACACGTCATTTGCCAAGCTTGTTCCAAGCCATTGCCTCAGGCCGGTAGCCGTGGCCGTGGCCGTGGCCGAATGTGAGTCAACCACGGCTACATGCGTACATGTGCGTGCTAAGCCATCACAATACCAAGCAGATCTCGTGCCGAAGTCCGTTGCTTAGGCACATGTTCATTCTAGGCAGCTTTTCCCTTCTTCTTCTTCTTTCGGAACACTGCAGTAGGCACGTCGTAACCTGACAAATTCTGTTCCCTGTTGAGTCAAGTCAATGTCTCGCCTAAAAGCACTGACTGTCTGTCACTCTTAGTGCGCAGGGGATTTGCCACAGCAGGTGGCTGACGTGAATGGTTGGGGTGGTTTTATTTTTTTTTTTTCTCCCTCGCCAAACACATCACCAGAGGTTGGGAGCCGAAACCCAGTTGAAAAGACAAAATGATGAGCATGATTCCTTCTTCAATGTGACGTTGGAGAAAACACGCCGAGACTTCTGCGGCCTCCCGTCAACCGAGGTCAGAACGCACACAACCAACATTTGTTTTTCACAACACATGTTTCTCGGCATGTCGCGGCATTATTTCTCTTACAAACTGACTATTGATAATTGACAGCTTTTTGCTTTGCATAAAAACATATGCCACGTACTTCTGCCATGGCCTCTGGCCTCCTCAATCTTAGCCCTACACTTGGGGTTGGACGTCGCCAAGAACCGCTAGCCTATCACAGCGCACTTGGCAAATATATTACTTCAGCAACTCCAGTGTCATTTTAGAGACCATGTTCAGCAGTCCCTTGATCATGAATTGAAACCAGCCAAAAACGGCAACACGTCAGCGGCATCATCAGAGAATTTGTGCGTAGAGGGTGCACGTAGAGAATGAGACAGAAAAATGAACCACAAAAATGTGAATTTCTTTTTTTTCTTCCGAATTCACTTGTCGCCCCCAGCCGGCGTTCATAGAGGCGAACTCAGTGACTCAAGGTTCTATGCCGACCACGCACACAGACGAGTTCAAATGGGTCAAGTAAAAGCGGCTTCCGTTTATTAAGAATTTTGAACTGCGTCGCGATGGATTGCACGAATGGCTCATTTCCATTCATGCCATCGCAACATGGGGATTCAACAGGTTTGCTTCAAAGACGCCTCCAAGTACACAATGGCTATTCCCTCCTGACAACAAGATTCTACCCATGACGTCACATAAATGTACAACCCAACCCGTAAATGATTGTAACGGAGGCACTTTCTCCCATGGCCACTGTACGACATTAATACAAACCAAAATAACCACATCTGAAGAAAAGTAACCAGAAAAACGTAAGTCCTCCTGTTTATTTTCCTCAGCCAAAATGCCCAAGATATATGGTCTTTTTTAGGGATTGCAAAGTGCCAAACTAGCAATCTTGCAAGGGTTCTATTGTATTGGAAGTGATACGAAATGGTTTCCAAAGCAAGACACTAGCAACAGACGAGCCCCACGGAGTTGGGCCCCTCTAAGATCCACCAAAGAGGCGAGCAAATTTCGTAAATCAGTGAATTCAAACATTTTGAGATGAAGAACAAGCCAAATTTTGCCAAAAGGGTCCCATAGAACGTCGTTATGAACAATCTTGCAGATCTCCGAGATCGCTATTGGAGATCCATCTGTGACATTTAACCTGGAGGACGAAGCGGGTACGCATCACGAATTCCACATGCTGCTGCGAAAGCACAATATTGCCAAAGGCGTAAGAGATGATCTCCGCAATTTAAACTGGAACATAATCCCATGCCCTTCACAATGACTTTACACCACGGGGGGGAAGTTCATTTTCATGACATATGAGCAGGGCCTCCGCTTTGCCAGAGTCATCATTGGAAGGTACCAAACAAAAACCGGCATTAATTTGCGTGCCATCAACCGCTGATACCATTTTATCAGTTCATTGGCAGGCCCAAAGCATAAAACACCCCCCGACTACCCCCACATCTGGAATCATGCGCATATGTGAGATGCAAGATAGTGTGCCCAATAAGATGAAGGCTACCTATGCAATGATTCATGCATGATTCATCCTGTTCATCATGGTTGGATCATTGAGTGAAAGTCTAAGAGAACCAACGCATGTTTCCATGCACCATCAGAGAACTTGAAACATTGAGTGTCCTTCCATTGTGGAGGTTTCCAGTTTTATGCAACGGCGACAGGCATGGTCATTTTTAAACTGGAGATTCTCCGAATTGTGCGCAACATGTATGGAACCTGTGCGCACAAAAATAATAAGAGCTTCGTGGAGTCATCTCGGAATGATCAAAAGTGCCCAATTCCAACAGATAATAAACTGAACCTACGTTCCTTCAATTGCATTAAATCAATCTAATTTCTGCTGAAGAATCTTCCTTGTATGCACAGGTTTGCTACCCTAGGTGTGCAACTCAGGTCAACTTGCCTTGAATGATTCTCAATTCGACACAACACGGGGCCTCTGCCAAAGAAAAAAAGTCCAGTTCTTAGTATGTATAGCTAAATAAATATATCTACCCACAAAAGTCTTTTACTGTCTTTAGACTTACTTTTCTTTGGGTATTATAATAATTTTGGCTGGGATTGGGGCTGTAGAAAAAGAAAGATGGCAAAGTACCTATGTCACAATCACCCAAGGGTTGGATTGTGCATTCTCACAATTTTCAAGAGGGGACCCTGCACACCCGATTTATCTAGATGCTTTTGGGTAGATCTGTGAATAAAGAACATGAAAAAACATGAATAGTGCGGATGTTTAGTTTCCAAATCCCTTGATTTAGAAGTCTCGGTGCTTTCTTGATGAGAGCATCTCAACTAGACCGGTCGAAGTAACCAGGACACATATCACTGGTTAGGCGCTGCAGACTCGCAAAGGAGAGAGTTTCCAGTACCAAATGATTACCATGGGTGATTCAGAAATTATTTCACCGCAAATTCTTTTGATCCACCAAAGTTCGACCTTTATCCGTCGCCTTCTAGTTTTCAATGACATCTTACCCGGCACTCGACGCAAGGAATTGCATACTTGCTCTTCTGCTTATTACACCCAAAGAGGGTCCCCAATACACCGAGAGTGTCGTATTCTCTATTGCAAAAGCGGCATTTGAACCGCTTATAGTCCCTCAGCACAAGATTCATCATCTTATCCCTTTGACTGCCGTAAGACTGCACTTGGGTCACAGGCAGGGATGTAAACCAATCATAGAGTTCCAAATCAAAGGTACATTATTTCCCTGCTAAATTGGGCTATGCCATAAGTCCCAGCAATTTCTGGATCTACATAACACTACATTGCACTCTTGACTGCGATATCGTGACTGCGGCGGCTGGCTGCAGCCATCAATTGAGATAAAGCTGCCATCGTCATACATGTTGATAGCCTCATTGGAGGGCTATTGGGAGTCCATAGTAAATTAAAAATTTATTACATAGTAAATTGCATTGTATTGATTCCGAAGTCATTGATGTCACTCGAGGTCACCTTGCTTTTGCCGGGGTCATGTGGGGCGGGGTACGTGGGTGCAGTCTTATGGCAGTCAAAGGGATAATCGGCAGCCTCATTGGGGAGCCTTGAGGGTGCGCGGCAGCGATGATAGTGGTTCTTGCTTTGTCGGGCTCAAAAAAGAATTTAGAAAGGAAGTGACGTAAAGTACTAGACAAAATGTTGAATGGCTTGGTGGCCGACAAGGCACAAACACACCCCCATGGTTCCTTCCCTAAGAAATAACGTCTTTTCTTGCGTTCGGTTTGCTGCCTGGCTGGCTCCTTCCTTTTTCGGCGAACTCCCGACGACGATGCCTCAGGGAACACTGATCTCGACAATGATGCTTGAAATAGCTTGGTGATGCGCATGAAAAGTCTTAAAAGTGCGCAGAAAAATCTGAGGCAAGGTCTCAGAATTTGGACTACAGTTTGGCAATCTCAAGGCTGCTCCTGGGTAGTGTGCCTAAATAAGTATAGATTGTTAGCAACGGGATGATGCGAACTGTTCCTCGAGTCTATGAGTAAATGTACACAGATTTCTGTGGGCTCTGTTGTTAATGAGCATCATGAGAGTCTTTCCTTTTGGCTCGCCTTGAACAAGATAACCCAGCATCCCGATCTGAACCTCTTTTCTGACCTTTCCGCCCCATTTGAAGCGCAGTTCTGCGATCTATTTGCGCACGAAACGAATCGGACGCATGCATTTGGCTTCGAGCACATTGCAATTTCCAACTAGAACCCCAACTGGAAGGGGCAAAGGGGGCGGAGGCAGCGTGGGTAACGAAACTTTCGGTGCGTCTGCGAAATGGCCTTCTGATACACAAAAAAAATAGGAAAGCTGTTGCAGAATGGCAACGCCAAGAGTTGGCGGGGGAAAATGCCATCAGTATTAGAAGCGCTTTGGAAAAAGCGCCATCAAGTGCTCCTAGCAGCTGGTCTCAGTTGTCCTAGCGAAGGTTTGTGGGAGTGAATCGCACGCAATGACTGAGACGCAAACGGTTCATTCTTCACAAAAAAAGTCATATGTTTGAAGAAATCGATTTGAAAGTGGGGGATGCCGAACAAAAAGTGACTCTAAATGTGAACATCATGGGTTGGATTATATCCCATGTCATTGATACGCAGTATTTGGTGTTTTAAGGGGTTTGGGGCTATCTGATTGCCTTCGTTCACGTTTACCTAGCTTCCAGCCATGTATGTCTCACAGATTGCACAGGAATAAAATGCCCAAAAAGAAATAAATAACTAATACAGAACCAGCCGCCAATTTATGGCAGCAAGCTGTTTCAATACTGGCCCTCCAGGATCGAGGGGCGCGCATGGTCAGGATGAAAGAACTCACCAGGGTTTGTGGAACGAGGGCGAAAAAGGAAGGCTTATGGGGGGTGAAAGTTTAGCAAGTTTTCTGGCAGGAGTGGCAACAGTTCTTAGATGTTCTGGTGTTTCAAGTGGCGGCAGGCAATCTCACAAGTGGTGCCAACACTGCCACCACACACCTCTGAGCCCATAAGTTGACTTTCACAAGACGCTAAGCTTGATCACTGCTCACTCGTTGCCTTGACCACAATTTCCCACTTTTGGAGATGCATTAACATTCAAGCAACCCACACTATATCAACTCAGCACCCAAAATCTCCAGTTGATCAGTCCACCAACCAGACTACTGCCAACATGCTCTCTCCCGCCGCCAACCAGACCTCCAACCATCACAAATACCGGTTTCTCAATTCTTTGTACAGCCCATCAGTCATCAAAGGTCCGTTGTATCCTCTAGGTTCAATCGTGACTTGAGAACCGGATTTGAAAATGGCTCTATCTTGGGTTTGCCATCGAATTCATTAGAAGCTATTATAATTCATACCTAGTGTCTCGGGATGGAGAACCTATCTGCTGATTAGTGTCACAGGCTGAGGCCTGGTTGGGGGATACGGCTGTGCCGTATCCATCAAGGCTGGCTGAGAGTAAAAACCCTTCTCCAGCTACCCTGGTAGCTGGAGGCCAACAAGGTCATAAGAACCTAGATATAAAGCCAGAAGGGAAGCCTTTCTGGCTCCCTTTCCTTCTTTCCTCTCTAGCTTTAGATAGACCAATACAGAGCACCCTTCAGGTTGAACAAACCCAGGACCAGCCCTTCACAATTAGATTTGCACCATGCCTCGAAGATGATGAGTTTATTGAGGCTATCGTAACTGTGGGCCTCGGTATCGCTCACCCCGCCTTGGGATTCGCAGGCGGTTAACCGCCAGCTTATGGAAGAGTTGGTCGGGCAAAGCGGGTCCCCTTTGCGGGAAACCTCCCGCCGCGCCAACACAGCTCGGGTTAGCAGCCCCTCCCCCAGTTTCCGGCTTAGTGGTGTTACCCCAGATCCCCGACCAAAAGATGAAGACTGGAGGGATCCCATGTCATCCCCAGATGCGGGGAATGCGGCTAGCCAGCAATGGTGTGGCACGTTGTTCCACCGTTGGGCGAGGGCGACTTCATGATATAAGTTGCCGACTTTCCGACATTGATTTGCAAGAGATCAAATACAACTTGGCTCTTAGCTAGCTAAGCATCTCTTAAGATATTACCTACAGCCCTTATTGAATCTTCTCGGAACAAAATGGGAGCCCCGGCTGGAGCCGGAGCCGGAGCCGTAACGTCTCGCCATGACTACAAGACGGTCCCCAACAACACAAACAAGAACTGGTGGCTGGATGCAGGCAAGTGATTCTGATAGAAAACGCACCCACTTACTGGTTCTAACCTCTGAACAGCTTTGCGAGTGAACGTCTATCACTGCATCGGGTTGTGCGGAACTTTGTTTTTTAATGGATGCAAGTCCTAGACGACCGAAAGTCTACTCGATTACGTATCTGACCATTGCTTTTAGATGACGGCAGTCTGTTCAATGGACTTCAGACAATTGACGCCTGGCAGGAATTCTTCAACCATCCATCGGGAAACCTTCTTGGGTTGATGAACTCGGCGGCGCTCTTTCCTGGCCTGCTGGCGCCCTTCGTTGCGGAGGCGATAGCTCGGGTTTGGGGCCGGCGATGGGCCGTATGGACGGGCATTTTAATCAACGTATGTGTCATCAGTTTTTGCCTTTGAAGCTAGAATTCTCACCTCACTCAAGGTTATTGGCGTCATTGTTAACTCGGCCGCAATCAATCTTGGCATGTATATTGCCGGTCGAGTCATTATGGGTATCGGAATTTCGATGGGCCTGTCAATCGCACCTGTTTTATTGCAGGAGATTGCTCACCCACGCTACAGAGCCCAAATTGGAAGCATGTGTATGTTACTTGGGGTTCGCTTGGATAAGGTCGTACTGACAGGCCAGATACTTGCATCTATTATATTGCAGCTGTTGTCTCTGCATCCGTTTGCCTGGGCACAAGAAATATCAAAGGAAATGCTTCTTGGAGGATCCCGTGCTATCTCCAACTTGTTGGCCCTATTGTCACTTTCATCATGACTTGCGGGATGCCTGAATCACCTAGGGTCAGTACTACTACGAGCTGAACCTGTCCTCGAGCGCTGACAACATAAAGTGGCTTGCCAAGAACGGTAGACAGCAAGAAGCATTCCAAATCCTCGTCAAGTACCACGCGAATGGGGATGAAAACGACGCTCTTGCCAAGCTGGAATACTCGGAGATTATTGAGGCTTTAGAATACGAGGATGCGGCCGAACAGTCCAAGTACACGGACTACTTGAAGCCGGCAAACAGGCACCGACTTTTTATTCTCATTTCTGTCGCCATAGGCTCTAACATGCTGGGTAATGGGGTGGTGGGTTATTATCTTTCGCCTATTTTGACAAGCCTGGGCATCACTTCGACTCTCAATCAAGCGCTGATCAATCTTGGCCTTCAAATTTGGAATCGTGAGTCCATTCCCAGTCCAAAGAGCGGCTTAGCTTACAAGCAATCAGTGATAATCTCCAGCGGGGCGGCCTGGTCCGTTGATAAAGTTGGCCGTCGACCGCTCTGGCTGACATCTACCATCGGTATGCTCTGCTCCATGATTGTGGTCATGGGGCTGTCTGGTTCGTATGCGACGCACGAAGTTCGTGCTGTAGGAATTGCGGTTGTTCCCTTCTTTTTCATATTTTATGGATTCTATGACATCGCCTGGACTCCACTAGGAAACATGTACACGGTCGAAATCCTGCCCTACAACCTGCGAGCAAAAGGCGTTGCAATCTACAACGTTTTCCAGGGGTCTGCAAACGCTGTTAACCAGTGGCTCAACCCGGTGCTTCTTGATGCCATACATTGGAAGCTTTACGCGGTATACATTGGCATTCTCACAATCTATGTTGTCATGATCTGGTTCGGTTACCCAGAGACAAAAGGATTGACCATCGAGGCGATCGGTGATATTTTTGACAAGAAGGTGGACCAGGAGACGATCACCGGCAGGATTTCAAAGATAGATCAGGATGGTACATGTGATCACGTTGAAGATGGTGACTGATTTGATCTGAGCGGCTTAGCCAGCATTCTCAAGATAGGCGGTCGTTTTGATCACGAGTAAATTAGTGTTGAACTTTTGTGCATATAAATACAAGCCATCTGATTTATACCGTACAACATTATTGTTTACGATCATGTTTCCAACAAATCCCCCAACCGAAAAAAAAAAACAGCTCAACATTTCTTGTATCATTCAATAACTCGCCGAAACAAAATGATGAACCTAGCACTATTGTCCCTGTCAGCATTAGAGCCTTCTAACACCCTATAAAACCAGGATCCAGCGCTCTTACGTAAACTTTAGGGCGCTAGAGTCCTTGGCTAACTTCACGCCATTAATTATGGGATTTCACTCATCATGGGTCTCATAATTGGGGCAATCTAGCTGCTGGTGGCGTGGAATCTTGTTCACATGACCTCGTCAAGATTGCAACTCCTCGTTAATCAGTATGTCCCACCCGTGTCTCTTTTGATAAAATACTGAAAAAAGAAGAAGGAAAGCAGGATTCCCAGTGGGCAGGACGACGCCCGGCCATATTTTCATCGGCCAGCTTCACAAGCTTGGGGTGATCGGCTTCCTCTCTTGCGGCACTGAGGGGCGCAGAGAGCTGGAAGGGCGTAATCTCCACCAACACCTGCATTGTTGATGAGGACATTGACAACGATGCTGTCTCTAAAACTTACCTTGGCTGCCTTCTCAGGCGAAGATAAATCAGTGTTGATGGGGATAATACTGACATTGTGTGCCGACTCAAGCTCTTGTATCATTTCCTCGGCCAATTTCGTAGAAGAGTCAGAGACGTGGACACCGAGGATATCAGAACCTTTCACAGCGAGGCGCTTAGTAATGGCAGATCCGGTGCCTGCATGGAGGCATGTCTGTAAGCACGATGCATAATTCTAAATTATGTTACCAACCTCGGAAGGCACCAACCACAATTGCAACCTTTCCTTATAGTGGGTATGGGAGACCGCCATGATGAATATTTATTAGTCAGCTCAATGTACGATAACAAACAATCCACAACCGAGTCGCAAATGCAAATGTGAAAGGCAAGTACTGGGCCGGGAAACTCCTTGTCCTTTTGGCCGATGGTCAACATCTTATAAAACGTCAATATCCACACATCAGATCTTCCGCGATGCCGTGTGGGACAACGCTCGCCATCCCCATTGTTGGGGCAGCTCAAGCGGGAGGATCGTGGCGGCATGCGGGCGGCAAACCGAAGCACCGAGAGGCAACCTTCAGATGTGGATAAAGTCAACTTCCAGTCCGCAAAAATGCGTCGCATGATCTATGCATTCCGCTAATCACCATCACAAAAATATTGTAGAGAGCATACGACGCAAATACCGAGGTATTTCAATTCCACGGATCCCTTGGAGTTCAATCGACCAAATATATTTTGAAATTTTGGTGCAGGGAAACGAGACCAGCCAATGACTTACCCTATAGTGACTTCTAGGTGTGCGAGCTGAAAACTTAGCCAAAAAGACCAAATAAGGGCAGGTCAATAAAATGAAAATGAAGAAATGAAGAAATGTAATTTTACAAATTTGTATCTCATTAATATTGACAAGTCTTGAGAAGAAAATGCTCTGCTGCACTGCTCGTATGCTTCGCCGGGTCATTAGCAACGAATGTAAAATGCCCCGACCAACACGCTGCGATATCGTTCATTTCATGCTACCAAGCAAATATCATAACAGAAACAATCGACAGCGCATTTTATAGACTACAATATCCAATCCACTGGCTAGTAACATCTGTTTTACAGGGTGGGTGAAGCAAATGAATTTAAGAGCCCAGCTCTACTTCTGGTGGGCGGGTGACACAGACGGCTACATGACGGGAGCACCTCGTTGAGTTGATGGTGGTCACTGTTCATGGGGATTAAACAAAGACAAAAGATCTAAATTCTGTTTCGGCTGTCATTTTTCATTTTTGCACAAGTTCCGGTGGCGATCTTGTTTCGCGGGCTCAAAGTGGCTGAGACTCGAGAAGCTTACATAAACACGTCCTTATCTCAACCTCAAACCCCTCATCGCAGCGTGCGCCTCGATTCAGATATTCAAGTGTTCTGGAACATTGGATAAAATGCCGCTCCCGCTTGAAATAAACCCGCCGCTCCTCAATTCGGCTACTCCCTGGGCGACGAACCTGGAGGATCTCACTGCCATCTTCACGTCACCGTCCACGGGCGCAGTTACAACACGCACTTCGCTCATCAATGGCTTTGGCCACCAGCATGAGAAGCACCAATACCTCTTTTTTAACCCCGCCACCATAGCGCCAAACAAGGGCACTTCCTCGACGCAGGAACGCCCCGCCGGTCACACGGAGGATGCAACAGCTAGTCTCAACAACCTGGGCTACAGCCCAATCCCGCTGGATGACTACCTTGGCTTCATCAAGGAGCTGGCGCAGAATCACCCCACGCTGCGCAAGACGGTCATTGTGAGTGTCACGGGGTCCCCTCAGGACATTCAAGAATGCTATTTGCGCATCGTGGCTGCCGCTAAGGACCTGCCGCTGCCCCTCGCCATGGAGATCAATCTGAGTTGCCCAAACATTCCTGGGTCGCCCCCACCTGCGTATGACGGAGACGCCCTCGCGACCTATCTCTCTCTGCTGCCAGACAACCCAGACTTGCCCATTGGCATCAAAACACCTCCATACACATATCACGGCCAATTTTCTACGCTGGTTGCGGCTTTGCAGCGCAAGGCATCTTCGCTGAGCTTCATCACGGCGACCAACACTCTGGGATCGTGCCTGATCCTCGAAGGATCCGGCGGCGGTGCAGACGATTTGAATCCGCAGCTGCCGCAGTCGGGCGTGGGAGGCATGGCAGGCCCGCCTCTGCACCCGATTGCGCTCGGCAACGTCTCAACAATACGCAAGCTTCTGGACGAGGCGGCAGAGCTGAAGCACATTCAGATCATTGGGGTCGGAGGAGTCCGAGACGGTGAGGGCTACCGTAGAATGAGGGCGGTGGGCGCCTTTGCGGTGGCTATCGGGACGGGACTAGGGAAGCAAGGGCCAGAGGTGTTCGAGAAGGTAGAGAGGGAAATTGAAGGTGGGTGGTAAGGGTTTTTTGAACTAGAAGCTTGCGACGCGCTTAACCTTCGCAATGGCGGCGGTGGGTCTAGAGCAAGCAAGGCTGGGACGATGAGATGATCAATGGCGATCCCGCGCATCAGCATCTGGCCTCATCGATGGCTGAGATGCATGGGTGCTTCTCTCATGGCAAATTGAAAAAAAAAGCAAAAAAAGAAAAGCCGATGGAAGATCAAATCCCGGCCGGGGCAACCTGGTCAAGCGGCAAGCGAGGCACAGGGAATGTTGGCGCGATTCACAGTCGGCAGTGTATTGAATTTATGACTTTGTCGCACGGGTGATTGATCTATGGCTTCAGACACGTTCCTCATCGTACGAGAGCAATGGTCTCCCCCCCCCTCCCCCCTCCAGAAGCACAAAATAAGATGGCTCGCGCGTTGCGCGCAGGGGAAATGCCATCATCGGCTGGGGGTTGGTCCCGACCCAGCACGCAAATGGCCCAGCGGACTGCCCAGTGCCGTCTGGCGGGAAACCCAGTGGCGAGCACTAGCAGCAACCAACAGTCTCGAACCGTGACGGGGACCCCGGAAAGCTCCACCAGCTAATGCGACCGTTTACGGCGAACTGGTGCGGGTACGCACGCGCGCCAGGGCCTGGAATCGACCGAGAGGGCAAAAGTCGGTCGTTGAGGCTTCCCAACCGTTCCAACGCCCGCGGCGGGACCAACGGTGCCATTTCTCCGGCCTATTTTAATCCAGCCATGACTGACTGAGACCGACACCGCAGGCCAAAGGTCCACCGCGGGATCCAGGAGGATGGATGGTGACAGTTGAAAGGGGCTGAATTTGTCATGGGGGACATTGGCCAGAGCTAACAGTCCTCTCTTTGACTCGGGCAGGAACGGCCATGATCATGGCCCAACGTATATGGCTCTTTGACACGAAGGAAAAAGGATCATCGTCCTGACGCCCGAGTAGTGCCGAGCCTAATGCTGTCCGCATTGAACATCATCACACAAGAGCCCTCGCCCGCGGGGACAAATAGGAAACAATCATCCCCCCTTCAAACTCGCTTAAGCACGTAACACTGGTTCACGCAGCACGGATGACTGCTGGTTTGGTTCCCGTCTGTTTAGAAACGAAGGGGGAAAAGCTGAAGGCGGGAGAATCCTGCCACTCAGCCCATGGAGTTGGTGAGTGTCTAAGTGGCGTCGTTCCTGTCCGAGCGCTTTGGAGCGGACCAAGTTTCACGGCGCGAGCTAGCGGCCCTGGGGCTATTCCATTTTCGCCTTGGCACGATGGAGCAGACGACTTACGAATGAATTGCCCTTTCGGACTAGGCTACCCAGCGACGGAGCTTTTGTGCTCCCCTGATAAAGTAAAGCCGTTGCCCAAATGTCGGTGCCCGTCAACCCGGTCCAGGTACAGGTACAGGTCCACCGGCTTCACAACCTCTTGACGCTGCTGTGACGCTGCTGCGTAAGCGTCAAGCTTCAACGACAGCATCCGCGGCGACTTTTTTTCTCTTTTCTTGCGAGAGTGAACAGAGGCGGATGGCTTCCGGTTCATCTCGACAAGTCGCTCGTTTCCACCCGCTCGCTTACCGATAATGTCAGCACCCATCGAGGACCAGCGAGTCAGCATCTTGACGGGCGAATATGTCAACTTCTCCATCGCCACGCTGTTCATTGTGCTCCGCATCATCAGCAGGAGGGTGAAGCAGGCCAGCTTTTGGTGGGATGACTATTGCGCATTTGGATGCTACGTGAGTATTTCTGGCATCCAATTTCTTTTTGGGCAGTTGACAGGTCTAACAAAAGCAAATAGTTGTGCAATGTTCTTTGCGCCGCCATTCTTCCCCGCTGTTAGTTTTTATCCGACATTTCGTTTACTCAACCGTAAACAGCGCCAGGTGCTAACCAACAACCCTCAGGGACCAAAAACGGACTCGGCATGCACATTCAGGACATCACATGGCTTACCCCGAGCGAAATAATATCTAAGTCACTGCTGTATCTTTTCATCGGAGAGTTTCTCTATGCGGCGACAATGACCTTTGCCAAGGCATCGCTGCTCTTCCTGTATTGGCGCTTGTTCAAGGTATCCGAGATGCAACGTCCCATCATCGGGCTCTTCGTCTGCACCATGGCTTGGCTGGTTTGCTGGGTAGGTCCATCAGCCCGAGAGCGTTCACAACAGTGCTGACCAGGTCAAGACCTTCATTGTCATATTCCATTGCTGGCCCGTGCAAGCTTACTGGCGGCTTGAGCTCAGGCCCACCGCTCACTGCACGATAGACGACAAAAAGTTTATACTCGGAAGCGTCATTGCTCACGTGGCCATTAATATCGCAATCATGCTGTTACCGATATACCAGATCCACAAATTACAGCTTGCCGCACTGCAAAAGGCCGGCATCATCTTTACATTCGTTCTCGGTATATTGTATGTGCCGCACATCTGCATTCCGCAAAACGCAGCAGCTGACCTATTTACAGCGTGTGCACTATTGCCATCGTCATCATGGCCAAGACGACTCAGCTGGATACTCATTCCTTTGACATTACGTGGAACATTACCGGCATTTTACTTTGGGGCTCCGCCGAGGTCAACCTGGCCACGGTCTCTGGTACGTTTTTGAGCAGCAAGCCTTTTGAAGCAGCTCGCAGCTAACCCGTCCAGCGTGTCTTCCTGCTGTCAGGCCGGCTCTGATCTACCTGTTCCCATGCACCCGCAGCGACAAATCATCAATGAAGTCATGGCCAGGAAAGAACGAGTCCAGCCGAAACAATGCCAGGATCAATCTTTCGTCAATGACCCGGACCGGCACGGGGTACTCGACTCACGCGCTTGCCAACGACATGGAGTGCGGGTCCGTCAGCGACTTTGACCCGCACGTCATGAGCGGCACCAATCAATCGACGACATCCATCATCAAGGCGAGCCGCGACGAGATGGAGCCGCAAGACCCAGGCGGCATCTTGGTCAGGAACGAGACAATCGTCCAGATAACCAGGTCGCCCTCTTGTTGATGACGGCATGCAGGTGGGATTTTGGAGGGGATGGGAGCTTGGGCATTTTTTGGATGACTTGAGAGAATCATTTACGGTTGACGATACTATATACCCCAGGTGCATTATACCCCAGGTGCATTATACCCCAGGTGCATTATACCCCAGGTGCATTACCGGCGTGGATGGCGGATACGGTTTTTTTTTTTTAAGTTTAATATTTTCTATTTATAGACTTGATATCCCACAGATAGAGCCATGATAGGCATCGATCACAATGAAAGTGTGATTTCATCACCACCCATGTCAACCACAGCTTGGATGAACATGTTTAGTTTCGTGCCAGTGCCGACTTGTGGGCATTGCATTGCTCTATGATATTGTAAAACGCGGACAGCCGCCATGCTTTGTTGAGCCATGCCACGTCCAGGTTCAGCCAAGTATATGATACAATCGTCTGGTCCAGCCTGCAGCTTGTTTTCGACTGGAACCAAGTATCTATGGAAGCATGCTGGAAAGTTTTATGTTTCCAAAAAGACAACAGATATCATAACACTTGAATGTTGTGTTCGACGTTTTCCTTGGTCGTGCAGGAGTCGGCGCTGATGCCGCTCGAACCCAGTCGCACCCAAGTTGCGCCTGACCGCCCGAGTCGCGCTCAAGTAGTCAGGATCAATGTCGGGTTGACTTCATGTTTTTTTTATAAATATTATTTTATTGAACTACCGATGATTATGTATTTTAAAGAATGTCTACAGCCACTGAGCCAACCGTGCTTAAAAATCCCTGCTGGATCACCGTAGCAGTGAAGATTCATGTCCAGCAAGCAACGGAAGATTTGGTATCGGTGATGGTGAGGAACCTGAATTCAAGGACTACGATAATCCTCATCGTTGGCACACGGGGACTTGGATCTGAAGCTTGGTTAAACCAACGGTCCATTTGCGCTTTGCATTGTTTCTCGTGACTGCAGTCCAGTACCCCCGGACAAATGGTCTGACTAGGTTCATCACGCCACAATCCATAGCTACGCAGGCCCCGCATGCAAATCACCCGCACAATACACAAGATCCGCAGCTCAATCAGTTTATTCACCTTGGGACACTATTGAGCATTCAGGGCAATGCATCCATCTGCCTAGTCGATAGTCGTCTCGTGCGCTAGAGCGGCCCTTCGACTGAATTGGTTTGTGGCTCTTGTTGAACGACAGGGAAACTCAAGCCAGGAAGAAATAGCCGTGACGACTGCCCGGTTCCGCCCTGCTTGGGAGCTCCACGAGGGTGGCTTGAATTGCGGAGTCTCAGGAAGCTCACGCGACTTTCATGTCCTATTTAAGGATATAGTTGGAAGACGGGGTTGTCTGATCTTGGCACATCCCGTAGAATTATCGAGATGTGGTTCCTGAACAGGCACGGCCATTGCCCGATTCGGAAGATGGATTCTGTTCCTAGCAAAGTCGCACGCGCAATAAAAGAGGTTTCGTGGCAAACCGTCAGCACAGCCACGCATTGTGCTTGTTGTCCAGGCTCTAAAAACAACTCTTTGTCCAGCAATAACAGCCCATTCTCCTCATCATCATCTTGTATCTTGTCAATCGTTTGTATCACCATAACCACACAATGGCTTCCCAATCTGCAGCCGATAAGCCCCAGGGAGCATGGCTCCCTGATCGTGTCGTACCTATGCGCGTTATCGTTTGTGGCGTCCGTCGCACCGGAACTATGAGTAAGTTTGTCTATTCCCCAATGTTCCCTGCATCACGCAATGACGTTTGTGAATGGGATGGGTTTTCCCGCCCCTCCTTCGTGCACCACCCACTGCCGAGCCGGTGACAAGCTGACCACCGCTTCCCCCTCGGGCTAATAGGCATCCGTAGCGCCCTCTGGCAACTGGGATTCTATGACTGCTACCACATGCACAGCATGATTCAATCGCCGGCCGACGGCGCACAGTGGGCCCGCGCAATCGAGGCCAAATATGCCGGCAAGGGAACCTTTACCCGGGCTGATTGGGACCGGCTCCTCGGCCGTTACCAGGCCGTGTGCGACGACCCGGCCTCGTTTTTCGGCGCGGAACTCGCCGAGGTCTACCCGGATGCCAAGGTCATCATCATGAACCGCGACCCGGAGAAGTGGTACGAAAGTGTTCTCAACAGCATCTACACGCTTACCCAGCCAAAGGGCGTAGGGCACATCCTCAACGTGCTCTACTGTCTGACCTTTGACCCCGTTGTTCGCCACATGAAGGACTACAACGCGATAACGCAAGCCCATGTAATACCATTTGATCACGGCAAGGAGAAGGAAAAGGCCATAGATTGGTTCAACTCACAGTACAAAGAATACCGGGACCGCATCCCCGAAGACCGGCGCATTGAGTACACCATCCAGGAGGGGTGGAAGCCCCTGTGCGACTTTCTGGAGGTTCCCATCCCCATGGTCAAGGATGAGGCGACCGGCCAGATGGTAGAGGCACCGTTTCCTCGATTGAATGATGTTGCCATGTACCAGGCCCACTCGAAGGAGATGTTGGCTGAGAGCACCAAGAGAACTAACGAAACCCTCCTCAACGGCCTCGGCAGACTGGTGCTGACTGGGGCTGTGGGGTACGCCGGGTATCTGACCTGGACGACCCGAATTGGTGGTCGATTTTAGGGACCTTGACAAAGAGCTTGGCATGCGTGCCTGTAGTTGAGGGGGCCGAGATGGGCAATCGAAATAGGGGCTTGACAAGCCGTTGTAACAAAAGTGAGAGAGAGGATAAAGATGTATCATTAACTGAGTGCATGAAATTGTACTTTTTTCTGTTGCTTAATTGCTGTAAAGTCCCACACCGTGTCATATGAATTATACCAAATCCATGATTTAAATCGCTTACTCTTGGCCTTGAAGGTAAATAGTAGATGAACGCAAGAGCCTCAGCAATGGCGTCTCATAGATGTGATCGTTGCAGCCCTTTACAGCGGCTCAGGCTGTGGCCAATGTCAACAGACTTCGTACTATGCAAATCAAATTCTCAGGCCAATTCACATGATTAAAAAGGCAACAGTTGAAGATAGCTGCCCACAGCTACAAAACATCCTCCAAAGGGAATACCCAGCTTATCAATCCACATCCGTCCACCGATTGCGGATTTCCAGTTACCCAACATGGGGCCCTCGTCGCTGTAGGAAAGGCAGTCAGCAGGAGAGCCGAGGGTAGGTAGAAACTATCTCGTCAATATAAAAGTGGCGGTGGGTTGCCTTGACATTTTGGTACCATTATGGAAAAGGAGATATGAGAGGGGCGATTTGTTAGTTTCCCCTTCTTATACCTTGTATTCTAGGCAAGAACAAACAAGTTATCCCAGATTCATTAGTGCCGCAAACGATTGACGATGGCGACCTGTAGGCGAGACTTGAAGGCCGCACCAAAAGTACCGATACGATTACTTAGCGGTACTATTATGGCGTCGTAATTTTGCAGGATTCTCAGCAAAAGTGCTTCAAATCAGTGCCTAAAGGGTCCAAGGGTCGGCGAACATTGGCAATTACCCAAGTCAAGGGTGCTGCGGCGAGGGTCAAAAAGCGTTCCGTATCAAAAGATACGGCCGCTTTGTTAAAGAAAAGAACCAAGCTTACCTTCATTCATACACCCGGCCATTTCACTGGTTCTTTCCTTTGCCAAGCTGAAGTGTCATCAGCACCACATCCCCGATGACCAACACTTGGCATACATTAGCTCTCATTTGAAAGTATCGAATAAGCACCCAACTTCCTTAACCATCCATTCTTTGCTTACTTTTTTCGGAAACCACTCGTATCACAATCATTTTCGGTAGGGCTGCTGCACCACTCGATTAAGTTGTTGTGACCACCTGCGGTTTATGGCCTAGCCTGGGGGCTGAAGAGGCAGAGTTGCATCGCCAAAAGTACCATGCCTCCGGCCGACATCCGACCGTTGGCGGGATCCCTGGCGTTCAATTCGAGGGCCTCGCGTTCGTATCATGGGTGATGAACAAGTGCGGTGCAAACGAATCGCGCATCGAACCGAAATTCCAAATCGTGCGTCAACTGATATAAAAGGGCACGAACGTCGTCCTGCGGTGGTCTGCACCACACTGACAGCACCAAAACTCAAAAAACCTAACCAGTACCTGTCGACATGAAGTTTTCTCTTTTTGCCCTCACTGCATTTGCAGCCCTCGCCGTCGGCGCCCCTGCTGGCGAGCTTGTCCCAAGGCAGTGCAGTTGCCATAAAGTCGCAGGTGAATGGATTTGTGGTGGAAGGGTCTGTCCCAAAGATTTCATTCCGGAACCGCATATGGCGAAACGCGATGGCCTTGAAGAGAGAGGATGCTCTTGCTCTAAGATTGGTGATGAGTGGATCTGCAGAGGCACCACTTGTCCATAAATCAGATGCCATGAAATGTCGTCAAGTAAGCAGAATCCTTCAATGGGACTTGGTATATTTGATACTAATTATCTTCTAGGATCATCATCATTGAGAAAGATGGAAGAAGGCACGGGGATGGTGGATATTGCACTCTTATACAGATTTACCAATCTTAACCCATTTGACCTTGTCCTAACTGGGTGTTATCATTTGCCCCCAGCTTTTAGCGTCCAGCAAAAAAATATATGCATCGAGTCTTCTTGCTGTTTCTTTGGGACACCGTCGTCTCCAGCACAGTAGTTACGATTAACCCATTAACTGCAGATCGGTCGGCCGTGTATGCAATCGTCTTGGTGCCAGTTGGAGTGGTGGTGACGGTCGCGACTGCTGGGGCAAATAATCGCGGTGAGGGGGACAGGAACAAGAGCTAAATCCTGTGTTTGTCACGTTGCTCGTTGTTATCGAAGTCTTGGTGATTTCCACATAAGACATGGCCGATGCAGTGTGAAGAAAGCGCCGCGCCGTACAAGTGCAGGGGTTGTGATTGTTGTTGGACATACGACCAAGCCAATATATGTAAAAATACTGTCCAAGAGTACTGTTAGGGCCAAAACCAACCGTGATTCGAGCATGAATACACTCCAGCCCTTGCATGATCAGTCCAATACCTTACCACATGGGACCCTTGGAAAAATAACACAAATCCTACTAGTTTTACCAAAATAAATAAATATACTCATCTAAGAATTATTTCTTCGGTATTTTTTCTAATCACCTTTACCATAACTGCTCTAATTATTTTGGCTAGGATTGATTAATATTGTGCGGCAGTCACACTCGAGAAATACAGCCATTAAATCATTCAACGGCTGGATTTTATATCAAGGTTGGCAGATGAAAACCGTTCACAGCAAGAAGAACAATTTCATATTGTCACACTTGTTGGAATCATGACTTGGGGAGGAAAATCCGGTATAGAATCTGTGTTTAATGACCGTGGGGAGTGAAAAGTTCTCCAATATTTACATCAAAGGACTGACTGGCATCAGAAGAACGAACCAAGGTCGCCACAGATCAGCTCAAATTTGAGATCGCCATCGTAATGTCGCGTGCGCATATTTACAGATGCGGAAATAATTCCATTTGGGTCATTCATCTCATGTTTGAAGGAGGTGAGCTTGGTTCGCCAAGATGATCTGAAACTGCCAGCCTCATAGGACAATAATGCGGAAATGGTGCTAACACACATGGAACCTCTATGAATATATGTCTTAGGCATCCTTGGAAGGCATATATAAGCCTATTACTAGAATAGATAAAGAATAAGATATTAATCTTATTATATATTATTAAAACCCCTATTATTTTAATCCTACTATATTATATAATAATAATTACTTTTTGTTAAGATTAATATTATAATATTATTTTAGGTAATTATACTAAATAATCTTAAATTATATATTAATATAATATACTATTAGATTATTTATTAATTAATTAATAAAAAATATCTATAATAACTTTTATAAATTTATTTTTAAAATTCGTTTTAAAAAAAAAAGATTTATATAAAAAATATCTTATTTAATTATTTATATAATTTAAAGAAAATATTATGAAGGGCTGGTCCTGGGTTTGTTCAACCTGAAGGGTGCTCTGTATTGGTCTATCTAAAGCTAAGAAGAAAGGAAAAGGAGGCACCCTGGAGGACTGCCAAACTAGCTCTTATATCTAGTATCTCGCTTTGCTAGCGAGATGCCAATTATGTGTTTAAGTGGATACAGCACAGCCGTATCCCCCAACCAGGCCTCAGCCTGTGACACTTTGAGGTTGTACCCTTTTTGTTTTTTGTTTTAGTTTTTAGGCTATCCAATCATACCTTTATAGGGGCTGTTGTATGCTGTGATAATTGCTGCAATAGCGATTATTAACCTCTCTTTTACCCTATGGTACAGCGGTTAATAGCTGTAACGGTCTATGTTGGCAGGCAGGATCAGGCACGCCGGTTTGAGCAATAAGGGAAAGATATTACATCTAGTAATAGATCAATTAGTCGGACAGATCAATTGAAGGTAACCACATTGTATTGAGAGATGTGTTATGAGCCGGTCTCATTTAACAGCTGTTATCCGTGCCTATAAGTGCCAGCATTGCGGTTATTGACTTATCTTTTGGAGCGAATAGTGCCCTGATGCTAAGGCATTTCGCTCCAAGCTGTGCCTTTTAATTGGCTATGCTGAGGCGTTCTCTACTGCTGGATAATATGGATCTAGCTGACCTTTTGTTGGTGTTGCCGTTTGACTCCCGGGTAGGTTGGTCTGGGTCATAAAATCTATCGACTCCGATTGGTTCACACAGTTAGGAACTGACCAGACTGTTATATTAACCCTAAACAATCTTAAATTGCGCCAAGTAGTTAATTAAGTATGGAATCTAGTACGAATGGAATTCTATATAATGTATATAATGGCTTTTATATAATAATTCCAAGTGGAATTCTGGCAGAATTCCCTACGACTGGTAACTAGGGCTTTGAAGCTGCCATTTCTCAAGTAAACTTATTGTAAAGATTATAATTAGATAGCTGGGTTTCCCATAATGGGGTTTATGAGTATCTTGCTCGCAATGGGCTCAACCGAAAGGCGAGGTTCCAGCATACGAGAACATACCACACTGACCATTGCTTACTAGGGCAGGTGAGCCTGTGTTTCCAGTATAGTATGAAATTCCGCCAGTTTGTCCAGGTGTGCAGGTGCCAGAGGCATAAACATAACAAGAGCTGCCCCAAGAGAAGGATCCTTTGCAATTGGGCGTGTTCATGCAGAGGACGCAGCAGTCGTATTGAGACGCAGTCGATCCGGCCAGTTGAGGAGAGCCGACAGTTGAACCAAAAGTTTTAATTAACTGTCCTCCATTGACAGTCCCAGCGATATTGTCATTACCACAAGCTGCGACGAAAGTTTCGCTGGCAACGTTCTCGACAGTAGCTAGAGCTTGTCAGTTATTTGAGTAGATGAAGGCCCGGGAGGGTATTACTTACATGTAGCAGTAATTGTGGTGGATTCAAGGGTATTCACTGTGCTTGTAACGGTGGTGGAAGTGGTCGATGTCACTGTGGTCGAGACATTGGGGGGGTATTCAGTGGTAGTAGCGGTTTCCGTGACAGTAGCAGTGTTTGTCTTGGTTTGAGGTGCAAGGGTTGTGGTCTTGCCCTTAACAGCAACAGTGATTTTCTTGGTTACCGTCTTGGAAACAGTGCGGACGCAATCAACACTCTGTGGGTATTGAGGAGGGTACAACTGGGGCTTAGAGTTCTTGGGGCACTGGACCAGAATGGTGTCCTTCTTCACAGCTCTACCTACGAGGGACTCGGCATCGCGCTTCTTGGCCGTCCAACCACCACCATTCTTGATGGGTGTAAAGCCGGCAGGAGTCGGGATGGTGGTGGTCGAGGTGGATGTTATGGTTGTTGTGGATACTTCGTTGAATGTTGTAGTGTCCGTGTTGGTGGTGAAATCGGTAGACGTTACTAGGGTCTGTCAGCGGCAAGCTCGGTAACACAACATATAAGCTCAATCGTACTAGTGTCCCAGGCTGTGGCAGTGTCTGTCTCCCCAGAGGCAGTGGAGGTATGCGTGATCGTTTTGGTCTCGCTGATTGTGACTGTCTTTGGCTTTGGGGTCACGGTTGTATCCTTGCTCGTGTAGACCTT
Organism: Calonectria crousiana; assembly: GCA_013406985.1. Lineage (NCBI taxonomy): Eukaryota > Fungi > Ascomycota > Sordariomycetes > Hypocreales > Nectriaceae > Calonectria > Calonectria crousiana. The sequence continues at coordinate 775,261 of VTGD01000002.1, read as the reverse complement.
TTGTGTTTGGGTGATGGTTTTGGTCTTGGTGGAAGTCTTGGAGAGGATGTACTTAGTAGACTTGGCACCAAGTTTGGTGGAGCAGGTCACATCTGGTGCGGGCTGGGCAAGGACATTTGTTCCCAACCCTAGAACAAGAAGAAGGCCTTTGAAAGACACCATTGCGACTAATAGAATGTACTAGGAATGGATCAGCCGTGGAGCAACAATGACGGATGGTAACAATGGCAACAATGGCTTATTTATTTACTGACAAAATTTATAGTGGAGTCTTCCGCCACCGACATCCGCGAAGTCTGGAATCACCTTGGGCCCTGATATGTGTAGCGAGAAAGACAGGCGTGTTCCTCATCAGGAATAGCGCAAGGTCGCTAGTCTCGACCAACAAACCTGCTTACTTCTTTTGAACACTTTTTCCGGTTTATCGGCAGCGCTAGAGTCTAGTTACTTGAAGCTATTGGTTTGAGTCTCAGCTGTTGTGGAGATTTGATCAAGCCTTGCCACGCCAAGTATGGTCAAAATCAGAATCAGGGGTTTTCTGTTACGACCCATGTCATAACCAAAGCGGTCTAGGATGGCAGAACAAATCTTTATGTAAACAACCAGCTACCCTACAGTATATACATAGCCAACCTGGAAAGGAGCGACAGGTGCGACGGGTACAACGGGTGCGATGGGTGCGAACAGCATCGTACCCTATGCTCTGAAGCACACCACGTGCTCTATAATAAGATAAGAAGTATATAGATAGATTAAGTTATATTATAAGAAATGGTCTAAATTAGTTTTTAATATAATTTAATTATATTAATTATTAATTAATGTATTATTAGATAACGTACATAGTAAGCAAGCAGGCCAGACAAGCAAGCAGGCCACGATACTGTGCACCTAAAAATACATTTTTATAAATTTTAAAATCCACAATTTTAATATTTATAGTTTAAATTTTTTTTATAGATTATTTAAAATCTATATAATTATAAAATGTAGTCTTTATATTTTAAGATATTTCTTTATATATTTAAATAGCTATTTGTCACAGGCTGAGGCCTGGTTGGGGGATACGGCTATGCCGTATCCACTTAAACACGTGATTGCCATCTCGTTAGCAAAGCAAGATGCTAGTTATAAAGCAAGCTCGGCAACCCTCCAGGCTGCCTCCCTTTCCTTTCTCCTTAGCTTTAGATAGACTAATACAGAGCACCCTTTAGGTTGAACAAACCCAGGACCAGCCCTTTACACTATTTATATAATATAAATATAAAGAATTATAATTAGCTATATAAAAATCTAGAAATATCTAGAAAAATATAATATATAGTTATATTTTTAATAAGCCTATTATAATATTTTTATTTGTTTTAAGCTTAGTTTGGATTTTTAAGGAATTTTTAAAAATCTTAAATTAAGCTGAAAATTAAAGTAGCTTGCTGTGAGGATCCGTGCATCCTGTTACATCAATTAGCCCGTCAGGCCAAAAGATAAGTCAATAACTGCAATGCTGGCAGTTACAGGCACGGATAACAGCTGTTAAATAGGGCTCGTACGCCTGCACTTTTGGCTAGATCGTAACACTTGCTTGCTTGTCTGGCCTGCTTGCTTATTATATATGTTATCGTTTATTTGGGCGGTGGATTGTACGGTGACCCCGGTGGATTCACCTCTGTAATGTGCACGGAGGATTGGTATCATAAGTCGTAGTATTCGTGTCACGGTTTGGCCCGATTGGGCTAAAGCGGGGCTAGCACTTCGACCGTAGCAGCGATGCTGCGTCCTTAACCGTTGCGGCAAAAGGATACGTAATGACTAAGCTGGCAACTTAGTCATTTAGCCGCGTATAAGACCCTAGGCACAGCCTAGGTCAAGGTCCCAGGCCTTCAGCCTGTAACAATTCGTAGTTTAACATGAGGCTCACGGCACTGACATCTGTAGGTCTGGTGATGTGAAGGGCTGGTCCTGGGTTTGTTCAACCTGAAGGGTGCTCTATATTAGTCTATCTAAAGCTAGAGAGGAAAGAAGGAAAGGGAGCCAGAAGGGCTGCCCTTCTGGCTTTATATCTAGGCTTCCACAACCTTGATGGGCTCTAGTTACCCTGGTAGCTAGAGAAGGGTTTCACTCTCCACCAACCTTGATGGATACGGCACAGCCGTATCCCCACTTCAGGCTTCAGCCTGTGACAGGTGATATGAACTAAATTGCTTCTCCTTCTGTCTCAATGGATGAATTAGTCCTTTTAAAGGACAGATTCATCACGTGACTATATATCCATTTGGGCCGTATAACAGTTCTGCCATCCTAGACCGCTTTAGTTATAACATGGGTCATAACATTTAATAACTAAAAATAATAAATAATTTCTTAAAATACCAAAATATAATACAAAAATAATACTAATACATATAAAACCTTTATAAATATATACTTTAAGCACCCTTAGAAGACATATATAAGCCCATTACCAAGGTAAATAGAAAATAAGACATCTGTTACGACCCATGTCATAACCAAAGCGGTCTAGGATGGCAGAACAATCCCTTACGTAAACAACCAGCTACCCTATAGTAGAGATATAGCCAATCAGGATGGGAGCGACGGGAGCGACAGGAGCGACAGGTGCGAATGGCATCGCACCCTGCGCACCAAAGCGCACCGCGCGCTCCACGACAAGATAAGGAGTATATAGACGGATCAAGTCGTACCGTAAGGAACGGTCTTGATCAGCTTTCAATATAACTTGGTTACATCAATCACCGATTGACACATTACCAGACGTAACACCTCTTTGTGAACAAGCGACTTATTGCTTAGTACTACCATACGCGCTCTAATCCTTCTGCCAACATAAACCCCACTTTCTGATTGGTTTATCCCTTGGGAAATCGGCCAGATCGTTACAACATCAACCTTCCTACTACATATTATTAAGACCCCTACTGTTCTGACCCTACCATATCAGACAATCATAAGGCTGCATTGAACTGGGTGGTCAGCCGCTCCAGCAACACCCACAAGCGCCGCGCCACAAGCCCACGTTTTCAATTTTTGATTGGATGATTTTGTGTCAAGAGGGCGCACTTGAATACAGAAAGCATCTGCCTTGACAACACAGCCTCATCAGGCTGTGCTCAGCCCATGCATCTGCCTCGTGAGACCACACCTGATCTTGTCTCATCACTCAACATAAGACTTGGGCTTTTAGTCTATCTGAAGCACTCTGTCACATGCAAGAAAAATCAAATCTTGCCAAGTCACAAGAGCTGCGTCTACCGACACAAGCACTGGATTCAAAGGCGCCTGTTCACGCCCTACATTTTCTGCCGCTGGTCGCCAAGGACGGAGCACACTCTTCATTAATTGAATCATATCCCCTGTAATAGCGAAATGAAATAAAAATGTGTTTCAAGGGTATGAAAATAAATCCCAGAACTCACCAGCCCTGAGAAAGCCTCCCAGCGCACATCACCTCCAGTGCCCCTGAAAAACCAAATACACGCTAGGCCAGCCTAAAACCAATTCGAGTAGAGTTGCAAGCAACATGCAATAACCCCCACGTTCTCTCCCTTTTCTTTCGTGATGACAGGTTTCAGCATCTCTGTGCACTCGGCGTGACACACACCTAAATGGATTTTGCCGCGTGAACGTTTTTAGCGAAACCATTACGCGCCGGTGCATCCGTCTCGCCCTATATTAGTTGAGCGTGAATCTGTAAATAAATAAAGGCAATGTGCCTTGCTCCTGCACTTTCTTTTAGGCAACTGGCCACATTTCATTCTCGCAGCCAGTGTCCAGAAACGTCCTTTTCCCTTTAGTATAAGTACCCTCGACTCCGTCGACTCGAGAGGCTTTTATCGCGCGAATAGTTCAAGTACCAAAGATAGACCTCAATATAATAACTTGGCAATATTCATCCAGGCAGACTCTATCATTCATCCTGAGCCGCGTCATCAGCCCATTAACCTTCAGGTATACTTCATCCCTGTATTCTGTGCCTCAGGGCTTAGCTGAACTTGGAAGACATGGCCAGCCTTAGCCCTGTGCATGTTGTCATGATCTGTGGCCATGCGTCCAGCTCGCCCACCACCAAATCGCCAACACAGAGCGAGAGTGTCCCGGGTGAACCGCAAGAAGTGCTCGCGCCGAACCCGAACCCTCAGCCCGGCCAAACCAGGAAGCGCAGCCCCTGTGACGATTGCATCTCCAGTGGGTTCTGGGTCCCTGCAAGGGGTCAGCATGGCACAGTGTGGAGGAAGCTGGGTGCTGTCGTTCCAACATTGCCAGAGTTTACATTGCCGTAGGTAGCCACCGTTTCTACCCCGGGAGATTGAGGTTTGGGTTTGGAGTATAGGAATTAGCATATGTATATTATAAAATATTTTAGTTAGCGTTGGGTTGGCTGTATCTTTGCGCTATTGTAAAGGATTTGCTGGAAAAGAACCGAGTGTATTACACAAATCGACTGAGCCTCTTTCAAAAATATCACCAGTGTCATACTCTTTCTAGTATGATGATACGGTGCCTCCAGCATTTTTAGTTCGTCTAAAATCCCCCAAAATGTGTCCAAAGGTTCATTTCGAGGTGGGGGGGCTCTTGATTATTGGTCCCGGTAATGTCAACGAGGACATTCAAGTCCTAGTCCACACCGACCTTGCCCTAAAGCTTGCGGGGAACGGTATGTAGCGGAACCAAGCATTCCTGAGAGAAGCAAGTTTATTTCCTGTGCTGGCCGAAATAAAAGTGGTATTCGCCAAATCCAGCGGCCTTGAGAATTTCGCGGCTGCATGCAACGGTTGACTTCGTGTGTAGCCAAAAATACATATTTTGCCTAGGATTGGCTCGCATCAACACAAATCAACCCCGCCCCCAGAGGCAAATCGATCGTAAGTGGCCAGGAGTGTGCACAGTGATACGCAGACCATACAGGATCCCAGAAAACATGCCGAGTTTTGGACTGCAATTTGATTCGCTTGTGCTATTGCATACACCCTCAGTTTATAATAGTGCGCTTACAAATGGGCATGCTTGATATACCCACAGATGGAGTTCTGATGGGCAAATGTGGAGGCTGGCTGTTCGGAGTCCCGTGCGTTCCACGTACCGAAAAGCTGGAAGGTTTTCGGAGCAAATCACACGTTAAAAAGTGGCTAACAATGTACTATTTTTATTCAGTCCGGACAATGAAGACTTTCGGACTGTCCGAATTGCACTGCCACCAAGCAGGTTCGTTTTCACACAATGTTTACCATTACTCGCAAAGTCAAGACAAACAAAATTCACGGCATGTAAACAATCACCTGAGACGCTGAGGTTCATGCCGAGCGAGGTAAAACATGGCGCTCTCATGTCAAAACCGCGTGCCCCAGCTGATAAGGTGTCTCATACAAAATGAAGCAACAAACCTGCGGGGTGGTTCGGGAGAGCTGGGACCCCGGATCAAACCCCACGATTGCAGAAACCTTCAGCGGCGGGCTGCTCTGGAGCTGGGTCACACACACACACCCCAAGAAAAAAGCAAGCAGAAGAAGCTTTGTGATGCGACAGCAGAGCGAACGGATTCTGAGACGGCCGGAAAATTGTTGCGCGATTGGTCAGACAATTTCCCGGCGTTGCATGCAATTCTCCCCTTCTGGACCCAAGTTTAGGATGGTAAAGATGGGTTCATCCATTTTGGTCTTACGTTATCATGTCAGGGACTCGATCCTTGCCGAACTCGACTGACTAACCCAATCCAGCACTTGGGACCCAAGACAACTGACTGCTGGTTGGCCAACCCCTCCCTTTTTCTTCTTTTCCTTCTCGTTTACGAGGCGTTAGCTGTCAATTGTTTCCTTTTGCGTGAGTGCCCAGGTTTATTTTTTTTTCCCGTTCTTTTTCCTTTTTATTTTTTTCTCCGTGTGCTCCGTACTCCGTATCTGCTCCATACATAGCATAGTCCGCAAGCTTATCAGCAAAAAAGCGACGCCACCAAATCTCTGACCCGAGCAGTGTCCGCATGGCAATAGTGCGTCGAACGACGGCGCAACGCCTCTTTGTCTAGGCAGGTCTCTTTCTCTGGTATCGCATGGATCGTGTGGACGGAAGCGAACTGCGGCTGCGACTATTGCCAGCCGGCGGTCGGTGCTCCCAGGCCAGGCTAGCTCAAAGCGGCTTCGGCCTTCGGGTGATGTGGCCTAGCGCGGCCCGCCCTGTGCCCAAAGGGTGCGAGGGGCACCACCCGTTAGACGAAGGCCCTGGTCACTTGGGAGACGCCATTTCATCAAACCCATGGGCACCGATTCGGTACGCCATCCGAGACTAAGCCCTAAGTGGTCGCCGAGCATGGCTCAATATTGCGATGAGCTGCGGAATGGGTTAGGGTGGAGCCCCCCGTTCCCGTATAGAAATGTCATGAGAGCCACAAGAGGAGCGAGACAGAGTCCGGACAGGGACCCTTCATGCCACTGCATACATAGCACAGAACCGCTACGGGGGGGGGGGCTTCGATTTGTTCTTCGATCCGGGGACGGGTTGCAACGCGACAGCAGGGCGAGCAAGGCCACGACGGACGGGGTGTGGATCGTTGGCGCCTATTTTTGAATACGAAATAGGCTACTGGCAGCACCTCGAGAGGCAAAAAAAAAAAGGACCTAGGAAGAACGCTAGGACGGGGAAGACGGCCTTGGCCAGTGGAATTAAACGAATGAGATTGTGTCCTTCAGCCGCAGCCAAGGTGGAAGTGGAAGTGGAAGTGTCAGCACCGCGCGAGGTTGTGGGCTCCGCAGCCGCAGCCGTTTTGCTCCTTCGCAGCTCTCTCGCTCACCTCACGGGTAGAAGTAATAGGGGCCCCCCCCCGCGAACCCTGTTTCGTATCCGTCCCATCCGTTGTCACTCGTTCCCGGGATGCGCATCTGAACCAGCCTTTGCCTTTGCTGCTTCGTATCCTTTCGTCATTCGTTATTTTTATTTCTATTTTGCTGTTATATTGGCTGGGCCCTGCTCTTCCTGCACGGTTCCCTTGCCCCTCCGCACTCGTTTCTTTTTGTGCGTCGTCGCAGCCCGGCGTTGTTGCATCTCTACTACATCTATCTCCCCATCCTTCACAGAAAGAGACACCCCCGCGGGGCTCCCTAGACCATGCGCGCAGGGTCGTCCCTCATCGCCTTGCCGGCATTGGCCTCGGTCGCATCGGCCGCGGTGCAGTATGTGGTGCGTACACACGGCGGTTGCGAAAGGTTGCTGCTTGGAAACTACATGCTAAATTACAGCGCAGGGCGTCGCTATTCCCGGCATCGACTTTGGTTGCGACATTGATGGAAGCTGGAAGCCCGCCTACGACCCCATCAGGATCCCCATCAAGAAGTATGGCGGCAGCGACGGTGTTGGCCAGATGAAGCACTTCGTCGAGGATTCCGGGTTGAATGTTTTCCGCCTTCGTGAGTTGTTGTTCCTAGTTCGCCCGGAAACGAAGAATCCATTCCTAACGTGCGCCCCCTCTCCAAAGCCACACCATGGCAGTACATCACCAACAGCAAGATTGGGGACCTGGACTCGACTCTTTTTGGCCGCTACGACGAGCTGATGCAGGCGTGCCTGGACACGGGCGCCTACTGCATGATTGACCTGCACAACTTTGCGCGCTACGATGGCCAGATTATCGGGCAGGGAGGGCCGTCCAACACCGAATTCGCCAACCTGTGGAGCCAGATTGCGAAGAAGTACGCCAAGGAGGACAAGGTCATGTTCGGGCTGATGAACGAGCCTCACGACGTCGACGTGAACCTGTGGGCCGAGACGTGCCAGGCCGCCGTCACGGCCATCCGCAAGGCCGGCGCCACGTCGCAAATCATCCTGCTCCCCGGCACCAACTTTGCCAGCGTCGAGACATTTGTCTCGAGCGGAAGCGCCGAGGCCCTCGCCGCCGTCACGAACCCCGACGGCAGCACCGACGGCCTCATCATGGACGTCCACAAGTACCTGGACATTAATAACTCGGGAACGCACGAGGAGTGCACGACGGACAATGTCGAGGCCTTCAACAGCACCGCCGAGTGGTTGAGGAAGAACAAGAGAAAGGCCATCGTCTCCGAATCGGGTGCCTCCATGTCTGACTCGGTAAGTGACACAAAAAAGATACGCATGCGTTGCATATTTGCTTCCGGCGGTCAGGATTTTTATTTTTATTTCTGTTTTACTTTTTTGTTTGCTTGTACTAATCGAACCCACAGTGCATGCAAATGTTCTGCTCGCAAAACGAGGCTATCAACAAGAACGATGATGTCTACATTGGTTTCGTTGGCTGGGGCGCCGGCAGCTTTGACCTGGACTACATCATGAGCCTGGTGCCCACCGGCTCGGCTGGCTCGTTTGAGGACAACAAGCTGATGAAGGAGTGCATCATCAAGCCGCTCATCACAAACGCCAAAAAGGACTCGTCGACAACGACGACGGCATCCAAGGCGACGCACACCAAGACGTCCTCGGCGACCTCCACCGGCGACTCAGCGACGTCGACGGACCGCGTCTTCAAGGAGGAGAACCCGTCATCGACTACGGCCGCAGCCAGCAGCACATCATCATCCAACGCCGATAGCGCGGCACCTTCGCGAAGCGTGCAATCCCTTACAGCTAGCGCTATCGTGGGCGCGGCCCTGCTCTTCCTCTGCACATGAATGACTTGATCCCATAATACCTAATACCACATGTAATGCTTCACGTATATAGTTGCTATCTAGAGTAGATATAGAGTAAGAAATAATACGTCATCAGACATGACCTTCATGCTACCAACTTACGCAAGCTGCTGTTCGTTGTGATAATGAGTAAGGATGGGTTGCGCGTCAGCACACACACATACACACACATGGGGGTGCCTGGCAAACGTGGCTGACGTTTTCCGTGCGTGAGGTGGAAACAGCATCGAGTCACACAGAAGGCGAGCCGTGAACCAAAAAGCCTTGGGTTGGGCGGAGCTTTTGCAGTTCTCATGGCGCTAGTTGATCCAAGCCGCGGCGCTAGGTCAATGGAACAGTGGTTCCTCTCTCGCTGGAGCAGATAGGACAGTGGCGGCCCAACGAGGCGTGAGGCGTGTTTGGGGCTGTGCGGACATGCGAGCGAACCAAGGAAGTGTGCCTTGCGGCTGGGTGAGCGGGGCAGACAGTGGTTTGGTAGTGGCACCGGGGCGCTGATTGGCCGCTGGGCGTCATTGTTTGTGATTCTGGCTGCCTCCGCTTTGTGGATAAAGATGAGTTATATCGAGCCGCGTCGACTGTCAGATTTCATTGTCGACGCATCATCATCATCACACTGCGACATTATTCACCCGCTCTTTGCGCACCGGCAACTGACGCGGACAAACACTAGACAGATCATGAACCCTCAGCAACCATATTACGGACAGGCCACCGGTGGCCAAGCGTCGCCTGCGGGGTCCTACCAGGGTGCGCCGCCACAGTCGCCGTATCAGCAGCAGCAGCAGCAGCAGCAGCAACAGCAGCAGCCCGCCTACTACGGAGCCCAGACACAGCAGCCACAGGCCCAGGGCCACTATCAGAGCCAGCCCTATGGCCAGCCTCAGGGCCAATCATACCCGGCCCAGGGCCAATACTATCCGCCGCAGGGCCATTACCCGCCAAGCCCGTCCTACTCGCAGCACCAGGCAGCGCCCTACGGCCAGCAGCAGCAGCAGCCACCTGCGTCCCCCTACCAGCAGCAACAGCCTCCACTATCTCCCTATGGCCAACAACCTCCTCCGTCTCCCTATGGCCAGCAGCCTCCCCAGTCACCATACGCGCAGCATTCTCCTGCATATGGCCAGCAGCCTCCTCACCAAGCCCCCTATGGCCAGCAACCTCTGGCTCCGGCTCCCTACGGCCAGCAGCCGTCCCCTCAGCCCCGCTACGAGTTGCCAGTAGAATATCACCCCCCTCAAGCACACCAGCAGCCATCTCCTCAGATCCGCTATGAGTTACCAGTTGAATACCCTCCTCAGATACAACAGCAGCTACAGCAACAGCAACAGCAGCAGCAACAGCACCAGCCACCGCAGCATACAGCCACCCAGCAGTGGCAGCAGCCGCCTGGTGCACAGCAGCAAGCACACGGCGTGCCACCAACTCCCGCCTCACCAGGTTATGATGCGGCCCAAAAGGCCCTTGTGCAGCACGTCGACACAGCCTCTGATGTTGAGGCATTGAGAAAAGCCATGAAGGGCATGGGTTGTGACGAGCGCGCCCTGATTCGCATCCTCACTCAGACAAAGTACAACAACCCCTGGGCAATGGCCCAGCTTGTGCACGACTACAACACCCGCTTCATGCGCGACCTGGCCAAGGACATTGAGAGCGAGACCCGCGGAGATTTGGAGACGGTTCTGCTTGCGCTGGTTTATGGACCGCTGGAGAACGATGCTCGGATCCTGAAGAAGGCCCTCGTGAGGGCTGGCACGGACGAGGACGCGCTCAACGACGTGCTGCTCTCCCGCTCCAACGCTGACATGCGGGCCATCGTTGCCGAGTACAGGCGCATCCGGGGCCACGAGCTGGCGGCTGACATCAAGGATGACGTGGACGACACCCTCTTCCGGCTGTACAGCATGGTGCTGTCGGCCACGCGCGCCGAGGACGGGGCGTCGGTGATTGCGGCCGAGATCGACCACAAGGTGACGGAGCTGCAGCGGGCGACCGAGGGCACGCAGGGCGCAAACGCCGTGGCCGTGGCCCAGATCCTCGCCAGCTCCAACGACGCGCAGCTGCACGCCGTGTGCGAGGCCTACCAGCGCAAGTACCACCGCAGCCTGCAAGACGTCATTGAGAAGGAGTTCCGCGGCGACATGGAGGACGCGCTGCTGCGCATGCTCTTCCAGGGCATGAGCCGCGCCTACGACGACGCCGCCCGCCTGCGGGAGCCGCTGCAGAAGACGATCCGCAAGGACCGCCTCTTCATCAACCGCGTCGTGAGCCTGTACTGGGACCGCAACCGCCTGATCGAGGCCAAGGCCGCCTACAGGAAGCGGTACGGCGTGCCGCTCAGCAAGGACGTCAGGGACTATCTGAGCGGCGATTACGAGGACGCCATCTTGGCGCTGATTGCGGATAAGTAGTCAAGGGAAAGGGGCTTGTTTTTTATATTTTTTTGTGATACCATTTTACTCTTATCATGATGTTATGACGGAATGCCTTGGTCTTAAAAGACTTTTTTTTATGTAATTTTAGAACACAACTATGGATTGATCGGATGGCTTTTTTCTCTATGAATGAATGAGCCCATTAGCACGGGCGCTAATTCTATGCACGTCTAGGAGCATTTAGTAGTTTCTAGTTGGAGGAGTCGTTCAGTGCTTGGCCTTTTGCTGTTAAAAAAGAATCTACATTTGGTATTATGCACTTTGTACACGCCATCTACGACTCCTTGCAACTAGACATGCCTCCGTCTGGCCCACTTGGTCAGGTACTCTCTGCCTGCCAACCTGTACTCGTCCTGCTCGACGTAGGCTCCGCCCTGGCTCTCCGTCTGGAGAACGAGGTTGAGTCCCTTGGCATCCTCGTTGTAGACGGGCCACCTGGGGAGCCCCTCGCCGTTGGGGCTGCCCGAGTGGGCAAAGTGAATCCACTGGCTGCTCATCTGGTCGCCCAGGGCGACGTACTCTGGCCACGGGCCGACGTTGGCCGGGTTGTTGAAGACGAAGGCCACCTCGGAGTAGTGCTTGACGCCCTGGTAGGCGGCGTCGAGGGAGCCCTCGAGGTCGGTGTAGGTGGCGTTGGTGCTGTTCTGGAACGGCCGCGTGTTGAAGCGGTAGATGTACGTGGGCGAGTGGGCGGCGTAGTGGCGCGCGTCGTCGAGCCGGGGCGCGTGGTAAAAGATGTCGCCGGCAATGGCCGCGGCGCGCTTGAACTGCTGGCCGTGCTCGGCGAACCGCTCCTCGCCGGTGTTGATCGGCACTCCCTGCGCTGGGTCGTCGGGGTACAGCTCCATGATGCGCTTCACCACCGATTCCGGGTAGCCGTAGCCGAAACCGTGGAGGAGATAGGTGTACAGCTGCTCATCCGTGTCCATGCCGCTCGGCGCATTGGCCGTCCCTTCATCCGAGTTGGTGCCGTACAGATGTGGGATGTGTGCGAATCTGCCAGAGTGCAGAAGCTCAGTAGGGTAGTTTGGAATGATGTCGCCGTCTGCCATCTGTCAGCCATGGCCCATTCCTCTTTGGCTTTTGTGCTGAGAGGGGGGATTTACCAACTGTGGGATAGTATCCATTTATCCCGGGAGCGTACGAGTTCATAAAAGGCAGCAGCGTCTCGTACGGAACTTGTCGCAGGCAGCTCAATGTGTCGCTGGCGTCGCTGCAGTTGACTCCGTCGACAATTTTGTTATACAGAGGTTGATACCATTCTGACCCGTTGTACCTGCGGTTTGGAAATTAACAACGGACACTCGAGTCATCTTTGCTGAGAGAAACCTACCAGGCTGTTGATGCCGAGCCAGATTCTTGGATTGATCTGTGGAATAGACCATCTGTTCGGCCTCCGTAGGTCATGACCAATTGACCCTGCACCTCGTTTAGTCTACAGCATTTCAGTCCAGATAAAAATGGGAACTTACCACTGCGAACGACCCAGAAGACTCTCCCCAAATTGTCACGGATGACTTGTCACCTCCAAAGTTGGAAATGTTCTCTTGAATCCACGCGAGTGCTTTGCGCATATCTCTGAGAGCCAGGTTTGTGTTTCCAGAGCCCTGCCATACAATTAGGCACCGAGAAATTCGTAGAATAGCCAAGGGTTTCTTACCTGGATTTCTATCGAATACATGTTTCCCCAAGCTCCTTTTCGGTAGTTGATGCTGACGCCCACAATTGGCTTTCCAATCTCGACTGACCTCTGGACAATGTACGTCAAGTTGTAATCTGCGTACGAGCTGGCACCGTATTGATACGATCCTCCGTGAATCCAGACCATGACGGGCGCCTTGGTGTCGGCCTTGAGCCCGGCCGGGCGGATGACGTTGAGAGACAAGCAATCCTCGCCCATTCCAGACGTGTAATCTCCCGAGTCGTCGGGGCATGCATGGCTGTACTCTTTTGCATCGCGCAGCCCGGTCCACGTGTCGGTAAGCGATTGCGGGATCCGGAATCTGTTGTCTCCAGTCGTGTTTTGAGCATATGGCATGCCGAGAAAGAGGTCCTGTTTGAACTCGGGCAGGTACAGTCCTTCATAACTTCCATTTCGCACGGATACGATAGGATTTGCACCATAGACAGGAGTTGTGGCGAAGACAGCCAACAGGCCTAGCATTGCCCGGAGCATCATCTTTGGCGTTTGCGCGTGGCCACTGACGGGGATGATTCAACCTGAAGTCGAACGGCGAGCAAATGAGTGGGGTTGATGAGTTGATATACCAACATTCCCTATCCACTGGGTCTTATCGCTATTCCCCCGTCAAATTTCCGCAGGTATAAAAGCTAGATGCTGGATAAGACATGTTCAGGGAAGAAGATAACGATAGATGGTCTCTCAAAAGATCCCCCGATCTTGTTCAAGGATTGCGATTGTGCTCTACGTAGGATCCTTGCCTCGAAGGGAAAGCAATTAGACTCTAGCGATGGGACCACGAATGCGGGGATGAAGCGGTCTGCTTGTAAAGCGCGATTGTGCTGATTAGTCAATCAACCATTTTTTGCTCTGGGTTCCACAATACCTTTGGGCTGTTTGGTTGATTGCCTGAATAGGAAGGTAATCTGCCGGTCCGTCGCAACAGAAATGATGATTCTACTCGATACAATGCGGGGCAAGGCTAATCTTATCCCCGTCTATCTAGACCTAAGCCCGGATTGGAGTTTTGGCCGCGAGGAGGAATAGATAGGCCTAGGTAATCAGCAACACGAGCGCATTCCCCGATCCGGCATCCTTGGTTGGATCATCGGAGTCAGCATCGCACGATACCGCACCATGAGGGGATATAGATATAGAAAAGAGAAAGAAAAAAGTTGATGAAGACAAAAACGCGCATCCAAGCCATGCATCTTATTAGAAAAGAGGGCAGGCTCGTCCTTTAATGGTACTTCTAAATACTACAATCTCCCTGTTTATAATAGTTGCGACTTTGGAAACAAGTTGAGCACCACCAATTGTTGAATTTATATTTATTTATTTCTGTATAGATTATGATGGGTTATAATTAGTTATCGCTTCTGAAGTTCGATTACCTTTCGTGATGCTCTTTATCTTGTTCTACTTGTTAGAAATACCATTCTCTTGGCGTCACATTTTGTGGTGGGATGAAGTGGTCTTTGATCCAAACATCAACCGGGAAATTCTTACTATGTATAATTTGTACACTGGATATGCTAGAATTCATAAATACTCACAAACGAGACATTTCTTTCAACTCGCATGGCCTCGGGGCTCACTATAGATGTGATCAATCTTTCTGCTTCGGGATTTCTCTTTTGGTAAATGCATTTCCTCTCACAAAAATGGCTTTGCATAGCATTCAAACGAAAATAGCCAACGTATTAATTAATTCGTCAAGCTGACCAAGGCAGCATGTTGCTTTAATGAATCACCGCGGGGTTTGTTTGAATCGTGGGCTTTTTTGAGACTTGGCAAATAGCCTCTTATTACTTCTCTAGTTCTATGCATGCTTGTCAAGCAATAGGATAACCTGCTCGTAAAAAAATTTCTGATGTGTCTCAATCACACGCTAAGACCCATTATTGTACCAACATAGACAAGAGAAAGCCACTACCTATTTGTAATACCTTATCTACATCATTAGCGTATTTATCTCATCCTTTGCTACACCAGTGCGACCTATCCTTAGCTGCATTCGGCAATACTTTCGGCTACATGTCACATCATTTAGTCCTATCACGGAAATTTTCCGAGTACCGAGCATTTGTCGGAACAGCTAACATGTATGCGGCGGCTCATCATGACGATCAAGTACGAATAAAAGACGAAAAAGTCCATCTCTATCAATTTTGTCACAGACACATTTCATCAAGTGAGATGCCAAGTAAAGTGCCAAGTGAAACCTAATCTGAGCATGGGCCGGTGCGGAACACCGGCTTGCGAGGCCGAGAACTGGACAGTGACATTTCAAAAGGCAACCGCGATAGCTGTGACTGTGGATAACGCGACTTTTTGTCATAAAAACTCTCAAAATACAACCGGATCTGCATCAATAATCACAGGGATCCCGCTTTGGCTACGTTTGGTTGGCTCTGGGCGGAATATCGGAACCAGAGGCTGACATTCCCTCGGAAATAATTGGCAATCTAGCTCGGATGCTGCACCGATCTTGCGGGGAAATCTGGGGTACGCAAGCACCCCAGACTAAGGCGCAAGGGTCGAGGGCTTCTCAGCTTGCCTCTCGAGTATAACTATCTCTCGTTGTCCTTTTTTTCTTGGTTTAATTTACCTGCCTCAAAGCAGAGTCAAATTCGCTCTTGCCCCCTGCATTCTGTGGCTGCGCATTTTGATCAAAATGGCTGCGTCCAAGACACGGGCGCCAGACGTGACAGATCGCGACGACGGCAAGCCTGTCGTCGTCACTATCGATGATGCGTCAAAAGGCACTGACATCATCACGATTGATGAAGCGACAAATAAGAGGCTTCTCAGAAAGATTGACTGGAAAATAATGCCCGTGGTATGTACACGGCCAACTTCTCTTGGCGGGTTTCTTGTTCTTGCAGCGTCGCTAACCAGCACCTAGCTCTGCTTTACATATGCTCTTCAGTATTACGACAAGGCAACGATGAGCCAAGCAGCAATTTTCGGCTTGCGAAAGGATCTCCACCTGGAGGATGGCCTGAAGTATTCTTGGGCCACCCTCATATTTTCTTTTGGCTATATCGCCGGCACCTATCCCATCTCCCTTCTTGCCCAAAAATATCCCCCAAGAATTGTTTGTACCGTAATCTGCGTGATTTGGGCCGTCATCACCTTGTCTACAGCAGCCTGCAAGTCATACGCCGGTTTATTGGCAAACAGATTCGCCTTGGGTCTGGTTGAGGCCGGCGTATCTCCCATATTCATGCTCGTTGTTGGACTATGGTACACACACCCAGAGCAGGTTCTGCGCTCGAGTTGGTGGTACTCCTTCAGTGGTGGCTCTCTCTTGATATCACCGCCTATCAACTATGGCCTTGGGCACATCACCGGTGGCGGTCTCAGCTCTTGGCAGTACATGTACCTGTTCGCGGGTAGCATCACGTTTGTGTGGGGAATCTCGCTATGGTGGCTGTTCCCCGACAGTCCTCAAAACGCAAAGGGATTTGATGAACAAGAGCACGAGTTGCTCCTCGAACGAGTGCGCCAGAACAACGCAGGAACGGAAAACAAACAGATCAAGCCATACCAGCTCAGGGAGGCGCTCGTCGATTACCAACTCTGGTGCATCATCATAATGTCAACAGTTTCCACCACTGGCTCTGGTGCAATCAGTTCTTTTGGATCCATTGTGTTCAATGGCATGGGATTCAGCGTCTACAATTCTCTCCTGCTCAATATGCCAGTTGGCGCTATGGCGCTTATTTGTGTTCTGGGATCCGGATATATCGGGCGTACGGTGCCGAATTCACGCCTTTACATCATCGCCGCGTCATGTTTACCCGTAATTCTGGGCTGCGCATTATTGTAAGTGCTCTAGGTCTTTACTTTTATTCATTCAGAACCTAACTATTTTCTTCAGATGGAAACTGCCCAGCTCCATGAACTCAGGGCGCATCGTCGGGTTTTATCTACTCAACTTTTTCTCATCAGCCTGGGTGCAATGCATCGGCCTTGGTACGTCAAATGTTGCTGGATATACGAAAAAGGCTGTTTACGCTGCTGGTACTTTTATTGGATATTCCCTTGGAAATATTGTCGGTCCTCTGATGTTTGACGCAAAATATGCTCCTCGATATGACCGAAGTTTTATGGGTATCATGATCTGCTTCGCAGTTTGCATTTTTGTCTCCCTTGGTCTTCGTTGGAAGTTGGCCCAGGAAAATGCCGACCGAGATCGAGAGTATGGGCAACCAGAGCTTAGCCATGGTTTGGAAGATTTGACGGATAGAGAAAATAAGTCCTTTAGATATAACCTCTAAGATGTACGGTGTGTTCTCAGGTAGAAGAATATGAGAAATCTCGATTAAAATTTCTAAATCTGTTACGATTGGAAATCCCAAACTGCCCGGAAGATAACAGTTGACTGCAATAATCAACCGATAGGGTATTGTCGGAACATCGCACAGATCCATATTATCGAAATCTTGAGGGTTGAGATGTAATGTTTCCAAACATGATGATCTTACATATACAGGCTTTAATTTCTCCATCATCTGCCTTGGATGGGCTCTACTGAAAGCCAGTGGTATCGATTGCTTGAACCTTGCCACCCACAAAACCTCCGCCAATTTCTCCTGTGCCTGTAGAAACGTACAGTGTCTTTGCATCAGCAGCTGTCCTTCCAAACTTGGCCGCAGTTGCGATTGGAACCTCATCTGAACCCGATGCACCGGCTACGACGGCGATGCTACCGTCGGGTTTGACTGCAACTATTTTGCTGTCCTTGTTGGTGGCCACCCAGGCGACATTTTTGTGCCCAGGACCAAAAATAAAATCATCTGCCGCCGAGCTTAAATCCGATACTTTGGCCACCTTCTGAGCCTGGGCACCCGGAGCCGGGCGGCCGTCGTCCGTGACCTCGATTTTGTACAGAGTAGACTCGTTGTAATTTGTCCACCAGAGATGTCCCGAGTGGACATGTAAACCGTTGATAGCAATGGCAAGGGTGCTGTTTGACTGGTTCTCCATTTCTGGAACCTGAGCTGCAACATCGTACTTCCCAGTAGACAAATCCACACGCCAAACGAGCCCAAGGATGGAATCAGCGATAAGAATTAGGTTCCTATTGTGGGGGACCGTTGTTGCACCATTGAGCAGAACGGCCTCGGGGATAGAGACGACGAATTCAGGTTCTTGGATCTGATCGCGGGAAAGGTCGACTTTCCAGACGCCGTATGTGCCCTTGACACCACCAGTCGTAGCGCTGGAATTTCCGCCCACGATGGCAAACACGCCCTCATCCGTTTCTGTAATACCAAGAAACCCCGAAACCGAATCCGCTGTGAAATGCCGAGTGATGGACGGAGATGCGCTTGCGGGGTTGGATATTTCATAGAGCGACGCGTTCGGCGACAGGCTGGTAAGGAGAAGATTGCCGTTGGGCCGGACAGCTATGTTCTCAATCCAGACGCCAGGAGGAAACCCGACCACTTCGCGGTTTGGGAGTGGAATGGATGCGGCTTGACTGCGGTGGGCTATTGGTGACGCTAGAGCCGACGGTATGAGAAGGGATATGACGGCGGCCCCACGCATCGTGAGGATGGAACGCAACGTACGAATGCAGATGTTGGGAGTTGGATTGGATGATTGTATTGAGAAGTTGGGAGATAGAATGAGCCTAGGGATACTACTTTATATTCTGCATTTGTGATCATACAGGTCTAAGCTAGGTACTTATTGAATAGCTCGACTACATGCGCAGCTTCTCAAACAGGTCAATCTCAGATTCCAAATCACCTGGTCTGGGGCTTGGCCGAGTTACTAAATTCGTCTCCACAGTCAGAGAGTGGGGCAACTTCTGC
This sequence comes from Calonectria crousiana, assembly GCA_013406985.1. Classification (NCBI taxonomy): domain Eukaryota; kingdom Fungi; phylum Ascomycota; class Sordariomycetes; order Hypocreales; family Nectriaceae; genus Calonectria; species Calonectria crousiana. The sequence goes on along the minus strand of VTGD01000002.1, from coordinate 756,651 downwards.
CGGTGACTCAGTATGCCGATCGACTCCTCGGACAACTCCATCCCGAATGGCATGGATAAATAAGCAGCTCCAATTACTATGATTGAGAAAATGGATAAAGAAAAGAAGTATCCGACAAAACGTAATGTTGAGATTGATGCATACGGAGTACAGACTTGAGCTAGACAGCCGGCTCCATTCGCCTGAATGTGCGGTATACCGATTGCCGATGCATCGACAGCAAGGCAAAATATCGAGTGTTTACGCTTCTACCTTGTTGTATATCTGGCTCATTGATAGTGGCGAGAACTTATAGTGTTGGCCTTTCCTCTCTCTCGTAAGATAATCGTGATGCCTGATGACAATGTAGCGCCTTGTCCAGATGGCTTGTTTGGTGCGAGGTAAGCACTAGCGTGCAGGGGCTCAGCAGTGGCGAAGCGTAGCCTTTGCTTTATTCAGAAATCCATTCGAGCGTTTTAATGGGAGCGACCATCTGCTAGCACGCAGGGCTGCCGGTGGGTAAAATATCCAAAGGAGCGGAATGCTGCATTTGATCAAGGGATGATGTCCATATGTTTCCATCCTTTATCGAATCAGAGGATTATAGGCGCATTTCTCTGAGCTCAATTCGACCTACCCTTCTCGATCTTCAGCTTTCGAGGGCCATTTAGTCTCCCTTGGAAATGGCCAATCGAGATGAAATCTAGTAATACCACTGCATCTTCCAGTACGAAGATATGATCTTGAGCTTCCAAACCCACAAGCTTTGGCTAGAAATGTTAAGATGTGCTGTCTTTTGCAGGGGTCCTATGTAACAAATTGTGGAACTCAGAATCATTCAAGTGCTGTATAGGGTTTAACAAAACACAGAGGGTATTGGCCATGGCGAACTTCCGTGGTGATTATAGTGTATTCGGGGAAGCCGCGGCCTCGAGAGAAAAGTGTCAACTCATCAAGCATATGCGGGGTTTCGCTTTCAGTGCCGATGATCAGTGCGAAATGGCACATTCAGCTTTCTGTGATTGTGAAGACTCCAAGTCTTAGGATTCTGGACTTGTCCGAGATGGCCACGATTCAAAGAATGCCAAGATACCTCATTACCAATCACGTAATGTCAGTATTGTACCTTTTGGCCTACTTTCTGTATTTTCAAGCTTCAAAACCCACAAGATTGGTACGGAACTAGAGCTTTCCACAGTTCCCTTCTCAGCTCTTTCACGACATTGGCATTCAGGTTGGCTCAGAGCGAAATATACCACAGACGATATAGCAATCGGTCCAGTAGAGATCAGTGAGAACAAAGAGGAGATGTAAATTTGTGTACCAAATGTTTATGTACATGCTTTGGGCGTTACATTTTTGCAACAACTGAGTGGAAAGACCACTAGGAGACATCGACAAGGAGAGAAAGAAGAGAAGATCAACGGCTGGTGGGGAAAAAAGTGAAGGAAGGAATAAGAAAGAGAAGAAATAACAAGCCAGACCCGGCGCTTCGCATGTAACTCATTTTTTTTTTCATGTTGTGAAAACAATTGAAAAGGGAAATGTTTGCCATCCAAACTCGCATTTAGTAAGGCTTCTGGCCGCCGTAGTTGCCGGGGGGAGAGTAGCGGCCGACAGTGTACCAGGCGCCCTTTCCATTGGAGACAGTAGCAATGCCAACCTTGACAGTGGTGTTCCACATGATTTGAGCTGAGGGGTTTAGTGTGTGTTTGTCAATGGGGGAAGAGGAGGTAACTCACTGTAGTGGCCGTAGTTGGAGAAGTTGCCCATTGGAATAACTTCGCCGTTGTAGTTGTTGATCTCGGCCAACCTGGAAGCATGAGAGTTAGCCCACGTATAATGAACAGAGACGGATCGGAACAGGCTTACCATCCGTTGGTGCCAGTAGTGATGGGGTTTGAGACGGTGCCAGAGGACCTGCAGACACGTTAGTAAATAAATAGGGCATATCCGGGGATCAAGATTTACCAGGCGTAGGCCAGGTTCTCTCCCTGGTTGGGGCGAGTGCTGGGGTCGGAGTGGGCAAAGGTGCCGCTATTGGCTAGCTGCTGGGCGTAGGCCAAGGCATTTGCCTCGAGGGTGCTGTCCCACGTCAAGGCGGCGATGTACTTCTTCGCTCGAGCAGCGTTGTGCAGGTTCAGGGCCTGGGACGAGTCGGCGGTCAAAGCTCGAGCCTGGATGTCGCGAAAGTGAAGCTCGTCAGTGTCTTCATCCGTCTCGGTACTGTCAGATCTCTTCGTCATGTCATGGGTGGCAGGTCCGTGGGTGGCAGCCTCGTGTGTGTCACCCTCGTGCGTGGCAACCTCTGGGTGTCCTACGATGACTTTGAGATCGGATTGAACTGCCCTTTCGGCATGTGCTCCTTGCCGGCCGGCTCTGAGAGGGACGTGAGCTTGCCCGTGGCCTTGGTGCTTTTCCTCGGTCAATCTGATGTTGGATTTGAATCCACGCTCATTGTGCTTGGTCTTGGTCAACCTGATGTTGGGTTGGAATCCACGCTCATCGTGCTTGCCCTTGGTCAACCTGATGTTGGGCTGAAATCCACGCTCATCGTGGTGCTTGTCCTTGACCAGTCTAATGTTAGGGTGGGGTGCCTTGTTTTCTTGAGGCTTCTCCTTGGTCAACCTGATGTTGGATTTGAATCCACGCTCATCGTGCTTGCCCTTGGTCAACCTGATGTTGGGCTGAAATCCACGCTCATCATGCTTGCCCTTGGTCAGCCTGATGTTGGGTTGAAATCCACGTTCATCGTGGTGGTTGTCCTGATCCACTCTGATTTTGGGGTGGAATCCTTGGTTTTCTTGTGGCTTGCCCTTGGGCACTCTGATGTTGGAGCCCACTCCGTTGTTTTCGTGCGGCTTCTCCTTGGGCAGCCTGATGTTGGTGCCGGGAACTGGGTCTGCGACGGCAGAGCCGATGCCGAGCAGGAGAAGGAGAGGGACCGAGATCTTAGAGTGCAACATTTTGAAGAGGAGTTGGTTTTGTTATTTGGTTTGGGAAAAGGGGGTTGGAAAAAAAAAAAATAAGTGGAGTGAAGTCTCTGGGAAGGAGTGTGAAGAAGATAGTAAAGGTGAAAGGAATGTGAAGCTGAAGAGCTGTGAAGATGTGATGTTGAGAGAATGATTTGTGAAAATTGTGGGATACTATCCAGCCTTTATATAGGCGAGTGGATGCCTTTTTTGTGATGGCAACTCACTCTCCACAAAGTCTATTCGAGAGGTGCCGCAACTCGCCTGGACCCTGGCGTTGAGTTCACTTGGTCACAAGTCCATATTTTCTTCAAGTCGCCATCAAGGGCTGCTTCGGATGCAATCGGATATCTCCACGCACCGTTACGTAGCCATGCTGCAGATCTTGGCTTGCGAGAATTTGTTTTTGAGTTCCGATATGGTGTCAAGGCTTAGCGCGGAAAGACATGATTCCGCGTGGCAAAGAAGACTATCCTATTTCGGAGAAAGGGTCAGTCCACTTGCCTAGAGCAGCATCTTTTCGCCGCCGTTGTAGAAAACGGAACAGGCTTTACAATTTCGAAGCTTTCTTCAAGTTATTCCGACGTTATGGTCCCAATCGTTCCAGATTCAAGGACCTTGATAGGCTCGCCATTGGGTTCAAGATGGATTCTTCGAATTTCACCGTCTGAAAGCGGCTTACACGCCATTTTATTAATTCTGCTCACTATGGCTTCGATGCACTCAGATTTATTTTTGATATTGTCCTTCTCGCCCCTGTGCACCGAAGTAACACTATGATGGGTGGAGGCTTTAAGTACAAGATTAAAATTTCACAATATCATCATCCGGATATAGCTAGAAACAATAAAAATGAGCAATATGATTCGATCTGTAATCCAACCTTTGTGTCCAATAGCCAGCTAGGATAGCGCAGAAAAATGAAGCCAAATCTCACAATGGCACTATGATGATTCATTTCAAGTTTCTGCATTGTCTTGACCAAGAGCGCGATCCCCCACCGTTGTGAGTAATGAGGACCAACCTAGCGTCAGTTACTGCGACGATCATTTTATGTGTGTCAAAATTCGTTACATGAAGCTTAACCCAAATAGAAAAAGAGTTTCTCTACTGTTTTGTTCTGGGACTGACGACGCCCTCCACATTCAACTGAGACACTCGATGGAATGCTGACGTGGACTTTTTAGTTTGCCAGCCATCACTGGTCCACGCAGAAAAATCGTTGACGAAAAGGAACGATCTGCAAACCTACAGCCAGCGGATTAATCATGGGATTATCCAATCGCATTTCTATTCTAAAACTAGTAGCCTCACATCCGTGAGAGCTGATGCAAATCATTTCCACCACGTCCAGAGCGGTAGCAAGCCTATGGCCTCTCTGTGCGCCATGTACTTGAAAAACGCCTAAGAATCCGGTTCCGGCGCTCAATTGCCCTTTTGGGACATGACGATACTTCATGCGCTCTGAGTCTGTTTGAGCCTTTCCTCCATTTGCTCTCTTGGGCTCTTTAACTTGACTTCGGGAAATCTTGGATCTGGCTGCCAGGGCATGACATCGGCTCCGTGGAGCAGCCATTTGAGAACAACCTTTTCAAAGCTGTCGGCGAGTTGTTTGTGTTCAGGATCTTCGGCCAGGTTGTGCAGTTCATGCGGATCATTTTGCCGGTGATACAGCTCAGCAGGTTCATACAGCCTGTAGACGTAGGTCCATGTCTCGTTGCGAAGTGATATGGCCTTTCCCACGAGGCTTGTGTCCTCGTGCTGCAAGCCAGCTTTGAGGTCATATGGGTACGGCGCCTGCTCTAGAAGCGGCTCTTCCGAAGTGAGAAAGCCGCCTTCGGAAAAGGCATACTTTTTATGCTCCGTGGCATTCCCACAGAGCAGCGGAACCCACGACAGACCATTGTGAGCAAACGTCTCGCCGACGCCCGAGAACTCAAACATGGTCGGAACTATGTCCACCATTTCCGTCATTGCGTGGATCTTCTTCCCTTCGGGCAATCCCGCTCCTCCGATAATCAACGGCTCGTGAACCAATGTCTCTGACAGCCCAGACGGCCACTTCTCAATCAGGCCGTGGTCTCCCAGGTACTCTCCATGGTCCGTGAAGAACATGGTGACGGTATCTTTCCAGAGGTTTAGTTCCTCGACCTTTTTCATGATACGGCCAAACTGATCGTCAAGCCTGGTGATCATGCCGTAATATGTCGCCTTGATTTCCTTCCAAATTTCTTCAGTGGCTCTGTCCGTGCCGTAACGCTCACGGATCGACTTCATGTATCTCGGCTCGTAGCCCGTTTTCTTCCCGTGAAGCGCCTCAATTCCCGAGAGCTTTGAGCGATCATACATGGAAAAATATGGCTCTTCTACCTGGAATGGGCAATGGGGGAAAATCAGTGGCATGAAAAGCACCCACGGTTGGTCTGTGGGAGGGCAGTCCAGCCAAGTCAGCGCTGATCTGACGACGCCATCGTCGTAATCGGAGGCATGGTCTGCGTCACGAAGCCCGCGATAAAACAACCGGCCCCAAATGCTCTCGTCTTTTTCTCGGCCACCGCCTGCAAACTTTGGGATGTACTCTGGCGTCTCGAGAAAGCCGTACTCGCTGACGCTCAATTCTGTTACTGTCGGCGCAAACGTGTCACCTCGAGGCGCGAGACACGCAACGTGATAGCCCGACTCCTTCAAGCTGCGAAATAGATTTGGTTCCCACGGCTTAATGAGATTTTCAAGACTGCGGTGCCCACTGACGTGCGGGTATGTACCAGTAAACATGCTGCATCGCGACTGGGAGCAGACAGAGGCTTGCGTGAAGCAGTTCGTGAAAAGTGTTCCGCGAGCGGCAAACGCGTCAATGTTGGGCGTTATTAAGCCAGAATCAGGTCCAGAGGTGCATCCAAGTGAATCATAGCGCAGCTGGTCTGGCATGAAGATGATATAATTCGGCCGATTTCCGCCATTTTTAGAGTCCACCTTCAGCGGCAGCGGTTTCGGCGGTAGTGAGTGTGCAGGCATCTTGGGCTTCACCGAGGTCGTGCACAGAAGAAGATGCAATGCGTTTGAGTAAACACAAATCAATCCATACGTGTTTTTTTCTTTTATGGGTAATATCGTATGAGCCCTCAAGATGACGTTTTTTGTCTCCTTCGTCGTTCCAGTGCCTCTGCCGGATGTCGCACTCCACTTGGGCCGGATCTCGTGCAGCACCATTCACCTCGGCATGACGTGACCAGGCCCGGGCGTTGTTCATAACGAGATGAACAAGCCCCATTTCTGGCTGGATTCCAACTTCCCCGGATCTCGCTCCTTGTGTGAAAATGTCCCGGGACAACAACGACGCGCTTCCCCAGATCCACGAAGCTGGGTCGCCAGAAAAGAGACCCGCTTGTGGGCAATGCCGAGCCCGTAAGGTCAGAGCGATTTGATTGAGTGGATAATTTTGCGGAGTTGCTGAGAGCGAGCATAGGTCAAGTGTGATCGGCGACAGTCAGGCTGTGTGCGCTGCGAGCGCCTCGACCTTTGCTGTAGCTACATCAATGCAGGCACAGTTGTCGTTATACCGCACGAGAACGATTCGGGTCACGAGCTAACGCAAGCCGGGACAAAGCGCCGTCGCACGCTTCAAGCATGCAACTTGTGTAGGGTGACAAAGGCAAAGTGCTCCGGCAATTACCCTTGCAGACGATGTGAATCGCAAGGTCAAGACTGTGTATTCCCTACTGTTAGACCTGCTCTGCGACAGGACCAATCCCAAGACCCCCTCATGTCGCCGGTGAGCACAACAGCGGAGAGCCGAGATTCAATTGGCACATCATCAGCAACAATCAGTCCCCAGAAAATTGCTAAACGGTATTCGAACTGCACATTTTCTTTACTGCTCCTTTGCTGATGTAGGGTAGCGAGTTTGATTCTGAGCCAAAGCCCGCAATCGGGGATCACATTCACGCCTATTTTGACAATGCCGAATTCGTTGACTGCCTCTTCCTGCACAGGGCATCAATCCTTGCCGATTGGAGCAAAGGAATACTCGACAAAAATCTCCTCAAGGCTATTTGCGCACTGGGAATCCGACTGGCCTCAACAGATGAGCCGGAACCGAGCTGCAGTGTTTGGATAGATGAGATCCAGCGCGATTTAATGGGCCGGATTGGCGAACTATCCATCCCCAATCTCCAAACCCTTATGCTCGTGGTCCACTACCGCTCTACCATGAAATTCACTGGGGATGTTTGGGTCCTACTGTCCATTGCAGCCCGCGTCGCCTTCACCAAACGTCTCAATTATGAGAGGCTATCTGGAGACCCTGTTCGACAAGAGTCTCTGCGTAGGTTAATGTGGTCCATCTATCGGTTTGATAAAATATTCTCTGGTGGCATTGAAGATTTGACAGTTTGCCCCTCCCACCGCATCCATCTCAGATTACCAAACAGCCATCGCAACTTCCAGCTTGGGCTTACATCTCGAATGCAATACCTCCGCGACGTCGGCGATGTTGATTCGGAGATGAATGTGCTTGCATACCTCATGCGACTATTTGATGTTCGTGATAGGATCCTGAGGTTAGTGTATTCTGGATACGTCGGCATGTGGGCTTCTAACTCTGAACCAGATACACCCGGCGAGTGATTCTCGACGGATCCAGCCCGTTCCCCAGCCGAGACCAGCTCAGATCACTGGACCAAGAATTGGTGTCTTTCAAACACAATTTACCCGCGGAACTCAAGCTTGACGCCAATCGATTGATGATCATGTGCCATTCTGAAGATGCTCGCACGTACATTGTGATGCACACCTTCCTGTACCTTTGTAGGTGCGATCTTTTTCGCTTTTTAATCCCTGGGATTAGAGAATCAGTTTCGTCAGAGGCCATGAACCAGACGCCAAGGGCGTACATCGACTACTGTCAACAGAGGTGCCTGGAGAGTGCCGTGTGGTGCTGTGAGTTTTGGTCTCAAATCTATCATTCCGAGACGCGTCGCCAAATTGAGAGTGGAACTCTGGCTATTGCTCTATACCAGTGTACCAAGATAATCGACCACTTATACTTTCTTCTGCCCCCGGAAGGAGGTCATTCACTGCCACAGTTGAAGGAAAAATTAACAAAGGCGATATCTGTCGCCTCGCGGACGGAGAAAAAGTTAGAATGGGTCGGCCGATGCGTAAGTGGACAGGAAATCTAGGCTTGGCTTGTGCTGACATTCCAGATTGCCGACGTTGAGAGGTTAATTCCGGTCTTGGGTACACGGCCCCAACAACCAGATGCATCGTAAGTAACATGCTCGATCTACTGGAAACATATAACTAACCCCCGAAGTACACCGTCTGGGGCCTTAACAACCCAGGATAAACTCCACAGGCGCTCCATGCATGCCTTTGCTCCTGATGATGAAGAGGAGACAGACCCTGTTGTTAATCCACTTCGGTCATCAACCACTGAAGATCGATGGGCAGGGGCCATGTCAACCCCCGGTGGTACGACAAGCAGCGAGAGTTGGCCATTTGCCATGCCCGAACACGGTAACGAAATATCAGGCCACAACAAGGGCGATGGCGTTGGTCCTGCTCCAATATATGACCAAACCCTTGTGCAGCATGATTTGATTGATCCCTCTAGCCATTCATACGATGAACGAGACTTGGTATTTCCGATGGACCCGTTTGACCTTCACTTAAACGCGTACTCGGATACCAACTTGCCTCAATTTCTTGGAGAGATGCCAGAGTGAAATTGACACATGACACACACTCCAAATTTCATTATCCACTATATCAACATGACAATAGGATAAAATAAGGGCTCTAGCTTAATATAGCTCAACACTTGGAACCCGAGGCTCTTTCCCTATCTGAGTGGTGCTCAACTTCTCCATCCTCTAATTTTCCTGAATCCACGACATTCTCAGCACGCATCAGCGCCGCCGTGTCTGTTTTGCCAAAGTCACGTAGGGGTACGGCCTTGATGAATAGGAAGTCAATCTCCTCCAGCGTTTTGCCCCTGCATTCGGGGACGCAAAAGTAGACAAACACTCCACCCAAAATCATCAAAGCTCCAAAGATGAAGCCGACGCGGCTGTTTAGGCCTGCATACTGGTCGTAGACAAGGTACGGGATCGAAAAATTGACAGCAAAGCTGGGCGGCGAGTTAGCTTTTAGCATAGTGATGAAAGCTGGCGACTTACTTCATGACGACATTTACTGTAAAGCCGACACGCGACGTAAGGTCTCGCAGTCGCAGAGCCGAAATTTCCGTCGTAACGACGTAGGTCAGCGGGGCCAATCCTAGCGAGAAGCCTAGCGGAAACACAGCCATCATGGCAATGATGGCCGTCTTTCGAGCGTCTGTGACTGGTGAGTTTACACCCAGGCCACCCATCGCCATCATGGCCGCGGATATGATACCCGAAGATACTATCATCAAAATTCTTTACGCTTTGTCAGCAAGATTTAGTTTTTATCGCAAGAAGAGTGCCTACCGTCTTCCGATAAGATCAGTCCAAAGGAGGATGACGACCATGGTGGCAATGTTGATGCTCGCGGTGATGAGGTTGAACTTGAATGGGTTGATGCTGTTTAGCGATTTGACGTAGATGGCGCCATACTGTGATACAAAGGCTTGTCCGCTGGCCTGCTGGAAAAAGTTGACACAGACGGCGATGGCAGTCCGTCGCAAATTGAGACCCTGGAAGAGTTCGAAAAAATTTCCCTGCTCGACTTCCTTGTCAAGGGATGTGCGAAGCTCCGCGAACTCGGCCTCCATCTGTTCCTCGGTAAACGCTCCCTCTCGTAGCTTGCGAAGATTGAGCCACGCGTCCTCAACGCGATCCTTGCGAAGCAGCCAGCGAGGGGATTCTGGGATGAACCAGATCCCGCTCAGCACTATGGTCGGGACGATGTAGAAGAGACCAAGAGGTATGCGCCAGGCTCGATTGTCGGGGAGATCGCTCGTTCCATAGCAGACAGAGTTAATGACAAGTCCGCCAATCGCGAGACTGAGCTGGTACGATCCCACCATCAGGCCTCGCGCATCGGCCGGAACTAATGGACGTGAGTATTTCCCTAAGAATCAGTATTGTAAGCCGTACCTATTTCAGATTGAAATGTCGGCACAACGCCTAGTTCCATCCCAACGTAGACGTAGTTGAGTATTCTTGCTGCCATGATCTGTTCGCGGTGTTTCGAGGTGACGGATATGGTCGCGGTTACGATCGCATAGCAACTCATGACAAAGATGCACCATCTGCGGCCCCATGCTGATGAAATCAAGCTGCCAAGCATGACACCTAGCTTGTTAGAAGAAAATAGATGTTGGATTCAGAATTCACATACCAGCAGCAAAACCTATGTAGTTCAAACTGTTGAACAGGGACAGCCACGATGGCTCAAGAGCGTACGCTCCGGTTGCTTCATCAAAGTCGCCGAACTGCTTCTCAAACGCGTTCATGGCCTGGGTGCTCGCGAATGCCTGATTGTCAAAGCCATAGTTGAATGTCGAGATGGCAACGAGGGTGCATGCTAAAGCGAGCCGCCTGTTGAAGAGGCGAAATTTGGTAAAGACACCCATTGTGGCAGTAGGATCAGTACCGCTGCGCAGTGGTCGCTGAGGTAGCTCACGGCAACAACCATGGTGATGGAGCCTGGATTGACTTTAACTTATAGTATTCACTTTCGTCTAACGCGACAATGTCGTGATCGTCAGGGTCGGCTGAGGAATTCCGGGGTAGTACGTCCTATCGTTGTGACGCTACGTGGACTAGTGGCTCCCAGTAGCCTTGGGCCTCGTCAGATGGCCTCTGATGCTTGGAGTAGGACCCACAACTGGGCGAGATCCGGTCGGTGAGGGGATTACATCCGGTGCACGAGATCCGGGAAGCCCTCTTTTGAGCGCAAGAAATAGAAGGCACCTGACAATATGCGTCGATCTATGCCGCAGATATATAAAGTATCTAGCGGCCCAACTAAGTCGGCAGGACTTTTCACCTTACAAACCATGCTTCCAGTGCGATGGAGCTCTGGGAGAGATTCATGAACCTTGAGCTTTTTTTTTTTTTTTTTTTTTTTTAAAAAAAAAAAAGAAAATTTGACCACATATCAAAATGATTAATCCAGTATAGACATCGAAGCTTGTAGAAATGCTGCTTTATTTTGCTGAAAGATAAGCAATGCTTCCACTCAAAAGGTTGTGAAACGTGCGCTCAATCAACGCCTGGATACATTGTGTACCCATGCACATGCACATAAGTGGGTTATCAGACCACTTTCTGAAAAGTTTGCTAGATCATTATTTTTCATTCTTCACCTCCAAGATCAAATTATCCATTGAATTGACAAGACCATTTATCGTACTCACCTAGAAAAGTCGCAATGGCTCCTCCCAAGAAGATTGAAACTGTCAAGGACAATGTCGTTGCTTTCGGCAGGGTTCGCAAGAACCTCAAGATGGGATGTGTTGGTCTGCCCAATGTGGGAAAGTCGAGTTTGTTCAACCTCTTGACTGAGCAAAGTGCCGCTGCAGAAAACTACCCCTTTTGCACAATCGAGCCCAATGAGGCGAGGTGTGCTGTGCCAGACAGTCGCTATGTAAGTTGAAACACTGCGCGGCAGGTCCTGTCATTGGACCCCCAAAGTAACCAATGATTTAGGACTTCCTCTGTGACCTCTGGAAGCCCCCGTCCACCTACCCAGCCTACCTCCAGGTCACCGACATTGCTGGTCTGATCAAGGGTGCTTCCCAGGGAGAGGGACTTGGAAATGCTTTCCTGTCCCATATCCAGGCCGTTGACGGCATGTTCCACATTGTTAGGTACAGGATTCGTCGCAAAACTTCTGCGCCATGAAATTAACTGTGATTTACTAGAGCATTCGATAACCACGAGGTCTTGCATGTTGATGACTCGATCGATCCCGTCCGGGACTTGAGTCAGTTCATCTAACTCCCCGAAGACAACCAAACTAATCGGCCAATCTCTCAGACACCATCCAAAGCGAGCTTTGCAAGAAGGATCTCGGTTTGTTTCCCCTTTGAACTATCTTAACCTTAGCTAACTCATATATAGACATTCTGCAGAAGACAATTGTTGCTGAGGAGCTCATTGTCAAGAAGGCAGGTGGTAAATACAAGATGCTGCCTCTCTTCACAGAGACAACGACTAAGATCCGAGAAGTAAGCCAAAAAATTCACAACCTCACGGATCTGACCGCTTCGGTGTGCTCACAATTGTGACATAGATGTTGGAAAAGGATCAGCCCGTCAGAGATGGATCCTGGACACCAGCTGAGATTGCACTCATCAACGAGAAGATTCAGCTCATCACCACCAAGCCAACCATCTACCTTGTCAACTTGACAATGAAGGATTACCTCAGGCAAAAGAGCAAGTACCTGCCGCAGATCGCCAAGTGGGTTACCGAGCACGGGGGTGTTCCCAGAGATATCATTCCCTTCTCCATCGAGTTTGAGGAGAAGCTTTACAGCATGAAGGATGACCCAGCTGCCCAAGCTGAATTCCTCAAGGAGAACAAGGTCAAGTCACAGCTCCAGAAGATCATCACCGAGGGATTCACCAAGCTTGGTCTGCAGTACTACTTCACTGGTATGCTTATAACCAGCTCTCTGCCCATGGATTTTGTACTGATTTGTGCGCAGCTGGTGAGAAGGAAGTCAGATGCTGGACCATCCCAAGGGGTTGTCAGGCTCCGCAAGCTGCTGGAGCTATCCACACTGATTTCGAAAGGGGATTCATCAAGGCCGAGGTGGTCGCATACCAAGACTTCCACGACCTCTGCGAAGGTGGTAAATCCATGGGCCCAATCAAGGCTGCTGGAAAATACCGACAAGAAGGAAAGACTTATGTAGGTGCTTGGGTTTCCTCTAATCCAGCAGTTGCTGATTTTTGTTCCCGCAGGTTGTTCAAGATGGAGACATTATCCACTTTCAGTTCAGTAAGTTGCAAATAATGCCCCATACGACTGTTTCTTGTCGTGTTACTTGTCTGTTCCGCCAAAATGCTAATATTTGATCTATAGATGTTTCGAATAAGAAATAGACTTCTCGCGTCTAAGCAAGGCAACATCAAAGCTTGGATGAGATGCTGGCGTTCCTGTATTTCATTGACCAGGGACTATTTTCACCAGTTAATTCATTTAGTTGAAAATAGAAATGAATTAAGTCTACAAAGAAGGATGAAAAGGAAGATCTGATGTTTGATGCACTAAGATACCCTGAAGGGCACACTCTCGACAACCGTACCCCATTTTTGCTCTCACTGGTGTGTAAATGTTTTCATGAAATCATTCAAAACATTTTATATCACGGTTTATGGCTGGTTATGGCGATTCATGGAAGTCACGCCCGCACAAGATTTTAAAATGGGCACAAATTTGGTCAGTCATCACGGCCTTGGCATCAACGAAGAAAAGTACTTGCTTCTGATGAAACGGGTTTCAATGCTATCATAGCAGCTTGAAATTTGTCGTCTCCCATTGCCTGAGTCATTACTTTACTTTCAAATCCATTGTGACCTCGACGATGTGATACTGTCGAGGTGTATCGATACACTCCACCACCTATTTGTGATCTGGTCTAGTGGTTTGTTTTTTAGAGCAATAGGAAACCCATCAATGCGAATTTACTCTCATTTAACGATTAAACCTCATCGGACGTGAAATGAGACGGCGTATGCAACAAAAACTACAACAGCACATTAGAAGTTGAGATTGATGCAACCAAAAGTTCTCAGTCCAATCTCGAGGCACAAGGTGGACTCTGCGGAACACAACACCCAAGCCATGCCATACACATAAAACATGAATTGCTACCGCACTGTCCACGGTCTACACTTCTTTTCTAATTTCCACTATCCTAAATAGGCATCTTCCCAAATAGGCAGGACCCAGGTAAGGTAGGAAATAAAGTGAGGCGAGGACTCCAGCCCAGGCCTACAAATCGACAGATTTCAAATGTGATTGTGGACCTTTGTAGCATTTTTTGAGGAACAATTTGTTCCAGATGAAAACAAAATACCACTCAGTCCTCGCAGCCATTACTTGTTGCCTAGAAACCCACTGGCCCCGCAAGGGTACTGTACCAATCCTTCTCCGGCGAGTTCCGAGTAAATACGCCGTATGCAGCCAAGCACCCAGCCCCTCCAGGGTGGTATTCAAGCGTGAACACGAGCCAACACAAAATCAAGTTTGACCTCGTGACAAATATGTGCAGTTGGTCAGTTTAAAAAAGCAGAAGAAGAAAAAACCTTGTAGGCAATAATTATTCTGTTCTGAACCACCATGTCTAGAGTCTAGCTTCGTTTACAAACTGAACGCACGTCCGAATTTCGGTTCGCTTGCCGAATGCCATAAGGTTAATCATAAGATCCAATCCGATGTGTGGGCCAGCCAGGCTTGATCGGATCGGACCGTCGCTCAGCCCTCAAGGCAGCTTTGTTTTTACCCACGAGGTTATTGCTGGGGTCCTACAGTTATGGACCAACACTGCAACAATGAACGCACCTAGCAAGAACGGGGCGTATGATTCTCACCCAATTGGTTCTCCAGGCTTCCCCGCTTGTGGCCTCAGCAGCTTAGCCCTGTTCGGAGGTTTCCAAAAACGGTTGACCCTTCCAGGTGAGCCATACCCTGCGAAGTATCCAGTCCACAGGCCAAAGGTTTCTGGTAGTGGAGGATTTTTTTGGGCCCATTCTCGACCAGTCATGTAGTAAAGTCATTTCGTATTCGAGTGGAGAGAATCCCTGCCTTTACATTACTCTCAATCAGTGCAACGTTAATAAGGCGACAGTAATAATTTTATGAGCTAAGTCTTTAATTACTCCACACAACCAACATCTTCCACGGTTGTTTTACCCCAGCGAGATCCCAGTGGCACCATCCGAAAAGATCTGCTGCAACGTGCCTTCACCACTGTCAGCAATTTCTGGGTCTACAAATGCTTATTTGCGTCTAGAAACCCTCACTGCAGCTCGTATATTTTTGATATTTTTGATTTGCAAGGGTCTTGCAGTCAAGCTTGTCGGTGCTGTGGTGATTGCCTGGGTGTGAATCGAGAAGTGTCGTGATACCAAACCGCACCAGGTGGCATGTTATGATGAGACAATGAGTTGGCCGCAGTGATTAGCCTTTGTATCATCACCCTGTGTCGATCTCAGTATGCTGCTCGAAAGGCTTTTTCTGGGTTTCTTTTTTTTATAAAAAAAGAATGAAAAAAATTGAGAAGTAGCCAGCATCTCGGTAGATCACCACCCATCCTTTTCAGCCCTAGAAACAAACCTAGCTAGTTAATCGAGCCGTAGGCATAAGCGGGGCCTTTTGCACAAAGGTTCCAAGCATCCAGCCCCAGACTGGCAAGGGCAGAGTTTGTCTAAATCGTACCCCTCTTCGGGAAGCAGCCGAACAAGAGCAAGCGGCGGCATACTATAAGGCGATTCTCGAAATCTCGTCGTGCTTGCTGTATTAGGCAGGTGGTTTCCTTTTCAAGTGAACATTTATCTATAAATTACTTCGGTCTGAATAGTCTACACTGCACACACAACACACCACAAACCACAAGATTCCAATTTGCTCAATTCAAATCATCAGACACCATGGGTTTCTCCAGTAAAGCTTCGGCCCTCTTGACCAATGTCGTGGCGCTTCTGGCTGTCCAGAACGTGCACGCGATGCCCACTGCTGCCGATGTCAGCGATGTCACGCCCACTCTTTCAGGCCGCGCCGAAGGCGTCACGACGCCCATACCTGCGCAGCCCGGCATGGTTGATAACTGCGACAAGTTCTACTTTGTCAAATCGGGCGAGAACTGCGCTACCATTGCTGCGAAAAACGGCATCCACCCTGATAGGCTGCTGGAGTGGAACGATTCCGTCGGAAAGTGCTACGGACTGTGGGCAAACTACAATGTCTGCGTTCACACAGTGGATTACGTGCCGACCACGACGCTTCAATGCTCTACAGATGGCTGGGCATGGGGCGACAACAAGCCTGCCGTTGATGCCGCCATCAAAGATTGGTGCGACGGGAAGGATTCAACCGACGGTAGCTACGGCTTCGCTGGTGGCCAGGTCAAGAACGGCTGCTTCAACACGCCTATCGGAAGCCACACGATCAAGTTTCAGGTCACCAATTACATCGGCGCCGGCAGCTCCCTGGCCCCTGTTACTTGCGAAAAGATGCTTTCCGACCTGGTTAACGGCTGCCCTCGTGGCGGAAAGGGTCAATACGAGTTCTATCTCCTCGAGTAAGCAACACAACGATCCCATACGCGCATACTCCAAACTAACCCATCATCTCTAGGGCCTCCGTTCCTCAGGGTAGATGCTAAATTTGCAGCTCAAAATAGCAAATCACGTGGCTGTGCTGGGCTTGGATTCAGTCTGTGACGCAGATTGAATGGTGCGACCTTGGCATCACGGACTGCAAATGGTTAATGACTAATATTATTCTTGTAATTATAATTTTAGACGAGGTAGTTTGATATTTCCATCCTTGGATGGACAATGCTATCTCACTGCAGAAGAACTCTAGCAGCCCTCAATTATTGTGCTCAATTATTGTGAAAACTGTCTGTAGCCGCAAAACATCCTATCGCGTGGATGAAGAGAGGTATCGGCTACTTTATATACCAATCATTGCAAACATTCCACCACTAATTTAGGACTTCACTCATAGCGTACAAGATATTAGAGAGGCAGGCGCTTATTTATCACGTCATCAATTAGCCCGACTAGTTGAGGATGCAACGGCTTCGGGTACTTTTATAGCATCTCGCTAACGTACTATGACAAAAATTGATTGGTTGGTTTAGCTCTCCCTCACTCAAGACGCGGCTCAGGGCTGATTTCCCAACCCCACAGTCGCTGCCTGGCATGGCCATTTAAGTCCACACCTTTCCCCTCATCTCGCCCACGGCATTTATTACCCTCTGAATAAACAGCAAATTTTTCCAACAAATTTTACATTGTTTGAGCGACATGGAATACAATCCCGATGAAGTGAGCGACCCAAGCAATTGGCCCCGCCCCCCAATTCCCATGACACAATCAGCCAAGGCGGCTTGGGACGTATCTCTCACGGCTGAGGATTATAAGAAGCTTCTCAAGGGCTTTTGGCCGACGGATATGGATGACAAGTGGGTGCTGGGCGGCGACATGCCCGATTCGCAGGGCAACACCGTCATCCACATTTGTAGAAGCTGGACCAAGCACGAACAGATCACGCTCGTCGTCACGGTGCATGGCAAGGACGCCAAAATCACAAAAATTACTTGGGACAACCGCGAGAATAGCTTTTTCCCAACAGAGAAAGAAGCCAAGCGTTTTGCAACTTTGCTGTGCAGGCGGTTCGCTGAGTGTGAATTGAGCGCTGTTCGGGATGAAGACATAAGAGATGGCGATGAATCAGAAGAGGATTGAGATTTGGCTACAAGGAGGCCGCGCTTCAGTTTTGCTCATACGAGCACCCGCAATGGCTCTTGGACAACATTCATGAGTATAGCACGACATAACGAATCCGACGAGAATGGCAAACGTTTATTTCGACATATTGAAACATGTACAACTTAAGATTTCAAGATCTATGCTTGACTTCGAATCAAACGATAGTGAATAATTTCAAACACAAATCTATAGACCATAGCACACTTGCAAGAGCTTCCTTTCGCAATGGAGAACTAATTTTTACTGCACTCTACTCAATAAAGCACTCTGGAAGCACAAGAACACACCCATCATCGACTTCACGTCTGCAGTACCTGGTCTTAGCTGACATCGTGAGTCTGTAAAGTTGGGCCTAATGAAGAATCCATCTGTCAGAGACACCGAGTAGTCCCCCCAACCGAAAGGACAACCAACTTAATCCCGTTGCAATGAAAACATTCATCATCTATATTTATTTTACACAGCTATGAAAAAGCGAGAAAAAGAACCGTCGAATAAAATAGAGTACACGACATAATTATGTCTAAATGGAAGCTTGTGTATCCCCTGCGAAATGGGATCTGACAGTCTATGCATTGGTTGCATCTATCGGAGCATCATGTGCAGTTTTAGTGTTGATTGGGAGTTGCTCAGTATTTGTGCTGTTATAGCGCGAGCCAAATCGGCCACCATCTCAGCGCTTGTCTTGGCATTACTTCACGCTGGACAGTGTCCGCCTGTGCGAGTGCCAACACATCTGCGGTTGCGTTTACACCGACCAACTATCCCGACTGGTCGCAGCCACGCTGCTGGGCACTGCCGATGCTGTACACTTCCAGTTTCCCAAGACCAGTCATGTCAAGTATCATGATACGTCGTCAAAGACCAGCTTATGATGCTCGGTCAGTCTATCGCAAAGACTTTCTCTATCCTTCCACTCGCGGATGCTGCCAGCAAGCTCGCAGCCGGTCTGCACCAACAAGTCCCAGATGGTATCCTCAATGTCGAACCCAAACAGCTTCTCTGCCTTGGACTTGGGCCCAAGCAGTCTCAATCTGGATTCTCCATCCGTTGAGATCAAATCACCCTCGTCTACCAAGTGGCCCGCATTCATCTTTGGGGTATTCGAGTGCAGAAACGCAGGGCGGATCGGTAGCTCAACGCCTCCCTGGACTCTTGCCAGGTCATCCGAGGGCAGGTGCTGCACAATGGCTGTTGATTTCTGCTCCTCGCCGTTAAATCTGCCGACGCTCGCCGCATCTGTCTTGATGTTGTAGTAGGGTGCTTTCAACACCACGGCGGCCGCCAGGAAAGTCTCCTTGTCGCCCTCTCCCAGCGCTCCTTGGCTCAGAAGCGAGTAGTACCGTTTTGGCCCAAAAAGATTGTAATATGTTGCCAATAAGAGAGGGGCCAGGTGCGTTTTCTTGTTGATAACCAGCTGTCCAGACTCTCTTGACGTCGCGGGCAAGTCTTCCGGGAAGGTCGAGAAGCCGGCAATTTCCCAAAACTTGGGCGACTCCGTGGCGCCCCAATAGTCGGGCCAGGTAATGAGGCCGTTGGAAAGATACGGCTCGGTGTTGAAAACAGTCGTGTTGGGATCAAGCAGCGGGATGCTATCGCTGTCCAACAGCAGAACCTCGGCGAAGGAGGACATCAGCAATGCGGGAGCCTTGAGCTGATAGTGCAAAATTTCCAGGTCCTTTGGTCCTTTGCGGGTAAATTCGTCCAGCACCACGCATCTTGCGCCCAGCTTAGGCAGATATCCGTCGCATATCTCGGCTTCATACTCGCTTTCATCAGGCACAAACACCTCCACGGGGAGCGTGCTTCCCGTCCGTCTGAGCATGTGAATTCCAATGATGGCCGGTCCAAAATACTCGCCTCCGCCGACCATCACGACGCCTCGTCCCCGGAAAACATCGCCGTCGTCATGAACCTTCAAACTTTCCAGCGCTTTCACAAATGACGCATGCGCTTGGCGCAGACTCTGAATGTCTTGATCCGAATTGCGGACAAGATCGCGACCCGGTTTGCGCGGCTGGTCCGGATGTGATGCCCGGAGCGTGTTCGCTGTGCCGACAAGCCTAATGGACACCTTCGCTTTGGGCCTGTTGTCATAGATGGCCTGGCCCCATTTCTGCCAGAATTCGCCCAGCGTCTTCGCTGGTGCGGTCGTGTTCAGCCCAGTTGCTGGTGAGCTCTGCCAAGGCAGATTGGCTTTGACAGTCGCCAAGCTGGAGTCGCCTGATTGGCGCAGATAGAACAGCGTTACGGCGATCAGAAAAATGAAAGCCAGCCATCTCAGAGCCAGCCGCATTGTGGGAGATTACTGCATGCCTTTTCGTCGTTGTCGCATTCCTCACCTTCGAGAAGGACAAGATGACGCTTAGCAGGAAATGATGGAAATTACTAAGATTACTTCGTCCTCAATCCACGCGTCATTTCCCAATCAGGTTAGCCAAATACCATCCCCTGCTCTGATTATCCACTGTCGCCCTGACTTGCTGTGACATGCGACAACGGGATTGGATCATTTTGGGTTGGCCTAAGCGGCAGACCAGACGTCATGGCGGCCGTTGAAGATTGAATCGTGGTCATTGGATGAGGTTGGGACTTGTGAATCACTTGCATTGTTTTCTGAGACGCTATTTTTGGTGATGATTGTGGTCTCAAAAATTGCCTACTGCAATCTAGGTTGAATCACTAATGGATGATTGTTTTTGGTTCTATTTTTGACGGATGCTTTGCTTGACCTCGAAAACGCTTGGACAGTAAAACGGAAATGAGCGTTTGATCTCGAACTCTGCGCAAATTTTCAAGGTCTAGCCAGACACGTGGTAGGTGATAGCAAAGACATGAAATTCTCAATCACTGTCTCGTCTTGCTTCAGCGACAAGGTGTAGCTCGCCACTTTATTTTCCACTTAATACATGTCCACAACAATAATAATCCGCCATGATTTAGTCGCCATCTTAGATATGCTCATATACTCTAGAATGTGCAAGCAAAGCAACGAGAGAACATTTGTCATAAGGGCTTCCATACTACTAAAGTAAGCCTCCAAATATCACTTTATTTATTATTCATGGTATAATTTTGTTTTTTCCTGGGGCACCAAACTCCACCATCAGAACGCCGCTCCAAAAATTTATGCGCTCCTCAACCTCCACTAGGCCAATGGCGTGTCAAAACTTTGCCAAATATGTGTAAGCTCATCCCCAAGGGGTTTTACCGGCCACCCGGTCCGTCTTCTGCAATCATCCAAAAGTTCTAAAATGCTAGCACGCTGTGCTGGCTCTTCAACAGACATGCCAGCTGTACCCAATAAAACTGTTAGATGCACTCTCAACCGATCACATAGAACGACATACCGATGAAAATGCACTGCGACGACATAACACTGGAGGCGTAATCCGTGAGCGTCATTGCTATTCCACACACAGATAGGATGCACTGCTTTAATAGTAACTTTTGCTCAAGAAAGCCCCCAATACCCCCAGTACCAGGGCGATGAAGGTTGATTAGGATCATGGCGCAGTAGTATAATTGCAAAGAAACTCCTACAGCGATGTGAGTAACTCTGAAAAGAAGACGATCTGAGTAGACGGTACCGAAAACAGGTGGATTTACCCATATGGGCTTAAAAGGCTCTCCCGTGCCACCGGGAGCGGGAAGTGCCTCGAACTCTACCGTCAGGTAATTTTTCCACTCGCTCCACTTCTCCATCAGATTATCGGCTTTTGACTCTCGCGAAGTCAGATCGCTCTTGTCTTCCTCCATCTCCTCTTTGGAGCAGAAGCCAACCGCCTGGGCAAAAAGAAAGACAGATCTGGCAGCCAGCTCCCATGGGTCCAGGACATCAAATGATCGTGTTGGTCGCCAGAATGTCAAGGGTTTGCGCTGCTCTCGGAAAGCGGCCCAGACATCTTGGCACAGCCATGCCCACCACACACCCTGCCTCAAGCCCCCGGAATCCCCGTGAATGACCTGCGACCTCTGGATCCAGAAGACGCCTTTGAGGTGTCTTTCCCAGTCGGTGCTGGACCCGTCAAGCATTTCATAGGTGGAAATGATTATGGAAATTGCCAAAAGCTCCAAGCTGACTTTGTACGTATCGTACTGCATCGCTTCTTGGCTATAGTGCAGGGTCTTGTAGTAGTACCGGATTGCATCGCTAGGGTCGGGGCGGTTGAGCCCGAGGTAGTGAGGTGGGTGGCTGGTTTCCAAGGACAAATGCCGCGAAGACAGAGCCAAAATTGCGTTTATCAAACCAAAACTGTGCATCTATCAATGGTCAGAAAGAAATTTCAAACTATTGAGAATGGAGCTCACAGCAAGGTGAGGAACGAATGTACCAAACGGCTTCTTTGGCTCGAACAAGTCTATCTATTTTCTGCTGTCAGAGATATTGCAACTTTCACGCTGTCAATCTAGAGGATAATGCTTACCCATTGACTGATGTGTTTTACAAAGTGCTGGAATATTTTGCACTCCTGCGGCGTGAGACTGATGGGTTCCTCGGAATGCCAAGCTTGCTTCTCGGAAATCTGGTCTCTCCCCAGCCGTGGCAATCGCTCCTGCAACGAGGCATTTGATGACCTAGATGTCCCGAATTGCATGTCTGAATGTTTGACGTGGATTGGTGTCGCTGGATTAGACCCAGCTATAGGTAGCGGCGTTGGCATGACCAAATCACTCAGCATCCCAAGCCTACCATCCATAAAATCCATCTCGGGCAATTCGCCATTGCTGAGAATGGCATCTCCAATCAAGAGCCCCAGCCATCTGGCACTTGGCGTATCGACACCATGGCTGGATGATGAGCCAGAGGCTGCGACAAAGCCCGGTATGGCCCCATATCTGCTGGTCTCGAGTGGCGAGATGCCCTCCAGAGCATTTCCAGCTTGAATTTCTTCATGATCGACCGGATCCTGCTCAATAACTTTCGGCCTGGCTGTGTTGGCAGGGCTTGAAACGCTGTTACGAGCAACGCTCTGAGTCTCGTACACGCAGGAAGCTTTGCGTTTGGTGCAGCCGCCGCACACTGGTTTGGCCTCATTGCATTTGACATGGCGACGGCGACAAGTCAAACTATCCGCAATTAGCTGATATTCACACTAGATGAGAGACAGTGCAGCAACTCACCAGCCAGTCTTCTTGCGGAGACCCTTTCCGCGAGACAGGCGATTGCGGGTGAAACGGGGCTCTGGCTGGGGGCTTGTGGGGGTTACAGGACTGCTGCCCGCCATTGCATCACTGGGGGGGCTGCACCTGTCAAGGCGCGCAACCGTGAGCGTGGGCTGCACTGTTGGCCTGAAACCGCTTAAAACTATACCCGGGCTCGCAAGTTGACAAGATAGCGAGCGGTTGCGGCGTTGATTTCGTGTCAATGGGAGCTTATGGCGTTGAGGGCCGGCAAGGCATTTTTGCCGATGGCGTCCCCACAACCCCTCACTGGGCTAGCGTGAGCCTTCGTCCCCATGGCCATCATTCTGGGGAAGTTTGGTTTGTGGTTTAGCGGGATGTGATTGGGAAGGGAAATTGGGAAATTTGCAGAAGAGAGCAAGAGCTTGAATAACTTTATCAAATACAATATTCTCTCTCTCTCTCTCTCTCTCTTCTTATAGTCTTTTTCACCCAGAGATGTAGTGATTTTCAGCGAATCTGTGACCCCTCAGCACCCCCCTGATGGCATCCTCGAGGTATACGCAACGCACCAGTAACACAAAGGTACGTCGCATCCGTATATGTTGCATTTGAGGGGTCTCCCGAATCAACACAAAACCGATGTAAGTTGCTGCAGACATTACGCAGTTGCATCCAATAACTTGCGACTTGGCTCGGCGCGTGATGCCCTCGTGTCGAGGGAAACGCATCTACCGCGAGTCGGGGGTAATGTGGAGCCTTGGCCGCTTAGGCGACTCCACCGATCGCTCATCGCGGGGAACACTGTGCCACTGTCGGCCCATGGTCACATCAAACGACGACGATTGTTGGTCTCTTTGATGCTTCCGTCCTACTCTGTTACATGATTGAATGCAGTTTATAACGCAAATCCGTCTGCTTATAAGGTGGACTTCGCCCTGGGTTGTCAACTGTCCTTCTTTTCATCTTCCATCGCTTCTCAATACCTCTCCATCTCTTCTTAGACCTCCCCATCTTCTCTTCAAATAATTATATCAACATGAGCACCGCAGAGGGTTCAGCTGCTTCTCTCCAGGTTCAGACTCAGGTCAGCCTGGCAGGAAAGGTTATTGCCGGTGAGCACGCACGTGGCGGTGGTGAATATCAAACGGCTGTTCTAACCCGTGTATAGTTACCGGAGCCAACCGAGGAATCGGTCTTGGTGTTGCCCAGTGCTGCCTTGACAATGGTGCCGAAGTCGTCTACTCTCTCGACCTGGCTGAGCCTGGCGAGGAGTTTGCAGAGGCCGAGAAGAAGTACCCCGGCAAGCTGAAGGCTATCCAGGCCGACTCTACCAAGGAGGCCAGTGTGACCGCCGCTGTTGACAAGATTGTTGAGGAGGCTGGTGCTATTCACGGTATGGTCGTCAACGCTGGTCGTACGAACCACAAGGCTGCCTTGGACTTTACTGAGGAGGAAATCCACCAACTCTTTGCTATCAACGTGAGTTTGAGTGCAGCTGTGTTATGAGGAAAGAAAACTGACGTCATTTTGATTAATAGCTCTTTGGTGCCTTTTACTCTGCTCGCGCTGCTGCTCGTGCCTTCATTAAGCTGGGAATCAAGGGTTCCATTGTGTTCACTGCTTCCATGGCCTCATACAGACCCAACAAGGCAAGTAGATTGGACATTCAATGAAACCACAACTCGGAACTTTACTAACAAGCAACCAGCGTGTGCCATCCGCTCCCTACGGTGCGTCCAAGGCTGGTGTCCGCAACATGACCCACACCTTGGCTATGGAATGGGCCAAATACGGTATCCGCGTCAACTCAGTATCGCCTGGTCTTGTCGAGACTGCCATGACCTACTGGGTGCCCCAGCAGCCTGACTGGGAGCAGCAGCTCAAGTACTACGGAGGAATGCCCCGCCTTGCCAAGGTCCAGGAGCTGGGTGGTGCCTATGTTTACCTCCTGAGCGAGGCTGCCAGCTACACAACGTCGATCGATATTCCCGTAAACGGTGTTATTGGAAGTGAGTATTTGCCCCATCTTGTTGATTCTAAGCTAACCGCGAAATGCCAGTCTGTTAAAATGAAATTAACGTGTAAATGTATAAAATTCACGAACAAAATTAATAGAACTATGTCGTCTTTTCGTTTTCAATGTCCCTTTAATAGTTTGTGGGGTTTGAGATGCCACGAAAAATCCGAACCAGCTTATCTGTAGACCCTGTGTTCATCCGCAGTATACTATGGATGATCCTAGTGAAGTTTTCTCGATAGATAATCCCAGATGCTTTGCAAATTATGTCCTTATAAGCTGCTGATGGCGCGACGCAGCGGAGCGGAGCTAGTTGAATCAACTACCCATGATATTTTTTGATGTCACGGCTGGAAACGTTTTTGCATGAACCATTACATCACCTAGCTTCCCACACACAATGGTATAGAAATCAACATAAAAAATCTTTTATACATATCTCGCTAAAGAGATCACTGGACCCTGCCCGGTGAATTCTCGTATCTCACTGTTTTATTTTTCTGTCTCACCCCCCTGATCTATTGGCCTATAGCCAGGATCAAAACCATTTCCAGATTCAGCCAGCCAGGAAAGTAAATCGAAATCTAGTTTCTCAATTTCGAGGGAATCAAAAAGCGTGTTTTGTGGCATTGCATCCGCACCATTCTGCTGCCTGCAATCAGGGTTATAATCCAAGCTTGGGCTCTGATCGAGCGGCATAGCCCCATCTAAGAGGTTTGGAATGACAGAGTTCATGCCTATCTCTCCCGATCCATACGTCTTTTGTTGATCAACAATAGTAGGCGTGTTGGGTTTCGTCGTAGGATTTTTGGATTCGGCTTGGCTTGGTAAAAAGCTACCGAGAACTTGTTGAAAGACCCCTTGAACAAGTTGGACGATTTCATCTGCAGGTAATGGTTGACCAATCCCTGGGCTCAGCATTTCTTTCAGTCTCGGCTGCATAAGGCGAGGAATTTCCCTTCTTGCGTGGTCTGCCAAGTTTCTCACGAAATCTTCGCTGCTGCTGCTTGAGCTAGCTTCCTCGCTAGCCTGCCCAAAGGTAAAATCATGATCTGCTGAATTATTAACAAATGGCGCTACCGGTCAATATCAGTACTGACTCACAGGGCGATGGAATAATTTCCTCTCCTGGAAATATTATTTTGTACATATCAGCCCACTTTTCTGCTTCCGAAGCACCCCTTGCTCTTTTTCTTGAACGAAGAGCTTGGAATTGGTCCTCATTAATCCCATCCTTAGGTTCCTCTGTTCTTAGTTCACACGGTTCATTTGTTCGTTGATGAACCAATAATTGGGTGTTTGATTCGAACTCTTGACAGCATCGTCCGCACTTGAATCGAGGCAAGCGATGCTTTCGGTATACGTGTTCCCTTCCAAGGTCAGCTTAAAATCAGGACGCATCTCATAAACTTACTTGACTCGATGAATAGTATCCCAGCCCTTCCATGCACAGCATCGCCAGGTCTTGTACTTTTCTATGTTATGCTGTAGGAAAGGACACGCAAGCGTTTGCGAGTTGGGTTTAATTACGAAAGGATTTCCTTCATTACCGTTGTGCTGTAAGCCATCAACATCATTGGGAGCTTGGAGCTCGTCGACTACCTGAGTGTCCCTGGTGTTCTCAGGGATTGGTAAGTCGTTGAGATCACGTTGAGCTCGCCGCCTCTCCTCAGTGTGCTGAGAAAATGGGTTCAAACTGAAGTGATCCTCCTCCGTCTCACGACAGATTTTGCAAATGGAGGCCTTGGTATGCGTCTCGTAGACCAGCTTCAACCCGCATGTCTCGCCCACCCGATACTCTTTATTACAGTGTTGCCTAAAATGGCCCCAACGCCAGTAACCGCATATCCAGCGGGTCTGATCATAGTAACACATGTCCCATCAACTGTCAAACGAAAGGGATAGGTTTTATTGGGACTCCTGGAAATGCGAAGGAAATGTTACTGAGAGGTTTTAAATTGGGTATTTTGCAAATTGGGGTAAATTCATGGCAAGCCAGTGTTATGCGCCATAGCGCAGAACTTTTGATAACAATACCAGTACAAACACGGCTGAGAGCAAATGACCACCAATCACGGAGAGGATGCCTCAACCGCACCCACAATTTCTTCAAACAGTCTCTCAGCAGGGACTAAGTCACGTGTCGAACCCCTCGAACATGCAAATTCCAAAATACCTTCAACACCTAAACTGGACCTGAACGTCGGCCCTCTCAACCCACCAACGGGGCCACTCTCTCATTTGGCAGATGCAAAATGAATAACTCGCATGAAACACCCCTCGCCACCATCAAGACCATAATTCCCCCGACAATTACAACGGAATGACTCATGCGCATCCTCATAATACAGTTCTTGACCCGGCTCTTAACCTAGATCAACGGATCTTTCCCAATGATTAGCATAATCAAGAATAAAGCTCATCATCAGTGTCGCGTGCGAGAATATTTTTGCCAGCTTTCGGATTTAGGTGTTGCTGCTATTTCCTGTTATGGCTTGCTCGTAATTTCAACTAGCAACCCTGCGGTACAGACTTATGTTATTGACTATGATATTTATTATTGGTAAAGAATAAAGAGGATATTGATTTGAAATTTACATAATCTAAAATTTCTAATATAATATTTCAAGAGACAAGGTTTAAGATAAAACAAATAAAATATTTAAAAAAGAAATCTCTATAAGATGAATAAACTGGGGGAGTACCTCCCAGTACTTGAAATCTCGTTGCAGCTGCGCTCCTTTTGTCCTTACGCGTTGGTAGCGATGCTAAAAACGCAGATAGGAAAAATGAAACTCTAAGACATCGACATTGGCAGCATGGGTCCACGTTAGCCGGTGGCGTTCAATTCATTAGTTCCCCCGTAACGAGGGTACGAGCGATCCGAGATGCAAGCCGACGAAATGAATGGCCTCAATAAACTCCGGATCGCGGCCCCGCACTCTTCCGATGATGGATCATACCAACCCCACACTGGGCTTGAACGCTACCAAGTTCAGGGGATGGATGATAATTAGGGACAAAGAACACCAGAAGAAAGGGACGCCCCAATCTTATATCATATGATGAGCAAAGCGCTACGCAATTGTTGCA
This sequence comes from Calonectria crousiana, assembly GCA_013406985.1. Classification (NCBI taxonomy): domain Eukaryota; kingdom Fungi; phylum Ascomycota; class Sordariomycetes; order Hypocreales; family Nectriaceae; genus Calonectria; species Calonectria crousiana. The sequence continues at coordinate 729,023 of VTGD01000002.1, read as the reverse complement.
CCGGCCTCATCATTTCAGCTCTCGGGGACCAATTCGCTGACTCGTGACGACACAATGTGGCTTGGAATAGCTGATTCATTGTTAAATAGGCATAATTAACACTTCATTTCCCAGGTCTGTCTGCCTCACAGTGGGTAGCCCATGCACAGCCACAGCACTGCCGGGACTATCCATGGCATCCTATTCGGTTTTTGACACCATCTCGCACTAACCGCTTCTGGCCTAACCCCCTTAGAAATTTTGGTCACGGAAGCAAAACGGGACAAAAGCCACGGAGTGTGGCACTCGAAAGTTGAGCCCTTCTGCACAGTACCACTCTCCAGTTTTATGACGGACGTTTCACGCGCCGACGTGGCTAATCGATAATGGGAGGATTCGACGCCTTTAACAAGCTGGCCACTGCCAGTGGGGCTGCGCGCGCATCCATCTCCAAGAAATGGTAGGTGCCCTGAAAAAAAATGCTTTATTTCGTCGCCGCCGCCGCATCCGGCAAACGCTGACCACGGCCGCCGCGCAGGGAGGGCACCGCGCAGAGCCTCAGGGAGCGTCTGGACCCCAAGCTGGCCGAGCAGATACGCCAGCGGAATGCGTTCCTGGGCTTGATCTCGGCCAAGCTCACGGGCGACTCCCAGTCCGAAATGGAGCCTCTGCAGTACCACGCCAAGACGAACCACAAGGCCGTCTTCCTCGTGACGATCCCCATCGCCTTTGGCAAGTTTGAGCTCTCGGAGCTGTCCTACTCGCTCCTGGCCAAGCACGTGGGAATGAGCTTAGATAGCGTGAGCCACTGGGCCATCTGCGTCATCAGCCGCGGGCTTGACGCCGACTACTGCTACGATCTGATGAGCGACCGCGTAGAGTTTCACGCCCTCGGTAAGAACTATTTCCGTGTGGCTGAGATCACGCCAGAGTTTGTGCACACGTGGAGTTCATGCTTTTACATTGGTGAAACGACCAAAACCCACAGCGAGATTCAGCAGGCAGGTGAGTTTGGTGTTTCGTCATGGTGGTCCATGTATTTTTTTTGTGGTTTTAATGCAATATGCAGGAATGGATCATATGAACATGAACCCTAACTACCGTCTTCTTTCAAACAACTGCCAGCATTTGGTCGATAGCTTGGTCAAGGCCCTGTGCGACGGCAAGGTCATCACCCGCGCCAAGTTGGACGAGGAGCTGTCCCTCATCTCGCCCAAGATCGCCCGAGACCTCATCGTTGCAAGGTGGAAATCCAAAGTGGATCTGAAGGAGAAGAAGAAGAGGGAAAAGAAGCAGCAGCGTCTGGAGGCTGGCTACGACGCTCACTCTGATGCCACTTCCCAAACCTCTAAGGAGGACAAGGAGGACCTGGAGCAGACAATCAAGGAGTATGTGGACAATATCAAGAAAATTTGGGGAGACACAAAGAGCGAACACAAGAGGTGAAGTCTGGAGGCGTCGCCGTCTTATGGCGCACACTTTACACTTTGACCGGCCGTGGTCGGTCTCGGTCTCGTTTTCGCTGTCGTCGTCGGCCTCGTATTCGCAGGCCCTTCCTCTCACATATACCCTGGGTTTCACATAAGGGGCGTTTTTAGACGGAATAGACTTGGGGGGAAATAATTGGCTAATTTTATCATTGTAAATTATTTAGAATTGTAAATTCAATTATACGCTTGTTTTTTTGTGCGCCGCATCTACTCTAATCAAATAGTTGATTGATAGTTGCTTTCAAATCTCCCTCGATGCTGGTAGCCAGGCCTGCTTCCTCCAACTCAAAAGGTACTGCGACTTCCAGCCCAAGGCCTGCTCGTACGAGTTTGACATTTCCGTCTGATTCTGATACGAGGTCTTCGTTCGGCCACCTCAGCACTCCGGGGGTGTTCATGCCGACGCCGAGTTCCAGAATCACCACCTTCTTCCCCTCCCGAAGCACTCGGTCTTTGAACTCGGCCCAGCGATCCTCTCCGCTCTGGAACGGTTTGGAGTTGAACCAGCCTCCGGCTCGCACGCAGATGAACATTTTGCCGCCGCAAAAGCGGCATGTCGGAATCTTTTTGGGGTCAGTCAGCTTTTGAGTGACGGGATCCAAGGATGACTGTGCATCCTCCACCAGCGGCCACGAGTCAACAATTGCGTCCGGCCGGCAGTTCTTGAGGCATTGCAGGACGCCGTACGATCCCTGGGGGGTAGATAGCTGTTCGGCTGGCCAGCCGTTGGCGACAAAGAAGCCATCGGCGTTTGAGGTTCGAACGTGAGCGTCCGGTCCGAATTTGCCCAAGAAGGACAGGAGGCGCTGGTAAATGGGCGATGCTGGCCACTGCTTGACCATGTTGAGGTGCGTAAAGTAGTAGCCCCATCGGTCCGCCTCGGATGGCCACCTGGAAAATCCAAAGACGGAATACAGAGTCCTCAATCCGTATTTTAGAAATCCGTAAAGGTGCTTTTTGAAGAGCTCCGTGGAGTTGTAATCCAGCCCCTCAGCTGCTGATAGGCCGGCGCCTGCGGTCACGACGACTGCATCGGCTGACTCGAGCCACCGGCGTGCGAGCCCAAGGGAACCTGCTTGAACCAAGGGAGGCATGGGCTTTTCTGCATATGGCGACCACCCATCCGGAAACGAGGTTAGAATGTCGCGGTAGATTTCGGTGTCTGATTCTGTAAATGTGTTGAAGATGATGTCGGTGATTGTTGTTGAAGGGTATCGCTTGAGCCAGGAAAACACAGCCTCGGTTGCGATTTCGGCTGCTTGTCGAGCAGGAAAGGCGAACAGTCCCGTCGATATGCAACACAGGGCGACCGATTTGCGTCCACTGTCATCGGCAGGTAGCGACTCCAAGATTTCTAGGATAGACTTGTAGCACTGAGCAAGTTGCTCCTTTTGCTCTTCTGTAGGTGCAGCACCTCTAGATAGCTGCGGGCCAACGGTATGGATGACATTTGAAGCTGGAAGGCTGTACGCGCCAGTGACAAGCGCTTCGCCTGGCGCCAAGTCATTGCCACGAGTTTGCATTCTTTCAAAGCACTCGGCGCGCAGTCTCGGCCCAGCCCAGCCGTGAATAATGTTGTCGATGCATCGATGAGTTGGTTGAAAGCATCCCAGCATCTGTCCGTTGGCCGCGTTTGTTATGGCAGACACATCTGCTAGTGCGGTGATGTCTCCTCTCCAATGGATGACTCTAACCCCCTGCTCCGATACTGCCAGCGGTGTCAGAGATCCGGCCTGGGTTAGCATTCGATGTGATCGCTGAATGCCTAGGATGGCGTCAATTTGCTGCAGTACATGGCCAGGGAGAGGCGGCTCTGGTGATCGGACACAGAGGAGTTCTTGGATAAGTCGCAGCTTTGCTGATGCCTCCAGGTGATCCAGATGCTCCTCATAGTGCTCGAGTTGGTCCCTCCGTGAGTGACCGCATCCAGACCGAGCGCTATTGGCTTGTCTGTAGCTGTCTTTTATCAGGTATGTCAACGTGTCGTCTAGCATTGTGATATAGGAGAAGGTGTGATGTTGAAAAAAAGAGAAGTGACAAAAAAAGTCTTGAGGTTTGACTTGTTTTAAACAGACATTGAAATGTATCTGTCAGTTTGCAGTTGGTTGAGAGTTTAGTGGACAAAGCCTGTGCTGTCGTGGGTCATTTGGTTGTCGGCTATCCCACTCGGACCTGACCATCCCACTTTCTGCCGACCCATTACAGAGCCGGGCATCCCACTATCACTTTTACCATCAACTCGACACGCCAAAATCGGCCGTGGCGGCGAAAGTGGATATGATGATTAAACAATTTATTAGACTACCACGCATACGGAACCTCAGTTGGCACGATTGAGTTTATTCTCCGACATTCTAGGATCTCGAGGTGGAAATGTTCAGAAGCAAAGGGTTAAACTAGATTTATTAGAAAAGGGTATAGCCTAATTCAGGATTTCTAATCGAAGAGACAGAGTTCCATTTGTTTTTTTACAATAATATGGATCCCAAGCCTGAGCTTGGTTCTATATGGGCTCCCAAGGACATTTTACATGACCTTGTCCAACCACTTGCGCCACATGGGCCAGGAGGCAACCTTGGCGCGGTAGGCGTTGATCTCATCCCAATCATGCTCACGGAGACCGGTGTCAAGATCGATCTGGTCAAGGCTGAGCCAGCCCTCTCCCTTCCAGAAGTAACCAGCAGCCCAGAAAGCAAGGACGACGGGGATGGCGAGGCACTGCTTGAAGAAGTTCTCGGCGTCACCAACTCCGGACTGGTTGTAGGGAGCAATGGCGACGAAGATCTGAGCGACAAGAATGATGGCGCAGAGGAAGAGACCCATGTAGGAGCCCCAGACACCACCGACAGCGCGGAATGGAATCAGGTCCATGGATCGACCCTGCTTGTTCCAGGCAGCTCGGAAGCGGATGTGGGACTGTGCGATGACGGTTAGACAAGCTGAAGTTTGAGTGGGGGAAAACGGTGCCAAAGACTTACCAAGCAAATGGAACCCCAGGTGAAGAGGGCAGCCAGACCGGACAAGGCAAGAAGCCAGTCGAAGACGACACCACCGTTGGAGGCCAGGACAACGTAAGCGAGACCGCCGAAGATGAGCAGGAGACCGACGGAGGGCAGGGGACGACCAGCCTTGTCGACGTAGGTGAAGATCTTGGGAGCGTAACCCTGCTGGGCAAGGGCGGTGAGGGTACGAGAGCCACCGTAGACGGCGGACACACCAATAGAGACGACGGAGACGCAAATGACAAAGTTCATGAAGTGCTCGTAGCCGTGGAGGCCGGCATCCTTGGCGGCCAAGACGAAAGGAGAGGTACCGTCGGCGTAAGGGTTGTCAGAGTTCAGGAGACGCTCATCAGTGGAGCTGACGAGAAGACCGACAAAGGTAAGACCAAGGACGTAGAAGCTAGATGCAGTCAGCATTTTCTGTTTTTCCTGGTTTTTTCTTTTTTTCAACCACAATGAGAGGTGGTGCTTACAGAGTGATACGCCAGAAGACCTGCTTGATAGCACCGGGAAGAGTCTTGGCGGGGTTACGGGCCTCAGCGGCAGCGAGACCAACCAGCTCGGTTCCGGAGTAGGAGAAAGCAGCGGTGACGAAGACTGAACAGAAGCCCTTGAAACCGTTCTGGAAAGCACCAGGGTCGTGCCAGAGGCGGTCGCCCCAGAACTCGTCGTACTTGCCACCGGAGGGACCACCACCGCAGACAAGGACAAGGGCGATGATCATGAAGACGACGATGGCGATGAGCTTGAAGACGGAGCTCCAGAACTCTTCTTCGGCGTAACCGAGGGTACCAAAGATGTTGATGACAATGATGAAGACCCAGAAGACGGTAATCCACACTGCTTCGTTGATGTCCTTGTTCCAGAATTGCACAGTGAAAGAGCAGACAGTTAGCTCGAGTGGCAGAACAATAAGCCATTGGAAAACCTAGGCCGGCGCGTTAGCAGCGTGCACTCGGATGCGGCAGCTCGGTGCCAACTCACATAGTTCCAACCCATGGCGAAACCCCAGGAAGGATCAACAAAGCGGGCAGAGTAGGTATAGAAACCACCAGAGACAGGGTACATGACGGCGAGTTCACCGAGAGCGTGGCAGACGTTGAAGATCATGATACCGCAAATCAGGAAGCAGAGGAGGACGGAACCAGGGCCACCCTTGACAAGGGCGCTACCTGAACCAACGAAGAAACCAGCACCGATGGAACCACCGATGGCGATCATGTGCAAGTGACGCTTGGACATGGAGCGGTCCAGCTCAATGTCTCCGGTACCATAGTCACCTGGATTGGCGGTTAGTTTAAGCTAAACGAAGAACGGAAAAAAAGAGAAGAAAAAAGCATACGTCGGGTAAAAGACTTGAGGTTGAGACCGTTGCGAGTCAAAAAGTCCTTCTCACGAAAGTCGTCAGGGACGTAGTCGGCAACACCACCGGACTTCTCGGCATCGTTGCCATCCGAGGGTGGCGTGGCGGGCACCACGCCCTCGTCGTATTCCTTGGACATGTTTGGATGTGAGCCTCAGCGAAAGGCAGAAGGAAGAGGGAGGTCGGTTGGGGGAAAGGAAGAAAAAAGAGAGAAACCAATATAAAGTTAAGTGAAGGGCGAGAACGCGCTGAGTTGCCTAAACTCACACAGACCTGTCTCGGGAAAAGCAAAGGGAAACCCGGAGACAGAGATGCGGCGGCAGGTAGGTTTTTATTGACAAACGGGTGATGGGGACCCTTTGAACGTTGCACCACACACCAGATGCGTGTGCGAAGGCAAAACAGGCAGGAGGAGATCCAGGACGATCCCTGGACCAGGGCAAAGGAACGTCTGTTCGCTGATGGTAGCACCAGAGCAGAGCAGGTAGGGCAGGGCAGGGAAGGGAAGGGGGGGGGGGGGGGCCATCGGTCGAGCGACGGGCATGCTGGCGGCTCTCATTGGAGCAGCGCAGAAGAGGCAGAGAGGGCGGCCGTTGGTCCATCCCCGGCGCGTGCAATTACTGCCATTACGCGTAGTCTAGGGCAGAGAGATAAAGTTGGCACGTACTATAGGTTGTGTTGCGGTTCGCCAAGAGGCTTGTCGGAATCCCCGCACCTTGGCATGCTCCACCGCACCCACAGAGCAATTGCTGCTTATCGCGGCCGCCGCGTGACCGGTTACATAGTACACATTAGTCTTTGGTGAGGAAGAGAGCGGCGTTGCCTGAGAACGGAAGGTGAGCCATCGATCGTTTCTTGGCTCTCCCGCGATGAGAGCGTCGTGTAGTTGAAGCCCGGCGTCTTGTGGGCCAATCCCGGCGCGACGATTATCGCAACCTTAATCCCTTATCAGCAGTAGCTCACACCCCCCGGCATCCGCTGGCGTTGCGGATGTGCGTGTGCGTGCACATGTATGTGTGTGGTCTGGCCCGCGGCGGATAATGGCCTGGCGTTCGGATGCACACTGCACGGAAGCTTCTATCTGACCACCGCCGAGGCTTCTAGGCCGCTTCCGAGCTACCGCTTGCCTTGGGAATCCCCTCCCCCTCCCTCGGCCCCCCGGCCCCCGGCCACCCGACCCTACCGCAACAGGTCTGGAGCGAGGCGATAACACTTGCGGCTGCAACCACTCCTCTCGGTTCATGCCGGACGCTGCGATGGAAAAACTCTTCTAGAACGCCTAGCCGGGCGTTCTAGAAGGCTGTTATCGGCATTCTGATCGTGCATTGAAACGCCCGACTGACGGGAACGCGATTGACAACGCTGAAGCGAGCCAACTCTATGTCAACAGCCGGCTGCACCAACGCAACGGACCGACGGGACCCCATTCCCCGGGGTGAGTAGCTGGGACAAGAACTGGGAACCACATCGGCCCACTGTGTTTGGGGAGAGAGAGAGGGAGAGAGGCAAATGGAGAGAGGAGAAACAAAAGGGCACTTTTTGCACAGCGCCGAGCATTCACTAGTTGCTGACCTGCCTACTCCAGCACAGCACCACCGGAATATCGCTTGAAGCTCTCGTAATAGTTTCCGGTAAGCTGAGCCTCTCGCATCGAGAAAGAGAAAAAGTACACTGAAAAAAAAAACCAACAGACCAAGATTTCCATCTATCTCTAGCGCAGCAGGTGGAGGCGACCGGGGGCGTGGCAAACTAGCTAAATGAAGCTTAACTTACCATCCTATCGGTCGTATCGCAGCGCCATTGGGGGGGCACAGACACCCCGGAGGCCCGGAGCGCACCTCTTGGCACTCGAACGAGAAAGGAAGGTGATGCAAACACAGCCTATAGCTGTTGGATCATGGGGTAGACGACGTCTTGGCAGACCTGCAGAGGGTGAGGATGTGCGTCGTCCAGCCGTCGCGGATTGATTCCAGGACCAGGGGATGCTGAGATGCAATCACATGTGGGCGGGAGGCCCTATCTCTACAGGTATCAAACAAAAGGGGAACAGGCAGAACGGTGTGGGTTGGGAAAAAGCCAGCTCAGGCGACTCGATGATGATGGGCAGACGAAGGCGCATGCAGGCCATCGATAGCGCGTATCCCTTCTCGGCCTTTCTCTCGACCAGGACCCAATGAGGCCGCCCCCCGACTGAGCCGTTTAAACATTTTTTTAACTTATCCTTAAAGTTAAGATACCGTCTTTTGGGCTGAGTCGGCGCGGCAGGGGTGTGAAACCTCGTCCAACAAGACGCCCCCGTTGGGATCGCCCCGTCGATGGCCCAGGAATTGCTGCTGTGCCCCGCCCCAGCAGCTGAGCGATGGATTGCACATGGTAGCAGCCACGGTGCAGTGCACTAGACAGAAGCAGTGCGCCGAAGCAAAGGACTCGGGGGGAGGGAAGAGAGAAGAAGATGGATTGAATGTAAAGTAGTGTGAGCAAATAAAGAATGATAACCAATAATTAATGTAGCGCATACTCGCATTGTTTATTTCATCACCTTTAATCTGTTTCATTTATTCATCTCTTTCCGCACCCCGAAGACAGGCAGGGGTGTGCGTGCTCGATCCCTCTTTTTTTGCGCGTGGGCCACGTACACACGATTGCACGTCGCTGGCTCGCTCGCGCGGGCTCGAGTCATTTCCCGCCGATGCGACGACGAGCTCGCTAAGGCTCCTTTTCTAAAGGAGACTCGGACCGCGCCGCAGTAGGAATTGGTCTCCGGCGAATTTGCGCCCACACCGTCTTGTAGACGGGCCGCGAAAAGAGGTTGTCCATGTCCTCGAGCGTGACACCTGTTGTTTTCCCGAGAGTGTTAGCCATTAGGTAACAGAAATGCATGGCCGGAAGCCAAGATCTGGGGTAAAGGAAAGGATGCGTAGATTTTGGCTGATCAGCAGCCAAGCCAAGCCCGCGCGCGTGCGTGCGCGTGTCCGAGTGAACTGACCTTTTGTTTCCGGCACGAAAAAGAGGGACCAGACGCCCATGCAGACCAGCACCGTCGCGAAGAAAAAGTATGCGCCGTACCCTAGATCGGATATCATGTAGGGCGTCGACCGCGCAATGATGAAGGAGCCCAGCCACGTGTCGGCCGTCGTCACGGCCACGCACAGCATGCGGATGTCGAGCGGGAAGATCTCGGACGCGTACGTCCACGTGATGCCCTGCCAGGTCGCGCAGATGATGACGGCGTTGATGTAGACGCACACGATGGCGAGGTATCCCCAGCCGTCGCGGTTGACGACGCCCGCCGCCGCCGCGCCCGCCGGGTCGGCCTCCATCACGTAGCCTCCAATGTACCACATGGGGATGCAGCCAAGAGCCGCTCCCCAGATGAGTCCCTTGCGCCGCCCGACCTTTTCCACGACCCAGAAGGTGAAGAGGAACATGCCAAGCGTCTTGGCGATGCCGTAGAAACCGGTGGAGAAAAGCTTAAGGGACGTCCCGGGCACCCCAAGGCTCTCGAAGATGCGCGGCGCGTAGTATGTAATGATGTTGACCCCCGTGAAGCTCTGCAGGAACATGAGCGCCATGCCGATGCCCATCCGGTTGCGCACCCCCTTCTGAAACAGCTTCTTGACCTGCTCCTTCCACCCCATCCTGTTGGTGCTTCGCTCCTCGACCTGCGCCCGGATCTCGCCCATCTCCCACCGGATGTATTCGTGGCTGGACGGCATGCCGCGGATCTGCGTCAGCACCGCCTCTGCGGCTTCAAAGTTGTCGCCGCGAGCCAGCCATCGAGGAGACTCGGGGCACCACATCATGCCCACGAACAAGCCCAGCCCGGGGACGAGCTGGAGAGCGAGAGGGACGATCCACTGAGCCTTGTTGTTGACGTCGATGGTGCGGTCGGTGGCGTAGTTGATCCAGAAACCCAACATGCCGCCTCCTTGAGATGCGATTTCAAAAATACCAACCAGTCGACCTCGAATCGAGGGCGGTGCCGTCTCCGCAATATAGACCGGCACCGTCAAGGAAGAAGCGCCGATTCCGAGACCAGCAACAGCTCGGCCGCCAACGACCATGCTCATGTTGCCATTAGAAGCAGTCATAAGTGTGCCACCTAGAAGAAAGATCAGAGCTGCCCCCATGACAGTCTTGCGACGGCCCCATCGTTCGGCAATTGGAAATGTGAGAAGAGCACCAAAGAAGCAGCCAGCCTAAGAGTCAGCCTGGTCAGTATGATATCATGTCTCATGACAAGTCAATCTTGCTCACCTGAAACGTAGAAACAATGTTTGCCTGAGTGTTATCTCTCGATTTGCTATTGTTTGGATCCATGTCAAAATCTCGAATGAAGCTCTTCAGAGCCATGGTTCCGCCAATAACGGCAGTATCATATCCCACTTGGTGTCACGTCAACATCACAGGAACATACACACAAGAGCACAGCAAGAAACTCACTGGCAAGAGCAGACATGCTGGCAACCAGGGCAATCATATGGATACGCCAGTTTCTGACTTCGGGGGGATCATTTGTCCCCGACGCGTGAGTACTCCATCCCATGTCTTGAGTAAAAAAAAAAAAGCGAATAGTCCTGGCGAGTGCCTTTACAAAAGCTGTACTAACAGAGTTCTGGTAGTGTTTGAATGAGCAGCAACAATCGAGACCAGGCGGCGCCTCTTATATAGAGAGCGAGACCGTTACACTTGCGAGCCCGTTCACAGCAACCCTGTGCGATAACCAGGCAAAACCACGACGATCAATGTGACGAAAGAATGCTACCATGTTGCAATCGAGTTACCCCGCAGCAACCCCATGGGGAAGCAGGGTCAGATGCAACATTTCATTGTGGGACACCGAATATTCGGCAAAATATCGATAGCATCAGCGAACTGCGGGGTTGCCAAGAGCACGACGGGGGAAGTCGGGAGCAATGACTCAACGGAGGCCAGATTTGAGGGCCATGAAGCGCCGAGGAAGGCTCCGGTTACCGTGGTAGAAAACGACACAAAATGAATGAATGCACGTTTGGTTTTTCCCTGTGAGCGGGTTGCGAATGAAGCGTTGTCGAATTGACTTTGAACCAGAAGAGGTTGGAAGCATAAAACTTGGGATACGAGAAACGGCAGAATTGGCTGCACTCTTTTCCGCGGACAGAATCGGAACTTGGGGCATTACTCTCAACTGCCGAGCCACGGAGACAAAAAAAGAGCCGTGGATTCTCACAGTGAGAAACCTGGCCCATCTTGACTGATTCCAGGAAGGGCGGCTTACTTGGCAACCCTCGCTTACTCGACATTGATGCAGCTCCAACTGCCCGCGTGATCAAAACATGGGGAGGGGGAGGGGGAAACCCCTTCCCATGTCTGTGCCACGTTTTTATTTTTTTGTGAATCAGGGATGATAAAAACAGCCCAGGGCTTCGTAGGGCTTGTTCAAGGATGCCAATTAGATCGCGGGTGGGATGCCGGTGGCCTCGCTGCCAAGAGAGGATATATAGACCCGCAAGTGGAGTTTTGGTGTGTCACGCTCGTCGGATTTCTTGTGGATCTGGGGTATGGGCACGGGTGGAAAGACTATTTTGACGACACTTGCCAAGAGAATAAAAATAAATTACTCATTTTTTTTTCTCCATCTTGTGGTTTTTTCTTCGGGGTTAGGTGAGTGGCAGGTGACAATGGTTGGGGTTGGGCGTGGCGGGAGTTGATGTTGACTTGGTGTTCGCAACCGCACTCACTTGCTTCCCCAACTGTTCCTTTGGGGGACAACCACCAACGAACACATCAGGCCAGGCTTACACGCCCAGAACAAAGCCTGCGCTCTTTGATCAATCAAGTGCCAAGTATTTCTCACACCGACTGGGATGGTGACTGTTGGATCCTTGGTTTAAGCTTATTCCAGCGTCCAATCTCTGGTCTGTACAGACGGCTTACACGCCCAGGATCTGCTCGCCCGCTGCGGATCTAGACGCAACTCGGCCATTGGCCCGTTGCAACGTCGGCCTTTGGTGCGAACTCCCCCGCACTACTATCCGCTCGCTCTAAACGACTCCAACGCAACAGCACCTCCTCACCAGACAATCATTATCCCGCACGCCATAATTGTTTCAATTCAACCTCAGCATATTTTTATTTTTTGCAACAACAATGGCTACACTTCACCTCAACAAGGCGGACAACAAAATCCAGGGCCGCCTCGCCCTCGTCACTGGCGCAAGGTTCGGCTAGCTAGCACCTCGTCCCCGTGCACAACCCCGCTAACTTGGCATTTCAGCGGGGGAATCGGGTCGGCGTGTGCTAGAGCCTTGGCTGCCGAGGGCTGCGATGTCGCGTTGCATTACTCGGCGAGTCAGGTAAGCAAGACCTGCTGGGAGCGCTGCTGCTGCTGCTTGCCCAGCCCGTCCTAAGAAACTCTGATTGACCAACTCCCGCTCGGGGACCGATTCGTGCAGGACAAGGCCGAGAAGCTGGCCTCCGAGCTCCGAGCTCTGCACCCGTCGCAGCTCTTCGTCACGGCCGCCGCCGACCTCTCCAGCCGCGAGGCCACGCGCGACCTGGTGCCCCAGGTCCTGAGGCATGCCGACATGGCGCCCAAGCATCAGGCCATTTCCGTGCTCGTGGCCAATGCCGGACTGGGGAGGCGCATCCGCGACATTCGATACATTGAGGAGGACGACTGGGATGAGATGTTTGAGATCAACGCCCGCAGCCAGTTTGTCGTGACCAAGGCGTGCGTTGAGACCATGAGGTTGCAGGGCTGGGGACGTGTGGTCCTTGTTGGAAGCATTGCCAGCAAGGGAGGCGGTATCAATGGGTGCCACTATGCCGCCACCAAGGGAGCCCTCTGGCAAGTTTCCACGAGAGATGATCCGCGCCATCAAGTGCTGATTTGATGCAGCTCCATGGGACTCAACTTGTCTACAATCTTGGCACCCGAAGGCATCAATGTGAACGTTGTAAGTCCAGGCCCCACCAATGCTGAGCGCGACCCGAGCTAACCAAATTTCAAGGTATTGCCCGCCATGATTGGTTCAACAGGCATGATTCCAGAACCTCGAGCAACGTGATTTTTCCCATACCTCCACCCATCAAAACGAGACTGACATGCTGCAGCACTTGGAAGAGCAACACAGACATGGAGGCTCTGAAAGAGTCGGATCCTGGTCTGGCTATTGTTGGAAGCATTCCCCTCCATCGATTGGGTCTTCCCGAGGAGGTGGCCAACACGGTAGTTTTGTAAGTGAATTACATGTCGAGGGGCTCTCTTGCCTATCAAAGGCAGCTAATCTATCATCAGGATGGCTAAAACTGGCTACATGACCGGGCAGGAGGTTGTTCTCGCTGGAGGTTTGAAATAAATCGCAGTTAACTGAGGCACCCAGCTGCGGTTCCCCACATCGCAGTTACTACCAATCAACGCAAGAATATCGCTCGAAGTATCCCGTAGTTGTAATTCCATGAATCTAAATAATTGCGTACCTACTATGGAATATGGCTCTGACAAAGTGTAATGGACTGAGCCTTTGGCCAGTCCTATAGGGTAGGAAACGGAAGAGACTAGTAAGCGAGATGAAAGAAGAGATAGGGATAAAAGGGGGAGAAGAGGAGAAAATAATTCCGCTCCTTAAGTATATGAATAATAATAACTTGACCCTTAATAACAGTTGTTCATTAGGCAAGTCCATAACACAAAGGAAGCGACAAATTGTATAGCGCGTGAAATTGACACCATACCGGTATTTTTTGCGCTAAGTCTTTCTCATTTCATTTTTTCATACCATAAATTTGATACTACAGGCTGTATCGATCCTAGTCTTATTTGAAATTGAGCTCGGAGTACAAATACCCACGTGACCCCAGGTACGATTGGTTGTTGGGACGGAGGTAGGGAATTCGAACATCATCATTGATTCGATTCTAGAGATGGATTTCAATCTTTCTAGGGGCCCAAATTTTTATTGAACCCGGCCAGTGAGATGATTGACCGATACCGAGGCTGCCGCCAAGTCTAGGGTAGCGCACTCTTGGTCGGTTTGTTTCGTCAACATCTTGGCATGCATATACGCTAATCTATGAACGAAATACACTTTATTGAACCGGAAGCCCCTAGTTTTCTTCTTTTTCGGATATGATTAGATTGTGTTTCCATTGCCGGTTTGGCGAACTGTCCCGAAAACCGAAATAAAGTTGACCGGGATGGAACAAAGTTTTTCAACTCCCCTGTGTCAAGGTTTAATTTGAGGAAATGAAAAGCTAGATATATTCCAACTGTATCTTCAATCTTTGACCTTATCGTGTGGGGTGATTATCCAGATAGCCGTATCTATGTTTACATAATAAGCTCAAGACAACGACGTCGTTATTCATCTGGTAATACCCGGGCTTTGAGCTTGTAGCTTCTAGATAGCATCAATTCAATTGGCTCACCAGTCTTAAATCCCAGCAATTTAAATTTTGAATTGTCCGGAATTTATTGGTCGGGACCGGAGGCTCTCCTACGTATCTCGTGACCCGCATAGCGCACAATATTAATTGGGCTTTTGGGACGAGGCGGGATAGTTGGGATCTGCCGTAGACTTTACAGTATAGAACAAAAATCGCCATACGCGTAATCAACTCGGATTGAAAGTGAGAATTTCAGCCTTGTAGTTCAGAAATGGCGACAACCTAGATCGCGGTGAAGCCTTGGAATTGGCGTGGCCAATGCTCACGCTTGCGCAATTTTCCCTCACCACATCTGCAAAATGACGAGTGCGAATTTACCAAACCAATTTGGTAATAATTGCTCAGGCAATAATGTTGAGACAATGCCAAGGCCAATGCCGACGATGATTACCGTAACAATGGCCTGCATGCACATGAATAGATAGGTCACAGCGCAAGACTTAGGCGAATTCCAAAAGGATGAAATACGCGCAATATTTTACTCAACAACTACCAGCATTTTACCAAGGTGGAGTAATAGGTCAATCAATATTCTCAAGAATGTCGTATTGAACCAATCACATGTTCTGAAAACCTGGTTCCTCCTTGCCGTGTCATGCTTATTAGTGGATGACTTTATTCCAATTCGCTCGCTCGTAGCAATGTAGTAATGTAGTGGGTCGAATTTCTGCATTGTCCAGCATGAGGATCCCCGCTTCATATGCTGTGACAACCGGAAAGGGCAGTTTTGGTGAGTTTTTGATCAGATTGCGGGGTCATGCTCCCGGTCTTGGCGGAGCCGTTTACGCGTTTCGGACTCGGTGTATTCGATAATTTTTTTTTCTCAATACGACTCAGGACGGTTCGTGGCCAGAAGTGAGTGCCTCATATTTTGACCCATCTCATGGCTGCAACTTGACAAATATTGAAATTCATAACTGTGATACGTGCTGGGAAAGTAATGGGTTTGGCGATTCATCCACTCGAAGCGGTCGGTTTGCCGCGTCTGTCTCGTGATTGGCGCAAGTTGATCACCGTTGCTGACGTACTGCAAGCTTACTCTATGTATAATTTTAGACTTGAAGACTGTGCAAACCATAGGGACACTAGATGAATACACTCATTGCATGGTTGATGGTGACTAATGGTGTGATTACTATTGGCGATTTGCTTTTTCTTAATCTTGTTCCGACTAGACAAAGCGGCTTGCAGTGTCCTTTGGCATGGACGCTATCACGCCTTTGCAGGCACTTTTGCTACACGGCCTTGCGTCTAGCGCAACCTTGTCAAATATTCGCCGATGGCATCACAGTTGCCCCGAAAGCTCGGGCGGTACGGGTTTAACGACGACGATCTTAAAAGCGATCCGCTGTGGGGGCCCGGACATCCCGAGTGCTGCCATGATATAAGAGCGACGGATAACCGGCACCTGGACAGAGTCGAGGTAAGCTGGGGCTTCTCCATAAGGCGCGGGGACCGGTTGATCGGAAGCTAGGAACTCGGCAGTTGAGCCCTCTTGGCGCCATTGCACCAATCATTTTATGGTTAATCGACCGCTGAGGCCTTTGGCTGTGGGGGAGCCCACGTCCTTTTCTGAGGCTTAGCTGAGTGGATCGGATTTTCGGCCCGCGCGTAGCCATTTGCGCTGCTTGGCACATTGTCCCAGGGCGCGCGCTCTGTGTCCACGATCGGATGTTTTACCAAGAAATCTGGAGAAGGATCAACGCGGGACAAAAGGCCCGACCAAAGGGAGCAAGGTCTCGGGCCCAGTTGTGATTCAGGATGGTGGATTCAAAGATGCCGAGATTTTAGCGACGCCCTTGGCCTGGGGCCTTGGCTTCATCATGACTCTGGGGTTCAAAATTCAAGCCTAATTTGTTGTTTATCACTTATGCAAATCACTAGAGGATGGACAGTTTCTATTTTTAGCTGCAATGATCGACAAACCTCAATGACGTAGTGAGCCATGTGAACCAGCGCCCGCAAGGAGCAATTTTTGCGACGTGAAGGTTGAGGCTCAAGAAGGGTTATGGAAGCCAAATGATGCTCTAGCGTGCACTAATCAACTTCCCGAGATTCCAGTATCACCGAGCCTTGAATTGTGACAAGGGGCCCCGATGGCAACCCGCCACCGCTGCATTTGGAAGATGAGCCAATTACTGAAGCGTCGAATTGATTACCTGCATGAGGTCATACCTCGAAGCCGACTTACCCGAGTGAACAACAGAAGCCTGACGCATGAGCAAGGCTAGCCTTACCAGGAGCATAGATCATGTACCACGGATGAGTTCAACGTCAAGGCATGCAGTGTATATAAGACAGAAGCGTTGCAGCTGCAAATTCTTATCATCGCCATCAATCATCTATCTTTCACCTACTCGACTGGTACACAGGTTTTTAAACTACGGGGCACAATAATCAAAATGTCTCTTCGTGCAATTCTTCTCAGCGGCTTGTTCGCGCTGCCCAGTGGTCTCGCCCGCCCTGCACCTCAGTAAGTTCGCTCAACCTTTTCTTTCTCTTGGTCATTCTCGAAGCGAAAGTTTGTGGAATATGCGATGAAGCAGTGCTGACGAGTTACAGAATGGGAGACTATGGCGAGAACGATGGCCCTGTTGGCGGTGTTAAGCCACCAACTCCCACCGTGACTTCAACCAGTGGCTCGCTGTACGGCGACTCGAGCCTGCTTGGTGGCAATGCCAAGCGACCAGACCCCGACAACTCCGACTCCGCCATTGTCGACAACCCAACGTACGTCAATGGCCAGGATGCTGATGCCGACCTTGGAGTGTACCTCGACTTTGATGGCGAGGAGATTCCTCAGCCCATCCGCGGTGGCTTGGGAGCTACGGATCCGGGTCCACGAACCTACGAATACGAGAAGCTGAACCCTGACCTGTACGCTCCTCCTGGCACTGACACTGGCGATGTGCCAAACGCCATGTGGCCGATGGGTCTCTCCCACAACCGCCACGGCAGCCAGAAGGGAGCCGGATGGGCTCGTCAACAGAACCAGGATGTTCTCCCTCAAGCCAGTGCCATGGCTGGTGTTGACATGCGTCTGGCTCCCAATGCCTACCGCGAGCTGCACTGGCACACGGCTGCGGAGTGGGCTCTGGTTACAAAAGGTTGTGTCCGTGTTGCTGCCATCAACGAAGAGGGAAAGAGCTTCATCGACGATGTGTGCGCCGGTGATGTTTGGTTCTTCCCCGCTGGAGTTCCTCACAGTTTGCAGGCCATGGACAAGGGCGTGGAATTCCTCCTCGTCTTTGACCAGGGCGAATTCTCCGAAGACGAGACGTTCCTGGTGTCCGAGCTCTTCCAGCGAAACCCCGTCTCCGTCCTCGCCAAGAACTTCCACACCGATGCCAAGGCTTTCGATGATATTCCCGAGGGCGAGCTCTACGTGAGTTTCTTGGTAACCGACTCCGAATTATTCAACGGGACTAACCACGAAACAGATTTTCAACGGAACCCCAGCTCCCAAGGACATTGAGAAGCAGAACGTCACCTCTTCTGCCGGGTCCATCTTTGGAAACGACTCATACACCTACCACTGGTCTCAGCAGGTCCCTCACACTGTTCCCGGAGGCTCCGTCAAGATTGTAGACCCCACTACCTTCCCTATCGCCAAGGGCTTCTCTGCCGCTCTTGTTGTTGTCCAGCCCGGTGCCCTTCGTGTAAGTGAAAATTCTCCACCAAATGTCGGTTTCTCTGACCAAAGATGCAGGAGATTCACTGGCACACCACCAGTGACGAGTGGAGCTACTTCCTGCAAGGAAGTGGCCGTGTCACCGTCTTCAAGGCCCCAGGTTCTGCCCGAACTTTCGATTTCACCGCTGGAGGAGTCGGCTACATTCCTGTTGGAAACAGCCACTACGTTGAGAACACTGGCACCGAGGATCTCATCTTCCTCGAAGTCCTTCAGGCTCCCAAGTTCTCTGATGTTTCCGTTGCTCAGTGGTTGGCTCTGACCCCCAAGCAGGTGGTCAAGGATCACCTGAACCTCTCGGACGAGCTCATTGACTCGCTCCCCAAGGAGAAGGAGTTTATTAAGGTTGGAGATACCAACATGACTGCTATTGCCGACGAGTAAGAGGTGGCGCACGCGAGAATGATCTGCCCAACCGCTTTCTCTTCGAGGCAGACTCAGCAAACTGTCAGTTAGACTGTTTATACAATTTTTAGAAGTAAATACGCGTTGAATTAAGTAATCCTGATTTTTATATACTAGAGTACTGCTTGCACATATTTTGACGCTCTGATTTTCGGCTATTAGTGACGGTTGTAGGTTGCTGGATTCAGCATTTCATCGTGGAATAACGGACTTGGAATCCGTAACCAGGATTTGAGCTACTCCATAAAACATCGCTTCTCATCCAGACCAGTTGTTAGGTGTCCAGTTGACCTGATAGAAAGTTAGTAGGTCAAATGTCTACTGCGGGGCTATGCTCACATAGTTGGCATCAATCTCTTTCAAGTCGCCCAATCCCAAGTTGGCACCATCGACAGCAAGCTCTTTCTTGAAAAGAGAAATGACACGCTCAACACCCTCCTGACCAAACACATTTGCGTACATGAACGGTCTGCCGAGGCCAACAGCTTTGACGCCGAGGGCAAGCAACTTGAGAGCATCAGTGCCGTAGCGAACACCACCATCAGCAAGAACCTCGGTCTGGTTAAAGACCTCAGGGGCTTTCTTGTAAATTTCAATGGCGACCTCGAGGGCAGAGGGAGCACCGTCAAGCTGTCGGCCGCCATGGTTGGAGAGGACGATGGCAGGCACCTTGTTTTTGACGGCCATCTGGGCATCCTTGACGCTCATGATGCCCTTGACGATGATGGGGAGATCAGTCATGGACTGAAGCTTCTTGTAATAGTCCCACTATTTGGGAAATTAGCATGGGAATTTCCAGGATTAATGAATGTTATCAAATTTCGCTATAGACACTTACGGTGATGTAACGGTAGGTGGAGGACCTGGGTGCAAAGTCAGAAATAATTACTAAAATTAGATGGTCGAATGACTTCACTTACGATAGACTGACGTCGAGACGTGCTGCGCGTTGTCGGGTGCCGAAGATGGGAGCATCAACGGTGAATACAAGGGCATCGGCTCCAGCAGCCTTGCTTCGGTCAAAGAGCTCCTGGGTCGCTGTATCATTCCTCGTCAAGTAAAGCTGGGCGATCAGCGTATAACTGGATAAAGTTTACAACAGCCACGTACCTGTTGAAAAACAACTTGCCCCTTGGCTTTGGCAGCGTGGATCTCCTCAATCGAGAGGGTGGCATAACCTGAAGGCTGTGGTCTGTCAGAAATATAAGAGATGTGTCAGGGCTGAAGAACCTACAATATAAAGAATATTGCCGGCAGCCGCACCCTTGACAAAATTCAACTCGGCATTGGGGTGTCCATAAATGCCGCTGGCACAGGGGCTGATGTAGAAAGGGGCAGAGAAGTTATGACCGAGGATCGTCGTGCTGAAAAAAAAATCCGACTTAGTTGTGCCTTCGCCCCAACGTCTCGCAGCCACTTACTTTAGCGAGTCCTCGATGCCAGTCACATCATTCATAACGCTAGGTATGAATGTATAACGGTTGAATACTTCCATGTTGTTTCGATACGACCATTCCCCCGCGGCACCATTCCTGTAGTACGTATAGTTCTTGAGTGGAAGATAGTTCCTAGCTGCCCAGTCCATGTCTGGGAGGCCGACCATCCCAGTTAATTCCGGTAGAGCACCTTTGGCAGTGCTCCCTAAAACCTCCTCTAGTCCAGTGTCAGGTTCATTGAGGAATGGACGAGCTGCTAGGGCACCCGCAGCCAGGGTTGTGGAGATGAGAAATGATCGCATGGTGAAGAGGCGTTTGAAGAACAGGGTGACCAAAGGACAAAAGAAGTGACCCGGAGTGAGATGCCGTCGGTAGAGAAATGTGTGTTAATATATCGAGTCACCCACCAACTCCATCCCACTGGGATCGAATACGTAAAACCTAATGCGGTTCCGGAAGACTATGCTCCAGCAAACAACCTGGTACAAACGCGGAGCCGCTTCTCAGTTGTTTAATTTCAACTCCCTGGTGCTGCATGTTACATTTTGTCTGCTACAAAGGATCCTACAGGGCTTTCCGTATACATGAAGCCACTTTTTAGAACGGATGAACGAGCCCACAGTTTAAGCTTCTTCGGCAACCACCACAACATGGCCAATAATATTCCCGACAGACCGTGCACAGCTGCGCGTCTCCATCTATCGGACGATTCTGAGGCATGACAAATGCTGCATCATCCCCTCTCCGCATCGCACCTGGGTCTTGGCGACTGGATCCAGGCCCCGACCCTGCCGTAGTCGCAGTCCTGGGTAATGAAATAGAGTCTCGGGTTGATGGAGGAATTTGTAACAGTTTCATGGAATGTTTAGCATGGTTACATTATGGAAGTAAAGCTTCAGTGCATTTTTGCGAGGTAGGAAGGAACATGAAAGGGTGCATGACCTAATAATTATATTTTCATTAACTGTGGATAACTAACAGGCCCTTTGTCAATCTGTTAGGGGAATTCCATCCGGTTCCGGTCTGTTTCATCATTTGTTCTTTCGGGTGCCGGCTCCATCGGAAAATCCCGCGTGGGACCGGGACTCCTCAAGGATCGCCCCTAATCTTTTAAAGTCTCACGTGGCGTCATTCTTCCTTTCTAAGAAAACCCAGAGACTAAAATTCTGAATTGCTAGGGTGGTACCGAGTGGCACTGCTGACCCGGCCGATCAGACGACACCCAGGATTGTGAACCATTGCATACGTCTCCAATATTATCACCAATTTTCGTCGGATGACTTTCCCAACTCTAGTTGGGTTCGTTGCGAAACAATATGATACAATTCCCGGAACAAGCAAAGCACTCAATTTTGAAAATATGATACGACAAGTATGACTATGTGCTAATGGAGAAGCAGACTTAATCATTAAAGCCATTGATATTATCACAGGGGAAAAATGCTGTCTGCTGGTATCAAACATTTGAGGCCGGAGCGCCTGCCGATTTGAACAACACTTTCCTAATCTATGATTTGGACATCTGCTTAGAGCGCTCAGCTGCGGCCATGATCGCGCTCGTGAATGCCGATCTGACTCCCTGTCGCTCGAGTTCCAGAAGTGCCCGAATTGAACATCCTCCGGGAGAAGCAATCTTCTCTCGCAACACGCTTGGATGTTCCCCTGCCGGAACTAGTTTCATCATACCAATGGCGCTGTTAACTACCAAGTCCTGCATGTCTGGCCGCTTGACGCCCTCGGCAACAGCCGCATCCAGCAGACCGTCGACGGCCAAAAGGAGCAGCGACCCTGCACATCCAACAAGCACGGCGGAGATGTCAAATGAGCTTTCCGCAATGAGTTTAGTCTCCCCTACTTGCCCAAAGACCCAAGATGCGATATTGAGGCTGTCTTTGGAGATTGTATCCATATTGGCCGTATAGAGCGTCACAGCCTGGCGGATCTTGGCTGCCATATTGGGCATTGCTCGAATGGCCTGGAATGGTTCAGAATCGCTCGGTGCATCTCCAGCTTCATGAGCTAAGCGATGTAGCTCCTTGGTTGTGATCCCCGCCATGATACTGAGGACCAACTTGCCACGTAGGGCTTCTCGTACCCCTGGAGCCCCAAAGACCTCTTCACGCTTTACAGGCTTCGTGGCAAAAACCACCACATCTGCTTGTCTGATTGCATCAATATTGTTATGCTGCAGCAACACCTCAAGTCGCGAGGATTGTGCGGACAGCGCATTTTGGACGCGAAGTTTGGAAGGTTCGGTGCCAACAGTGGCTATGAGGCGTTTGACGTTGACGCCTTTATTGTCGGTCGGGTCGAGGATTCCCGCGGCAATTGCAGTTCCCAAATTGCCTAATGCAAGTTCGCCCATCAGTTATTTGTGTTGGATATTGCGTGCGTAAACTGACCGGAGCCGATAACGGCAAATGCCAATGGTGCTGTCATAGCCATTGGAACTTTTAATCAGCCCTTTCTTAGCAACGGTAGCTGAGTCACAATTTCATGCAAAATCCGAGAAGAAAATATGCCATGAAGAAAAAAAGATAAGATGAGATTTGCCTTTGACAAAAGAAATTGAATACTTCAACACGGCGCAGAATTTGCAGCGACATTCTCGGGCCGCCAAACTGAACTTCGGTCCGAGTCCAGGATCTCTCCCCGCATTGGATCGGTGTTGACGCAATGTCTTTAGGCGCGCCCTTTGAGGAGCCGGGGCGCTAATGCCAATATGACACGACGGCTTGGCAAAAGGTTGTGCGCCTCGGATTTGAAAAATGAAAATTTACTGAAGACTATCTACCCGTCAGTCCAGATTCTTCGTGTGCGTGGAGTCGTTTTCAGTCGCTCTATCTTGGTAAATCGGCGCAACACACTTCAAGAGCCCATTCAATTAAATCATAATGACCACCTTCAAGGTTTGCTATAGTAGCAATTCAAGTAGAGATACAATGTCAAAAATGAAGCTGCCAAAGCTGCTACACACAAGACTTGTAATGTCCAACCAATCAACCATTCCATCACCATGTCCCAAGCTATAAGAGATCACCTTATCCATTGTTTCAGTAGTTAAGTTACGCTGGATCCTAGTGCTATAAAATTCAAGCCAATAATGCACTCCATCAAATTAAACACCAAATTTGATTTTCATTGTGACTATGATATGACTCGCCTATCACACCCATCATTCAGGGATATTGCAAGCACTCAGAGTGCTGCTTCCGTATTCAAACGAGTCTTTGACACATCTAATGCTTGAAAACCTGAGGAGCACGTTTACCGAATTCGCCTTGTCGTTTGTTCCACTGCCCCTAGCGCCGCCAAACGGATTGGCACCAATGACTGCTCCTGTGCACTTGTCATTGATCACAAACATTCCAACCGAGTCCCTCAACTTTTCATCCGCAATCTTGATAGCACCAATATCTTTGGCAAATATGGAACCCGTAAGGCCATATTCGGTGGTGCTGTCGATGAGCTCGCAGACATCTTCAAAGCCAGTTGGCGAGGTATCGTCGTATGTCTGTACAGCAAACAGCGGCCCGAACAATTCTCTTGTCATTAAATCAGATTTTGCGCTTTTATCAGCCTCATTGGCTTCAAAAATAGCAGGCTGCACAAAGAATCCTTTGCTGCCGTCTCGCTTCCCTCCAAAGAGCAGCTTGTGGCCGTCCTTTTGGGCCTGCTCCACAAATTCGCCGAACCGTTCGAACGACGCCTCGGACACGACTGGGCCAAGGGGGTGGTGAAGTTGCTTGACATCATCGCCATGCGTCATCTTGGCCGACTCTCTGAGCAGGGCCTGCTTCAAGTCACCCTTCTCCCACATGGACTTTGGAACAAAGAATCGAGACAAGGCACTGCACTTTTGGCCCTGAAATTCGTAGGAGGAGCGCACTGCAGCTGAAGCCAGCCAGTCAACATCTTCAAATGAGTTGTGGACTAAGTGGAAATTCTTGCCACCACTTTCACCGACCACGCGTGGGAAAGTTTTGTAAATACCTGTGTTTATTCCGATCTGTGATGCCAGCTTCCTCAGGACAGCGGATGATCCGGTATAATGGAGGCCGGAAAAGCGAGGGTGAGCAAGGGCAGGGTCGACTACAACGGTCGGGTCTGCCATGGGAAGGAATTGAACCACCCCCTTTGGCAATCCAGCCTCTTCCATAATTTGGTAAAGGAGGTAGTTGGACAAGACGGCCATGGGCGAAGGCTTCCATAGGACCACGTTACCGAGGATCGCTGGAGTAAAGGCGATGTGAGCTCCCAAAGCTGTAAAGTTGAAGGGCGAAACAGCGAGCAAGAAGCCTTCTAAGGGTCGGTAATCAAGGGTGCTGTATGCTGAATCAGTCTGCTTGGGTGGCTGCTGCTGGTAAAGTTGGTGGCAAAAGTAGACGTGAAAGTTGAAGATGTCAACAAGTTCCGAAATGCAATCTCCTTCGGCTTGTCCGCAAGTCTTGCCTTGGCCAATCATGGTGGAAGCCATGAGCTTCCATCGGTACTTTGGAGATTCGACGAGCTTGGCGGCTCGTTTGTAAATGGCAGCTCGCTGGTGGAATGGTGTATTGGCCCACTTTTTCCTTGCTTCTAGAGCACCAGGTATCGCCTTTTTCTCAATCGTCTCTCGGTCGACTTCGTAGTATTTAGCCAGTGGAGCCCCGTTCCGGTTCCAAGGATTGACCTGGGCGCTCTCAAGGCCACTGTAGATGCGTTCACCATTGATAATGCTCGGTACTTCGGCAGTGACACTTTCCATTTCGATCAAGGCAGCTGTCAAAAGCTTTCTTTCCTCTGAGCCGGGGGCGTAGGAAAACTAGAACGATCAGTTAGATAACTCGACCAAGATGAGGGCAAGCGGTCATCACTCACTCCACCAGCATTGGCTGGCTCAGGATAGCGAACGGAACCCATTCTGATGCGTGATTCTTTTTGCCAATTGGATTTGAACAGAGTGCTACTGTCCAGAAATGTCTTTGTCTTTTGTTTTAACATTCCTTGATCGTTGTAAATTTGAGCCAAGCAACGCTGGCTTATCGATACAATCGCGCGCCCTCGGCCCGGTTGCGACAATTTCAATTGAACATAGATGGCGCCCTTTTCCGGGCCGAGTGGCAATTATTTTGGAACTATCGCGAATGTTTTTGACGCTAAATGAGCAGCCCGATGACTGCTGACCTCTATCAACAGAAATGTCGGGATCAAGATGATAATGTGGGGCATGCTTCGGAATGTGCTTCCGAGCCAACCATTGAACAATCGCATTGACATGGGGAAGAAAGCAACAGACAGAGAGAGAGAGAAGAATGATTCGCATCAGAAAATTAAAAATTGCTCCGCAAAATTTTGTAATTTTGGGAAATCAATAACTGGACTATATCAGGTCTCAAGAAGAAAATGGCAACAGGCGTCGTCGGAGTTCACGACCCAATCGAACTCTCTCAGACTCAGCTCCGCCTCTTCCTTCAAGCACAGCTTTATTCTCAGTCGCCCGGCGGGCTAGGAATGGCAAACACTCCTTCAAATCACCATAATTCATAGACTATGACGGAGTTTAGCTAGGTAACGGGTTCGGTAGAGATATTAACTTACTTTGACGACAAAGGGGAGTCCACTTTCAGTCGTGATGGATCCAGTGATCCTATTCGTAAGGTCGTCCTTCATTCCTAACAATAGGGAGGTCGTACGTCAGCGAAATTCTGATTTTTAGGCTTTGGCCTCGGTTCTTTACTTACCGTATAACTGAGCAAAGGCGATACTTCCAGCAACCTCGTTGGACACTAAAAGCGTTCCATCTCTTTGGCGCCTCGCCAACTCGTGCTTCTCGAGCATTTTGATTCCAAGGTCAATGCTGTGACAATTATGGGTAGCAAACACAACACCGATATTCGAATGTCCTGTCCTTTTTACTTGGTCAGCGATTCTGGAAAACGTCTTCTCGATACCATAGTTGAAGCTTGCATCCGTCAGCGCCTTGGTAGACCAAACCGGGCCCTCTCCTTCTCTTCCTTCCTTACTCCACCTCTCAGCTTCAGTGACGATGTATGCCCCTCTAATCTGCTTGAACAGCAGTTTGTATCCTTTCTCTTCTGCTCGAAGAATCTGCTGGTCAAGAAGCTGTGGATACCTTCGCAAGTAGGCCTGGAAGGAAGCGATGCAAGTGGCGGGCCCGTCCAAGGTGTTGTATTTTTGCATTAGCTCTTCGGTCAAACTGTCAATAACAGGCTGGTACCATGTCTGTTCTGCGTCAATAACAATGCGCACATTGTTCTCTCTAGCCTTCGCCGCAATTGTTTCCAGAGTCGCCCGCAAAGCACTCAACTGTTCGCGGTCTGCATCCGTCACCCCTTTGCCATTCAATGCGACCTCCCAATCACCATCATGAGGCAATCCAGGATAGGGGACATCTTTGTCTAACCCTTTTGCTTCTTTCGCTTTCAATATTGCATTCGATGCGCGGTAGAGGGCGACTGGATGAGGAAGCAAACCAGTAGCCTTAATCCTAACCCAGAACCGGTTGTCCCCGCTTGTAGCATTGGTCTCGGGAAAATATTTCTTTGCAAGCTTTCCTTGAACCTCAATCGAGGACAATACCTCCTTTGTCTGTGCCAAGATCAGATCCGAGTCCTTGCTCGATCCATCCAATTTGGCTTCAATACAGTAGCCTAGCAATGTGCCGATTTTCTCGGCGCGAAGACTCTCGATATTCGGGATGCATTCCTTGGTTGTTTCCCCTCCCAAAAACTGCGCGAAAAAGGTTCTGAGGATGAATGCATTTGTGATCGAGGAAACCAAGGGTATTCTGGAAACGATGTTGTAAAGATTCTCACTCGCATCTACCCAGACGGGAGAGGAGCAAAATGCAAAGGTACTATGCACTCGAAATTAAAATTTAGTCACCCTAGCTTTGAACTCAGCCCTTACATCCAGCCCGAAAGCACCTTGCCGAAAGGTGCATTTGAGAGAGCCTTTGTGTCTCTAGGATCCTCGGGAAAGTCATGGCCGCTCTTTTTGTGCCACAGCAGCGCAAAGATGGCTATTCCAGCACCCCCAACGGCTAATACAACCCTCTTGTCCTTGAAATGTGCGCGGCTTTTCAATATGAGAGATTTCGCAGAGTTCGAGGTCGATCGAGATGTATATGGGGAAATAGTCAACAGCGAACGTCGAGTCGCGAGACAAGCCCGCTGCCTTGCTGCGAACATTGTGGACAATTGAGAAACAGGTATCTAATCCACGGCAAGGACGAAAATCAGATGTTGCAAACGATAAACGTTGGCAATCTACAATAAAAGCAGCGGTGGTATGCTCCGATGTTCTCGGTCCGATGTGCTCAATACGTGAAAGGGGGAGGACCAAGACTTCACACCGTTCTTGGGTGGTGACATGCCAGCATCGTGCACTATTTCAAGAGGCGTTCCATCTCTTGGGATCCTATAACATCATCGCTTCGGTCAACCTGTCATGTTCTTGCTAATCTTCTTCTCGCGTAATCACCTAAGCCCAACCCCTACTCCAACCATTTCTCCCAACAGCGGAGTCTTCCGGCCCGAGTATTAGCAAGGTGATGTGGGTCATTCTCGGGACGAGAAAGTGGAATGTGGGGCCAGGTACGTCGGGCCGAGTGGGTTAAACGCCGATATTCATCCTGCAACCGTACTGCTAATTACGGCCTAGCTAGAGTTTACAAGCTTATCGAAGGTGCATTATTTCTTTGTTGAAACATGAATGCGAGAAATGAACGGGTGGCAAGATCCAACGGTTCATCACTACGGAGGCAGAATATGCCAAACGTCATGTGATAGGAATCTGCGCGATCTGAGCGTCTCATATTCAGATGTGCAGTACTCATCTGGTGGCTACATCCTAAGCTAGTTCTGTCTGGACTGATAAGAGCAAGGCTAGTTCTAAACATGCATCGTGGTGATAGACATTGTCATCGCCTCCATCGTTTATGGAAAAGTCAGCAAATATTTGGCGAGTCCAGCACTTGGATCAGCGGGTCCCTTGATCAAGAAAATCGCCTACGGCCTGGCGTTGCCAGGCCTGTTGGTAACCGCTGTCCTCTGGAGCCATGTTGCGGCAAATTACTCATTTGTGAGAATTCTTCGAGGCACAAGACATCTCCAAAACAACACAGTCAAACTTCATTACCAGAAAGCCGGTCAAAGTGACCGATGGTATGCCACCACGCAATGAAGGAAACGAGGCGAGATCAGATAAGCACTGGTTTTTCGATTCCCTGCAAGCTTATAAGCAGGGATGGGAAAATGCGGCTGCACTAGTTTTCGGGCATTTTATGGTACTCTCGGGTTTCTTTGTAATTGTCGGTGGCACTTATTCAACTATTCTGAGCATCAAGTCATCTTATCAAGAAGGAGCTGTTGGCGGTGTTTTTTTATGCAGCGACGACTCTGTTTGAACCTTTGAGAAATAGATTTCACATATGTGGAGGTTTTGTCCGTTTGATAAATTTTGTGTTGCGACTGCAGTTTCGCCCATCATGAAATAACTCGCTGGTTGTCAGCCAGCCACGATGACAGTGAACTCACCGGTTCTCTTCATAGACGCAAGATACTATGGTAGGGTCATAGTTTCAAGAATTTAGTATGAAAATGTGAGCTAGAAATTATGAATAACGAAATTTATTGACAATAAAGTGCCGGTGTCTTTCACAATAGGGTAGCGGCCCCACCTAGGAAGTATCCTGGCACGTTGGCGCAACACGAGCATGCGAGGATTGCCAACGAAAATCTTCTGACAGATCCCATCCGTCATTCATATTTGTTTCACTGACACAGCCGGGTGCGGTGGTCGATACATTAGGTTTCATGAAATTTAGAGCCAGTGCCGCAGATCTCTCACGCGCGGAACTCCATATAGCGGCTAGTAAGGGCCTCCTCTGGTGGATAATGACATATTACCTTGGATATTGATGCCGAAAGTGAATGTCGAGATAGTCTCTCAGTTCTCTAAGCTCCTTAAAAAACTCGTTGGCGGCTTGGATTTATTATTTTCTCTACTAATAAAGACAGATTATTCCCCGAGAAACACAAATTTATTGGTTGACATTGGGGCAGAGACAAAAAGGGTGCGTACCCATGCCTGGCTTTTCGACGGGATCAAAGTCGACTGTGATTGTGGGTGGATTTGTCGCACCTTTCACATATACGATAGAACAGGGCCAACTGGCTACAATACTATTTTAAGAAGTAAATGCAGGCCATTTACCATTGAACAGCCTGAACCACTGGCAACACAGCATTTGGCGCCTCTTGAAACACGGCGGCTACTCTGCCGTCCCGAAGTCCCCTGCAAAGCCGCGCCGCACTAACGCTGCAAGGGGATACACCACGAATCTTGCCAACGAATCCTTTCGCGCCGTCCCCGGGCTGGATCAGGGCGCTCCCTCAGCACGCGCCCAAAATTTCCGTTCGCGACATACACCAGTTTCCATTGTTACTCAATAGTCGTGCCAGTTGACGTGTTTCCCGATCATGCCCTAGGGTCAAATCGGCCATCGTTTGCGTTTCAATAGACATTAAACCAGCTAGGGATTATATTTTCACTATGCCCAAAATCGTGCACGCTTCCAGCACACCACAAAAGCCAAACCAAAGATCGTCCCCTACCGATAGGCCACGCTAGGGGCACCTTTTTGATTGGGCATGCCCGTGCCGCCGAGGCTTGACAAGTGTTCACAGCCTTGGCCGCCGTCGCAGCAGCCAGCCTCGGCCGATTAGGAACCAACAGCCAACAGGGCTGCAAAGTGTGGGATAAAAGATCCGCGTTGGTACATGGTCCCCGCTTCTTGGATCCTGAATTTGTAGCAATCATTTTTTTTCTTTGTCAGATTGAACAATCCATCTAAATCTTTAACCTTAACTTTTTTTGACTTGCGTCTATTAAACTATCGCCAATGTCACAACGCAACGCAACAGAGGACGCGATCAACCATAGTGGGGAATCATGGGCAAACATGAACCCCCGTCACCAAGCCGGGAAGGCGCTTGTGCTTAAAGATAGCATAATCAGTGCATCCTCTACACGGTACTACCTGTTCCAATTTTTTGAGTTGTGACTTGCAGACTGACAATCCCAGGTTCAAGAGCGGCTCAAATGTTGGCTGGTCCAAAGTGGTTGCCGAGTGGATGCAAATCATCGATTCATATTATTTTTCAAAGGACCCCGCTGGCCGGGGCACACCGCACATATCTTTCGAATGGCACAGCGATCGAATCGTCTTCATTTCTAACCAAGACCCCTTTCCCGACCACAAGATTCTCACCAGTTTCGGTGTCAAGATCGCTGAAGCAACTTTTTCACGACATCTCCAGACAAGCGATTTCGAGTTCCAACCAGATCTTAACATTGTCGATGGACTCTCCATTCGATCAGGGAGGCTCTGCCTTTCATTCACGCGCGAGGAAGCCAAATACAGGCTTCAGGTCGTATCCTCAGCGAACGAAAACTCCGAAAAGGTTCAGCTAGACAGCCGTACTCACATTTCCCTATTTTTGCGTGAAAGCCTGGATAAAGTTATCCAGAGCTTGAACATTCGCGAGCAGTTCGAGAATCTCAAAGAGAGGATATTATTTACGAAACATATAAAGCGTATGGATTTGAAAATCTTCTCCAGCACCGGCGAGCTGTTGTCAACTACAACCTATTCCACTAGCCTATCTTCGCAGATGACAACCACAATAATGACTCGCGACAACGTGCCCTTGGGATCGAAACGCTTTCATCTTACTAAGCACGCGATCTCAACCTCGAATCAAGCCAGACTGAGCTCTAGGCTTTATTCCGAAAATGAAATTACCTTGGCTTTCCCAATGTTCCACGATTCAAGGCCCATCCTCGAAAATCAGTGGGCTTTCTCTTCCCATCCACTCTGCAAATCAGGTTTTAAGGTAGCAAGTTCATGCTTCATCCATTTACTTCCATTGCTAATCCATCGGCGCAGTTCATGATTCATGCAAACTTTGTCACCACCAGCAACGGCCAACAGATTGATGAGACGGCAAGTTGGAACTTGCAACTCGCTGAAGGCATTGCAGATGCAGTGATGAATGCTATATTGGAAATGTGCACGTATCCAACTCTACGATATTCGTGGGTGGATTATTTACCATCCTTTCAAGATGGACACCAGTATCATGGTTATTGGAGTACTGTGGTCACCAAGATCACACAACAACTTCAAGTCTCAGCAGTCCTTCGCTCAGCAAGCCTTGGGCCTCCACGTGCAATTCACAGTTTCAAGCGAAATCCGCTGATGTTCCTTGATCAAAATGGAAATCCCTTATTCGCTGACACAGATGCCGAACTCTACATTGCCCCGGGGTATTCTGAAAGCAGCCTGAATAAATTGGAGGAATATGGTTTGTCATATCTCACCATCAATGACATCTTGACTCGGGTTGAAATCGACCTCAATTCTTCTCAATCTCGGACAAAGTCAACAGCAGTTGATGATGATTGGCATTCTCGTGTTGCTATTCTCCTCAAGCTTCCTTTTGATAAGCTTTGGCACAGGGAGATTGAAATGCTGAGGTCTCTCGATCTTATACCGCTGAGAGATGGACGCTGGGCGTCGGCCAATTTCGGCTCTATTTACCATGCCGAAACAAACGGTGTGAGCATTCCAGATGGCCTTGGCATCAATGTCATAGACTCAGCTGCATGTCGAAATCCGAGACGAAAGGAGCTTTTTGATTTGCTCGGCGTTGAAACAGCACCAGTAGCGTTGATCCACGAAAAGATCAGGCAGAGATATTTTCCCCATCTCCCTACAGGCTTGACGCCGGCTATGTCATTGTCTGACCTGCATTTCCTATATCTAACACATCATCTCGTCCCAGAGGAGAGAGGCAGGGATGAGAAGGTCTTCATTCTGACAAGCAAGGGACGACTTGAAAACCCAAGTGCCAAAGAACTGTATATTACGCGGGAGATCATACAGACCACCTCAACACCCACGTCAATAATTCAAGGCCCCTACAATGACAAAGCACCTGTATCCGATATCATCTACCTACACGACGTTTACTTTTCAAATATCCCAGTGAAACCTCCAGGAGCACCATTGACTTGGGAGAATTGGCTTCATGAAGTCTTGGGCATTAATCAAGGGCTTCGACTGGTGGACTCCAAGAAAAACTGCCTCTCAATTGCTTGCAAACATCTGGCAAAGTATCAACCTAGAAAGTTCCTGCATCTCTTAAATTCTGCCTGGGCATCTCAGGTGTGTCAGGTTCTTCAGACAAACCATCTTTATGAGGAACTTCGTTCCTGCATGGTCATGTGTAAAAATGGTTGTTCTTTCAGTTTGAAGGATACTTACATTCCTACTGCACATCAAAGATCCATTGCCGCAAGATTTTTGAGCGACAGCGATGTATTTCCATGGCTGGAATTGGAAGGTCCACTAAGTCATCCGTCTCATCCACCTGAGTGGGTGAAGATCACAAGGGATCTAGGATTCGGGATTGCCATGTCAGACTTGGACTTTGCACTGTCCCTCATGAAGACGGTCATTTTGTCTAACAAGTCGCCCGAAGATGAATCTTTGCAAAACAGAGTATACCAATTATACTGCTTTCTAGAGGCTCAGATACAAAAATCTGCAGATATCTCCACCGCGAGAAGAAAAGTC
The DNA here is from genome assembly GCA_013406985.1 of Calonectria crousiana. NCBI lineage: Eukaryota > Fungi > Ascomycota > Sordariomycetes > Hypocreales > Nectriaceae > Calonectria > Calonectria crousiana. The sequence goes on along the minus strand of VTGD01000002.1, from coordinate 696,584 downwards.
CAGTGAGTACAACTTTTCCCTCATTCCCCAAACTTTACATTGAAGCAAGCGCTAAACTAATTTCACTAAAATTAGGGAATTCTTTAGACACTCAAACTTCATTTTGATTCCCGCAACGGAGGAATCAAAAGCTTCTTGGGGACGCCCCAATGATTGTGTCTGGCAGCATCCTCCTATCAGCCTGTCTACCAAGGTAGTTCTAGAGTCGCAATATGCACAGCGATTCCAAAGTTTCGAAGCCAGTCAAAACAGCATTGCCAGCCTATTTAAAAACACTTTCGACATTCCGTCATTTACATGGATGACTGTAGTCGATGAGATTAGAGCCTTAAAAGTGAACAAGTCTATCGATTTCAAGCGAGTGAGAGCGTTGTACGAATGTCTCGACAGAATGAACCTGAGCGGGCCAGATTTGAGCAAGTTGAAGTAAGTTACCCCTCTCTATGACTTTCAAATTTGGATTATCGTTAATGAATCACGCAGAATCATATTCAAAGTTGAAGCACTCTTGTGTGCTTTTGTCGATACGCATCTATCCTGGCACAAGATCCCAGAATGTGTATGGACAAGCTCTACAACATTCCATGGCAAGGTTCCTTTAAATAGTGGCCAGAACTATGACGGCCTCAAGCACTTCTTCCTACACTGTCTCTCTATTCCGGAAGCTACTTTTGAGCTGACCTACGAGACTTTGCGCAACAAAGAGCTAACAATGTCAACAACCGATGCTAGATGTGTTATCATGGAGCTGAAGACCCTTTTCCCAGCCGCACATGAACCATTCGATTCTCGCCTAGTATCCGAGAAGAAGATGTTCCCAGTGAAACTTCCTAATGGCGGCGTTGAATTATTCCAAGGTTCGCAAGATTTTGTCATCATTGACCGCGAACCTTTGGCGTCGGATTTCAAGGGCAAGGTCAAGTACCTCGATTTTGACTTAGAAGAGATCTCATCACTTCGCCGGATTCTAGAGTGGATTGGCCTTGGGAACAAATTCTTGTCAAGGATGGTCAATCAAACCTTTTTCCCAAACAAACCAGCGTCACGAATTCTCTCACGACAGGATCGTGACATCAATGAAAAGGCCCATGCCTTGTTCCGGTATGATTTCGAATACAGTTGCCGGGATGGATCAATGCTAACTATTTAAACAGTGTTGCTGTGAGCTATGGTAGCCCTAGAGTAAAAGACGGTGGGCGAGAGTTTTACTCTCTTTTGAGGAATGCTAAAACCTTGGAGACCGATAATTTTACCGCCAAACTACAAATCCAGCAAGGTGGAAAGAATGTCGTGGTTGAAAAGCCAAACGTGTTACTGGGTGTTCACATTAATGACTCCGAAAACCACCTAGAGATATATGTGCCGAGCGATAAAAGGCTCCGTGAGGCGTGCTATTACAGCAAACTCCCCAAACATCTTTTTAAATGGATTATGTCTCAAAGGATGTCTCAGATTGAAGAAACAGATGCGATGGAAGGGATTAGAATTATCCAAGCCGTTCTTACGTCCGAGTCTGATGCGTTGCCCAGCATTTTGGACGAGAACAACATTGACCCGGTTTATGATGATCATAGTGAAGATGGGAGCGAAGGAAACGATGCCTCTGATTCTTGGGATCGAGACTCTGTCTTCTCCGCTCACGATTGCAACGGGTGCGAGAATTCATTGATTGACACACCCCCATCATCTGTCGAGTCAACTCCGGTCCGGAAGGCTTTAGTATCAAGACCTGTCGGTGGTCCTTTGCCGGTCTATAGAGGCTAAACCCATTTGCTATACTCTGAAACCTGCGATGACAGCATAGCATTTTAAATTCAACAGCCATTGTTTTTGGGTCACTGCTTTTGTCTCAGCACCATGTCTAACTTGTATCGTATCCGCAAACTTGAAAAACTACCTTGGGACCCAGAATTGAATTCACAAGTGAGCTCTAACAGTACATATAAATTGGGGATGTTAAGATTACCCTAACAATAGTTACACCATCCTTCTAATTTTCCATGTCCCTCTACCCAACCATTATTCTAATCACGTCCATCCGCCACTCCAATGAGTTGCTACTATTACACCACCTTCACCCTGACATTCTTGTTACTCTTAGGGAAGGCTCCGAAAAAATCGTAGTAAAAAGCAACGTCGTGCTCGTAGTCAGTGTCATGCAACTCCATGTCAAAACCAGCAGAAGGGGCGAAAAGTCGACCCAAGGTCAGATAAATCTCCATATTCGCCACTTCCTGTCCAAGACACGCGCGCGGGCCGCGGCCAAAGTGGTTGACGTACTTGCGCAGCCGCTTTCGCTCGCTCTCTTCGAGCCATCGCTCCGGCTCAAACTTGTATGGGTCTGCAAATACTTCGGGGTTCAAGTAGTTGTCATACAAGGAAATAGAGACGTGTACGCCCTTCGGGATGACCTTGTCTCGATAATTCATGTCATTGTGAGGGTCAAATCTGGGCAGACGGCTTGAAACGGGGTGGTTGAGTCGGAACGACTCCTGGATGACGGCCGTCAGATAAGGAAGCTCCTTGAGTTCTTGGAAGTTGGGAAGCCTTCCTAGCCTCTTCTCGCATTCGCTAAGTTCTTCCCTCAGTTTAGCACGTTTTTCCGGCCAGTAAATCAGCATGAATGTCGCAAATGTAATCATGACGCCTTCAGTCTCGATACCAGCATTGATATTCAACCAAACCTCGTCCACCACACGGGTCATGTCTTTTTCATGGTCTGGAAGGTTAGACTTCATAATGTGTTCGACTGCGGTGGTGAATCCTGTTTGAGGTTCCCCACTTGTGCGCTTGACATCAGCATTCTTTCCGCTTCCAGCAGTCACGGTGCGAAAGTCGTCCTTGATGGCTTCCATAATCATCTATTTCTTAAGTTAGACAATCTCATTAGGAGGATGTGCTGAAAATGCAAGAGACCGAGGAGCATAGGTAATGTACTTACGTTGCGAAAGCGCAGGATGCGAACAACGCCTGGAGCGGCCACTTCCGCGCCCTTGCCAAAACGCGGCCGAGCTCGTAGCAGCTCAAAGAGCCAATGCCCAACCTGACGCGTGACCATGTTCATGCGACCAAAGGGCCTTCCGACCAGGAACATTTCAGTCTCGAAATCCTCAACGTCCACGAAGCCAAAGTCTCGGCCCAGAGACGTAGTGCAAGTCACATCAATCGCAAGGCACCGAAAAGCATCACCCACTGCCAAACAAAACCAACCGCAGGTCATTAGTCAAGTCTTTCAAGAAGGGTCTGGGGTAATCTTACAAGTGACAACAGAGCCGGTGCCCTTGAAACGTTTGAATCTCGCAATCAACTTGTGTACCAAGGCCTCGTACACCTTTTCACGAGACATGATGACTGGAGTGGAGTAGACTGGCAACAGAGCCTGGCGGCGCATGTGGTGAAGCTCATGGGGACTGTCAATGGCAGTTCCAGTTAGCAATGATGCTGCAATAATTGCACGTCATGAGCCAGTCATCCGATTTACTTACCCGGCTTGCAGAACAGTAGCTGGCGGGCCTTGAGACCTGTAGAACCAAGCGGGCTTGGAAGCCTTCGCCTTCATCTTGTAGGCTTCGGTCCATTCCGAGTCCCTGATATGTACTTCCCACGGATTGATTCGTACAATAGGTCCTGTCATACACCGGGTTAGCGTTTGTCATGAGATTTTGGACAAGATTCCCGCTCAGAATCAAGCTTTTTACTCACCATATTTTTCATGCATACGGTTAATCTCGACCCAGTATCGGCCGCCACCCTCTTTGAAAATATCATAATAACCTTCGTAGGCAAAAGTGAGGGCTGCGAGGGTCGGGCCCGGGAAGCGTGCAACTGGGCTCAGAAACAATCGGTAGATTATTCCGCAGACAACGTAAGTTGTCGCTAACATCAAAGCCGTACTTGTCCATGACAGACCAGAGGCTGCATCAATGACCTGTTGAAAACCCATCTCGCCTGTGGTCTTCTATCGATATCACCTTGCTTGCGTATCTTCTTCAGCAGTTGGAGAAAAGTACCGCATATAATAAAAATACGCAGACGAAATACTCTGCGTAAACTTGTGCTCTAGGCCTTTTCTAAGAGCTAAATGTGGTCAGACCGGGCGTCATGGCGTCGAATTTAACGAGATTAGCAGAGCAGCACTGTGGCCAACTCAAATCAATTACACGGACTGTCTTGTTCGAAGGTTTGGATTAATTAATTAATTCCGATCAACTTATCCAACCGGAAGACTTGGCTCTTCTTTTCGCTTGCTCCATGGTGGAATTGGCCCAACCTCTGCATTCGGGCGCTCCCGAGGGTGTGTGGATAAAAGTTTAGGGATACCCCTGTGTCCTTGATCGACTTGAGCCGCAATGATGATTCACAACGGGGGGTCCATGATCGGTACTTCGTATACTGTTTAAAAAAAGTCAATATCTTGTGTTTTTAAGCTTTTCCTGAGCTCGCTGAAGAAAAGTTGGGTCACACCCGGCTCTCCCCGGCCAATTTTGTCGAGATGAGCCAGATCATAACGGGCTAGGTTCAATCGAGACTTTTGAATATATTATCATTGCGAATTTGTGACGTACAGTCGAGGTCAAGAATCTCAATACCGAGTCTCGCAATAGCAACAAGTGAGGCTGGCTGGGGGCCGCCAGCATACACGAGGAGATTACGGTTGCATCGGTAACCCCGAAGCCGACTAGAACCCCCAGGATGGTTTGTGACGTTGAGTAGCTCAAGTCTGAGTCGCACCAGGAGAGCAATGCCAAGTCGATTGCTCACATTTAATTCATTCGTACAGGATATAAACCTACATAAAGCCATGGTCGTGAAGATCATGTAAACAGGCCATTCAAATCGAATCGAATCTGATACCAGGCGTCAAGGGAGGTACATCATCACTCGTTTTTTTTCTCATTATCACCAAGCTATTTCAACGTTACTCAGGCTTATTCGATACAATGGCTGCTATTATCTCCAGCTCCCTTCCAACTACCCACGCGGCACTGAAGGTGGTCGGGTCCAACCAGCTCAGCGTAACAAACGATGCTGCTTTGCCTGTGCTAGACTCGTCCGAGGTGCTCGTGCAAGTCGCCTGCGTGGCTGTCAACCCAGTCGACGCCAAGTCGGTTGACATGTCGCCTACACCCGGTGCAACCAGCGGCACAGACTTTTCCGGCGTCGTGGTAGCTGTGGGCAGCGACGTCGACTCGTCCCACTGGCACATCGGAGACCATGTCATGGGTGGCATCTTCGGCAATAACCCGCTCCGACACGACAACGGGGCATTCGCCGAGTACGTGGCCGTCCCGGCCCGGCTTGTCTGGCATATCCCTGGCGGCATGGACTTTGCCACGGCCGCCTCGCTTCCAGCCGCCTTGGCAACGGTGGGCATGTCCTTCTTTTCGTTCCTGCAGATTCCCATGCCGGATGCGTCCGGACCCTTGAAGGTCGCCCCGACGGGCAAGGGCAAGGGCCCGACGTATGCGCTAGTGTACGGGGGCGGGACCGCCTCCGGCGCCATGGCGATCCAGGTTCTGAAGCTGCTTGGCCTCACGCCCATCACGACGTGCTCGCCAGCTTCCGCGGCCCGCGCCCTCAGGCTTGGCGCCGCCGCCACGTTTGACTACCGCTCACCCAATTGCGGCACCGAGATGCTCGACTACACCAACGGCGCGCTGGCCTTGGCCCTGGACTGCATCTCGGACTCGGAATCGATGGACGCGTGCTACAAGGCCCTGGGTCCTGCGGGCGGCCGTTACGTGGCCCTGGACCCCTTTCCCATCCGCGGACACACACGCCGCAGCGTTGAGCCGGACTGGATCTGCGGCTACACGCAGTTTGGCCACGACGTCGCCTGGGCCCCGCCGTTTGACCTCGACGCCCGCCCCGACCACCGTGCCAACGCTGAGGCCTGGTATGTGCTGGCCCAGCGCCTGCTCGACGAGGGGCTCGTTGAGCCTCACCCTCTCGAGGTGCGCCGGGGTGGCCTATCCACAGTGGCCGAGTCCCTGCAACAGGTGCGCAAGGGCCAGGTCAAAGGGAAGAAGCTTGTACACCGCATTTCTGAACGGTTGTGTGTTGCTTGATCAATATCATTGGTTCGTTCGTATTATATGTCTCGCATGCCCCCGCATCTAGTCTCGGAATCGCATCTCGTCGCATCTATATTATCGTCACAATAGAACCTTATTACCCTATATAGATAAAAAACGATGCCCTTGGTTTGGAAATATAATAATTCTATAAGCGTGGTCCACTTTTGCTTCTTCCTTTCCTGTAACAATGCTCCATTCCATAAAATTTTATTCTCCAGTGACTAGATGATGTAACAACCAGAATTTTGCTCGATATTTTGTCAGTTATTTTAGGTACACTTTACAATTCGGCACGCTAGATTCAAGTACAAGTTGTCAAACATTGGCTGATATCATACTGGTCCATTTATGAATGTGTGCATTGTCCACTTTGGGTCGCGCTACCCTGCACAACTTGGGGAGATTACTTGATTTTAGAGTCCGAGACTCGGCTATGGATAGAATGGGAGTTTGAAAACGAAGAAGTGTAAAAATAAGTTTAAACCTTCTTTTGTATGATTTTCTTTATTAAAATAGTTTTCTGTTCGTAATTCGAAGTAGTACAAACTGTCGAACTTTGGATTTTTGTTAGTTTGAACGGATTGTATAGCAATGTTGCGCATCGTTCCATTTCATGCCAAGGTTTGCGCTAAGAAAGCTTATTCAGATATATCTCTAACTTTCCCCATTCAAGAGAAAAGAGAAAAAAAGGGCGGATCTGCAACGGCTCGATTCTGCCTCGCGCTAAGTATATTAAGGAGCCAAGACGGGTGATGTACCAGTAGTTAGTTCAATCGAACAATTTCCATAATTAATGCTGGGTTGAAGACACAAGGAACTGAAGTATCAATTTTCGTGTTCGATTCTTAGAGATTCCCAGGAGGCAAATGCGGGACAGGTCCGCATAGTTAATCCCAGACCGAAGCATTGACATGTTGTTAGATCTGGGGATGCGATTCGCTGTCCTGGCCTCTGCAGATACCGCAGCACCTGGTAGCACAAGCCTGGTATGGTCACCCTTCCTGTGCTCAAAATGAAAAGAAGAAAAAGAAAACAGTTGTTCGGACACCCCTGCACGGCACGCGTAATTATGGAGTTAATATTGTCTCCCCAGGTGCCCCAATCCCAGTAGATGTGCCAAGTGTTTTCCAAAACAACTGCCGGGATCGAGACAATTGCCATGAAAATAGGTCTGTGCACACATACAAGAAACTCAAATTGCGAGCTTCGCCTTGTAAGGATCATGGACCAAACCGAACCACCGGTATATGCGGTGTGTGTAATGCTTGGCTCTTGTTTTCTCAGCTATTGTCTCCATTGATGCTTCATACACTACCCCCCTGTTCTAACCACACGAACAACTAATCTTACAATGCTTTGAGCCCAAAAATATCTACTTTGCTAGGGTGACAAAGACCTTGAGCGAGGGCTTCGACCAGATGCCGTGCATCTTCTTATCATGCCAATCCAGCGACTCGGGAGACAGCTTGAGATCAAAGTTGTACAAGAACCTGGCCAAAATACTACGCATCTCGTGCAAGGCCACATTCTGACCGATGCACGCTCGAGGCCCAGTTCCAAAGGGCACCCAAGCGACATGGTCGTCATACTCGTGGTACGCAGAATACTCTGTCTCCTCGGGGATCCATCTCTCCGGGACAAACTTCCGCGGGTCCTTCCAGAACAGTGGCGTGTTGAACATGGTCCAGCTGGGGATGGCCACCTGGGTCTATTGGGGGTCAGCATCTGTGAAAACGGTGACGTGTGTGGAGCACTGACCTTCTCGGGGAACCACTCTTCACAAACGAAATTACCGCCCGGGGCAATCTCTCGCTGACTTCCCAAGCCGACTTGACCAGTTGGGTACACTATGTTGGGGTAATGCCGTTAGTATCTGGGGCGTGGGGATGCGTGTAAAGATCGGGGCTAAGCTCGCTTACTTCTCATGGTTTCCTCAATCACGGCATTCATGTAGGTCATGCCCTTCATAGCATGGCTTGTCAAAGCCGACTCATCCGGGAAAGATCTAATCTCCCGGAGAACCTTCTCCATCTTGTCAGGGTTGTTGAGAAGCAGCCAGGTCATGCTCGTCAGGGTGGTGGCGGTGGTCTCCGTTCCAGACATCATGAACATGCCTGCGTTCGCATTCATCTGAGCCCTTGTCATAGGCTGACCCGGCTGTCTAAGAATGAAACCAAAGATGTCGGGCCGACCGTTGTTGCCTTTCTCCAGACGCTTTGTAACTAGCGCGTTTGAATTCTGGATGTGCTTAGCGCAATCCTTCATGACGTTCTTCGGTGCCAGGGCGGCATACAGCAGCCCACCCAGGGGATACGCCTTCATGACGGATCTGACGGCTGTGAAACTGTTAGCTGGATGCGAATGCCGTGGTTGGTTGACTTACTCATGAACTTGAAGGTAACAAACACTGCCTGCACCCACGAAGACTCCACACCCGTTTCGAGTTGACCGAGGCCTTCTCCAAAAGTAAGATCGCCCATGATGTCAAAAGTGGTAAAATTGTACAGCTTGCCAATATCCACCTTGACCTCGCCATCGGGACTCTCAGCAATTTGCTTCTTGGGGACACCAATGAGTTGATCAATGTACTTTCCAATCAAGCTCTCTTGCTCAGTTAGCGCACGATCGCTGAAGGCGTGGTTAAACTGCTTCTTCTGCGCTGCGTGACCTGCCATGGTGGGCTCAGTGGCCATCGGATGAACATTGCTTGTCATTTTGCCAATGAAACGCTCTAGGTTTTTAACGTTCGGACGGTATTTCCCGTGCTTGTGTCCGTAGATGTCCTTCCAAGCCCGCGGGGCGATGAAGCTGAGGCGGTTGGGCCCTAGACGAACCGTTTTGCCGTATTGGCGGTGTAGTGCATCATTCCACTTAATGATGTCTCCCTTGGCAAAGTGATATGTCCAGACCATGCTGGTCAGCTTGCATAGCAGCGGCCCAGGGTACTTGCTCAGTGGATGGAAGAAGATGCGGTAGATGGCGATGCTGATTAGAGAAGCAGCCAGCAGACTGACGGCCGCAGAGATGCCGAAGCGGACTGGGCCCAGAGCGGCTTTCTCTTCTGCAAGTGCCCAAAGGGCAAGTGCTGTAGAGCGAATAGTCTCTGCCGCTGACTCTAAACCCTCCATTTTTGATCCAACAAAAGGTAAATAAAAAAAGAATGACAAGTTGAACTATTGCAAAGAATAGGTACACTTGGGACGGACAGCAATGAACCAGAAAAGTTAGACCTTATAAAGAATTGTTCTAAAACGTTACGAAAGCACTGGCATAAAGGACTTGATACTCAGACTCAAATCACCTCAGAGAATTCATTAGCCAGCATGATTCTGAGTTAAATGTGGGGACCTAAGCAAGGCTACACTCCGAACAGAACTGGGCGCTGATTGTTTTCGAGATTTCAGAAACCCTGAAGGTCTCGTATCCTTTCTTCGCCTTGTTCTTCCTAGTTTGATGTCATCGTAATCAACTTAAGTTTGACCAAAACAAATGACAATCTTCTAGAACAATTGAGATACGACGTTGTCACCGCAACAAAGTCAGATTTTGCTTTTTGCGCCGCGTCTTTGCATCCAGGCGGTACGTATCACAGCGTTCTAGCCGAAACTTCGCTTTGACTCTCCCGCACACGCCCGTTCGTCTATACGCACCGGCCCAATTGGCCATAGCGAGCCTTACAGAAAACGAAGACTTTTTAATTTAATATAATTTGCAAGGCTTATCAACCCTGAGGCTGCTAGCTAGCTTTTTTCTCCGATGCAGCCCCACTCCCCGCCAAATCTTGCACCATGCCATTCTACACGCTAACGGCTGGAGCCGCTTGGACGATCCCTGCCCACTGACACCAACGGTCGCAGGGAGTCGACCATGTATTTCCACGTAGCTAGCCCCGATGCTACAGCCCTGGAGAGCTTGGGGTCACCCCGGCTTTGCCTGGAGCCGACCGGGCCGATCCCTGGATTGTTGAGCCCAAAGATGAGATGCTAGGGCGTGTTTTCTCATGACAGGGCCAGAATTCAGCAGTGATTGGTGCGATCCAGCGTTGAGGAGTCGGGACTGGACGACAGGGGCACTCCAGAAGTTTGGACGACGCCCGCAGAGGCCCGCTGTCCTGGGAGACCCTGAATAGAAAATTCTCGGGGCATCGGCCTCTTTCATGATGACTAATCGGAGAATGGGAGAAAACAAGATAGGGTTATTTGCGCTTTGAAAAAACGCGTACGCACTGACGAATTACTGAGAAATTCCGTTCATGGGTGAGGGTCATCGTGGTGCCACCAGCAATGCCGTAAATCGGACTTGACAAAGAACAATTCAACTTTTGCCGTTCATCCAGCCTCCATTGTTTCAATTGGAAGCTCCTAGCATAGAGGCCGTTTCATTATGGTAGTGACGATGTCTGGCTTACTGTTTCCGTTCATCAGACTGGCACGCTTGACTTGTGATGTCGGCACGAACCTTTGATCTCGTTTGTCTGTTGCGTAACTCGCGTGGCCATTGGATATGCCGGACTTTCAAATAAAGAAAAAAGTGTATTATACAACCGAAACCCAAACTAGCCAGCTCAATGGTCCCCTTTCGCAATGGACGTGATTGGGGTGGGCGGGGGAGGGGGGCGAGCGTCCTCTAATCAGACACCCCTAGCGCTCGAGTGTTCTTAGACTCAGAGTGCTGGTCTGTTCGTATAGGGAACTCCGGTTGGATATGTCTCGTTTATGACTGGGTCGCAATAGAATATTTCGAGATCAAAAGAGAAGTGCATCCCACGAAGAGTTGCGAATATCTCCAACTCAGTCTTGAGACTATCCAGTCATTTCGATTCTTTCTTCTCTAGTTGCGCGAGATACAGTCTACACTTGGGTCGGTGTTTGAACCTCGTATCTCTCTAATTCTTTCTTTATACCAACTCAACCACATCTCTGAGGACGCAACTTAAAACATTACCATACTTCCACTCCTTTGACCTAAGGCAACCCGCAACCATGTCGCCATTCCTTTCTCCCACAGATGAACCCATCGCCATCATTGGCTCGGCGTGCAGGTTTCCCGGTGGTTCCAGCTCTACCTCTAAGCTCTGGGAGTTGCTCCGAGAGCCCCGTGATGTCGTGAGGCCGTTCGATCCCAAGCGATTCAACTTGGGCCGGTTCTACCACCCCAATGGCGAGACGCACGGAGCCACAGACGTGAAAGCAAAGTCGTACCTCTTGGAGGAGGACAGCCGTCTGTTTGATGCGGGCTTCTTCTCCATCAGCCCCGTTGAGGCTGCTGGCATGGACCCCCAGCAGCGACTGCTGCTTGAGGCGACATACGAGGCGAGTGAAAGCGCCGGTGTCACCCTTGAGCAGCTCAGGGGATCGCTGACATCGGTGTACGTCGGTGTCATGAGCAACGATTACTCGGTCATGCAGGCCCGCGACACCGAGACGCTGCCCAAGTACAATGCCACGGGCACGGCCAACAGCATCCTCTCGAACCGTGTCTCGTACGTGTTCGATCTCAAGGGCGCATCTGTGACCCTTGATACGGCTTGTTCCAGCTCGCTCGTGGCGCTGCACCACGCCGTCCAGGAGCTGCGCAACGGCGACTGTGAAATGGCCGTTGTCGGCGGCACCAACCTCCTCCTCGAGCCCACGCCTTACATTGGCGAGTCAAAGCTGCACATGTTGTCGCCAGACTCGCAGAGCCGCATGTGGGATAAGTCGGCCAACGGATATGCACGAGGTGAAGGCATCGCCTCGCTGTTGCTCAAGCCACTCAGTGCGGCTCAGCGAGATGGCGACCCTATTCAGGGTGTTATCCGCGCATCGGGAGTCAACTCGGACGGCACCAGTCCCGGAATCACTATGCCCTTCGCGCCCACACAGGCGGCGCTGATCCGGCATGTGTATCGCCGGGCAGGGCTCGATCCGCTGCGGGACCCGCCGCAGTATTTCGAGTGCCACGGCACAGGTACGCAGGCTGGAGATCCAGTCGAAGCTCGCGCTGTATTTGAGGCTTTCTACCGTGATGGTAAGACGGGCGAGGCTAAGCAGGACGCGCAGACGATTCATGTTGGATCCATTAAGAGTAAGTTCATTTGTGGTCTTAATGCGCATGTTTGAAGTAATTAGGTTACTAACCCTTCGTGTTTAGCCATTATTGGACACTTGGAAGGCTGCGCTGGTCTTGCAGGTGTCATCAAAGTGCTTCTTGCTCTCAAGCACAAAACCATCCCTCCTAATATGCACTTCAAAGAACTCAACCCGAAACTTACGCCTTATTACGGCGACGGAGCACTCATGATCCCAACGAAGCCCATGCCGTGGCCAGAGCTGCCTGCTGGCACCCCCATGCGAGCGAGCATTAACAGCTTCGGTTTCGGTGGTACAAATGCCCATGTCATTATTGAGAGCCTGCCACCTGCTACTTCCGAGCAGAACGGAGACGCGGAGGCGGAGGTTCGGACTCAAGCCCCACCCTCGGGCGGCGTTGTGGGCCCTCTCCTCTTCTCCGCGAGCTCGGGGCCGGCGCTGCTGCGAAACGTCCAGGCCTATTTGGCCCACGTGCAGAAGCATGAGGAAGTTGATCTGCGGGATCTGAGCTGGATCCTTCAAACAAGACGATCTACTCATCGTGTGCGAACCTGTTTCACGGGCGCGTCGCGACAGGATGTCTTGGATTCGATGGCCAAGTTTGTCGCAACCTATGAGAAGTCGGCTACCAAAGGCGGCGACATTGGAACGGTCACCCGTCTGGTTAACCCCAAGGAAGTTCCTGGAACTTTGGGTGTTTTTACCGGCCAGGGCGCACAGTGGGCTACAATGGGCCGCGACTTGCTCAGCACATCGCCGCTTTTCCGCAAGAGCCTCGAGGCTTGCGAGGCCGTGCTCCGAGACAACCTGCTCCCGGGTGATGCCCCCAAGTGGTCGCTGATCGAGGAGCTCACCAAGGAAGCCGGAGAGTCTCGTCTCTCAGAGGCGGCACTGGCACAGCCTCTCAGCACGGCGCTGCAGATTGGCCTGGTCGACATGCTGAACGCTGCTGGCGTCCAGCTCGATGCTGCCGTGGGCCACTCCTCTGGCGAAATCGCCGCCGCCTATGCTGCCGGCATCATCACGAGCAAGGCCGCCATGCAGATCTCGTACTACCGTGGGTTCTACGCTCATCTGTGCCAAGGAGCCGATGGGCAGAAGGGTGGCATGATTGCCGTCGGCCTGTCCATGGATGCGGCCTCGCGCTTCTGCCGCCAGCCCGCTTTCGAAGGACGCCTAGTTGTGGCTGCTAGCAACAGCCCGCAGAGTTGCACTCTGTCTGGTGACTTGGATGCTGTCGTAGAGGCTAAGCAGCAGCTGGACCATGAAAACACATTTGCTCGCCAGCTCCAGGTCGACACAGCCTATCACTCCCATCACATGCAGGCGTGTGCTAGCCAATACCTACAGGCTCTCGTTGCCTGTGACATCCATGTCTCCCGGCCTAAGCGAGGCTGCATCTGGAACTCGAGTGTGCGCGGTGATACGCGCTTGCTTAGGGAGGGTGGTGACCTGGACTTGCTCAAGGGCCCCTACTGGGTTGCGAACATGGTCCAGACGGTCAAGTTCTCTCAGGCTATCGAGTCGTCCATCTGGCACGGAGGCCCGTGGGACATGGCCATCGAGATCGGTCCCCATCCGGCGCTTAAGGGCCCGGCCGAGCAAACACTCAAGGCCGCCTACGGCTCAGCACCGCGATACGTCGGTCTCCTCAAGCGCAAGACCAGCGATGTCGCGGCCTTCCAGGATGCCGTCGGCCAGATTTGGGCGCAGCTGGGACCATCCTCCGTGGACTTTTCGGGCTACCGCAACAGCTTCTACGATGCCGGGTCCGCTCCGGCCCTGCCCCGGATGATCAGCGACTTGCCGGGCTACTCGTGGGATCACGACAAGGTGTACTGGCGTGAGTCGCGAACCTCGATGCGATACCGTACCGGCCGCGATGTTGGCCACGAGCTGCTGGGCCGCCGAGTGCCCGATGATAACGAGCGCGAGTTGCGGTGGCGCAATGTCCTCAGACTGGGCGAGATGCCTTGGTTGCGCGGCCACGAGGTGCTCGGCGAGGTCCTTCTGCCGGGTGCCGCCTACGTTTCTATCGCAGCCCAAGCGGCGCAGAGTCTGGCTACGATTGCGGCGCCGGGACGACTCATCAACCAGCTCTCGGTGGAGGACGTCGACATTCTCCGACCGGTTGTGGTGCCCGATAACAAGGACGGAGTGGAGACGTTGTTCACAGCTCAAGTCCTCTCTGCCGACAGCAAGGCCCCGACAGTAGTGCGCGCACGATTCTCGTACTACGTCTGCCAGAATGAGGCGACGGGAGCCATGATCCACACGTGCAGTGGCATGCTGGTCATTCATCTTGGCCAGGGCTCTGATAATGCATCTGATGCTAGCAAGGCTTACGTTCTGCCTCCTCGCCAGCCAATTCCGGAGAATGTGGTCCCTATTGAGAGAGAGCCGGTCTATGACATGTTCCGCGGCATTGGATTGAACTACACTGGTGCCTTTGACGCCATCACCGAGAGTCGCCGCTGCCTCGGCTACACTGCTGCCACGGGTGTCTGGCCAGCCGACTCGCCGATTGTGGGTGGGAGTGCACAATCGCAGTATGTATTGCACCCGGCCATCCTCGACGTAGCCTTCCAGTCTCTGTTTGTTGCACACGTCCACCCCTCCAGCAAGAAGCTCACGTCGGCGCTGCTGCCATCGCACATCGATCGCGTCATTGTCGATCCTCACGTGCCCGTACTGTCCGGAAGCGATACGGCTGCCATTGCCACTACCTGCAGCTTTGATGCTTGGGTTGTCTCAGCCACCGGAGCCGCTCTGGATGGTGATATTAACATCTATGAAGCCGAGTCCGGTCGTGCATTCGTTCAGGTCGAGGGTCTGTCTACTCGATCCGCAGGTGGTGCTCAGGATGCCGCTCACGACAAGCACCTCTTCCTGAAGACCGTCCATGGCCATGATGCATCTATGGGAGGACTGGTGCTCCCATCTCGCGACTCTGTCGGAGATGCTTACGCAGTGCAGGCCAATCTTTCCATAGAGCGCTTGGCCTTGTTCTATATGCGACGCGTCTTGGATGAGATCAAGTCCGAGGAACGAAGTGCACTGCAGCCGGAGCACCAAAGCCTCTTGCAGTCTTTTGAGCGCCAGGTGGATGCGGTGCGCCAAGGCCAGTCCTCTCTCTTGAGCAGTGACTGCCTCCAGGATGATCTGAAGACTCGCCTGGCGAACCTTGGGCATCCCGATCCTGAGGCTGCCGAGCTGAGGCTGGTGCATGCTATCGGAACCGAGTTGACGCAGGTTATTCGGGGCCAGGGCGAGAGCAGCTGGAACTTGAAGCATTACATGCCTTCGGCGTCTGCAGTTACTGACCATGCCATCAGCCAAATGCTGAAGCAAGTTACCTTCAAGTTCCCGCGCTGCAAGATGCTGGAGATTGGCAATGGCACCGGCAAAGTAAGCACAGCCAGAAGCATTCTCGGCGCCGTTGAGAACATGTACGACTCGTACACTTATACGAACGCTTCGTCGGATGTTTTCCCTAGTGTAGCTACCGAGCTGGCCGATTTCGAGAGAGTCATCTACAAGTCGTTGGATATCGAGGGAGACGTGGACTCCCAGGGATTTAGCCCCAACTCGTACGACGTTGTCATCGCGCCTCATGTACTGTCTGCCAACACCGCTACTAGCAGCATGTCGATGAAGGAGACTTTGCAAAAGGCCCGATCGCTGCTGCGTCCTGGTGGCTACCTGGTGCTATCCGAGGTGACCGGATCGCAAAACGTGGTCGGCCAATTCCTGTTCGGTGCCAAGCCAACTGTCTCGATGGGTGAGTGGCATAGGCTGCTGCGCCGTTCCGGTTTCTCCGGCGCGGACGCTGTGTTCTACGACAACGCGGACGAAGGCAAACATATCCACTCATGCATTGTAAGCCGAGCCGTCAACGATGACTTCCTGCGCCTTGTCGACCCAATGGCTTCTGTGCCAGAGTCCACCACGCCGCTCCTAATTATTGGAGGTCGTCGTCTATACAGTAGCAAGGTGATTGACGAGATCGAGAAGCTCCTGCCGCGATCCTGGGAGCAGGCTGATCTAGTCAATATCGTGCCCAGCATTGACGCCCTGACTCTGGACCAGCTCGAGGGCACCATGAATGTCGTCTGTCTCCAAGATGCCGATGAGTCCCTGTTCGCACAGCTGCCCATCACCGACGCTCGACTGGAAAAGCTTCAGCAAATGCTCATGTCGGCCAAGAACCTGCTGTGGGTGACAGGTGCAGGCGCATCTTACTCTCCTCGCGCCAGCATGATCCGAGGTATTGCTCGAGTGGTTCCCGTTGAGATGCCGCACCTCACAATGCAAGTGCTTGGACTCGAGCTTGAGGCCGGTAGTGCAAGCCCTAGCACCAATGCTCGGCACTGTGTCGAGGCGCTGTTCCGTCTTCTGCACCAGGAGGACATCAAGACCAAGGCCGCACAGGCTGATTCGGAAGACATGCTGTTCACTGTCGAGCCTGAATCCGAGGTCTTGACCGATGGCACCATCAGGATCCCGCGTGTGATGCCTGATACAGATCTGGATGAGCGGTTCAATGCCAAGACTCGATCTATTGTGAAGACAGTCGATGCAACCAATGTTGCTGTCCAGGCTATTGCTCCCAAGGACTCTTCAAGGATGGTGCTCCAGGCCGCTCAGCAGAAGTCCTCCAGCAATGAAGGTATTCAGGTTCAACTTTCTATGCACATCCCCTCGTACTCTCAAAACGGCAATGGTCTCTACTTGCTCTGCGGTCAACAGCTACAGCGGAAGGATGGTAAGGAAACTCGCTCTGTTCTGGCTGTTAGCGGCACCAATACTTCAAAGTTGTATCTGGAGGCTGAGAAGCTGGCCATGACCGACTCATCGCTCTGCACGCCAGGAGCCTTGGGTGGAGCCACCAACGTTCTCCTGCAACATGCCCTCGTCAGTCGAGCACAGTCCCTCGCGGTATCCAGGGCTGGGGCCTCAGTGACGGTGCTCTTGCTTGAGCCCGAACAGCGCATGGCTGAACAAGTCAAGGCACAGCTCGCCCAAGCTGGTCATCGCGCGTATTGCATCTCATCCAAGGCCGATTCTCCCAGCAGTTGGATCAAAATCCACGCCAACGCGTCGAAGCGAATGGCCAAGCAGTGTCTACCTGCTGACAATGTGGACTTGTTTATTAACTGCTCTACGTACTATGAGACACGGGTTCATGGCTACGAGCAGCTCCAAACATGTTTGCCATCCGCTTGTGAGAAGTGGAGGCTAGATGCCGAGCTTCTGCGGAACAGCTTAGAGAGTGCTGGTGCCTCTCTGTCAACCCTGTTGGATGCTGCAAGCATCAATCTCAAGGACATCCAAGGGCAACACAGTAAACTCGTAGCCGCAGCCAACTTGGCCGGAGCAGATACCACCGCTCTCGCTCACCAGCGATACATCACGGATTGGCGCGAGAGACAGGCGCTCCCTCTCACAGTTCAGCCCCTTGACGTCAACCCGCTTGAGGTTCTGCGGCCAGACCGCACCTATCTCCTTGTGGGCGGTTCTGGAGGACTAGGTCTCTCACTCTGCCACTTGATGATCCGCCATGGAGCCAGGCACATTGCCATCACCAGCCGCAATCCTAAGATTGATGCTGGCCTGCAGAAGGAGGCCGATCGGTTCGGGGCGTCGGTGCAGATGGTGGCCATGGACGCCACCAAGCGGGACCAAGTGGTCGCCGCTGTGAACAAGGTGCGCGAGACTATGCCGCTTATTGCCGGCGTGTGCAACTTGTCAATGGTGCTCCACGACAAGATGTTCCTGGACATGTCTGCCCGCCAGCTCAACGGGACTCTGGATGCCAAGGTCGTTGGTACCGAGATTCTCGATGAAATCTTTAGCAACACGGATGCAGACGCAGCCCACCCGCCGCTCGACTTCTTTGTCCTCACATCGTCGACAGCCAGCACTGTTGGTAACGTTGGGCAGGCCAACTACCACGCCGCCAATCTGTTCATGGCTGCTGTTGTCGAGCGTCGTCGCTCGCGTGGTCTGGCTGGCTCAGTCATTCACATTGGCTGGGTCGCCGACACGGGCTACGTCACCCGCTCCGACAGGTACCAGCTTTTGGAGGATCACTTCCGCAGCATGCGCTTCATTCCTCTCTCCGAGACGGATGTGCACGATGCTTTTGCGCAGGCAGTTCGTGCAGGCAAACCTCAACCCGGCTCCGAAGCACATGAGGCGGGAAGCCATGACATTACCATGGGTCTCGATCCGCCAACTGCGCCTATGCAAACCAACCAAATGAACAAGGCCTTGTGGGTGTCGAACCCACAACTCATGTCTTTGTGCCCATACAGCACGCTCTCGGAATCGTCGCAGCAGCAGCTTCCAGGACAAGGCCTCTCTGGCAGCAATGTCCGAGAGCAGGTCGATGCCGCTGAGTCCGAGGAGGCGGCTGTGGCAGTTGTGGCCGCTGCCTTTGCGGCCAAGCTTGAGGCTATGCTGCAACTCCCGACTGGGTCCGTTATGGAGGATCTTGAGCGACCTGTCATCAACCTGGGTATCGACTCGCTGGTTGCCACCGAGATCCGAACCTGGTTCCTCAAGGACGTCGATGCCGAGGTCGCCGTGGTCAAGATCCTGGGTGGTGATACTGTTTTACAGATCTGCGCCCAAGCGACCAAGAAGATCTGGGCTAACCGCAGCCCCAAGGAAAAGAAGGAGGTGCCCAAGGAGGTCAAGCGCCCTGCTGAATCCGCTCCCGCTTCCACTCCCACCCCAGCCCCAGCTGCAGTTCCAGCTCAGCCTCCAGTTGCTACTCCTGTTTCCGCTGCTGCTCCTCTTCCGGTTGCTACCCATTCTGCTGCCCCTGTTTCTGCGCCTAACTTTATTCCTATTCCTGCGAATGTTGCTCCAGTCGCCTCTATTCCCCTCGTTGTTACCCCTGCTCGATCAACTAGCTCCCTCTCAGATGCCAGTTACTTCAGCACGAAATCAAGCAGTCTTGGGGACGAGCCCGGATCTGGCGTCCAAACCGCTGCCTTTACACCAATGACCGGGTCTGCTTTCGTGAGCGGCGCTAACAGTGATGAATCGGAGAAATCCGGCTGTGAAGACAACGAAGACGAAGACCAGCATCAGGAAACAGCCCCGCCAGCCATCATTCGTGAGGCGCCAATGTCAGCGGCGCAATCCCGAATCTGGTTCGTTTCCAAGCACTATGACGACCCGGCAGCGTACAATACTGCCTTTCACTACCGTATCCAGGGACACATTAGCATTACCCGGCTGAGACGTGCCCTGCAACTTGTTGTCAACCATCATGAATGCTTACGCACCTGCTTCTACCCACGACTCGAGGATGGCCACCCCATGCAAGGTGTCATGGCCACATCAGAATTTGAGCTGACGGTAAAGCATGCAGACGATGATGGCGGTGATGCTGAAAACTACGACACCATTCTCCGTGACACCCTGTCGCAGTTCAAGAGTCGCGTCTGGAACCTAGAGCAAGGCCGAACCATGGCCATCGCTGTGCTTGGCCGCAGCTCCACTGAGCACGACCTGGTCCTCGGCTACCATCACATCCTGATGGACGGTTGGAGCTTGGCACTGTTCCTCCGCGATGTGGACCGGGTCTACCGCTTGCAGCCATTGGATACACTCTCCCAGGTCACTTACATGGACTACTCGATCCACCAATTGGCTGAGGAGAAGACAGGCGTGCTGGATGAGCACCTTTCCTTCTGGCGCAAAGAATTTGAAACTCTGCCCGACACCCTCCCACTGCTTCCCATGGCCCGAGGCCTCGACCGATCGACCTTGATTCAGCAGGAAAAGGACAATGGCAGCCACTACTTGGACCGTGAGCTCAGCTCAGCGCAGATGGCGGGGCAGAAGGACCTGTGCAAGCGACTTCGTGTCAGCCCCTTCCACCTACATCTCGCCCTATTCCAGATCCTCCTGGCTCGTCTGGCTAACATCGATGATGTGTGCGTAGGCGTTGTCGATGCTAACCGCAGAGACGAGCGCTTCGGTGGCACTGTGGGATGCTTTGTGAACATGCTGCCCCTGCGCTGCAATGTACCCGGTGCGTCCACATTTGCAGACGTTGCTATCGGGGCATCACGCAAGGCCATGGAGGTCTTTTCCCATGGTACTGTTCCGTTTGACCGCATCCTCGATCAGACACAGGCGCCTAGAGCTGTGGGCACCAACCCGCTCTTCCAAGCTGCCATCAACTACCGCACAGCCGTGGGTGGAATGGATATGTGGAACCTGCCACTGGGTGAAGAGTGCCGTATGCAGTTATCCACCGAGGAGGCCAAAGAGGCCGAGAACCCTTACGACATCAGCCTAGGCTTCATCGAGACCCAGAACAGCTGCCTCGTTCAGATGTGGTGTCTCGCCGACTTGTATGGTCAGGATGCATGCCGCACAATGCTGGACTCATACCTAGGTCTGCTTGAGGTGCTAGCTCGCGATCCATACGTCTCGGTATCCGACGTCAAGCTTCACGATGCTGCCACAGTAAACCACGCCCTTCAGATGGGCAAGGGCGCCGAGATGAGCTTTGGCTGGCCCAGCACGCTGGTGCACCGCGTACAGGATATGTGCCTCTTGCACCCAACGACAACGGCCGTCACACAGTCTTCAGGCAAGAGCCTGACGTACTCACAGTTGGCGACTAAGGTCAACCGAGTGGCTCAAAATATCCTGGATGTTGGAGTAATCCCCGGGGATCGAGTCGCTGTCCTGTGCAGCCCATCCATTGACAGTGTCGCGGCCATGTTAGCTATCCTCCACATCGGAGGCGTGTATGTCCCACTGGATACGAGCTTGCCCGTCTCCCGTCACACAGATATGGTGATCGGATGTAATCCTAAGCTTTTGATCTGCCATGCACAGACAGAGCAGCGCGTCCAGGACCTTCTTGAGCCCTTTTGCGACGTGCAAGTGATCCGGATGGGCTCGGATGATCAAGGCGAATTCACCGTGCCGCCCATCGCTGCCAAGCCAAACTTGCCCGCCGTCTTGCTCTTCACCAGCGGTTCTACTGGTACACCCAAGGGAATCGTCCTTACACAGGCCAACTTTGTCAACCACATTGCTCTGAAGACGCACCAGATGGGTCTTCGGCAAGAGTGCGTTCTGCAGCAGAGCTCTCTGGGATTTGACATGTCCCTCATTCAAATTTTCTCGGCTCTTGCCAACGGAGGCCATCTCATCATCGCTGGAAGCGACATCAGGCGTGACCCCGTCGAGATTGCGAAGCTCGTTTTCCGCAACGGCATCTCGATGACCATCGCAACACCAACAGAGTACTTGGCCTGGACCAACTCTGCCGCCGACATTCTGCAGAAGAACAAGGACTGGCGGTTTGCCTTTTCTGGCGGCGAACAGGTCCCTGCCCAGCTCAAGACCGAGCTGCACCGCCTCGATCTGCCCGAGCTGACCCTGACCAACTGCTACGGCCCAACCGAGATCACAGCAGCGGCTACATTTCAATCTATCTGGCTGGGACCCGAGGCCAATTCATCATGTCTGTTGTCCGGGGACTCGGGAGCCTGGACCCAGTATGCAGTTGGAAAAGCACTTCCCAACTACTCTATCTGTATCGTCGACGGAGCCGGGTACCCTCTACCTACCAGACACATGGGAGAGATTTGCATTGGTGGCGCAGGTGTAGCTACAGGCTACCTCAATCAACCTGACCAAACCCAGGCCAAATTCGTCACAGATGTCATGACCGAATCTAACACATCCAGCACCACAAACAATCGCCGTATCATGTACCGTACCGGCGATAAAGGGCGCCTCCTCTCAGATGGCACACTCTTGTGTCTCGGACGTCTCGATGGCGACACTCAAATCAAGTTGCGTGGACAGCGCATCGAACTGCAAGAAGTCGAATCGGCTCTGCTGCAGGCATCTAAGGGCACCCTCGAGTCCGTAGTCGTCTCCCTCCGCGGCCATGTACTTGTTGCTCATGCCACGCTTTCTAGCCCTAACCCCAATGCTAGCCCCGACGATGAGTCCAAGGCAGCACAACAAATCCTCGCTCGCGTTAAACTGCCCCAAGCCTTTGTCCCCGCCACTATCCGACTCCTTGCCACGATGCCCACAACCTCCAACGGCAAGCTAGATCGCAAAGCCGTTGCCAATCTCCCTGTAGCATCAGCCGAACATGCCAAGAATCAAACAACCAGCAAGACCATTGAGAAGATGACGGTTCGAGAAGGAGAGCTGCGTCTCTTGTGGGAGCGCGTGCTCCCCACACTTGGTGACACCCGACTTGGGCCCTCGTCTGACTTCTTCCTTTGTGGTGGTAACTCGCTGCTTCTCATGAAGCTCCAGAAGGCCATAAAAGAGACGACTGGGGTTCACGTCACCACCAAGCAGCTCTATGAGGCTACCACACTGCGTGCCATGACCAGCTGTGTCTTCGACCGAGAAACCGGGACCGATTCGACCGAAGAAGCGGCTCCAGTCGACTGGGAAATTGAGACAGCGTTGCCGGCTTGGCTACAAGAGCGCGTCCAGGCGCTTATGGCTGAGAAGGCTCTCAAGACTGTTACTGCGACTGCTGCTGGTATTGAGGTGCTGTTGACCGGTGCAACCAGCTTCATAGGCGGACATCTATTGCGCTCTCTGCTCCAGTCTCCCACCGTGGCAAAGGTTCACTGTGTCGCTGTGCCAATCGATGAACAAGACAAGCTACCTAAGGGCAACTCCAAGGTTGTATCCTACAGTGGAAGCCTGCTCTCGCCCACACTTGGTCTCACGCCTCAAGAGTGCACCAAACTCGAGCAAACGGTCCACGTCGTGGTGCATGCGGGAGCCAACGGCCACTGCCTCAACCGCTTCGACTCCCTACGCACACCCAACCTGCAGTCTCTGCACTTCCTCGCATCCCTCGCTCTGCCACGCTCCGTCCCGCTCCTGTTCCTCTCCAGCAGCCGAGCTGTCCTTCTATCGGGCAACCCAGCACCGAAACCGGGCTCCCTGAAGGCCACTCCTCCCCCCGCCAATGGCAAGGATGGCTACACGGCAAGCAAGTGGGCTGGTGAGGTCTTTTTGGAGAATCTTGTTGCCCATTTGAACGAGAAGACTGGTTCCCGGTCCTCTCTCAAGGTTGCCGTTCACAGACCCTGCACACTGGTCAGCGAGCAGGCTCCCAACTCGGATGCCATGAACGGCATCCTGCGCTACTCCCTATCGATGCGCTGCGCTCCGCGATTGAAGCGCGCCGAGGGTTATCTTGACTTTGGACCGCTGGACACCATCATTGGCCAAATCACAAAGGCAGCTCTGGACATGGCAGCACCATCCCGACCCCGGGCTGCCGGCCAGGCTGAGATCCAGTTCCGCCACCACTCTGGCGGCATCAAGTCGCCCATGGGCGAGTTCCGGGCTCACTTGGAGAGAGTCTACGGTGGAAGTTTCGACGAGCTCGATATGGAAGAATGGGTTGTGCGTGCGGGCCAGCAAGGCATGGACCCGCTGATTGTTGCATACATTGAGGCTCTGCTGGAGAGTGGAATGCCCATGATCTCTCCCTACATGGGAGAAGAATAAGCATGATGATTGTTAGTTCTGTTTTATAGATGGTGTTGGTTGAAAAGCAACTGCTTCAGCATTTTTCCTCTTTTGTTTAGAATTTGGAGCTTAGAATTAGATTTTTCACAATATCCCCAATGGAATTTATTTAACATATTTTTCTTTTCCTGCGCACACTATGCTACTTGAACCGGATCAATTCACCTTGGGTCTTGACGGAGACGCTATCCAAACTGCGTCCGGCTCGACAAGGGTGAACGACCAGCATTGCCGACCTCAGATGTCTTCCACTTTCAAGATCTTATAAGAAGGCTCTTCATATGGATGCGCACTTAATAGCCGTTAGCTTGATCTAAAACATGCCATTTCGAGGGAATCTAGAAATATCACTCAGGCAAGATTAATCATGCATACCTTTTCAGTGCTTCAACCGCTTTCAGAACAATATCCTCCTCAGCGCACGGAATTTCAACTCTAACCTCTGTAACCTGTTCCAGATTCCCCACCGACCCAATATGCGGGTTTGCCGCATCCCCAGGTCGAAACTGGCCAGTGCCTGGAGTGCTCCAGCATCTTTGAGTCAAGGCCCCCTGCGCTCGCCCTGCGCCAGCTGAAAACATGGCCATTTTGCACTGAGATGCATGCGACTCTGGAACATTAAAGACGATAACGTAGGAAGGTCCAGTGAAAGAAGGCATCTTGTAGGCAGTGGCCATGAAGCGCGGGATATTGGCAGCCCGCAGACAAGAGCAGAACAGCTTGGCTCTTATATCCAGGAAATGCCGTTAGGCCAATATTCTTTGAACTAAATTAACATCAAAATTTGAGGTTTTAGATAGTCTACCAACTTGCCGGTTCGTTGGATGTCCGAATGATGTCAAAGTACAAATTGACGGACCTTGACCCCGCTTCCGACCATCTTCAGCCTCGTGTCACTGTGATTCGAGATACAAGAGATAAATATGGGGCTCATCGCATGAAGCTTTGTACTTTTCCCTATCATCCTAATGATTAAATTATCATTAGCGATGTAAATGGATAATCCTGACTGTAACCGGGATTATTTGGATTCACCGTCTATGTTTTTGACAATCTTGTTGCTCCAGAGAACCTCTTGCCAAAAAGTACAACGTGAGTCAATTTTGGTGGTTATGATCTATCAATGTACGGAACTCGGCGCCAGCAAGTTCAAACGAAATTTGCATTTCCCCCATCTTTCATCTCTCCTCGCTGTCTTCATCACCTCTAGTTCGCTCCAGTCTCTTGTTGCCTTGACCAATTGCATTGAAGCCATTACGGCTTCATAGTTTCTACGCCTATGAAGGGCCGTCTCTTTCCGAGTCCTCGTAACTCTTGTAGCTATTAATTATTCCGGCAGCCCCCTGTCCCAAATAGCTCTTGAAGGCTCGAAGTAAGAATGGCTTCTCATTTGACTCCTCGTCTACCATCCTGCTCACATACCGAAAGGCAGCAGCGACCGGGAAAACGCTAATGTTGAAATGTGACCCCCAGTTCGGATCAATGAAGAATGGAATGAGGCGGGCTATTTTCCGGCAATACAGCAACGGGTCTGGCTCATCTGACAATACTTCTGTCGGCGCCTTGGGGTTAATGGTGGCGTCGTATAAGATGAGGCAGCTAGCCCAGTATTGTAAAGCCAGCTGGCCCTTGGCAAATTCCTCAAATAGCGTAAGCGGAGAGTAACAGAGATTTTTGTCGGCGATTTTTGATTCGGCGAATTGCAATATATCCCTGCCACAGTTGGCAGCCCAAGTTTTCAGGTCGAGACTTACAGACCAGCGTTTCAATGAAAGCAGCTTTTGCCGCTTCATCCGCTCGTCCTCGTCCTGGCAGGCCCGAATGGCGTCGATTTCTGCACAAATGCTCGGAAACTCCATGAAGATGTCTGTCAAAGTGTCCTTGGGCCCCTTCTTACTTTCAGACCAAGGAATTGATTTCCATTCCGGCTCCGCTAGCGGTGACGCCTTGCGAAGCTGTACTCCCGCAAGAGCCTAGATTTGATGACATCAGCAGTGTAGCTTAAATTGTGGTCATCAGTCATTTGATCTTCGACTTACGTCTGATGCTCTCATGTCGAGAAAGAGTTTATGGTTATAACCATGCTTAAAAGCATGCGGACCACGCGAAAGTATGTAGGCAGTGGTGCCATTTACATGAGTGGCCCATCTCTTGAATTGGTCTGCAGTGTTTTTACCATGTGCGCCAAACCATATCTAGTATTTGTTTAGCAATTTTTGGCCCGTGCATGGTTCTAGAGAAGGTACTGATGAATTTACCTCATGAAAGGTCAGAAGTTTCAGAACTGTTAGTACCACGTGAGCTTCCTCGCTGGTAGGATCCCGAAGAGATTGTCCCAGAAACAGCAGGGCTTTTCCATAAAGTTGCTGGCTCTTGTGAATCATTTGAGTATTGTTTTCACCCCTGCCCATAACTCCAATGGCATCGGCCAACAATGCTAACCGAATGATAGGGACCTTAGTGTAGAGCTGGTGCACCACATTGGTCCAGCCATAGTTAGAATATTCTAGGGCTTTGACCGGCACGGACCGCCCGAATGGGAGATAGTTGGTCCAAAAGTGACCAACCACTTTCTCTTCAAAGGCGCTTCGAGCGAGTCCGTCCGATAGTAATAATATGGGTCGATTGGGATGCGATGGCCTGCCTCCCTCCCGTTGCCTGGGTGTTGTTGAAGCTGTTTGGTCCCCTTTATACGTGGCCAACTGGAATGAAAATGTGCCATCGCCGGCTTGTTGCACGCTGTTGTTTACAAATATAGATGGCCTGCTATAACCACCGCAGGTAAGACCCAACCGCAGACACTGGCCGCACGCAGGCTGCACGAGGTCGCACTGTAATGTCGCGTGAGCTTTGCATGGAGGATCTGCTCCGGTGCTCTGTCTCACCTTCTTTTTACGTTTGCGGCAATCGGCGCATGCTTTTGACTTCCCCGGAACGCCTACCATGGCTTCGGCTTGTTCTGGCTGCGCTTGGCTGGACAAGAGAAGCACGGCGGTATTTGACAGACACAGTCGAATGAGCCGAGAATAAGAATCGGGAAAATTCAGCCCTACCGACAGATAAGACGCACACCTGATTTAAGTGGACATGCCACTGGAACTCGCCAATCACTATTCAATCACCAGCAGGGCTGTGCTGAAGCAACTAATTTTAGAAACTAGGCACTGCGCTCGTTTTGGCGCGATGCCGCGACCGCTACTATAGATATGATTGGACAGCTGCGTGCCGAGTAAGTGGAAAACTTGGCTTCGATTCGTGGAGAGCTTTCCTCAAAAAAGGAGTCAACACCCTGCATAAATTGTCAAACAAATTGCCCCACAAAGGGCTGAACCGGTGGGTGGAACTGCTTCGCTGTGTATATTCTACAATATCAATTTTAATCTTGGCTAAAATAAGCATAATATCTCCGAGAAGAATAGCTTTAAAAAAACTCTTTAGATAAATAAGAAAATGTGTGATCTTTTTGCAAGGGCTCATGCAGCCAAATGTCAAACTAGCAATGATTCAAAGGTTGCACTACAAGTATGGCCAAGTAATGTGGAAGATGTCATGACCAGTGATCGACTTCCCTACCTATCACCAGTTGAGTGTAAAATTCACCCTATTCATTACAATTTTGGTGTTGAGGCTGGTCGGTGGCTGAACAACTGGCGCAGCCACAACACCACGATGAGCTCCACCGAGCTATAAAACACGCATCGATAGCTCTATTTGTCATAGAAAATCAAGGCTCTCTCAATTCTCAATTCAACAGCTAGATGTGACCGATCCAAGCAGTGTGACAGTTGGTTCTTCTATCAACCGCGGTCGTTATTTGATCCGTGTGGCCTTTTTGGTGCATCCCCGGACCCTCAAAACAACATTCGCACTCTCTCGCCAACCACCCCCTGCCGACTCTCAAAATCCCCTTTTACAGCCCAAGGTCAATACATATGTCCACAAATAATGATAAGCGGTTCTTGATCTTTTCAATGCATACTCGACTTCCAGTAGGTAGTATGAGCTATCCACGCTATTTTACCGACTCACGCAGACTGGATGGTCTGTTTGGTTCTCAACCAAGCAGCATGTCAAGATTCCAGGCTCGATTGTGTCTTGAGGATTAGAAATTTGGTGAGAATCCACATTGCTATTACATTTCTACATCAACATCTGCCACCACCGGGGGCATTTCCCAAAAGAAGCTTGTATCTAATAGATTCGCCAGACTTTGCATGTGCAGATTCTGTTCGAGTTCGCTTGTGAAACAAAAAATGCTGTCACTGACGTCTCCACTACTATTCAAAGCACTCATCCCACCCGCCAGCACATGAGCAGCTTGCAGCGTCGTCTCGTCCAGGTGGAGTTCATCCGCGTCCAGATTGATCTGGGACAAATCAAATGACGGTGCCTGCATGCTTGGTGGCCACTCCGGGGTGGTCGGAGCCAAGAGGTTGACAAGAGAGTCAAGGTACGCTGAATGCAGAACAAGTGTGTCCTGGGGCGACTGTATGGCCTGTCCCACGTGCCGAGCGACATCTTGGATAAGATTGATTGCCGTCTTTTGGAAACTTGGACCAAGAATCCCATGGCAAGGTAGACACAGAAGCAAACAAAGGAACAAGGCTGCGTTCGGCCCGAGAAGGAGGACCGCATCTGGACTGCGCCTCAAATCTTCGATCGGAAATGCGAGAAAGTGGCGAAGCGTACCGAATGCCCCTTCTACACTACTGCTCAAGCCAGGGACGTCAAGAGACAAGGTCTTTTCTATACCAAAGAGGTCAAACCCCAGGGAAGAAGGGAGCAGCTGCCCATTTGAGCGGAGCGATGATGTCACCGAAGCCATCAACGCCTGTCGAAGAATAGCCGAGGAGATGTTGAGTCGAACGCTGTACTCCCAAAGCCCCAGCAGTGGGCCAACATGGTCTTTGCTTGGGCCTAAAAGCTTGCGATCAAGCGACGCATCGTTTTCATAACCCTGGAGGTGACGCTTCCATAATGCTCTCCATTTACTCAACTCGGAATCCATCAGATCCAGCAAACATGGCAACATTGGCGAGGAAGCTTTTTGAACCATAAAACGCAATTTTGCCTGGACCCGGCGTATGTCAGCGCTGCAGCAAGCGACGAAATCCAACGGCAGTGTATGTGGCATCTTGAGCCACGTGTCAAGGTCACCAACGAACGGAGTGTCCTCATCACTTTGGTTCAGCGATGCTCTTCTCATGAAGAAGAGGTTCTGCTGCTTGTCCTGCCGAAACAGGGCTAGAAATATCCGCCGTCGACGTGCTGCCTGGCGCTTATCCCCATAGCTTTCCTCCGGGTCCAAATCATGAAGTATACGAAAGGCGTAGCCACTATGAAGATATGAGACGTCATCGTCTGCATCCTTCCAGCAAACTAAGAAGTAAAGGGCTTGCATCATCTCAATGGACCTATCGCCTTCTGCCATCGCCTTAATTGCCAAGTTCCGAGCCAAGCTGCAGAGCCGACTCTGGAGAAATGGGTCGGTTACTGGAACCAAATTGCCATTCAAGTAATTAGCAAATTTTGAGGAGCAAAACAGGATGGTGGCAAAGAGCAGTGGGCTGCGTTGCCTGACTTCATCATGGGTATCGAAATGGGGATCAAGAACATATTCCCACTTTGCATTCATTTCTAACAGAAAATGTGTGAACAGGGCCATTGATGCCTCTCGAGTGAGGATTCCGCTTTCAATTGGATCTGCAATTGTCTGGCCGAGTGTCATGGACGAGATGTAGGTCGGCATCTTAACCCAAGTTGGTTGTTGATCGTCTTCGTTTTGTGGCTCGCGGGACCCCGCCCGTAGAGGACGGAGAAGCCATGACAGCTTTAGTGAGGGCGGGCTGGATGCAACCTTTTCAGAGGACGCCTGCTGTGGCTGGGGGGCGTCTTCTGTTAGCTCTCCTGGTGCGGCTCTAGTGCTTAACGACGGTCGATCTCCCGATGTTATGAAGCTAAACGGTGACCCTCTCTTCCCTTTAAGTGTTGCCAATGTCGCCACAATTCTAGCCCTAGTCTGGGCCGAGATAAGAGGCACAAGTTGCGGTACATCATCATTGCGCGGGCCTGTGGGTTCGGGTTCATGACTAGTTGGTGTTGGAAGTGGGAGAAGCGAAATCGTTTCATGGGGAGTCGTTGGCGATGAAGTGGTTGATTGAGCAGAGACAGGGTCCTCGGCGCGACGTTGAGAATGCGCCGCACGCTGTCTCAGACGATGATACGTGTATGGCCGGGTTCTCACCCTAGTCCTCTTCGGCTGAGTAAAGACGCATTCGCTGTCATTGAAAATACAGCGGTCGCATCGGTCTTCTCGTTGGGAAACAAGGCATCGTACCTTTGCTGCCCTGCAGCTAAGACAGGCACTGGAGCCCAAATCAGCACATGGTTGTCGCAGCCGGCATCCGTGCTACCTACACTGGGGCGCGATGTAGATTCGATGGAGTCGCGGTTGATGGCGCCATGAGAGCGATTCAACGGGCCGAATTATCGGCATATACCAATATTAAAGACACCCGATCAGAGATTTTCTCGGTCCAGTCGGCAGAGTTCAGTGTGGGAGAGGATGCGCAAGGTCGGGATCGTCCTCCGCGTTTTTTGCATCTCGGGCCGAGATCGAGACTAAGCCCATTTCGATATCATGAGATGAAGCATAAAGCATGTTTGAAGCGTCACGACAAGATGTTTTTTATTCACAAATCCATGTCTTGCTTTGAATCCAAGCAGGCTTTGGGTGTTTTATCCTTTCAAAACCTTCATCTCAATAATATTCACCTACAATTTCCGCCAACATGCCTGGTCGTCTGGAAGGAAAGATTGCCCTCGTCTCCGGTTCTACTCAGGGATTTGGGAGGGGTATTCTCGAAACTTTTGTTCGTGAGGGTGCCGTTGTCTTAGGTTTGGATCTTCAGGCTACCGACGGGCCTGTCGAGGGCTTTTCTGAGGCCCAGGCATACCAGATCAATGCCAATGTTGCTGAGGAAGCCAGCTGGATCAAAGCGGTAAGAGCTCTCCTTTGCAGCGACCACACAAGTTCGGGCCATCCTTTTTCTTTAATATAACGTATTTCTGTCTCATAATATTGACTATTATTCCGTTCTTAGCTCAAAACATCCATAGCTCGTTTCGGAAAGGCCCCATCCATTGTGGTGCACAACGCCGGCTGGAGCTATCCCAACAAGTCCGCCATCGATGTTACAATTGAGGAATTCAACCGAGCTTTCGACGTCAATGTGAGGAGTGTTTTCGTTGCCTCCAAGGTTCTCATCCCCGAGATGAAAAAGAATGGACCTGGCTCGACCATTGTCATTTCCAGTGAGAACGCTATCCGCATGGGTGCCCTGCAGACGTGGTACAACGCCACCAAGGCCGGTGTCTCTGCTGCGACCAAGTCCATGGCCCTCGAGTTTGCCAGGGATCAGCTTCGCTTCAACACCATCTGTCCCACCTCTGGCAACACTCCCTTGCTCAACAAGTTTGCCGGTATCGCAGATGGCCCGGTGCCTGCCGAAATTATCAAGGCCAAGTGCGAGGCCATCCCCATAGGACGTCTTGTGGAGCCTTCCGATGTGGCAAATGTAGCTCTGTTCCTTGCAGACCCCGCCAGCTCTATTATTAGTGGTGTTGAGATTTTGGTGGACGGTGCTCGTTGTGTCTAAGCCACATGCTCGAAAATTAAATAAATTATGTAGTCTCCAACAGCAGTGCCAAGATCGATTCAGTGAAGAAAATACTCTGTATCGAAATAGTGAATACCGCAGCCCCTGTCATCCGCTGTGTAATATCACATCAAATCCAAGAATCTTGGGGATAAGTTCCAAACATCTTTATTCCTTCTCGCGACCAGCAAAAATTGCAACATGGCCCAAAGCTTGAGGATTGTCAGTGTATTGATAGAGACACCAACCTGCTTCACATTGGCAATTGATATGCCAAAATAACCGTCAAATGAAAGCACCTTGGCCGCAAAATATACGTAACGGTTGCATACTCTTTGAATTTTAATCTTTCGAAGACTTGGGGATGTTACATCCAGACAATGAGTTACCTCGTATGCGAAAGGTGTCAAAGTGGTCTGATAATATTGCTTCGCCCTGCTTTTTTGGAGTCACCCAATGTAGGACCCAGCAAGGTGCCAGCAACCGCACCCCTTGGTTTCCGCACATTCCGCACTCTCCAAGAATTTAGCCTAGCCTAGCCATAGATGGCCAAGGTGTGTCAGGCGCCCCGCAAGCGGAGCCGGCACATTTGCTGGGCACATTCCTCCAGCTCCTTCAGGACATTGCAGTTGCCGCTCAGCGCAGTCAAATAAACTCCGTGACCGAGGAGCACAGAGGTTCAGGGATCTAAGCCTACTTTAAAGTTGTCCTATGTGGTTATTTCCATCATTTTAGGGCCTGTTCCTCGCCACAAACCCGGGCCCCAGTATTCCGCCCAACCGCGTGCCCACTATTGATCAAAAGCCAAGACTTCAGCCGCGATTTGCCAAGACCGTAGCTGAAAATGGTTCTCCCAGCGCGAACCAACCGGGCACTCAAAGCAGTGCCCGTGGCAAAAACAGACAGCCTGAATGGGCCAGAGTGCTCCCAAACAGGATCCACGTCCCCAAAGACACTCGGGCGCATGAGCCGAACGGACGATTTCTATAAGACAGAGTCCAACAGATGGTTAGCTGTGATAAAAATGCTGCCGCACTAAGTCATGGACACTCTCGTCGACAGCAGCCACAACGGAGCAGCAACCAATCCGACTTCGACGGCATGGCTGATTGGGAAGTCTGCCGCTAAGGCGCCCTACTTTTCAGGCTGGAGGCGCGTGGCCATCGGCCTCACCTGTCTAATCACATTAATCACCGCTCTCATTATCGCAGCACTGGTCGTATCCATCAAAGTCCTCGACGATGGACGCGGCTCGGTTTCGGGACAGAGCCTTCTGTTTCAAGGCAACTGCGAAAAGGTGTCACAGGCAAATCTGTGGATACATCTCGCGATAAACGCCATCGCCTCTGGCGTGCTCGCATCGTCCAACTTTTTTATGCAAGTACTCATTGCGCCGACAAGAAAGGAGGTCGACAAAGCCCATGCTTCTGGGAATTGGGTCGAGATTGGCGTGCAGTCTATCTGGAACATGCGCTTTGTATCGCGCCGAAACGTCGTTTTTTGGATGCTTTTTGCTCTCAGCTCGATCCCTCTGCACCTGCTCTTCAACGGAAGTGTTCTGGAATCGAGAGCTTCCACAGGTTTCCAGCTCGTCATCGCATCGGAGTCCTTTTTGGATGGCGCACCATACATGTGGCCCGAGGTCTCCAATCGATATCAGCAACGCCCTGTCTATGTCTCTGAGACGGTCGGCAAAGTCTGGAAATCCGTGTCTTCAAAGGAAACCAAGGGAAATTGGGAAAAGATCAGCTTTGACGAGTGCATGGCCAGGTACAATGAGCCAGAAACACCCCTGACGCAGTATCGACATGTTGTGATGGTCATTAGCGACAGAGATGGCAACTCGACCCAGGGATGGAGCCGAAGGCAAGTCATCCAAGACTTGGAAAACGGCAACTTTACAGACACCGAGTCCCTCAACTCGCTTTGGTGGGAGCATACGTATGATCGAACTGATGTCGGAATCCATTCGTGGGAAAGCAGCTCCCTCTCCACGCCTATGAGATATTTGGGGAGTTCCATCGTCAGTTTCGGCTCATCCTCTGGAATTCTATCCATGAGTTCTACATACATCCGTCCAGCTTACCGGACCATGCAGGCTCAATATTGCATGTCCGAGAAGTTCAACGACCGATGTCGACTGACCATTGCCAATCCCATTCTGCTAACCGTGGGCGTCATGTGTATTCTAAAATGTCTTTTATGCATTTTGTACTTGACGTGGGGATCTTGGGGAGAGGAGAATCCGCTACTCACGCCAGGAGATGCCATAGAGTCCTTCATTGCGAAACCCGACGATGAAACAAAGGGGATGTGCACACTGGATTTTCGCGACCTGGTGGCCAGCAATAAGGCATCAAATGCCCAACTTGCTGCG
Source organism: Calonectria crousiana (assembly GCA_013406985.1). Classification (NCBI taxonomy): domain Eukaryota; kingdom Fungi; phylum Ascomycota; class Sordariomycetes; order Hypocreales; family Nectriaceae; genus Calonectria; species Calonectria crousiana. The sequence goes on along the minus strand of VTGD01000002.1, from coordinate 662,842 downwards.
ACTGGTTCAAGGCCCAAGTGGCTCGACGGTCCCCGACAGTGGCAGAACAAATCAAGACGAGCCGGCCTGGCCGTGCCTCGACTTATATGGTACCTATCGTACGGTCTTATCGGAACTTCCCTTCTTGTTGGCGTCGCCATGTTCATCCTCTCCATTCGCGGTCAATCAATGTAGGTTTTCTTTGCATTCATTTATGTTATAAGGATAACGTACTAACAAGAAATCCAGCGGCGCTTCCAAGTTTAGCCACGATGCAGGAAATTCGCGCGTTGATGCGCCCGGGTTACAAAGCACCTCTCTTGTCGGGTTGACGATGATCGCAAACATTCCTCAACTCGTCTTGTCGATTTGCTACATGGCGTACAATGGGCTCTTTACCCGCATGCTGGGCGAGTTCGAATGGGCCAGTTATAGCCTAAAGTTCCAAACATTACGGGTCACACATCCCAAGGGCCAGCAGCGACCTGCATATCGACTTCAGCTCCCTTATCGGTTTTCGATACCGCTGCTCATTGTTAGCATTTTGCTCCATTGGATCTATTCTAACTGTATCTACGTGAGCAATTATGAAGGTATGGATTCAGCTATTGTTCTTTCTTTCATACGCACAGTTAGGAAGATGACTTACTCATATCGTAGGTTATGGGGCCAAGTGGCCTTACTCCAAAAATGTCACATTGGGGCTGCAACATTCGACAGTCGCAGTTTTGATCGCGCTTTTAGTTTCTATCTTTGTTTCAATTACCCCCTTCTTCTTATCATTTATGAAATTGCCAGGCAACATGCCCATTGCGGGTAGCAGGTCAGCTGTGATAGCTGCAGCATGTCACTGTACGCCTATCACTTATACGGATCTCAATAATCCAGCTATTCATGAGACAAAAGATATCAAGAATATTGCGGCTTCCTTAATTGATGATTTCCACGTTGATGCATTACAGAATATGGCTATAGGAAAATTGAAATGGGGAGAAGTAAAAGCCCCAAGAAGCGGAGACATGCTGCCCGTCGGCTCTCAAGTTAGGCACTTGTCATTCGGGGCCATGGAACAAGAAGTCTCACGGCCAATTGAGGGAGAAATTTATAGCGGCCCCAAATAACGGAGAAATAATTTAACCCATACTATTTTGAGTCATTGCCCCGTGCAACTTAGAATAACAGATACATGACTTGTTCCTCGAGAAAATTCAAAGGCATTTCGCTGCCGTAGTTTTAATCCACTTTACAGCCACTTTTCCTTGTTCTTCTCGATAAATTCCTTCCAAGTGGTTGGCTTTTGATCAATGATGCTCTGACTCTCCTTCAGATCTGCCTTGGCGTAGTAACCAGGGTCCTCAAGAAGCTTCATATTCTCCAGCATTTCCTGGCCGTGGGCTTCCGACATCCAAGACTTGAAGACCTCATCGGTAACTTGGTTGAAGGCAGCTGGCTTGCCAATAACCTCAGAAAACTCAGAGATGATACGGTTAGGGGTATAATAGTCGGTGCATGCGTAAATTCTCTTGCCGAGGAAGTCTTGGTTGTGCTTAATGGCGGCGTTGACAAATTTGCCTATCTGAATGTCAATCCTTGCTTACTGCCTCGTGGAAATTATTGCGACATACCGAGATCACCAGCAGAGTCGAACAGGGGCACCTGAGCGTTGTCACCCGACACGGGGAGAGAAAAGCGGTAACCACCCTCTTCGTTCTTCTGAATCATTCCAAACATGTTGGACATGAAGAGACCAGGCAGAACAAAGGTAGCAGGGATACCGCTAGCCCGGATGTACTCCTCAATCTCGGCCTTGCCATCAAAATGGTGGATGTTCGGCAATTTACCACCGCTGGCCTTGGTGACATTAAGGAGGGAGGAGAAGATAAGGTGCTTAACACCAGCAGCCTTGCAAGCTTCTGTGACAGCCTTGCCCTGCGAAATTTCCGAAGGGCCAGAGCCGTTCTCCCAGTAGTTGGTAACGAGGAAGACAGTATGAGCACCAGCCACAGCAGGGGCGGCCTGCTCGATACTGGACATGTCGGCCTGGTTACGAATTAGCAAATCAAAACCTTACAGTACGAGCGCTTAGCATTAACATACAGCGACGACCTCGACACCCTTAGCTGCTAGGGCCTGTGCAGCGGGCTTGGAGACATCACGAGTGATGCCGCGAATCTTGAATTCACGAGAGAGAGCGGGGTCGCTAAGGAGGGCTCGCACAACAGAGCCACCTTGGTTGCCAGTGGCGCCAAAAACGGTGATAAGCTTCGACATTGTGATTGTATTTGATGAGAATTGGGATCACAGATGAAATGGAGAGTGATGATTGTGTTGGTGTTGTGCTGAGCACTCAAAATTTCGTCACCACGGTCTTCCTCTACAGATTTATACTCTCGTAGCCCCTCTCTCCTTCTTTATCCCTAGCTACGAGAATGAGAATTCCAAAACGTCACTGGTAGCGCGCACCTGGGCCTAGTGTCGCATTTTCAATGCCTTACCAATCTTTGCTCGCTAGCTCGGCGCATCGGAAAACGCCAAGACTGTCTGGGTGGGGGACTTTACGCATATGGCAGCGTGGGCCCTTGGAAGGATTTAGTCTAGCTGCAAGCCATTGGTACTCGTAGTACCTGACAAAGCTGCAGCATAGGGCGGGGGTTGCTGAAGCATGCTGAAGTCACCATGTGGAAGGCTTAGTCAATCATTGGGCATCTGCCCAGGAATGGCAGCGAAAAAGGAAAAAAAGGAAACCCGAGTCCCGCGAGAAGTCGGAGTCAGAAGCCATTGACGTGCGATCGGGACTTGCGGGGAACGAGAATTTACCGAGATGTACAAGACGGCCATAATTTCCTCCGGATCAAATGACTCAGCACGTGAAGATAGCGATAGTCATCCCTTAATTAATCACGTGATTACGCTCCCCTTGTGGGGCTCTTAGCAATCAAACCTTGCAGCGCCGTGGCGCGTAGTGTGCTCAACGTGTGAGCGCGAATCACCGTCGCTCATCCAAAACGGGTAAAGAAAAAATGTCGAGAAATCCGTCAGACGATGAGAGTGCTCACGACAGCGCCGAGGAAGGATCCGAAATCCACGACGGATCCTCAGAGTCCGGTGACGAGTCTGAATCCGAGGCGTCCGAGACGCAGGGGTTCCTCGATGACATGGCCGAAGAGGGCGACGAAACTGAGCAGAGCGACGACGACAGCGACGATGACGAGGACCTGACTCCCAGTTATCCATTTCCGCAGTTTTCAAGGCTTCCAATCGAGTTGCGCCATAAAATTTGGGAACTCTTCTGTCCTGAACTCACGTCTCGCGCCCTCACCTTCGACTTCAACCTCACTCAATTCCAAGGGACAACGAGCAGGTTTTGGCACTTGACCGATGGCACCGCTCTGTATGATCAGACCGAGGCTATCAGAGCTGTGCTCGCTGTGCATCAGGAGTCTCGCGCCCTGGCACTCAAGCGGTTCCCAGACCCAATCCCCATTATGGCTGAGGATGCAGATGCAATCATTCGATTTCATCCCGAAAAAGATGTGCCCATCCTCAACGGCCTAAGTCATCTTGAGGAGGTTGAATCCGCTGACCAGTGCCGCCTTCCTGACTGTTTTAGCACTCTCAAGCATTTCGCCATCGGTGGATGGGAATTGAGGGACCGCTTCTACCCCGGCGTCATCCCTATCCTGATCCACAAGTTTCGCGACCTTCAAGCTTTGTTCTTATGCACTACAAGCATAAGTGTTCAGCGAAAGAAAATCGTCTGGTGCACATCAGAACTCGTGCATCGCCACGATGTCGAAACTTTTGAGAGGTCGCCTGGCTATGGTGAGGATTTACAGTTCTTGTACTGCTGGCCTGACCTTGAAAACCATGCCGATTTCGCGAAATTCCAAATCCCACAGGGATTTGCGGACAGTGTTCTTGCCGCAGATGCAAGAATCCTACAGGAAAACGGCATTAGCATCTGGCCAATGATTGCATTCGAGTACAGGAAAGGCATGCGCCGTTACGAATCACTGTACTCTTACAAATCAAACGGATTTGAGGATGGTTCGGAGAGCGAAAGCTCCGAAGATTCGGGTGCCGAAGAGGAGTCGGAATCCGGCACCGATCTGGACCAGTATGAAAGCGACGGAATCGACGATGAAGAAATCGAAAATTTCGATCCTGATGAGGACGATGAGATTTCGATTGATGGTGATGACGAGGATGGGAAGTCAGGGGCGCGATTCTCGAGCCCTGAACCTGAACCCGAAACAATCAACAGGACGAGGAAACGACGAGTTGTGGAGGATTCTGACGATGAGGATGAAGATGATGACGGGGTTTCTGTTGATGGTGATGGTGAAGACCGCGGTTCCGAGGCTCAGTTTTCAAGCCCAGAACCTGAGCCTGTCAACAGAACAAGGAAACGACGAATCGTGGAAGATTCGGATGAGGAAGAAGACGAGCAGCCAGCACCAAAGCGGTCCAGAATGAGTCTTGCCGTTACGTCCGATTCAGAAGATGAAGTCCCAGCACAATCAGACAAGAGAGGGCGAGCTTCACGAACGATTGTCTCAGACTCTGAGTCTGACAATGACGAGGAGGATAAGAAACCAGTCACAAAGCACTCCAAAAACAAGCCTGATTCAGAAAGCGAAGATTCAGACGAAAGTGAATCCGAAGAGAGCGAAGGGAGCGAGAGTGATGAGAGCGAATCCGAGGACGAAGATAAATCACCGCCCCGCATGTCGCTAGCGGAACGTCTTCGCATGCACCGACGAGACAATCCCATCGACGATGGATCTGGACCAGACGGAAGCGAGGATGACATTGCAGGCGACTCGGAAGATGAGGACGAGAGTGACGATGACAGAAGAGGCGGCGCAAGCATGTTTTTTGATGGCATGGCCGAAGAAGAGGATGAGGAAGACGACTATGATGAGTCGCTCTTGTAATAGTGAAGAATGGGGAGAGGGCGGTTAAGCCATAGTCTTTCTTGTACGGCGTTTTTTTGGAATTAATCAAAGGTACCGCGGGTATTCTACATGTACAGGATGCAAGATTTGGCCAGGGTAAAATAATACGATAGAGGAGACAGGCATGGCATGCTTAACACCAAGGAATAGCGAAATCAACATCTTTAATCCGCTAGTTTGCCCATCTTTGACAGGAGTGTACAGATGGAATTACCATGGTCATGGTCATGTATATCTACACTGGCGAAGCTCAACTGCGCAATCCCACGACACTTCTATCGTCTGACCTCTGCCAGGCGAACATTCAAATCCCCCTTTTCCCACAATACAAAGACGCCTTGCTAGCTCCAGTTCAAACTTTCTTGCATAATCTCAACATCAAACTTCCACAGAATACCCACATGCATCAACCGCATCTCTACATACGCAAGACCGCACCCAACATGCCAGATTAGTTCTTGCCACGTATCAAACGCTCTGGATTTCTGGCGGAACTGACTTTTTACCAATGCAGTTGCGAGGGCCAAACGAAAAGGGCTGCAGCACCGCTTTATCGTCGCTTTCGTAGGCAGGGTCATCCAGTCACTGCTCCGGGGCAAACCTGTCGGGGTTTCGGAAGTTCCTTTGGCCTCAATAGGCTGGCCAGTGTGGTACCGATACCGCCGTCTGTTTATCATTTCAATCAGTCAACATGAGCGTATTTAACTCCTTCTTGGTCGCCTACATATTCAGTGATAAAATACCCCTTGATGACTTCGCCCCCTGGTGGGCTCGCTTTCGGCAGATTGCTTGGAACAGGCGAATCTGAAACTGTCGGCGAATCTGAAGCCACATACACGAAGCCTGGGCTCCTTACACATCCGGAATCCCTCGTTGAAAACGGCAATAAGATATTTGAGTCTATTGACGGCGTTTAGAGTGGCAAGGTAGTTTCGGGCAGGTTGCCGAGAGCCGCCATAATGTCGAACGCTAAACTTGTCGAGTTGCGTAAAGTATAAAAAGAGAGAGGCCTTTCCAATCCCAAAGTAGGTACTAGGCTCTGTAATTTATTAATAAAAAAACAAGCAAGGCGGCTTGTGCCGCTGTGCAACTTGAAATTGGAGATTTCCGGCCCTTTTAAACACTGCACAAGCGGAACGCAAACGAGCACGAAAGGCTGAGGGGCTACCGCAGCATGACTCTTGTTTCATTATCTTGGCCAATTGCAAGGGTTGAAAATACGGTGATGAAAGCCCCTTCGCGAAAATTCGTATTTCCGACTTGGGATATGCTTCATTGATAGAGAAGACCCGCCAATCATCACACATGCATAAACAGAATCACGCATCTTTGCCGACGCCAGTTTGAGCGATCTTCATGAGAATCACGGGTCGCTTTTCCAAAGTCCGCGGGCTTTAGGGTTAATTGTGTGTTCAAGTTAAGATTCCTGCGACCTCTACGTAAGAAAATATCTGTCAACACCAAGACGCCACCAAAATAAAGCTGAGCCAACCACAGCCAAGAATAGTATCCACAACATCAGAATCGATAAGCTGTCAGTTTTGAAGCACTTGGTTAGAGTTGTTTGTATTTGCCTCGTCTACTAAGTACCTATCTCTGGTGTCCAATGCATCAGCCAAGGCAGTCGTGTCTGATAATTCTCATTCATGCTGACCCAAGCCATGCCCTGCAACTACCAGCGTAGTTTCCACGGTGAATTGAAGCCAGGCAACATTAATCGTGATGCGGCCTCATTGATTACCCAACCCTAGATCCACCCCGAATATGGTGACTGCCGAGGCTAGCGCCGTGCGCCGTGATGGATGCACTCACAGCAACCTCACAGGCATTTCTCGTCAGCAAGCAGCGCGACAAACTGCTCAATGCGACGCTGTCGCGTATCAGGTCGCTTTGCCGTCTCGAGCCTCCAAAGAAAGGAATAGCGCTGGGACCTGTTGATGGTCTTGAAAAACTCGGCCGCCGGCTTGTTGCGATCCATGGCGGCCTGGAAATCTGCCGGCACCTCGGCGTTGCTCGAGGACGAGTAGGCGCGTTCCCATCTGCCGTCGGCCTTGGCCGCGTCCACCTCAGCCTGGCCCGAAGGCTTCATGCGACCGGCCTCGACCAGGGCAGCGACCTTGCCAACGTTGCGCTTCGACCATATGCTCGCCTTGCGCCGGGGCGTGAATCGCTGAATAAAGTACTGCTCGTCGTATGTCTTTTTCTGACCGTCAATCCACCCGTAGCAGAGCGCGCCATCGAGCGCCTCATCGTACGTGACGGACGTGACGCCCGAATTCTTTTTCGCAAACCTGAGCCATAGTCCCGTGTGTGTTCCGTGATTGTCCTCAAGCCATGACTCCCAGGCAGCTGCGCTGTCAAACACCTGGCTCTCGATACCGGTTGGGGCGGTGGGCGCCTCTTTCGTTATCGCGGGGGACTTCTTTGTAGGTCTTCTTGATGCGGATCTTGTCTGTCTTGGCATGTTGAAAGCGATTCACCGCGAAGTAGATGCACGGTCTAAATAAAGGGGAAGTGTCAGCGTAAATAGGGTGCTGACTAAGGTGTGGCTAGGTTCGGTGGTGGGTGAGAAGGAAGGAATTCATGGCGTTCAGTGGCTGATGGCTCAAATATTAGCCATCTAATATGTTTAAAAGGTGCGATCTAAAGTTTGACCGTTGAACTGGACATTTTAACAAAGTAACGATGGCGGAAATACCAACCATCGACGCAAACCCACCAAAAAAACTCACGATCTCGGCACGGTGTAGGGTAACGAAGCACCAATCTGTGGGATCGGTGAGAAGGGCGAGATTGTGTCACGTGATATGATAGCAAAGTGAAGATCCTGGGGAATGGCGGGGTTGGCGGGAGCGAGAATCGACGACCTCGTCTCATAGGGCTGGCTAACTCCAAAATGCCACTGGCAAAGAGGCCATGTCTCCAGTGTAAAGGTGCAGTAGCCATTGATACTCCGCTCCTGCGAATGTGGGCTGACCAGGGCCACAGAAAAGCACGTTAAATGTAAGTCCTGACTCTTGATTTGGCAACCGTGCAGACAAGGATGCTACACGGGGCGCGCGAGTGGATGCCGAGGGCATACACAATCATGTCATATTGAATTCCTAACCAATTGCCCCTCAGGTGATGAGGCCAGGCCAAAGTGCCGCCGCTGCCAGGCCCGAAACCTGACATGCACCCGGCCCGCGAAGAAGACGGTATTCAGGAACGCCTCGACAGCCCCATTTAACAACGACCAGAGGTGGGTGAGCGGTGGCATCAAGGAATGTATGAGGACTCATCCCGCAAAGCGTTTTCTGCTTGCATGCGCTGACTGGCCTCGATCAAGTTTCTCTGGACTCTCGCGTTGGCGACGAGAGCCTCCAACGCAGCACTGGCGTCCTCCTCGGCCACGGCCACACCGTGTCGGCACCGCCTGCGCTGGGCGCAGGTACGGCCTTCAGCGACACATCATCTTTGAACTCTGCCCCTATATTCGATGAAAGTGCCCATGACCGGTCATCAAGGGGCAAAGATGCAGCCCCAGCCGCCCATGGTTACCGCACTCAGCAGTGGCAAGCGCCGCTCAGCGAGGACTCGCCGGGCTCAACGACTCACTCGGATCTCTCTGCCCGCAACCAAGACCTGGCCTCCCAGCCGTTCGGTCGAGTCCACGAGACTACAGATAACCCCCCCCTTTCCCCAACCAGCCATGTTCCACTGTACCGCACCGGAGAGACCCCGGGTTTTCCCCTGACAGACCCTCAAGAGGCCTGTCTGCTGCGATACTTTGTCGAAGACCTCTCACATTGGGTAAGACAACCGTCGCGTCCCTGCGTCTAGCCTCGCTGACCCCTGTTGCCAGTTTGACCTGTGTGACGAGAAGAGGCACTTTCAGCTGATAGTTCCCATCCGGGCGAGACACCACCCGCCGTTGCTCAACGCCATATTCGCACTCGCGGCACGGCACCTCACCAGGTTGCCAAAGTTCAAAACACCACAGGGTATATTGTACCAGGGGCAGCTGCTCCCCAACCTCACATCGCATGATGCCGTTGAGTACACTCTAAAGTGTATACCGGCGCTGCGAAATTTTCACAATATCCAGGACGATGAACGCCTGGAGAGCATCATCGCCACGGCAGTCATTCTGAGACAGCTCGAAGAGATTGACGATGAAGACGATGCGGACGACGGCGATGGAGCGACAGATGAAGGGTCCACCGACTCGGGCTCAAAGCGACGGCCCAATTTTCTCGCAGTAATTGATGCAGTTCTCCGAAGCGCACCGTCGCAGGCGTTGTTTGGCCGTCGGCCTCTGATGCAAGCCGCGTACTGGATGGCGGTGCGACAGGAGATTTTCCACTCGTTTACGCGGAGACACCCGCCCCAGATGGTCATTGAGCCCGAATATGGTCTTGGCGCATCTAAAGCTAATCAAATTGTGCTGCACACAGCACAAGTCGCGAAATGGCGTTGGTCTGATGGGTCTGAACGGGAGTGGCGTAAGTGACACAAGTGACATATCAACTTTTGCTGGAATGTGTTGCTAATAGATGCTTTTTTTTTTCATTTTTTAGTGCGTCTCCAGAAACAGGGTGAACAGCTCGAGGAGGAGGCACTCCGCGAATTCCAGCCGTTTTTTCGACGCCAGGCCGATAGATCTAACGGGGAGATATTCCCCACCATTTGGTATTCGTCTGCGCTCGAGGTGACGAGCATCCAGCTCACCATCATTGCCAAGATGGTGCTGATGGCCGAGAACCCGTTTTTAGGGTAAGTCAAGCTGCCAGCCCTGTGAATATGCCCGAGATGGACGGGCGCACTCTCCAGTATCGTGTCTAACATTTTTTATTTCCTCCGGCAAAGGGGTCAATCGACGACGCGAGCGCGATGGCGGGAGATTGAGAACGAGGTGCGGCAAATGATTCTCGATCTTTGTGGCATCAGCCTGTGTCACCCGGCGTGCCCTCCGGCCCTTGTCCATGCAGCCTTCGGGATGGAGCTCTACGGAGATTTCTTTACAGATCACTACGAACGCAAAGCGCTGAGGGGCGTGGTGGAAAAGTTTCGGGATGCACGTGCTTGGCCCGACAAGAAACTGTCTAGCATGTTTCAATAAATTGCCGTGGCCACAGGAAGAAGCACAGTGACAGACATTGGAGGGCGGCGGAGGTTTGCATGTATCATATCACCCACAGCCATGTATGTTCCGAGCTGCGACACGGTTAACTGTCGCCTGTTTGAGACCCTTTTTTATTCTCCTCCCTCCCCTTGTAACACATAGGGATAACGGACAAAAAGGACAAGCCTCTTTGTCCGAGCTGGTGCCGCACCCGTCCCGACAGAGCGGCGGCTGTCACGACCCAACCCCACGGTGCAGTCACGCCGTTCGGGCCGAAGCCACCCTTGCAGGCCTTGTGCGCCGCCATCACGGGGCACTTTTCAGGTGTTCCTGGTGAAGGTTGGGATGGAGCTTCGCTACTGAGGGGTTAGCCTTTGTTCTATTTTGCTTGGTGAAAGAAACAAAGGCGAACTTTGTGAGAACGAGTTCAGGTGGTCTAGCGCGGTGGGCGAAATGTCATGTCCACATTTGGCCATGGTGCAATGCCAAAAAGCCTTTGGGGCTGCATGACGCACCCAAGGGGGCCCTGGGCGCTGCCGATCTGGCCCACCATGCAATCTTGTTCTCCCCGCTAACTGACCTGTCGCCTGTCAGCCCTGATGGTCAAGAAAAGGCCTTGTGATGAGCGCCGCGGGGGACACCGGACGAAAGGGGGGTAACAGCTGTGGACGTCATGCCATGGGGGGTTTTTCAGCTGACAGGGCATATGGCAAACATTATTTCGAATGCATGCACTTCTGTGGTGATGCCTAGGCTTGGCTAGACAATTGGCTTGGAAGCGAGCGCAGCAACCATGTTAAAAAAAAAAAGAAAAAGAAAATCTATACGGACGCATGCAAGCAAGGTGCGTGTCTGCGAGTATGAGCAAAAAAACAAAAAACAAAAAGACAGAACCAACAGCATATTTCCAAGGTCTATCCATGGTAATGGTAACGAGGCCATGTGCGGATGGAGCCCCCATCACGATTAAAAGATGACGACGTTGTTGGTTGGTGGTAGAGAGAGACATGTGACGGATCTGACAGGAAACGCTGTCTGATGGCAGGACGCGAATGGAAATCTCGCCATCGGCGGATCCGAGAGCCAGCCCACCGGAACGACAGGCATCTACAGGGATGGCGCGCACTACGTCTCCCCGACCGAGTGGCCTGGCAGGCAAGATTGAGATCACCTTGATCACCTTGATCACCTTTGGGGAGCGGATCGGCACTGCGATGATGGCCCCAAGAGGGTTTTTTTTGCAGGGGGAACGAATCTTGATTTGTGGTGGGTTCCGCCCTCCCTCCCCATCGCCGGGGTGAGGGGGATCAACAGGGCTTGCAAGCGAGTGACGCCGGCCATGGCAAGGCAACGGAGGGAAGGAGGGAAAAAAAAAGAAACAACAAAGGGCCGGGGAGGGGGATCGCCATCAAAGGCCCCAGGTGAGATGGAGAGATGGATTGGCTACAAGGGATTAATCACCCCTGGACACGCTTGGCTTGAGGACGCTAAGGCTAAGCGAATTGCTTGCAAGTGGCGGGTGTTTGGGGAAATGATCAACCTCTGCCAGCTCTTGGCCTGAATCAAATATGTGAAAGTGGCTTTTTTTTCCCAGGCCGGCAAGCGATCCAAGACCCGCCGTGCACATTATACATCAATCAAGTGTCCATGCTGCTCTTCTTCGTATACGGGAAAATGAGATGAAGATTGCTGCGAGGGGAGGAAGGGCCACAACCAGGAAGGACCCTTTGCAAAAGAGAAGATGCAATGTCAATGCGAGGGAGGATGCACAGCAGAGAGCGTACCTACATCTGACAGACAATGCATTGCATGGCGTCGGGACGGAATGCCGGTGGAAACGGTGCGCGGGAGCGGAAGCCACGAGGTCCACTTCCCGGAAAGGGCACCCTGGTCTCATTGTGGTGATGTACTGCAGGCGTTGTTAGTATGTGACGACGACGCTGTGCCATCATTGTGATGAGAGAGTTGGATGCCTGCCGTGAATCCCGCGTATGCGAGGAGGGGGGCCTCAATTGACTGAACACGAAAGAAATAAAATAAAAATGAACAGTCATCTTTGGACGACGTCAAGTGATGGGAATAGCGGCATCATTTTGGACGACTTGACGCTGTCACTATGCAGGTGATGATGCGATGCAATTGGCCCAACAGGTATATTGTGGCTTGCCTGCTGTTTGGAAGCCGTCCTTTGCGCGCGAAAAAACAAACCAAAACGAGACGGGCTAGCGGAACGACCCGTTACTGTTGTGACGGCATCTACGAAACTTTGGCCCTCTGGTTCGTTCAGGGCGACTAGACGACCAAAACCCAAGGATGGGGGGATGGGCAAGACGGGGTAAAACCGGCTTTGCCCTAGATATGTCTCGGCGGATCTCCAGTCCCATGCTTAACGCCGCCTCTGAGAGGGCCCACAGTCCAAAAAAGCCATATGGCAAGGGCGGGAGGGAGGGAATAGTCCCTCTTCTTTCTTTTTTCAATTCTGGGCTGAAGAGGTTTTGCAGGGCGAAAAAGAAAAGAAAAAAGGGCAAACAAACGAGGGAGGGGGGAGGTGGAGATGGAGAAAAGTGACGATGGAGTAAAAAAAGCACACCCTGGCGGGGATAACTGGACAGCGAGAGAAGCACAAAAAAAGAAAAAACCCAGCAATCGGGGTCGGCAAACATGTGGTGGCTTGAGGGTTTGGCATAAACAGGGCCGATTCAGCAATTCATGGCAAGAAGCCATGTCGATCCCCGGGGAGGGGGACTGTCGTCGCTTGCTGGGCCAAGGAGGCCGCGGGCCCTGGTTGGCTCGCGAGGGGCCCAGTGGCCTTGTCGATCCCAGCGGCATGTCTCAGCCACCAACGCCGGGACTGCTGCCCTTGCGGACCTGAGCCAAGCAAGCACTGGGGGCCCAGTCCACATTTTGATTGTGACGATCTGCATCTGCACAAGGTGAATTCAGGTCGTGGGCCCAAAAGGGAAGAGCGGCCAAGAGAAGAAAGAGGCAGAGGACGCGAGCAAGAAGAGGAGGGTGCGCGCGTGCTAGCATCCGGCGCGGCGGGTTGACAGGTCAAAGGACGCAGGTGGACGGGCAGCCCTAGACAGCCCTAGTAGGAAAACGAGATGGGATCGACGCCCATCGGGATCCCGTATCTCGCGGGACACACCCTCGCAGGGATCGCGCACGCGGGCTGCTGGACGCCCTCTGCTGCTGGCGCTGGTGCTCCCGGCTGCCCTTGTCTCTCCCACACACGCCCCTCCCACCATCCGGCCCCCGGACGGCATTTCTCGAGCTTCGACGTTCCTTTTTTCTCTCTTTCCTTCTCCCTCTCTCTCCCTCAACAACGTCGTTCCTTGCTTTTCCTTACATGTTGCCCCTCGTGTCCCATCGCGATACATAACTCATGGCCCTCTCCGTCCGTCATGACAACGGGGCCTGATCACATTCCTTTCAGCACCACGTTCCTTACCGTTTACTCTCCACTGTTTGCCCATCCGTTCACACACAGCTGACTCTGCCCGTCTCGAACCCGTCTTTGACTGAGTGTGAGAGATAGAGAGAAGTAAAGAGTGTGTTAGTGTGTGCTGTGTGCTGTGTTGTTGAGAAGGAGAAGGAGAACGAAGGAGAAGAAGACGAAGAACAACAACAACAACATCATCATCAACAAGAACAAATTTATTGAATCATGGCATCAACTGGTTCCGTCATGGCTGCTCCCAGGGCTCAACTCGATGGCCTCGGCATCTTCTGGATCGTCTTCGCACTCTCATGGACTGTTCTCCTGGCCATCGGTATGACCTATCTCTGGCGCCGCCGCGACATGCCCATGCTCCGGATCCGCGCCCTCCCGCTCTCCTTCATCGCCATAATCTTTCTTCACCTATACTGGGGCGCCGTCCAGACGGGTTATTGTTATGGCCCGCTGGCGCCCGCCGTTGTCGAGTTTTGGATCATGAGCATATGGCTGCCGTTTGGCATAGCCTTGTTTCACGCATCCAATAGCCGCTTCCTCTACGTCGCCAAGACGCAGAGGAAACTCTTCTCCGAGGAAAAGGTTCCTGAGAAGCCCGTCCGAAAACCAAAGCCAACTACCCTTCTGGACCGCTTCCGCGCTCAGGACTATAACCGCAAGATCATCATCTTGGTTGGTATCGGTATGGCTGTGCAGGTATGGGTTTGATAGATTGCGCTCAACTCTGTTTTCCTGGCGCGCGTGCTAACTTGTATTCAAGTTCTTCCTGACAATCTTCATGTTCCTTGTCTCTCGCAAGTTTCACAAGTCTTTTGGCATCCCCGGAACCGAGGTCACGGGCAGTGTGTCTGAGCAAAAGTCGAACCAGGGCCGAGGCTGGGAGTGGTGAGTCCTATTTATTTCCCCAAGACAACGGGTATAGAATAAAGAAGATCAGAGGAAACTAACAAACTACCCATCAGGTGGCCTTCGGTGTTTTGGCAATTCTTCTGGGCTTGGATCGTTGCCCCCGTCATCCTCTGGAAGTCGCGCGGAATTCGCGACACTCAGGGATGGAGATTCCAGACAATCGCATGCTGTCTCGCAAAGTGAGTAAACGGTCATCTCGCACCTGAGACAAAGGTACGGTTGCTAACGAACCGCCGCCAGCCTTCACGCCACTCCCATGTGGTTGGTTGCCCTGTACGTGCCCGGCATGGCATCCGTGAACAAGTACTGGATTCCTCCGCAGTGGTAAGCCCTCGTCCCCTCCCCCCTCAGCACGCGCGCGCGAACCCCCGCGCTGACCATAAGCCAGGATCGCCGTCTCCATCATGATGCTCGAGATTTTCACCGTCTTCTTTCCGTGCTGGGAAGTGATGAGGCATCAGACTCTGCGTCAGGAGACGCTCGACTCCATCGCCCAGTGGGAGCTCAACAACAAGGGCATCGGCAAGAGCTCCCGCTCCGTCGCCACGGGCTCCACGACCGTCGCCGGCTCCGCCTTCACCGCCTTCACAAAGGACTCCAAGAACAGCTCCGGGGAGAGCATCCTGACCATGGGCGCCCTCGAGTACGTGCTCGAGCGCAACCCCGAGCCGCTCCAGAAGTTCTCCGCCCTCCGCGACTTCTCGGGCGAGAACATTGCCTTCCTGCGATCCGTCTCCGAGTGGAAGTCGTCCCTGCCCCCCTCGGTGCGCGACCCCGTGCGCTCCAAGGACGCCGACATCCAGGAGCTCGTCCGCGAGCGCTTCAACAGCGCCCTGCGCATCTACACAAACTTCATCAGCGCCCGCGACGCCGAGTTCCAGATCAACCTGTCCTCGCAGGACCTCAAGCGCCTCGAGTCCGTCTTCGAGGACCCCGCCCGCATCCTCTTCGGCGACAAGATCGACGTCGACCCTGCCATCCCCTTTGACCTGTTCGCCGGGCCCGACCGCCACGACGCCGCCTCGTCCCACGGCTCCGAGACGGCCATCATCCAGGACAAGCGGGCCGACATGGAGATCATCGGCGACAAGGCCCTCTACTGGGGCGACATCCCCGCGGGCTTCGACGAGTCCATCTTTGACGACTCCGAGGCGAGCATCAAGTACCTCGTCCTCACAAACACATGGCCCAAGTTTGTCAAGGACCGAAGGCTATCCGTCGACGCCGATGTGCCCCTCGACACAGTCTAGGTTAGTCGCTTTGAAGCACAAATTTCACTGCCTTCTTTATTCCATCATCCATCACTATTATTATTATTATTATTACTATATTTTACTTTTTATGGGAGTTTATCGGGGCGGATCGGCGAGGGGAAACTCAGAGGGAAACGGAACCTCTTGAATATCTTTTACTGAATGTATAATGGAGTAGCTGACTTGACGGTCACTTTTTTGATCATGATATCCAGACGAAGACGAGCGCAATCACCACATGATGCATCCGGTCTTTGCTCACTTTTTACCACGTTTTTCTCTCTTATTAGCTTAGTACTTTTGTATTATTATCAAAAACCCCTTTAGTGTAGACTTTGAGAAAAAACATAGTGCATCACCGATGATTAAGCTGGTAACAGTTGACTTGTCCATACTTGTGAATGCTGGGCTATCATACCACACTCAGCCTCAGCCCGTCAGGAGAGAGCATATATGAGAAAAAAAGCGTCATGGCCTGGGCGAATGATACACTGATGTACTATGATTTGCATGATTTGCTCCAAGGGTCTTCTTGGCTGCCCAGTAATAGCGGCTTCATTCTCCGCCTCCGCCCCCACCGCCGTCTCCACCACCATCGTCACCGCTGAAGATGGCAAAAGAAAAACATGCCCCATCCGCGCCCGACGCTATTTTGCCATGGCGGTGGTGGTGCTCTCGGTGCTTTCTTTTCTTTGGCCTGCGCCGTTTGAAGCTAGACGTTTCGGCAGATGCGTGATTGGTTCGAAAATCATCAACGTTGAATTGCGCTTCTTTTCGTCTTCGAAAGGGGATGCACATGGTTGATTATTAGTCGAGCGCCCTGGTAATGGCGATCGGGCAATGCCTGTTCAGGGCGATGTGTGGCTGGCTTTTGGCAAAGACTTAGTCATGTCTGATATATCAAGGAAAAGATTTTCTTCCTCTCTTCTTAATGCACATGGATAATTTAACGGAAGGCTGCCTAGTGGTGGGGAGCCCATCAAAGGGGCAGGCTGCCTGGATATATGCTTTCAAATCCGAAGGTACAGCGACCACAATGGTCGCTGGAGCCTAAAGGTAATGTAAGAAGAAAACTCTTCAAAGCTATCTCCAATACAAATAGATCATAATAAAACCATGCTCTTTCAACATTTGTGCATTCCAACATACACACACCATTCCTTTCCTGAACAGGCGTGCCCAGGATTTACACACACGCACACGCACACGAACACGAACACACACATCGTAGATCTCTCAAACAAGGCAACAATGCAACGGTGCATCATTGACGAAGGCGACAGCCCTCCTGATAGCAGGTCGGCCGTGCGCTACATGGATGCCATAGCTCCTGCTATTGGTTGCGATGTGGCTAACATTGTGGCGGTTGTAATTCCCGGTTGAGCGTTTTGTGAATCTGCCAAGCCAGCCGAGGCAGACCACTAATTGCTCCCGTGGCGTCTTTTGCCATACCGTGCCTGGACTTGGTCTCTCTCGGTCAACGATTTGTTATCGCAGATAAGATATTGACTCTGTATTTTTAGTGATTGCCCTCTACTTGACTTTGCCGTTTTTCTATTCCGCAAATTTCGTGAAGCGCCAGCACTTGGTGGTGGGCACAAGAAGCTGAATGCTGCCTTGCATACAGCTTCTGGGTTCAATGATATTGAGGCACACTACCTCGGCTACTCTTGGAAACTAGTGAGGAGGTTGAATTCCGCAACCTGAAATAGTGTGCGCTCCGTTTTTGAAATGTGTCGGGACTTGAAAAATATATATGGCTGCCATGAGCGGAGCAAGTCCCACCCTCGCTAGCTGACAGCCATCTATGCAGGCAGCAGCCTAAAGAAGCGGGCGCAGAATACTGTAAAGCTTCCTACAGCCCCTGCTGTGAATACAAATTCATGTGAATGTGTCAAGTGTTCCCAAAAACCTGCTAGGGTTCCTCCTTCTCTGCTGCAACTCTAGTCTTTGACACTGTCGGAAGCCAAGGGAAAAGGGGCCAGGCAGGACGCGCGGTCTAAACACCATGGTTGAAGCTGCACAAAAGCACTCCCCCACACCTTCTCACGACGACTGACCCCTTGTGGGCAATTCGTCTCTGGTCCTGCCACTCGCTTTCATAAAATATGGTCGACCGGAATAGATTGAAGATCGCAAGCACCTCCTGGAAATCCGCGTAAATTTGCCGTCAGCGGCTTAATTCTTGCAGAACAGAACAAGAATATTAACCAAGACGGCCGATATACCTGACATCAAGTATCAGGTTGCTGATTTTGTGCCGATGCAGGCGAGAAAGGCTGCGGTGACGCGTCACCGATCATGATCCAGAGCAGGTTTGAGTATGGCAGCGTAGGATATTCGCGGAGCCGGGAAATTTATCCCATCCACGCACATTCCCTAAACAGACAATAAACATCTGTTTCAAAAGGTGGGTTATTACGGAGCTACCCCTGTCTCGCTGCCGCGGCAGTAGAAGCAGCCATTCATTGCCAAGCTGGAGTGCATTGAGATGGCACAGTGATCTCGCCCTTGGAATCGGAGCAACAAGGTCACTGGGGTTTGCTGGAAGTTGCATCGAGTCTTAGTGAAGGAATTTTACAAAAGTTTTCATCAAGTTCATGTAAGCTCAAGTCGGGTTTTAATTGACTGGACCGGATATCGGAATCTAGTGAGGTGAATGAAATTATGGGCTCCAAGTAATTCTGACCTATGACCCCTTGTCATCAGCTAGAGGTCCTCTGTGGTGGAGTCTACCACTGAACCTGTAAATTGTACTTTCAAGAAAAAGATTCTATCCCTTTTTACTTCTGATTTATGCTGCCTATAAGCGCAGTAACAGACGCAATCTGTACAACGCCATGCAAACACTTGGCCTCGCACAATATATTTCACGAGTATCTGTACTTCAACTTTACCATCGTTTTAATGCGCATACAATCAAACCCACGCACAAGCAGCATGTAAAGACAGATAACCACCCTACAGTCAATTATGCCATACTTCGTATAAGCACGTTCCAGCACTCGATGGCAGCTTTCCGCGGGTGGCCTGTGTAATACATGGAAAAACCCTGTCGTTAATTAGATAATGTCAAAGCACATGAAAGGTAAAGTAACGCGCCCAAAGAAATTATAGACATCAACATTTTGCGTTCGAACTTGCATGTGCCGCTCTCTAATTAATCTCGTAATTACCCCTGGCTCAGGATATTGGAACGTTTCCAAACAAAGATGGCGGCGTTAGAAACTCCGCGTCCCTGGCATCTCGTCCGTGAGGGGGGGGGAACATGTCGAAAACGTGGCCGTGTCTGTGTGTTTGAAACCAATGTGACCTTCCAGGGCTGTAGCTGTGGCGCGATCCAATTGCTCTGTGCATCGTGCGAATGGTAACTTGACATCTGATCAACGTGCCTCATCCTGGGCGGCCGCTATTTACCCCGACGGCCATTATACTGGAGTGGCTCGTGTTGTGGATGCTGTGGGGAATTTGGCGGGCCGGTGCTGCCGAGATAATACGGATCTCTCCATTGAGGCTGCGGGCGATAGCCGGGAGTGGAATCGTTGACAGGCGCCGCAATCCTACAGTGTTCTGCCGGTATTTGGGATTCTTAAATTTACGCATATTTGGTATCTTCGTTGACTGTGTTTTGTAGTTCCCAACCCTCGATGCACTTGGAAGCCATTTCGCATCGGTTTATTCGTGATAGCCCATCTCAGCAAAATCCGGATCCAGGACTGTTTTGTCGATCAGTCGGCTTGGACAATTAGCTCGATCATCTTACGTTACTTCAAGGTTCGGTTCTAGGCCTTTCCAGGATGGCCATTCAATCTCATACTCTCTCCCAGCGCTCGTACGCGTAAGGTGTTTGAGCACCATGACGTCTGGAAAACACCTTAACTTGCTTGTTTGGGACGGGCGGGTTATCCGTCGGGAACAAAAACGGGAATAAGCCAAAAATCCTTGCAAAACACCTTGGGCACACGGACAATTCGGCACTGGAACCGAAAATTATGGGGTTAAGATTTTGCTGCTGGCGCTCAATTGGTGCAAATCAACTTTGGGCAGAGTGCCCATGTGTCACGGTGAAAGGCGTACAATCATGTCCCTTCATTTCGGCGGCTCCGCCCCATCGAGGCTTCCACCTTTTGGTTCCCCGTTACGCACTGCTCAGCTTTGGATCATGGTGACGACGATTGCCTCACTGAGCTTCATTTGCTCTGCCACATTGGGAGGTATGGAAGGTTACGTATGCTCGAGATGCGGCCTGCCGGCGGTCCGTGATGGGTCTAGACGATGAGATGGACAGGCATGCGGCGACCAAATACTCCATTGCCATCTGGGTATAATAGAGGCCTGGTACCGTTTACAGTTGCTGATCAGCAGAAGCATCTTGGACGACAATCCAACACTCCTTTGTCAACTTACATCTTCGAATCACTCGTTAAAAACATGCGTCAATCCTCAAGGGCGGCTGTGGCTGCCATGGCGGCCACCGCTAGCGCTGCATCCCTGTCAGAGCTGTGCACCGTTTCCAACGTGCAGGCGGCTCTGCCTGCCAACGACACTATCCAGGGCGTTCAGATGGTCTCCTCGTCCGTTACTGCTAGCCCCGTTTACAACGCTACCGTCGGCGGCGGCATGGGCAGCACCAGCGGCGGCACCACGTACAGCTACTGCAATGTCACCGTCGCCTTCACTCACACCGGCAAGGGCGACACTGTCAACCTGAAGTACGCTTTCCCTGCCCCCTCCGACTACAAGAGCCGATTCTACGTCGCCGGCGGCGGTGGCTACTCCCTGAGCTCCGATGCCACCGGCGGTCTCTCCTACGGTGCCTCCGGCGGCGCCACTGACGGTGGATATGATGCCTTCAACTACAGCTACGACGAGAAGTTCCTGTACGGCAACGGCACCATCAACTGGGATTCGACCTATGCCTTCTCCTACCAGGCCCTTGGCGAGATGACCAAGGTCGGCAAGGCCATCTCCAAGAGCCTCTACGACTCCAGCACCATCTACACCTACTACGAGGGATGCTCCGACGGCGGCCGAGAGGGCATGAGCCAGGTCCAGCGATGGGGCGACGAGTACGACGGTGTCATTGCCGGTGCCCCTGCTTTCCGATTTGCCCAGCAGCAGGTCCTCCACGTCTACCCCGCCACCGTCGAGCACACGCTCGACTACTACCCTCCCCCTTGCGAGCTTGACAAGATTGTCAACGCCACCATCAAGGCCTGCGACGGCCTCGACGGACGCGAGGACGGCGTCATCAGCCGAACAGACCTTTGCAAGCTCCAGTTCAACCTCTCCTCCATCATTGGCGAGTCCTACTACTGCGCCGCCACCACCAGCTCCTCCCTCGGCTTCGGCTTCTCCAAGCGTGACCTGAACAAGCGCCAGGCCCAGGGCAGCTCCTCCAGCACTACCCCCGAGCAGAACGGCACCGTCTCCGCTGAGGGTATTGCTGTTGCCCAGGCCATCTACGATGGTGTTTTTAACTCTGACGGAGAGCGTGGCTACCTCTCGTGGCAGATTGGTTCCGATCTCGGTGACGGTGACCCAACCTACAACAACGAGACTGGTGAGTGGGAGCTCAGCATCCCCTCCACCGGTGGCATGTACGTCGCCAAGTACATCGAGCTCTTGAACATTGACAACCTTTCCAACCTCGACAACGTCACCTACGATACCCTTATCGAGTGGATGAACACCGGCATGGTCAAGTACCTCGACTCTCTCCAGACCACTCTCCCCGACCTCACCCCCTTCCAGAAGTCTGGCGGCAAGCTCCTCCACTACCACGGTGAATCCGACCCCAGCATCCCCTCTGGTTCTTCCGTCCACTACTGGCAGTCCGTCGCTTCCATCATGTACCCCGACCTGTCCGACAAGGAGGCCCAGAAGGAGATGGAGAGCTGGTACCAGTTCTACCTCGTCCCCGGCGCTGCCCACTGCGGTTCCAACTCCCTCCAGCCCGGCCCCTACCCCCAGAACAACATGAACATCATGATTGACTGGGTCGAGAACGGCAACCAGCCTTCCCGTCTCAACGCCA
Source organism: Calonectria crousiana (assembly GCA_013406985.1). Classification (NCBI taxonomy): domain Eukaryota; kingdom Fungi; phylum Ascomycota; class Sordariomycetes; order Hypocreales; family Nectriaceae; genus Calonectria; species Calonectria crousiana. The sequence goes on along the minus strand of VTGD01000002.1, from coordinate 641,148 downwards.
CCGTCTCCTCCGGTGACTACGAGGGCGAGACCCAGATGCTTTGCCAGTGGCCCTACCGCCCTCTCTGGAGCAGCAACAGCACCGACTTTGAGTGTGTCTACCACGAGAAGTCCATCGAGAGCTGGACCTACGACTTTGACGCCTTCAAGGTCCCCGTTTACTAAGCGCCCCCATTTGCGGAGCCCCAGGCGGTTTAGCAGGCCACTTTGAGAGAGAAAAGTGTTACCTACTCCTATGTACAAGTGCCGTTGCTTTTCTTTTGCTGAGGCTTCGATGAGGAAAGTCTGCCTGGAAGCTATGGTTATTCATTTCTATACTATGTAAACTAGCTGTTGAAAAATATTTACTTGCTTTATTTGCATGACTAGGAGTATTTGTTTTTCTCATTTCTGCAAAAGCCTGCGAAGCCATAGAACACAAAAAAATATAGACCAGGATAGAATATGATAGTAAATTCGTTGATAGCCATGTCCGCGTGTGTATGAATTCTTCCTTCATTGGGATGCCTTGTTGTAATGTAATGTATTCTCCGTCTAAGCTGCAGCATGTGTCTAGTATCCAATTTTCTTCACAAGTCTTTTAGTCCAGGGGGTTCTAGTGCACGACCCAAGCTTGGGGGTGGAGAGCTTATCGGCAGTCGCTGTGGTTGGTTGATCAAAAGAAAAAATACCAAATGAGTTGAGTAACTACAAATAGAGGTTTGGCGAAGCAAGAAAGACAACATTTGTGTATAACTTTGAGAAACGCAACCTACCGAATGACTCCTCTGTGACAATCCTGGAATCATTTGGCGGACCCTTTAACGATGGTTGGCGTGACAAAATACCGTTTTCCGATGTCCGACGCGTTCGAGATTTGGTCGCTACTTTAAACCCCTGAGATTCAACAAAGCTAAGGGCGCAAGCCATGTTCGTCATCACCCGAATCAATGGCGATAGCACGTGCTCCCATCGCCTTGGAATATTGAATGGCGAAGCTACTTGGCCCACCTCCAACTCCTTACAAAACAATCCATTGCCCAGGTCGGATATCAGATCCGGTATTCTCGTTGGCATGGTTTGCCGAGACTGGAACAAGTTCCGGGGCTAACGTTTGCATGCTGTGTAGGGAGTTACACCGCCGCACAAAATAAAACCGGCTTCTTCCTCTTCCACCCCTTCTGGGATCTTGGTAGTTATCGTCTGTCTGCGATGCAATACTTCTGAAAGGTACCTGGAGCAGTAAAACCGCTGCGCCTCACATTCAGACATTGAATTTCATCTCCGCTCGAGCAGAAATCACGCTCTCTGTAGGTAGCATCGATCCACTTGATGCCGTTGGCATCGGGTGCCATGACAATGCCATAATCTTGCCATTCATCTTGAAGGAGAGCCCAATCGCCCTCATTATTTAGATCTTCTCGGCATGTTCATCTCAGGCTCCGAGTTATATATATGCGTGGTGAGCATGTAACGAGCTTGGCTCCCCAAAGTACGTGCGAGAGGAACGGGCATCGGGAATTCTGGCCTTGGCATTTCAATAATTATTTCCATCTCCAATTTTCCCGCTATAGGTCGTGCAGTCTTGACGCCTTCATCACTGCTTTCAGTAAAAACATTGGCGCTTTTGGCTTCTTATTGCCGAGCGTACCAAGATGATGCAGAAGAACCCGCAAAAACGGCTATCCCATTTGCCGACCAGTCTCAACCGTGCAAAATAATGGAGCCCTTAATGTATTTGAGATTGGGAAATATAGACGTAAGAGTCATACGGTATCGGCATTGTCGTTAATCTGCTCAAACTACAAATGAAGGCTTGATGCGTCTTTAAAGCTTGCATGAACTTGTCCGATACAGAGGTCTGCGAATGATATTTTGCTTGCAGTATAAATCCGAAAGGTCTCCTTGATTTAGCTTATGCTGACCCTTTGCCGGCTAACATTTCGAAATGGCTGTTCTCCATCTAGAACTCGTGGCCCAGATTCCACGGGTTATGGTTTTGGGATCTAGTGCACTTTTGGTTGTAAATAGGCCCTGGTGCCAATGTCAAATATGAGTCTAACGCTACAGAACAGTTATGCGGATCTGTTCATTACGGGACTGACACAAGGAGCACAACAAGGTGAGGCTGTGGACATGGTTGCCTGGTATAACTTGGCAACATTTGATGTCATTGGCGATCTTGCTCTTGGCCAGCCCTTTGGGCGCCTCAGCAATGGCAAATATCATGCCTACGTTAGCAAAATTTTCAATGGTGTCAAGGCTCTCTCCTCAGAACATGTGGCGCTTGCGCGTCTTGACTCTAACGATACAAAACGGGAGGACTTTGTGTCGTAAAAAAAAGACCAAATAAGTTGACACCGAGTGACTTATCAAGCTATGAAAAATCAATCTACCCCATGAGTACCATAGGTGACATGGACGCCGATTACGTGAGACAAAATGCGTGAGACGATTACAAATATGAAACAGCGCAGTGCATCGTCTCACCGACATTGATGGTTCTCATTTTCAGGAAATAATTGGGTACGTCAGCAGTATGGTATGTGGAGACTCCATCACCGGTATCACTTCAAGTGTGCAAAGGCAAAAGCCAAGTCACTAGCACAAGTGTGGCCAATCATGAAATAAAAATACCCCAATGGTTTTTGACGCGACATGAATGTACTTTCCAACGGGCCCGATTTCAATACCGCTTTAGTTCACTGAATGCACTCCACAGTCGTGCGCAATGCTACAAACCTGCTGTCTTAGCACGCTTGAAGGAATAGGTTATGCCCTAGGTACAGAAAACGGGCGGGTTATATGTCTGGTGGCCTATGAAAAAGTGTCGCACGGCAGATATACACAAAATATAGTAATAACTTAACAAATTAGCCACCCTCAGCGCGATTCAAACGCCACTTTTTTTCACCGGTCATTTCTTCGCACAGTTAGTATGCGAATAGTCATATCCGTAAATGTGATTGTATTGTGGTAGTTCAAGTTCAGAGCTCTTATCTAAGAGCACAGTAGTCGCGGCACGTCCAAAACACCTCGTATTATGCATTGCGATATCTCTAGACAATGCCAATTGTGGCCCTGGGTTGTTTTCCCGGCCATGTCATCAGAGATAGATAGAGGGTAGAACAGATTCGCTGCTAAAATTAGTGCATGTTGTAATTGGTTGACCATAAAAACGCCACACCGGGCGCGGCACACTCAGGGTGGCCAATTTGTTGAGTCGTTACGGTACTATGGTACTTAACGCAAGGTACTTTACACTTTTACCAGTGGTATAGTGGTATTTTGTGTATCAGACATGCGGAAAATGGGCTCGTGACTATCCATTTGCATACTGCAATGTCACAGACAATTGGATCATCGGAAGTGTTGCGCACTTTAATTGGATATGATTATTGTGGTATCTAAGCTTTTACCATGCAGCATCAAACGAAAGAGGGAATATGAATTGGCGATCACGAAGTATCTCGACAGACTGCATCTAGTCACGGCAATGCAATGTCTTGGACTATGGCCTTGGATTGGCCTGGCTGCTTACTACCAGCGTGTATGTCTGGTTGGGCATTCTGTGCATGCAAAGGGGCCTAATTTATTTAACCGACTAGAATTTCGCGCAATCCAAGTCTCCTTCTATCGAATATAATTCCCAATACCTCTACAACAAGCAGCGTGAAGTTTGTGCCCACCAACGACTTGAATCTCTGGACAGCGCCATCTTTCTATCCATCTCTACAACATGGGGTCCACGTCAGAAAACCCTTTGAGCCTCGATGCCCTGGTGGTGGGCGCTGGCATGGCGGGAATATATGCCACATACCGACTTTCCCGCGAAGGTTTCAAAGTCAAATGCATCGAGGCCGCCGAAGAGCTCGGCGGCACATGGTACTGGAATAAATATCCTGGTGCTATGAGTGATACGGAGACATACCTGTACCGCTTTTCATGGGATAAAGAAGATCTTCAATCTTATCCATGGGATCGCCACTACACATACCAACCCGAAATTCTCAAGTACTTGCACCATGTCGTGGATAGACATGATCTCCGCAAGTATATGCGCTTCAATACTGAGATGAAGTCGGCATCCTGGGACAATGGGCTCTGGAAGGTTTCGTGCGAGGGAGGGCTGGTGTTCCATGCCCGATATCTCGTCACTTGCCTGGGTATACTTTCTACTCCGAACTATCCTGATATTCCCGGCATTGCTTCATTTGGAGGCGAACTTGTGCACACAGCCAAGTGGGATGAGAAAGTAACTCTCGGCGGGAAGTCTGTCGGAATCATTGGGAACGGTTCTACAGGCATCCAGGTCATGACGACGATTGCCCCGGAAGTCAAACAGTTAGTCTCATTCCAACGACACCCTCAATATTCGGTTCCGAGTGGACAAGGACCGATTGAACCTGGATATCGCGAAAAGATCAACTCAAACTACGATCAGATCTTTGAGGGAGTTTTTGATTCGCTGGTTGGATTTGGCTTCCTCGAATCAGATCGCAAGACAATGCAGGCTACACCCGAGGAACGTCGCGAAGCCTTCCAGAAAGCCTGGGACAAGGGCAATGGCCTTCGTTTTATGTTTGGCGTCTTTGGTGATATAATCACAGATCGCGAGGCCAACGAAGAGGCATGCAAATTTATCCGGAGCAAAATCGACGAAATCGTCAAGGACCCGCGAAAGGCAAAAGCGCTTAAGCCGCGCGACATGTACGCTCGCCGCCCGCTCTGCGACTCGGGGTATTTCGAGATATTCAACCGCGAAAACGTTGACATTGTAGACTTGAGGGAGACGTCTATCCAGAAGATTGTGCCCGAGGGTATCCAGATGACAGATGGGACGATTCACAAACTCGATGTGTTAATTCTCGCGACAGGGTTTGATGCAGTTGAAGGCAACTACCTCAGAGCCAGCATTCAGGGCCGCGAAGGCAAATCAATTGCAAAGCACTGGGAAAACGGCTCAAAGGCCTACGGTGCTATTGCGTGCTCGGGATTCCCAAACATGTTCATTGTGTCAGGACCACAAGGCGTATTCGCCAATTTCCCTGCTGTCATCGAAATGGAAGTTGAACTGATCATGAATTGCATCCTGCACGCAGAAAAAGGACAGCATATCATGGAGGTTACGCCGGCAGCTGAGCAGAGGTGGAGTGATATATGTGAGAAGGCTGTGGAGTGCACCTTGTTCAAGGAGACGGATAGCTGGTTTTTTGGCACCAATGTCCAGGGAAGGAGTTGGCATCCAAAGCTCTACTTTGGAGGCATCAAAAATTACCGTGATTGGACAAGACAAGAAATTGATGCCGGCTTCCCAGGATTCATTGCTGACACCAGATCAAAGATATAAACTGTTCTTTAAATTGGTATGTAAGGTTTGTGGAGGAAGGAAACACATTTACTGTATTCACCAATAGGACTAACACTCAATACAGGCGCTATAACATTGTAGCTTACAAGCTGCAAACCAACTGGATCGTGTGCGTTTGGCAGCCGATAGAAACATTCAAGGGTTTACTTGGGCTTCGCAAAAACGTAGTTAGCTATTCCAAAGTCAAAAGTGTTGCGAGGTATAATATGCGTTTTAAATTCTAAATTCCCGTTGCGCATCCCTACCTTGACCATAGAACCGGTCAAACTTTATTGTAAGAGCCCTGGCTCCAGGTGTTCCATCGATATGCATTTAACCAGAATTTCTTTTTCCCCCATTCACAGTGTGAATAAGGTCTTTCTTTTCATTTTCCGTCTTATTATCAACTTGTTTCGGTTTAATCATAATCTCTCGCCCGTGCTACTCTTCTCCTTTCCGTTCACGGATTGTCTGTTCGAGAGCTGACGCCCGGTTGTAGTAAACTATGGGCTCTATCCGTTGTTTTGATGCAATATCAATCAGGCGAATATTGACAGCAAATCATCCCCGGTTGATGCAGTCCACCTCCTCCCCTTCACTTGCAACTACAGATCGAACCAAGATTCCCATCCACCAGAGCACCACATTGAGCCTATCCCTCTCAGGCGCAAATTTTTTTAATCATAGCCACGTTCGGGACCTTTGCCAAAGGATCAAAGATTAGGATCACATTCCCACAAAAAAAGGGGGGGAAGGGGGTAGGGTCAACCCGCCAATCGCTCTGATGCATTTGAGAGCTGGATGGGGTGGTTGACAAGACCTCTGAGATTAAGAGCCTATAAATAGTATCGAGAGCGACTGCTGAGTCTCTGCTTAGCTAAAGAGCCGATATGAGCCGATGCAATCCGATGGAGGGCTGAAGGATGCTGTTGAACAACCAAGTTAAAATTGAACTGACGAGCGAATGAGCCATAGAAGCGGCAATTATCCCATGCTACTTAACACAAGTCCTCATTCACAATAACCCGTCACATAAGTACGTACATCACAGATCGCGTGATATCTCTGCAGTGAAGACCTCATAATGACAATGAAATTTGAGCCACGTTTCGTTGTCGTTATCGAGTCGGTCGTAGTAATACGATTGCCTCTCACCCCTGCCCGCAAGGATACATTATCACGATACGGTGTTATGATAATTATGAATTTAAATTTATGTGTCAAAACAACACTTTCACCCCGGATATGCCCGTATGCTGAGCTTGTACATCCACGAACCCCGAATGAGCTCGACGGCCTGCTTCGCAACAATCACGGTTCCATCTATTTCGATCTGAGCTCCCGCATTCATTTCCTCGCTCTCCATAGTGTCCAGCGTACCCCTGAGCTTCTGATCAAACTCCAGAGGTTGCCCGAGATCCACTATGCCGAACCGGCTCGTTCTCTCCCTGGGCTTCATCTTAATCAGAAGCCCACAAAAACGTGCAAGCTTTTTCATTTCAAAAACTATGAGCGTCGAAACGCTGCTGGGCGAACCGACCGACAGGCTCATCGTCATCGTGCCCGTCAGGGAGCTGTGGTGCCAGGCGGTTTGCGGGTACCTCTTATGCGGCTCCATCTCCTCTCGGGGGCCGTACTCGACCCAGCAAGTCGAGGCAGCGCCTTCAAAGGTCGAGCTCTTGCTCCTGTTTGCAAGGTATATTTGCTTCGGCTTGAATACGTGGGGTCTCATGGTCAGATGGAAGGGCTTGCCGCGAGTTCGACTGTACACCTCTCCGCTCGTCGAGTGTTTTACAAGCCCAACCCCCACAACCGAGGCCACGTCCTTTTGGGCAAAACACGACAGGGTGCCTATCATCTCGCCCGAACCACCCTGCAGGGTGACCAATGGAATGTCAATCCTGATTCCCCTATTTGTAATCACTGGAGGCTCCCCAGAACTGGGGTGGGCTCCATACTTGGCATCGCTCTTGAAGAATGAAGGGTGAGGAGCCAAGACTCCGATCTTTGAGACAGATTCTGGTATTGCAGATGAATCCCAAGCAAATATCGAGTGGTCATCGTACTCTTTGAGAATTTCCTCTTGGAGTCGAATGAAGGCCTTCTCTCCCTCTCCGTAGAGCATGTTGAGATTAAGGTCAAAAATACCAAGAAGACAATAGGCAATATCTTCCTGCCTTGTCGTCTTCCTGGTAGCGGCCCACGACATGCGCTCTGCCACGCTTGCGTTGGAAAAGTCCCCAGTCAAGATGACCTTTTCATCTATGCCGGTTTGCTGCGAGATTCTCGGTGCAAGCTGAGTCTTGTCACCGATGCACTCCCACTGGCCATCGAAAAAGGTGACAGAAAGGGGCGCAATCAGCTCTTGCAGCGTCCAGCCTCTGGTGAACCATCGAGACTCTTCAAAATCAGGGCCCACGGGTCCTGCACTGCTGTGGCTGACATCCTCGAGAAACGCAAAGCAGCACTGCGAGAGCTTATACCAGCGGAACATGGAGTTTATGGACTCGGACAGCTCAGCGCTGCTGGTCTTATCGATGCAGCAGGTGTCCACCCATACGTACTCCAGCGGCTGGGGCCAAAATTCGTGCACCTTGTTGCAGAATCCCACAATCTTGGTCCAGCCCGGCTTCTTGCCAAGCTCGCTGGGGTCCAAATTCAGGTCCTGCAGCGTGACCTCGCCATTGCCCCACGTATGGGATAGAATGGCATAAGGGGGTATTTCGCCAAGAAAGTACTCGAGTTTCAATGTACGAATATTGAGGAGACGCATATCGCCAAGCTGGGACGTGCAGACGTGACAATTGCTCGGCAATGGGGTGAGCCAATTTCTAACGCTAGCTTAGCAGAGTAAGCCAATCGTACAATATCACGTGTTTGCTTGGCTTGCATCGTTTATTCAGAGAAGACCCATTGAGTCGGGATGCATGTCCAGCTGAGCCAAGGATAAACGGGAAAAACGAAGCAGGATATTATTGAACACGGGGTTACATGAAGGGCTTGGAGAAAAATAACTTTTTTGCAATTATTGTTCTTCGTGTGGAAAGGAAGACGGGATGGAAACGTCATTACGCTGGGCAAAAATGTAGGGTAGCCCGTAGGACGGAAGCGTTCATATGGAGCTCCCTCCGGCTTGGCATCTTCTTCTCCAACCTTCTCCTGAGTGGCTACCCGCCCAAGATCTTGTCTTTGCGCCCATCATCATTTCCACGTAAATCTCGATGCTGTCAAGCAAGGTGGATACGGATCGGAGGGGCGTGTGTGCCCGGCGGGGCATAGAATATCCAAATTCGCGGATACTTTTTCTTGCAAGCCGGCAAAAGCCGCCGGAGTTGTGTGCCAAGAGGGCACCACATTTGAATTTTTTGGTATAATCTTTCTTTTTTTCAAGCCACATTGTGATGTCATGTTTCTTATTGGTCGATGTATGCTTCACGAATGCATCGTCTAGTTCGAAATCCTACTTGCCGAGCGGTTAGTGTTGCTCGGTTTCGGATGTTGCTCTTCGTTCACGTTAGCTCCTGGATTCTATCGAAAATCAACTCAATCTCTCGCGCAAACTTTCACACGCTCCTGATAGAAGACATGGGACGGGAATTCCGGCTTCTCCGCCACTCATCAGGGCTGAGTCGGATGCTCCCTGCCATGTTGTTTTGGGGTGCAGGTGCACTGGGGGAAACACTCCAACGTTGCGGGCGTTGGTCTTCCGATCCGCTCCTTGCTGCTTTGGGGCATTGGATTTGGGAATCCAGCAAACGGAGCCTGAGCTTGAACGAAATAGAATTAGGGTGTATCCGATATAGGCTAATACAGCCGCGGCAGATGCGTGTACACGTATCCGTACACGAGATTGGAGGCTCTTTAGCTTCCGGTTGCAGAGTGGCGAAGATGTCCCAAGCATACGGAAAACTGGTCGGATAGCTGGGCGCCAAGACTTGGCAAATGCAATGCCTCCAGATTGAGAGCGTCAAGGGGATCAGAGACGGTAAAGGGACTGATGACGACGCAGCACAGGGCCCTGGGCGTCCCGGTGAGACGCAGCGAGCGACATGACGTCCCGGCGCTGCTCGAGGCGGGTGACATCGAAACTGATGGCGCTAACTCTATCATCCCCCTTCCCTCTCTGAGCTTGGGCCAGGGCCAGGCTGTGAGCAGGCCGCACCCAGGCAGCACAGCCAATCGATCGTGCCGGTGCACTGAGGGCAATAACGGGCTCCAGAAAAGGGTTCAATCCGCCGTGTGCATGGGTCAGTCGGATGCCCGACGTTGGTGTTTTGAGAGAGTGAGTGCCAAGGCTGAGGGCCCACGTTTTGAAGTAGACGGTGGCGTTTCAAGGAGAGCTGAGGAATGCGTGTCAAGAGCGGATGACACACAGGGACACAGTTGGTAACAGCACAGCTTCGCAGTGAAGGGTTGCGCAACAGCTGTGGCGTGTAAGCGTGGCTTGAATCACAAGCTGGGATAAGCTGGCCTCAGCGGCCACTGATGCCGCAAATCATTCATCTGCCCGTACGCTTGTACGTGTAAACCATACAACGGCAGCCAGTGCACCCGAAAGGCCGGGCTCATCGGAAGACACGGCAGCAGAGTCACCGACCTGCCCGGCAGAAGATGACGAGATTTTCCATTTCCAGCTGGCGGCTCAGGCTCGGGCGGGCTGACTGGAGTGTGTGTACTGCCACGATGACATGCAAGCTAGCGGCAGTTCGTTTTGCTTGGTAACAATTTTACAAATTCGCTGCCCAGACGCCATCACCATCAAGCTTTGGACCCAGTGGCTTGGGTCACATCGGAGGCTCCGTTCACTCTCACTTAGGCTCGACGAGGCCAAGACGCCAGCGTTGATTGTCGTAAATGTTTTTCTGCATCTCCCTTAGATGAAGAGCATCCAGGATGGGCGGCGCGTGAGCGAGGGGGGGCGTTGCTAGCGCCCACGCCGGGCCGGGACAATAGGGCCCGCTAGGAGGGGTGGAAGGGGGAAAATACAGAAGAGAAAGGCTCTCAAGCAACGCGAGCACCTGCTGCAAAAGGGTGGCAGCGCCAGTGGAGGAGGCGACAGGGACGGGTGGCTTGAATCCCCACTGAGACATGTCTGACAGGGGTGTGCTGCTAGGAGTGGTTATTCTGGAGGTGTCGGTTAGATGCTATGACACGCCACCAGCGACAAACGGTTGCATGCAATGAGGGAACTGTTTTGTGCTATTTTTTTCTCTCTTTTTCTTTTCCCTCTCCTGCCGTCCCGTCTGAACTCATCAAGCGCCCGCCGCCAAACAGTGCGCGTTTAGGTATTGACAGGCACAGCAAGGTTGAGGGCGGACGAAGGGGGACAGGACAGAAAATGGCAGGCTGGGAATAACATCGTGATTGCACGACAGAGCATTTGGAATCGACATTGAAGGTTCCACATCAGCCAAGTCCCCAGCTGGTGATGCGCGGAGACAGTGAGTGCCATGGGAAGCGTGCAAGGCTGGTCCCTACCGGTGCCCGGGCGCTGGGGCCGCCGTGGCGCAGAGGAGAGAGGATGGGATGAGTGAGATGGCGCCCGCAAGACGCCCTTCTTCTAATCTTCCAGTGCCCTTGGCGGGCAGCCGTCGCGCGTCCGCCGCAAGCCGGGGCTGCGCACCCTCCGTCTCGCAGCATACACGCGGAGCATACGGAGGCATAGACAACGGCTTTCTTGGCATATAAGCACCGCCCTGGCGGTTCTGGCATGTGCCGTCTTGGCCCAGTGCGTCGTGACACGAGGCCCAGGCGAGTCAATTCTCATCTTTGATCCAGAGACAGTTTGCCAGGGTCCCCCTGTGGTCCGCCCTGAGTCCCCCGCATTGCACGCAGCTTGACAAGATACACACCCAGGCAACGGCGTCTGTGCATAGGATTCTGGACCAGTACAGACCAGACACTCCCCCCCCCTGGTCTGTCTTGGCAAGCCTGCGAGGCGTCTCCCATGAGCTGATGTCACTACGACGAGACCTTCACCATTGTTGGGGGAGGGGACCAGAGAAAGCTGTCTGGTCGGGGGTGGATGCGGAGGCGGGTTTCTCTGCAAGCGCAGCATCAGAGGGTTACAATGGCAAGATAGGCTTCCAAATAAAGTGGGCAATCTCACGTCGCAGAAGATGCTTACCGTTATACTTAAGGACTCGCATCTGCTTCGTTTTTTGTTTCTGGAATTCGACATCATCAGCCTACTCTCCTTTGCTTCGCTTCTCATCTCATCTACTCAGCTTTTATCTTGTATAATCTCTTATAGACCACTTTCCTTGACACTTCCTTTTTTCCAAATCCTCATACAACTATCCCACTATTCGCAATGGCTCCTACCGCTCAGTTCCTCGTCGGCCTCCTCGCCGCTTTTGCGCCTACCACCCTCGCCTCGTGTGCTTACGGAACACACCTGCACCCCAGGGCTGAGGAGATCACTGCCCCTACCTTTAGCTACTGGGGCTCTACTGTAAGATATAAAAAAAAAACGGTTCCTGTCTCTCTATCTGCAACCGGGTAGCCCCCCTTTTGTTGGCGTGGCTCCCTAAATCCTTCCAACTACCGTGCCCCATTATGACAGGAATTATCGAAATTGGGTCGCTAACACCAACGCGACTAGGGTCCCGCCGCCTGGCACGCCATCTCAGCTGCCAACGGCGTCTGCGCCAACGGCACCAACCAATCCCCCATCAACGTCGCTGCCGACACCACCACCACCGTGGCCTCGTCGGAGCTGAGCTTCACCCTCGGCAACTGGGCCAGCGGCGCCACCTTTGAGAACCTGGGCTCCACCGTCGAGGTGGTCGCTCCCGCCGGCAACCTCACTGTCAACGGCGTCGACTACACCCTGTCCCAGTACCACTTCCACCTGCCCAGCGAGCACCTCGACAACGGCACCAGCTTCGCCATGGAGATGCACCTCGTCTGGCAGAGCGCCGCTGGTCAGATCGCCGTCACTGGCGTCTTCATTGACATCGCAGATGGCAAGTCTACCTCCACGAAGGCTTGCGACATCCGCAAGAGCAAGAGCAAGCAGGCCCCCAAAGGCAAGAGCAAGGAGAAGCGAATTGTGGATATAAACCTTGAAGACCTTGAACTAACTGTCGATCTTTCAGCTTCGTCTACTACTGCTTCCCAGCTGGTTGAGTCCGTCCTGAGCACTGTTGACCAGATCCCCAACCTCGGCGACCACATCACCACTGCTGCCCTAGACATGAGCGCCATCTCCGACCTCTTTGCTGCTGGCTCCTTCTCCTCGTAAGTCCCCATTGTGTCCAAAAATCATTAAAAAAAAATTGTTTCACATTTCTAACACTTCTGCAGCTACGCTGGATCCCTGACCACTCCCCCTTGCACCGAGGGCGTCAGCTGGTTCGTTTCCACCCAGAAGGTCAGCGTCACCGCCAGCACCTTCTTCAAGGTCCGTGACGTTATCGGATACAACTCCCGCTTCCCCCAGAACAACCCCGGCGCTGCCAACGTCCTCTCCCTCTAAACAGGGATAAAAAAATCTTGTTTACTCTACATGTTCTGAACGTCTGGTTTTCTTTTGACTCCTTTATTCTTATGGTATTTTAAAACATTCAGCTATTGGGCGGCGGTAAAGGGGGCGGGCGGCGACGAAACGGCATGGTGGTGCGGCGTGTGTGTGTGAAATTTATTCCCTATTTCTTACAAGAGTGTATATAAGTCTAGACTTCACCCTTTGGTGATAGTATACATAGTGTGTGTGTGCCAAGAAATCAGACCAAACCTTTGTCAAACCATGGCTCCCAAGACTGCACTGCCATTTCGGGCAATCGACCCTCGGCCCGTAAAACAGGCGAAACCACCAACCTGGCTCATCCCATCCCAGCAAGCAAACCGAGAGCCTCGCAAACTCAATCTCAAATGAGCACTCTGTGCAGGCCGGGCAGTTTACGGTTCCTGGCTTGACATGTAGTCGATTTGCTTTTTCCGTCTCAAACCTTGGTGTCTCAGACCCTACCCCGGGCGTGTGTGTTACTTGGTGCGTCGAGAAAGTGTCCGCCGGATATATGCAGGGGTGTGTTGCCAAGAAGGCCCAATTTCAGCAAATACTGTGGCCGATCCGTCCATCCTGACTCCTGACAGCTCCACTCCGTTTTTTTTCCCGTCCTCGTCTGTACGACCGTTTATTCCCCGCCGTTTAAGCTGGGTCTCCCGACTCCCCCAGCATCATCGACACACGGTTGATCCCCGCATGCCTGCACAGCCTCCCCGTCCACGGTCGACCTGAACTCTGTTGAGTGCAACGTGCACAACTTGCACTACTCAACACGTGGTACGATTCGCTGCTCCAATTGGCTGCTTCACCTTGGTGCCCGTCGTCGTTTGTGGACACGGCTCCGGTTCGCTCACGCACAAGAGAATACGCGCCTTGGCCTCAGGGCAATGCAGCACAACCGTTGGACCTGCCAAGACGAGGCAATTTTTCAACGGTCGCTTCCCCAACGTGCGGGAAATGGCACGCGACTCGCATGCTGCCTGAAACGCCACCGTCTTGGCATCTTCCAATCCTGCCTCCCGCAGCGCGTGCAAACGAGGCTGTCCATCGTCGTTGACGTAAAGAAACGGTGAATAACCCCGTCCCTCTTTGCTATCTGGACGGGAGGCAGCGATTTCTGGCAGGGATCGACCCACGTCACTGGGCGACTCTCATAGCAGAACGCGTCTCATTTCCGTAGAAGCCAAAGTCAAAATCACAGATCAACCCAATACGGAAACAACTCGACGAATTACGAGCGGGGTTCGTTTTCGAACCCCTGCAAAGCCCGAACGCAGATTTGGTCTTTGGGTTTTCCTTTTTCATCATTACGGGCTCCGGTTGGAATCATTTCATCACTGAGCCGCCGGCCTAGCGCCCACCCCCAGGCCTGGTCCGATGCCCCTTGGGGGGGGGACTACGCTCCGTTTTGATCACGCATTTTGATCAGAACGCAGAAAATCTCATCTTGCCCCGTCTATGGGGCCAATTTTTCAAACGAAAACTCGGATTCGGATTCCGTGCAGTCTAGACCCAGCCGTACCAAGGATCGCCTGCACAAAAGTCACCGAAGCAGGGCAATTGGTCGTGTGGAGCATGGAGCTCGGGGAGATAACAAACTTTGTCAGCGGCACAATAAGAAATCCGAAGGAAACCGCCATTTGCCAGAATTATCGATCTGTCTACTGATATAGGCTTTCCACGCCGTGCGAGCGTGCTCTGCCTAGCACCATGTTTTTTTTCTTAGGGGGAGGGTTCACGTGGCCGTGCCGTCCTGTGTGCCTGACTAGCACATGCCCATGTGAAACGCATGCGTCTTTTTTATGCGTTTCGTCCGATATCCTGGCGAGGCGTTCTCTAGAAGAGGGCCAGAATCTTGGCTAGCGTGAAAGGAGGGGGGTTCCATCCCGTCCTATCGGTACGGCCGCCATACGAGGAACCAGAATCAGCAGTACGAAATTCAAGCATTCGGCAATGCCGTTCGTCCACAAAAGAATGTGCAGCAGATCATCCGCTGTGTGCGCGACGTGGTCAGGCGGAGAGCCGCCATGGCGTATGCAAACGCCATCGAACGTTTGTTGCAGCTAGGTATCCGACGGGATCCGAATGTCCGGAGGCCCCGCCGGAAATCGCACAAAGTGAGTGAGCACAGACGAGCAGGTCATGGCTAGTGCAGAGCCTTGGTGATGAATCAGGATGCCTTGCCATTCCAGCAATTATTTTCTCGAACCATAGCATGAGAAGGCAAGAAAACTGGTGTCGTGCGTCGTCATCACCACCACCAAATACCCAAACTACCTTTGGACCTGCATCAGGGTAGCCACGCAACTGCGTCAATCCCTCCCTCTCCTGAAGATCAACTGCGACGAATCAATGGGGCAAGTGCATGTGCAATCCCGTCTCACTGCACCCCCCTCACATGCTGAGATGCTTGACACAATGTGCCACTGACCTGTCCAAAAGGGGGGGGGGGGGGGGGTCTGGCCTTCCATAAACGCGGGCGAGCCAAGTACCCACACAGTCCACAAATTATATAAACTTATTGACAACTTTGCCAATCTTTAATATTCCTTGTGTTTTTTGTGTTTTAAAGGTCAAGCTAGGAGGGTTTCTGGAACGGGGCCGACCCGCCCATTGTCCGAACTCGAGTCAGGCGCATGCTGCAGCGTCGCCCACCTCTGACACCGATGCCATTGCCAAGAAAGCAGAAAACGAGCATGTTCGTAAACCAAGGTGAAACAAACACGATGAATAATATGCAAAAGTCAGTGGTGTGATTTCTTTATGTATCTGGCCATTCCCATGCTTCTTTTGCAAATCTGCCGTGATCCCTTTTAATATGAGCCCCATATCCCAACGTGAGGTTAGAT
Organism: Calonectria crousiana; assembly: GCA_013406985.1. NCBI lineage: Eukaryota > Fungi > Ascomycota > Sordariomycetes > Hypocreales > Nectriaceae > Calonectria > Calonectria crousiana. Next base: position 625,461 of record VTGD01000002.1, on the reverse strand, counting down.
GGGCACCCATTGGCCGCAGACAGGTATACATGCACCTTGATACCACGCAAGTGTACTAGAATATTCCGATGAATTGTTTTCGAACGTCAACTGGACTGGCAAGCGTATAAGATGAACGATCTCCGAGAATTCAAGCTCATGACCACCATCGACGTCCGGAAGCCAGATGATGACAAATCCGATCCAACACGATGAGCAAACAAAAATGGGAGGTTCGAAAGATCATTTGATTCATTGAGCTCTCAAGGCGACATTTCGAGCTTGAATTCATTTTGAATTTGGGTAGATGATGGAGAAATCGGTTCGGTTGTTGTGCGAGCGTTGGTTATCAGCACCACAATATCCGCCACTTCCAGTCGCAATATAATCAATGGTTCGTTTCTCGTTCAAATTATTTCTTTATATTAATATCTTTTTATAGGGTTCGTTTTTAGCAGGTCCGAAGCAATGCTCGAGTACATACAGGCTACTCGCCACCAATAAATCGAAGCCAAACCACCTCGACCATGTCGGGCCCTCCCACTCAGCCTCTTTCTCTAGCCATTCCGTTTCCATCATTCGGCGCATTATCGTCCAGAAATCCATCATTCTCGGGCATCGAGTCGAATCGGGATGGAAGAGGCATTGTATAGGCGGCGTCGTCAATCGCAGACATCGGTTGGGGTGACTTGAGCCATGAGGCAATCCGACATCAACATCGGGATCCAATTTGATCAACTTCGACACTTCAAAACTTGCGCAATCATCTTTCGTTTTATCGCTTATTCCGTCTCTCGGTGTTCCATCTTCAACTGCCTGGGCATCTATGTTTCCTTAGCCTCGGGGATCATGGGCCCAAAGGTGGCATTCGCATCAATCGGCTCATCAAGGTCAAAGAAAGATCAAAAACCCATTCGAATCAAATCCTAATGTCAGGAGGGACAGTATTTTCCAGGCGAACGTCGACGCAACAAACAGGGCGACCGTGCGAGAAGTCGGACTGAGCGTTATCGGAATCAACTGTCGATCTCGTTGTGTCAAGAAATCCTCCCTTGGCTCGTTTCGGTTCGGAACAAAGAACTCATTCATACTTTGCAGGAAAATCCATACATAATGATGAAGCGGTCAGCAGCCGCGCCCTCAAATTCGTTCTCGCTGAGTTGGCCGAGCCCAAAATCCCTGTTTCCAACACAAATCAGGCCTTCAGCCCTGAAAGGATTATAGCCCTTGCCTATAAGCCAGGGATCGCGAAACCAGCCTATGAGTTTGTTTTATCTAAGATCATGAACTTCAGCAACTCCGTACGTAACTGGCGGCATTCCTTGACAAATTGGATGCAATTGACTGGTGGTGGTGGGTCCAACATCAGGCATTTGTGTCGGTGCTGTTTTGCTGGTCCTGTTGGCCATGTCGGGTTTGTTACTCGTCGTTGACTTGTTTCCAGCATAAAAGCGATGCAAATTCATGGCTTCTTTTATTTTATTTTTCATTATTCGATACAATCATTTGTGATCGTTGTTGTCGTCATCGTCGTCGCGTCGTTGTCGTCGTCGTCTGTTATGGTACTGCTGTTGCCATTTCAATCGCGCCAATCACCGATTTTTTGTTGATCCAGTCGCCCAATTATTCTCCATATTTCCTCGCTCTTTCTTATATCCAACTCAACCAAACACTAGAATTCATCGTCGTTCCAAGGTACGGTGCTGTCGTCGTTGCTGTCGATTATCCCAGTCCTATGCGTCAATCCACGCTGCTGTCGATTCCTCCGCGAGCTATCCTCCCTCCAGAAGAAGGAACAATCACGCGTTGATTGAAAACGTTTGAGTTAAAGGGCAAATCCAAAGTAGAAGAAAAAAAGGAAATAAAGGGAAGATGTATGTCTTTGTTCAAGCATCAGCTCCTTGGTTGGATGAGCACATCAAGTCATTCATCCAAAACCGCATACCGGATGCCATCTTCGTCGACGACGTAGATCAGCTTCCCAGAGACCCAAACGTCACTACGTTCCAATTCTGCGATGGGTCAAACCTCAGTCCTCACTTTCCCATTCTCAATGCATCAGAGACATCGGTGATGAATGCATATCCCAACAGCGATGCTCTGGCTCGGAAGGATTGCCTCGGTCGCATCGTCGAGTACTGGGCGGCGAAAAGACCAAATAGCATGTTGAGAAACCACGTACCGCAGACGGTGCAGCTGTCACTTGACTACAGCGAGTATGTGGAAGACAGCCTGGCTGCGGCAGATGACCTAACGTTATTATACTCGCTGGAAGAAAATGAGGGCAAGGATCCTTCGAAACGTGAGTGGTGGATTTTGAAACCCGCATTGATTGACTGTGCGGACGGGATCCGTATTTTTAGCACTGCAAGCGAGCTCGCGAGCTATCTTGAACTCGCGGCCAATATCGAGCAAGATGACGACCACGAGGACAGCGACGATGTCAATCATGATAGCGGCAGCAACGGCAATAACGATTGCTTTTCGGTCTCGGATCTTGGCGCGATTGGACGATTTTGCCGATCTATCAAGTTTGGGCTTGATGAAAAGCTGGGGTTGAGCTCGATCCCCGGCTCGGTCTCGGTCTCGGCGGACCAATTAAGTAAATCGGGACAAGCAACAAGTGCAACATCGATCTCTGGGGAATATCACGGACAATTTGGCGCTTCCGATTGCGTCTCTTCGTCTGTGTCGTCATTGGACTCTTTTCCTAATTGCCCGGGTGCCCTCATTGTAGCCAGCGAGAAGGCGGCCGACGATGGCGTTTCAGGCTCGTCAAGAGCTTTGGGTGGCGGCGCGTCGCGGCTCGAGTTTAATGAAAATGGATGCATCATGTCTGCGCGCATCCGCGAGTTCGTGGCGCAGAGATATATTGTCTCTGTCCCTACCGTCGGCGGTAAGAAGTGGCATGTCCGAGGCTATGTTCTCTCGATGGGCCGACTTAAGGTTTACCTATACAGGGAGCTTTTCGCCCTACTCGCTGCGGAGGACTATGCGCCACCTTGGGAGAACCCTAGCCTCAGGTCTTCCCTGACCAACACGTCGCTTCAGGACGAGGACGAATTTGTGAGCAACGGCTCCATGAGGGGCATGGAGCAGCTCCCTGATGATCTGCTCCCTGGAGACTGGAAGACCCGCGTATTTGACCAGATTTGTACCATTTCCGCGGAGCTATTCAAGGCCGCTGCCTACACCATGGCAGACAAGTTCACTCCGCTGGACAAGTGCTTCGAGCTGTACGCGCTGGACTTTCTCGTCGACACGGCCGGAACTGTGTGGCTCCTGGAAGTCAACGAAACGCCTGCGTTTTATGAGTATGGGTTTGCCGGAGAGTTGGCTATGCGACTGATGGAGGCGACCGTTTCCGTCGTTCTGGAACACATGGGCAAAGCGCGGGATAAGAACAGCCGACACGCAAAGGTCAAGGAAGGCATGGTCAAGGTGCTCGACGAAACAGAGAAGCTTGGGAAAAGCAACATTACCGAAATCGTGCCGCAATAATCGTGCCGCAGTAACGACGGCGTGATGGTGATAAACATAGAAAGAAGCTTAAAAATAGTGTAGCATTTTGGAGATTACTTAGATGCGTTAATAAAACCCTCGGCGGAAACTCCGACGGGAATTGAAAACTCGTGTGTAGGGTAACGCAAGGCAATTAAACTATCACGCAATATTTGTGAAATATAACACTTCTGGCTTGGCAAGCACTGAGTGAATTAAAGCGAAGAGATCGCATACTCAATTGTCATACTCGCCGTCGTACTCGCCGTCGCACTCGTCGTCGTACTCGCCGTCGGGGACTACGAATTCCCAGGTGCGCTGCGATTGGTAACGACGCTAGTGATTTGGCATCACCGATGAAAACAAATTGGTGATTGTTTCACGGATGATATTTTAACCATCCTTTAGTAGCTAAGAGCCAACTTTAGGAGTTAACTTTGCTTTAGTTGTTTATCAGCGTGGTTGCATCGCGAAATTTGGCAGCCTGCGGTACGACCTATTTGAGTGAGGCTATACGAGGATGCATCCTAGAATGGAAATGTGTCGTGTGCAAGGTGACTCGGGGTTTTGAGGGTGCCTAAGGCCAATAAAGATGACCATCACAATCACGTGACGATAACGAACCTTATCACACATGATCAAACACATGACGTTACACTGGCGATGGGGCCGCCCCATGAATTGCCAAGGCGCCACCCCGTGGAGGACAACAGCAAATTGAGCTCAAAATGTCGGTTGATCAGCAACGGCGGGGATAGCGGTAAGCGGAGGAAGGCCAACACGCCAAGCAGCACCCTGCCCAGGGCAGCCCGGACCTCGCGGAGACAAAAAAAACGCGCACCAGATTCGCTGCCTCACGTTGAAACGCTTCCTTTCACGTTCCACGGCTTGGCTTCTTCTGCTAAGACAGAGCTCGCTCATTGATGACGCAAACCACCCACCACTACCAGTCGGCTACTTAGGGTCAGACTTAAGCATATCGAGGCGATACGCAGCCCAGGGGCCTCCGGAACGACAAAGGGGGCAAAACGGGGGGACGTTTGGGGGCGCGCGCAGGGGGACCGCAATTAAAGTTGCTTTTAGCGCCATCACCCTGGGCCCGTACACTAAGTTTAATGACGGGAAAGGAGCCTGTTAAGCTGGCAAAGGAGCATCCAGCAACACCCTTGTCGCTGGCTCTTGGCGGCGTCTCGACGACAGCTGCTGACTTGGTTGGCTGGGGGCTGGGTTGCCCGTGTGCGCGACTGGACGCATGACACCCCTGGCACACTGCCAAGATCTCTCAATACGCTTCCGGCCAAGGCTGTCGCAGCTCCTCATCTTGCGAAACAGAGAGCGAGCCCCTGATTCCTGCTCTGCTTCGAAGCGACGGCGGTAGCTTGGGGCAGTGCGGCGCTTTACTTTACTTACCTTTCGGAAAGGCCGTAAGCACTCCTGACTATCTTATCTGACTGGTAAAAACAAAGGATGCACCATCCCTGGTGTTGGTCCTATTTTGGCGGTGATCATTGGGCGCGCCCACCATTCGCTCCGCGCGAGCGAAGCCCCTCCCGGATCTAGTTCATCGCTTGCCCCAAGTTTCGTCTCAAAGAATCATTGACATTGCTGCTACGGCTAGCCGCATTCATATTTGCATCATCTGCCAGAAACTCTCAGACTTCGTATTGCAGTCTATTACGTGGTTATCCCCAGGTGCCAAGGCTCGGTCTTTTCTTGGCCCTGGCTTCGCCCACCAGTCCAAGAGTTGAGTTAACGCCAGCGCCATGCGCGAGCGTGCACGCCAATCCCGTGATTGGTCCTGCGTCCATCTTTATTGCTTTCATGCCAGCTGCACGACCAGACTGCCAAGCTTCTGCCAAGCTCCTGCCAAGCACGCCGCTGACCTCTCTCAACTGAGATTGAGCATGCACTGCCTCCGTGCCCAGAGACTTGGCTCGTACCAATGCCTTGAGTTTACTGGCCACCATGGCTTGGATTTGCTTTGCTGTCGGAGTCTTGTGGCCCTCAAAGTCCCGGGCTCCCGTCCCATCGGGAAACTTTTGTCTGCTCCCTCCTGTGATTTCTCTCTTCCTTCTTGAACCTGCTCTTTTGTGACGTCGTGACATTTGAGTTTTGGTTGCGTGTATTGGGCTTCGCGTAGCTCTTGGTAGACGGTGTTGCTTGGATCGTGGGATATCCTCCCCTCTTTTCTTTTCTTCTTATCCGCTCGCTTGTCTATTGCAACGGCCGCCACCGGCCCTTTTCCTTGCCATCCGTCGCTCGTTTATTCCACTATCCAAACATGAGATCACACACCTCGGCCTGTGCCGCCCTGACGGGAATCCTTTTGGGGAGCGTCATACAACCCGTCGCCGCTCAATACTACAAGATCGACACCAAAGGTGTGCTTCGCTCCCGCTGCAGCGACAAGTCTCGCCAAACAGACCTAACCCCTCCCAGATGCCATCAAGGAATCAGCTCGCACACTCGCATACGACCTCATGCTTCTCTATGAGGGAAACAAGACTGGCCAAATTCCCGGTATTTTGCCAGGCCCTCCATCGGAAAACAAGGGCGATTATTACTGGTGGGAAGGTGGAGCTATGATGGGCACTTACATCGGTTCGTCGGCACTTTATTGACCGTAACCTGGCATCAACCTCTAATGATCGCGACAGATTACTGGAAGTTGACGGGCGACACAAGCTATAATGATGTGGTAATGGAGGGAATCCTACATCAGACAGGCGACAACGCGGATTTCATGCCGCTAAACCACACGGCCTCGCTGGGTAACGACGACCAAGGCTTTTGGGGCATGACAGCCATGCTCGCGGCAGAGAACAAGTTCCCCGACCCACCCGAAGACAAGCCCCAGTGGCTGGCCCTGGCACAGGCCGTTTGGACAACGCAGGCAAATCCAGACCGACACGACGACAAATGTAACGGAGGCATGCGATGGCAGATTCCATTCTCGAACTCCGGATACAGCTACAAGAACAGTACGTTCCCAACTGCGCCAAAACCTTTTTGCTAAATACCCTCAATGCTGACCTTGGCTTGCAGCCATTGCCAACGGATGTTTCTTCAACATTGGCGCACGACTTGCAAGATACACCAAAAACGAGACATATGCCGAATACGCAGAGAAGACCTGGGATTGGCTCTGGGGCGTCAACTACATCGATCACGACACCTGGCACGTTTACGATGGTGGACACGTCGAGAAAAACTGTACCGATGTCAACAAGGCCACCTTCTCCTACAACGCCGCCATTTTGCTACAAGGTTGCGCATTTTTGTACAACTACGTAAGCGCTACCAACTAACATTTCTAAAAGCTATGACCCAGCTAACATGACGCTAGACCGATGGCAGTGAGGTGTGGAAGAACCGCGTGGACAAACTTCTTGACGCCACTCTCAGCGTGTTTTTCCCGGAGGACATTGCGTACGAGGTCACGTGCGAGCCTCGCCAGGGCGCCTGCTCAACCGACATGCTTTCATTTAAGGGCTATGTTCACCGATGGATGGCCGTGGTGACCCAGGTCGCCCCCTACACCAAGGAGAAGATTCTTCCTGTCCTCGAGAAGTCGGCAACAGCTGCCGTCAAGCAATGCACCGGCGGCACGAACGGCCGCATGTGCGGATTTTACTGGAGCAGCGGACAGTTCGTTGACCCGGCCGTCGATGGGACAACAGGCGCTGGTGAGCGAATGGACGTACTGGCGGCTGTGTCCAGTCTCTTGATCGAGGATGTTGCACCCCCAGTAACAAACAGCACGGGAGGCACATCCCAGGGAGACCCCAATGCTGGTACCAACAGTCACGATGTCCCCGTGCCATCCCCCATTACTACTGCAGACCGGGCTGGAGCAGGTATCCTGACCTTTTTAATTTTGGGAGGCGGAGTTGCCACGTTTGTGTGGATGACTGTATTTGACTAAGCGCATCATGGGCGTTGATATGTATTATTCATGGGTTACGGGTACACGGCGTTAAGACAAGACACGCAGGGAGCTGTCTGCGAAATTACGGCACTGCTTTTTTTTTATATTTTTTTACGGCTGAAAGACTCGGTCGACAAGTTTCTTGTTTCCCCCTCGATTGTAGGGAGTTCTGACTGGGGGTTGTATAGATAGGAACACCAGCTGCAACAGCGAATTGCTTTTTTTTTTATGTCGCCCTAGAAGAGTGGGAACGATACAATAGCTATTTTTTAAAATGATAAAGACAAGCATGATTGTACAAAAACTTGATCGTTGCGAATGACTTCATTTTTAGACTTGAACCAAATCATGGTTATCAAAGTTTCATGCTTGACTAGGTCGCCAAATTCCAAGATGTCTCTGCACTTTATTGATGATGGCTAGACGAAAAAAAAAAAAACAATCTCACAAACACCTTCATTCACCAATTGGCAGTCTTGAATGACCGTTCAGTCGGTTTCCCAGAAAGATGCGCTTACCAAAGCGGCGGTTTTTACCCCTGCATCACGCAGGGTGGTGAGCCGGAGAATGGGATAGTGGTGAAAGGCAATCTGTAGATTCACCCATTAGTGCGGTAAGGATGCCGGGGTGTGCAAAGAGTGGAACAAGGAGCAAGGGTGAAGAGGAAACGGGGTGTCGGACAAGTCAAACGATTTGTCCTGTCCGAAGTCCGGACTTGTGGACGCATCCTTTTTGTTTCCGCATTACGCATTGAACTTGAATAGTGTTTCAATTGAAGATGGGATGATTTGTGGGGTAATAAGCTATGGAGTAAGAGCGCACGATACATTGAGTAGTAAGCCATCCGAACCACCATCGTCTTGCGGTAGTAACCTCACAACACTTTGACAGCATGTAGTTCTGACACTACAGCTCGAGCTTCAACGCAAGTTCCTGGGCTGCGGATCTCGCAGTATTAGACAGAAGCCCAATGACGCTTAGTCCTCGAGCGGTGTCTGCGCAGAGTCCCTCGAGCTGCTTGCGGTGCGTCTTGGTGTAGACCCAGGCTTCCTCGGCGCTCATGTCCTGCATCTCTGCCGGGCTGCGGGAGCCCCAAATGGCCAACCAGCCGGACAGCACGGCGCCGGCCGTGATGAAGGCCTGTATGGAGAGGTCGGTCCAGGGCTCGGTGAGGAGCACGGAGCTTTTGAGGAGGGGGCAGAACTGCGAGGCGGCATCGCGCGAGGCGTCGGGGCAGCTCTCGTCCGAGTTGGAGATGCGGGCCAGCGACGCAATCGCCGACGCGCTGCTCATCTTGAGCTCCAGCACCAGACCGGACGAGCGCCGCAGGGCCCGCTGCAGGCTCGACGACAGGCCCTCGCTGTCGACCCTGTCGATGCACTGGGCTAGCCGCAGGCACGCGAGGTGCCAGTGGCAGCCCAGCAGCACGTACCACGACTGCAGCTTGAAGGTGAGGCGGCCGTAGTGCGGGATGCAGTCGCTGAAGAAGTCGTGGTAGCTGCCGGCCCAGAACTCGCACACGCCGAGGCCCTCGCTGATGCGCCTTTCAATCTCCCTCGGCCCCAGCTTGGCTCCGATGGCGTTTTGGAGCGCGCCCACCTTGCGCCACTGGAGCACCTTGAGAGGCACCGCGTTCTGCAGCCGGCGCTCAACCTCCTCGAGGTCGAGCGTGTGCGCCCCGATCCAGCTCTTCGGGCTGAACTTGCAGAGGTCGAATATCGGCGTGCTGCGGAAGAAGAGGCTGGCCGGCGGCACCCGCCCCGTCGGGCTGTCCAGGCTGGTCAAGTCGTTCCGGTGCCGCTTCCGAGGCTGCGATGCCTCGATGGCAAAGTCCAGCCCGCACTCCTCGTCGTCCACGATGAAGGGCACGCCCGCCATGGCCGCAGACGTCGTGTCGGCCATGACGGCGATCCAGAACATGACTTTGAAGCTGCGAGCCTCTGTGATGGTCAAGGCCTGGGTTGGGTTGGGCCCGCCGTTGGGGCCCGAGAAGACGCGCTTTCTCCAGTGTATCATGTGCTTGAGGGCGTTGGATACATACATGCGAGCTCTTATTTCATCCGGTATCCCCGCCGAGCTTGGCGACGAGTTTTGAGCAGGATTGGCAGAGACACTCCTAGTCTCGGGAGCCGGGAGGTTCTTGCTATCGGCGGACGTGTTGAACATGACGGCCTCAAAATCGCCGTTCTGGTTCGGCCGCTGCGTGAGGAGAAATATCAGCTTTGCAAATATGTCTCGAAAACTATCGCACATCAACCGGCGATCCACGGCCTCCTTGGCCTGGTGCCACAGGCTTATCCTGAGACTGTCTTCAAAGTGTGCCGAGGCTGCGTTCTCGTGAGTGCCCAGGTACCGCTTATTCGAGGCCGAAGTCGCATTTTGGTTCTGCGGAATGTGGAGAGGGCTGCGGCGCCACTGGCTGGCAAAGGCCAGCATGGCCAGCTTCAGGACCTTTGTGGCGCCCGCACTTTGCTCCGGCGTCAGTGGAGTTTCCCTGAATCTCGAAAAGGAGCGGTCGAGCATGTGTGCGCGATTGTACAGGCTCATCTCCAGCAGATCCTCTGATGGCGGGCCCAGGAGGTCAACAGGGCTGGAGTCTGAAACGAGCTTTTCCCAAGGGCAGCTGTGTCGGTTTGACCAGCACCGCATTGAATTCTCCATTGCCCCTCGATATACTTGCATGAGGAGGGAGATGATCATGGTCTTGTTGCTTGACTGGCCCAGTGTAATGTCGTTCCAGCTGACGGGAGGACTTTGCCTCGAGTTACGAAAGGGCCTCCTCTTTGGAGATGCTGCCTTGGTCCCGGCACAATTGGCTGAGCCTGGCTGGCTTTGCCTCCCTAGACGCCAAGGACAGTTTTCGGATGTGCAATCTAGAGAGCAGAATTTGAATGAGCCGTGGGAATTCGTTTGCACCGATGCTGCCTGACGCAACACCAAATTGGCCGTGGGCTGTTCAGTGTGTTCTTTGATTTCTCCACATGAGGATTCAAATAGAAAGTTTCCCATGCTGAATGCGGATGGAAACGGTTCTGGTCCTGGATTTGCATGAGGCTGGTTCTCCATGCCAACGCCTTGCGGCTCGATGTTGTTGATTGTGCTAAATTCAGGCTCTATTTTGGTAAACTGAAAGTTGGACATGTCTTCAGCTGGCTGGATAGGATCTGTTGCACTTGCTTCGGGTGCTTGACCTATGCTCGAGAATGATGCTAATATGTTAGGATCCAGGCCCATGCCTGTGAACGGTAGGAATCCATCATCATGAATAGAGCCAAACAGCTGAGGCACGCTGGCTGCGGTGGCATCTTGCACAGGGCCTGAAAGCCCAATGTCGGAAGTCTGGTTTGTGCTTGTGGGATTGGGTCGTGCCCTTTCACTCATTGGGATTGCCCAGCTGGGGACTGTCTGATCGTGTGCGAAAAGGGAGTCTGGGTTTCGAAACACATCGTCGTATGTAGATGTGACGATCTGAAACCCGGCATTGAAATCGGGCAAGCATCCTTGGTCCTTCGCCGCGTTTACCAGATGCAGCGAATGCAACGAGCTCGAGCTGATGGCCAGCGGCAGGCCAAGGGCGGGAATCTTGCTCAGCACCTCGAAGGAGCAACTCGTCTTCAACCGGATGCACCTCGAGCAGGGGACCGGGCGGCTGTTGTCAGAGGGACCGCCGGACGCATGAAGGCCGCGCGGGTAGCCATCGCAGCCTCTCCGGGCGTGGCGACAGCGGTCGCAGCGAGGGTATCGTCGGTGCTTGTGTTCTGGCAGAGATGGATGCATGATGAGAATGCAGACCTGGTTGGTGTTCTTGGCGGCGGGATGCGGTGAAAAATAGGCGCGGGTCGGGAAAGGGAGTCGACAGAAGTGGTATGACGACGGGGGTTCCAGGAGGACGGTGGGGAAGTGGGAATGCTGACAGCAGCAGCTTGCTTATCACGAGTACCCGGGAAAATGGTAAACTTTGCTGAAGCTGCTAGTTCTTACGTGTGTGACAAGAGGTGATGGGTAAGACGTGTGAGTTGTCCAAGGTGGCGTACCGTGTGACGACACCCAGATCGGCGCGTTTGGACAATCAAATGACACCCTGGGATGGGTGTCATCCAGCATTTTTTTTCCTTCTTCACCGGCGGATCGCATCTGTGTCTCCGCTCTCGAACATCCATCTTGGCCAGGTCAGCTCGGCTATTTGGCCATTTGCGCATGAAGGAGCGGAACCTGCTAGGTTTACGCGACAAAAACGAGGCACATGCCTGGTTCACTACGAATAAAATAGCCGCGAACCCGGCAATAACGACGGGAAAGTACTGGAACGCACAGGGAAAAAACGCGTGTGCAGAAGCACGGGATGGGGATTGGCAGAGACCCCTGTCATGGTTACATTGTGCCTTGACTTGGAAGCTGGGGTGTGCCTGTTGCTGACTTGAAATGGTAGCTGGGCACGCTCACGGGCGTAAATGGGCATTATTTTCGTATGGCTTAATAAAGAAGCTGATGTATGTGGCCTGGTCATGTCTTGTTGCACGGATACTGTCTGGGGTATTTTTTTTTTACGCTCACCGGAGCATCTTTTTCTGAAGTCTGCCTTGGAATTGCGTATGAAACATGGATGAAAAATGTACATCATGCTTTCCTGCATTGATTTTCTTCGAACCTTCGTCGCATTATTTACACTGTTAGGGTCATAGATGACCGTATTTACAAGTGCAACGAATGAGGAGTGATGATGCTGACTACATGGATGCTCTTTTGTTTGAGACGGCCTTAACTAATCTTATCTCCGGCATAGGCCTAATCTGTTTTAGAATGATGAAATTGGCCTTTTGAAAGATTGCCAGAGCAATATTCGGTGGGGAGTAGCTCCTTTGCTAACAGCCAACTGATAAATGGTGACACTACGCAAACCGAATATTCATGTGACTCTTCAAGATCTAACCAGGAAGAATGTACTATTGGCCAAAGTCCTCATATGTCCTCTGACTTGATTTTTTATTTTTTATTTTATTCATTTGAAAAGGGTTTGGGTTATATAACTTCAATGATTCCATTTTGAATAGGTTTCTATCTCAATGTCTCCGAAAATCCCCCTACATGTATTGGGAGTTTCAAGCAACCGACCAGCATACCCTTCAATCGGGCATATGTAATGGACTTCTTCCATCAAACTAAAATATAACATACATCTAAAACAGACTCATGTTCATGGTGGAGAATTTTGTGCGTTAGTTAAGGGCTTTGGCTTTGGATTGAGACAAGCCTCATATAGTCATATGAACCCGCCTTTATGCTCGGCACAAACGATAAGCACAAAGCACGAGGTTTCGTTCCTATAGACGCAAAATAGGTTTCGGGCAGCAAATGCAATCGGATAATTCGGCAGTTTAATACCGCACCATCCCGGGGAATTTGTCCATCGTGGAGATGTGAGATGGCCAATAAAAAGAAGGCATCTCCACAGATTGAGCAGAACCTGGTCTCGCCCCTTGAAGCCATCATCGGAAATATACCATTCTAGGCATAACACGGCTCGGGAGAGATCGACACTGCACGCCGTGCTTAGATTTTAGCTCGCAATTTCAACTTGTTGCAACATCCGCTTAGTCATCGGAATATTGCATGAGGCTTCATGCCGGACGCTATTGTCAACCAGTGCTGGATGGCCAACTCGTTGCTCGCGCTTTGTGGGGTCGCACGTCAAGCCCGAAGTTTTGAAGAAATAAACTTTTATGAGTTGATGTGGTTAAAAAACACAGGTCTTTTTACAAAGGCACTGATCATTTAGCGATTGGAATTGGGTAGATGCTGTGCACATTAATGCACTGTAGATTCAGGGATCACCAACTCAATTCCACCGAGTGGATTCTTGATCGGGTTTTCCCCATTAGATTTTATATATATATATGTTTTATCACCAGTTATGATTCCAGATGTATGTAGAAGCTCTTGATCTCCGTAAATATGGAAGGGATCTATCTAGGGCTCTTATAGCTGCTGTTGCTGCTAGCTGTTGGAGGCTGCCGTCGAGGGCGGCGTCCGGCCTCGGGGTTATAAAGTTCGATCGACATGACGATAGCAGCCTGGCCACGATAGTCAATTGGCAGGGCCCTGCAGGGCCCGTGGTCAAAGGATTGATAAGGAAGGCTTGTGTGTTAGTAGGGTGTTTTGGGGCCAACTGCGGTCGCAGTTATCTTCTTTTTACTCTTATCCCGATGCCGGCTATTCCGGGCATCTGACCTGTGCAGCAACCGTCTGTTGAGACGATGGAGACCACTGGTGAGTGTACATGTTTTATTCCATTTTAACCACATGATTAACATCAAGGGCTAGTACGGTGACCGTGCCGCACTTATGCGTGCTTGAAACAAGACGGAAGCACACATTTCATGGCGTCTCACTATCTCACGGATATACGGATGTATACGCATGTAAAAGAGTCCCTGAGTATCTATAGATCGTTCCATGGCTGCAGCTGAATTTCCCCGAAGCATCCGCGATGCTTCACAGACCGTCAAGTTGAGCGCGGAACTATTTTAGTGGCACGTCATGCTGTGCCGCTTAGTAAAGCTGTTGATCGTTTGTTAGTGAACTAAACATGCACAATTTCCTATGCCGGTATTATAAATGGAGGCGGTAAAGAAACCAGTGGCAACTGCTCTTGCGAGCCCCGGCATCCGGCGAGCTTATAAATTACAACTTGCCCAGCTGAACGGTTCCTCCTTTTTACAATCACTTCAGTTTCACTCGATCAAGCCACCACAACCTCGCCCCTTATACAAGATGGAAGACGTTACGTCTTTCCTCGCTCCGATTACGAGCAACAGAATCGAGGAGTTTGGTCAAATACACGCGCTTGTAGCATTAATTTTGGCCGCTGGCATTGCGCTTCTCGTATCGCAAGTATGTATTTGTGCTAGCAATGTCGGCTCCAACTGATCAACGACACAGGCTGTTTATAAGCTCTGCTTTTCACCGCTGTCTGAGATTCCTGGGCCCAAGTTGGCCAAAATCACTTCGCTTCCGATGGTGCTATCGCAGTTCAGATATGAAAAGATTTATTGGGTTGAATCGCTGTTCCAGAAATATGGTGCGTATGCGTATGTGTATTCTTGCCAAGACAATTGCTGAAAATAAAAGGTCCGGTGGTGCAAATAGCACCTAATGTCGTGGCTACAAATGAGACAGAGGGAGTTTCGAAAATCTACAAAAACACAAAGGTGATCAAGTCAAGCTTTTATGATGTTTTCGGCGTTGTTGAAGGCGAACGAACATGCCTTGCGTTGAGAGACACCCGCGAGGCAGGCCGCCGCCGAAAGAGCTACCTGCCATCATTCTCCAGGCACAACCTGGTCTCCTTTGCCCCGAGAATCTACGAACATCTTCTGCAGCTGATGGAAATATTCGATGAAGCGTCAGCGAAGCATGACCCTGTCGATGCTTTTCGCTACTGGCGCTATTTGACCTTTGATGTCGTTGGTCAGATATACATCGCCGTGATCTGTTAAAATAGTGGCTAATAGTCGGTAGTCGACCTCATGTTTAGTGGAAAGTTTGAGATGGTAAGAAATCCAGTCGTAGGGACTGAATTTATCGAGATGGTTGAAAACTTCACCAAGTGGCAATTGCTTGCAAGTCGTCACTAAGCTCCGAGAAAACGCCATTGTCTATTTTACTAACAACAGCGTAGAATCTATACCTACCATTTGTTGAAAAGGTCCCAAATGCAATTTTCCCGAAAAGTTGGAAAGAATGGAAGCATGCAGCAGACGAAGTGGTGAAAGTGAGCCTTGATTTTCCATCTTCTTCAGATGATAGCCTCTAACAAGACAGCATCCCAAAAACGCATTGCAGGCATGGAGAGAAGCCAAAGAATCTGGGACATTGGAATCCAGAGCGATTGATGCCATTCATCTCTTGAGTAAATATGGCGAGGAGAACCCAGATGAGAGGCTACGAGATGGAGAAATCGTCGCTGCCATCGAAGAACTAATGTGAGTGCGACTTCTATTTTCAACTCCGGTATTGGATCACGCGAGTTCTGTTATAATTTGGACTAACCAACTGATAAGGATTGCTGGGAGCGACACGACCGCTACTATTACTACGTGCATTTGTTTTGAGCTTGCTCAGAACCCAGAGATCCAAAACAAGCTCTACCAAGAACTTTGCAGCATTATGCCAAGCAGTACCGGCACTACATTCTCAGCCGACATGTTCAATGAATTAGAAAGGAATAAATACCTTGATGCAGTTTGCAAAGAAGGCCTCCGAAAATACGCCAGTTTGCCAGCACTGTTGGAGCGTGTAGTGCCTCCAGAGGGGATGGAGATCGGGGGCACATATTTGCCCGGCGGCACAATCATCGCGATGCAGGCATACTCTCAGCACAGAAAGGAGGATATATATCCCGGGGCCGAAGATTTCAAACCAGAAAGGTATAAGTGCACCGCCAGCTTTATAGGTGATGCGAGATACTGACATGAAGTTGAAAGATGGTTGGAAGAAACCTCGTCCATGAAAGAGAATTTCCTTGCCTTTTCGGCAGGTCACAGAGGTTGCGTGGGGCTAAGGTAGCAAATAAAGAGTGTTGCCAAATTTCAACATCGGAGGCTAACTTCTGGCTAGTCTGGCTAATTTGCAGCTTCGACAATATATCGGAACAGTGGTTCGAGACTACGAGATTCTTTTGCATCCCGATACGACAAACGAGTCGATGAGAATGCTTGAAAGCTACCTCACAAAGCCGAAAGGAGATAGTTGCCTTTTATACTTTAAGAGAAGGCAATAGCAAATGTCCGAAAGACTCCAAGATTGTTAACAACCTTAAGATTTAGGTCGAGATCATAAACCAATTTATCGCTATCTTTGAAAAGCCTAAATGAGGCGCGAAGCTATTAATTAGTGTTATACTGGCGTCTCTTGTTATTTCCTATCCCCAATTCTAGTGTCTGGTCAATAGCCATCAATATTAGTGGGAGAGGGAGCGAATGAAACGGGAAGCGAGCCGGTATCAGCAATGGTAACTTTGTCGAACGGTATGTCTGCGGTAGCACCCAAGTTACAAGAAGGCGGGATCAGGATGCAATACTCAGGGTTGTTCGGGAAGTCCGCTATTTCATCGCCAGTACCCCATTGACAACTTTCGACCAAGGCTAAGCACGTTGCTGAACTTGTTTTCCCTGCCCGTACAGTGATTTGACAGCGCTGGCTACTCACTGGTGGAAAATTCGATGTAAGAGTTGGGGTCGGGACCTACTAGAAACTGAGGTGATCTGTGTTGCTAGCAATGGCATTTTCCACGATTTGCTACGATGATTCAGGTTTGGGTTGTGCTTCTGAAATATATATTGACCGGGATGGAGCTAATATGATCTGAGCTCTATATAAATTGAGTTAAATTATCTCAATATACCTATGCATGTAATGTGATCTCCAATGAATAGGTGAATTCTTCAAATAAACTAGATCGTACCAGCTTTGATAGCCATGATTCGGAATGCATCAAAGTTAATCAGCCCGTCAATTAAAACAACAATGGCGTATGCAGCTTTAGGATACGTAGTGAGCAAGGTTGCTAAATCACGCTATGACCCGATGATTGAGGATAAAAGTGTGCCCGATATGTTGGTTGTTGTTGGTTGTTGGTTGACGAAAGCGCCATGCCATTTCGCCAATCATCACGCCGCATTAGCGCCTCTCTTGACTTCGCCACATGATACAAAACCCGCGTCAGACACACATTGCTGCCTTAAATCCTCCATTTCACCGCTAGCAATCCCCTCGTGGGTTCCCAGTGCGCTGTGGCCAAGATGGCAGCCAATATGCCTCCCCCGTCCTCCCAATCTCACTTTGAGAAGTTTGACAACTTCGTTCCCGATGCCAAAGCTTCCTTTGACGATGAATTCGCACGTCTCGCGTCCTCGCAGTGCTGGGTCAGCGGATCGCAAGAGTATTCGGCTCAGCGCACCATTGCCCTGCGGTCTGAACTAGAGCTGCACTATTTCCCGCAGTCGCAAGCTATCAAGGAAGAGGAGGACGATGCCGAAGAGCCACGCGAGCTCACCGAAGAAGAAAAGCTCCAAGGCTTCCAGTCTCTTTGCCGTGAAGTCCGGATCCCAGTCAGGGATTCCATCCATGAATGCAAGGTGGACCTGAAGAACACCTACGTCAACATTGTTAGCTTGATCGATGCGAGAAGAACAGGCACCCAGGTCAAAGTGTGGGATGACTTTGAGGAGTTCCGCCGATACACCCTGATAAAGACA
This sequence comes from Calonectria crousiana, assembly GCA_013406985.1. Classification (NCBI taxonomy): domain Eukaryota; kingdom Fungi; phylum Ascomycota; class Sordariomycetes; order Hypocreales; family Nectriaceae; genus Calonectria; species Calonectria crousiana. The sequence goes on along the minus strand of VTGD01000002.1, from coordinate 607,797 downwards.
AACATGATCCACAAGGAGAAAGCCGGGGAGTTTATGGGAGCCCTGCTGCAACATGTGAGATTCCCGCGAGGAAAGCACCGCCGCAATCGCCCGCAGAGAGGCCGAGCAGCAGGAGTCGTGTCAGGTCGGATAGTTAAGAGGGAAGCTCCTGTCAGAAGGGAAGATTGCACCGAGTCCATGCCCACCAGTCTTTCGTCCGAGTCAGGCCGGACCTTCAAGAGGGACAAAAGCATCAAGCCCATATCTATACAACTTTTGCCCAATTTGTGAGGGAACACTGTTTTTTACACGCTTTGTGTTTGGGTAATAAAGTGTATTTCAAAGCTACAAGAATTGGCTTTAGTCTCGTAGTAGCGAGTGTGATTTTTTCATCGCGTTTGCCATCACTTTGCATTTTCTATTTTACAAGACCACCTTCCAAACCGATCCCAGGTGCGCAAGCCCAAGCTTATCATTGCTAAGGACAAGAAGCCGGAACGCACGCCTGATCAGCCGTCGACTGACTGATCCTTTATTAACTAGTGTCGATATTACCTAGAATCAAGAACTCTTGTTCAGTTGGGTCAGGTCCGACTGAGACGTCTGTGTCGGCAGAGCTGGACGAATCGTTGTCGTTGAAGCCATAGTGGGACTCAGAGCTACTGGAATTACTGTCGGAGTCAGGTATGGTTGACTTAAACAGGATAATAGTAAGACGATGTGACGGGTGCTAGCTGGCTTGATTGTTAGGTGCGACAAAGGTGCGTTATTTCGTTTATTCCAGGAGGAATAACACCTATATTTATAGATAGAGTATGGAGTAGGCATTTATTTTGTTTGGAAAGGTAATGGGCGATACCTCCAGCACCTTGCATGCATTCGATTGGTGTGGTTCGGATTAGTGAGGCGAGTTAGTACGACAGCCGCCCTGGTCCATATCTTACCCGTTATCACAATCGAGCAAAATATTGGAATTCTTGATATCTGCTAGTGCGAAACCTGAGAGGCTAGTTGCCTCAATTTCAATGCCAAGATATGATCGTACCCACTAATATGCGATGCGAGAAGCCGAGCTACCCGCCCAGCCAACAAGCATCGACTTCAACGAATCTGACCACCACATCACACATTAAGCGTCAGCCACAAACCAGAGGTTTCCAGAGACGCCATTTGGCAGGATGGAAAAGGTGGTCGCTTAAAATGTTTATTTTGCCTCACTTTCAAGATATCCTTTCTCGTGGCGTATTCTCATCACTATGATGATGCACCAGGTTCCATCAATCGCCTTCTATTTGGGCGCAATCAATTAATTGACCCACAAGGAAGAATTCAATTCGTTATGAATTTATCACTGGAAAGCCTTGTGCTGAAATGTAGGGGAATCTAGACGCTTTCTTATCATCCTTTGACATGTGATGTCACAGGATATAAAGCACCATTGCACTACGCATTAGCGGAGTGTCACCTCACTTTTGCCGTATCCGTCAATGTGACATATGATGCCTCACACCAAGAGTCACACAGCATATTTGGGGATGATATTGGAGATTTTATGCAATTTTCTTGGCAGATTTCTTCTTTAAAACATTGTTAGAATTGAATGGGTCCATCAACGAGCCTTGGGAGAATGAGGGCTGGACATCAGGAGTGTTTTGATCAAGGCTCAACTTGAAGCACTACTAGTCGTTTGACCTACCTGTTGATGTAGATTGCTTTGACAACATGGACAGAAGGCCGTAAAAGAAAGAAAGAAAAAATCCTCTAAATTATTTCAACATGTAATACGGAGCTCCCAATCATTTGACGGCAAAATTGTTGTCGTGATCGAGCCATCTCCGCGTCCAAGGTGGCTGCTCACCCCCACGTTTTAAAAAAGAAAACACTGTGTTAGCCAGGAAGCCGGCTTTTGGAGTCCCTGCCTTCACCTCAATGCTGCTGAAGGACGAAACCGCCCGTATCCAAGAGGAGGTTGCGTGGCGTTTTGGTTGCTAACACATGCGCATTGTTGGCGCCCCAAGGCCGCATCCAAGTCTATCCAAGAGTTGAGGCCTTCAAGCTACGTTGCCTAATCTCTCTGCTCTACCATTCACACGTATTCTTCTGGGGACAGTGCCCCCTTTTCTTACTGCTGACGATGGATACTTTTGTAGTGTGATGGGCTCAAGGACCAGAAGGGGCTGGCTGAGCGGTGGACTGCCTAATTTATGGGGCTTGGCCATCTTTGCTTATGATGCTCCACCGTAGCCCACCTGCTCAGCTTCCAACTAAGAGGTGATGCATGAAACCATTGGTAGGCTATGTCTGGTACAAGAATGTTTCAGTTGCTGGCGTTGGCGAATGGGTGAGCTCGTGTAACCGAAGCAATGCGAACTACTTCATCACATCACAAACATGGCCGCGACTGGAATAGCGGGCGTGACGCATTTCAATGAGCGAGTGGTCTCGGCTCGCCGCCTGCAAGAGCTTGACGCCACATTTATTTTCTTCCCTCCTCTATACGAGAGCGAAAGATGATATTCCTCAACAGCTGAAATTCTGCCTCTGATGCAGTCGCGCAAACGTGCTTGGTTGACAAGTTGGACTGCGGTACAGTTGAGCAGCAATTGTCCTGCCGACTTTGCACCAGCTATGTCAGCGACGACGCTAATAAACCCCTCCCCCCCCCAAAAAAAAAAGAAAATGCGGGTTGATGCTTTTCCCATGGTTTTCACCATCGTGAAATATCGAAATCCAATGCTAGAGAAAATCCACCTTGCTAGCTGATGTTCAGGAACCTGCATTGCTAGTGTCGAGTCACGGTGGCTTGTGGCGGGCTGACCCGGAGTCACCGTCTTGCTCTGGAGCTGCTCGCGCTCTTGCGAAGCTCATGCAAGGCGCCGCTAACTGGTGCTGCCGTCCAATTATTTCACACACAGCCGATCTCCACGGGCACTAATTACTGACGCAGCCTTGGATGCCGCCATTGATGTCACCACTGGTCCAATTAGGCGCACTAGCCAACGGGGTTCCACACTGCGATCCAAACTGAGCATGGTCCGAGTGGGTTTCCAGGTTCCCTCGAGATGCTGTTCTAACGTAATGGGATTCATTGCTGTAGATGAGAATGCGTGAACGTCTGGGAGGTGGTGAGATTGTTGATTATTTAACAGGTGTTTGGTGGCCCCTTTTGGAATGATTCCATCGGCAGCAGAAACTCGCGATTGCGCTCACATTTCAAATCACTTTGTTTAACCAAGCGGAACTCATCATGGGCTTTGAGCATAAAGGACCCGTTTCAAGTGCGGGCTTCGATTTGTCAAGTTCAGCCTGGAAGCCAGCTCTGGTGACTCACAACAGGAAGCTTTGGTGCATGTGGCAGAACGAAGTGCACCAGCGCCTTGTTTCTTCGACTCTTGACCTAACTGGGAATTGGTCACCACCTCATCAATGGAATCACTCAGCAAAAGGAACCCCAGGCATTGCAGTGTTTAACAACTCCCTTCACTTGGTATACACAAAGTCCGACTCCGACCTTGTTCACTATATATACAATGATGCCGAGGATAGTTGGACACCGAGCAACTTTGATGTAAAAGCCTTTGGCAACGGGAATATCAGCCTCACAGCCTTTGAAGGAAGACTATTTTGTGTTTTCAGAGCCATTCACTCAAACGAGCTGTATTTAAGCTACTTTGATTCCAAACTCGGCTGGTCAGAGAGTTGGAGCACTGGGCACTCAACCCAGCACGACCATGACTTGTGTGTCATTGATGGTGGCCTTTGGGTTGTTTTCTCATCTGAAGACGCCAGGATGGTTTGCTTTCAAGCCAAGTTCCAGGGTCCTGCACAGAAATGGAATCACATTGAAGTGGCGAAATCCTCATCGGCTGGATTCAGCTGGGATTCATCCGACGGCAGGAGCATCATGGCGTGGAGAAATCATGGTGACCAAAGTGGACTGCTCCTCGCGGAGAGAGTCAATGGAGAGTGGTCATCATCGCTCGATTCCTTTGCCGAGGACATTGAGCATGTGAGCGTTCGACTCTTCAACTCCATGGCTGTCTGCGTATGGGTCCCGAAAATTGCTGGTGGCAGTCTTCAATGGGCAAAGATGGATATCCCAAAAGCTCGACAAAACGGCCCATCCCGCCTCGAGAGATGGATGGCCGGCGTGCCTGCCGATCGCAATATCACGGAGCTCACCATACCTGGTACTCACAATAGCCACGCGACGTACGAAAATTGCGACGGCCTGGCCAGTGGCACCATGCTTTGGACCGTCTGCCAGGCTGATGGAATTTACAAGCAAATGGAATACGGTGCGCGCTACATTGACCTGCGGGTGAAGGAAGATCTGAAAATGTGTCAGGGTTCAGTTGAGCTCAAAGGGACTCTGGAATCCGCTCTTACCGAGATTAAGCAATTTCTCAGCCATCACCCGTCAGAGGTAGCCCTCGTTTCTGTCAAGCTGGATGATGGAAACTCGTCGGACAAAGTTTCCAGCTTTGTTCAAAACTGGTGGAGCCAGAATGATTGGTATCACGAGCAGCGCTGGCCTACGCTCCGTGAGGTTTGGGGGAAAGCCATCCTGCTCAAGCGCTACGGCGACCCGAGCGAGGCTGGAGGCTGTGGGATTCCGTGGAACCTCTCCAACCACCAGCGCAGCGAATTTGCGCCGCCCTGGGAACAGCAAGACAACGGGGTCGACTTGGCTCTTCCGTTCGACGAACGGTGGGAGCGAGGCGCAGAGCACATCCGGGACGCACGCGAGTCAAAGATGGACGATGGGGTCATGTACTTTACGACTTTTGCAGACACGGGCATTTCCAAGCTGCACATCAAGACTGACAGTGTGGATGACCTCTTCAAGCCCAGTTTGTCGTCGAGCCCCACCACCTTGGGCGAGGATTTGCTCAAAGTGGCCTCGATCCCAAAGGTATACGCAGATTACATGAAACAGCAGGACAAGTTTCCAGACGCCATGGAGAAAGCCGACGTGGATCCAAACCAGCAGCGAATGGGTATCATTTGTTGGGATTTTTTGGATGAAAGAATTGGAAGGATGATTGCCAAGAAGAATTACTAGGGAGAGCCGAGGGTATTGTAGCAGCTGTTGAACTGACTGTTGCAGGACAACAGCCGATTTCGTCTCATTTTTTTTTTCATTTTCATTTTTTCACTCGTTGGTTTTGCATGTTGCCACCTGGCAACACTATATTGTTTAATTAATATCTGGGTTTAGAAGAATCACAATATCTGATGAGACCAAAAGTTTTAACCTGTCCGTGACCCACGCTCTGCCTTGATGTCAACTTGTGAATCATGGATGCATGGAGGTGAGACGATGACCAAACAAGTGTATAACCCGATATGGACATTTTAGCGACAGCCACTCTGCTACCTCGAAAATTTTTCCTTCTTTCTTTTGCTTTAAAAAGGCAAGCAAGGGAAGAAATGTAAATGCAAAAAGAAAAAGAAACAAAAGCAAAGAAAGAAGGAAGAAAAAGCTTAATATGAGACTTGGAGCGGACTAAAAGATCGATTGAAGCGCCGGCCATGTGCGAGCAAAACCTTGGACAAGGTAGCCCCTTCAATAGTTCAGCGAAAAGCTTGGCTTCGCCCTGTTTCCCCACAAATGTTGGAAAGGAGCCGGCATTGACTGGGGATAATTTTTTTCTGGGGCATCGCGCTAGAAAGCCAAAGGTGACATCGGATTGACCTCGGGAGGAATTACGGGTTAGTGACGGGAAGGGGTGGGACCCGATCGGCTTAAATGTTTGACGTCCTGTCATCAATTGCACCAACTCGTCCGGAGCTGATATCGGGACAAACGGTTCGGAGAATTGAGCTGTGACGCAGCGCATATGAGAAAAAAAAAACACCGGAACCGCGGAACCCTTGCTCTCGACATTGGCTGCTGTGCGATGAGATCAGTGGCATGCGAGCGAGGACGAATAAGCAGACCGGGCTGCTACCCAGATTAGATGCTGATTGGGAGCCAGGTATCCAACTCCACGTCGATGTGCGGAAAAGCTGTTTATTCGTGGCTATTTCTGCATTGCACAGCCATCCATGCCGGCAAGAGGGCATTTGAATGGCCAGCCGCAAAAGATATGGCAGCAATGGGGTGTGCGGGCATTGGCGATTCGGACTCTTGAGGACCGAGGCAGCCCGCAATCCCAAGTTGGAGATTTCTCTCGCATCGCAGCTCGAAGCAGCTTAGGGCAGAGGATGGTTCTCTGCAAGTAAATGGTGTGGTCCTGGTTGGAGGCTGGGAGCGAGCGATGGCTAGGACATGGCCGCCTCGATCGCAAGTCCCCCCCTTTGATGCATCCATCCGAGACGTTTGATGGCAGCATTGGCAGGGTCCAGGGCATCTACCGCACGGTCTGCTCAGCAAAAGCAACCTCACACAGCAAGGTTGGCGCTGAGCCAGCGTCACCGGTGTCATGTCCGATGCAACTCTAACTTTGGCGCCGAAAAGCAATGAGGGGAGCTAGCGTGTGTCCATGTTGATGCCCAACCAGCCTGTCGATTGCTCGACAATGGCTGGCTCTGCGGCGGTGCGCATGTATCTGGAGGCGCCCGTAAAGCGGCTGCGAGGCATTGTCACACGGCTTGTCCGCACTGGACGAGGGGGGGCCGATGCAAGGACGGCGAACCAACAACCAACACGCGAGACACTGTCTCTGTTGGTTGCACAGGGTCCCCCACATTTGCGAGCACAGTACATGAATGTGTTCCCCTCTTTTGGTTTCCGAGACAAAAAAGACATCCGGGGGCTTGCCAAAGTGCATCGCTGGGCTGCGGGAGAGAGCGTGTCGCACCCGGAAGCTTCCTGTTACTGGGCGGCAGATGCACCTCTTTTGGCATCCCCGTCTCAGCCCGCCCTGGGCCAGATCCCATCAACCCGCACAGCAAGGCCGGTTGGTCTCATTCTATACTGTGCTGTTGCCTGGACCGCAACCAACAGCATAAAACGTGCAGATCTTAGCAGCGCTTCGAGAGCGATGCGAGGCGAATGATATGTTGGAGGGGTGGGGCCACGGGCAAAGGCAACGCGCTGCCCGCAAACCGACCCGAGGCGCCCTTAGTTTTCCAACTGGGCTGATAGCCGCTTGAGAGGGCTACGGCTGAGAATAAAAAGAGACACTGATATCTGATGGGCAGCCCGGCGCACCCATTTGTCCTTCCCGCAACTGCAACCCTCAAACTCTCGCTTCAAGATGCCGGCTCAAACTCAATACAACTTCACCGACACGGACATGTACATGGTGAGCGCCTACATGGCCTATTTATAGGCCCATTGTGAAATCTATATAACAAAAAAAAATATTGACTTTTTGGTTTTCACAGTTCAACAACCACCAGCCAATCATCAGCCAGGTTGGCAGTCTCATCCTGCAGAGCGACAGGCTCACGTCGCAAATCATGAACGCCTGCGACGAAACCCAGCAGGGCCAGGAGTTCTACCTCGACGTGCTGAGGCAGATGGAAAACGTCAAAAACGGCCTGAGGATAGCCCGGGAGGCGCGCGAGCGGCCCAACCAGGTGGCGGTCGAGCTCAACGTGCGGACCATGATCACGGTTCAGCAGCAGCTGCTCGACTTTTTCAGAACCCTCGGCGAGCGGGACCGCCAGGCATCGTCCAACTCGCTGGCCCTGGAGCGCGTCAGCGCCCAGGCCAAGATTGACGACGAGGACCAGCTCAACGAGCTGCTGGCGCGGCTGGCCGAGATCGTGAGCAGCATACACATGAAGAGCTGCCCGTATACGACGGGGCGGGCCGCGCATGGGCCGCAGTACCAGCACCAGCACCAGCACCAGCAGTACCAGCAGTATCAGCAGCACGGCGGCGGCCTCAACGAGGGCTGGAACGGGACCGAGCAGAACGCCCTGAGATGGGTCGGGTGCCAGACCAAGGAGGACCCGAGCATCCTGGTGGGCAACGCGGGATACGATGCGCGCGAGTTACCGCACCTGACGCCGGCAAAGGCCGTGATTGAGAACTGCGACTTTGGGAGGGGCCTGATGCTGCAGGTCGGGCACACTAAGAGCACCGACTTTTTCAACAGGAGGTGATGAAGAGAGAGACAGATAGAGAGAGAGGCCAGATGAGCCGTGAGTGAGACTAGACAGTGTGTTAGTTGGTTGGTGGTGCACATGTGTGAATGATTGTGGATAATGCGAGACGAGTTATTAGACCAGGACTTTATTTTTAATGAGAACCATATACCGGTTACCCTTGTCATCACCATCTATCAAGTAGGCTTTTCATTGAACAGACAAAAAAACAGTGAGCAATAGTTTTTAATACATTGGTTGCTCCAGGACCTTTAGAGCACAGTACAGCACATCATTGAATCGTCTGTATATATTGTCCTCAGGCCGACCTAAGCGTGCGCCCGACGAAACAGTTGTTACATTTGCATCATGTTTTATCTACATATTTTACTCATGATCCAACCCGCATTTTCTGCTATTTATTTTTTTTTCTCTCCTCTTCTTCTTCTGTCTACACACGACTTACACTAGTTGGTAGGCGTGGCCGACGTCGAAGCCAGCGTCGTGGTACCCGACGAGCACACGCAGCCCTCGCCCGAGATGCTTGTGACCGGGGGCGCGTTGCAGGTGGCCTCTGTGGACCACGAGGCAAAGGTGGACGTGGGCTCCTCCTGGGCTCCGACGACCTGGGCCTTGACGAGGACGGGGATGATCTGGCCGGTGGCGAGCTTGAAGGTGCGGTGGTTGAGCGTGGCCAGCAGCTTGGTGATCTCGCCCGAGTGGCTGGTGATGCTGATCCAGGTGGCGCCGTCGCTGGTGAAGACGTCGTCGAGCACCACCTTGCTGCGCGCCAGCTGGGCCTCGGACGTCTCCCCCTCGGTGCCGGTCCACAGCTTGTCGAGCGAGGCGAAGCCCTTCTCGAACGTCGACTTCGGGTTGAGCGAGCGAATGTACGTCTTGTTGGACCGGTGGTCGCATGTGTGGATGCTGATGCTCTCGCGAAAGTACTCCTTGACGGTCGGGTAGAAGCGGCGCGAGCGCGGCAGGTCCAGGTCGGCAAAGGTCTCGCGCGCCGTAATGACGCACCGCGCCAGCGGCGACGTGTAGTACGACTCAAAGTACGGCATGCCCTCGTCCTCGAACCGCGTCTTGAAGTAGGCCTTGGCCTTGTACGCCTGCTGCAGCCCAGCGTCGGTCAGGAGCGCATCCGCCCACACGGCGGTGCCGTTTCCGTCCAGAAGAGACCAGTAGCACTGGGAACATGGGGGTCAGCTAGAATTTCGGGGGGATATTATCTCATCTTTGTTTGGGAAGAGTGAGTGTGATGGTGTCTCTTACGTTCCAGGCCGGGGTGCCGTAGTATGTCTCGGCGGCGTTGTGCCAGCCCTCGCCGTGGCGACCCATGACCAGCACCTTGTACTGAGTGTCCTTGGCCGCCTTGTTGTTCAGGTAGTCGACATACTTCTCGAAGCGCTCCCACTGGGTGCGGTAGCCCTTGGGCCACTGGCCCTTGACCTTCTTCTTGGGGTCGGTGGGATACGTGCGGTTCAAGAGGCCAAAGTTCCAGTTGGCCTGCGGCTCGGTTAGCGCTGTGGGTTCGCTTTGCGGCTGGCTGCGGGAGCGAGGCGCCACCTACATAGTCAAACGTCGAGGCGTCGGTCGACGAGTTGTCTTGCATGAAGAAGCCCTCGACGGACGTGTAATTAAGCTCGCGACCCTTGGCCTGCTTCCAGGTGGCCATGGCTGAGGGCGCGAGGGTCATGACGGCTGAGAGAACGGATAGCTTCATCTTGGCTGACGTCGGCGGGGTGTGCAACTCCAAGGACACGGGACGAAAGTAAAACACAACACGGAAAAACAGAAAGAAAAAAAACTCGAGCAACGATCAAGGTCACATCGTCGTATTTATGTAGCTGCGGCCCCTCTGGATCGCTGGATCCGACGAACCGGTTCACCACGATGGTTCGATCGGGACAGACTCTGGAAACGTGGAAGAGGCCCGAGAGAAGCACGCACGGGAAACAAGGTTGGCGGGCGGGCCAGGCACATGGTGGTTGAGATTGGAGCAACAACATGTTCCGCGCAGGAGTATCATTCAAGCTCGCCGCGAGCGCCTTTGAGCCTCGTCCAATCGATGCGGAACGTGATGGCCGGGGTTCGTGTGGAGCACCCATCGTGACAGGGCAGCTCGGTGAGAAGATGTCGACAAGAGCCGGAGATGAAGACTCGATAGACGGAATCAAAATCAGAGAGCCGCGCCAAGGTGCGAGGCCCTGTGACAACCAGCCAAGGTCTTGGCCGCGAGACAACGTGGGCGCTGAGCAGCAGCGTCATAGGCCTGGCTTGTAAGATGCGAAGAGAAGAATGTCCGGTCGCGCACTCCTATGCTGGGAACCCTGGCCAACGAGCTCCGCACTAGATGGGATTTTCACATGACAATCATGCCTCCCTCTCCAGCTCCAGCACGAGATCAGATAAAAGACAAGACGAAAATCAAACCAGGACCTGGCCTCTCCTGTTGCGACAAAAATGGAGACACTGTGCTGGCGGCACAGCGCAGAGCGACAGGCCACCCTTAGTGCGCGCCCAATCAAATCATGACGGCCAAAGGAGCCAAACGACTACGCGTATGAACCCCGTGACCACGGGACGGCAGGACGGTGAGAGCTGGCGGAGAGACAAAGGAGCGAGGCCAGGGGAAGCCAAGCTCGGCTTCCCCTTCACCGTCCCAACCCTCTGCGCAATCGCGACAGCTCCAGCTCTCCTCACCTCCATCCGCACTCCGCACCGCTCCCACCATGTCGGCCGAAACAGACCCCGCCAACTCAATTGAGGGGGTTCAGCTCGAGGGCGACCCCGCGCCCGAGCTCGTCGAGGGGCGCATCTGGGTCGACGGCTGCTTCGACTTTTTCCACCACGGTACATCTTGACCAACCCTCTCTCCCTCTCTCCCTCTCTCCCTCTATCCATCTTCCGCCATGCTCAAACCAGTGGCCTTGCGCACCGAGTCCCAACGGCTAACTCCTTTCCCTCTTGCTCGCAAAAAGGCCATGCCGGCGCCATCGTCCAGGCCCGCCAGCTCGGCACCGAGCTCTACGCCGGTGTCCACTCTGACGAAGCTATTCTCGCCAACAAGGGCCCGACCGTCATGACGCTGCAGGAACGGTGAGAACGAAATCACACAAAAAACAAGGCGGTATACTAAGATATTTTCGCCATCGCAGCCTCGCCGCCACGGACGCCTGCAGATGGGTGACCCGATCCGTCGGCCACGCGCCCTACGTCACGTCGCTCCCCTACATCACGCACTACGGGTGCAAGTACGTCGTCCACGGCGACGACATCACGTCCGACAGCGACGGCAACGACTGCTACCGCTTCGTCAAGGAGGCCGGCCGCTTCAAGGTGGTCAAGCGATCGCCCGGCATCTCCACCACGGACCTCGTCGGCCGCATGCTCCTGTGCACCAAGACGCACTTCATCAAGTCGTTTGAGAAGCGCCTCGCCGGCCACGAGGGCGACGGCACCCCCGACGAGCGCGCCGCCCAAGCCGCCGCCATGCTCGAGCGCATGCGCCTCTACGCCACCGACGCCTCGGGCCTGGCCCCCGGCGCCGACGTCTGGTTCTGGTCCGCCTCGGGCCAGGCCAAGGCCGCCGACACGGAGGAGGAGCGGGGCGACTTCCGCCAGCTCATCGAGGGCCCCGGCCCCAAGCCCGGCCAGCGCGTCGTCTACGTCGACGGCGGCTACGACCTCTTCTCCAGCGGCCACATAGAGTTCCTGCGCCAGGTCGTCATCGCCGAGGAGGAGCTGGCCCGCGCCGATGGCTGGTACTCGGACCAGGCTATCAACGAGCGCAAGGGCAAGGGTGAAGACTACCCGCCCGCCTACGTCGTTGTCGGAGTCCACGAGGACTACGTCATTAACCAGTGGAAGGGTGTCAACTATCCCATCATGAACGTCTTTGAGCGAGGCCTGTGTGTGCTGCAGTGCAAGGTGAGCAATAACACGATGAAAAAAAAAACCCACTTCTCTCATCCGTTCGCTATTCCCTCTCTTTGGTGACCAAAACTAACACGCATCCCAATCGCAGTACATCAACGCCGTCGTCTTCGGCGCGCCCTTCACCCCGACAAAGACTTACCTCACCTCTCTGCCCCGCGGCACCCCCGACGCCGTCTACCACGGCCCGACGTCCTTCATGCCCCTCACCTACGACCCCTACACCGCGCCCAAGGCCATGGGCATCTACCGCGAGATAGGCGAGCACACCTTTTCCCACGTCAACGCCGGCGAGATTGTCCAGCGCATCATGAAGAGCCGCGACATGTACGAGGCGCGCCAGCGGGCCAAGGGTATGAAGGCCGAGGTCGAATCTGCCGCCCGCGAACGCGAGATTCTCGAGGAGGAGCAGCGCAAGCGCGAGGCTAACCGGTCGTAATCCAAGAAAACTACACAAGGGGGATGGAGGAGAGTGGTTTAGCGAGAAAGGGGAAGGAGACAAAAAAAGGAAAACAAGTACAAACCTTCAACAGGCAAATTAATAGCATATTCAGAAAAGTCCAATAGACATAAGAGAGAAGGGCAAGTAGCCATGAATGACGCAGCTTACTCCGAATCAATCAAGCCTTGCCGTATCACAAGGTGCGTGCGTCAGGCGGACGGCGAACCGTGGGGACCAGTCCACATTAGTCCGATCCGGCAGACACCATGACGTGCCAGATCGCGACAAAAGGCCCAATCCGCCAATCGACGGCTGACGGACAAACCACTCGGACCCGGGCTACGGCGTAGATTCAGGCCAATCTAGATGACCCAGTGCCTCTCTGACAATGTGCACCGCCATTGCTCACGGTCAAATCACGGCTCGCCGTCGCCCACACACCTCATCATCGCCATGTCCGGAGCCGGGAGAGAAACCAGAGGGGGCCCGCATCCACCCAACAACCCTCCCCTCACCCTCGCCCTCCTTGCTACTACTCCGTGCTCACGCACTCCTCGATCGCCGATAGTGATCCATGCAGGTCCGGAGATGATGCAACCATCGCACAGAGCAAAGGTCCAAAGGGCGGGCACCGTGACCCAAAGGGCGCCCACCCAAAAAATGACTTCATAAGCCGCGGCGGTTTGCCTCGCCAAAGGCAATTCGCGGCTACCCGCGGCCGATTGGTTGCAATTCCGCACGCCGGGTGCAACACGCGACTCCATTACATGCCGCGCACCCAGACCCTTCATATCGGAACCCATGCTACTATATTGCATGCAATGCAAAGCCTAAGCTGACAGGAGTCGCGAGGTGGTTGCGCGGCAGTTGGGCATTGGCCAATGCCAGTTTTGCATCCTGCTATTTTTCCGGCCATGTCAGTAATTTTTTTCTTCCCCTACAGCATGCTGCACAATCGGTGCTACATGCCCGCATCTTGCATCTTGAAGCTTGTTACCAGACATTCCCTTCTCCAGTTTTCGCCGTGTCGAATCTGCGCCCTTGCGCCCTGTTGGTGGGTCCTCAGCCGGCGGTACCACTTCCGCCCCGGGATCATCGAGCTGCCATCTCCATGAACATGACCGAAATACGTCCGTCCTCACGTTGGTCGCACCACCGAAAAGTCAATGGTGACGTTGGTAAATGCGGAGTGCAATAGAGAATGAGTGATGCTTTTATCAATTGAGAAAAAAGCAAGTCAACAAGAATAAAGACGAAGACTCAGATGAATGTGAAATCACAATGTTGACTCACCTCAATGCCAAGCAAGTTCATCTCAACAACCCATTCACATCTTCATTACTCATGGCCCCTGTTACTCTTCTCGCCATGGCGATATCCACTCGACAAGCTCGCTGCCCGAGAACTGTGGAGTCCAGACGGAAGCCCCCCGTCCTACACTCATCCCCTTGACCAGTGGCAACGCCGTGGCTAAGGCTCTTGCTGCTTCCTGTGCTGATGACTGGCCATCAACACCAACGCCGAACCCGGCGCGGGCAGCGGCGGTCTATCTAGCAACTGAGCTCAGTTTTGCTGTGTGCGTTGCTGTCACCTACTCCGCTTTCCGCCCCCCTCCAAGCCCGGGACATACCAAGCTTGTCCTCCATCTTATTTAAAGTCGCACTACCACCCGCATGACTCTGGTGTTGGTGTCAATCCTGTCCCACTACAAGAAGCCGTGTTAGTCAGTGCTCTCCATCAACAGTGCGTGACTCTGCTTGCCTTGTCCACTGAGTCATCCAGCAATCCATTCCCGTCTCCTACCACCACCAATTGACCATCCCATCATCGCAATGGCTCCCTCTGCTGTCCAAAACCAGGAGGCTGACCTAACGACTATCGCCCTCCAAAAGAAAGCGTCTCTCCCCGCCGTCGCCAACGGGCACTCCACCAAGGCACCCCTTGATGCCTCCAAGCTCATCTACACCTACAACCAAAACCCCCGTGCTGTCCCTGATGAGGTGACTGCCAATTCCGGCGATGAAACCATTGCAACCGACCACATGGTTGTCGCTTCTTGGAAGACCTCGACCGGCTGGGCTGCTCCTGAACTCAAGCCCTACGGTCCATTGAGCCTCATGCCCACTGCCTCCGTCCTCCACTACGCCACCGAGTGCTTTGAGGGTCTCAAGGTGTACCGCGGTTACGATGGCAAGCTCCGCATCTTCCGTCCTGACCGCAACGCCGCTCGTCTTCGCATGTCATCGGAGCGCATCTCCCTGCCCACCTTTGAGCCGTCCGAGATCGAGAAGCTCATGATTGCTCTCCTCTCTGTCGACGGCTACAAGTGGTTGCCCAAGGACCGCGCAGGCAGCTTCTTGTACATCCGACCTACTGTCATTGGCACTGCTCCCCAGCTTGGCGTCGGCGCTCCCAAAGAGGCCATGCTGTACATCATTGTGACTTTCATGCCGCGGCTGGATGCTCCTCCCGGCGGAATGCGTCTGCACACTTCCCCCGAGGACATGGTTCGTGCCTGGGTTGGCGGTTTCGGCTATGCCAAGGTCGGCGCCAACTACGGGCCCTCGCTGAAGGCGACTGCCGAAGCGCGAACTCGCGGGTACCACCAAATCCTGTGGCTGTACGGCGCGGATGCGGAGTGCACTGAGGCTGGTGCCAGCAACTTCTTCGTCGTGTGGAAGCGAAAGGATGGCAAGAAGGAGATCATCACTGCTCCCCTCGATGATAAGCTGATCCTTGATGGCGTTACCCGAAGGAGTTGCCTCGAACTTGCGCGCGAGCGATTGGCTGGCGAGTATGAAATCACTGAGCGCAAGTACACCATCGCTGAGGTTGCCGAGGCCGATTCGGAGGGCCGTATCCTCGAATCCTTTGCCGCCGGCACTGCTGTAAGTTGCTTTCGACATTCCACATATGGACTAATCAAGCTAACCGACGTATTTGCAGTTCTTTATCTGCCCCATCTCCCAGATCCACCACCGTGGCAAGGATATCGATATCCCAATGGGCCCAGAATCCACACCTGGTGAGGTCACAAGCAAGCTCAAGGGCTGGCTTGGAGATATCATGTACGGCCGCACCCAGCACGAGTGGGGTGTCGTCATCCCCGAGAAGCAGTAAATGCAACAGGGAAATGCGAAAGCTAAAATTATGGGACGGCGTTTGGAGAATTGCTATTACACAAAAGTCATGCGAGTCCTATTTGTCGAAGTGTATCGACACGGGACAACACGGAAATGGGCAGTAATTGAAGTAGAAAATGAAGGGTTTGGGTTAGCGTGTATAGCAACTGAGACGTACTAACGATTCCGCCCCTGCAAAGTGTTCGTAAATTACCAATCAAGTCAACCATCAAGTGTTTTGCTTCGATCGCATTATTTCATTCGTCCATCATCATTTGCATCAGCTTCATTGTCTCGGCCTGAATCCTGGCCCTAAATTCCTGCAATGCGAGATCAGCATGAATCTCCTAATCAAAACCAAATAACTTACCTTTTCAAGGTCATCCATCATTCGACTCTTTTCTTGGACAATATTTCGCGCCTCTGATTTAAATCCCTCCATAACCCGTGACTCGTTTGTATCATATGCCCTCGGGTCTCGGAATCCTTGCTCTGTCAAAGCTTTCTAAGCCTCCGTCTCTGCCCGAGCTGTTGCATCCCATTCCGCCCTGAGGTCTTGTAACTCTTCCTTTGCCGACTTGATTCGTCTTTTCATATCAGTCAGATGATCGAGGATGGATGCACTAGGGAAATTGTCTGAACGGCAAAGCGTTGCTGAGAGTGGATAGCAAAGGCACGAGTACAAGGTGTCGTTCTCAGACAGGGTCGCTGATGACTTGGCCACCAAATCGTCTATTTTCGACTGAACACCGGAACAAATTTCGAGAAGCTGGCGGATTGCAGAGGCATGAAGTTCCGTTCCCAGTTTGGCAAACAACTCTGGAGTCCATCAGCGCGGCTTTCATGGCCATCCTGGGATGCTTGCCTTTGAGCTGCGTCACCTCATCAGCGCTTTGCAGGTCTGGCAAGCAACGATTTTTTTCATTGTGGCTAGATTCCCTGAGTTGGCGATCGAAATTAGCCCGCAATTGTTGGTAGGCCAATTGATAGGTCGGTGGGTTTATCGAGGCAGTGGGCGTAGAATCCAGACTGCGCAGACGTTGGCGCAGTGTTGATGATGGGTTGTGGTTGACCCGCGTGACAGAGCTGGAGCCAGCGAACGCCAGAGAGGAGCTATTCATGGCCAAAGGATACTAAATTAAGTGATGGGTAGGTCCACCGTGGTGCAGAATCGGGGTACCTTGAAGCAGGAAAATATGGATGTGGGTTTGGTATCGCAAGCCTAAGGCACTCGTTCAAAGCTCACTTCAGAGGAAGGCACGGTCTGGGTTTGTGTGGCTCTGCCAGTTGCGTACAGTTGACTATGCGACAGCGCATCTTGCTCCTCAGCAATTTCAGCAAAATCACAGTTGCCAAATATATTCAGTGCTAAAAATGCTAACTGTCAGTGTAGAGGAGAGTGGTCTTATCTCTGTATTCACAAATGCCACGACCAAAAGTGATGTCCAGCAAAACGTCAGCCAGTGTTATTTCAATACCCTATATCTCTCACTTATTAATGGCTGCAACACAGCTTTACATATTACACAGTTCATTTTGATGTGTTTCCCGCGCTGTCGGTTCCAACCTTTCCCAAACGCCTAAGCCAGAAAAAGAGACACGCAATCACTCGTTGCTCAGTCCAATCTTGGACTCGATGACGGCCACAATTGTCTGCCATGTCACCATGCCGCCCTCGCCAACATCTCCACAAGCCAGCGCCTTGGAAATCGGTCGCAGAACCTCAATCCAGCCATTTTCGCCTCCCCAGACCTCTTCCAGCGTCTTGATCTGGCTGGCCGTGATTGGGTGGCGCCACATGGCAGTGTTCATGCTGCAGCGCATTCGTTAGCATCAACCAAAGGCGCGTCTGGTTCCGCCCCGGGCCGCACTCACCTTGGCGCAACAATAATCTTCTTGATGCCCTCCTTGTCCACGGTGCCCGTGGTGTCCCACGCGCGAATCACGCTGGTCAGCAAGTTGTCGCACATGCCGTTGACCATTTTGGCCATGGTGTTGGCGCTCAGAGGAGCCACAATCATGACGTCGGCCCACTTGCGCAGGTTGATGTGCAGGATGGGCGCGCCTCGCTTCCACGGCTGAGCCCATTCCGAGGCGTCGGTGTAGACGGCGTCGACGTTGGGCATGTAGTGGATGGCCGACACGGTGGGCTGCTCCTTGGACTGGCCGGCCAAAAAGTGCACGGCCGAGCTGGTGAGAATGACGCGGATCGACAGGTTCTTGTGGTGCGAAAGGCCCTCGATGATCTGGACCAGCTTGATGGTGGCTACGGAGCCCGAGGCGGCGAGCAGAACATGCTTTCTTCCGTCGGTGCGACCCTGCTCAAGCGCTTCGGGCGAGCTCCGGACAAGCAAGTCGTGGTGTATGTCGGTCCCGTTTTGCGTTTTGTGAAGCATTTTTATCCGTTCACAGGAAGTATGAGATGGAGAAACGGGGTTTCACCTTGGTTGCGGTGATTTAAATTGTCCGATGCCTGGCGGCGATGTACCGTTTGGTGTTTGCCGTCTCAAGCCCCGCGGTGGAGTCAGTCTGGGGCCAAGCGAAATGTGGGTGATGTTATAAATGCTGTTAGTACTTTGCTCGCCTCTGCTAGAAACAACAGTCGAACAAGGCGTAGAACCAGGAATGTAGTGCTCAAGAGGTATTGGTAAGCTTGAATCCAGAACGGCTTGGTAATGGACTTTTCTAGCCCGTTGGATAGCGGATTGTAGCCTTTTAACCCCGCCATCAATCCCCACGTCATCCGATGTCACTGATGAACCGTCGTTTAGGGTGACCTATCGTGGCCGATCATCGCCGGCCGTCCTCCGTGTCGAGCCTTGCTGTGGCCTGACTTGTGATGATTTTTGCAAAGTATTCTTGCCTTGGAGAAGATGGTGGCTGGTTGGCAGCCAAGAACCCATTACTCGTGACATTCGACCGGGTGCGGTGCCGGACCTCCGCAACCGGTATCACCCTCAAGTTACCGGTCCCAGTTGTTTTTTGCAGTCATGCTGGCACGGGGGCAACTACAGGGTAGGCACAGACTTGACAGCCCTTCAAAATCCTGGAGAGAGACATGGGATTCAGCATTCTAGCCACTCACCAGCCACACACTAGCCACAGATAAACCTGAATTACCAAGCGACTGATTGGTCATCACACTCAACGGTTCGTGCACGCCACACTTTTCGATTGCGAGTAGAGCTTTGACATGACCTAATTCCTCGGCCTTCGGCTTCCACCAACTCAACCATCTCGCCATTCCAGATTGCCCGCCATGTTTTCGCGATCAATTGCTTCGGTGCGCATGTCCGATGTCGCTGGCGGCCTGACTCCTTTGCTGACCATTTTTCTTTTTCGCAGACCCTGCTTCGGCAGTCCGCCCGCCCGGTGGCCATGCGCGCCCCAGCACATGCCCTCCGAGCTTCGGTTTCGCCTTTTGCGCCTCTGACGCCCTTCCAGGCCCGCCTCCTCTCCGACCAGACCCGGGATGCCATCACCAAGGCTGTGGGTTCTGCTCCCGTTGTTCTCTTCATGAAGGGAACCCCCGAGACCCCTCAGTGCGGCTTCTCGCGCGCCGCCATCCAGATCCTTGGTCTGCAGGGTGTCAACCCCGAAAAGTTCGCCGCCTTCAACGTCCTCGAGGACCCCGAGCTGCGCGAGGGCATCAAGGAATTCTCCGACTGGCCCACCATTCCCCAGCTCTACGTCGACAAGGATTTTGTCGGCGGATGCGACATTCTTGTTTCCATGCACCAGAACGGCGACCTCGCCAAGCTCTTTGAGGAGAAGAAGGTGCTCTTCGAGGGTGAGACTGAGGCCAAGAACGAGTAGGGTGGTGAAAAAAGACAAATAAAAAAAACCAAATTTGGAATCAGGTGTATGATACGCTGATATGTATTACTTGGGAATCACACGAGATACCTCTGTACAGAATTGACGAATAGAACTGGGGCCGCATCAGGCGTGTGGCATTTATTTACAATGGATATGCAGCTCCATCTGCTCTCAGGTCGCTGCCAGCCGACCACAGCGGCGTGCCGTCGACGGGGTCAACCGTGTACCGGATAACCTGGCCACGGCCAAACATGCTTCTCCTCCAGCCCTTGAGAACCACCACATCGTGCCCCAGCCTTTTTAATCCCTCGATCGTCTCCTCGGGCATGCCATCCTCCACGTTGACCTTCCAGCTCAGCACCTTGCCGCGCTCCGACTCCCCGGAGCTGATGCAGATTCTGGGAGCATCCAGAGCCTGCTGCGGGTTGAGCTTTGCCACGACCTGCCCCAGCAGAACCTGCGTGTGCGCCTGCGGCTGGTTGAAGCCGCCCATGATGCCAAAGGCCGAGTGCAGGGACCCGTCGCTGATGTTTGTCACCATTCCGGGGATGATGGTGTGGTAGGGCCTCTTGCGGGGCTCCAGCTTGTTGGGGTGCTCGGCGTCGAGCGAAAAGTTGGCGCCCCTGTTCTGTAGCGTAAACCCGCAGCCCTTGGGGATGATGGCGGTGCCGAACCCTTCGTAGTTTGAGTTGATGAAGGAGGCGGCGTTGCCCGCGGCGTCGGAGACGGCAAAGTAGACTGTGTCGCTGCTCTGGAGCGCCGGCGACGTAAACTTTGGGTTTCCGGGAATCACGGGGTCAAAGGTCCGCTCCGGGTCAAATATCTTGGCCCGCTCCGCGAGGTAGTCGGGGGAAATCAGGCCCTCGGTGGGGACCTTTGTGACGTTGGGGTCCGTCACGTACCATGCGGCATCCGTAAAGGCGAGGCGGAGAGCCTCGATGATGGCGTGGAGGTAGGGGGCCGTGTTGAAGTCCTCGGGAGCCCAGGTCGGGATCTTGCCCTGCTTCTCCAGCTCCTGGATGATGCCCACAGCCATCAGGGCGACGATGCCCTGGCCGTTGGGAGGGTGCTCCCAGAGCTCGACGCCCTCGCTTTCACTCAGCCCCTGGCCCTGAAACTTGACCGAGATGGGCTCGACGGGCTCGCTGCCCGTTTCCATGTGGTGCTTGAGGTCGTCGAGCTCCAGGTGGCCTCCGAGATCCTGCGCAACCTTGACAATCTGCTCTGCGATGCGGCCGGTGTAGAATCCCTTTTTGCCCTCGGTAGCCAGCGCCCGGTACGTCTTTACCAGCTCGGGCATCTTAATGATTTCGCCAGGCCGGGGGGCTCTGACCCCGTCCTGGGCTGCCGGGTCCTGTTTTAGCATCTCGGCAAAGTTGGGAGAAGCGTCTCTAAGTAGCTGCTCAGAACGTTGCCACTGCACACTGTCAGCTGGAGAGCGAAAAAGACGGGCTGGCTTCGACGTACAGACAGAGATGTGATCTCTGATACAGGGAATCCTTTCTCACCCAATTTGATGGCCGGCTCCAGAATCTGGCCCACGGTGAGCTTGCCGCTTCCGAATCGCTCAACTGTATCAACCCATCCTGCCGCGGCGCCAGGCACTGTGACGGCGTGGACACTTTTGTAGGGGATCTGACCGGGCTCGCCATCTGGAATGCTCAGATCCTTGCGAATGGTCTCTAGTGAGCATTTTGCTCCTGAGCGGCCAGAGCCGTTCATGGCTTTGACCTGTTTCGTCGCGGCATCGTAAAAGAGGATAAACATGTCCCCACCAATGCCGGTTGAGCATGGCTCGGTCAGGTTGAGACCGGCGGCTGTTTAAGTTTAGCATCCCGTCCATTTGTCTTTGTGCCGCGTCAACGTACCAACTGCAACGGCGGCATCCTAACGACATGTCAGCAATGCGGGATTATACAGGCGAGAGAGGGTGTCTTACAGCAGCATTGCCTCCGGCTCTGAGGATCTCCAGGCCACATTTGGCGGCCAGGGGCTGTGAGCAGGCGACGATTCCCTCGGTGCTATGCACGACACTTCTTCGCGAGGGGAACTTGAGAAGGTCCGCCGCTGGCGGCTGGTATATGGACGATGTGGGGAGAGGCATGGCGGGGGGTGGGTGGGTATCAATCGCGACAATTCACACACGGAAGGTTGAAGGAGATTTCACTTTGATTCAATTGAGAATGCAAGAGCATTAAGTAGGTGGAGCTATACGATCACGTAGCCGAATGTCGGCGCAACCCCGACGTGCGTGCGAGCCCGGCCATGGTGACTAACAACTCTACGGGTTCGCATCATCAATGCGGGGTTTAGTCTGAAGTTCGTGATAGCAATTGCGGGCCCCCATTCTGTTCTGGGTGGTTGGAGGGCGCCCGGGACAAGGCCCTTCATCGGGAAGTCGGATACATGGACATAAGTCGGCCAAGCGCACCCGCAGTCCAATTGGTTGCTTGGTTTTCGTTTCGCGAGACGGCTGCCCCCATGCCAACCCCAGCCCGAACCCTGAGAACTCGAGCATTCGCCTCGGCGATTTGCATCATACCACGATATACAAGCCCAGCTAAAATTCATATTAGCTATCAATTCAGGTGGAGCAAATGATGCTTGTTCAATTTTTTTGTCCCCACACGTTTCGCTCACTAAATGACGTACCTTGAGCAACGAACGGGAGCGCTTTCATCATCCACCGCGGCGCCATGAATGCGAGAACCGCCAAGCCAACCAGTGCTCCGCCAGCAACTAGAGCCGTATAGTGCGGGTACTCTTTGGTGAATTTCTCAACTACGGCGACAGCCTTCTTGCTTGCCTCGGCCATAGCATCTCCCATTTGCTCGTCACTCTTCACCACCTCATGGATGCCGGTGAGGATAGCTTTGGCCAGGCCCTCGGTCCAACTGGCGGTGGACACGATTTCGTTGAGGCGCTCATGGAGGTTTGGACCACCTGATTCGGCCGTCTGAAGCGCTTTTACGAACTGCGCTGCGGCGCCATTAGAGGATGAGATATCCGGCTGTGCGGCGATTGCCTCCTCGTTGGGCTTTGGGCCTTGTCGAAGGGACTTGCTCTTGTCAGCGAGAGCGGCAACGTGAGGGAATACAAGGTCCATGGCAAGTTCAATATTCGTGGGTCAGATGCTGTAGATTCTTTTGGATGAGGAGAAATTCCCAAGAGAAGAGAGTTGTGTTTTGATACATCTTCTTGTTCCGCTCGAAAGCGATGGAATCGTAACAGTTACCTCCAACTGGCAACACCTGTGCCAGCTGTTGACGCTCGGGAGCGAGGCCATGCATAGCATTGACCAATGTCGGCCTGTTATTTTCGCACTGTCCGCTTTCGCATCAAGCCAGATGTTGAAGCCGTCAAATTGAGAAAACGGATGATGCTTGGTGGACTTTGATGCCAAAGCCGACTATCCCCGCACTAGTGGACACTGGGGAAACAATGGGATCAATGCGGTGTCAGCGCATTCGCTCACGCCGTTGCACTGAACCGACCTGCGCTAAAAGGGTATGAACATAATTGGTCATTTGCTGCAGCCACTCGTCGTAATTAAATATGATGAGAGGTTATATAATTAAGCTTGTCAAATTTGACAAAATTTTATGACTATGGTTCTTTTCCCTGAAGTGGTCTTGCAATTGTAATCGTATGTCGCTTCAAGTTAATGCCGTTGCTACTGAATCTTTTGGCGACAACATATTGAAGCTTGAATATGCATCGGATATAATTCTTGAGCGCTCAAGATGCTCTGCCTACCTACTATCTCATTGGTCAACTATGCCAGCCTGGTTTTGATTTTAATTACAAGTGCGCCCGGGGCTCATCGCGCAATTGACGAAGTACATCCTCGACGGTCCGAACGGCATCCAAAGCCATGCCGTATCCAGCCTGGAACCCTGTGCCACCAGCGCCGTAATTGTGTACAATAATCTTCTTTTCTCCAGCGACAGAAATCTCACCTCTTTCGATCCGGGCGCCGCCCTCCCGAGAAGGACGGAGCCCGGCGGCGACGGCCAGCAGCTCAGGCTCCTGCTCTCGCAGCTCTGAACTGAGCTCCTTTGTGCGCTCCAGAATTGACTGAGTCTCGTAAGAGTAAGTTGAGCCGTCGCTGCGCATCCGAGTTAGCTGCTGCTGCTGTGGGTAAAAAGACGAGGCTTCCACATACTTGACGCCCTTTTGCATGTATCCCCCGAGAATCACGTTGCCATTGGATCCAGGCCGAGGAATGACGTACGTCTCGTAATCATTTCCATGTCGCATGATGTTAGTACGCACATTGGGAGCTCTTACCAAGACTACCTGGCCTCTGGTCGGGTAGCACTTGGGGTCTTCGACGCCAGGAAGTGTCTTGGCTGCGTTTCCTATGCAGTTAAACACGACCTTTGTCGCTGGATTGGCAAATGCCGCCTGGATGCTTGGAAGCTTTTGTCGCACAAACTTGACACCGTACTGCGTCTTGAGCCTCTCGTACAAATAACTGATGTGGTTTGGCGCATGGACAGTCAGCGTGGTAAAGGAAGCGCCGAACTTGACACCCTCTGGTAGCTCTGTTTGTGGGAGTGGTCGGAACTACGATCGGTTAGTGGAGTGCATGCTTCTTGCGACCAACCGATGCATACATCTTCGAGATAGCCCGACATAGCTTTGATCTTGTCATGAGGGACATTTTCATCCCAAAATTCCGTCGAGGGTGTTCGATGGACAAAGGTCACTTCGGGCTGTTCCGAGGCCAATTTGGCCAGATGAGCATATCCCAGCTGGTCCCATCTCAGAGCATTAGCATCGCTGCCGGAAATGGCAGAAAAGTTACACCCAGCCCTGGCGACAGTCAGCACCAGGCGGCACGCCAACAGCAATTGAACATTGAAGCATACCAAGGGGATGTGTATGACACCGAAGTATCTCCCGGGAGATACTCGGCAATGACGGTAATGTACTTTCCGTATCCTCGCTCAGAGAGGACCAAGGCGACGTCGAGGCCAATGATGCCCGCGCTGTGCGGGATTAGGTGAGAACGATAAGGACATGCCTTGGGTCTTACCCGACGATGATGATGCTGTCCGATGCCATTTTATTGTTGTCGAAACCGATGATTGGGCCAATTGGGCGGGCTTTGGATGGTGCTAGTCTCTCGACGTGCTTATATGAGGAAAGAAACACGGTTCCAATCTTGAGTTAACTCACACCGACGGGGGCGGCCGTCAGAATTGGCATCCGACACTAGTAATAAGCGGCAGGTTGACGGAGTTGAGCGCTTGTCGCCTTGTAAACTAGCTTCGCCAGGGTCCGTCGATGCCGGCTTCAATTGGCGGTGTTGATGTCCCTCTCCACTCGACAGACCCACGCTCCAGCCTCCTCGAGATATCAGTGGGGGGATTTTGTCAGTGGTGCGCCGCTGCGTTTTCGTTCACAAACGACGCTAGGAAAAGAGATTTGGCCTGTGTTCGCCTGCACCATGCAACTGAAATTGCCGTGCAATGGCAGCCCGATGTCATGGACGATTTCTTAAAATTAATCCCGGATTATGTCCTGGCCAAACATACATAGTATAGAATGAAACCCAAAACCTTTACTTTTCTGGTCCCGACCCTGATCTTCAATCTTGTCGGAACATCCTTCCTGTTGATTACCGTTCTCTCCACTGTTCACTGCACCCTCTTTTGGTCTTCTCTTTCTGCTGTCCACCATGAGATTCTGCAGCTAAACATGTTTGGTTTGAAAAGCCTACTTTCTCTTATAAGAAAGCACAGGGGAGTAGAAGACAGCAGGCTGAGTCTAAAACGGCTTCTGTCCATAAATATTCCCAGCTGGCGAATATCGTGCAACAATATACCAACCACCCCACAAAGGACTAGCTGCAGCAATGCCAACCTTGGTGGTTGTATTCCACATGATTTGGGCTTTGAACAAAATTTAATTCAACATTCTCCAAGTATATGCTGGAAAAAAGACTTACTGTAGTGACTGTAGCTGTTGAAATTTCCGTTTGGGAGAACTTCCCCGTTATAATTAGGAGCTTCAGATAGCCTTTCCAAATGTTAAAATGGATAGTGATAATATCCCAACCTGGAATTTCTTCTTACCAGGTAGTGGTTATATTTTCGATGGGATTCTTTACGTTGTTTGAGAAAATTACCTGGGTGCTATTTATGACATTAACTTATCTGAGCATGTTGCTGCTTGGGACCACGACCTACCCAATCCACCCGAGATTTTCGCCCTGGTTCGGTCGGGTGAAAGGAAGAGAGTGGGCAAAAGTCCCAAAAAGTGCCATGGACTTCGCATAAGCAGATGCCTGGGCCTCCAAGGAAGGATCCCAGACCAATGGTGGTAATCCCTTGCTTGCTCGAGCAGCATTGTGCAGACTCAGACCCTTGGATGCATCTGGACTCAATGTGACGGCACCAGAATTACCGGAGCTGGTAGAAATCAGACTAGATACGCTTGACAATCCATTAGTTGCTTGTCTCTTGCTGTCTGGAGAAATATGGTTGAGATTTCCGATGTCCGATTTTGCATCGCGTGGAGCAAGATGATAACTCGTCTTTTCGGTTATGAGTTTGGGGATCATCGGACTTCCCATTGTCGGCGACCCTAAGCTAAGAAATAGGAGGCATTGCAAAAGAATAGTCGGAGGCAGCATCGTGAGCAGTAGTGTTGGAATGTGCAGGGGTCAATGAGTTGAAAAGGTCATGCTGGACATCTGATAACCTGTGGGGTGATGATATATCGGGGTCCTTTATAATTTTCCTTATACTACGCAGGATCATCATCAATCTATATATTTCTATGGACATGCGCTTAAAAAAGAATACCCCCATCTGGCCGAGTGGAATTGAGTTTCCAAGACTCCCAAATACATCATCCGAAACCCAATTCATGTGTTAGTGTATGAGCTAAGGATGTGATGGTACAAGAACAAATAAGTTGTGAACAAGCGTGAGAAGGCTGGCAGGAACGCAACCGTGGTTTTGGGAAATGGTTATGCCAAGCATGGTATGGATTGGGGCTTAACTATGGCATTACGTCAAAAATGAGAGGCTGGGAGAGGGAAACGGAGTAAAAGGTCGTCTCATTGCTAAGAACTAGTGATATTTACGATTATTAAGTTTGAATATTAAAAGATTATTTGTTGCTGATTGGGAGACTAATAAAATCATCCAATTGTTTTTCTCATACAATATGACAAAAATAAAGTGCTGCTGCAATTTTATGGGCTATTTTTACCAAAAGAAAAATCCGTTTCAAGTCGCACAATTACTCATGAAGTGGGGGAGCGGGATCAGTGGGTGTTTTCGGCAGAGCAGTGTTGTATTGGATCTTGAGGTTATCAAAAAAATATAATGTGGGAGTCTTTTGCTGATCGATCTATTACATCACACAGCGTTAGCGATAATTAGTTGACGCCTCGCTTAGTCTACAGCTGAAAAGCTTTCCCTAGCTCACAGCCTGGCACACACAGTTTTTGGTGGGCAGGACAACAGCCGGTCCGTCCTGTTCCTTGCTAGAAACCTTGACATGTCCCACAAACCCAGAGTTTACTGCAAGCCAAAAGAAATAGGATGAACCTGATTAACCATTAGTCGACTACTATTTGCAAGGATTGGCAAAGAGGAACGTAGTGGCAGCAAAGCTGAGAGTACGCTTGTCGTCACCCATATTCAGTAATTATAGCCGTGAACATTTGTGGAATGGCATCCAACCGTAATTAAAAGGTTAATGGAAGAATGACTTGATATCGCCGGCGCCCACTCCAAACCGGGGATCAGCCAACATGACGCCATTGTGACCTTCGCAATCTGTGTCGGGCCCTTTCGATAAGCCACCTACGGTATAAAACGAATCATCGCGTGCTGTGATCGTACGTTACGGTCGGCGTTTGATCTGCAAAAAGTGAGAATCTGTGAGAGGGGCTTCACTTCCAACCTCCGTTGAGAGCCCAATGGCCAATTCCAGAGGAATCATTATGAGCCTTCAAACTTTTTCGTGGAATGATAGCTGGAGGTGCAACTGTAATTTTTGCCTGAATGGGAACTTTTGTGAAGAAATACCCCTCAGTGTCTGGATTGTGATGCGCTCAAGCTTTGGTGTCGACGTGACTGGAATTCTGCCGCCTCGATGGCATTTTCCAGCGGGGCAGAAAGTGCGGTTATACATCAAGTAAATTTCTGAAGGAGAGCTATTTAGACTGCCATGGACAGAAGAAAAAAATTAAAGAGAAGACCGCCGGAGCTCTTTTGTTCGTGCACTTCGGATAGCGATGGATGAACTGACCAAGCTACAGATATCGATCGACCGAGGTAATAAAATGGTAGCCTGTTTCCATATCCTTTGCAACTTTATTTGTAAATGCATGGATGTGTTAGTAGGTGTTCGGTCGTCTCATCTTCTGAACTAGGACGTACAAGTTGGTTGACCACACAAACAACTCATACAATCAACATGCAAGCTGCAGTCACCCGCCCAGGGGTGGGGGACTGGTGCGTATGTATAAACGCCATGATTCAATCCCATCCCTACATGTTATTTATGCCTGGAATCGGCGCACTGAAAAAGCTGGTTTCGTGAACCATAGGGGGGACCAGGCTACTCGTACAGCATCTGATATCGAAGGCTAATAGAATGCGGGTGGAGATGCAACTGGTGGACATTTGGATGGATGCGGACCACTATATGTATAGCACGTGGAGCTTGATAAGCTAAATATTGACCATCAACAATAGACCTTTGATCTCGCGCTTTTGTGATAGAACATCTCGGATTGACACGCTTACTCGATTTCCTGAGACTCGATGTCATGATCTAGGAAGCGAGTAATGATCCTGTATTTCTGGATGGTATATGAACAGTTTGATTATTCAACGCTAAATTTCCTTCTATTTTCATAGTGTACGCGCATGATCTACAAGTCACTGACAAATAGCATCATCCATGTGAGAATCCAAGCCCCAATCTGTGTCCCTGTCGCCTGTTTTTGAACCCTTTTTTATCATTACCGGACTGGAATTGGCATTCGCAGAGGCGCTTGATAACCAAGTTCGGAATCAATCTCGCGGGAATTAAGCGCGTACGTTGGCAAACGGGATTGAAAGTTTGCGATGGGTGGTCTCAGCGCTTTTTTGGCGTACGATTGCAATGGCTGCTGCAATTCGCGTTGTCCTTTGGGCTGTTTCGCAACTCATATTTGATTTGGATGAATGGCGCGGTTGGAGCATTAGGCTCTGTTGCCAAATCCGCATTTTACACCTGCTTCTTTTCTTTTACAAATGGATGAGGATATAGCAAATGGCATGATGCCGAATATATTTGTTCCACTGAGAGAGTGTTGGTATAAAATGCCATTATGGTTGGGTTGAACTTTGCAAACTCGCGTCGCAAAGATTTTGATTGAATTCATATACACGTTCTATTTCATTATAAACCCACTGGCATCCGATATATCTCTTCGGCTCCATAGATGTCATTCATCGCTTTCATTCCGCTGTGTGCCCACTGTACGAAGTGGCGAACCCTGTCGGTTTCCAGATCGCTGAACCAGTTTACCAGCAGGTGATGATACCATTTTCGCATTCGACTCCAGTATTGTGGATGGAAATGCGCTGTTTCTATTTTATATAAACAAGCTCCCAGTAGCTCAAACATAAAGTAGCACCGTGGAAGCAGCTACTTGCGTGGGGGTTGGTGAATCCGCTTATCGGGCATTCGGTGGTTGCACCTCGCGGTAAGTTGCGCGATGCAGGCTAATTGTATGTGCTCCAGTCATCCCGAACGGCAAGATGCGCAGACTAATTGCGATATGTACTTGTTCTGTTGTCGTATCGTGTCGGCCCCGGTGGCTGTCTGGGCGGCTGCACGAAAGACGATCCGCTAAACAAAGGTGCTGGCCTCACTGCCTCATCGTGTCGTGGTTGACTAACCGCACCATAGTCATACAGGAGACCGCTGGGGATGTTGCTTGGAGGCCGTGAACCAGTGCTCTGCGGTGATATCATCGATGGCGGAGCAGTTGAGTAGGCCGAGAAAGCAGTAGATGGTCTGCTGACGCTCTCATCCGAAGGCAACTCTGCAGAATGTAAAGTTGCATCATCTCGAGCCGGCTTATTCTGATGTGGTGATGTTGCGTCGAGCTCTGATATTGTGGCAATTGATGGCTTGGGGGTTATTGAGTGGCGGGTCGAGATGTTTGGAATGGCGGAGCCTGCAGGATATGGTGCTTGCCAATTATCGTGGTTTTGTTTGGAGTATGGGGGCCCATGAGATTCGGTCCCTGGATACCTGGAAATGGATGCGCGATTTTGATGTGCTTGTAGTGGGTTATAAATCTGTTGTGATGTCGTGTGGTTGAGATAAGGTCGTTGTGTTAATGTACCTGGTTGGGAATATGGCTTCGGCCCGCCTGGATAAGTGTCAAGTGAAGCTGATTGTGATGTCGCATGCGATAAATCCTGGGATGGGTTTGGGCCTGGTCGACGAGAGACGCCAACATCCTCGGCGGGCAGCTCGGTGACCAAGGTTTGAGGAAGATCTGGTAACTCTGCGACAAAAGATGGAGGGCGGTTTGAGAGAGCCGAGACAGGGCGAGCATCGTTGGGGTCATCAAACAGAAGCGCAAGACCGGCGTATTTTTGTGAAACCGGAGGCGCTTGTGCTTTGCTCACAGTTGGCAGTTCAGCAAATGTTGACTGTCGTTGGGATCGAACATGGTCGGAGTACTGCGAAGAACTGCCTGGCCTTTGGGAAGATGTGGCGGAGAGGTTGTAAAGTGATCGAGGGCTTGAGTTTGCTGATAGGTAGGGCGGCGGAGGCGGGGAGAATAGAACGGAGGAATCGGAGGCGGAGGTCGGATGATATTCAGTAGGATTCATTGCTGCATTGCTTGTCCAAGGATTTATTGTAGGATTTATCCTAGAGTGTATAGCGGGGTTTGCTGCCGCTGATTGTGGATTTGATACTACGAAACTCGATTCAGTTGCTGCTGAGAAGTCGTGGAGAGAGGCTTCCGTACCTGATAGGCCTCCCATCAGATCGCCCAAAAGTGCAAGATTGTCGAATGCGATGCTCTCTTTTCTGTCGGCTGGTCCCCTCCCCGAGTCTGAACCGTCCTTTGCCTCCGGAGGCGCCAGTAGCAAAATTTGGCGCAGGAAATTTAATTCGGCCAGCACAGAGGCATGGTGTCTGCTGATGATGGGCTCGTGGCTGCGAAATTCTTTGGAGTCGAGGAACATCCAGGCGGCGCGGCGACCGAGCGACGTGCTTCCCATGTTGCCATCTGGCCTGCATTTCTCGATGATCCTCCCTACTTCCATAATCTGCTGGCTGGCCGCCTCGATGATGTTGTTGACGCGCTGCAGCACCTTGGGCCTGCGCTCGAGGAGCGACAGGCATTCCAGGCGCAGCTCGACCAGGTGCTGGAGGTCTACATTGCAGACCCGAATGAGCTCGAGGCCTCGGCGGACTTCATGAGGCACTTGCTCGCACTCGATGGCGGGGATGACGAGACAGTAAATGGCCTTCAAGCCTGGCGTGATGGGGTCCATTTTCCGCTCAAGACGGCCTGGCGATCACCATCGATTACGGTGCGGACAAGGTAGTTGGAGATTAGCGAAAAAAGACACCACCTTGGCGAGAGTTGCCAACTGCTCGCTCCACTGTAGCTTCTCTTGTGGGAGGGCAGAGCCCATGGGGCGGAACCGGCAACTAGAGGACCATGGGGTAATGGTCTAGTAGGGCTGGACGGATACGTAGGAGGACCCTCGCTCAATAATCCCCAGCAAGATGTGCCTAGGCCCAGAGCCGGGATCGATTGATGCTAACGCCCAGCGCCAAGCACCACACCGATTTAGGCATGGCTGTCCTTGTTCAATGGGGAGCCAGGATATAACTGGTACACATAACATTCAGCCTGGGGACGGGAGAGAGGTGCAGCGACATTGGCCACTCGCCGCTGCAGTTGATGGCCACGGTTGCGACGCTGTCCGTTGTGGCTGCAAGCCACCTTGCATGGATGGTTTGCCCATGAGACAATTAACATCAGTAAGCCCTGCCGCAGGTGACCATGTCAAGGCTGGGAACAAGGGTAGGTTTCTAAACTGCCAGTTCGAGACCGTCTTGCAGTCCCACACGAACTCGGATACCGGATCGGGTCATGGTTGGACTAAGAAAGTCGTCAAAGTCTCAACGCTCTGGCGGTTTTTAGCCCCAACCACTCTCTTGACCTGACCAGTGACATGAGATCTGCAAAGCTATGCCATCTGTCAGCTCCCCCTTGCTTTTGAGACGCGATCAGGCTGTATCAGCTCTTTCTTTTTCAGCTTTTCGCTCGTACGAGCTGTGCCCATCGCAGCCTTGCAAGTGGGGAATGTCTCAGCTTACATACAATCTCGACCAAACAACACGCTGCGATCTTCAAGGAGGGACTTCTTTTTCAATTATTAATCATATCTGCGCTTGCTGCACATTTGCGCCAAAAAAAAAAAAAAGCACTGAGACCTTGCTCTCAGCAAGGGTTTTGCTTCAGCCACGCAGAACTACTGCGTCCATGAGAATAACAAGACTAGCTGCAACCGCACAAGCTCCGCCGCCCCGTCAGCCGTATCCCAATCACCGTTGGCCCCCGCTCACACATGGACGAGCACAGGCGCAAAGACTCGGCGTGGCGATGCCGAAAATGCGGATCCATCGCGCTGTGGGAGCTTATCGAGGCCGGCGCAGACAACGGCTGCTCTGTCGTTTGATTTGCTGCCGAAGATGAACTGCCACTCGCCGGGGTGAGAGAATATGACATAGCCCAGCTTGGTGCACTCGATAATCACAGCCTGCAGGTGAGACATCTGCTGTCGCCCATCGTTGCCGGCGGGCACGAAGGGGTCGAGGAAGGTCGCAAGTGCGTCTGCAAGTGCCTGGGCCTGAGGGCCGACGGCCGCGTCCGAGACTGGGAGAGCAGTGCGATCCTCGCGACGTGGGTGAAGCAAAAAGGCAGCGAGGCTGCGCCATTTGGACAGGGCTAGCGCATTGGCTGCAGAGGCGTGTTAGCTGCTCGGCTGCTGATCGGAGCGTGTTCAGAGCCTGACTTACCTGATGCGTCTCCCGCGCTGGGGCCTGAGAGGGGTGCGGCCTGAAGGAATGCGGCTACGGGAGCGGGAAGCATCGAAAAGGCGCTTCGGGAGTTCACGTCGATGCTCTTGAAGACGATGTGGGAAATGACATGGCGAAGGCCGACTGCGCGAGTGGAGGCATCAACACACAATGCCGCGACCAAGTCTGCGCTGAGACCAGATTCGTCCGTGTAGCCAAGGTCGAGAAGGTTCTGCGCAAGAACGGAAGCGCTGACCTGGACAGGCCGGAAGTGATAGTTGTTCTCGACGTGCTGCTGGATGAGGTCGCTCAGGGATTGCATCTCGTTTTCGATGTCGCGATCGGGAGTCGGGCTGAGGAGGAACTGGCTGAGCTGGATGTCGCCCTTGGACGCGGCAGATGACGAGTAGTCGCCCTTTGGCTCATGGCTCACTGCGACGTGAGAACGGCCTTGATCCGAGTTCTTGCGCCGGCGGAAGAGAAGCCAAGCTGCTGCAAGGCCAATGAGTAGACCCGCGATCAAGCATCCTATCGCAGCACCAGCGACAGCACCGCCACTAATCTTTGATCCGGAACTGGGGGCACCAGAAACAGTGGAAGAAGCAGAGCTGGACTTGGAGGCGGAGGCGAAGATAGAGTTAGAAGGAGAAGCAGAAAGAGAACCGACCCCTTGCGTGGTTTCTTGACCCGAACCACTTGTTGCTGGTTTTGCTGTGGCCGCGGTATCTGTTGATGATGCTTTGGCGGCGGAACTTCTTATGGTAGAAAGGGTTGTAGTATGAACCGTGAGACTACCAACCGCCAACGTCTGCGTGGACTCAGATAAGACATATGAAGTACCTGGTGGACCAGGTATAGTGTAGTTTGTCATTTTGACAGATGCAGAACGGATATGTGGTCGTCCCTCACAAAGAAAGAGGGTGTTATTGGGAGGAGGTTTAAGATTGGGGCCGAAAGGCTTTATTTTTCCCTGCCAGCAACCATGCTTTGCTCACATGGGTTCATTGGCACCAGCAACGGAACATGCATGCCGAAAAGCTCCATTGATGCGCAGACCGATCATAGTCCAGAGCCAATGGTGCATTCTGCCCGCTGGGCTGGACTGGTCTGTTCCTGGCACGCCACCACTTTCAGCCGTACTCACCAGTGCAACCCTGGCGTTCGCCCCCAAACCCACCCAGAGCCTGATTTCAAGGATCTAGTGACAATAGATTCACAGCCTCCGCGGGCTGCGGCCAATTGCATGCCTAGCTATTATGCGGTCGAGTCCGGGCCCGCGGATGGGGAAGCAGGACGGTTCAGTACGCCTAGCTCATGAGTGCTCCGTTGCAGCTCCCTGACCATCCTCCTTCGGCTTCTCCATCTTTTCAACCTTGAAGAATCTCTGCTCTGTACCATAGCTTATTACAGCCGAGGGCGCCTGCTCTGCTTTCGCTCGTTGTAGACTTTTTGCTTTCGTTCCCAATTCTATAGCATACAATCATGAGCGAGCAACCGGACATCTATGTCTCCGTTGATCTGGGCACCACCTTCACTGGTAGGCTTATCTCCGACATGACAGCTGCACAATCCTGTTCTGACGTGACTTGCAGGTGTGGCCTGGACGACTCCGAGAACACCAATCCAAGTCATCAACGACTGGCCTGGTAGCGGCGACCGAGGCGAACGCAAAGTGCCCACGACGCTCGTTTACAACGCCGATGGCTCTCTGGCCTCGTGGGGCTTCATGTGCGATGACCAAAATGAGGGGCCCTCGGCAGCAAATGCTGGCCAGACCCGCCGCGAGTTCTTCAAGATCTTTCTCGATGCCGAAACCCTGGCTGCTGCTCAGCAGCAAGGCCTGGCCAACGCACCGCGCACAACCAATGATGCCGAGAGATACCTGGTCGACTTCCTGCGACAGGTGTACGCCCACGTCAAGGAGTCAATTGAAATGCAGATCGGCAAGCGGCACGAACCCGGTGGCTGGTCCACCATGGCGATAACCTTTCTCTTCAGTGTGCCGACAACGTGGACCAACCAAGGAATCATCAACGCCTTCAAAGGCGTGATCCGAGAAGCAGGTTTCGGCGTTGAAGGTCCTCGGCACAAGGCTGAGGTGGACTTGACCGAAGCCGAGGCGGCCGCTGTTGAGACGCTCAAGTCGACTGCCATCAGCTTCAACCCTGGAGGTCTTTTCATGGTCGTCGATGCTGGCGGCGGCACGACAGACTTGGCGCTGATGCGCATCAAGTCGACGGATTACAACCATCCGGAAATGTCATCCATGGCGGCAGTGAGAGGAATCGGCGTGGGCGCATCTCTCATTGACAGAGCATTTGCGCGCGTGGTTGCTTCTCGCCTTGCAGCGTACCCCGATGTTCAGAGCCAACTCCCCCACGACTTCGCCGCGCGCATGTCCAGAAGCCACCAGTACAAGACGACGAAACACAAGTTTGGAGAGAGGGCTTACACGCAGGCAGTGTACAAGATGCCAATGGAGGGTGTCTCGCATGACTTCTCTCATCCTGGCCTGGGGGTCGAGAATGGTCGCATGGTATTTTCACAGTGAGTGGCCGGATTCTCCCAGTTGCTTCTGGTAGATTCGATGCTAATGGTGATCAGCACTGAGATTCAGTCGATATTTGACACTCAAATCGATGGTATTATGGCTCGCATCCAGGAACAATTAGATTGGCTGCCAGAAAATAATCGCAGCGAGAAAGTGGTACGTGGCAGAGCCTTTTCTTCTCCATGACAGTGCTGATAGATTGTCCAGAACCACATGATACTCTCCGGGGGTCTGGGCAGTTCTGCACATGTGCGCGAAAGTCTCCAGCAACGGCTCAAGTTTCTCCAACACCCAAATGCCAGCAATATCGTCGTCGTGCCTTGCCAGGATCCTCAGCTTGTGGTTGTCCGAGGACTTCTAAATGACCAAAAGCAAAAGATGGAGACGGGGGATAAACCAGTTCTCGGTGAACGCATCGCTCGTGCAAGCTACGGCGTCGTTGTCCGACAACCCTATTCGCAGGCTCACCACGCGGGCGAGGATACCATAGAGGATAAATTTGATCCGTCCATCAGATATGCAATCAACCAAATCCAGTGGTTGATACGGAAGGTAAGGACCCAAACACAGAATTCTTTTTAGAGATGAGACTCACCATTTCATGACTAGGGCGATGTGATCCAGTCGGGCTCTTCGATACCTAAGCAGTGCGAGGTTCGATTTGGTCCTTACGATTCTCAGCGCAAATTTGATGCCGATTTTGTCGTTTCGCAGAATGAGCCCAGGTCTCTGCCTCGCAGTCTTAAACACGGTACGTAACAAAGGTCAACCGCAGCATTGCACAGACACCAGCTGACATCCATACCCTATTAGCCGGCGCGACAAAACTATGTACAGTCAACAACAACCTCGCCACCATTCCGACAGATCAGCTCACCATGAAAACAAAACGAGGGGGTTGCTGCGGCTGGAGCAGTACCACCTATTACATCTGCAACTTTGATGTCCGTGTCGTTGTCGCTCCGGCTGACTTGCGCTTTGAACTGTGGTTCAACGGTCAAAAGTTCTCGGGTAGCCATGATGCCATTCAAATCATTTGGGATCCAGCTGGAGAGAAATCAGCGAGCAAATAATTGAGATGATAAGGATAATGTACACCTAGATTATAATATAGATGATGGCGCAGAATGATATCCATGGTTAATTTAGAATGATTAGTGCATACACCTTTGCTATTTTATTCAATGGCACAGGGTTAAAAAGAAGTAATCGGATGAACCCTGAGGCTGATATTACCATTTCTCTCCAATTTTCCGTTCAAAATATGTACCGTGCCTCAGGAAGATGAAGAACTTCTTCATCCTTGATTATCTACCCAAAGACTTTCCTTTAGGGTAGGAATAGAAATGTCAGCACTGGTGGTGCTTTGGCGAATGCAACCCTCCCTGGACGACAATGATGACTCATCGCAGTGGGTCATGAATCGCGAGCTTCGTGAATCGCCACCAGCGTTAGAATACAGCAACACCACTGCTATGGCTTCAATCCACGACCTCCCGAACGAGATCGTACAT
The DNA here is from genome assembly GCA_013406985.1 of Calonectria crousiana. Taxonomy (NCBI): domain Eukaryota; kingdom Fungi; phylum Ascomycota; class Sordariomycetes; order Hypocreales; family Nectriaceae; genus Calonectria; species Calonectria crousiana. Next base: position 571,311 of record VTGD01000002.1, on the reverse strand, counting down.
CTGATAACCAAGGATTTTTCTAGCGACGAACTTTTCAACCTAAGGCAAACATGTAAAGACCTAAATGCGAAGATGCTCTACCACTTCGCTGAGCGCTATTTCGAGACGCGCTGTGTGATGCTGGAGCGACGCAGCCTCGAGACACTTGTCGAAATCTCTCAGCACCCTTACTTTGGCCCTTCTGTTGGTACTTTGGTGGTGTGCTCCGACCATCTTCTGCCCTTTGATGATCTATGGGTTACTGAGCCTCCCGACGAACCCGTGTACGCAAGGTGGGTCTCATTCTACACGGGTGAGTGGCCCAAGAGAGACAAGCTCGCCTCCCGCTGGATTGGCTCGACCAGCGATGGCGATGAGGACAGTGCAGAAGTCAGTGAAGAGAACGACGACGACGACGACGATAGTGAGGAAGATAGCGACGACATCGGCCAAGAGAGCAGCTCTGGCGATGATTCCAAAGATGAGGACGCAAGCCCGTGGAACTTCAAAACTCGGCGCACTCCCAAGAGGCTGCTCCAGCTCAACGAGTCAGCCTACCGCGAATCCCTAGCTGATCAGGATGAGCTGCTTCGATCGGGATATGCCACCAAATGTTTGAGCAGGGCAATGAAAAACCTGGTGAACTGCACCGAAATCTTGATTATTGATGAGAAAAAGCCGTGGGGACTGAAGCACTTACAAAGAAAGACTGGGATATTGCCTCAGAGGTGTTTCGACCATCGGTCACCAGGAAGCGTTCATTTTATTCGCAGTCTCATCCATTCCGTCTCGTTTGCTTTGGTCAAAACCCAGCAGCCTGTTAAAAAGCTTGTAATCGGGCTTGGTGCTTCGGTTGAAAATACGAGTCAGGCGACCGCCTCTATGTTGGTCAGACCGACCGCGCCCATCTTGAATCAAGCCACAGTACCAAGCCTCCGGTCCCTGGACTTGTACTTGTACCCAGCCAATTCTAACCCTGACTTTGAAGATTCAAAGACGTGGGAAGCCGACGTGGCCCAGTTCGTTAACAGATTCCCGAACATTACTCGCTTTGCGCTGGAATATGGTGAGCGTGACAAGTACCTATCATACTCTCCTCTTGACCCCTCATGGCACTATTCAGACGTTCTCCAACCAAGTCGATTCTCAAAATTAAGCAGCATGCTGTATCTGCCTAAATTGGAAATCCTCGAGATTTCAGAAATGGAATGCAACCGCATCGAGTTTGGTTTCTTTCTTCTGAGGCATAGCAAGACGCTCCGAGACATTAGGATTTGTGCAATCAACCTCGTGGATGATGATAGGGCCTGGTCATGGATGATAAATATCATGCGTGAAAATCTGCAAATCATCAATTTTGCCTTTTCTGAGTTGGCAGCCAAGGGCAAACCCATATTGGGTGGGGAGCTGGGTCAAGTTAGAGATGATGAAGGCTTTGGAGAATTGTTGGATTGGTTGGATGAGGAAGAGAGCGGGTGAGAATCGTTTTGTAATAGGCACAGCATCATGTGCTGGAGGCAATGTTGAAGTAACATTCACATTCATGTTGTCACGGTGGCTTGTCGAGAACCCATGTACGTTACGGGATGATAGGTTGCCTGTTTTAATGGTTTGAGGATATTACTAGAGTACTACAACGAAAGACTGAGAATCAGACGGCGGTCATGTACATTACGCATATTGCTATCATACCCTCGGTCAAATACGTTCACAGGTCCGCATTGGCAAGCGAATTGAAGATCGGGGGTTGATTCATCTTAAAAGTAAGTGTCATGAGTGGTGGATTTGAATATACTAATGGGGGACACCAGGACCTTGGTACTTCCTCTTGCAGATCACAGCGCTCCATATACCATAGTTTCACCAATGATCAAGCCAAACGGAACGCTTAATGAATATAACCTTGACAGCAGACGTTTTCTCGGTGAACTGCAGCGACGCGGCAAGGGGTTCAGAGTGGAGCGACGTGGCTTCGGGTATTCTGTCGTCCGGATCCACCGTGGTTTTGAAACCGGTTGCTAGAGACCGCCCAGGAATTCACAAACTTGTCGGCCTCCGTCTCCAGTTCTTCTTCCTTCTCCCTTTGTACCTCAGTCACAGCCTCGTCCAAATCGATCGGATCCGAGGGCGTGTCTACATTAATGCTCCGAGACGCGGACGGGCCGGGCGTTGAAGTGGTGAAGGCTTTTCCAGCTTTGGCAGGCCCAGAGGTCGCTGCCTGAGCCTTTTTCTTCAGCGGCATGGTGGTGAGGGTTCTGCGTTGGTTGGCGTTTCGTGGTCGAGTGTTGGTTACACTTGACAACCAAGGTCACGTGTACACGTGTTGAAACTTGGCACCATGGCTGAGAAACGCGATCTTGAAGTGGGGCACAAAAATGTTCCACACGCGATTTGATTCACAAGGACAATCCACTTCACAATGGATAACTTGAAAGGGGCGTATGTTAAAAACAAGATTGCCATTCTTCTAATGACAGTGGATATTTTAGCAGCCAGTGACACTAAAATTATAATAAAACTCGTGGATAGTGCACAGGATGCGCTGTAGTAGCAGGGCACACAATGCCGAGACTTTGATCTTGTTACATGTTTTCACCACCAAAGACAGTGACAAAAGTAGGAAGAGGAACGACTGACTGGGTAGTCAAGCAGGGCTCTGTTGCGTCATCTGATCTGCAGAGGAGCACGCAATGGGATCCCAGAGCCCATCTTCATAGTCACGTTAATCTTCACGAGGGTGAGATTATTGTCACCTATGACCTTCACTTTGTAGGAGATAGCAGCTACATCCTCTGAAATCGTTGTTGCCATGAAAATGAAAGTCGTCTATAACTATTCTGGCCCGCTCTGGGCTATTGACAGGAATGAAAAGTCAGCCCAACTCAGCAGTAAAGATCGGACTTGACGTCGAAATGGCAAGCTCCATCTTACCAGTGAGTGTACAGCTGGATTTGTCAGCCTCGAAATGATTGACAATAGTAGGGATGAACTCGCGTTGATGGTGCCACCGCCACCATGGAAACAGAAAGCGTTGTTCCTACCCATTTAGGAACAATCGCAGCTGATGAAAGTCGGTGATAAAAATTTAAATGCTGGATATCTTGAACCTCCCTTGCGTTCGCTGGCCAAACAGAGAGGTCCACATTTCGTAGTCCATATATGCCTTGAGAGTTCTTGACTTCGTCGCCTTTGTTATAGCAGATAGCAGCGACGGTCGTGTTCCAGTTAGGGTTGTGGTCCATCATGATTTGGGTGGCTAAAAGCGTATCTAGTGTCAGTTGTCGCTTTAGATGGAAGATTCGAGTTCTCCCCCGGGCCTGAACCTTTAAGTTAGAAGTTGTTGCATGAATGTGCATGTAAAATGGAAATTGGGATCTCCCATGTCTGACTTTGTTCCAGTTTTTGAGACCCTTGATTTGGTTCACAGCAGCCTCTCCGGCTGCGCATATATGGCCTGGCCGTATGCAACATTACTGGTACTGCCAATGCTGAGACGTCTTGTCAAGTGCACTCTCTAGCTCTACCGGAGCGGAAGATTCTAGAGCGAAGCTGAGAAGGTTCTAAGCGTGACTGGGCGACAGATGATGAGCGTGCACCACGCACATCCTGTTAGCGGTAACTGGGACTGGGCCGTGGGTGCATGGTAACATAGAGAATGTCTGCTCAGTGAGTGGAAACAGTCTATTCTGACCCATTTAACCGCCCCGTGTCAGGCATCTGAACATTACTCAAAGGAATTAGCTTTCTTGTTGATATCTCCCAGACAAAGTTAATTTCATCGGCATTGAAAATGGTCAAGTTTCCATCGAATGGCATCCCTGTAGAGTCAATCAAAACCAGGAATCCTATCCAACTGTGGTTAGAAGAGTCATCACCCAATTGCCCACACGAGACGGATAGTTCGGCTTGGGCGGTCGGATTCGCCCAATGTGACCTGTTAAGCTTTTGTTGTGCGGTTGCCACATCGTAAACCTAATTGGTTCAAGTATACGGCTGATCGGAGCACGGCTGCTACCAGGATCATATCGCGCGTTTACGATGCACTAACGGATGATTGCGGGCCGAGCCAAGAAGCAACTACCATCGCCAAGGCAGATGTGGAGATACAAAATGGAATAATTCCTGGTTATGAGACCATCGAATGGTTTGCTCAAACGCAAATACGAAATATTACACAAGGGTTTCTAAAACCAATTTCCTTGCGACTACTACTTGGAGAAGAAGCGTTAAAAAAACGTTGCGACTTACGGGTGAGGATTTTGGCACAGATTTTGCTAGAGTAACAGCTCTAAAACTGGAAAGACTCACACGGGCCTGAAACTATTAGGCACATTCATCTAGCCATGTGCCTCAAAAATAGTATCGTGGGGTTTACTCGGCAATTTAATAGGATCACATGGGCTTGTTCTGAGTTCAACAACAGCTTAGAGGAAACAGAAAATGATCTTAACTACATCTAATCAATACTAAAACTGTTTTCGTTGACTGTCATCCTGAATATATACTTTCACAAAGAAAATGCCCAAAATCTAGATTTAGAAGTAGGCTCCCTCAACCAAAAAGCCAACAGTGAACTGAGAATGTTAGTCTGTTTCAAGTTTGAGGCGAGGGAATGATGGTACGCACCTTGACATGCTGAAGAATGTGCTCGAAGCTGAGCGTGGAAATGGTATCTTGGGCAGAGTGGATGTAAGGGCTTGAATCCGCCATGTTTTCGTCGCACACATACGCAGCAGGGAAGCCGGCGGAGTTGGCAGATGAGCTGCAAGTTTTCGAGTGATCAGCCAACGCAAATTCTACATGTCGAATCTCAAGAGACTGATCAAGACTTACTGATCGCTGCAGCCGTAACCACACTTGTCGGTCGAAAGCTCCAGATCGGTGTAAACGGGAACAAGCGTCATGACGAAGTTTGTCAACGCGGTGTTGACGTAGTCGGTATAGACGGCAATGACGTTGTTGGGCGAGTAGCCTGTCATATCTTGGTTCACCATGGCCAAAACGTTGACACCCGATGATGCGTAGGACTGCATAATATCACGGCTACCAAGAAGACCACCCTCTTCGCCGCTGTAGAAGTGGAATTCGAGCGTGTTCTTGGGCGAGTACCCTGCGCTGGCAAGAATGCGCAGAGCCTCGAGGACCACGACAACTCCCTGAAGTGGATGTTAGCTGCGCAAAACCAAAATGGAAGTTTGGGTTCCAAATATCGGAGCGCTACAAAGTATCTGAAATATAACTTACCGAAGCATTGTCGTCAGCTCCAGGCGCGCGTCCGCTTGTGGTACTGCCAATGCTGTCGTAATGGGCACTGACAATTACCACGCTGCTGGAAGATCCGGGGATCTTGGCAATCACACTGGGCTGGCTGTAGCTGTGCGTGTAACGCGAAACCTGGATCTTGGAGTTGGCCGAGGCAACCTCGACGACAGTGTTATACATCCAAGTGGCGCTGGTGGAGGCGTAGGATCCTCGGTAGTAGCGGTTGTAAAAGTCAGCCATCTCATTTGCCCAAGTCCTGAGATTGGCAATGCTGGCCTGCGAAATTAGAGGAGTTGCCTCAGATTGGTGAGAGGGGCCTGATGGGATGGCCCGGATAGCAATCGTGTTTCTAGCCGAAATTTTCTGACCAAGGCTCTCGAGTTCCTAAACCATTGATTAATCCGGTTATCAAGTGTCATTTATTCTGCAATTGAACAATTGGCCCTACCTGGGTGTCGGTGATATCAACAAATCCAATCTTCTTGGAGATCAACTTGTCGAACTTCTCCTCCTCGGTCATCCAGGTGCCGGGGTCTTCCTCGCTAGTCTTAACCAGGCGCAGATCCTCTCGGCGAGTCTGTCTAACAGTTACACCAGCGCTGGTATTGGGCTCAATGACTCCAGCAACTGCAAGGCTGACTCCGGAGAGTAGCGCGACACCAAAAGCTGCCGCCTTGACCATGGTTGAAGATGGCTCTTTGAAAATAGGATTAAAAAGACCAGGTTGATAGTCAATTATGAAATTGGAATTGGCTCTGCTGCTGAGTGAACCATGGAAGAATCCAGAGAGCTCGGCATGATGAGCAGTCATTACTTTATATTCAGAAGCGATCTCGTATATTTTCAAGCATAAATCCTTCTAATTTCGGGCCCAGTGGCTTCATCTTCATGTGTGTAGTTGCTTTTGGGTAGGTGGTATTGATCTGGTCGCATCTAAAGTGGGCGGCGCAGCACTCTGGCGATAAGATAAAGCCAGTCTCCTTCTCAAAGAGGCAATTATCCAGTCGCGGTAGTGTCTTGGCAGACCTTTTGAATCATGCACGCCTACGGTCGCGCTCCCTGCCAGCTTCCTTCTTCCGACGTGTCTCCGTAGCCCCAGTTAACGGAGCCATTATTCCGTCCCCTGTTTGGTTTAGGAAGTCGGCAATTTCTTCATCGATAGCCCGGCGGCTCCCTTAATCGCCTGACCGGACAGTTGATTCATGGTTTATTTTGACGGCTGAAAATCGTAGAAGCGGCGAGCCTGGCTATTTGTCAATGTCCATCCGTTGCAGTCAACGAAGTTTGTCGGGAATTACTTTTGACAACTAGCTCATTCATGATTGGAGGATAACTGGGGATCTCACTCGTATTGATGATCCAATCACCACCGACTGGTCCCACTGGATCATTCGAACTATGGGTACTTTCTAATTGAATGTCCCATTGGGTTATTATTTTTGACCTTGCTCTAATACTTTTGAGGAATTTTTCAGCTGGGTCAAGAAACAACTCGCCCTGGTAGCAGTTGTAACCCCAAAGTTGGTGAATGTCGGGCAATTCAAAGACCAAATGAGAGGATAAAGGTCCTCTCGCGTTGCTCATCTAGCATGTTAAATCCTTTCGAAAAGTTCCCTACAGTGACTTGGAATAATGAGCAGAATCTGTGCACAACATTAACTGGATACAGCTAGCCACAAGCGGCCTTCGTTGTCTCAAAGCCCCACTGTTCAACTTTATCCTTGTGCCCTGGTCATTGGTTGAATTATTTTTACTCAAACCAGAACTATGCACCTCATCGGTGGAATGTTGAAAATTATTTACCAAGAAATCTCAGCTATTGCTTTTATTTTAGGTATTGCTCTCAAGGGCTTGCCATCGCATTCCTTCGACTAAAGTGGTCATTGGGTCCAAGACACGGTCAACCAAGTACTTGACATTTTATGGTGAGTGTCTCGGGCATGGATGATCCATTTCCATCTCAGTTGCTATTGTCCACGCCATCTTAGACACAATGTCCGACAAAATTCCATCTCGGTAGTGCCCATAGCTCTCCTGAGGCCACTGTGAGACATGCGTGGGAGGATTGGCGAGAGAGAGAGGCTAGATTGACCATATTTTACCACCAAGGAAGGCCTCAATCGTATCACGAGCCTGGGACTTCGGCTGTCTCGCCCAACCCCCAGACGAGAAGAAATATGAGCATGGTTTTCTAATTCTTCTTTACCAAGCTAAATTCGTAATATAATTTTCCAGTGCTACATCCAATGTTCTGTGTCAGACGCGTCTTTTCCGCGACACTTCTTCCCCGCCCAGACTCACCTTTGCGACAACGCTGCCCCTACTCACTATACTTTGCGTGAAAGCGGGCCAGTGGTCCAGGCCCGGGTACCGTGTCTCATCCAGCCACTTTGTCGGGCTTGGTTCACCTGAACCCCAAATGCACGCTAAAAGGGAATAATATCCTGTCTGTGCTCAGTTATGCACTGCAAACGTACCAGCTTGTCGCTCATGCCGCAGAACTGGGACAGTTTTGATGGTGTTGGCAGATGCAACTTGTTCCCCACTTGCCTACATTTGACTCGTTCCACTCACAAATCAACAGTCACATGTAAAGATATGAAACCATTGACATCATCTAATTGTCCAACTAATGTGACAGTTCCGGCTCTTTCAGGCAGACAAGTTGAGTCATAACAAGAAGGGTCCACGGTGATGCTTGGGAATCGGCATGTCCCGAGCAGGAAGCCCCTCCCACACAGTTGCAAATCTGAAGAACGACCCTGAGCTACCTGGTAGCCTCTGGTGCTCGTATCGCACATTGGTGAAAATAAAGTAACCGCTTGTACATTTACTTCAAAGTCCATATCGGTTAACACTTTTTTTCATGACATGTGATTTCATGCGCACGCAGATGTGAAATTCCGCAGCATATATACCATCACGCAGATACAATTCAGGCCCTTTCATTCAACTACTTTTGTATCTTCCGAGTACTACTTTTAATACTTACCCCATTTCAGAACCCAACTGCTATCTTGTGCCTGTTTCAGAAGCCCGACCAATCTTCGAGGCATACGGAGATACAAGCCATAGGCTTATCAGGATCTTCTATTCAATTGGGCAATTTTACGACAGGTCCCCTAAATTCGGCAACATAAAGGGCTAGGGTGTGGTATATATACCTCTTTTGAGCTCTGTACCAATTTGGGATTCTTCAAGGCTAACTTGTAGGTAGTTGTCGAACCCCACTCGTAACGTGATTCTGTAAGGGGCTACGATTGTGAGAATGAGCGCCTCGTCCTGGACCTGTGTATGGAAATCTCTTCCACTGCTCCACGAATGTGGCTTTCAGAGACGGAATTTAGTACTGACTGCCGGCCAATTAGTGTTGTTGTGATGTAAGCGGTCCCAATACCGGCAATTGCCCATGTGGTCACACTCGATGCGCAAAGTGCCAAAAATAGTATACAACCTATGGTGATACGGAAATGCTGGCAATTCGCATAGAACCTCTGAGAGTGTTCCTCGGGTACCCTTGGAAGGCATATATAAGCCCTTGATTGGGTAGATAGACAATGAGGCATTAACCTTCCTGCGATATGTCAGTGAGACCCCACCATTCTGGCTCTCCATCTCATGTGGCCACTCTTGGAAGGTAATTTTTAACAATCGAGTTAAGTTATACAATTTCTGCATGCTTCAATAAACCACACGTTGAAATGCATACTAATGTTTGTTAAAAGCAAATGACCTCTTTGCAGGCGCAATAAAGTTGACCACATAGTTCTCTCATACAGCAATTACTTTGCGCAAAATTTTACTCATCATCGGCTCCGGACTTTGCGGCACGTGTTAAATCAAGACCCTTCCCGATCAGATTTGATCAAATATTTCTATGTCTTCGACACCATCATTTCTAGCAGAAAGAAAGAAAGAAATTGCAATCACTGCACATGCTTCATATCACGAGATCTTGACCTCAGCGCCCGTCATCTACACCGTTCCAAACATGTTGCCGTGGAAAGATTTAGAACAATCCAAAAAAGGCCAAGCTAGATGGAGGCGTATTGTGGCTGGCTTTACACCGAGGTAAGTGTAGCAGATGATGTACTCTTTTCCTGCCAGTGCTCAGGCTAATTATTCCTTGGATAGCTACTACGCGATCATCCTGGGTACTGGCACAGTGTCGTTGCTTCTGACCACTTTCCCGTACAAATCTCAATGGCTCTCTTGTGTTTCCGCTTCCATATTCCTTCTACATGCCATTTATGTTTCCGCATTTTTGACCTTGACGGGTTTGAAGTGGATTTTGCATCCTAAGAACGCGAGGGCTGAAGCAGAGGATCCCCGGCAATTGACCTTGATGACTATGATCTCAATCAATTTGGCAACTACTTTGAACGTCTTCTATATTGCTGCAGTGCCCCGGGTTGAGCCTTGGGCTTCGTACTTGGCACTGGCAATTTGGACAGTAGGTGCTATGCTTTCAATCAGCGCTGCATTTTCTCAACAATGGGCCCTGTGAGTAAACTGGCCGCGCTGGCGTTGCGTCTTGCTGACTTTGAACGGTATGAGACGAAATTCAGGCATTTCTCTTGCCTCGATAAACGTCTTGTGGCTTTTACCACTTGTGTCATGTCTTGTTACATCCGGATCAGGCGGAATGCTGGCGGGTATTTTGCCAAACCAAGACATGGCCTTCTGGGTCATCACGTTCAGCTACGCGCTCTGGGGAATTGGCTTTCCGATGGCCTTTGTGACTTTGATGGTCTATTTACGGCAATTATCACTTAATGGCCTCCCAGTCAAGGGCACTGTTCCCAGTGTCTTCTTTCCTTTGGTTCCCGTTGCACAAGGCGCATTCAGGTGAGTCCCAGTGTGCTTTCAAAATCATTCACTCACATATCGGTTTTTTTTTAGCATTCAGCAACTCTGTAAAGCTTCACAAAAGGTCATTCCCAAAAGCAGCTACCTTGACGAACTTGCGGGAAATATTTTCAACGACATCGGATTGCTTTTTGCCATCTTAATGTGGGGTCTTGGTCTCTTTTGGCTGTGTTTTGCTGTTGCAACAATCATTAAAACAAACATAGTAACGTTCAATCTGGGATGGTGGGCGTTCCCTTTCTCACTGGGACTATACGCCCTTTGCACGTGTCACATTGGGCAAGCAATCGAATCGACATTCTTCACGATCCTTGGCACAGCAAGTTTTCAACGAGCAACTAATTTTTTTCTTTGCTAAATACTAACGTCTTGCAGATCTTGTCCATCACGACCACGGCAAGTTGGATACTGCTTAGCTTCGTTACGTGGATTGCAGTCCTGAAAGGTAATACCGACATTGAATTTCCTCTGGAGTCGACGGAAATGAAACGCGAGACTCAGTCAGTTTCTAGCGTTTGAGAATAGACTGGTTCGGATTCCAAATGTTTTTAAGTCTACGAACCGTGCTAGGCAATGCAAGTTTGGTTGTAACTGTGGAAATAAATTTGGGGTTGTTGGCGCTGGGCTCGAGATCCCGGAAGGAAAATAAGAAGATATCGCGGATGCGGACAAGTGTCCGATATATTGAAACAAGTTCATGATTCATCTATGCATGTAGCTAGAAAGTTCATATTTACCAAGCCGTCATGGCACCCACCATGCCTCATGAAACCTCTCGTTACAGATGATGTAGCTGCTTGGGCTGCTGAGATTGTCTAGCTCGACAGCGCCATGCCCTTTCCACATCCAGTCACCACATCGTGTGCGTCTTAGATGCCCACTGCGGCTCTAAATCTGGAAACAGACATTACCAATGTTGGGGGCAGTAGAAAAGAGCTCCTCAATCCCCGGGGCAACCTTGTGGCCCAGTTCGCCCATGACACGAGTAAGTTTAAAACTCAATTTATCGTTAACCCGAAGATCCAAGTGTGTTTGGGTCAAAAGCGAGCATAAATAAACACGTGCATTGCATTCGGCCAAACATACCCAGTCAAAGTTACAGAGTAGCCAGCAGCTGTGGCTGCCGCATTGAAGCAATTCTCGACTCGCTCCACCAATTATTAGCCACGTTTCACCGACTTCGAATGCCGTAGCTCATCCTGGTCTATTCAGAAATACTCCTAGGTGCCTCTCCACCATGTCAAATCACGCCATGAACTCTCCCATCGGGTTGCTTCTGATGGCAACGCATGGAAGTGTTGATGTGTGCAGGCACGCCAGTGTCCAGTGCATTGACGCCTTTCCAAGGTTCGGCAACTGAATGGGCCGGTCCACGGCGAAATTCAGCCCTCAATTAGAAAATCTGGCGTAAACCTGAGATCGGTATTGGCCCAGATGGTGGGGAGTGGCCCGAGACGGGATGCATCAAGTGCAGCCGCAGCACACTTCAGCGCACCATGATCCAGCAATAGACACGTCATTTCAATATTATTAACACTGATAATGCTCTCAAATCTGCAAAAAATGGTCGTAGCTCCATTCATTGAGATTATAACATACCGCCATTGATTTTATTTGGTCCTTCAGTCATCCTTTTTGAATAAATCTTCCCATCTGCATTGTGCCCTGCTACCGTGTCAACGCATGTCCGTTCCATTTACTTATGCGTCAATATCTGTCTTGATACCAATTTCTCTTGTCATATCCAAGTCCTGTTGCAGAGAGTTGACTTTATTCTGGACCCGAGTGAAACAGTCCTTGCCCAGCGGCAACCTCAGGATCTTGCCCTTCAGGTGGCCCGCAGCTCCGTGACCAGTCGCCACTTCGAATAGGATGTCAACTGCCTTTTGGGGATCTCCAGGCTGTTTTCCATTGAATTCGTCAAACTTTTTCACCATTGCCTCCACGGCTGTGCCTTCATACTCCTTACCAACCGTGTCGCTGACCACCTTGGCCGACAAAAAGTTGGTTCGGAATGCGCCTGGTTCAACGATCAGGACGTTGACGCCGAATTCCTTCATCTCCTTTGATAGGGCCTCGCTCAGCCCCTCCAGACTGAACTTGCTGGCAGCATACAAGCCGCAGCTCGGAGTGGCATCTTGGCCGGCCACGCTGCTGAGGTTGATGATGGTTCCTGATCGACGATGTCTCATGCCTGGCTGCACGGCCTGGATGGCATAAAGAGGGCCGAAAACATTGGTCTTGATTTGGTGCTCGACCTCGCTCTCCCTGCCATCTTGTCAGAAATATTCCGATTCCGAGATTCCGCAACCTACGTGAAGGACTCGATGGGACCCAGCGCCGAGTACCCCGCATTGTTGACGAGGTAATCAATGGTGCCAAATTTCTTCTCGGCGTCTTGGACCTTCTGGACGATGCTATCCCGGGACTCCGACATGTCCAGCTTGATGACATTTCCGCCAGCTTGCTCAATTGATTTGACCGCGGCGGCCGATCTCTCGAAATCCCGGACCGTGGCGATAACCTTGTGCCCCGCCGCGAGGACCTTGAGACTGAGCAGCAAGCCGAAGCCGTTGGAGCTTCCGGTGATGAACCAAACGGGGGTCGCCATTTTGATGTGAGATTTTAGCAAATTTTACAAGCAAGATTTCGAATCATAACCCTTTCAAAGCATAAGCAGACAGACGGCTTTATAAGTGCGTCCTGGTCCGGAGATATCCACTAATACCGTGTCAGCGACGCTGGCTGACTCACCAGCATCACGCCCACTGAGCGTCCCCTAAAACCTCCCTAAACCCGATGAGCCCAGCAGTGGGAACGAATCAAATCCGTCAGCGTCGTGTTTTCAGTCGATCAACATGATATAATTAACCACCGACTGAGTACATTTGGAAGATAAATACATGGGATTAAAATTCAATATCCGGTAAATCCGCAGCTCTCCCCCAGCGATGATATCAATCACGCCTCATCTTTTCATACAGCGACATGCACGTCAAGATGGCCATCTGATCAAAGGCCTCTCCGAGATTGACGCGCATCTCCAGGACGCCGCAGTTTCTCATGGTCCTCTTGCTCGTGAAGACGGCCATGACCTCGCCCGTCCTGTCGTCGAGCAGCTTAAAGTTGCGCATGCTGATGCCCGAGAGCGTCATGCCCTCGACCACGACCGACTGCGTTCGCTTCCACGTCAGCGCCCTCTGAGCGTCGTCGTCGTCGCCGTCTCGGCCGGCTAGCGCCGTTTCCCAGCGGAACTCGGAACCGGCCAGGTTCTGCCTGGTCATGTCCTCCCACGCGACGGAATCCACGTGGGCGGGATCGCCAAAGCCGAGCTTGAAGTGGCCGCCAAGCAGGATGAAATGGCACACGGCCACGATGGGGCCCTCGGCGGTGGACCCTGCGCGCAGAGTGAGCGACGGCACCTTGCGCTTGATTGAGTTGATGCCCATGTAGAATGCGCCGTCGCCGTTGATCTCTGTTACATCGTAGTGGCTGGGCAGCGACAGGGAGTGTCGATCGACCTGGAAGTGTCGGTACCCGCTCTCGGGTGGAGGGGAGATGGCTGACGGCATGGCTGCGTGCCTCTGTGTGACTCGTAGGGAGCCGGAGGGAACAAGAATGTACGTCAGTAAATTGTCATCAAGATGCAAAGGGCGCCCTTTGTCTGTTTTATCTACGAGCAGCGAGGCACTATGGAAGGTGGCTGAAAGATGATGGTATTTTGTGATTCAGCCGCAAGCCCCAAATACGAAATACGGTGGCGGCCCTGTGCGCGTGCAGGAGAGCGCCATTATCCAATACCCCACACACGTGCTACTGTCGCGTGGTCATCCTAGCAATTCAGATTCATATTTGTATTCATAATTCGTTAATTGATGCTAACCTATCGTGTGTAAACTACGATATTCCGTGCGCGCTTTCGTCCATGAATTCCCCAAAGTGAACACGCCGAACCTGCGTCCGAGCCCGGAAAAAAACTCCAACATTTCAAGCAACCAGCCACGTAGTATCAGCGTGGACTTCAAAGTTGGCCAACTCAAGGCTGCGGGTCATTTCTCCCTCCTCTGTCGTCCATAAATGCTGGCACTTCATCCACCACAGCGTCGCCAGAGTCAGAGCAACGCCTGGCACCAGGCCACCAATGACAGAGGCAAACACCCAAGGAATATGCATCTTGAAGTGTTCGATGTAGAATTCAAAATCCTGAAACATCATGTAGCCTCCCAAGTATGGATACGACAATTGAACTGTGCTGCAGAAACATGTCTTGAAGCCTCCTGCCAGCTACAGGTGTGTTAGCACATGCGACAAGACGATGCAAATCTCAGTCCGGGGGACTCACAACCAGGGCTGTCAAAAATACCAACCAAACAAATGAAATAAAGTTAAACGTGTAGCAGATGGCCCGGCCTCTTCGTCCTGGATTCTTGCTGCACATCTGGTAGACCCATGTCATGGAGCTCAAGATGCCATATAAGAGGGAGGAGGCAGACCAACATCCGAACCCAAAGGTCGGGGTAAAGAAGGCAATCAGGAACGCCATCATGACCTCGACCCAGACGATCATGAGCGAAACAAAGGCCGTGATGAACCAAGACGCCGGGCGTCTCCCTGTGAGATAGTCGGTCACCTGGTTTGCGCAAGCCTCGTATTCAGCTATGTCTCCCCTCAATTCGAGCTGATAGGTGTTGTAGGCTCTGATTGCCGCATCGGGCAGGTAACAGCACTGGGCTTTGCGGCCTTGTCCAACGAATTCTCCCACGCGGAAAGCGTCCATCTCGCCTCTCGGCGTCGTTGCTATCCACCACTTGGGCACCGGCATGTTCTTCTTCTCCGTCACCTCCTTTGCCGATTCCATGACGGCATTGACGTTGTAAAGCCAACGAGAGACCAGCATCCTGCAGCAAACGTCAGTCTTGGGGCAAAACGGCGAGGAAGAGACTTCACAGACGCTGTACGTTCAGCCGAGATAGGATTTCGGTCAACGATGCTGAAAATGACCAGGATGGGGAGCCAGCAGTACAGCAAGCCCAAGGTCAGCGGCGCACCGGTTCGGTTTCCTTCAATGTTTGCAAAGGCAAGCACGAGGGAAAATAGGAAAGCGACGAGAAAGATGAGCAAGCTGGCAAGGGTAGGAATAACACCGCGACGTCTGAGCACTCGAAGCTGAAAGGCCACGGTGGATAGCAGTTCTGCAGTGTACTGCTGGTCCTTCTCGACAACGCCGTGGTGGTTGGCCAGAGGGCGGTAGAGGCCATACACCAGGGCCTTTTGGAATTTCTGCAGCTTGTCATAGTCGTGAGGAATCTCGAACTGCCCAATGCAGCTGAGGACGTAAAAGGCATCGTTCCACAGGCCGTGCCTCGTCTTGGCCATGCGATGGCAGTGTCGCGTCTGCCGCACATTGAAGATGGTATGCGTCAGCGCTGTCTGAGGGGACCCAGCCCAGTGGAAGAGGGCGCCAAAGGTCCGCCGGAACTTCTTCTGGTGGACCGCTTCAAACGGAAGATTGAAAATGATGGAAAGCGGGAAGATCCAATTGGTCGCGATCTCGAGCGCAGACCGAGTTGACATGGTCTCGGTGCGAGCACCGCAGATTTTCTGGCATCCTGTCTCCCAGTTAGCATCGGGGCTCTTTTTTTTTATTTTTTGAATCGAGATTAGGAGTGGCTACCTTCATAAGTAATCGCGGTGATATTCCCACGCGGATAGTCGCTCTTGAGACCGGAGATGGGGCCCGTGTAAATGTAGCGGTCTATCGTCCTGTTGTTGATGTCGCCCCGGGAAATGTTCCCGCTCAGGATGCCCTCAAAGACTCCCTGGCATGTCGAGAATCCGGTGTCCTGAGCACCAACGGCGGCTATGCAGGCCAGAATGGCGACATAGCGCACGAGCACAAGACTCTGAGAAGAGGTGAGGCCCATTTTGTCCGTGATCAGCGCGACCTGAGGACGAAAACCACCACGGCGGGGGCGGCCAGCAAAGAAGTATCTGCGTTATATTCGCCGCCGACGCGCCTCGTCTCCCGGCCGTACAGTTATCTCCCGGCAAGCACGGTGCAAGCCATGATGCAGCATTACCTGTCATGTGGGCTTCACGTCCCGTACGTGAGATTCCCGGTCCTCTGATGGCAATTGGTTCGGGGGGAGGCATGCAGAGCAGAGAGACCAGCCCGCCCGCGCGAGTGGAGTTTGTGAAACTTGGCCGCAGAGCAGCCCGCGATGTCACGAACGAGCGTGATGGGCATACATGGAGCTGCTGTTTAAGCGAGGGAAACAAAGCTTGGCCGGCGCTGGATAGTCACTCTGAGTGGGTAATTGGGCCGCAGCGGGCAAAGCCTGTGGGTGTTGATCTAAGACACACAGGTGACGATTCGCGCTGATGCGTGCGCCTACCTTATTAGCACGTTAACTTAAGCCTCTGCGGCCCAAGCCACATATATCTAGACCAAGCGGTGTACCAACACAAACAATGTTGGGGGGCGGACAAAAATTCTAGCTGTTGCTGAGCAGCTAGGAAGATTTTGCCATGACCTAGGAATTAGAGATTTAAGCATCACGGCTCAGCTTATTTGCATCTGTGCACGCTCATCTTTCATCCCATCTATGCTTCAGACTTGGCATGCTTGTCTCATCCCAAGTGGCAACTCGCCATGTCTAGCGCCTGCATCTCAGCTCTCCTCATCACACATAATGACCAATGGTTGTGTTGTTTACTAATGTTTGATGCAGAAGAAGCCACTTATGGACGGGAATTCTTGTGGAGACGGTTCCCGAGCCGTGTTGAAATTTCGCTCCTCCATACTTGTTGCCACTCGCCACGCGATGCGTTTCTCGCGTGAATGCATATCTTTAAGACAATTTTAACCCCCCACTCTTTTTTTTTTAAAAAAAAGAAAGAAAAAGAAAAAGAAAAAGAAAAAAGAGAAACAAAATACAGTGAGTTGAGCGGGACATTACAGTGGCGACGAATTTTCCTGATGTAGGGTAGCTGATGGGCGAGCGATTTTCTTAGCTTTGCCGTGATGCTTGTTTCTGTTGCCTGCCACAAGTCATTGGACACTAACAGCGGGGCTAGACTAGCGCTAAAAGCTTGTGTCCCTCGACGGGGTTTAGCGCATGGGGGTCCGCAAACCTCACTGAGCCGTCCACTGAGTATTGCGGTCAAGCCTCCTTGGCGGCTGGTCTAGCGCTGGAGGCGTTCATGGGCGCAAGGGCGGACTGACCAGACATCCGTCTTGCCTTGAGATGACGGCAACTAAAGCAACTGACCTGGTATTCGGGATGATGGGAAAAAAGATGGCTTGTCATACCAAATACCAGAAAGCTGATGGATCTGTTGTTTTGCTGCTGGTCATAGTTGCGTAATCGTAATCATAGCGTCAATTCTGCTGTCCGCATCGTTCGGAATCGCTCCTCTCCCACTCTTCAGATTCACCACTCCCAGTCAACCACTCCTTGCACGACGAGGCTTTGCACTCGACTAAACCCGTATCCTTGCAAAATTTATACCTTGTTGATGATATTTATCTTCGGGGAACTACATGGACGTCGCCGGTGTATCGGGCCGTTTGTCGCTTTGTTGCCGAGCAGTCGTCGTGTAACTGGGCTTCCCAATGATCTGAGATCAACCTGTGGATCTGGGTTATTTGTGTGGGTACACACGTGGAAAAAAACTTATTTATCGTTTAGTGTACCAATTTTTCGAAAGGGACCGATGGCTCGGTGTATTTGTTTGGAGGGTAGTTGACGCCATGTGGTTTTGTGGAGAAAAGCACAGGCGAGTGCGTATTGGCTATCCACAAAATACACAATGCTTCATTCTGGATGTAGTAGCTCGACAAGCTAACGAATTACCAAAGGAGACTGAATATGAATGATGAAGAGCGTAAACCCTCTATTGCGCTTGCGGATGTAGTATTGGTGATATGGCGATTCTTGAACGCTGATCGAAGTTGCTTGAAAAGTATCAAAAGAACTGGTAAGAATTTACCGAATTTCGCGTGCAAAATGACAAGTTTGACCAGATAGCCGTAGGGTTGCACGCTGTGCCTGGTCCCCTTCTACACTATAAAACCGGAGTATGTTACTTCCGGTGCACAATTTTAGGTTGTGAAGTCGGTTGATGGAGCTGAAGAATTGGGAAATGCACTGTAGGAGACAAATATAAAAAGAAACAACGCCAATAATCATCCTACTAGCTCAGATCGATGGTAATAGTACTTGGTGTGGGGTTACTATAACGGAAATTGTATTCCTAAGAGTCGATTACACCGAATTTCTAGCGCAGAGCGGGCCCAGAAAAGACCAAAGGAAGAGAAAAGGAGTTTGACCTAGAGGAGCGCGATGGACCGCAATCGCAGCCGCAGCCGGAGCAGGTACAAGATAATGAAACGGGCACCATGTTATTATAACTACTCCTGAGTAATTCATCACACTTGGGCACCGATGTAATGTTGATTGACTGAGTGTTCCAACACCGACAAGGGGGCTGATCCTTCGGAATCCTCCTTTAGCTGGTGGGCGATGTGTGGAGCAATTGTCTCCGAGGTCATGTATTTGCAATTGATTGACCCCCCAAAATGCACAGCCTACTTTATGGTGAATGCCATGCACGAATGCGCATAATGTGGCATTTCTTTCCAACAAGGCATAATTCCAAGCTTATAATAGAACCTCTCCAAGTGCGAAATCCCATGTCTCAGCTGGCGTTCAAGCAGTGTAATGATATAGACTAGCGCGTGGCTGAACCTCTGATTGCTACCTTGGTACGAAAAAAGCCGCCGAAGGGTAGACCAATAAGTTCCCGTTCAAGGCTGCGATGCTTTGCCTTGAAACTGTGAACACGGAGAGCTGGTCTGACATGCAGGTAAGCAGGTGCCGGTTATCCAGCGTTTTCAGCTGGGCTTACTGATCGGCAGCAGGCAAGGCATGGGCTAAACCGGTTTTGGGGACTCGCACTCGAGAATTCCCAAAAGGGTCGCATTGTCGAGGATTACGTAGGTGCTCTGCGGACGGGCAGATACGAAGTATAAAGGCGATGGCCTCCAGGTGCTCCGCCCGGGACACTCATATTCGCCCCCCCATTCGTGTTTGTTTCATTTTCAATCTTGTTCCAAGTGGCCGCTTCCAATTGCGTGCAAAAGAGGCCGAAATGGCCAAACTAAAGCCTTACAAAGACGGGGTTTATCTCTGGCACTACGTTCCATCTTTAATTGCGGCGGCCGCATTTGCCATAGGCTTCTTGGTGTGCACGCTATGGATAATTTTTAGAATGTTTAGGACACGATCTTGGTTTTTCATCCCGTTTGTCGTTGGCGGATTAAGTATGTTCTTGACTCTCGTATCCGTAACCGAGTGCTGACAGAGCTGTGCCAGTGGAGGCATTGGGCTATGCTGCTCGAGCTCGATGCCACGACCACACAGACCAGCTCGGGATATACGCCGTTCAATCCGTCTTGATCCTTATTGCGCCCTCTCTTTTCGCAGCGACGATTTACATGGCTCTTAGCCGTCTGATGCGAAAACTCCAAGCTGAGAGCCATTCCATTATATCTGCCCGATGGTTGACGCGGATCTTTGTGACCGGAGACGTCTTGTCCTTCCTCATTCAATCTGGAGGCGGTGCGCTCGCGACGAATCAAGACATCAACCCCAATATTCCGAAGTGGATTATCCTAGTTGGGTTGTTGACCCAGATTGCCTTTTTCGGATTGTTCATCGTGACGGCCGTCATATTTCACAAGAGGCTTCGGCAGTGGTCGCCGCCCACATTGATGAGTGGGAACATAAACTGGTTCAGATCTTTGGTCATGTTGTATTCCGTCAGTCTACTAATCATGGTGCGGTCCGTCTTTCGCGTAATCGAGTATGCGCTTGGCTTTGATGGCTACCTGTATCGGCATGAGTGGACGCTGTATGCCTTTGATTCATCGCTCATGATCACGACCATGGTCATATGGGCCGTCATGTATCCAGGAGACCTTGGTCGAAAGAATGTTGCGAAGAAGCTTTCCTCGGAGGAGATCCCCATGTAAGTTTTTCAGCGTCGCATTTGCCTGTATTCGAAGGCAGTGTAGTACCCTGTTGGCTAACTTTCATAGGTATCAACCCAACGTACCTTATGATCCGGCTGCGAGAATCTGAAAAAGGATTTTGGACTAGGAAATGCTTCTTGTGAGCGGCATGATCTGAGGATTGAATGTTCTATCTGGGTCTTGTTGATTTAATTTTTGTTTGTCTTGATGGTTAATGCCAAAGAAGATCTAATTGCCGCTCGCGATTTCGCTTTTTTCCAATTCCTGCTGTAAATTAGCTGAGAACATGTTGGAAGAGATGTAAGCCAAAATTGAACCACGCGTGGTTTGGTACTGCTTCTGATGCATCATTCAGCGGCCCCGAAAAGGTCGCACCAATATTGTCTACTACCCTGACCAAGAGCCCCCAACTGCTTTCACGACACTCCTTTGTTGTGGGGCTTCAACGTAAACACAATAGCCTACCATGATGTGATTTCCTCCGTGCACTTCTCACCGATTCTGCGCTGCGCAAGCCAGGGAAGATCCCGGCTTGAAATAATTTGGACATGGCGTATTGTCTGAACTAAATCTTTGATTAACGCTCCGTGAAATCATCAACATAACGGTACTTATGTTCTTCCAGGGTGTACGAATTGCAAGAGTCACCTCGCATAGAAAGCGATTGCTTTGAGCTTTTTAACGCTTTGTTTTATTCCCTTAACCAATGTTCGCTGAGCCCTCTCATAAATGTAGCTTACGCCGATGAAATATCTATCAATACAAAAAAAAGAAAAGAAAAAAAAGAAAAGAAAAAGAAGCAAAGGAGAAGTACAAGACATCAGGACATTATTGTTCAACCTGTCTATGACTGCCACCCTTCCCGGGTGTACATGATCACTCCAATCGGAATGATTGCTTCGTCGCGATAAACGACGATTTCCGGATACTCGACGGACCCGCCATCTCTAGTAGTGACTGCTAGGACCTTTGAGAAAAGCCGTTAGTGAAGACACGAAAATTTACATCTTCTCACGTACGCAGTTGTATCCAGCATCGGGGCTTTTGCGATGATTGTCCGAATATTTTAAGGGCTGAGGTCTGCTGCAAACAACCCTGCAAATGAGCATGGCGTGCATTCTGGATCGAACGTAATGATTCTTTGCGTAGCGATCCGCTTCTATGACACAGCGTTAAAGACTGGAACACCGAAAAATGTGCGCGGCGGGATTTACTTGAGCTGACAGGCGTGGTGTAAATTCCGGGACCGAACATGTTGCCTGTTCCTCGAGGGGAGTTAGTTGGGGAATGGGCAAAGAATACGCGACGTCGCAACTCACTGGCATACTTCATCTTGAATGAAGCCCAGAGAATTTTGCACATGGTGCAATCGTCATCGTAGCAAAGGTTGAGACGCTTGCCATGGTCCCCCAACTTGCAGGCTCTTTGGGTGCCGTGGAACAGAGTCTGGGCCACGCCGTCGTTTTCATCCCTGCGAAGTCTAAGTCTTGGCGAACGGGCTTGATAGAGTAATAAGTCTGGTTACTTGTATTTTTGAAACCGTGCCCCGCGGCTGGAGTTGAGCATATCATCGCTGCTAGCGAGATATATCTCCTTCACCTCTGCGACCTTGCCGGAGTGTTGCCATCCCTGGTAGAATTGTTGCTCAACTAGTTGTTGATCAGCTGGGCGTTCAAATTCCATATCGGTTTAATCACACCCACAGTCCTCGAAGCGATGGTCGCTGTGACTCAATCGGGAGAAGGTCTAGAAAGCTGGGTGAGTTGTGGCCTGATGAGTTGATTGGGCTTACAAGCATACTATGGGCATTTTGAGCGTTTATTTCTATGTGTCGTTGGGGAACAATGACGGGGTATTACAAAGATGGCTATCATAATCCGTGAAGGGGGCAAGTCTGGGTTTAGATGTCCTGATGAAGATGGGGGAAATTAGGGATTAATAGTGCTGTGCGAGCAACACAATAGTGTGATGGCGAGGGAAAAATAAGGTGGCTAGGCAGGCTGCAATGTGAGGCAGGTTGAAAGAATCCGAGTGGTCTATTTGGAGTGTATGGAGAGCAAGGGCTGATTTCCCGAACAAGACAAGACAAATCCGGGGCCTATGGTTTCGGGGCGGAAGCGAGGCGGCTTGGAGCTATAAAAGTGCAGGAGACGATACGATAATGAGGAGCGAGGCAGACTGGTGGTGGTTGTATTTTCCCACCCGTGCAAATCGTGCGGAGTCGACCCTCCCCCCCCCAAAACACATCCCCACAGCGGTGTCGGCGGGAGGTTGTTTTAGGCATGGCCGCCAGCTCTCGATGTGTGCACTTTTGCCTAGAATGTGACCGTGTCAGGCAGGCCACGTATCCACGGGGCTAAGGGGAAACGACTGGGCGCTGCTGACGGGCTTGTGAAAGATGCCAAGATGGGAGGGACCGTTCGGTGGGGTCGAAGGAACTTGGGGGCGGAGCATTCATTGCATTGCATGGGGAGGGGGGATTTGCAAATTGATTGTAGTGTCGTTATTATTGTTGTTGCACAGCAGAGAGCTGGAGCTAGGGCTACACTTGCTTCCCCGACAAGACTCGGTCAAAGACGTCAAAGTTGCCATCGCCCTTGGGATCGTAGACGGCGAACCACACGTCGCGCCACCAGTTGCCGGCAAACTCGTGCTCGCGGAGCACCTCGAGCCAGCAGTGGGCCACGTCCTCTGGCGGGTTGGCGTAGACACCGCAGCCCAGGGCGCCCAGGACCAGGCTCGCGTGGCCGCCCCTCGCGGCGGCGCGCAACGTCAGCCTCATCTTGGCCTTTGTGACGCTGCGGTCCTTGTCGCTGTCGAAGACGGAGCGGGCGTGCGGCGCAGAAAAGGTGCGCACGGCGGGCTCCCGCAGCGCCGCGACCGTCACGCAGCTCACGACGGGCATCTGGGCCGGCGGCACCTGCAAGAGGGCGTGCCCGCGGGCCATGTCGTCGCGCACCACAAGCACGTACGGGCTGTAGACGACCTCGTCCCACGCCAGCGGGTACGCGCAGCTGTCGAGGCTGTGCGCCAGCGAGCTGCGGTAGCAGATGGCCTCCTCCTGCGCGAGCCGGCCGTTGCGCCACCCGCCGCCGGGCTTGCTGGCGTTGGCAAAGTTGACGATCAGCGGCGGCTTCTCGTCATGATTCGGCGGCGAGTGAGCGTGTGCTTGTGCTTGTGCTTGTGCTTGTGCTTGTGCGTGCGCGCGCGCGTGCGAGAGCTGGACGGCGGCGTTGATGGTGTCGCTGTTGACGACCCGGACGGTCGCGGGGTGCCTGTGTGCGGGGCAGCTGTTCGGGTCCAGGTAGCGCAGCTCGTCCTTGGAGTGCTTGTGGGCGGTGCGGGCGGCGTCGGTGCGCTGGACCTGGCTCAGCAGCCGCGGGAGCACCTCGAGCGTCTCCTGGGCCACCTCCTTCAGGGCGTCCTGCTGGGCCTGCGACTGCTGCTGCGACTGCGACTGCGGTTGTGACTGGTCCTTCATTCTCGGTTCATGGTTGCTCGGCAAGCGTGCGTCGTCGAACCGCGGCGTCGCATGCACGAGTAATAAGGGAATGTCGCCGGCGCTGTGTGTCAGGTTTCCGCCTCACCAAGTGCGCCCTATTCCTAGCTCGACCCTCGCTGGTGCCGGATGACAGGCCCGCGTGGGGCCTCCCGCTCGGGCACTACCACGCCTGGGGGTGAAGAGGTGGGGTTGCCTATCAGGAAGCCAAAGTGGATGCCAATTCTCACTTCTTCAGCCTTGTCAACCAGGTTGCACAATGCGCAGCCGTGAAACCAGAAAGCACCATGTAGTTCGAAACAAGGTTAGTTCCTCTTCTAAAATGGGCGTGTTTTTGTGTGCGATGCCTCGAACCGGGTTGTTCAAGACCCTGCTGCGCTATCACAACAAAAATCACAATCTGCCTTTGAGGCTCCCATGCCCAAATCACGCTGCCTTACGCTCCCGCGTACACGTCAGCAGCAATGCTGCCAGCCCGTAACCGTCTTCACCTTCATGCCCAAGGGCAACCAAAGCGGGGTCCCATGATCTCCAGGCACAGCCGCCGAACCTCTCCCACGCATCATCGCCGCACATGGTCGCCATGGCCATCGAGCGCCGTCAGTCACACATCGCAGACTTGCTCCAGTCTGATCAGTACTATCCCATCTTCGATCGCATTTGTTCCTATCTCTCTATATCCGACGTCTACGCATTGCATGCAGTCTCTCGATCCTTTCGTTCCATCTTGGCCCTGCTGCAAAGAAGGTGGCTCAACATCACAGCCCATCTCGAAGGTAACCAAAAATCGCAAAGCGCCCGAGATCATGCAGGCGGCAAGACACTGCTTAGCTTCGTTCGCGACGCCACCGCCTTCCGCTACCAGCTAGAAACATGCAGCGGCTTGATCACGGGCGGTTTCGCCGTCAACTTTTTTAACCTGGGCCATGGGAGGAGCACATACATGGACATCATTGTCCGAAAGGGTCGCCTTGCAGAGTCATTTGAGAGGTACTTGCAATATCAAGAAAAATATGACTTGGCAACATTTGATCAAGTAGGCCACGCACGCACCGAAACAAAAAATTACCCCCCAAATTAATCTAAATGTTGACTGGATATGTTCAAGTCTAGAAACCAAGTCACCCTGGGCCGCAGCACCTCGCCCGGACCGCAGATTCGCATCACGAAAACGAGCACTTCGCCCATCTACGCACTCTTGACATCTGCCTTCTCAACAACCGACCTATGTTTTATCACTCACAACAAAGCCTACTGCTTATTTCCGACCCAAACCATCGTCCAGCACGAACTGTATCCTCTGAAGCACCTCGACGATGAATCCGGCCGTATATTAGCAGAGCGAGGAGAACAAGGGTGGAGCACCCGCGACATCAGATGGCCGGACTGGAGTCCCAGAAACGGAAAGATGTGTGGCAGTGGCGTGCGCCGCGTTGGCGACCGAGCCTCGCTGATAATACCACTAGAGCCATCCTTTTCGCCTAGGCAGGCCCCTGACTATGTGATTGAGCATTGCCAGTTTACCGTGCTCGATAACTCGACGCCGGCCGGGTCTTACTACATTGGTGGAGCATGGACGTTTGCTCGAGGCAAACCTTTTCAGATGGATCGCTCTCTGACAATTGACGTGCGGGAACTAAAGTCACCAGCCTTGCGTTACAACTACACGTATGGCAATTGCAGAAGCCTCTGGGATGATTTTGTACAAGTAAGGCTCGTCCGTTGGGCTTGGGTCGAACTGTACAAGATGAGTCCAGAGCATCGACCACCAAGGACCGCCTTTAACGGGCCACCCAAGATCGAAGACTACCTCACGCCGAACTTGAAGCCTCCCAAGTCATGGGATTACGCTGATGATCAAATACCGCTTTGGTATAAGGAATGGGAATCCTCGCAGACCAAAGGCGTTATTCAATGGTAATACTTCAGATTAAATTCTTCGTAATATTTGCTCCAAATTACACAATCACCTAAATAGTGAGTTTTTGGAAGCATTCCAAGAAGCATTTTGGAACAAAGAAAATATATAATCTAAAAAGTCAAATGTGGGTTCCATTCTTCTATCGCTTGCATTTTTGAGTGCAGTCCAAGTAGCAGGTCGAGTTTCCCTTGCAAGATTCTCCGCACCACAGAGGACAATTTGGGTTCTGTAAAGTATCAGCGTGTTGTGCAGCAAAGTATGGAAGCAGCCGTACAATTGGACTTGGCAGACCAACACCTTCTGGAGCCTTGGGTTTGCTGGCAGAGGCGAGTCCCATAAGGATGGGGGCAAGAATAACGATGAATCTCATTGTACACCCTTCGCGTAATTTTTCCTGTGATATTTTGGAGTAGCGCTTGGCTTTTGACTTTTCGAACCTTCTTTTTCGGATGTAAGCGAGTTCCAGGAAGCGAAACTCTGAGGGCGAATGCGGCACGTCTTAAAACGACTTGCCTTCCAAGACACGTCTCAATTTTCCGCTCTATATCACATTAGACCATTCCGCTCATTACTATTTTTGTGTTGAGAATTCCTCAGGTTTCGCCACTCATTCCTGCTTTTTTTACTCCCCAAGATCGATACATTGAACAGTAAACAGGCTCCCACTATTCGCAGCATCAGTGGATTTTAAGCCTCCTTTCTTGCCTGCCTACGCTACATCAATAGGCTGTTTATAGGAATACAGAAATTCAAATGGTGCTTCTCATGCTCCAACCTCATGTCTGGGTTGCCGCTGTCATGGTGTCATGGTAGCATATTGGGTAGCACGCGATGAAAGTCGATTTGGTGAGATTTCATTCTCATCTTGGACCCTGTGGACAGCCAAATGTAGATTGTAGCCGAATTTGAAGGTGTGATAGACATAAAATGTGACAGATATGCTCTCGGGTATTCATAATTCAATTCCGGGCGAACCATCTCAACGTCATTCAATCACTGACCCATGCTCGATTCAATTTTAGATTTGCGCTGCGGGTCTTTGCTTTGACCCATTTGTCTGGGCTTTTCCAGTCATATATTCGTTTCTTATAGTCTGGCTACGCCTGAGCAAAAAGAATCCCGAATTGAGGTCTCATGGGTCGCCTTTTCGTCATATTTTCTTGCTACACTATTTAAATAGCCTATTGCGCTGTTTTCTTCATTTCTACTTCTTAAACTATACCAAGAGAGGCTTCATAGTGACGCTGCTAATTACTGTTACCATTCTTGAACGGGTTGCTAGGGCATAGACTAGGAAAATTCCTGAACTGTGGCAACTGGCAGATTTTAGGTCGTGTCAATGTGGAACCCACATAATCGAGAGATTCTACAAGAAAGCTAAAGTGCACGGAGAAATATAACCCGACTTCTACTCTCTGCTTTGTCAATTCGGCACAGTCCCGGCCACGAAATCTGCCTATGGTCCAACTGGATATTCCCCGCACATGCCTGATAAAAGCAAAGTGCAAACAAGGGTATCATCATTCACGTGCTGATGGCACTGAGGCTGTTTATTTCAGGCCCAACCGATACTACGCCAAGACTGACGCACACACTCTCTCGACCGTGTAACGAACACAGCCGAATACCAGGCTATGCAAGATGGAGGGCCTCATTGCACTTTTGAGATTCCATTACTACATACATTTAACTCAAGCAGCACACATCCCACCTTCCTCACTATCCCCCTCGACTGAGCCCGTTCACCAAATACTGCCTACTGAGACATTTTCAATCACTCAGCAGATAATGGACGCACTAAACCCCAGCACCAGTCTGGTGGCTGCTGTGGGGTTAACCTTGTCATCCGTCAGATTTATCATCAAGTTTCTTTCAGCGGTAAAGGGCTGTCTAAAAAGCGCCGAGACGCTTGGCGACGACATTGAATATTTGCGCGCTGTGTTGGAAGGGCTTAGGCACGCTTCGACAGGCTGCGCTGTAGATGATGAAATCTCCGACATGGTCAATGAATGCGCTCGGGATATTGTCAGGTTCGAACAGCAGCTTAAAGGCCTGGGGCTTTATCGGCCTCGTCGAAACGTCCGCCTCTGGAACAAGGTCAGGACAGCAATGCGCCAAAATGACATTGCGCAAATGCAGGAGGCGCTGCGAGGCCACATCACAAGGCTTAGCCTCCGTCTTCAGGTGGTCCAGCTCGCACGCATAAATCGTCTGGGTATAGCTCCGGAGGCTGCGGTATGGCCCGCGGCTAAATCTGTAGCACCAAGGGAGTGCATGGCCAGATTACTACAGTCGCTCTCAGGATGTGAGAAAAGGTTGGACCCGAAAGCCACAGGGAGCGTACTTCGAGACTTGAAGATGTTGCTGGGTGATGCCCAGAGGCTAGAAGCGGAATTGAAATTTCCCCAGTTGCCGGATGATGCAGCACAACCCACCGGCAATGCGGACATCGGAAAAGAGCTGGAATTGATCACCAGCCTCGTTGCCTCAAGTCAATCTTTAAGAACTGGAAATCGTGGTATGTGATCAACATTCAGGATTGAACTAAACAATATTGACACTCTCAAGGCCAGTCGTGTACATTCAGAAGGCACATTCCAGGCGCCTCTAGGGCACATAAACACAAATTAAAGTCGATTCGCTTCGGGGGCGTGACTCTAAGTGTTGTCATCATCAATAGTCAATGGAGATACATCAAGGGTCCTGAAAGTATCACCAACCTCAAGAACCTGTGCGAAACGGCGACAGGTTTGTGTGCCAATTTGATTCTCGGGCTGCAGGGCAAAGCCTCTCTGTTAAGGGTGTCTGTGCGTCAGGAACCGGTCCCAGACATCTTCAACAGCTTCATATCAATGTCGCCGCAAATATCGGTTATCAACATTGTTCCAAGAGACTCTAACATATTCCGGGTAGCTGCCAGCGGGAATGTGAAATGCCTGATGAATTTAATCCTTAGAGGCAAGGCCAGCCTTCGCGATCATGATGATCACGGATGGTCGCTACTTCATGTAAGTGTGTTATAAAGGCTGAGAGTTTCTAGTTCAGACAGTTAATACGCGATGATGCTGTTTAAAGCACGCGGTAGGTCATCCAGAAATGTGTCGGTTCTTAATCGAACATGGATTGGATGTAGATGAGGTTACACATTACAATGACCATCTACAAACACGCAATCCCAAGTAGGATATCCAATTGCGGAATGAAGATAAAATGCTGATGAGCTCTCAATCCAGGACTCCTTTACATCTGGCACACTTTAATCAAAATGAAGCCACGGCCAAAATCCTTCTTGAAGGCGGCGCTGATCCAACTCTGGAGGCTCTGCCTCTGCGCAGCGTGCTCCATTTAACAGCCCATGCAAGGTCTACCACTGTAAGTTGACCCCGACAGCTCCACTTGAGCTTGATCCTAGTAACACTTTCAGACCGAAGCAACTTTCCGTCAGATCCTCATGAACAGTTCGCACTTTGGGATAGCTGATTGTCGAGATTTTGAGGGCTGGACTCCCCTTCTCTGCGCTTGCTTCTTGAACCATCCCAGGCCCCACGAGCAGTTTCTGCGGGCCAGCTTCCATATTGAGAAGTTTTCTTTAATGCTTTCCCAAAATTGCAGCATTCAAGATCGAGCGAACGACGGGTCCAACTGCTTGCACATATTCTTCACATCTCTGCCTCAAGTAGCAATCCTATACAACTGGAAAGATGTAATTGTATACCTTGTAAAACAGGGTGCAGATATACACGCTGTCAACTGCGCGGGCTGGTCTGTCACAA
The DNA here is from genome assembly GCA_013406985.1 of Calonectria crousiana. Taxonomy (NCBI): domain Eukaryota; kingdom Fungi; phylum Ascomycota; class Sordariomycetes; order Hypocreales; family Nectriaceae; genus Calonectria; species Calonectria crousiana. Next base: position 541,972 of record VTGD01000002.1, on the reverse strand, counting down.
GTCTGGCGTATGGCGAAGCATTTGACACTGAATGTGCACATGAGCTCGGTTCGTATTTTGGCGACCTGTGGGATGCGGTGCTTGATGAGTGCGGATACAACATTATTGATTTCCGCCAAAAGTTTCCCAGACAGGCAGAATACTCCGGAGGATATGGGCGTCGGGAGTTTGAGGCGCTTTGGAAAGGGAGGGAAAATAGGTGTCCGTATTGGGATGATATGATTTGGCCCATTACGAAACTACATGGCGAACACGAGCGGGAAAGTGATGATCGGGAAAAACTCTGCCGCTGTCCTTGGATACATTCGGATGACTGACAAGTCTCTTAACAAACTGTCAAGTAAAAAGTAACGGCCTCGAGTAGCCAGATTGTACATCATTACATGTGTATAAGTAAACTGCTGTTTTTTAAATTAAAAAAGAACGTTTTAATAGAATGTTTTAAATCAGTATGGTGTTCTAATCGATTTCCGTAAAGTAGTGAGAGACTAGACTTAAGATGATTATAGAGTTAGGAGAAGTCCAAAAATCACAGTTGATATAGATCTTGATTTTACCTTCTTCAGGCGGTCGAGAACATTCATGTTTCTTGGAAGGGCGCCAGCCGATCCAGTGCGTAAGTCTCGCGACCGCATTGCGTCAACACGGGATCCAACCTTAGATATCAACCTAAGATTTAAGGGTTCTTTTCTTAAAATGTGAATTTACACTATAAAACCGATGAGTCAAAACGAAAAGAACTCCTCTACACGTTGCTTTGACCCTCGAATGGTAATGCAGGAGGCTTGAGCAGACAATCTGTTCTCAAATGTGTCAGATGATTTCTCAAAGTGGAATAGCGATGAAAGATTTGTAACCCATGAGCCATGTCGCAGAGTTACAGGCTGCCAGTCAAAATACGGGCTTCACGGCATTAGATTGCAGCGTCAGATGATTTATTCTAGCCCTGCTGTCGGGCCGAACGTCATTATCGGAGCAAAACTAGCCATCTCGCCATTGGCCCCCCCGCATCTGCACATGTGGGGGATGCGTTGCCCGGGCTCTCGTGGCATCTTCTTCTCACCGGCATGCTGCGAAGCCCTGGACAATTGGATAAAGTTACATCTGAGGCGCCATTGGCGTGGGGAGAGCTCGCCCGACTCGGCAACAGTTCGCCGGAACCATGCCCAATCCACAAGCACTGTGTCGCTAAACTGCGGGGCATCGTGGCCTCTCTGCGGCCATGCCCATTCTGGAAGACTGGCACCGTCGGAAATTCCTGCTGTATTTGTCGACCGCCCCAGTGGCTCACAATGAGCAGCCAATTAACGGCCTCAGTTTCATCAGCAGCTTTTTTTGCGGCGTCTGTCAGCTGCTTCGGGCCCATTAGCTGCGAATTCCTCAGTCAGCTGGGGTGAGGGGATGTGGGTATCGGTTCAAGCTTCGAGTCTTTGCGCCCCTTGAGCTAATCTCGATGCAGGGTTGGTGCACAGGAACGCGTCCGCTAAAATTCTGCATGTCCCAGCGTCGGAATATTCTTTCCTATTTGGATCTAGTTTGGGTGCAGTATCGATCAGATTCTTTGGTTCGGGGCAGAATCTCCTTCCACGACATCCGGCAGATGAATCGTGGGGATGGGTATAAATGACGGCGAGGGAAAGAAATAAAGTACACCCATGCCCCCATAAGCATAGCCTCTTCAATATCCCATAAACTTTATTAAACCTTGGTCAACATCATGATTGATGCCAGCACCCAACCACAGCCAGCCCTTGAGGGCTTCTTGGTCAATGACGGTGTTCTCGCCAAGGAGGATGTCGGATATCTAACGAAATCCTCCCCTTCCGAGCCTATCGAAACACTGCGTCACCGATATGAAGAGGATGGCTACCTGTTTGTCAAAGGACTCCTGCCCCGTGATGCTGTGCTACAGTGCCGCAAGGCTTACTTTGACTTTTTGGAGCCCACAAGTGTTCTGAAGCGAGATACGAACAGCGTTGATGGCATCTATAACATGGACAACGATGGTGCTGATTTCCCCAGCATTGGAGCTGGACCCACCATGGAGGGCCATGATGGACCCGGGTCATTTGCCGACTTGGTCGAGAAGGCACACACTGAGCAGTTCTATCTTGATTTTGCCAGTCACCCTGCTCTCAAGAGCTTCGTCGCCAGGCTGAAGGCCTGGGATAATGAAAACACCTTGCTGTTGCCCCGATCCCTCCTTCGCAACAACACACCTCGAAACAAAGCTATTGGAGTCCACTACGACCAGTCGTTTCTCCGCCATGGAGAGCCAACCTCCGTTACAGCCTGGGTGCCAATTGGTGATATTGGATTCCAGGGAGGTGGTCTCATTTATCTCGAAAAGAGTGAGTTGCCCTATTTGATACACTTCTAACACCCACTAAACTATCCAAGGTGACTCGATTGGCCAGGCTATTGAGCAAGAATTTGATAGAATGGCAAGGGAGAAAAACATGACAGATCAAGAACGTCTTGATGCCTTCAACTCCAACATGATGACTACAGGTTGGCTCGGATATGGTCCCATAGAATTCTCCAAGGATAACGGTGGCGGTCGGTGGTTGTTGACAGAATATGAGGCTGGAGATGTAGTATTCCATAAGCCACACATGGTATGCAAACATTTGACGCCTAGGGAAATACCGCTGACAGGGTGCAGATTCACGCATCAACGATTAATCGGGACCCAGAAAACCGAATTCGTCTTGGTACGGATCTCCGATTTGTGGATACCTCCAAGCCCTATGACAAGGCAAGTCGGGTCACAATTTGTGGTTGCTTGACACGAGTTGACGAATGATTTCCAGCGATGGCTTTACCCTTACCGCTTTGATGATAAACTCTAGGGAGAAGGGGAAAATGAGATGATAATGAAGAGATGGGAATGAAGAGATGAGATACACGTCCAGTGCGATATTGGAGAATGCAAGAATGAAGATGAAACCAGGCCCTTCAATTAGTAAAATCACAATGCAAACAAGTTCCTTGTTCACAACGAGTCCATTCAGTAACTTGGATAGAATGATGAAATGGCAGCCCAATATCTGAGTTAACATGGACTCTTTCATTTAAATTACCACTAGGAACCCTGACACTTTTGACATGCCCAAATATCTTCAGTTTACAGAAGGATCTGTAGGAAGTGGGTCTCCTTTCAGATGCCACGCATCCCCAACTCTAAATCCCAGGGGAAATGGATCTCTTGGGTCCAATACAACTTGCTTGAAGCTTGTGATGTATGCGCTCCCCTTGACCATGGGAGATATGGTCGTGTATGCTCCCACTTCAGAGACTTCCCCGACAGTCCCCACAAATTCCGTCCCGATGACACTCTTGTGAACAAAGGACTCACCCACAGCTAATTCCCCTCGGGCATGGAGGACAGCCAGGCGAGCACAAGTTCCCGTTCCACATGGGCTGCGGTCAAGACGGCCCGGGGAGACCACGACGGTGTTGGTCGCCGTCTTCACCGTCCCATCGTCAACGATAGGATCTGTGAATTCCAAAACAGTAACACCGTGAATCTTGGGGTTTTCGGGGTGAACTGGGTCCACGACCTTTTGGAGGGCCCTCTTGATGCGCTCGCCAACTTCGACCAAAGTAGCTCCCGCCTCGCTCTCAATCTTGAGACCAACCGAGGCGGCATCCACCAACGCATAAATCATGCCACCCCAAGCGATATCGACAGACACAACACCAAGCCCTTCCACCTCAACCTTGCGATCCAATTCAAACACAAATGCCGGAACGTTGGTAAATGTAACGCTCTCGCACTGGCCATCTTGGCAATCCGCAGTCACCGTCACCAAACCAGCGGCTGTGTCAAGGGTGAGGTTTGTCGTTGGTTCTTGCATGGTGACCATGCCGGTTTCCAACAGTGCAGTGGCCGTGGCCACGGTGTTGGCTCCAGACATGGGAGGGTACTCCTCGCTCTCCATGATGATGAAACCCGCATCGGCTTTTGGGTTGCAGGGGGGAAGAACAAGATTGGTGCATATGGAAGAACGCCCACGGGGCTCGTTCAAAAGAAGTTGTCGAAGATCGTCTTTCTTTGTCCAAAAATGCAACATCTTTTCGTGCATCGTGTTGCCTGGAACGTCAAGGACGCCTCCTACAATGACGTCGCATACCTCTCCGGCACAGTGAATACCAACGACGTTGATGGATCGTTTGAATCTCATTTTCAAGACCTATAATTCAGTTTGACACCGATCGGATAGATTGAAGTAGTAGGATAAGTAGTTGGGAGAGGTATGAGAGTTTAATGAGGATATTTAAGAATGCTAGAAAAGGACGGCCATTCCCTGGGGTCGCCTCTGAATATTTATGCCCATAATTAGAGGCTAAGGCTTTCCCTAGCTTTAATCCAATGATACATCGGCAGTCACTGCCGAAGCAGCAAAGCTTTAATGACCGATAGGGCATGAAAAGACTACAGTCAGATTGTAAATATGGATCGGGAACCCCTCCGAGCTATAACCATTTTGCTAGTGATACTGTTATCTGCAGACCCCGCCGGTACAATATCCATTCACACTTGTATCGGAATTACAACCGGATCTTGCCCCGCACTAGTGTGATCGGATAGACAACCCGATCCACACGCAATTGTTAATATGAGAACTTCCCTACCGCAGTTTTGTTTTCATACACCACATCTCCTCTAACCGCCAACAATTTGTTGATCCAGTATCTCTCTTACCCAACATGCCTGATTGCCTTGTTCTTGGAGATGGTGCGGTCCACGAACTACTTCTCAACCTTTCCACAGAGGAGGTTATCGAAATCAGGAATGGCCTCGCCAAATCTCTTTTGGACTTTTCCGTTGGCGATGAAAGGCAGTTCCAACCAGAAGCTAGTGTTGCGGCGCGGCCCAATGGAGTAAAAACTCTCTTTAGGCCTTTTACGAGTCCTACAGCGGTAGGCATGAAAATAGTTGTCGACCCATCAACAGCACCAATACCCGCCCCCGCCACTGGGCAGCAACAGCGGGCCAATACCGGAGAAAAGCCAACAATTCACGGAATCCTGGCTCTCTGTGACGAAAACGGCTTCCCTAATGGATTCATCAATGCTGATGAAATCACCGCGCATCGCACTTCCCTCAATGTCATGGTTCCATACGCTTGGCGACGAAACACCGCCAACGTTGTTGTTTTTGGAGCAGGAAAGCAAGCCATGTGGCATATTCGACTTGCTTTTGCACTAAAAGGAGATGGAATAAAGCGCGTCACAGTCGTCAACCGCAACGTCCAAAGGGCACACAAGCTGATTGATCAAATACAAATGGAGAACCAATCGATTTGGAAGTCATCCGCAACTTTCGAAAGCATCAATCCGGAAGATGAAAGTTCAGCGGGGACTCTAAAGACTATTGTATCGGAGGCTGATGCTATCTTTTGCACAACCCCTTCCAAAAAACCACTTTTCCCCGCCGAGTATCTAAACGAACGCATTCGAAATGGGCGAGGATTCTTCATCTCAGGCATTGGTTCTTGGCAGCCCGACATGGTTGAGATAAGCCCGGGTCTGCTGAACGATGTCGCACAATCCGATACAGGGTACCATCCCAGGGGCTCGCCCGGAGGTGTTATTTTGACTGATGACCGTGCCACGGCTCTCACGAGCTCGGGCGAACTGAGCCAGAGCGAGGTGGCTTCTGATCAAGTGGTGGAAGTTGGAGAGGTGATCGACTGGAAAGAAAAGTGGGATCCTGAACGCCAGAGTACTCTCAACCAATGGCTGGAGGAGGGCTTCGTCATTTACAAAAGCATCGGTGTCAGTCTGACTGACTTGGCGGCTGGAAGCATGGTACTATCATTGGCACGCGAACATGGCAAAGGAACCGTGATCAGAGATTTCTAGGGCTATTTAATGTGAGAATTATGCACTGTGTACGAAAGTATTACAGAGGGCTTGTGCTTGGCAATCAGTAACATGGAATGCACGCCTGATGCTGTCTACTACTTGGTATCCACAAATGATTATGACGATTCAATTGTTTCCCTATCGTTTTAAATATAAAACACATAAGAAACAAAATGAAGTCATGCAATCGTCCCATTGTAGGAGTAAATCCCACGAACTCAGCCTCGGCGTCTCGATCTTAGGATCTCTCCAGCCATGATCAATGCGAGGTTCACAATCAACAATATCTTTAGAGTTTTACTTCCAATCTCTGGCAACAGGATTCTAGATTGAAGATGGAGAACAAGCCAACAATTGACGGGTAACCAATGTTCCAGGGCTACCACGGCCCCGTTCACCGACCCGCAACGGCCCCACCTACCGACATGAACAAAACATCGGCTCATGACCTGCGTCTAACTGGCTGAACATATGGCCTCGCCATAAGCCCGGGCGCTGCACCAATGGGTAAAATATTTCTTATCAATATTCTGTGTTTGATTGCTCCAAGATTGACTTGCCCGGGTTGGCATCCGCAGGATATCGGCTTCAAAGCCGGGGAACCCTCTGGGTCATGCCTCCATGATGAATGCAAATCTCAGCAGCAACCAATTCGATCTACATATCTGTGCATGGAGTGGCTCATTGACTCATAGATCTTGCCAGAGCCACCTAAACAGCGGCGTTCAAAGTATCAGGCCAACACCCGGATACCTTGCCGTCTTCACTAAATGTTGCCACGACCGAGCCCTCTCCTCTGAGAGGATCCCCTTCCCAAACGACTATGTCGCCCGAGATACCTTCCAGTGACTGCTCATCAGGAAGCCTTTCATTCTTTGGTTCGATCCCCAGAATCTTTTCAATATTGGTTGACACCAAGTCAATTGCATCCTTGTCAGAAAGGTTTGCATACTTGGCCGCCCAGCGAGCCTCCTGCGCCAAGCCATGGATTTTAGAATCTCCTTTCACCCCTAGCCCAATCAAGACTCCAGCGTCGATCAAAATTTTGGACGGGCTGTCGCTCTGCGGCGGTCCGGGGAGTGTGTGCCTCTTCTCCCAGTTATCAGGTGCTCCTCGGTTTCCAGTTAGAAGCACGGGGATATTGGCCTTGGCAAGAGATTTGGCCACCTTTATTTCAATTCAGTAAGACTCAGCAAAGATTGAGTAAAGTTTGCGGCTGTGGGAACTCACCAAAGGAGAAGCATGACCTCCGTAGATTACTAGATTTGTTGTGGGGAAATCTTGTTTTACCAAGATGACTTGGGCGATATCGTCCTAATAATGTCAGCTCACCGTGAAATCAATGGCTTGGTTTCGTCCATCATCCCTCACCTCATTGAAAGCCTGCACAACCACAGGCAAATCCCCTTTGGCAGCTCGTGAATAAACACTGTGGGACTTTGCTGTGACCGATTGGCCTTGCTCCAATATTTGGCGCAGTCGCTCTATCCCCGATGAGATTGTAGGTGTATCACCCCCTTTGAAGGCCACATTAGCGTTTTTAAAGTGAAAATAAGTCCAAAAAAGTCCTTACCAATTCCTGAGTGTCCGATAATAATATGAAGAGCAACCTCGTCCTTCCAGATACCATCCTCAAGGAGAGTAGCATTTTCACTTGTGCGAAGTCCAACGCTTACTCCCTGGACAATACCCGACCCTGGTACAGGAGCAGTGACAGCTTTCGTGATACCGCCAGTTCTCGCTCTCTTAAATGCTCTGCCGCCAAAGTGAACACCATACTTAGCAAAATGAAGGCCCTTGGTTTCATCCAGCGCATTGCTGCTCCCAGGTGACCCATCGCCGGTTGAACTTTCCGAGGGAATGGCCAGAATGCCAAGATTGTTGCCGAATGCAATGAGCCCAGGAGTCACGTGGCCATTTACGAGTTGAATGTGCGGGACGTCGACACCCAAGTTTCGAGCCGCGAAGCATGTGGCACGCTCATCGAAACACGTGATGCGTCCGTTCTCGATGATCAACACAGGGTTGTTGGTCCAGTTTTGGAGGTGAGGGGGAGCTTCAACCAGCACCTTGCGAATTCCAGACAGAACCACGGTGGAGTGGCGGCTTTCAATCGGTGTGCACACGGCGTCTCTGTCGTCCTCGGAAATGAAGGTTCGTTGTTTGGGAGGGCTCGGCAGACCTTTCTCGGATTGTTGGGCTTCTTCGATAACTTGGGGGTCCCCCCCCTCCCCCAAAACATCTCTCCCGTCAATAAATACCTTGGTGGGTGTCGCGCCAAACTGGAGCGGGTGGTCGTCCCATATCACTATGTCTGCATCATATCCTGGCCCGATGAAGCCAATTCTGTGATCTTGCTTTATCGACCGGGCGGGAATCGAGGTAATAGATTGCAAAGCCCCATCTCTAGAAAGGCCGAAGGAATGCGAAATAGCTGCTTGGTGGCTGTCACCTAAGGTCAGTCATTACATTCAAAGGTTCCAATTCTCTAGACTCACGCGAGATATTTGGCGTTGTTTGATTCACCAGTATGATCCTGAGTCAAAAGCGTGAGCTTCAATTTCTTTTCAAAAGAAAGAAAGAAAAAGTCCCGCCAAGATATACACTTACCGACTTTAGGGCGACAGGGATGCCGTGTTCTTCAAGAATCTTAGGACCTTTCAGATTGGAATGGTATGCCTCAGCTTTGAACAGTGAGTTGTCGGCAAAAGTGGCAACGGTGATGTTCCTGTACCAATATCATTAGCGGCAATCCCGTCAAACTTTGGTGCCAATGATATATACCTTTCCAACTGTTTCAATAGCTCTGGAACTTGCCATGCTTCCAAGGCGTGGTGAAAGGCTGACGGGTGGACCCCAAATTCGTGGAGGACGGCAGTCATTCGCTCAAAGTCCTCTGGCTCATAGCAGTGAATATTCACATTCAACTCTCCTCGCAGCAGAGCAACAGAGGTATCAAGCTTCAAGGACTGGGGCCTGAACCCAAACTCCTTCAGGAATGCCGAAATTCTAGAAGTTGTAGCAAACCTACTCGTTTGAAGTGCACTGGCCCTCTCGCACCACTGATCTTGGTGAAGCTTGAGTGTTTCAGCCTGTTCAAGGTGCTCGCGCAGGAGCCAAGAAAGCCCAAGTCGGCTATTTCCATAGATTCCCTTGGGATTCTCGCCGCATGCCATTTTTAGATATCTCTTTTGGTCAAGTTTCGGGACGCCGTAGTCCAGCAACAGCTCTTCCACAACGGGCTCTTCAGATTCACCAGCCAAAGGAATGTTCTTGACCAAATATGCCTCACCACCAATAATGTTGGCGGAACCAGGCAGGATCAGGGATGATGTGATCCCACCAGATGCTATGAATTTGATTGCAGGGTCGTAAGGCTTGAAGCCATCGATAGCGCGAACAAATGGTGTGGTGGGCCCGAGCAGTGGGCGTTCATTCACGTCGCTAGTGGCTCGAAGCTGTGGAAATGGAAGCAGTAAATGATGCGAGTGCATATCTACAAGTCCCGGTGTAACAAATTGGCCATTGACATTGACAACACGAGCATCCTTGGGCAGGGTGTTGTGTGGCAACGAGGGCAAAACAGAACGAATGATACCCGCATCAAAAACGATATCAAAGGCACCATTCAAAGTAGTTTCGCCGTCAAATAGAGTCGCGTTTCGGATGACAGTTGGGACTTTTTGGCCCTTGACCGGGTTCCATCGTGGATTTTGGCGACCAGCGGAAGTTGTTTGGCGATTGGAACTTTTTTCCTTTGTCTCCCTGCAGCTCTCCAGCCCTTTAGCAAACTCAATTGCCTCAATCTCCAACGGAGAGGTCGAAAGAGAGGAAGACGATGGCCCGTGAATGAGGGTAATGACTCCAATGGCGAGAATTACAAGGCATACAAGCCGTCGACCACGTCGCCAAGCCCACCAGGTTGAGCGCTGAGCATACTCATATGGTGGCGGTTTCAAATAATACCCGTCGCTTTTGGACGCCATTGTTGGCAGCGCGCGGATATGAGTGGGGAGCGAATTGAGAGGTGGCGGTCGGGAAGAACCGAAATCCAGCCTGAAAAGCGAGATCAAATAGTGCGATTGATATCAACGAGTGAGAGAGAAATGCGTGATAAATGCTATCTTGGAGAGATCCCTGGCTGGCACGATGGCCCCACAGGTTTGCGCGACTGTGGGTCAAAAGAACGTCAACACATGGCTTCCTGTTTGGTGCCCATGGACTGATCCATCTCCCAAAAAGTGCAGGTTTATACGAGTCCCAAAGTTCTGTAAACGCGTAAATCTAAAGGTAATTGTAACTTTGTTGCGCCATCACCCCTCCCAACGGATGACGAGCTTCTTTGGGCCATGTACACGTATATGTGCTGAAGTACCACTCCTGGCTTCACAGCCATTGAGAGTCGCAGCACCACCAATTGATTAACCCAAAGCGCATTATATGTACGTAAATATCGGGCCGGGCCCGTTTTTTATACCCTGCATGGCAATATCAGCCGCATGTTATCCGGGCGACAACTCCCATATATTGGGCGAATCTACGAAACCACCCGCTTTGATAAGCGACCAGGGGAGGATTTCGGGAAATGGTTACCAAACTGGTCACAACGACCAAAGTCTTCAGCCCCAGGGTAAATGACCTCGGCTCTGGGTTGCATGAGATTTCACGATAACGCAATATCCATGAAATATGAGAAAATGATGTGGTTGTATTCCAAGAAACGGCGTGGCTGGGGCAGACAACTATTCACGATGGCGTGGCGGCCAGTTATATATTCATTCCTGTGGTCCAAGCAATTACTCCACGTCTTCATTGCATTTTATCGTGTCTAGCTAGCACGAAACTATAACAAAAAGCTCTACTTGGCCCGATCAACATGGCGTCGGTGTCCGAGAAACACGGCGAGACCATCCAAGCGGCTCCAGCCGCACTGCCCAATGACCAGGTCATGATGAGATCCAACCACCCCCGCATTCAATCAAAACTAATTTTTCAGCAGCCTACGGACGATCTTGACTTAAAGCTCGAGGGAGAAGAAATTGCCAGGTAAGAAGCCCAGTCTAGATGCGAGGCCAGCCAAATTAATACCATGTCAAAGGCGCCTGTTTGCGACTGTGGACGAGGTGGTGGCAGCGCAGGATGAAGCGCAAAATTTGACCATTGAAAGAGCGCGAGAGGTACGATTCCTTATTCTTGAAAATTCTTCCCTACGCTGGATTGCGCCAACTCATCCTTCACAGCTCGCACAAGAACTCGTCGATGCCCACGGCCAGGATCCAAACTTTCCGCACGGCGCCATCGAACGCCTTACCGGTTTCCTGGCCGACGACGACCCCCAAGGCGACCCCGAGAAGCGCAGCAGAGCCGTGCAGGAAGCAAAAATCGAGGTGACGCTGCTCACCGCGAACAGCCCGTACGCCGAGGTCCGCGCCGTTGTCGATCCCCACGACAATCCCGAGTTGCCCTGCAGCACGATTCGCGCCTGGGTCATCGGGCTGGGGTTCGTCATCCTCGTGGCCTTTGTGAACCAGCTGTTCGGAGTTCGCCAGCCAACCATCTCAATCGCCGCCTCGGTTGTGCAACTGCTCTCCTATCCCGTTGGCAAGGCCGCGGAACGATTCCTCCCCGATGTCGGATTTACCTTGTTCGGAGTCAGGCACAGCCTCAACCCCGGACCGTTCAACAAGAAGGAGCACATGCTTATCTCAATCATGGCAAGCGTTGGGAAGACGTTGCCAAGTTCTAGATACATTAGTATGTAGATGCAGGCTCCTGAGACAAGCTGCCTTGTTGTGCTAACACTCTAGTCTTCACCCAATGGCTCGAAAAGTATTTTGGTCAGCCCTATGCCAGGTCTTTCGGATACCAGATCCTTCTTGCGCTGTCGACGAATCTGATGGGCTTTGGCCTTGCTGGACTATGTCGTCGATTTCTCGTCTACCCGTCCTTCTGCCTGTGGCCCAAGACGCTCGTGACCATCGCGCTGAACAGCTCGTTGCATGAAGGTAAGAGCAAAACATTAGCCCTCACGCCAATCGTTTGCTGACCATGTGAAAAGAACAAAACCATTCTGTCCTGGGACCCTTCCGGAAGATTTTCGGCATCTCCCGATTCAGATTCTTCATGTTTGCCTTTGCAGCCATGTTTGTCTGGTTCTGGTTCCCTGACTACATCTTTGGTGCCCTCAGCCTCTTCAACTGGCTCGCATGGATCGCCCCCAACAACTTCAACTTGACTGCCATCACCGGTCTGAAGAAAGGGCTTGGATTCAACCCTCTCCCAACATTCGACTGGAACATTGTGACTCACTACAACGATCCCCTCATTGTGCCCTTCCACGTTACGGTCAACACCTTCATTGGAATGATTTTTGGAGCCATTACTATTATCGGCATGTATTGGACGAATGCCTACAACACTGCTTATTTCCCCATCAACACCAATTCGATGTTCAATCACTTTGGCAAGTCCTACAACGTATCAATGATCCTAGATGACCGCGGGTGGCTCAATGAAACCAAGTATCAGGCATACTCACCAGTCTACCTGGCTGCTAGTAGCCTGACCATGTACTACTACTTCTTTGCGGTTTATTCCGCTACCGTCTCTTACGCATGCCTTTACCATCGACATGACATTGCTCGAGGCTTTAAGAGCTTGGTTAGGAGCTTCAAGCATCGGGGAACACTGGATTTTACAGACATTCACACTAGGCTCATGTCTGTTTACCAAGAAGGTACTCGCCATATTTATCTTGTTTCGTCTTCCCGCTCACGTGTGTCTTAGTTCCTGAATGGTGGTATTTCGTTCTCAATGTTGTTTCCGTTGCACTTGGTGTAGCTGCTGTTGCCGGCTGGCCAACATATGTAAGTGGTTTGTTTGAGCCTGAATATCAAGTGACCGCAATAGAGGCTAACTGACCGAAACCAATAGACCAGCGTTGGTGTCGTCTTCTTCGGAATTGGACTTGCCCTTGTCTTCACTATCCCCACCGGCATCATCGCGGCAACAACCGGCATGGAAGTAGAGTTCAAGTAAGTTGTGCCCGATATCCCAGACACGTAATTAAGTCCCCCCATGCTAATTTGGACTCCAAATAGTGTCTTGGCCGAATTCATCGGAGGCGCATGGGAACCTGGCAACGCGCTCGCCATGAACTTTTTCAAGTGTTTTGGGTAAGCACGAAACATTATCAGAGTGAACCGGAAACTGATCATCGATTAAAGTTACGTGACAACCGCTCATGCCCTCGACTTTGCCAACGACTTGAAGCTGGCGCACTATGTCAAGATCCCGCAGAGGCAAACGTTTTGCGCTCAGGTCGCTGCGGTCGTAGTTTCAGCATTTGTCTGCACGGGCGTGATGAATTTCCAAATTAAAAACATTCCAGACCTGTGTCAAGAGTAACTCACCAACGCCGACCGAGGTTGAATTCGATCATAATCATGCTAACGAAATACAGGGGCCAAAAGGATCGCTTCACCTGTCCCGGTGTCAACACCTACTTTACCGCCGCCGTGCTCTTCGGTAGCCTTGGCGCGCGAAAGGTTTTTGGCAGCGGTGCTCCCTACACGGCAATGCTTTCTGCTTTCCCAGTCGGCTTTGCACTCCCGTTTGTATTTTACTACTTCCAGAGATTTATTCCTCGTGGTCATTGGCTTCAGAAAGCCCATCCCGTCATGCTCCTCGCAGGCGGAGCTCAGTGGTCTCCGGTATGTTCCCATCATGTTCCTATCCTTTGTTCATCAGCATGGTGCTTCACTTTTATTCTTGTGCCGGTTCTGTCGCGAAACTCAAACTTCCGGCTAACTTACCTTTCCAGTACAACCTTGGCTACATGTGGCCTGCCGTGTTGCCTGCCTATCTCAGCATGAAATACCTGCGTAATCGGTATCTCGCTCTCTGGGCCAAGTACAACTACGTCCTATCGGCAGCATTTTCCAGTGCCATCGCCATCTCGGCCGTTGTCATCTTTTTCGCGGTGAGTTACCACCAGTTTGAGGTGAATTGGTGGGGCAACGACGCCGAGAGTGGCTGTGAAGCAGAATCATGCACTCGGCTGACACTGCCATCTGGTCAATATTTTGGGCCTCGAATCGGTAATTACGTTTGATCGAATACCAATTCAGATATCGGAGTTACGAGGGAGTATTATACCCAGATTAATTACCGGTTGGAGGTTGAACGGAGGCGACATGTTGCCTGTGGCTCTACTATCGGTTATCTTTTCGGGATCCGTTGCTGGCGCAATCTCCGAAGAACAACAAAATGAATGCATAGGTTAGAATTAATCAATTTATAAAACCTCTTCTATTGTGCCAAAGCATAGAACTACAGCTCATCGCTGAAAGGCTGTCCCTCAGCCGACTCATCCTCGACAACAAACCAATCCTTCACCACAGCCTCGCCCGACTTGACCTTTGCCCAAACTTCGGGAAGACACGACCCGGGGTCCAAGATGTAGCATCTTGGCTTCTCCTGGGGCGGCGGGACATTCTTGATGTGCCAGGTGTCCTTGGGACCGACTGTAGACAGTTCGTCAGTGACAGGCAAGAGACCGGTGGCAATGTCACGGTTGAAGGTGGCACGCATGAAAATGTCGTAAGCAGCAGCCGGCTGGTACGACGGGACTTCGTGACCGGCCTGGTAGACACGCGTAAAGCTGTAGTTGCCAAACTGACGGGTCCTGCCGTACTCGGCATCCTTTGAAATGAACGGCGCGTATCCGGCGTTGGCAAAATCCTCTGCCCGCTTGTACGGAATGGCCAAGCTGGCGTCTTCGCCTCCGACCCAGCAGCAGGCGTAGTCTCGGTCTCCATACATCATGTGGACCTTAATACCGCTGTCAAGCAGATACCCCACTGCCTCGAGGAAGCCACCGTGCATAATGTCCATTGTTTTGCTGAACCTGGAAGCGACCGTGTTGGAAATGCTGGTGAAGTTGACCGGCACACCAAGGGCGCGAAGCACGCTCTCCTCAGTCAACCAGCCGTTCAAGTGCGGTCGGGGGAAAGGATCATGCGCCGGGGCAGCAATGTCCAGCCATCCACCCGTGCCCAGGATGTTGTAAAGCTCCTCGACATATTCGTTGCACCAAGGGTCGAAGTCACACGCCTCCGAGGCCTTGTCAAAGTTTTCGCTCACACTGAATGGGTCCACCTTGGCGAGCTTGTCACGGCAGGCTAGGGTCTGCGCTTTGCAGCCACCCGGGCGGGTATAGTTGTGCATCATTTCCTCATACATCGACTGGTTGAACACCTGGATGCCGTAAGTGTTGTTGTATGCAAAGGAAATGTAGCTCTCCTCCTGAACCACCATATCCAAAATACCGTTTACGATTCCAAGAGTGTCGAGGTGCAGGTAGTGGGCGTTCTTGTCGTCAATGCTCCCGTTTGCAATCTTCTCATTCTGCTGCTGGAAGTACTCGGCAAATCCGGGTCCGTAGTGGCCTCCGTAGCTCTCGGCCCAAACGCTAATCTTGTCGTCGGCGGGCTTGTAGTTGGGGAACTCGAAGAACCAGGTCTGAGCGAAATGCCACAAAACATGTGCTGCCTGGGACGTGCTGTGGGCAGTGCTCTTCTTCTTCTGGCTGCCAAAGGTGCCAGCAAGCGTGGTCAAGTTGAGCTTGGGCGACTCCCCGCCGAAATCGGTTGGGACAATGTCAATACCAGACTCGTCGCTCAGGGTAACAGTGCAGTTGGTCAGAACATCGTAGGAAAATCCAGTTTGTGTAGGCTGGTCCAGGTAGAGCATGTTGACCTCGTTGTTCCAGCTCCACGGGTTCAAGCGCGTCGTCTTGGAGTCGGCCTCGATAAAGCAAGGTCCGTTTTCTTGCAAAAGACCTAACATCGACGACGCGCCTGGGCCACCGTTCAGCCAGATGGCCAGAGGGGCATTTTCTGGGTCTTTTCGCGCCTCGAAAAACCAAAAGAAGCTGCTCGCGTCAGTATCCTGTGCCAAATGGGACCGAGGAATCTGGGGCGCCATACGTATTTATGGGGAAGCCATGGGGTGCCCCAATCTCGTTGTCCAAATATCCTGCAGGGAGGTGAACGTAGCCCGAGTAAGATTTAACTCCCGGCGTGGTTTCGCAAATTCCCGGCTGTGAAGCGTTAGCCTTGGCAGCTCATCTTGTCACAGGCTGATGATGAATTGCCCACCTCTTTGTAGGATATCGTCACATTCTCGTGGACCTTGGACTTGACAGTGATGACGCCCTCGGGTGTGGGAGGAAACTGGGCGGCGGCAAAGCCAGACAAGGCCGCCAGCAAAAAGGCTGCGACAGACATGGCCAATCGACGGAAAGGCTATCTTTGGCTATGTTGTCGGAAGATGTAATTGAGGGATGAAATCGACCATGGTAGCGGTGACCTCGCGCTGTATTTTTGCGGGGTTGGTGTCTTGAGTGGCCCACTCTTTAATGCTGGGGGCTGGCGTGACGCTTATCAGGTACCCGGATGGCCGGCAACGCAGCGTGAGATAGGCACGGCTGCATTTAAAGGTGTCGCGAGAATTGAAGTATTGCAAATATAACATGGTATAAGGCTGTTCTATGCAAACTGGGAACATGTGTATTAGATAAATGACAGACTTGGCACTTGCTTTGCTACCAAGCCTGGAGTCCCAGTCCGGACTGAAGTTGTTCGCTCATTACTATGCGTTTGAGCCGCAAAACGATGACAGATAAGGGAATTTGATTGGAAATATTATGTATGCATTTAATTATAGATTCGCAAAATTTTGAAACCAGCATTACTACGATATAGCATGGCTATCGCTGGAGGTGCAAGAATCCAAAACTCTTGGCACGCATTCTATCCCACCCCAGAGCGAAAGCATGAGTCATCATTTTGCGCAGGACTCTTATTCATCGTTGAGATGTGGTTATCGAGGAAGGTGGCTGTATGAGATGGGTTTAAATCCACCTGTTCTAATGTTATTTTTACTCATGAGTGTATAAATGGTACAGTTTCTCACTGAATGTTGTTTCTTTCCAAACTGAATTTCATTACTTATGCAGTCCTCCCAATGTTCCAACGTCCCAACGCAAGTGACGGTATCACACAAATCCCACTACCCGGACTGAAGGAAATAAATAAAAATACCACATGTCTTACAATTGCTTGACCCCTTTTGTCAGTTTTTCTTTTTATATCATCGAGCTATTCGGGTTTTTGCCATGCTCGTGTCACCTGGCGAAAATTCCGCGGCAGCCAGAAGACGCCTGGTCCAAGCGAGATTGTGATACTTCCTGACTGGGACTAGTACCAGGAGATCTGAGGAACTATTCCATTTCTGGACATCACTACACATTACTACACACGGCTTCTGCTCCATGGACTCAATGGCCAGCTCGATCTTCAGCTGCTCCAAGTCCCAGCCCTCTGCTGCCCAATCCAAGACATTGCCACGCGGGTCGGTGTGGGCGGACCAATCTGGGGCTTGCAGTCTGCACACAGCCATGTTTCCAGGGATGTGGTTGACCTCCTCCTACCCGACAGACTTTTCCCATCGTGGTCCAGATGCTGCCACTTCCTTTTGGCATTTGTCGAGCTTAAACAGTGGCGTCACGCCTTTGCAAGCAGTTCCGGTGCCGCGGCCATGTGGCCTGCCCTCTGCTAACCCGTTAGCCCGTGATTCTGCAGGGTATATGCTCAGCGCTGTCTTGCCGTGGCGCCCTCGTGGCGCCCGTGGCAACACAGTGCAGTGACGCAACCCGTCCCAAAGTCTAACCAAAGCCAGTTCTGGTTTTTCATGGCCTGCTCAAACTTTTTAAAAGTACATGCACGTAACCCCTCCCGGAAATCGTTTTGCTCGCTTCGTTTGAATCCTGCCGAGACGCCTTCGAGACTTCTCCGTCAGCCATCCACCCGTTGACGAACCTTGCCCTCGAGTAGATCCGCGAATCTCGCTCCTTCACTCATGTCGTCAACCGCAGGCCTCTATTCAACTTTGGGGGCGACTCCTCTGGCAACCTCTGCACCACCGTTGCTTCCTCCTCCGGTTGGCACCTTTGAGCATACTGGCGGCCGTAGCCTCGCTTTACTTTACACTGCAGTGTTCCTGGCCGCATTCTCTCTTCCAATTGTCATACTGCGCCTTTGGACGAACAAGACCATCTTAAAAAAATGGCACATCGATGATAGTAAGTTTTCTGACTTTGAACCAAGTTTCCGACTAACATTTAATAGGTCTCACGGTTGCGGGGACTGTAAGTTCTCAAGTCGGCGTTTTCCTTCTATATTTTCTCTAATGTTTGTTCCATAGGTGGCTGCCGTTTTACAGTCCGTGGTCGTTTGTTTTGGTAGGTGCTTGCGCAAAAAGTAACAACGTGGACTAACCTCTGATTCAAGAAGCGAGGCTTGGGGCCGGAGATCATATTATAACCATGACACCGCATGGTATCTCTATTCTGACAGATGTACGTATGCCGCCAGATATTCTGTTTCAAGGGCGGCGCCATTGACATGCATAACAAGATGGGGAAGTGGGCTGGGGTTCCGCTTTATAATGTCACCACCTTATTCATCAAGGCGTCCGTCTTGACATTCTACTTGCGGTTCTCAATTGATAGAAAATTTCGCATCACTACATACGCGGTAATCTTCGTAGTGGTTGCCTACAGCATTGTGAACATTGTCGCCAGCTGCGTTCTGGACTGCACCAAAAAAGTCCAATGCCAACAGCTTTTCGACATTTTTATCGCATGCGCGGCAATAAACGTTGCTACTGATTTTGCAATACTATTGCTTCCATTTTGGATTCTAGTACCTATGAACGTTAGACTGACTCGCAAAGCTGGTATAGCCCTGGTGCTGATGGCGGGTGGGTTGTAAGTATTGCTGAATGGTTGTAATAATCTGAGTATGACCACTAACTTACCATTTCTTTAGTGTCTTTGGGGTCAGCATCTATCGCCTAGTAATCACCGCTAGGGTGCAAGACGACCAGGATGTCACATATGCGTGGGGTGAAAGCGTTAGTTGGAGGTAAGACCGCCAATGGCATGCACTGCCATCATGCTAACCAATATCCAGCTTGATAGAAGCATGGTCTGGTCTGATTTGTGCGTCATTACCATGTTTAAAGGCATTTTTCACTCGCTACTTTCCCAACTTTGCCCTTTGGCGCACAACAGAGGCTGGAAATACAAACACCGCCGCCAAACAACCAAACAATATTAGCTCGACGGCGGATACCGAGAGCCGAAGCTATTCAAATGCATGACGAACACGATTTAAAACACGATCCAGTCTTGATGTCCTTTTTTTTTTATTCATGATACGGAAATTTTAAAAGCAGTACTGACACCACTGTGAACGGAGGGAATGTTATAATGTTTTAAAATACCATTGACTCAACCAATACGCTATCAAATAAACCCTGCTATACGTGAACAAAGTATGGCTACATACTGCACTGCGAGTATGTTGCCTCAGAGCAGGAGAAGGCCACTGTCAGTTCCAGCCACGGACCCTGATGCGTTTCCATCCTTGATCAACCAGAGGTATGCTTCGGCAACATCCGCGGCCTGGCCGACTTGTCCCAGGGTCGATCCAGCTGCCAAAGTCTTGAACATGTCGGCCTTTGCATCTTCAGGCATCGGCGACCAGAGCCCGGTGTCGACATATCCCGGCCGCACGGCGTTGACTCTGATCGGTGCCAAGTCCACAGCCAGGCCTTTGGCAAGAGACTGAAGACCTCCGGCGAAGTATGCCACAGTAGACCAGCCCTTTGCCGGCTTCTCGGACACCACTCCGCCCGTCAGCACGATCGACGATGTCGGGCTCTTGTCCAGATACCGCCCTGCTACCTTGCCCACGATGACGGGCACCACCATGCGCATGTGCGCGGCCTTGAGGATGCCATCGGGGGTGACCGAGTCGAGCTGACCGAGGCTCAATTTGTCGGCGGCGGTAAAAACCACATGGTTGATCCTGCCGCTTGGGCTCTCGCAAGCAGTGCGAAACACCATGTCGATGACTTCTTCAAAGTTTGGTGCCGACAGGTCAGCAATCAGAGCGAGGATGAACCGGTCGGGGTAAAGCTCCTTGAGCGATGCAGCGGCAGCGGTAGCTCGCGCCGAGGAGCTGGAGGATATGGTGACGTTTGCGCCATCTTGAAGCGCCGCCTCAGCGACTGCGTATCCAATGCCTGAGGTACCTCCAAAAATTAGGACGTGCTTGTCCTGAAGCTTCTGAAATCTGCGCGCAGCCATTTGGAAGATGTTGAGTTGTTGTTGGGGTTGTTGGACAGAAATGGCAAGGTGCAGTGATGAAGTCGGGTTGGTGAAATGCTGATATCAGACAGTATCTGGTTTGTGCCTTGTACCGAATGGGTTGTCTGTGACTATGGAAATCTTAAAAAGGCATCTGCCTGGTATATATGCTATGTTGTAACAATTCCTCATTTTCACTGATAAGTGTTTTCACTAGACGTAGCCAGCGGAAATAAGCAAAGGCCGGTGGTTCCGCCTCCAATCAATTGATCCTCTGTAGTAAGAATCGGAATTAACTTGTCGTGTGCAGAACGCCGCACTGGTCACACCCGCCGGCTTTACCTGGCCCTAAGTCCGGCCGACATTTTTAGATAGTGATGGCTCCCGGATTGAAGACTCATAGACGTAAAAACCATGATGGTATGGGAAGAAGCCTTTTTCCTGATTTTAAAGCCGATGACAAAAATAGGTCTTGTTTGGTTGACGTGGATATGAAATTATTGCGGCACAGCAGAGCGATTTGGCTGATGGGGAGGCAGTGGGGGGCGGAAATAGGTAAGAGTGGGGTTTGCCATGAGCCACAAACATAAAACTGAGCCATGTACTGGGTTTTTGGGGGTTAGTTGTAATAATATAAAATAAGTGTTATAAAACCATGAATTTTACCTGCTAGTTTGAGAAAATAAATCTGAGCCCATTGTCAGAGTGGGAGCTCTGTCGTAGCCTGCGAGTGCGATGGCTTCTGGTTGTACCTGGGGTAAGATTGAGATGACAATTTTATAGCCCAAAGGAGCTGAAAGATGCATCCGATGTACAGCGTGCTAGTATAAGTTTGAAAACGAACCCTTTTATTATTCGGTAAATTTTTTTTCTCTAAAAAAAGAAAGACGGACAGATGGTTCTCAGCTTCAAGCATTTGTTACATTCAGCATTATCCTGAACCAAGTTTTAGTGGTGTTTGCATTGGCCAATAATAGTGATTAGCCATCGGAACTCTGTCCCCACCTCCGAGTTTCGACCGACTTTACGTATCAGCGTGACCTCACTTTCATCGCCCTTACGCCTCATTTTATCCCGTAAACATGAAGCTACACAGCCTTCCCGAAGATGTGCTGCACCAAGTTCTTAGCCATTTGCGCCATGCCCATCTGGACGCACTGCGCCTCGTCTGCCGCAGATTGAATGTGCTGGCAACACACCGCCGGTTCCACACAATGTCCCTGGTCTCATCGCTGAATGGTTTCAAGTCATGGGACAACCTTCTCCAAAACGAACTCATCAGGTCCGCTGTACGAAGAGTCGTTGCTGTAAGCACATCCGGTGGGAGGGCTGATCAGAAGACTTACAAAGATGTCTGCGATGCGCTCAAGCCGGATAAAGAAGCTGAGGGACCGGATCCCCTCGGTGAAATAAACAATCTCCCACACCTCCGCGGCGTGCACCTGAATTTCTCTTTCACTTGTCGAGGGTCAGAAGCATCTTCAAATCCCAGAACGAGGCGTAAATACAGACGCGACGTGGAGCAAGCTGGGCATCGCCAACACTTTTTAGAGATGGCATTCAAACACATGCACAAACGAAATGGAAACCCTGCTGCCAGCAAGATACGGAGGCTCGAAATCTACAACCTGCAAAACATGCCGCTGCCAACACTCACATCATCCGACGACTTCAAGTCAGTAATGCGGAACATTGATGATCTCGAGCTTCATATCCTGACGGAATACGTGGATGAGAATAACAGCGCCGGTATTGGGCAGATCGAGAGGGTTGAGTTCGAGCCTCATCTGCACAAGCAGTGGCTGTATCCCTTGATGAATCAGCTGACGTCATTGGCATTGTGTTTTAATGATTACTGGGGCACCATTCCTGGCACTTTCAATGGAAAAGGCCTGATTTTTCCGCACCTAAAACATCTCAGCTTGGGCCATTTCGCCATTTCGCACCACGACCACATGGATTGGGTTTTGGCTCAAACTTCTTTGAAGACTCTTGAGCTTTTGGGTACTGCAATTGTCTGCTACTTGCACGCCAACTCGGAGGAACTGAAGCGCTGGAAAGTAGCGACACACGATTGGGAGATGCTCTCGCTTCAAAGTTTTGGATTGTCCAGCACTTCTCGGCATGACGTCTTGTACCACTTTCCAGGTACGTGGGCGGACGTGTTTCGCAAGATACGCCATGGCCTTCCTCATCTGACAGACTTTTACTCTACGGTCGAATGGGAGTGCCGATACAACACATTCAGTTGCGCTCTTCCTGGCGACCCTTGGGCGGCGGCGCTTGTAAAGGGAGATGGAGATATTTGGCTTGGTGAGAGCGATGGGCTCCCTGTTGATGTAAATCGCTCCAATGAAACGGAAGAGGTAGATGCATTCGCATGGGATGAACTGATGGAGGAAATATCAGCGAGGGCGCTAGAGAAGGAAAAGGCAGATTTGAACTGAGCTTGGTGTGGGAACTGAGCGATATTTTCATTGGGTGATTATACATCAACCCGAGCAGTTGGAATTAAAATGCGCTATGTATTTAATCCCAAGGATCAGAAAGAACCAGCCTATTTCCTCGGATCTTCACCGATAGCTCTTTGGCTTTTTTCTCCAGTCCATTCACAGGCTGGAGACCGTTGCCGACTTGGTCACGACACTCGTTATCTAGGGCGACAAGAGTAGCCAGAGACGAGTCTTTGAGGTCATGTAGAAGAGCACTGGTCTCTTCATTTGATCCCTCACCTTGCCCAATCTTGCTTTGCGAGATGATGGTGAGCAATAAAAACGCTGCAGAGAGACCAAGCTCAATGGCAAGAAATGTAACCCAAGGCCAAGTGATTTTGACGTAGGACTCTGTCTTCCAGGCTTGCCCGGTGACATTGTAGCCGTCTTCCTGCTGGTCATCGCGGTAACCGGTGCGTATTCTAAAGTCGGATTTTAGTCAGTATTTGCATCCACGCTGGTATTCTTAGACGGGACTGGAACGCGTCAAACTCACCCTGATGATATGGAGATGGCCACGTTATTGAAGACGTTTTTCAAGGCGTTATCGCGGCGTTCATGGTCCAAAATATTCTTCGGTATATAGAGAATATCGATAAACAGAGCTTTGACAAGGTTTTCCCCGGAAAGCGCAACCTTGGAAAACATGTCGCCTATGGCGTAGCCTGAGTGTCCAACCTTTAGTTGATTGGCTGAGAGTTCCATTGTGCCGTAGTCGGTGCTGAAGGTGGTATTTTTCAGCGACAAGCCCTCGCTGTTGGCTGGGCCTTGCAGATCGAGCACTTCAGCCCGTCGAGAATCCTTGAATTCGCAGTTAACGCTACCGTCCACGGACAGGCTGTCGCATTCCATATCCAGGAAGGACCCGGATTTCTTTCCGACAGGAATGGCTAGTGAGCTAACCATGGTTGTATTTTCAACACTCATGGATACCTTTGTCTTGTACGATTGAACACAGACGTGATAGAGGATTTCCATGGCCTCAAACTTGAATCCTTCAAGCGTGTTGATGATATCCTCCATGTCCCGTGCCTTCATAATATCTTCTTGTCCAGTCAGGTTGAGAATGGGCGCAGAGTAGATCATGGCAAAAGAGGCAAGCCTTGTCTGCTGCAGAGCTGCATCATCCCGGAAGCCGAAGCTGAGGTTCCCATTCAGCATGTCAATCATGACTCCCAAGCCTTTCTGCTGGACCAGATCGAACCCCCCCGGCAAGGATGCTATCCATGTTTTGTTCCCTGAAGCTGCAATGCCAGAGTCGGGCAGATACGCCACGTCCAATTCTTCCGGATTGTTCGTTGTGTTAATCTGCAAATGAGAAGTTATGTTTGTCATTTTTACGCAAACACCAAGTGTATGGTACTCTGGAAAGGTGCAGTTTCCCGTTGAGCAGCTCGCTCCTGTTGGTGAAATTGGACTTTTGTAGAGAGTTTTGTCGTCCACCGTTGCGAGCAGCAGCGACCTTCGCACGGTGGAGTCCGTCCTATGGGTTCCCATGCGAAAATAATTGACACCAAAAGAACTCGCATCTCTTGACACCACGGTATCCCTCGCGGGGTAGTTGATTGCCAGCTGAGTAAGGGGCGAGGTCAGGGCGCTGATGATTGTCAGGACAGCCCCCAGAAACATGAAATGCCTGAGGCCAATTCGCCATAGCAGCATCGCGGCGCCCCAAACTCCCCGGCTTGCCTGATCGAGAATATAAAAGTCATAGAGTGGCCGGTCTGTTTGGAACCAGCTCCACTGCGCTTGGCTGATGGCCTTGGCAACTGGTCCCATAAAGGCCGCTTTCGCTAGTGT
Organism: Calonectria crousiana; assembly: GCA_013406985.1. Taxonomy (NCBI): domain Eukaryota; kingdom Fungi; phylum Ascomycota; class Sordariomycetes; order Hypocreales; family Nectriaceae; genus Calonectria; species Calonectria crousiana. Next base: position 517,588 of record VTGD01000002.1, on the reverse strand, counting down.
TGTGAAGAAGGCGACGAATGTGTTCAGCGTGATTCCAAACGGCCAGCTGGGCAAGCTACTTTCATTAAACTTGCATAGAACGACGACAATTACTGTCTCGTGTGAGCTTCGGCTGCAAGCGGGAGCCATCTTCAAACTTACTGATAAACGAGACAAAGCTCAATAGAATAGATGCGATTTCCAGCGCCCATATCTTCCAAAGCGGCTTGGATTTGTTGACGTTCGACTCCGGCGTGTGCTCTGCTTTTTCATTCAGACCTCGGGGCACGAAGTTTTGCTCATTTCCGGCGCCTGCGGAGCTGAACAAAGTCGCCTCAGAAGTTGAGAATTGGGATGTGGTTTCTTTGCGGACAATTTGTGGGGACCGCAAATCCTGGGCTTCTTCGTGGGTGTCTGCCCGCGTAGTGGATAAATGAGTTTGGTCGTTTAGAGAAGACATTTTTGAACAGTGATGCCCAAAAGCAAACAATCCAAGAGCTTCTGATGACCCAGAGAGGCCGGTTATAAGGGCTCATAGTTTCGCAATGCGAATATCCTGATAAGCCCCCATGTTTGGATTCGAAATCCTTTTTGTGCCTGCTGCGGCCTGCAACTACCGATGCCATCATCGTTCCTGAAACAAGCTTGTTAGGGCTGGTCAGCATCTACCACGACCAGCGAATGGCGAACTGGACCAACCAAAGTGTTTCAACTCAATCTTGACAGGGGGTTCCCCGTATCTCTGCATGTCGCCACCAGTGACCAAAGTCCCATCCCGTTGGCCCACAGCCCTGCGGTCGGCCCCATTCCCTGGCCAGCGCCCCAAATTACCCGATGTGTCTGCCTGCCAAGAAAACCTCTTGCAGAACCGAGCAGCTTGGCGGGCAGACACGAGGAAAAACACAGTGATGTGACGACGGATGCGTGCCAATGATTTGATGCAACCGCTTCAGCTGCGGCTGATGCGCTGTACAGCACTTGGGCCAGCTCCGCTGTTGAGTGCTGCGTAGACCATCCAATAATATCAAACACGCATTCGCGATTATCTGTAGGGCGGAGAAAATAGAAAGATCGGCAATCTAAGCCACTGATGATTACTTGGCGGTCGCAATGGACGAGTGGCCCCCAATCCAGCCCTACTCGGTTGCCTCCTGGGATCATCCATTTTCTTTTGAATGCAGTTTCTTAATTTAAGCATAATGATGTTTTACCAAAAATCATCCTCAATCGCGGGGTCTCACAGGACAGTGGCGTGATGGCACTCAAGTTGAAAGAAAGATTTTAAAAAAAAAGTTACAAGCCATTGTACTTTACATCGTAGGAGTCTAGACTTTGACATCTTCAATTGTCATGTGAGAGCCGGAGCTGATGCTACTTAAACCTGGGTAGTGCCTCAGTAGACTTGAAGGCCCAAGTAGCCCCAGAGCATATGAGTAGATCTGCAGAGTCTGTTTGGTCGTCATTTGTGCTATTTTGGAGCCTGTGTTCTTATAAATTTATGGATTCCATTATCTCTACATTTGCATTTCATTTTAGTCCTAATCTGGTCTATTCGCCGTTGCCGCTTATTGCACTATTGCTTTCTGGGTTAGTTGTCGATTCCGCGCAGATGGCTCCCAGAGACCATATTGCGAGAAAGTAAATAGAGCTTGGTATTGGTATTGTCTCAAGAGGAGCCCATACCGATCGGTATACATTCAAAGGATATCATTTCATAAAACAATCAACAAGTCAACCTATGCACAAAATGTGGATTTCGTACTGTAAAACAACTGTTTCCACCAATCAAATGGGAATGAACATTCCACTGATGCGCGGTGCAAATGCAGGTTAAAGTCCAAATGTGAGGTACGATCTATGTGCGAATAATGATAAATGAGGCTTATAATGAAACTTGTGAGGTATATTTGTTTCTGATTAAGTTAATGCCAAAAACGTCACATACTTATGCAGAACTGACTTCTCAGTACATCTAACTCATGCATGAGAATAGCCCCTTTCATAGGTGAAGTTTTGGATTTGATCCTCTTGATCACAAAAACCCCAACAAAAATTGACGAAGAAGCTCACAAGAAGAATCGACAAATCCTTTAATAAGTGGAAGATAATTCGGCAAAGCCTATCCAGATGAACTGGCCAGCATCTACGAATTCTCGTCCCTCTTTCGCGGACAATCATGCTTCGGCGACGCAGCTAAGCATTGTGAAAGAGCATGTAACCGCTTCGTGCGAGTTCTTAGTCCTGATAATTCTGCAATACAATACTTCACTGACAAAATTCCGTTCTGAGCTGGATGCGTGTCTGCTTGTGTTGCAATTTGCGGATATGGATTTAGGTGGATAGCAGTGACATTGTCATGGACCACTAGACGACCCGCACTTCTTTTGGGGCCATATTCGACATCGCCCTGATAATTTTAGTAATGTTGCTGCTGACAAAATTGTATTTCAAGAAATCCCAAGCTTGCCAAGCTCGACTGCCTACCCGGACGCAAGGCCGCAACCTGGTCTTACTTTTAGGTGAGACGCCTGTCCCTTGCTCACCAACTGTGCTGTTCCCAGATACCCTTTCTCGACAGCTAACTATGGATTCACGAGCCCCAGCGCCCAAGCGCGTGTTGCTTGGGAATTCAACGTTGCTTGGAGCTCAATGCCACCAGGGGTCTTGGTGGTTTAGTGAGGCTCGAGGCGGTGTCTTTGTTTCTTGAATGGATAAAACAGTAAATGAGGCTACCATGTTTGAGTGCATTACCTAATATTCGGAAGATATTTATGCAAGGCACTCACACTGTGGATTGAAACAAAACAGCCAGTGAACTAAGGGTCCATGATTGCAAAAGTGGCACGTATCAGTTTTGCGGGGTAAATTTTCGGATCGTATTACGACTGAATTAGCGTACATGGTACTTTGGTCCAAATACGCCGTAGCTAATTACACACACTAGGTTACTCTCGCAAGAGACCTGTCGCGCTAGGGGCTGAATAGCCGGGGCCGCGGGTTCCACCACAGGGATTGACAACGCCGACGATGCAATTAAGAAGAACGAATTAGGCACCCTTGGTCTATGCTGTAGTGGTGGCTCTAGAACTTCCACTCGGGTGAGCTGACTTGATCATTGCTTGTAACGCACCAGGCATAAGCCTAAGAATTTTGGTTAGAAATCAAGTATCATTGCCAAGAATTACTGAGCCCTGAGTCTTGAGACCTGTAGCTCCTCGGTATTAATGAGCCGCGTCTCTTCCAAATCACCACGCTTTCTTTAAACTGGTCATTATTTTGTTCATATCTGGTCATCTTTCTCAGAAATGCATGTGTTTGTGTGCCGAATGAGGCCACTATAGGGTGGGTGTTTCGGTGCAAGTGTGCTTTTCCTGCGCCCAAGTACCCCAGCATTAACTTTTTCCCTCTACGCTATCATCCTCGCTGCAATTCGCATCCGAGAATCCGATCGTATTTCGAGACATTGACCTAGCCCAATACCTGTAACCGCCACTAATTTCGCTTGCGTTCTGGCAAGGGTTCATCTAATTCGAATCCCGTTAGAGCCACCTAAGCATGATGCAGGCTGGTGGCTGTCCGCTTCAATGTCAAAATGGACATCTGTTCCATGCCGCTGGGACGTTGCTGAGCCTTTGACATTCCCTCCTCTGTTGTTGGGTGGCTGCAAGCTAAGGAGCTCTAATGCCATTGATTCTTGTCACATTGACGGCTCCGGCAAAAGTGAAGTGACACTCCGCTAATGTGTAGCGCAACCGTAGTTCATATCCTGTTTGGCCATTTCTGCAACGGGCAAATCTAATTCAGATACCATCTATAATGCGATTTTGCGATGTGACTCAACGGTTTCGGGCAGATTTCTTCTTGTAAAGGGATGCTGACGGCCTTGGGGTTTTCCATTAGCGAGTCTCTAGATGAGATTTTTCAAGGGAGTATATGCAACAAACCATTGAATGGTTGCTCATCCTGCTAGAGAGAGCATTCTCTATCCAAGGCGCTACAACGATCTTACAATAGTTCTAACTGATCCCCGAGGCATATTTAAGTGGCTCGTAGTAAAAGGGTTGGATGCCCGGCTTTCAAATCCCCATCCAAATCTCGATCGCAGGGCACAGGACCAGGGGAAAAGTTTACGACCCCCCTATTAGGGCTGAAACGGAGCTAGATATGCGGACCGGCAGTGGTGCCAAGGGCCAACTAGCGCAGCCCGGCGTGTCCTCATCTCCTCCCCGACCTCACCCGCAAGTTGGAGCCGACCTGAATAAGACTGTTTGCCACTTGGCAAGCCACTTGTTTTACAAGTCAAGAAGGATGACGGATCAACGAGACCGCGTTAACCTTACCTATCTATGGCCTAAACTGAGATCCCGGTCACGTACCTGTGCAGATGTCTCAGTTATATTGGGTTGGTTTCGATCCCAGACATCGCGTCGGAGTCGTCGAAGAGAGTGCATGCCAGACCTGTATATTTCGCCATCCTCCTTACTCCTATGATGCAACCCCTTTTTGTTGTCGCCGCATCTGCGTATCGACCATCGGTCCCCCCAGTATACCAACAACGTAATGGGTGCGCTAAGGGCAGACGCCACCGCACGGCCCGGGCCTATTTAACCTGATGAAAATCAGACCACCCGAACTCACCCTAGTCTTATTCCAGGCGGTGAGGAGATCTAGGGCAAATTTCACTGGGGCTGGTCATTTGACTAACACCGGCACTTGGCACACCGAGGCAGGTTCGGTTTCGAATTGCCATGGAAGTGCCGAGTCAGCAAGATAGTACCGCCACGTCTAAGAAAGCTTAATCCTAGTGGCACGGAAGTTGCGGCATGCCAATGTCTCGGCCATCATTAGAGTTACCCCGCATTTGTCTAGAAACATGAACTCCTACATAGTAGTCATGACGATCGTCAGCCCGTGGTGCGCCACTGACGGTTGGGCACTGGGTCCGACCGCAGCCTGCCAGGCGGCAAAGCGAAGCCGGTAGCTTCCACAGGTTAGCCATTTATATCGCGGCCAGCTTAGTTGGGTCGTGATGCATTATACAATGGTCTCGAACCTGCCGCAGAAACCACGGTCCCCAGATGTCAGCCCATTTTCTTGTTTACGACGGAGGATGCCAGGCGAGGTCACGTGCTTTGAATGGACTGAGCGCCCATATTGAGTTTCGGCCGTTGCCTGTGCATGCGTTGAGGCCATGCGCAGTTGAGCGAATGAAGAAGGCTAATAAATCAAGGGCAATATCAGAACAGGGATAGTCATACCCCAGATGTTCCAAGTATGGAAGCAATTGCCCTTGCAGCCAGCCGCTGAGGCTGGTTCTTACTATTAAAAAAAGTATTGCCCAAACCATGGTTTGTTAGTGGAACGGCTCTCTCCGGATTTCCCTAGCCAGTTAGTGCTGCGCTATTCATCCACCTTGATCATCAATCGGCGTAAGCGAGGAAGCACCCTATCACGGCCGTGGTATATAGACAAGCATATTCCTCGGGGACTTGCTTTGTATTTGTGCCAGGCGGCATCCAAGGCTCGACACCACCGGCAAGCGATCGCACCCTCTCCTCGACCCTCGCTCGACACTGCACCGACGCCATGACTGGCTTCCTTATTCCTTCGTGGTACAAGGATGAGGCCCCGGAGGAGACCGAGATGAACGTAGCGAGCATCATCTTCGGCTTCAGCTTGGGTTCAGCCATCTTCACCGCGGCCTTGGCCTTTGAACAGACCTATGCTGCATACAAGAGGGGGAGACACTTTGGCGCGTATATTATTATGTGCTGGCTTGAATGGATTGGATGCAACTGCATGGGTATCGTCACCTACATTTGGCTTAAAGGGATTGTTGAGCCAAGGTTAGTTTTTTTTCTTTCCCTAACCGACGGGGTTAGAATAAATGGCACACAACACGGCGAAAATCACTCTAAATCGCCAAAATAAGGCCCAGACTGCGTGGTAAATCAGGGAAAGAGCCTATAAGTATTTGTTTCGCCGAGGGTTTGGAGTGCCATTTGTTCTTGCCCGCCCGACCCGGATGAACCAGACTCCTTCACGAGACTTATGCTGACCCAAGTTTGTGCCATTTAGCTTCTGGATCTTCTTCTTCATCAGTAAGTTTTTCGACAGCGGGTCCCACGTGCGATTAAACGCCATCTCACACGCTTTTTCTCTCTCGCAGTCGTCTTCTGGAGCATGCAGATTCAGTTCATCCTGCAGATTATCATCAACCGAATATCGCTGCTGCTAGCCAACAAGGAAACCATCAACAAAGTCAAATGGGGAGTCGCCCTCATAGTGAGCCTCATCAACCTAAGTGGTTTCTGTATCTGGGTGCCGGCCCGGCTCCAAATCTCCGATCTGTACGAGGAAATCAACGTTGTCTGGGATCGAACCGAAAAGGCCATTTTCTTGATTATCGATCTTGCTCTGAACCTCTACTTCATCTACCTTGTTCGCTCGAGGCTGCTCGCTTATGGCTTGACAAAGTACACTCAGCTCTTTCGCTTTAACGTGGCCATGGTATTCGTCTCTGTAACGCTGGACTGCGTCTTGATGGGAGCCACGTTTCTACAGAGTCGTGTTGTGTAAGCAGACTTGCTCGAATTCTACCGGGACGAAGCTAACATGCGAGCAGCTACGTCCAATTCCACCAACTCACCTACCTCCTCAAGCTCTACATCGAGATGAACGTTGCCTCGCTCCTGGGACACATCGTCAAGAACTCAAGGGACAACGACGGCGCAAGGGGACAAGGTCGATACGGGCACAAGACCCACGACGACGGAACAAACGTCAGGATGGCCACTTTGATATCTTCCAACCGCACAGGGCATGTCCGCCTCAATGAAGGCTCGGCCGAACGCGCCCATCAGGGGGACCCTCAGTGGCGTGGTATACATAAGCAGGTCGAGACCCAAATTGTTTATACCAACGCTGATGATCTTGAAGCTAGTGAAACTAGCTCTCAGACAAAGGTGCTTAAATAGCTGGCCCACTACCATTTGATGATAGGCATGCGATCTTTTCTAATGTTTCTCGGTACGAAATATCTCCAAGCATCGGATTCCCCACCCCATGATTTCTTTTGGTACAAAAGATTCAATTAAGCTCTTCCTATATGTGGGGGCCCTACCCTAGCGACAAAAACCCGCGTCTATATTTGCATGTCATAACTAATATAGTTTATCGTAGTTATAGCAGAGTGGTCCCTTGCGGATGTGCATAACGTCGTGAACCTTGGCCTTGACCTGTACCGTTTCGCCGACAAAGATCGTGTTGTCCAACGTTGCATTCCCACCATGCGTGTTGTTCCAGTCCATCGTGACAAGAGGTCCAGAAAAATCATATTCCCGGGTTTCTAGATCGCGCATTTGCCAGGACCACCAGGCTCGGTCCATATTGGCGTGATGAAGCCAAAAGAGGGGATCCGCAGCTGCCCCATGTTAGCTTGTGATTCTTCAAGCCTAGCGGCGTATGGCTGGAGCGCTCGAGAATACTTACGACTGGAATACATGTTAGTCATGCTGCCGTACAAGCCACCGACTCCCCAGTGGCCGCCCCCGTGAAACGAGTACTCTGTCACGCGGTCAAAAAAGCCAAAGTCCTTCTGATCCATGCCTTGCTGCACAGAAGCCGACCCTGACATGTTGCTGAAGGTGAATGGTGCAAAGTCGCGGCGAACGCACTGAAGATTGTACTCCGTGGTGTTTCCAGGACCCAGAGCGGTCGTCAGTCCCGCAAAAGGGCCCGTCTCGATGCATCCACCACCGGTGCGGTCGGGGATGTCCCAGGGGGGATTGACGGCAAGACCAGGCTCCGGGTTAGTAAAGTTACCGGGGATGTAAGCGCCGTTGCCGCCAAAGCCATGCTTATCATCGAAAAGAGGCGAGTTGAAGAAGACGGACGTGTCATTATCTGGGCCTACGGCATCAAGAGTCCAGTCCCAGTACGGGATTGTGTCGTTCCATCCGCACTGGCGGAGCGCCTGCTCGTACACGTGCAGGAGAAGGCGGTGGTACGGATAAAAAATGCCCTGTTCTTGGTTACCAAGGATTCTCCAGGAAATTGCAGGTGACATACCACAAAATGCACGGTATCAGCGTTGAGGATGTGTGTGGCAACAAAATCGTCATAGCGGCTTCGAACACCAGGCGAATCCTCGACCGAAGTCTGCGGTGGCTTCTGCATCAAGCACTTTTGTGCTCGAATGTACTGATCCCTTTCGTAAAACTTGAGCGTGCGCCTATTGAAGTCATTAGCTTTGCTTTAATTTTTTGACCATTTTTACTTTGACGCACCATTCTCGCCGCATCAAAGGTTTTGTGCATTCCTTGTGTGCAATCACTGCGCTAGCGAGTAGCACCACTGCCCACACGGACTTCAACATGGTGTCTTGCGGAGGTGTGCAAAAAAAGAATGAAAAAGAAACATCAGAGCATCAGCTATCTTATACCTGCATTAAAGGCTGAGTATCTTGGTCTTGGCATTGAGGACATCAATCTGCCGATTGGCAATCGGATTTGGAGGACGGCATGAGGATCCACTCTGATATTGTAACAGCATAAGTGCTGACCATATATGCACAAAGACGGGAAAATGACGCAGCAAAACATGGAAGATTTGGGTATTTTGTGATATAGTACTGAGTTTGGTACAAAGATTTTGCAATCTGTTGTTCCTACCAGTGTTCGCAAATCTCTTCTCAAGCCGATAACAAGTCAATCCTGGGGGACAAACGAAGCCTGCAAAACAGCTATACAAAGCAATATTAATGCATAGTAATCACTACGACGGTAGGATCTCACAAAATTCACTGCCACAATGGAGCCCTGCGTTGGCCGATATGTGTTGCTAAACTAATAGGGAAAGGTGATCGCCTTGCCGCATGTGCTAATACGAGGCTGAGCTGGTCGAATTGGACAGTATGAGTTCGCTTACCGAATTTGGCTAGCTCACATGCGGCATGCTGGAACTAACAATGTATTTTCTTTAGCCGGCAGTAGTCAAGTTACGTCGGTCTGTAGTCCGGGGTTCATAATTTAATGCCTGTCAATGTAAGCACTGCGGTCTACATAGTGAAGGGACATGAAAATTTAAAATGTCTGGGATTTAATGTGACGGAGACTAAGAATTTATAGTCCCTGACTGAAAATAAACTTAATACAACCTCTCCCTCGCCAATGCTTGTTTTTGTCTTATTATTGGAGTATTGCACAGTTCGCATGTAAGTTGTGCTGCTGCAATAAGTCCCTACCCTGCATAATTCAGTATTCAGTTCTGAGAGAAGCCTGGCCTGACCGTTCATGAATGCATTGCCCGCCTTTCTTGTGAGCGACCAAGAGACTTATCCATCAGCAGCCGGGCATACCCAATGTGGTAATGCCCATGACTTCCGGCGTTCCCATGTGAGGTTTTCACGTGCTCTTTGCAGCCTCGTCTGCATTTTCTGTTCCTGTGTTTGTGTCCAAGACCGTCTTTTCCGATGCCGCGTCAGTGGGGAACTTCTTGGCATCCGAACACCTTTTTCGAATTGAGAATACAGCTCCAATGTGCCCAAGGATCCACCAAGAGAATAGTATTGGCAAGGCAATTCGGGTTTGATCACCACAGCCCGACCATATTTGCACCATCAGAGAGTATGCCTCGCGTGACGGCAGCGCGTAGCCAACTCTGTACCACCCTGGCATGATTTCGAAGGGGAAGACGGTGCTGGCGACGTTGGTGATGATCCATGTAAAGACAAAAAATGGTGTGAACTGAATTGGCAGGTAGGAACCTATCACAGACTCCATGACTTGGAATTGAATATCCATGAGAAACCAAAACAGCATCCAAGACTCGGCAAAGTCTGCTCTGCTGACGCCCCAGGTTTCTTTAAACGCCCAAATGTACCCGGCCATAACTAATCCCGACAGGAAGGTATACAATTTGCTTATGCAAAACCTGAACAACCAAACTTGTTTGACAGAAGCTTGCGAGTGGAAGCCAGATCCCATTGAGATGCCGTTCAAAGCAAGGATGAAAAAGAATTGCGCCAAGGGAGGGATGACCAAGTTGACCGTGTTGAAGAAGACGCGACTGACTTGGGCAGTTGGCTGTATTAGATCTGGAGTTGTGCCTATAGGGTTGAGATAGGCAGCGACGGCGTTCGAGTTGGACAAGGGGAGCGCAGCGAGCGTCGCGTTTCCTTTGGGGGTGCTGTGGTAGATAGTTCGCGATGTAGCAATAATACTTGTAAGCCCAGTGATGAGGTAAGAGTCCCCAACAACAGAGTACCTGGCCTGGTTGTATGTGTATGTGCTGACTGAGGCAGGGTTGTATTGACTGCTTGAGCCGTTCGCAGCGCTGGCGAGTGCTGCAGACGCGCCTTTCTCGATGTACAAGGCAGCCCAGTAGTCAGCCCTGCAAACCGACCTCTTGATGGCCGCAGAATCTGGGTATTCGGATACAGAACCAAGCTCGACAGTTGGGAATTGATTGCTCTGGAGCTGTTCGGATGCTTTGACGACGGCTGAACCGATCTCGCCTTGATCGAAGTCGACGACAAGCATCTTGAGGGCGTGGACGCGAGACTGCTGACGGAAAGTCGCACCGTACAGATACGACATGTTGGCTAAAACCAGCAACATGAGCATTATGGAAGACATGAAGGATGGAATCAAGAGGGTCGGGAAATATCCACGCCACGAGAGATTCGAGCCCCCGTTGCTTGAAGGGCTTGCGGTGGCCATTGTGAAAAGGAATAAGACGTCGAGAGCCAAAACAATGCTGAATTGCCAATCGAATCACAAGAAAGAGCTTGCAAAGCAAGAAACGAGGTTGAAATGAGGAGGATTAAACCAACTTTTTGCAGAGAGAATGTCGTTGAAATAGTTCGGCAGTTCTCCATTGAAGCGTAAACCCAGCCGGAAATGCAAACGTAGCCTCACAACCGACCAAGTCACTTCTAATGCGAGCAAGTAACTTGGTATGCATGTACACACGTAATTTCTGCTTGGATCTGGCGGGCCTCTACTTGCAATCTTGGCCGAGTGACTTTTGTCGCTCTCGTGTCATTGATCGGGCTTCATGTTGGGGGCCCACCCCGCCAAGTGAGATGAGGGAGCTTGGGCCAACTCGAGGGAATCATTAGGTATCCAGCATGCCCCCAATTTTGGCCCTCAAAAATTTCCCCAGCTCTCTCGCCTCTGGTCGCATCCGCGGCATTGGCGCGGCGCAGCTGAGAGGCGCTGCGGTTCCAACCACCTGTCAAAGGGCAGAATTGACCAGTTACATTGTCAACTAGTTGCTTGTTCATATTAAGAAATCCCACAATGGGTACCCGCATTTCAACTCAACATGCCGATGGCACAACTTGAATCATGACGTGGCGCTCTTGTGCATTGTCCGTAACATTGACAAGGTGATACTTGCAATTCAGTGCTCTCATATAGGTTTCAATGTCAACCCTCCCATGCACTGGGAATTCCCGAAGCTGATTGTGCAAGACATCCGACCGACAAACCATGTACATAACGGCCGAGATCTTGCGCAAACCAGCAGGCTTGAAGGGAAAGTCAGAACTTGGTGGCTGGAACATAATGCACCAGCCGATGCAAATGAGTGTGATGAGCATGATGACCAGAAAGACGACCGTCATCCAGGCGCAAATATTAAACGTGCTCCACGTGATTGCATTGTTGAATGGGATGTTGGCGAGCAATATCGGCAAGAAGTCGCTCAATATGGTGACGAAAGCGACGAGCGATAACAGATGGTGCCCGACTGTAATGTAAGTCAGTAAGCCTGTATAAGGATTAGGCGACAAAGGCATTTGAATAGAACGTTCGGGCTTTGCTGGGCGTCGAGCCATTTCCCAGGCGGGGGATACTGCTGCTAATTCTATGATGGGCATTAGTAAGGTGGCTGCATGATCCAACACCCATCCAACCCCAAAAGCATCCACGTACCATCAAATATGTGACCCCATCCGAAGTTCAGGATGACTCCAAACATGGTGAACAGAAATCGCACTCCAAATGTGCTCTGTGAATCCATGAATGTCTCAAATCCACTCTCTTTGTAGGTGTATCGATAATACAAGATGAGAATAGAGAGACCTGAGACGAAAATGGAAAACCCCAAGATTTTCACCAGTAAGCGAAACACGGACCGCTTCCAGGTTTGTTGGCTAATCTGATGGGGCGGAGACGACTGTGGTAGTTGAACTGAAGCATCAGTCTCAGGTTTCGGTGTCGCCAAACTATGATTTTCGGTTTCATTGCCAAGCTCAATGATGCCGCATGTTTGTTGCCCAGATGAGGTCAGAGTATAGCCAAAAGCAAATTTCCTCTCGCCAAAAGCCTCGAAGGATTTAGTATGAGAAAGCATACCATTGCAATCCAATGTGAGCCCCCGCATCAGTGTCGCAATGGACGGGTTCATGGACAGTATGGCAATCCCCAGAATGCTGCGGGGATCAGAGGAAACACCGTAAGTTTCCTTGCGGACTAGAAAGATTAAGGCTATGGCGAGGCAGCCCATGACTGTGAGAAGCGCCTGCGCAACATGAATGACAGTGTGAGACGACTCCAGCGTTGCGCTGCACTTCTGTCTCCAATCGTGGAGACAATCACCCTGGAGGCGGAGATGAACGCTCTCAGCAGCCAAAGGGACCAAAAGAGCTGAAAGGTAATTTAAAAGCATAGATAGCGTCATGGAGGGCCGATTTACAAATGATCTAATGCCGCCGTCGCCGTCGAGGCTCAACGTCCGGAATGCCGTCCCCCCACCGGGCGATGCCAATCGAGCAAAGGGCTCCAGGCTCCCGATTTCAAGAGCGATGATCTTCCACGGAATGCAGAAGAGGGACGCAACAAGTATGGGAAGAAAGGTGCCGATAAAGTAAACGGCGCCGGAGGAAAGAGAATAGTCTGAAAGCCAGCCGGCTGACGGAGGTGGAGCCGTGGAACCCGGGTCTGGGGGCCAGCCTACGCCGGGAGGGGGTGCGCTTGTTGCCGATGGAGCTGGGCCATCATCAATGCTGAGCCAACCCCCGGTCGGAGGTGGTGCCCCAAAGTCAAAGCTAGTTGACACATCCCTGTCATCCAAAACCAGAGTCGCTTCCGAAATCGAGGGAGCAGCAGTTGTAGAGGCTGGAGATGGCGACTGCAAAGTGGCGTAGCGTAGTTCGGGTGTGGCTGTTGTGGAGAAAGCGGTTGACTCGTACGGGGTTGAAGTTGAAGCCGCAGCCGGGGACGGTTTCTGGTCCGGCATAGCTACACAAGCGGATTGGAGTAAAATGATGAGCGCGACGACAACACCAGAGAGCATCAGAAGTGGTTGCCATTTTAGAAGCTTGGGCTTCCACCCTGCTCCATCACGCTGCCGCCCGGCGAGAAAAAACCAACCGCAGAAGACTGGAAAGATGAAGAAAAAAGGGCTTATTGATAGCAAGGCAACAAGCTTGGACGACCCTGCCGCTGTGAAATCCAAGATGCCGCTACCAGTTGACGTTGGAGTCGCCGTCTTCACACCAACCGCCGCCGTCGTCGGGGCTTGGGGGGAAGACATGGCTGCGTTTATCTGGTGTGAAAATGCGGGAGCGGCCCTGCCAATACTTGAATTTATATAATCCCACTGGGTTCAGCCGCACAGGGTCTAAGGATCGAGTGTCGCGCTTTGTCGAGCCCCCGCTCATAAAAAAGGTCTTATTGCTATGTTGACTGAAGCCAAAACCTCCTAGCTTAGTCTCGACTCTGCGCCACATCAAACATTTCGCCACTGGACTCTCAGCTACAGCATGCCCAGTAGACTTTGATAAATGACTATTTGAACGCCTCCTTTTCTCCAGTTGCGGGGTTGCCTTGCAGCAGCCGCCGCTACTAGATCCGCACATCTTCACTCTCCTTTACCAAAGTGACACAAGTGATCTAAATAGGCAATTGGCCCTTGGTATTTCAGTGTTATTTATGGATCAACCTCTTTCCAACGCACAGCTTTGGACATTGGTACATTAGCACCATAACAACTTGAGAGTGCCCCAAGAGTATTCATGCCTTGTCTCCGTCTGGTTCATTGACCTGGTCAGGTCGAGTGCCATGGCGCATGCAATGAAATCCAAGGTAAATAAAAATGAGGAGTGCACAGTATTCTGCCAGCAAACACATTAATGAGAACGCGACTGCAGATCCAAAAAGCGGGTTCCATATTGAATCGCTCTCCTGGATTGTAAACTCGTAAAGCAGGCCATAAGCAGCTCGAAGGGCCAGCATCGGGATGCTGAAAAGAGCAAATTTCACGTACTGGGATTTACGTTAGCTATGAAAGTGTACGGGTCGTAATCACTTACGAAAAATCCATTTGGAGAGATTCGGTGCTTTTGTGTTTGAAGATGGAGCAATTCTACGGTTGTTAGAGTGAGAACAACAGCAAGAACAACATAGCCAGCTTGAGCGAGAGCTCTTGAGGTTTTAATAGTTGAATCAGAGCTGGCTAGTGCACCGCTGGCAACAAGGAGCACAATTGCGGCGATAAAGGCAATGCGAATAAGCTTGAGGGCCTTCCTTGCGCGCGAGTTGTCGTCCACGCTTGACTTTAAACTGCATGAACCTTTAGCACCCGCCTCTTCAAGGTCACAGGGACACATCGAACTTACACGATGCGAGTGATGCCGATGAGGGATAGAAGCAGTGGGATGATACCGACATTGAGAAGAACCGTGGTGGCAATGATTAAACCAATGTCGTAGGGCCTAGAATGCCGGATGATACTGATAATTCCTCCCGCCAACCGAACTTGACACAAGTTAGCCAAATTTAGAAGGGCTTGAATGAAACAACACACGGAAAGAAAATGTAGCTAGGGGATACCAAGCAACACGCGGTCTGTTGTTCCAATTTCTGACAAGGATGAAGACCGTCGTGGGGAAAATCGGGAGGTAAAAGACGACAAGAGCAATGCCGACGCAGGTGTGAGGGTCAAGCATCGCGTACCAGAAACCTTGGCGGAGAGGCAGCTGGCAGGACCAGAAATTCAAGAACTGTATCTATAAAAATCTCGATGGAGATGGAATGATTAATTCTGATTGAATGCGATAGGAATCAGCGAAACTTTTGGGGTTTTATGTGTTGTCTTCTGTCAAAACGCCGAAAAGCCTAACCATCAAGATCTACACAGGCTCCCCCATATTTTGGTCCACCCTCGCGCAATGAGGACTAAAACAGACTAACATTACGTGGCTGGTTCGTACCCTAATTTTTGGCGAGGGCCTAAGCCTCGGAAATGGCAGACGGCATCAATCTGGTAGCCATGACAGAAGCCTCATGACGGTTCGTCTCGCGGAATCCGACCGCATCGGGATTAGCACCATAGCCACGGTGGGTTCCTGTGGCGCTGCAGCAGCAGGCCATTGGTTGAATGATGCGATTCGGATATAACATGCCGGCTAGGGTCCGTCACCGACGCAACAGAACAATCACCATCCACGCGAACGGCACGGGTTCCTCTCACTTCGCAGGGCTGTTCTGGATCCCTTCCTATCATAGTCACCAAGGCCAAGAGTGTGAGGCTTTTGTCTCAGGAACATATTGGAAAGCGTGCAGGGACGTTAAGCAGACCGTCATCGGCTTGAGCTTCACTGGGCGGGAGCTCACGGTGATAGATGGTAGTCGAGGTGAAACCTGGGCTGGTTGTCTCAATCTGTGTACCCTTAGCTGCCTATAATTTCGCTGATGCGTGGATGCGAAAATTGCTGCGCCATTTTGACGAACAGTACGTAGCATCTGGGTTGTCTTGACCATTGATCTCGGTACTTTTCAAGAGTTCATATCGGGGTGCTGTAGTCAGATGTTTTCAAATTATGTGGACAATGATGCAATACGGGCCGCCGCGCTCGAAACGCAGACCATTAATGTACCTGGGGATATTGAGGAAAGGAATTCATCGATGGCATTCGCGGTCCCCAGCAAGTCGACTTCATAAACCTGCTTCGTTGTGGCTGTGGAGATTGATGCTGCTGTAGCATGCGTTATAGCCTCAATTCTCCCATATTTGGCCACCGTAGTCGCAAATGTCGGCTTGATGGCATTCCATGTCAACCCCGTCGCATGAGAGAGATGCGTTGGCAGTTTGAAGTGATTAGACAGAGCAGTTTGCAGTAAAAATCCGATGACCAGACTCAAGTCAACGAGTTACCGCCACACCGATGCATCCGATTCCAATCATTACTACTGGTATGTAGAAGATGGGTCGCAGTTTGTGGACCAGGAGAAGGAAATTCCTGATCTTACGGATGGCAGACTCATACTCCTTGGAGTCTTGTGAAAACCTCTCTTCGGAGTGACAAATGTTGTGGGCGTGGGACCTCGTGAAAATATCACCGGCGTCGTGCGCGCAATGACTCACAAATTACCAATTGACATTTTTGTGTCCCATCTGGTTCCTCCAAACCTTGAAATATCTGGCCTATTTCCATCTTGAGAGGCGAATTAGAGAGCGTTGAAGTGATTATTTCTCGGTGTTGGACGTGAGAATGCTCCTCTATAGGTATCATAGCTCAGGTTCACGTACTATGTTGGAGTTGGAGACAGCACAGCCAACAAGAGGTAGATGTAGGGTAGGTAGGGTAGGTCGGGTGTGACGAGTCGGTCCAATCGCATCAATAGACTTGATGAAATAAACGCCCGTAGGTATAAACACTGGTTTAACCCTTCCATTTACCTTGCAGGCTTAGGTCTATCCGTTGCAATAGTTGGTCTAGTAGTATGCAATAGATATTGTGGTCGGTGCTTGATTTTCAAGGTGCAACTTCTCTCAGATCGAGGTGTGACACAAACCTCTCATCCGATTAAAGTGATATCGGCTGGCTTGTCGTCTTGCGTAGTCTGCCGGCAAGTTGGGATGTCTAATTAATATCGAGATGCTGTATAAAACTTGGTCAAGTGCCTTCTTTGCCCCAAGAAGTCGATTCTCCTTCCCCGTGCTGTGTCACCCCTTACGGCAATATTTGTCCCATCCTCCCACCCGATAAGAGTTGAGTTAATACGCCAGGCATCGGCAATTCGTAATCCGACCTTCATCTTCCACATCGCCCGTCGATGGCGTCACAACACTTACACCTTTCCGTGATGGCCTTGACTCCCATTCGCGATCGCGATTTTGACGCCATCCGGCCGTCCTCCTCTGTCCCACTTGGTCGGGTCGGTGGAGCAGCTGAATGTGAATCTAACGCAAAATCCAGCCAAAAAGGAGCTTTGATGCCGTTATCAGCATTGGGTCCGGTGTTTTAGTTGGAAGCTAAATTTACTAGCATGTCAACCGTCCTATTTATGGACTGAAATTTCCCGTTCCCTTTTTCCATTGTTTCTTTGTCAGGCTGCTCAAAGATAGATAATCATTACAAAATTTTAAGTAAACATCTCCAAAGACGGCCATGGTAACGGTGTCTCAATCAGGGACAGCCTCTGTGTTAACATTGCCTGCCACGCAGGTATCCTTAAAAAAGAAAGCAAGGGAGCATCAAGTTAAACCAATCGCCTCTCTGATTGCAGGTGCTCTTGCGGGTGCTATTGAAGCAGGCAGTACTGTAAGCAATATCAGATTTGATTTGGTAATACGACATAGCTAACTGCTTAGTACCCTCTCGAGTACGCCAAGACCCGATCACAATTGAACAGTGGAAGGATTCATACCCCAGCCGCCACATCAAAGCCCCTCTCTGCATTGCTGCAAATTGTGAATCGAGAAGGTATTCGTGCAATCTATACCGGCTGTCCCACTCTAGTGGTGGTATGTAACGTTCGGTCCACTCATTGCCATGATTAATCTCAAACTCGTTCAGGGCACGGCTTGCAAAGTCGGAGTGCGATTCCTCTCGTACGATTCTATTAAATATGTATTGGCAGACTCAAATGGAAAGCTATCCCCTGGAGGAGGAATCGTAGCCGGCATGGCTGCTGGAGCTCTGGAGAGTGTTGTTGTTGTGACTCCATCAGAACGTATCAAGACAGCCCTGTGAGTATGATGGGTCGCTTATGTGTGCAAAGCACTCATAATTCTGCATAGTATCGAGGATTCGAGGACAACCAAGAGATACAACGGTGGCTTTCATGCTATGAGGATGCTGCTTGTCGAACGCGGGGCTAGCAACCTATACCGAGGCCTTCTTTCGACCACGATCAAACAATCATCGATTTCCGCCGTTAGAATGGGATGCTATAATGTTTTCAGGAATATTATAGACAGAACCAACCACTTCAAAGGTACGCAAAGTTCGGTTGTCGCTTTTGCCACGGGTGCAGCAGTAGGTGTAGTAACCGTGTACGCGACTCAACCTTTTGACACGATCAAGACACGCGTGCAGGGGGCTCATGACACTACAACAATGGAAGCAGTGAGAGAATTGCTTAGAAATGGGGGACTAAGAGCTTTTTGGAGTGGAAGCTCAATGAGATTTTGGAGACTTGTTATTAGTAGCGGAATTACTTTCAGCGTATACGAGCGTGTTGTTACAATTTTAAATGGATAAAAATACTGATGGTAGGCAATTCCTCTTTTCTTTTTAGAAAAGGTTACAAATCTTGATGAGATAGAAACCGAAACAAATGCTTCAATTTGACTACATGTCTATTTTTCATGAATGCTATTGCAATGTGAAAAACAGCCTCAATTCATGTTATTTAATTGAAGCTGATATCAGCTCAATGTTACCGTGCCAGGAATTTCAATTCTTATATGAACCATCACCACTACCATTTACCCCGCAAAGCACCTGACCTGGATGAAACAAGTTGGTCAGAGCAAGAGCAAGGATCATTGGGGCTGCATCTAAGGCAAGCGCATAGCCATAATTCGTGATGAGCGGATCGTCGTGAGAAATTCCAGGTCCAAATTCGAAATAACGGGTGTATCTTGAAAGCTTGATCAGCTGCCGTCATATTTGTGGGAATAGTTGACCTCAACTTACGAAAACCAGCACAAGGTCAATCACCATCACCATCACCCAGACCATGACTCTGACAGGTTTTAACGACACTGAATTCCTCTTAGATTTCGTTATTTCTAGATATAATCTTGTGGTAAGGATAGAAAAGAGGATAAGAAAGGCAACTTAAAGACCACATCTCAAAAGATACACAGTCTTCCCGATATGTCGCTTGTTTAAAGTAGATGCATCTCCAGTGCTGGACATAAAGCCACTGTCAATTAGCTGGACTAAAAAGCAAAGAATATCTGCAGCAGCAAATGTTTTGGTGGGCATTGTGGCATGAATATTCCAAACAAGAGGCTTCCACAGCCCATAGTACACAAGACGAGTGGTCATCATGAACAGAAAGGCGTTTCTCCCTTACAACGCGAGTACAATACTTAAAGACGGTAGAATAGGTGCAAAAGGTCTAACTGAGCGGCGCAAGAACAAAAAGGATGGTCGAGATGACATATTATGAGATCTTTTGGTCATCCTTTGCACCCAATGTTCGCAGAACAAAGGCGCTTGTCTCCCAAAGCCCAGCCATAATTATGACGAACAGCACCCCCACACAAAAATTAGTACATGGTTGGATGGAAGTGAAGCGAATTCGTTAGTAGTTAAACCTGTCGAGAGGGGATAGCTTGTACCAGATGAAACATTGTAGTCGTGTTGAAAATAGCCGCAATGGCGAAGTTTCCTTCGAAGCTTGGGTAAAATGGCCAGATAGCATTACATCCGTCAGATGGAACCTGGCCATTCTCGACAGGAGGTTATCGGGTACAGTTCGAGGAAAACATGTCATTAAGAAGTGGTGTCGACTCGAGAAAAGAGATGATCATACATGTTCAGCACCACTGTTCTTGCCGAGACGTGACGGATGGGTTTACGTTGGTTCGATTGATGAAGCCTTATATAAATGCCACGCCCTTGACTCAAATTTCCGGTTATAGTAATTCATGCATCAGAGTTCCATGATTACCCACATAACAGCCCCATTGCAATCCTCACTGGAGGAAATGCAGAACCAACCTTTTGTATCCGGGGATGCTGTCGATCAACTCTGTGACGCGGATGTACTCATCCGGGCCATGCGCTACTAGGATAGAGCCCGGCCCGTAGAGAACCCTGTTCTTGCAGCACTCGTCCTTGAGCCTGGGAACATCAGTCCCAAAAGCCACCGGAGCCGCATCAAAGCCTTCAATCTGCCAGTCCAAAAGCGCCTCGGGATACTCAAAGACAAATTTCAGTTCCACATCCGGGTGCTTCGAGACAATATCTGAGACCTTGGTTTTGATGCCTGGAAGGTCAGCAACCATGCGGACTTCGCACAGTGCTTTAGCTGAGGGAGCGACGATGTTGTGTTTCTCGCCCCCTTCCAGAGTTCCAATGTTGAACGTGGAGGGACCGAGGAGATCGGATTCAGGCCAGCTTGCTGCAGACAAGTCGTTCAATACGGAGAGAAGTGCGGATGTAGCGCTCTTTCCGAGATGAGGATAACCCGAATGACTGTTGATGATTTGTCAGGACGCTCATCTAATCAAGTGCTGTCTTCTAGAGTGGGGGCTTACCATGCAAAGCCTTTGGCGATGACCTCAAAGGCCACTTGTCCCTTGTGGCCCTTTGCAAGTTTGCTCTCTGTAGGCTCAGCAAATATGCCAGATTCCCAAGTCAACCCCATGCCATTGGCAGCAATCATTCCATGGCCGCCGTTCTCTTCACCGACCACGAAGAGCAGCCCGACATCTCCCTCGGCAATTTTGTTTTCTTTTCGCAACTCCTCCGCAGCGAGGATTTGAGCCGCCAGAGGACCCAGGTCGTCCGAAGATCCCCTTCCGCGGATGATATCACCATCAATGGTCAACGGAATATGTGGTGGCACCGTATCCATGTGAGCCGTGAGAAGCACGCGTGTTTTGCGGGAAGATCCGAGGTAAGCGTAAACGTTGTGGCGCGTGGAGCCTGGTGCAATTGGGATACGCTCGACAGTGTAACCAAGGCTTTGGAGATGCTGCTCCAAAAAGACGCCGATGCCATGTTCAAGCTCACTGGTGCTCACAATGGACATGAGCGACTTCAAAAGGTGGACGACAGGGTGATTCATTATGGCAGATATGATGGCTCGGGAGCTATTAGGGTCTTAAATCTAATATTTGAACACGATTTAGAAACTTTCATCATCAATCTAACTCACCTTCTCCTTTAAATACCCACCGACACCATAATTAAGGCGATGGATTCGCTGTTGTGGGTCGTAAGTGAAGTCTGAGTCACTAGCTCAATCACGTGTGCGGAGAGACGCCAGTAATTAGTAATGGAATCGTAGTCTACACGCTTGCGATTTCGTTTGATCCGTAGTTTGGCTGTAACTCCAATCATAATTGATCATGTGCATGAAGAGGGGTAGCATAATACTCCGTGGGGCAATTGATGTTGTTGAGGAACTTCCATGTTGATATAATTGCGCATGAAGTCGTGGGAACCTTAGTTTTGAGTTGAGCTGTCGAGTCGTGAATTTAGTTCAAACGCGTCGTGACTCACTCAAGATGCATTTGGAATTGCCCTATTGTCTCCGAAATCGCCTCGCATGAGGCAAATTGCAATTCAAGGTGGTTGCCCTCAGTAATGAGTGGGGAACATGGCAGGGTACTTGATCCTTCGCCATTCCTTCCTCTACTTAGTTACTAAATGGCGATGTTTTAGGTACAGGAAGAATTCCGTCACTTTGGCTCTGAGAGGAGGTTCAAGGTTGTTTTGGCCCCCTGGAGAGCGGGTTAAAGAGCTGCTGTTGACAGCTCAACTGATACAACCTGCCATCTTTTTCTTATTTTTATTTCATTATTCTGTTTAATTTTATGCGTTCACTCTTATTCAGAGACATGAAAAGAGTTGTTGGTCTTTGAAATAAAAATCATGACTGGGCGCTTCCGATTGGATTGTTTCCAGGGAAATCATTGGCTCTGACTAGTAATTAAGCATGCTGAGCGACGGAAAAATCCTATAAATCGAGCGCCTTGATGTATTACTCTAAGTTTAAGTTAGAACAGCCTGGTTTGGCTTTTCACATGCATGCAAGTGAAAGCCAACTTGGTAATTTCCATCTGGTTTCCAACAGCTGCAGGCTCGATTTTTCTATGAAAACGATGGTTCAAGGGATATTTGCGCCCTGGTACTTGGAGTACTCCGTGTTTACTTCCGAAATGCTCTATCAGTCCGCAGGTGGTCCACTCAGATTCCCACGCCTTCGCCAACTAATGCCATCACCACTTCCCTCATACAGGACGGCATCCGAAGCGTATATTTAATTATGGCTGATGTCCAGCACTTGGACTCCCCTATCGCTCCATCGCATCACTCATAAAAATCTCTCATCTCTCATGCTGAAAGGCTACAATGTTCAAAGTTTCGCTTGTCACCGGATCCTCTCGCGGCCTCGGCCGCGCAATCGTTGAGGCAGCGTTGCAAAACGGCGACAATGCCATTGCTACAGCTTGAAGCCCGGAGCAGCTTCAACCTTAATTGATAAATATGGCACTGGAAGAATCTTTCCGGTGGCTTTTGACGTTACCAACAATGATGCCGTTTTTGAAGCTGCGAAGACTGGCAAACTCGATATCGTCGTCAACAGTGCGGGATACGCCAACATTTCCTCAACCAAAGACATTTCTATTGATGATTTCAAATCTCAGCTAGATGCCAACCTCCTGGGCGTCGTCTATGTTACGAAGGCGGTGCTCCCTATTCTTCGCCAGCAAGGCTCCAGCCACATCTTCTAAGTATCTTCACTAGGCGGAAAAGTGGGCAGCCCCGGCCTCTGCGCTTATCAATCTTCCAAATGGGCCGTTAGAGGCTTTTCCACCGTCCTGGATGCCGAGGTCGCACCTCTCGGCATCAAAATCACGGTCCTCAAACCGGGTGGCATGAAAACAGACTGGGCAGGTTCCTCCATGCAAATCACTCCAGTCAGCGAGCCCTACCACCAAACCGTCGGTGCTTCTGTAAAGATGATTCAAACCATGGGTGGAAGCGAGGTTTCCATCCCAGAGAAGGTTGCCAACATTGTTGTCGGGTTGACCGAGGGGGCCGAGCCGCCCTTGCGACTGTTGATTGGAACAGACGCTGTTGAATATGCTGGGAAAGCTGCACATGTTCTTGCTGAGTCAGACAAGAGGTGGCATCATCTCAGAGTCTCCTCTGTCTGAGGCCCGTGTCAGCAATGGCGCTTCGGCGGAAGGAATGTGTGGGAGGACACTCAGACAGAAAGATGGGCACCACCTGAAAATTATCTCAATTCTTTTCCCGGGGCTCCTCAACGAAGATGGTATTGAGTTGTTATTCAATCAATCTCAACAATAGATTTCAATACAAAGGATGGATGAAAGCAACAGTAAAATAACTCCTCATGCCTCAAGATAAAGTGATTGAATATGAAGCTCTAGCAATTACCGAAATCTATGTCACCATCGAGACTGAACAAGGCAATGAAATTATAAAGATTCTTAAGAATATTATATTGAAGACTTTTCTATATTGACTAATCCATGTCACAACCTGTAACAGAGACAAGCATTCCGCGCACTGAATTATCTTTTGTCACGGGCTATATGCTGGGTTACGGATGCATGGATCGCAACAATACAAATGGCATCCATAAATTGTCATCGAACCCACATATCAATATCTGGTTCGTTATCCAATTCCTTGTCGTTGGACTGCAAAATAAATAGGTTCAGGTAGCTTGGGGGATTAGACAAGTTGGCATGCATTCGGACCGGACCGCGCCTGATTCTCTTTAATTAAGATTCCAGTCCAATAGATTAGAGAATGTGCAACAATTAAGAGACCCCCCCTAGAATGCCAGTGAAGCATCCTAGTGGAGTTACACAATCCCCTCTCTAGGAGAGGGCAATGTCAGAAACGGTATCCTAAAACCTCAATAAGCAAACTCACCATGTTCAGGACATAACCAGGCTTGCATTGACAGCCAATAATACAATTGTCTGTGCAAAAGTCGGCAGGTGGTGTGAAGCACTTGGCTGGGCATGCCGTGCCGCAAGTTTTCCACTCTGCGTTCGCCTGCAAGAAGGAAACGTCCATCAGCTATCACTCAATAGCATAACATGTCGAATTTATCATATTACCTGGCACTGCTGCGGTGGAGGTGGAGGATCTGAAATCTGCGGCGGTGCTGGAAGGATCGCAGGGACGGGGAGGACTCCAGGGTCCGGTTGCGCAACAATCGAGTAGGCATACTCTCCGTCAATGGGAATGACATCAGGCGAATTAGGTGCCGCCGATATTCCGATGGGTACATCTAACTGCGGTTCCCCGGTAGGTTGTGCCGCGGAAATTTCGATTGGCTCCACGGTTGGCACTGCGACTGGATCGATGGTTGGCTCCACGATTGGTTCCACGGTTGGCACTGCGGCTAGCTCGGCCTGCACTGTAGTAGATTTTGCTGGCAGGGGGTCAAGCTCGTAATACTTACGCGGGTCTGGCACTGGACTGGCCAAAACTCCTGTGATAAATAAAACGGCAGCATAATGATGCAACTTCATCGTGCAAACTAGTTTGGGGCACCTTAACTGGTGGAAAAGCTAGAAGTTGTTGATTGTTCCCCGATAGCACAGGACAATGTGATCAAGCGATGAGAAGGAGGAGCGGATAGGGAAACACGGGATCAGAAGAGGTATTTTATGCAGTATGGTACATAAGAAATGGCTATGGCCGGTGGAGTGAGTCGTTGGGAGGTGTAGATCGACACATTCCTACAGAACGACGAAAACAACCAGGAATGCAATGAGTCATTCCGGTTCTGACCATCGACTACAGCTTCTTCCGCAACGTAGCCCGATCAAACGTAGAGTAATAGCACGGTTTCAATCACTTGGATGTTACTACATGTCCAAACTGGCTGTGGATGCCCGACAAGACGAGGGAAAATGGGACGGATTTTGTCGATCATTCTAACAAACTTCCTTGGGAGATCTATAATCCATCAGCTTATGCAGAATCTTTCCGGATTCCTTGGCTTGAAAGCTTGGTTAAGTCACAGGGGTAGCCAGGCAACACCAATTTGGTGTGAGCTCATTTGCGCTGCTTTTTAGTCCTTAAAGCCGATGGGCTGGGTGCTGCCGTGGTCGCACAATTGAAACGGTATCCCGAGCCATGTCTCCTGATGCACCTTTTGAGACAAACCTGAAGATCATTAGATAAATTCGTACTGGATGCGTCTTATGCCCTTCCAGGATAGGCGATCTGACTCAGTAGATACGTTTATCATGAGTGGCGAGTAAACTCTGATGACTCCAGATATGCAGAATAAGCTTATGCTTTCTAGCACACCCGGCGACATATCGGTGCCATGGACGCCGTCGAGACCACCATTGACGACAGCTTTCGCATCTATGCGCATGCGACAATAAAAGTCAAATCTAAAACTAAAGAGGCCGAGATGTGAGCCTTTATCCCAAAACAATTAGCCCACCAGTTTCCCGTGCGATGATGTTTTTGTGGATAAATTCAAATCTTAACAGCGCTTCGCATCTCGTCTTTCAATTCGTACCCATCCCGACGTGTCAGCCCTGTTGCGATTTTACCACAACGGCAGAGTGGGGTGCGTATTGACAGATTTCTTGGCGCAGTAGCAATTGGGAAATTTTCACATTTCATTAAGTCCGTGCTCACGCATATTTTATGTAGTTCATCCAAACGGGATTTAATATCAAGATATCTTTACAAGGATTGATCTTCTCTGGAATCTTCCGTCTGTCGATCAATTCTGCCAATAAGAGGTCGCAATCGGCTTTCTTCGTCTTCATTTCACAAATTGCTATACGGGTGGTAATATAAACGCACTGCCAAGAACAAAATCTATTAGTACCTTTGTTGAAGTACAAGAGACGGAATCATATACGCAAAGTCTTGATAGAAACAATTATTCTAGGACTGAAGAACATGTATCTTAAATCAAAGGACGAGCTGCCTTTGCTTTCATAGGGGGGATCAAGCCGAGTTGTGCCATCTCTCCCAGTGCTTCAAAAATACTTTCCAAAGTGTCAACATATCCATTCCAGCCAAAGCGCCGCGCTTTGTTCATGCTCAGCATGAAACGTGGGACAGTAAAAGTGACGTCCAACATTCCAATAGAATCGGCAGGGTTATCTTCGAACGGGTTTAGCGTGATTTGAGGGTAGTCTTTGGTTGCTTCTCTCCAAGCATTCGCGTTGACTGGATCAAATATCCATTTACTGAAATCAACGCTGAGAGTTTGGACAATTGAAGGTCCACATCCGACTGCACTGTCCTTGCCACCCTTGACCTCATGCAAAAATGTTGGCTCTGAGCTTTCTGCCGGACCCTTCACTCCCGCTTTAACATCAAACCAACGACCAAGCTCATGAAAAATTCGGTTCCAGGTCAGCAAGTTTCCATCATCGGCGTTGAATGCTTGGTTCTTGCACTCTTCTTCCAAGGCAGCCCATTCGCTAAGGTATCCGGTGAGCCGGGCGGTAGAGAGTGATGGGGTGTCCTGCCAGAGATCCCAGTCTGCAGGAAATGAGAGCGGCTGTCCCTTCTGCGACTGAACTACTACGTATGCACCTAGAGAAAAGGCCATGTTCATTTGCGCAACGTTGGTGGCACCGATAATGCCTCCCGGTCGGATGACATTCCACGAAGTCTCTGGGTGCTTTGCGCAGTATGAGAACAAGCTTTCTTCTTGGCCATAGTAGAAGTTGGGTCCAAGATGCTTGGGCTGGTTATCTGATTCGACACACGGCTGTGGTGTTCTGCCAAACTGACAGCCGTAGTTTTTGGCTCCGGTCTGAAGCAATACACGCTTGGGACGAATCTGAGCAAGCGTCAGTGCGTCAAGAAAATGAGCAAACATGGTTTCGTTGACATCAGCCAGAGCTTGGGCGTTCGACCAAATCGTGTCTCCGGACTTGGGCTTCGGTTGTATGTACGCGTAGAAGAATACATGGCTGCCAGTAACATTTGCCTCTTTCAAAGACCCGGAAATATCCTCTGGTGATTGCAAAAGGTCGACTGGAACATGGATGACGCGATGCTGGTCCTCAGGTGACAGCAGGTTCAGGAGACCTTGCGAAGGGGGCCTTCGTGAGATTGCGTAGATTTTAGACCATCGTTCAGGGGAGTCAAGAAGGCAACGAATAGTGTTCCAACCAGAAATACCAGTGGCACCTGTAACGATTGCGTTGAGGCCTCTGATTGAAGGGTCAATGGTGGGTAGGTTACGGTAGATGCCAGACTGGCGCAAAGGGAACTCTCGCGAGGACTTCATGTTGAAAACGAGTTGAAAGGGATCTTTTCAGGAATAAAGAATTGGAGGGATTTGAGGTGAAACGGAGATGAGATGGTTCTGGGTATTTGTGTAGCAATAAGGAGTGGGTTGAACAGTTATTAAATAGTTGAAAGGAAGCTCTTGCATCGCATGGAAGTTCCCAATTTGGAAACTATGCCAAATTTCTGCGGCTTTTAAAGGACTCAAGATGGAGCCATGATCTTGTCTTTGGGTATAACATGCCAAGACTGTGATGAAAGCGGTATGTGTGAATGACGAATTGCATCTCCAATTCCCAGAACGAGAATCATGACAATATGACCATAGACTCGACTTGCAGCCGCATGTGGATCCCGTGCGAACCTAGCCTCTTCTGTTCCGCATATCCGGCTGAAGAATTCTGGTCGTTGTATTAACCTCCCGTGGGTCGGCCCGTGGGCTGCCCCCACAATAATAGCAGATCCCCGGCAAGATTCGACAAATCAACCCAGAATACTCAGTCTCTAGTCGAGTTTAATAAATGGTTCTTGCCAAGAATACCCGCACATTATATTGAAGCGACGAATAGCAAGCATTAAACCTTCGGCATGTTGCCCAACACGGACTCCCACTTTAGTGCAGCCTGTTGCGAAACATCGTAGTGGAGGTTAGGTCCATAACCGCTTTTGCCATTTCCAGCCGCAAAGATGTCCCTCACTCTTTAGCTGGAGAAATCAGTATCCAAGGATTTGATTATTTATTTATTCTTTTTGTATCAATAACTATGCTCAATAAATTGCACACGCAGAACGAGAATTTACGATTGTAGACATAATGTCTTGTCCTTGAGAGAGGACCAGATGTGGAGTCGAACGCAAGCGCGGCTACGTAGTAAATGTGGGAATATCCATAGCATGTGTGGAGATGCCGTGGAAAATTGCCCAAGCTTTCGGTTTTAATCATGTCCGAAAATTCCAAACTCCGAACCTGCGGGATTTCAATGACATGCAAGTGCATTATGGCAAATTCGGATTCCTTATTTTCCGGAACCCCGTTAGCCAAGAGAGATATTCTGTAACACTCCGCAAATAAATGGCTTGAATAGCAACGCAGTAAAAGCCCAATCAACAGGGCCTGCCGCACACTGCCTGTAGGCCAAGTCCATATACAAGTAGCGCCAACTTAACCGATGACACCATCTTACCGCTACGACGTCTGTTATGGTCAGCAATTCAACCGCAACGTTTAACAACTATAAGTATTTTAGATACATCTTTGAATTGACGGAGCGAGATCTCCAATATAACCTATGACCTTTTCATCTGGTTAAAAGATTATATATATCCTTCTATCCTCTAGCATTCTAGCAAAAAAAGTCATCATCAATTTACTACATCAGCCTCTATTCTAAAACAACTACATTGTTCTTTCTGTTCTACCCAGTTCAACACATCAGTGTCTAGCCCCTTATAGCCTAACAATAATAGAATAGAATAAACCCATCATATATGTAGACAATAACCAAGACAATAGCCATTCAATCTAGACGCACAAATAGTTGGTATTAGTTGATATGTGGCCCCATTGATGCTTAAAGCACCACTGAATCAATAAAAGCTAGTATCAACTTACCCTTCTCGTAAAAACGCTTGTTAGCAGGGTGATTTAAGCCTGTCTGCAACTTCCGCAAACCATGTGCGTACACCTGCCTCTAGAACACATTGAGAACTGATTTGGCTTGTGTTGACATCGGTGGCATGCTCACTTGCCCCCGAAATAGCTGACAAGACATTTGCGTGTATTGCCACAAACATCTGTAGATGGATACATGAAAGTATCAATAACGCCACTGCTGCACTTTGTCTTCGACGGGTGACGGGGTTCCTGCGAGCATTTTTGCAGTAATTGATTTTACCACTGTATACTGAATGACCACATCGGTATTGAACCTTTCGTCGAGAGCACATTTTCATAACTTGCCAAGTTTGCAAAGAAGTATTCAGATATTCAAGAGTAAACTAGTTCAAGGATATCAAAGACAAAAGTTGAGAGTGAGAGAATGCTGTGTTCTATTCCGATTCTTGTCATGGCCCAAAACCTGCCCTTCTTATATCTTACTCCGAGAAGATGTTGGTCCCTATCACAATGTGTGTTGAGTGTGTTGATACATATTTATGTATCTCGTGCCAACAATGCCTTCCCTATATTAGGTGAAGAATCTAATAGAACTAACAAGTGGAGTGATAAATATGACACTACGTTATAAATGGATTTATATTCATCCAGCTTAATCTGTAGCAATATTATGTCTTACTAGGCGAAATCGAATTTTCCAGAGATTGATTCGGTTAACCAAGCGATGGTTCGTCCTCTTCTCCTACCAATGTAGGATAGTGATATGAGTTTACCTTACTTAAATGGTGGTATGGGATCATGGACTAACTGGCGCCTCGGCTTAGTCGTTTGGGAGCCGTGAGCACGAATAGAGTCAGTTATTTGGCCATGTGTCATTGGTCGTGAGGTTCGCGCCTTGTTACGTCGGGGTTGTAACTTTGTACATCGAGCTTGTAGTAACGTGCCTATAGATAGCCTCTTATGTGCCATTGTTGGTTGACGAATAGCTCTGAGAGTCGTTGGGTCGAACTTTTCCAGGGCTTCATGTTACATGAACCTACGTCATCGGTGCTGTTAGTTGGCCACATTGCTATTGAACATTACGGGAAAAGACAGGACGATCAACCAACAGTCTGTGCATATATCGGGCTAGTTAGTATGTAGGCCCTTGCATTTGTACCACTTTGAGCGATCCCTTATTAACCGCTGTGGCGCCCTCCGAAACAACGCCGAATTTTAGTCGGCGCTTAGGGTACCTAAATTTAGGCACGTGTTAGGGTCAAATATATTTATCACGTTGGGCTTCAAGAGGCAGCGGCAACATGATCTTGCTTGAACCAACACAAGTTACGTAATCCGTGCATGGCCCCACCCCTTCGCCTTTGAAATAACAGCCCCTCTTTTCTCTCTCAATAACTGACCGTCTTTACCTCCAACGACTTCTTTCTACCAATTTCTTCCAAACCTATTAGCATCATAAACAACAATCACAGATCCAGACAAGGTAACTTATCTTGAGATTTCTTTAAATTTCAGAGCTAACACGTCATCTCTAACATGTAGATGACCACACCAATAGCAGAGGAAGACGGAGATGGCCCCTCATATTGTATGTTGAAGTTGTTCGTGGGAAGCCATGAAATTTACTACACCTTCATGTTCAACGGTGTACGATTTCACATTACTATCGAAGCAGAAAATCTTGAGGGTGAGGGTACTGTACTTGACGAATTCAACGCATTCAAGGACGACCTTGATGGTGATGGTGAACAACTTACCGACTTTGAGGATTGGGTCTTGGATCCGTTTGATGACACCATGGCCAACCTTGCTCCTGTCCAAAACCCTCAAACTGATAGGCTTCCGACACTCTTTGACTATTTCTCTCCTCGAACATTCGCATTCAAGCTTATTAACAGAAAAGGCAAAATTTACTTTATTCAAGAGGATTATGATTCTGCAATCCATGGCAGTACAGCCCCAAAAACCCCGATTGTCAATGTTTTAGACCCCGACCAGGAGTCTGGTACTCTTCTTCGCTCTTCACTGCCACCAGTTCCTCTTATCCCAGCCTCCAAGCTCCAGCTGGCGGACAATGACTTGACCGAACTGCCACAAAAGGTCCGGAGGCTCGGATCGAACGATACTCTCTTCTTTAAGGCTGGTTTCAAAGATCACGGGTATGTAAGAGAGATGAAACTTCTTTCTCAGATCAATGACAGCGGGAAATTTGACGGACAATTTCGAACCTCCAAGCTTATTGGATTGGTTGTATAGGATGAAAGCGACACTTGCTTTATGGGGTTCCTGTTGGAATATATCGATGGAGAAACTCTAGATTATTGGAAAGATGAGTCATCAATGGACATGAGGGTGAAGTGGATCAACCAAGTCGAGGCAACAATAAAACAGCTGCACCAAGTTGGCATTGTTTGGGGAGATGTCAAACCCAACAATGTCATGATTAATCCCGATAACGATGCAGTGGTAGTGGACTTTGGCGGAGGTTACACTCCTCAGTATATTCCAGCAGAATTGCAACAGACCATCGAAGGGGATCTCATAGGTTTGAATCATATGAGAAAGGAGATGCTCGGAGAGCTTTAATAACGCGAAGAAATTGTCTCAGCAGGTGCCACTATACCATGCTACTCTATAATATGACCAAACTACAGTCGAGTCCAGATTTTTGTTACCAAGAATGTTTTCATTGAGACATATTTTTATGTAGTTATTGCAAATAGTGAAGCTTGATGTAGATTATTAATTAGACTAATAGAAAACGCAAATGCTTGTGCCCAAGAATATTTTTATTGATGTAAAATATTGGAGACGGGTGTAGTTGCTCCCATCCAGTATCACAAGATGAGGGGGAAAAATGAATGTCACGGAAGAGCTTGATTTCTTCTATCTAACTGACCGTAGGTCAGGCTTTTATGGATGAATTCAGTAGTGACTGTTAGTGACTGTTATCTTCGGAAATGACTGTGCCGATGATGATGCTACTGATCTCTTACTGTTAGGTCCGGCTTCTTGCTATCCGGCGTTTCGTGGCGTTGAGATGAAATATGATAGACCTAAAATGTGACATCCAGTTCTTCAATTTGGCCCCCCTTCGGCGCTCATATTGCTATTCCAAAAAGGGAATATCTTAATACCTAGATGCTAGTCATTGCGATAGCAGGTAAATGCTACCTTATTATGCTGCAGCAAATGACAGTGCCTCTATTCTTAGAGTGTCATCACAATTAGAGAAGGCGGATAGCAAGGTAAAGGACATGTATAAGCAGAAAACAATTCAATAAGTTCTGAAACTTGGCAATCATCCCTGGTTGCTACTGCCACCGGAAACAAGGTGGCGGTAGCATTAGGCTAGTGCTAGTAATCAGGCCTCATTATAGAAACTTTAAATTACTGAGTTGAAGTCTGCTCAGCTAGCACAACAATGTATCGATTACCTAAGCATTGAGATTGCCTTCAGATGGTGAAAGTCACAGGAGGTCCCTTGACAACATTACTGTCTCAGTCAGTATCATGATGCTAGCCAATCAGAGCGGGAATCTAAAAGTGCGCGTGGGGAATTTCGGCTCTGCTTCAGCAGGAATGAGATCAGATATTTGGACGAACAATTCACATACAGTAAAAAGTTTCTCTCAGACGATGACGGCCCGACCTTTTTTCCTCTTTCCATGCCCGAATTAATGTGTGTTCAAAAGTATGGGTTGGATAATTGCTCAAATCGCTGAAAATGTTCAATTATAGATTTCAAGGTCCTCAGGCAAGCTACCTACTAGTCCGGAATGACAATGATTGAATCTCTCACCAGATCGTTGTAGATGCCTTCGCTCGCCATTTTGTCAGTAGCGAAAATGCGTGAGTGTCCAGTGCCTAACTAAACTAGGTTTCTGGTCTTCTGAGCTTGGTACGAAGATTTCAAGGACTCTATCATGGTGGCGAAATTGAATTTGCTGAAATACGTCATGTTTTAGAGATGGATTTGATGGTAGGGGACTTTGTTCGGATCACCAGCCACCTACCTTTAAACGAGTTCACCGCACTACAATATTGACAGCGAATAGCTAACACATGAGAGCCGTGTTAGCCGAAAATCAAAAAAATCTCTCAATTGATTACCAGTGCCATGAGATTGTGGCCTGTTCGATGACGGGACTCGCCAGACCCACATAAGCGCTTGTGGCACAGCCATTATTTCTGATGCCGAGTGCCGAACGCCATCGTCCGCATTTACAATTTAGCCTTTGCGAAATTTCGTAATTGGTTCAGCCAGGCTACTCTAGTGCAAATGGGACTTCCCGAGTGAGATGATCATTGGCCCCACTCGTTTTCATGCTGCTGCGGTTGGCATTGCAGGGCACCGCACGAACAGCCCTACGATGAAGCTATTCCCAACTGGGAAATTCATTCGAACAACCAGGAATCATCTCACAGGTTACCATCAGACAGAGCTAAAGGAACAAGCCTCGTCCTAATAGAGTATTCATTTCGAGCACATCGGGCGCGTTGGCGGCCTCGGGTATTGATTGAATAACAATTTGATGGCTATTTAAGTTGGTGCAACATCTTTCCCAAGGCGACATTGATTCAGCATTCACACCACAGATCGAGTCTCTGCTTCTGCACAGTCCCACTCAACTTTATCTCGAAAACTCTCTTCACGAAACCATCATGCTAGTGTCCCATCACCTTTTGGCGCTAGGCCCTGCCTTCTTCGCAGTGAGTGCATGCCCGTTCAACATTTACATGACAGCGATTGACAATTCATTTTTTGCCAGACCGTCTTGGCAAAGCCCAACCCAACCTTTCCACCAAACATCACAATCACCAATGGAACAAAGTCAATGTACCAGCTGAGCGAGGACAGCCAATTTTCTTTTGTTCTCAGCGAATACCTCGCTCTGTCCAATGAGGGCGGAGCAGCCACAGGCGAGGTTCTCAGGGCGGCAGCTGGGATCGAGCCAGAAAACATTGAGAGCTTCTATAGCCAGTTTAAATTTCTTGCCGACAAGATTCACGACCAGGCTGTGCAGGCAGAGAAGAACAACTTCCTCGTCTCTGCAAGGGATGCATACTTTCGGGCATCTTCATACTACCGAGCAGCCGATTTCTTTTTGCACGGCAACATTTCAGATCCGAGAATCTACACCCTATGGGATCAGCAACGCAGCGACTTCGTTAAAGCAATTAAGCTACTACCTCGACCCGGATTCAGTGTTAAACTGAACGCAACCAGCTTCCAAGTTCCCGCCTACTTTTTCCCCGGAAATCCCTCTCTGCCAGGCCAGAGCTCTCACTCTAGTGGGCGGCTACCTACCATTATAGTCGGGACAGGATATGATGGCTCCCAAGAAGAACTGTACCACAGCTATTGTCGAGGAGTCGTCGAGCGCGGGTGGAATTGCATCACGTACGAAGGCCCTGGGCAGCCGACTGTGCGCCGTGACCAGAACCTTGGCTTCATTCCCGAGTGGTGGGAAGCCGTCACCCCGGTTGTTGACTACTTACACTGCAGGGACGACGTCGACGTTGACCAAATTGCATTGGTTGGAGTGTCCTTTGGTGGACTCCTTGCACCGCTCGCAGCCACGCGCGAGCACCGTCTTGCAGCTGTCCTCGCCATTGACGGAATGCTGAGCCTTCAGGAAACAATGATGCAGCAGTTCCCATCTGATATGGTCGAGCTTTACACGTCCGGCAACAAGACTGGCTTCAACCTCTATGTGGAAGCGGTTCTCGCAATGACAGATATCCCAACCGTGTTCCGCTGGGCCCTGGACCAGGGTATGTTTGCTTGGAATACCACGGACCCGTACGAGTGGTTCGAAAGTGTCGGCGAGTTTTATCTTAACCAAGAAAAGCTTGACAAGATCACGAGCCCGGTTTTTGTTGCTTCTGGAGAGGATGACAGCACGGCACCTGGGCAACCCGAGGAAATGGCACGGTTGCTCGGAAACCAATCACACTACTTTTTGTTCAAGACAGATGTGGGAGCTGGGGAACATTGTGCTATCGGTGCCGAAAGACAACTTGCCATGCAGACGCTCGATTGGCTTTCTGGAATATTTTCCAAGTCCAAATGATTGCTCACTTGGTGGTCTCAATAGTTAGCCCTATCTTTTTTTAAATTCATATTGACGCATCTTTAGAACAAACGATTGGAGCATTTTAGATCAATAGAGTTCCTCAAATTAAATATGCCGTCATTTTATGTCATTTTCTCAGATTGTTTGGGATCCGCCACAGGAACTATCTCTCTTCTGTGATGCACATTTCAATTAAAACATGTGTCATTACAGCCTTCATGCCGTGATTGAATCTAAAGCGGATGTTCTACGACAAACTTCTCCAGGCTACTCTTTCCTTGCGCACTCGATTCCATAGCCTCCATACCTGCCTTGAGACCCTTTGCTATCCTAACATTTGGAAAGACAAACTTGCCGGGTCCATAATTCTGGGTGACCCAGACCATGACCTTCCGTTGGAGCCGTTTCCAGCCTTCCAAGTCGTCTGTTTGGAACGGTGAACGAGGATCAGTTGTTCTCCCGGCACCAGCCATTTTCCATCTTTTATCCCCTAGTGTCGGGAGGACGCCCACAAAATTGGCACTCTGGTCATCCGGCTCCCCGCCCTGCGAGGCGCACTCAGCAGCCTTTGCTGTGCTGCTCCGCTGATAGTCCTCGCCGACTGTCATGCTGCCAGCACAGACAGCATCGAGCACAGCGTCAATTCTATGCCCGCTGCTCTTGACGGATTCTCGAACCTTTTCAACCACGTCGGGGTCCTTATAGTCGAAGCAAAAGTCCGCTCCCAGCGACTTGAGAGTGGCATGATGAGTCTCGCTAGCCGTCACCCAGATAGGGCCATGCCCAGCTGCAACAGCCAGCTGCAAAGCAACCACACCAACAGCGGCGCTTGCGCCCCAAATTAGAATACCCTGTTTCCCTTTTCCCTCTATACTTGCCGCAGGGAACCCGAGTCCCAACACATTAAAAAGAGAGTCTGCGCCGGTTGATGTTACCACCGGTAAAACGGCAGCCTCGTGCATAGCCATCCGATCCGTGGGAACCAGGTAGAAAGAATCATCTACTGCGAGTGCCAGGTCTTGATGAGCACCCATATACAGCGGCTTTCCAGGGAAAGCGGGATTATGACCGAATATCTTGTCCCCCAACTTGAAGGGCGATGTGGGGCCGACGTCGACAACTTCGCCAGCGAAATCGTATCCCGCAACCGACGAGTGTAGCCCGATTGTTGCGTGTTTGACATCGGCGGGATTGATTCCCGAATACTCTACTTTGACCAAAGATTGGGAGCCGATTGGCTTGTAAACATCTGTGATTTGTCTAACCTCCAGCCCGGTGAGGGCGAGGTAAACAACGGTGCGTGGTTGGCTTGCCATGGTGTAAAAGCAAAACAAGAAAAACACAGAAGAAGTCGAATATCGATACGCTGTGTCCTGCACGGTTTGAGCTACTACTTGTTCAGTCCGTGGAGGATCTGCACCGGTGAAAGGACCTCTTATACTACTAGCCGCGAGGCTCACGGCTCCGCAAACAACCGATTACATCAGCGGAAGCGAATTTCTGGCGGCGGACATTGAGAAACCCAAAACCGGCCGCCACTCCGTGTTCAATGCTCAAACTCGGCCCCTCAAAATCGGCCCGCAATCTAAAACGCTCGTCATGATTAGATGATTACAACGATTTGAGACCCAAGAGAGTTTTGTCAAACTATATTGTTGAAAATATATCCACGATTCGGGGATCCTACTTGGTCAATGCCATTGAGATAATGAGGAGGTTGGGCCCAGCGTGAACAGCCGACCTTGGGTGATGAGATACCAGGATCAATTGTCTAAATCAAAACGCCAACCAACTCTATCTCAACCGTGAAACAAATATTCTAATACGAAAAAGTGCCGCAAATTTCATAATTATTTATGCTTCCATCTTACATTCGGTGCGGGCCTTTCCTCCCGGGGCAGGGATAGGGTGCGTCCATGGAACCAGCCCCTTGAGGGGTTCCTCGGCAGGCGCATAGTCCAACACCAGTCCTAGCTTGATAGTGCGCGGCGCAAGGTAGTTCAGCAGTATGTAGTCGACAAGGCCATAGGAAAGAACGTGCTTGGACAGAATCCGGTGGGTGGTGCTGGCCCAGGCGTGCGTGCGGGTCATTTGAGCCGAGCGAGTAAAGTCGGGTTGAAGGGCCTTGGTTCGCACCGCTTGGTACGTTTTGAACAATCCGCTCAGAGCCGCGAGGCTAGGGAGGCCTCCTTCAGCCTCGCTCGCAAGCTTGTGCAACCCGTTGCACAGAGCCACGACGTCCTGAATGCCGTTGTTGAAACCCAAGCCTGCGTTGGGTGTGAATTTGTGGCACCTGTGTTTTTTTTTTTGTTAGCCGAATTCCATGCGCATGGGCTATAAAAGTGAAACTCACGCGTCGCCAGCCAGCACAATGCGACCCCAGCTCCAGCGCTTCACAATCCCTTCTTCCAGGTCAGACATGCCGGCAGTCAGCTTGTTCTTCCATACATCCTTGACCTTGAGCTCGTCGGTGATT
Source organism: Calonectria crousiana (assembly GCA_013406985.1). NCBI lineage: Eukaryota > Fungi > Ascomycota > Sordariomycetes > Hypocreales > Nectriaceae > Calonectria > Calonectria crousiana. Next base: position 480,197 of record VTGD01000002.1, on the reverse strand, counting down.
GGAAAGTCCTTGAATCGGTCCTGGAAGGCCTCCACGTCCTTGTCTGTATAACGAGCGCGACCGGTTGATGGCTTTGGGATCTTTTCGTACAAAAAGATCCATCCACGGTCCTTGCCTGTGAGGTACATGATGGATTTATCCTTGTGTTGAGTCTCGAAGCCTTCGCCAGGGGCAGAGGGGCGCGGGAAGCTACACCACAGGCACCTGTAAGTGCTTGAGTAAGGCTCCTCCGGGTCCCAGTCGGCCTCTGTGTTATCTTCCAAAGCTATTTTGCGCATAACACTGCGTGTCTTGCTGTGAACTCCATCGGCACCAAGGACTATGGAGCCTTCAAAAAGGCTTCCGTCAGCACATGATACCTTGACACCATATTCGTCAGATGTAATGGATACAAGCTTCTTTCCGGTCAAGTATTTTTTCTTGGCCTCGGACGGAAGACCTTCGTACAGAGTTTCGATCAGTTCGGCCCGATGCAGAGCGATTGGTGCTGTCCCGTGGCTTGAACTCGTGGTTAGGAAATGTCTATCAATCGTGGCAGCTAATGACCTACTTCTTCTTCATGTACTGGATCGCCTCGTTGTCCTTTATAATGGTTCCATCAACTGTAAAAACTTTGTTATGCCGAAGTTCGGCACCAATACTTCGAAGCCTGTCATAGAGTCCGAATTGGTGCATCACCCGGAGGCCAGGCGGTGCGAGAACGAGGCTGGCGCCCGAATCGATGGAAACATCATCTCTTCGTTCGAGGACAACAAAATCGATTCCTGCCAAAAATAGCGAATGGGCAGCAGTCAGCCCGGCTGGGCCACCTCCAATGATGATTACTTTGAAAGCCTCTGTCATTGCACTATTTTGAGAGACCGGGTTTAGATCGAGAGCTGCACGATAAAGAAACGAGTACAAGTATAAGGAAGCGCGTCTGAGCGTGGGCTAAGCAACGAAATCCAATGTTCGGCATCAGACCTTAAATAGCATTCCCTTCCTTCTATCATTCCTCTCGGTGTCTTCATACTCGATTGTCCGATGAGCTTTGAGGTATTCTACGCTTGTCCGTGATGTGTAATCGGCGTTGTGACTATTTAGGACTAGTACCACAGCGGGTCTTGTCCGCTGAGCTAAGGTGACAGGGGATAGCTGGCAAATGTACCTCGTCCATCAACACTTGCCAAGGACTACTTTTTCCACTACCAGGCAGCCAAACAAAAATTAGAGGCAGGGCTTGAAATTAGGCCAAGCCGCCCGTTTAATAGCGAATTCGTCCGCTCAAGATGGATATATTTTCGTTGCTGTTCCCCATTGGGCAATATCTGCGATGATCCAAGCCAGGTCCGAGCTATGACTGGTGTTTGCATAGATTGAGAGATATGGCTTCATGGGTTTCTTGGGCTCGATGCAGTTGTTTCGGACACAAGATATGGTCCGCCTCCGCGGGCTTATCGAGAGGCTAGCAGTGCCATTGACATGCGGACTCGAGAGAGTGGCGCACACTGGCGTTTCCACCCAAACCAAGTCCAACGATTGGCGTGCACAGCCCTGCTGTTACGCAGAAGGTCGAGAAACAAAGTTGCGGATCCGAGAATGTGCCATTTGTCGAGTTGTAATACATCCAAGTCCCCGAGTGCTCCATTTATCTGCATTCGCTAACTCGCCCAACGACCGCCCTAACAAGGTATCATGGAGCCTCGCGTCTGCCAGTTGATGCAACATAGGAGCATGAAATGGGCTGTTTGTTGCATACATGCTATAAGCCACGACGCAGGCAGTTGATAGGATCATCATTTTGAAACCTGGCGATATGCAAACACGCTCGGAGTCAATGAAACCATGGCCAGCAGCATATGAGTACTTCATCCTCCAATCGTATCCATTTATTCTTACACCGACATTCATAATTCTTAGTCCCAAACTCCAGACCTCGTCGATATCATTATTCATCATTCGCCAGCCCCAATTGTCTAGGAACACCATTCCGCACCACCCTCCCAACATGGTTCGATTCACCACCCGAATATCCTTTCAAGCGATGCCTAATATTTCAACCCATTTCTCTAGAGAAAGCTAAAAGCCCGTTCTCTTTGCCGTGAGGACATGTTCGTCGCCTCGCAAAACTCGGCCAAGGCGTCACGAATGTCGTCCCCATTTTCGTTTCCAAGCGCGTGGAATAGAGAAATCAGAGCATTGAAATGAAGAGAGGGCATTGAATCAGACCCTATGCTGCTACGGCCGTCGCTTGCTGCAGCTTGAAGGCGCTTCTGCGACTCCTCTTCAAGGACAGTGCCGAGTTCTTCGACTGCGCCCCTCATCTTGTCGGCAACAAACGACACTTCGTTGAAAGCGTCCACCAAATTTCTCGTGTTTTGGCTTGCCGAAGTTGCGTAAGCTTCTTTTCGATGCACAGTTCGCGGCTGCATTGTCAAAGGTTGCCTGTATCGGCGGCTGCCTCGCGAGTCTGCACGTGCCGAAGCATTCGCATGTGAGATCCGTTGGTCATGTGTCGCTGGGAAGGCAGATATCTTAGGCAAACAAGATAGGTGTTGAGGGCCGGTTTCCTTGTACTGTTGTCGCGTGTCTAACTTTGGCTGTTCCTTTTCCCGTCGAAGAACACTGTAGTAGGTCTTGGGAAGGGCCTTGATCTTCTCTGCCCATGGGTGTGAGTTCATAGCGCACCACATCCATAAATGGCCGCGGCTCGTTTCATCCAGCAGCGCGATGCGGTCGTTTGAGATCCATGCATTGACTTGGGTCGCCAGCTCCTCGTCAGAGAACCGCCATGGTTGAGCAAGTTTGGAGAAAAGATCTCCAGCGCTAGCCATAACCTCCTCTCGAGTGAGTTCAGCCATGCCTTTGACAAGACGATGTTCGCTTTCGTCGTGGGTTTCAGAATCCACCTTACTGCAGAATGTGTTTGGAGTTGATTCCCGATCGAATTCCATGATAGCATTCAACCTTTCCTGGTTGGGTTCAGAATTGGGCTTGTTGACTGAGATTGTCTCGTTCATGTAATCATTCCCAAAGGCCATGTATGCTGTCCATCTGTTCGGAGACCCGGAGACAGCTTGGACGACTGGGTATCCTTCCAGTCTCTCTCCGGTCATGGTCGGGGTCACGACAGCTTTGACGTCAACAAAAAACATGTCTTGGTGCTGCGAAAAAATGCTGATGGCTGTGGCAACGTGGCGATGTGCGTCCAGAATGCGCAGAATGCGAGTCGCTTCGTCTCTTGCGTCTCCCTTGAGCTTTCGAATATCCATGGCGGCCCAGTAAGCAACGAGATGCGGAGCAGGCAGGACAGTGACCCTTCCATGACGCTCAGCTGCTTCGAGTGCTGGAATTGCCATCTTTAGAATAGGCCTGTAGCCTCCCCATCCAGTCAGCCGAGACGAGGAAAAGAAGTTGCCTAGACTGATGCGCCTCACGCATGCTTCAAAACATCTCAAATTTGAAACCACATCGACACTGAGATCCCGAAACAGCTCAGCGACGATCCGCTCCGCTATTTCTTTCAGTGTCTTTTTAGGGAGTTTTTTTGCTTCCGATGCAGGAAGGCTGTCCAGGTCCAATTCGTTTATGCCTGTAGGAGTACCAGCATCGGCTCTCCCTGCATCAGGATCCTCAATGTCCGACATCTCAGCGGGGTGGACAAACAGTCAACTTGAAAGAGACTGCTGCAGACAGGACGCACGAAGCCAACAGCAAAAGTCCGATGCGGGTTGTCGGGCAATAACACAGCGAAGTATGGTCTTTTCAAAAATTCAGGCTGGAAGATAATTGCGGTTGGCGTTGAGGAATGAAGCGTCAAGTGGTGTAAACGTGAAAAACGCTAAGAGAAGAACCCCATTCTAGGGACTGGAGTCAGCAACACTGTAAGCAGGAATAGGGCATGCGCACATACGCACGTTACGACCGCTAAGCCGAAAGACAAATTTGAAACAAGACAGACGCACGTATCACAGCTGGGTGGCGGAAGGTTTCATAAAGACCACGGAGCGATTGGGTTGTTCAGCAGCATACCATGTCGTGGCGGGAGCAAGAGATGTGGGATTTCGACAGGTTGAAGCCACTGCATGCAAAGGAACAAAATCCAACGATTCCAGCGTGAAATCCTGAGTGAAGCGGCCGTGCTTGTCGCCGCCGACTCTATCCAAGCAAGAGACCGGCAAAAAAAAGGAGGCGCCTGGCTGATGCTGCGTCGTGTGCAATGTACGGTGGTTGATGAGTGAAGTCGAAGGCAAAAAGGAATGCAGAAAAAGAAAACAGGGAAAAGCTGAAAGTTTGCGGGGTCTCTCCAATCGCCCTCATTCAACATGGCGTCGTCGATGCAAGTTTTTTGCTTCGCCCCTGATGCTCGGCTCTCTCATACATTTGGCCATATAAACGCGGTGTCAGTGAGGCAGGCATTGAAGCCATTGAACAGGCGGACTGGAGGACCGTTGATGCGCTAGTCCTCCTTCAGTTAGTAAAATGGCCCAGGCGACCTCACCTCCAACCGAACAAGGCACGGCGCACGGGCTCCTCGACGCATCAACTACTACGTTCACTATCCTATTCGAGAAAATAATAATTACGACGGGTAAAGTATGGTTCTGGGTTATATTCAATGCGGTGGAAACAATCCTTTCACAAACAATTCCCTTTTTTTCCCAGCATGAAAAGCACAAATTTGCTGCCAAGTATCTCCATCCAGTAACCAAATTTGCCAAACGATACAATCGTGAACAAATCTGCAATTTCTTTAAATCCACCACATCCCAAGCGATTACCAGCACTTGTGGAGGGAATATTCTTAGCCTCCCACAATCCTTAGGATAAAAAAAAACTGCGCTATGAATACACAAACCAATTTTGTATCGGAAAAAAGGGTAACAGCTCACTGGGTTTCTCTAGAGGTGTGTATTCAAGACAGCAATTGCCATTTTGTCAACTTACCCTAGAGCTTATCACCGGAAAACCAAGAAAAGTTCCAAGTTTTTGGGTTACCTAAGCGAAGCTGGTTGCTAATACAATACTATGACATCTAAGAAATTTTGGAGACAGATATAGAGGCCGGATACTGCGGACTTTGTATCATTTTGCCGCACACGACGTAGCAACCCGTCAGGGTTAGAGAGAAAGAGTGTCAGACTGTCACAGCCACGCTGCGATGGTTCAATGCATTGCAGGACTCATCAAAAATTTCCGAACATTCAGAGTGATGGTTGGGCCTACATGGCGCAGGCCTGCGGTGCGTGCTCGGCCCCCGTCCTGGGATCGCTCAGACGTTGATGGGGACCTGGCAAGGATCGCGATGACTTGATTGCTGACTGAGCGGCATAATTATACTGCCACGGGCCCTGCCGGAGCGGCGGGCCGTCACCGTGTCGCTTTTTGCCGATGACTAATCGGAAGTTTCAGAAAACTGTATTCGTATTGATGTCCTAATCGGGAATCGCTGCCACCGGGACATGGGTTCTCGGCACTTTGCAGTTTGCTAATATGGCTGAATGTGTGCTCTACCTATGGCGACGGAAAGCTGAGGCCACTTGGAAGGGTGAAAAGTCAGCTTTATTAGTTTGGTGTGACCTTTGCAGCCGCCCTTTTTCTCACATCCCGCATTCCATCACGACTTCACCTTGGGGCCATTAACAAAAGCAACGACTCCATAGCAGCATCCCCCCCCACACCAGCTGGAATCGCAGCCCTGGCCGCCAGGGGCTGACAGGATCGGATCGATAGCGCAGACGAGATCCGTTGGACAGCGCCGTTAGCTCGGTTGGTCAGGCGATTGGACCGGCGTTGCGCGGTGTGTTCCCTGACGTGGGATATTTCCCGATTACCTAATCATATTCGCCGAAGACATGGCTCGTAAACGGGCTTGCGACTTGTGTTATAAGAAAAAGGTGAGTCTTGTCTGGCCGCTTTCATAACGCCATTCGTCTAGATGATCCATGTTTCATACACCATACATCCGGGGGGTTTTTTATTTATTTTAAAAATCGGGGCACAGTGTGTTTTGGTAGAGGTTGTGCTGATGGCGTGAACACAGATCCAATGTGACTTTTCGGACCCGGGTACAGCATGCAATTGGTGTCATCACCATGAACTGTCTTGCACCTTTGACAGGGTGAGGGAGAGAAAAAAGCGGACAAAGCCGAAGTAAATATACCAAAGTCTGCCTCGGAGCGGGCAATGAATGCCGTGTGATGAAAGTACTAACCTAACACTTTTCTCAACAGGGTCACTCCAAAGCCAAAAGCGGGCAGCACTAATAGAGGTCTTCTGCAACGTCTTGAGCGTTTAGAAGAGACGTTGGCTCGGACTATTACCTATCGAACTAGCACAAATGCCTCGACAGCAGTATCTGAATCCTTGACCCCCGGCTCTCCCATCACAACTCCGCTTTCAAGCAATGACGAGCTACCGAAGCCGCCCACAAGCGGTCTGGAAGAAGCCATTCTCGCCCATCACTCTCACGACACTCACCACTCTCATGGCACTCATCACGCCCACGATCCAACGCACCCAGGCCTAGCCACAACGCCATTCTCTGCATTCGTATCCACCAACCCGTTTGAGCAAATCCATTACAGCGGCTTTCACCTTGGCAACCTCAACAGCCAAAATGGCATGCCCATCTTCTCAGAAGCCGGAAAAGAATGGATATCATCCCGAACAGGGGAGAATCTATCCCTTCTCAAGCTCCACAATGCGAGCGCGCACAAGGCTCTGAACCCGATGCTCTCGGTCTCATACTTTGTGAACTCCCCCTCAGCACTGCTGGAGATGCCTGATCGACAATATGCTGAGAAGGCTCTCGAAACCTACCTAGGCTTGGCAATCAGGCTCGCTTTCCCCGTGATAGACCGTGTTACCTTCTCGGACACGATTGCTGTGGCCTATGCTCCCTTTGAGGGATGCCCATCCCAGGATCAAGTCACCGCAAAGGCTTGTGTCCTATCCTTCCTCAGTGTCATGTCGCGCTTTCTCAATCCAGAAGATTCAGTGTTTGTGCCAAGCGATAAATGTGCTGCTGGAGCTCAGTCGCTGCTGCCTGATGTATGCGAGTGCTCGAGTATTACTAGCATCCAGGCCCTGATATTCTTGGTAAGACATCTTCTCAATCTGTTGCAGACCTGGATATCAACCTAACGCCCCTCATTAGCATATGCAACAGACATTTTCGGGATACATGCAATCTGCAGCCATGCTTCTTGGAATCGCCTGCCGTTTGGTTCGCACTCTCGGCGGGCACCTGTACGCGTCTACCAAGCCGATTGGCGCCAGTGCCACGCGGGAAGAACGAAACAGCTACCTGCTGCGAATGATATTTTGGCTTTGTTACATTTTTGACAAGGAATCCTCGCTAAGAACCGGCCAACCTCCCCTCCTGGCTGATGAAGATTGCGATCTCACCCTCCCGCACGACTATCTGAGCTGCTATCCTGACCTGGCTGTCATTAACCCACAGCTCGGACCAAAACCTGAAGACTACGAAAAGATGACTCCCCACCTCTCTGGGGATCTCCGCCTCGCTTGCATAAAGTCCAAGACGTATCGAATGCTCTACTCAACGCAAGCCATAAGGAAACCAGACGCCGAGATACTTCGTGACATTAGGGAGCTTGACGAGGAGCTTGAAATGTGGAGGATGTCAATCCCAGACATATTCCGGCCCGCGCTGTCCATATCCGAGCCTACTTTTTTCCCAGATATGGAAGTTTTGCGGAGCATGCGACATATTAGCTTGCACCTGGAGTACCACCACCTCTTGGCGACAATTCACCGAGCTAGTGGCAGATGTAGACTGTCCAGCGTGGACCTGCCTGTTGTAGAGAGCGATTGGAACCCGGGTGTTCAGTCCAGTCTTGCCCTCTGCTTGGAGGCAAGTCGCTCGACTCTCCTCTATTTGAAGGCCGCTGTCCATGGACTGGCTGGAGAAGCGTTTTGGTATGTATTTATCAGCAGATTAACCCGATCGACCAGGGACGCATTGCTAACTATTTATCAGGGTCATGGTGTTTTATCCAACTGTCGCCATCGTGACGCTCTTTTGCAACATTTTGTCGTTCCCACTGGACCCACAAGCCAAAATCGACCTGGAACTCCTCCGATCTGCCGGGGAGCTTGTCCAGAGCATGCCGACACGGCAATCGACAGCCTATGAAATCGCCCACATGAAGCTAGTGGATGATTTTGTGGCCGAAGCCATTCGACTTGCGGAATGTGCTATTTCAAGTCACACTAGAGATATTGACCAAATAATGATGCAATAGTTGCAGATTCTATGATTTCACGCCTTCATGACCATAGATAGAGTGGGCGGAATGCTTGACTGAGCGGGAATGTGAGCTTTTTGTACAAAATAGGACTGGGAACATTTGGAATGCCACTGGTCCTCTGATACCAGCTGAGCGTATGGTTGAGTTTTTATGCTGGTCGGCAGGGACACGATCGATGCGTACTTGGTCCAGTCTTGTATTAAATTCTTACAATCATCTATAAGATACCAATGTGTTCAAGTAATATTTATTTCGATGTAAAGTCAACATGGATTATATACAAGCGGAAACCGCGTCATAGAGAATCATTAAGCAGAAGCCATGGCAGCTCACAAAAGCCCTGCCAACTTTAATCTGATCTTGGCCTTATTCCAAGGTTGTCCAGGAACGGCCAGTCATTACAAGCGACGAGGTATGCCTTTTCAGTGTCCGATTCATTGACATGCTTGATCTTGCACCATGACGGAATGGCAAATGTATCACGAGGCTTCCAGTTGAAAACCATCTTTTGACCAGTTGGCGATTCTACTTCGGTGCGACCCTTGCCTTCGTAGCAGTGGTAGATGTACGAGCAGCTCTCCTGGGACTCGACGCTTGCACCGGGGTCGAGCCTCTCCGCCTGCATGCCGAGCATTGCAGAGAGTGGCTTCCCGTTTGAGAGGGTGTAGTGGTGAATCGCGTGTTTACCTTTGCCAGCGTTGAGTGCGGTCTCGACGGGACCCCAAGGGTGGCGCCATTCACAGGAATCGCAAGGACTTTGAAAAAAAAAGCCCGTCAGCTCAAGTGGCAGATTTGTCGATCCGGATTTAAACGCCGACTTACCTGCTTGGGTAGCGGGGATCAGCGTAGCCCTGTGCGAAATGCACGGGGGCAAAGCGGAACAGGGGCAGGTTCAGCATGTCCAGCCAGATGACCGGGCTGTCGCTCTCGTTGCCGTGGTCGTGCCAGTGCCACACGGGCGTCACGACAACATCGCCCCGAGTCAGAGGCATCTTCTTGCCTTCGACGGCAGTGAAGCCGTTACCATCAATGATGAAACGCAGGGCGAAAGCCAAGTGCCGATGTGCGGGAGCCGTCTCGCCGGGGTTGACGAGCTGGAGGCCGCCGTAAATTGTGTCAGTCGTGTAAGGTGCGGCTGACGAGCGTGTGAGCGATGCAAGAGACTGGATGGGCAAAGGCGGCACTCACTCATGTTGGGGTTCACCAGCATCAGCACTCTTCTCTCGGCCTTTTCCTCTGGGACTAGCTGGCCCGCTTTTTGCAGGTCAGGCAGAGCTTCTTCATACTTCCACATGTGAGGCAGGGCTGTGGGGTTTGGCGACTGCGGCACCATGACGTTCATTTGTGACCAGAGAGGCTCCAGGTGCTTTGAGGGGAGACCACTCAGGTACTGCTTCATCTCGTCCGTCTCCCCATTCGACTCTGAGCTGACGTAGGAACCCATGATGGATGGCTGGACCTGCGTCTTTCCACTTGAGAAAATTTGGTGCTGAATTAGTTGGGGAATAATATCTTGGGCGTTTGTGCTAGATTTGGAACCAAGAGCCTCAAACACACGTGGGTATAATCAACCAGTCAATCAGACTAGACGAAAAAAGGATGACTAGCTAGAACTTGAAGGGATATAAAAAGTTAACAGGAAATGGCTGCGCCGCTCAATCAGTGTCCAGGACGACCTTCCCCGGATTCCCCGTTTGGAGCCATAGACAAAGTCGCATCCGACGACTCCACTCGCTTCCGAGACCATTCCCAGCGGAGTTGATCATCCTCTTCCGACCGGATCGCGCTCTGATTGGTTCGTGCGCACGCTCTCACCATCCATCTCTCGGATTCGCAATCACGGCAATTACTCGCATCGGCATTTTGTCTGGGCACTGTAGATAAAAAGTCGGGTGGAGGCTGAAAAAAAAAATAACTAGGCCTCTAAGAGATGCAGCGCTTCACAAGAAGATTCACGTCATTAGCATCCAAAATGTCTCCCAGCACCTGGACACGATTAATTCGCTTCGTCGACGACAACGGCAACGAGACGTTTGGCGAGCCCATCATCAGCGATGGCAAGGATTTCGCCGACAAAGTTGCGCGAAATGACCTCTGGGCCATCGAGTTCAAGGGTGCGAGTCCCGTCGCGGAGCTGAGCAAGGGTGAAAAGACGCACGTGAAGGCCGTCCGGGAGCTCCTGAGGCCCGCTGATGTGCCCATCATCCGATGCATCGGCCTTAATTACACTAAACACAGTGAGTGGCCCCAGGAGAAGGAGTTAGAGATGCGCTGACACCCGGTCCAGTCAAAGAAGGCGGCCGCACACCCCCGCCCTACCCTTCCGTCTTCATTAAGCCATCAGCGTCGGTAACTGGATACAACGATGACGTGCCTATTCCCAAGGTTGCCCAAGATGGCACCGTAGATTACGAGGGTGAACTGGTCAGTTTTCACAGATTTGATTCAAGTACCAAGAATGTATTGACAATACTGCGCAGGGCTTTGTCATTGGAAAAGCTGGCAAGAACATCCCCAAAGAAAAGGCACTCGAGCACATTGCTGGGTACGTAGTATCCAATGATGTCTCTGCCCGCGCATGGCAGCGCGACCCAAAGAAGGCTGGTGGTGTCCCTCAGTGGTGCTTTAGCAAGGGCTTCGACAAGTTTGCGCCCCTAGGACCTCTGCTTGTCTCTCCCGCAGTTGTAGGAAACGCTTCAGATCTGAGGCTTCGAACAACTGTGAATGGCGAGGAGCGACAAAATGAGACGACTGGTGATTTGCTGTTTGGCGTTGAGGAGATTGTTAGCTTTATTAGCCAGGGCACCACTCTTGAGCCAGGCACCATCGTTTTGACCGGCACGCCCTCCGGAGTCGCCATGGGTATGAAGGAGCCCAAGTACCTTAATGATGGCGATGTGGTCGAGGTTAGCATCACACAACTGGGGTCAGTGAAGAATAAGATGGTCTTTGAGTAGATATTTTACAAATTATTAGATGTACAGGAATATACATGAATAGAACGTTTGCTGAAGCATACTCAGTTTCACATTATTCGTTGAGAATTTCCCATACGCCTTGCATGTCATTCAACCATGACATGTCGTTGACGTCGAGGTTGAATTCCGCAAAACCATGATGTTCAAAGTCCGGGATAGGTTCAAACTCATCGGCCAATTGCTGAACCAGGTCGGGCATCTCTTCGCTGGCGCTGCCCTCGTGAACTGCATCGCTCTGCATTCCTTCGGTCGTTCTTGGCAAAACCTTTCGGCGATTTCCCTCCGACCCGTGCCCGCTCCCTGGAACTGCTTGCAGAATTTTGGACGATAAAATGTGAAGTGCCGTGACGCATCTCCGTGCTGATTGGCCAAACTTCTCGTGCGCCTTCAGCACCGATATTGCCTGGCACCAAGAACGGCCGATGTCGCTGGCCGAAAAGGCATCTGGCCGTAGCTTAGCACCTATCAGGACGGTGGCGGCCGAGTAAATGTAGTACACTCTGTACCACCAAGCAGGTAGTAACCCCAGAGTGCTGTCTGAAGTTTGGTGCTTGAGTAGTGTAGTAATCATATCCCGGGCAGTCGACACACAAAAGAGGGCTCCCTGCTGCACAAGCCTGTCTTCGAATGTGTCATCGATATAGGTCTTGGCAGCAGGAGAATTTATTAAACAAAAGCGAGAGAGGAGTGGCCGCAATAATAAAATCCGGGCATGAAGAAACCTAGTCCATTCGTGAGCTGATGTGTTGGGTGACGATGGCAGGGAGGGAGGGACAAACCGCATTCGGAGAATGACTGTCTGACGACACCATATTTCATTCGTGTTCGTATCAAGAGAATTCCACTTCAAGTGAGTGGCTAGCTTCTTCTCCCAATTACTCAGCGACCTATCCAATCGTACCACCTGATCAAGGTCCTCATTCTCGCCATCTGAAGGATCCTGATCGGAAGTCTGAGACTCCCTCGGTTTTGAGCGGCCACTCGAGCCGCCGTAAAATACAATCATTATCTGATGAATTATTTCGTACAGCTGTACAGACTCGACGAAGAATGCGAGGTACTCGCCACCAGTCTGCTCGTTGGCACTACTTGATACCAAGTGTTTACAAGGGAGAGGGACATCATTAGTCGGGCGTGCTGAAATTATGGCTGGGCGACCGTGGGTCACCGAAACCATGCTGCTATTGTCAGTTTATATCTATCGAGCAAGGGCGATGATGCCACTTACCGATCCATGAGCACACACCCATACCAAATCCTTCTTAGTAGTTCCCGTTCCTCCGGAGGCCGATCGGCCGAAGTTTCCGGGAGGTGAAGTCCCAAGCCCTGCGCCATTCTGATTGCTGACCCGACCACCATCCATGTCTGATGGGGATTATATGTGCTTTGCAGATATTGGCTGGTAACCAACAGACACTGGACAAGCTCCAGCGACCCGGCATCCCACGGGCTCATCGGGAGAAGCTCCTGCGCCCGCTTAAAGTACGCATCGCTGGAGCTTTCTCTCTGCTCAAGTGTCTGCGATTCAAACAGCTGAGTGGAAAGAGCAAATACAATATTCAGAGTAGCCACAAAAATGCGCTCGTTAAAGTCGATGGCTGTGCCGTTGAATATGGCATTGTATGACTGGGTCCACCGATTTCTGTCCAGGAATGGGTAAAGGGGATCTACATAAAACCAATACAGCTCCATCAGATGGTCGGCTTGCCTACGTGGAGGGAGGACGTAAGAGATGTCTGGGACCGCCATGCTCTGCGGACCCGTAATGTTGGCAACTGAGCGAGAAGGGGCCACTATTTGTCGAGGGGGCCCGCTTGTAACCATTCCCAATCGAGCGTCAATGGCCTTCTTGATCTGAGCTGTGAATGAGCCGGCGCTGCTGATGCCGAAGAATTCCCCAGTGCTTGTGCCTTCGTCAACGACGGCCGTCATGGAGTCAATCACCGAAGGGCTGGTGGAAGTCACGGACGCTCCTATCGGCCTCTGACCTTGACTCTCATCCGTTTGTCTGCTTTCCGGGCTTATGCCGGATTGGGTCCGATGGTGAACTGGAGACAAATTGCTGCCTTCTGTCTGCATTGGCGGTCGTGGTGAGCAGTTGTGATATGGATATCCTCTTTTGGTACTGGCATCAGGCCTTGGGTTGATGCTCGAATGGCTCGTGTTCCTGTCATGGCCAGCAGAAGAGATGTCTCCGGCGCGGTTGCGAACAACACTGCCGGCGCTGAATCTGCACTTGTCCCGTAAGTCAAGTTTCCTAGAGCAAGTGCCACAAGCTATAGTGTGATTAGCTACTAATTATTACGTATGTGGATATTGGTGTTATGGGTTTGTGTCCCTCCACAAGAACCATGGACCCAATCCTCCGGGTCGGAGGGCCCATATACCAAAACTACTTACTTGGACGCATGCCATCGCACTTGACCTTCTTCAAGCGACAGTGGTCGCATGCAATGTCAATCTTTATCCGCTTAGACATAACTCGGGTGCTGGAGACCCCAGTGGGTTCCGGATTGTCCATTCCCCGTGACCCAATTGGAAATGCTGCAGATCCGGGAATAAGAGAGCTGAAGGAGATTGGAACTGCACGTGATGGATCCTGTTTAACAAAGACACAAGGGGGTCAAACAACTGGAATAATGTTCGCCTGTCGGAAGCAGTGGATTGAGCATCAATGAAGGCTCCGAGTCTGGGGGGACAGCCCTTGAAATCTCGGATCCAGGCGTGGCTGCTCCGTTCCGAGGTTATTCTACAAGACACGCATGACTCTCACTCTGGTTCCGGTCCAATAGGATCCCTTCCGCTTGAGCTGTTGAACCCGCCATCCCCGCCTTTCCCCCGCATCGCTGTCGCGCTCCCCACAACTTCCCCAACTCATCTGTCAATTCCGCATCTCCTCCCACTGCGTAACCCCTTCAACGGCGCAGTTCCAAGATGGTCTGTTTTTAGCGAAGATCTCATTCGCAGGCTTGAAGTTTAGCCTAAAAAAAAGCCGTTAGCAACCCCGAGGTTTCTCCAGAGCCGCTAGTCTGCACTCACCCTCCGTCCAACAAGGGTAGGCGAATCAGATGGTAGACGCCGTTGGCGGAGCCTGGAACCGTCCACAGCGGACAGCCGCATTTTCGGCAGAAGGTTTTTGTTTTAGTATTTCCACTTGAGGTATCGCTCAGCTCGAATTGTCCCAAGGTATCATCATCTGCAGATATCGTAACGTCCTTGGTGGCGAATTTGCCAATCTAGTCATACCATTAGATCGCAGACTGACAATTTTTATTCCGGGAACTCACTAGTTGATGTGTGCCTCCAGATCCCTTATAACAGTGCTCACAATAGCATGAGAGCACAGAAACCGGCTCCGATGTGATGCTGAGATTAACGGAGCCACAAAGGCATTTTCCTGAATACGGGGCTGGCATGGTGAATTTGGGGATATCCTATCAATTACAAGGGATTATACCATCACATTTGATTTCATAGGCAAACGATTATATATCATGGTATGCAATATTCAACCCAGTAATCTGATAGCCCGATTACCGTCAAATAATGCAATGCCGGGCCGGAACGAACAGCCTTCCGTGCACCTTCGCGACGTTCCGAGCCCGAGCTCGATGCCGGAGAATAGAAATCAAATATCACTGGCCTTCACATAATGAATAGGAATGACCGATCTGTCCGATAGGTCCGGAGCCAGAAACCTTCTTCTCAGCGAGAAATCTAGGTTCAGATGACAAATTTACATAATATGGCCGGAGGGTTCGGATGAATTGCCATACAGGTATTGATAATGATGAATTTCTAGTATCTATTTAATGCATTAAACAGTGAAAAAAACTCTATCTAATGATTTGGAAACCTCCTGGATGATGTCTGCCGCTGATCTGCCGAGTGAGAAGCTGTAATCAGCTTCCTCAATAACCCACTGCTTTGATTCTTCATCAAAGTAAGCCATGTCTCTGGTTTGAACGGTGAGCTTCACTGTCTTTTTCTCGCCAGGCTCTAGTCTAATCTTCTGGAAAGCCACCAGAGCCTTGATCGGATGATCATCATCAGAGGACTTTGCTCTCCCGGCATAAACCTGCACCAGGTCGCCTCCAGCGACTTGACCTGTGTTGGAAACATCAACCGTTACGGTGAATGAACCAGTCCCGATGTCAGGCAACACATCCATCGGACCATATTCGAACGAGGTGTAAGAAAGTCCAAAGCCGAAGGGAAAGTTGACCTTGTCTCGTGCAAGACGATCAAAATGGCGATAACCTACAAATACACCCTCCGCATACGAGACCTTAAGCTGGCCGTCGACGTATTCTCCCGGAAAGTTACCGTGGGCAGGACTATCCTCAATTTGCCTGGGGAAAGTCACTGGCAGGCGGCCTTCTGGATTCACAACACCGGTGAGAACATCTGTGATGGAGTGACCGCATTCTTGACCGGGAAACCAGGCTTGCACCACGGCCGAGACCCGATCAAGCCACGGCATAGCAATGGCCACACCAGTAGAGTTCACCACAATGGTATTGGGATTCGCGGCTGCTACGGCGGAGACAAGGGCATCCTGGGTTCCCTTCCGGGGCAGGTTGAACGAGTCCTGGTCTCTGCCTTCAGTTTCCCACTGCGGGTCGTGGCCCGTAAAGACAATGGCCAGGTCGGCGTCCTTTGCAACTTGGCTTGCTTCTCCGAGCAGATCAGCATCGTGGTCCGACTCCAGCGAGAACCCAACACGCACGCCGCTCCGGCCCTCTAGGATGAGAAGGCCGATTTTGGTGGGTGGATCGGTGCAGATGCGAATTCGATACGTCTTGCCCGCGACAAAGCTGTGTCGGAATTCCGGCTCCGGAGCTGCCAGGAAGAGCGACCCCATGGGATCAGAGCAATTGGCGGTCTGCTCAAAAATGAGCTCGTCGTCCACAAAAACCCGAGTTGGCCCAAGACCAGAGCATGCAAAGTAGTGCGAGCCCGTCTCGGCAGGCGTAAAGTCTCCCACAATCTCCAGGCTTCTCCACAGAGACTCTTGAGAGCCGAGCGGCGAGTAAGCCGATGTCAGTTGACCGTGCAGGGTGGAAACAGGGTCTTGTTCGCCTTCTTTGAAGAGCAGACGTGTGAAACCCGGGTTTCCGTCAAGGCCAACGACGGTGCCGACGCTCCCGTCGCGACTGATGGCCGGAAGAAGGCGCTCGCGATGTGCGCCCTTGGCGTATGTGAATTGCACTGAGTCCCCGAGAGCCTCGTGGAGCGCATCCCACGGCGTGACCTTGCGGTAGGCATTGACGGAGGCGCTGCCACCTCCGTGTGCAAGGGCATCCTTGGCGAACCCGACAAGGGCAATCTTCTTGCCCTTGATCTTCTCTTTTGACAGAGGCAAGATGTTTTCCTTGTTCTTCAGCAGAACCATACCGCGCGCGCCAGCTTCTCGGATCATTTTTCGCAGCTCCGGAGAGTCCGTGGCCGTGTTGATGGTGGCAGGGTCTGCCGCTTCTTCGTGGGCCTTCAACTTGAGAGCCCATTGAACAACGTCTCGTGCGCGCTCATCAATCGTCTCCTCATCCAGCTCGCCCTTCTGAATGGCCTCCCTCACGGCATCGATCTTGCGCACCCGAGCAGGACCGGGCATTTCGATGTCAAGACCGGCGCGGAGAGCAGTTGCAACCGAATTTGTGCCGCCCCAGTCACTCATGACCAGGCCCTGCCACTTCCAATCGCCCCGGAGGACGTCTCGGAGCAGCCACGGGTTTCCGTCGCAGTGCACGCCGTTCACGTGGTTGTAGGCTGTCATGACGGCCCAGGGATTGGCCTCCTTGACGGCGATTTCGAACGGCTTCAGATAAATCTCGCGCAGCGCCCGCTCGCTAATTGCCTCATCAACCGTGGTCCTCTGCGTCTCCTGCTCGTTGGCCACAAAGTGCTTGATGGTGGCAGAGACGCCGGCGCTCTGCAGGCCCTGGATGACTTGCGAGGCAAGCTTGCCCGTCAGAAAGGGATCCTCGCTGAAGCTTTCAAAGTTTCGTCCCCCAAGAGGATGTCGGTGCATGCACACCGTCGGGCCCAGCATGCAGTGCACGCCTTTGCCTCGCGCTTCTTTGGCGAGAGCGCCTCCGAATTTCCTCGCAAGGTCTACATCGAAGCTGGCTGCTAAATTGCATGCTGCGGGAAAGCAAGCAGACTTGATGCTGGTGTCAGTAGCCGCTGAACGCACGCCATTTGGCCCGTCTGCCGTCTATTCATTGTCAGCACCTCTTTGAAGACGCTGCAGACAAACCCATTACCTTGATTGACGGGATTCCTTTTTCTGGGATGCCAAATGTTTCTGAGAAGTTCTTGCCAGCAAGGAGCGAAATCTAAATTGTGTCAGCCTTGGTTCGGCGTAAGTTGTTGAGACAATATTACTTTTTCATCCAGCGTCAGCACTGCTACTATCGCATCGATATCCTTATTGTGGTCCATTGTGTCAATCGCTTAGATACCGGTCGTGATCTGAAATAGCGAGATTGCGAACATGGGCTGTTCAATAATAAACTCTCTCCGCGCTGCTGTGACGCTCCAGTTCCTGTTGCTCGCGGGTGGCCAATCAACATTAGTTCCGAGGCACAAAGAGCGGGGCCGAATCTCGGAACAGCACCACACTGATGGGAAGGCTAGCTCCCCACAGAACATAGACTGAAAACCCTCGGCGAACTTCTAGATTGACAAGGCGCTGAGTCTGTTGTTGAAAAACCAATTTTCATCAATAATGATTCCAGTGACCCTGCGCAAAGCCTGGAATTGACTGGCCTGGGAATATCTCCCTTCCTAATCAAGTGGCGTTTCGTCACGCGCAAACAACAGAGTTCCTAGCTTGATGCGATTGATATTGATCATGAATAGTAATTTCGCTCTATGTAGCCAATAATTGATACCAATAATTCATGCTCTTAGGTGCCAAAGAACTAGTCAACTTTTCCAACTCTACATTCAATCAAAAAGAAACTCAGCAAACCTTTGCTTGGCCTCATCCGGGCCCCACTCCACAATGCGCCGAACCTTTGAATCGCTCATCTTCCTCGCAACAAGTGCCTCCATAGCTGATTGTTCTTTGTCCGTCAAAAGATGCACTCTGGTCCTCCACAGATCTTCTTTCAGCACTCCCTCTTCTCTCTGACCAAAGAATCGTTCGTCAAGATACTTCCAGTAGACCATATCAAATGCCCACGGTTTCCTAATCCCATAGTTAAGGAAATATCGACCGGTTTCCCAGCTTTCTCGCATATATCTGGATAGCGGTGCGGGTAAATTTGTTAATTCTGAGCTTGACTCTGCCTTTTCCATGGCAGACAACCAAACCTTTAAGCGCTGCTCGTATAATTCCTTCCAATCGTCAACACCAGAAGTCCAAGTCTCGGCCAAATCGAGGAGCAGCCACCAAGGGGGATCCAGACTAAACTGGGTCGGGGCTGCGTAGGTATACTCCCAATCAATGAGCGCCGCAATCTCACTGGATGCATCCAGAAGAATATTTCCCGCGCGAAAGTCATCGCCCCAGAGCCGAAATGAATGAGTCCTCAGTGGCGCAGGGGCCAGCGTCGATGATGGAATTTTGGCTGATTGAGATTGAGCCGACCAGTTATCCTCTGCAAACCCAAAAGTAGAAAGACGCCCCTCCCTCGCTAATCGACGAAATATTTGACGAGCCACGTATTTGTTGCGACAGTCATCCTCTGAGGTTACAAAGTCGTTGTGCTGAAACACGAGCTGTGCGATGAGCATCTCGCTCAATGCTGCCAGCCATTCATCCGCTGATTGGAAGGTCGTTCCTTCTGGCGGCAGAACTATCCGAGGGATATTGGCCAAACGAATCATGTCTGTCATCGCATGAGTAAGTGGCCTTCCAGCTACCTCGTAAACGCCAGTGCCCACCTCGACCAGGGATCCAATTCGGGGAAATCGAAGCCGAGAAATCTGTAGCAGGCAGAGCGCAACATTTTTCCAGATATTTTCAAGGGTATTGTTGGGAATTTTCGTATCCAGAACGTGCGGTTCCGTCGGGTCATCACAAGGCGCTGTAAGTTCATCCGACATGGTGTCCTTGTGCTCAACGTATGGTAATATTACAAACGGGCCCAGCGTGGGGTCGTTACCGTGACATGCTGGAAGAGGGACCGGGAGCGGCGTATTTTTGGCAAGAAATTCTGCTGTCGCCACCTCTTGTGCCGTCTTTTCCTCTGGAAATTGAACAAGGCTAGGGAAAGGTAGTCGGACCATGAAGTCGGGAGAGGTAGATCCTCCTTCGAGTCGTACGCGGTACAGCACATTGAAGCCCCCAGAAATGATCGGAGGGACCAGTTTCGCTGGTTTACCCAGTTTCTCTTCGGCAAGCCGCTCCACCTGACGACATGTGGTCTTCAACCGCATAAAATCTGTTGCCTTTTCAAAGTCCTCGTCATTTTTGTCCCATACCAAATTATCGAGTTCTTCTTGTCTGCTGTACATAGTAATATGCTGTGTATCGTTTTGGTGACTTTTTTCTAGAAATTAGAAACGAGGAAATGGGAGAAACGCTTCAGAGATCTCGTTAAATTACAAGTGTGGCTTTGAGGATGAACAAATGAGTCTATGCTTTGAGCGTTGAGTGTTGTTCGGTGTTAGTACACCAAAGAAAGAAAGAACCATTATCGTAAATTATGTGCATTTCTTTAATGGAATATCTAGATCGTACTATTGGCGGATTGGATTGTTGGTGGTGGAGTTTGGCGAACAAGGCGCGAGCAGCCAAAGGCCATCAACCAACTCAGCTGTCATGTTCATTCAACAGTGGTCTCATTTCGTTTGTTCGCCTTCGGAGAAAAGTTCAAGAGAACTAATTACTGGGTCGTCGCAATACGGACAATGACCCATCCAACTGTTCACGAGGTTCCCATATCCCGTCAATCAATACATCTTTGATCCTTTGTTGGCTTTGGCCATTAATCAAGCTTGTGCACTTTTCGATTGACTCTTTGTTCTAAATGTATTTAACTATGTCTATAACCCTCGGGAACTTCTCTAGCAAGAGCAGGCTCATCACATTCGCCTTTTTTTTATTGCCATCAATTTTCACGCTGAGACTTCGCTCTTTATTCGCTCCTACTGTCCGATTAATTACCTGCATCATGTCTGGCTACAGAGAAAGCTACAATAGCCTCGAGGTTGAACTTTCATATGAAGACATGACAGTAAACGCAGGCATGAATAGCAAGGTGAAGCGCGAGAACAATAAAGAAGCAAGAAGGATGGCAGAGATGCAGCAGGAGGAGGATAAACTAGTGCAATCCAAGGAGGCAATGCTTCAAGCAGGGTCCAACAGCCGAAGTCGACGCCAAAAGCGATGACTCCTCCTTGTTGATTGCTAGGTCTGAAGTCAGTGCCAGGGTAAACCCACCTGATACGTCTGCCAATTAGATACCCACAGTACCTAGTCCTAAAAATGGTAAAAGCTAACAGACATGTTGCCTCCAAAAAGTTCATGATTCACATTTATGTCGCGAGTCACTAAATAAGAGAAATTCTGGCATCAAAATAAATTTAAGCTGGTCAAAGGATACTTTGTATGAATGAGCGAGTGGCATTTCTACACGCTAAACAACCTCCACCTCATCGACTTGGTTACTTTTCTTATAATCCTTCTCCGGCTCTCCACCCTCGACATCTGCCAGTTTACCCGCTTTTCTAGCATCCCATGAATGGCCCTCAAAGACTTCCCGAATCTCCTCCAATGTGTAACCTTTGGTCTCGGGAAATAGGAACCAGATAACAACAATGAGACAAGCCAGAATGCAGCAGAACACTATGTAATACTTCCACCCGATACTCTGCATCGCAATGGGGTTTACCTGATTGCCAATAACCAGACCGACAAATGTCGAAATATACATGGTTGACACGCCGCGTCCACGAAGCGTATAAGGGTAAATTTCGACCGTGTAGGCCTGAAGCAGTGGGGCCCAGGCGATGGCATAAAAGAAGAAAGTAATAAAGAGGAATCCCACAACCACTCTTCCAGTTATTTGATCGTGAGTAGTCGTGAAATGGTAGGTAAGGCCAGTCCAAATAACGTAACAGACGCACATGCCACCTGTCGAAAGCAGAAATAGCGTCCTGCGTCCCAGCCGGTCAATCATCAGAGCTCCCACAAAAACGGCCGCGAGCCAGTTAGACACTTGCAGCAGTCCGTTGATGAGCGTCTGATCCTTGGTTTCTGTAATGCCGATGGTGTTCAAGACGAGAGACAAATAATACGACAGCAAGTTGACCCCGTTCCACTGGGCAAAGAAGCCAAGAACGACGGCGATGAGCGTACGTCTGCGGTTGGCCGATGTGCTGACAAGCTCCAGCCACGAGTTTTGCGAAATGGCATCTGCTTCGTGGGTGAGCGCGCCCTCAATCTCGGCCATTTCAAAGTTTACCAGCGCAGAGTTCTCATCTCCGCCTGCGTGGTAGTCGACGAGAATCTTTCGAGCCTCGGCGCGTCGACCTCGCGCAACGAGCCATCGGGGTGATTCGGGAACAAAGTAAATGCCCAAGAGCTGAAGAACGGGAAGGGCTCCCTGCAGCAACGACGGGATTCTCCAGCTCCATTCAGTGCTCATCTTAAAGGTCCCATACGTGCACCACGCAGCAATTATGGCTCCCAGGTACTAAAGTCGTCAAAAGTCAGCGATGCGCCGTCTGTCTGTCTCCATCATTGTCTCCCACTCACAAACGAAGTATTGTACAAGGCGGTGAGCTTGCCACGGTGGGTTGGGTATGCAAGCTCCGTGATCAGAATAGGACTCGGCTGGGCAAGGAAGCTGGTGAAGAATCCGAGAATGGCTCGCGCGGCGATGAAGGTGTGCATATTTTTGGCCACGCCCTGCATGATTGCAAACGCGATGCAAGCCACGGCACCGATGGCCATCGTCTTTTTTCGTCCGAATCGATCGCAAATGTAGGTAACGAGGAACAAGGCGACAACTTTGCCGGCCGGGTAGACAGAGTTCATGGCGCCAAGCAGCGCGCCCTGCGGGTTGCCAAAGTATCCCCGCCATTGAGGCAAGGTCTGGAGGCCATTCATCATGGATCCTGGAGATTGTCAGTTTGGATTCTCAGTTACCCATACAGCCAGCGCAAACCATCATAGCCAATAGCTCCAGAGGACACGAGCGGCACCAAAAGTAGCAAGTTGAGTTTGAGGAGGTGCGGCGTCCGCCACCACGGTCGCGAGTCGTTGGGGAGCATCTATTATGCCATCAGCATACATTCTCGGTTTCGCGATTGAGTCGATCCGGACAACTGACAGCAGCAAGCTCGGGGCCGACCACAGCTTCGGCCCCCTTCCTCTCCTTGTTGAAGGCACCCATGAAGTAGGACTTGGACAGCAAGGCTTTCTGGGGGCAAAACCAAGGGATTCAGTCTCTGCAGGTTGCCGTGCAGATGGAGGGATGAGATCAGATCAAGATGGACAATGACGCGACTATCTTATACCTCGCGACAAAGGCTGGCTTTTTCTCCCCACAGGAACGAGAGTTGACCCCATGGGGAATTGGGGGGTTCGCCCAAAGTGGAGTTTTGGTCCATGGCCCAGGATCCGGGGTCACAGTGGTGTAGCTTCCGAGGGCCGGAACGGACGTGAGGTGGATCAGCGCGTTCTCCGGGCCATGTTCCGAAATTGCACTGCTCTGATTTGACGATAGGATGCCAAGCTCGAAGAGCCATGGACGCCTGCTGGATGCATCCTACCTGTGTTGGTGAAAACGCGAGAGCTAAGAAAGCTAAGCCCTCAAGGGTTGCTGACGCCAGGTTTTTCGCCTCAGCTGGATGAGGGTCTGCGATCCATCCAAAATGGCGCTCGGAGAAATAGGATTTACTCACGTTGCAACGAGGCCATTGCTAATGGAGAAGCCGTAAATCACTGATCCAATAAAGATGCCCAACATTAAGGTTGAATGCGAATATATCGGTTTACCGCCCAGCCCACAAAGGCACAGTGATCCCCCCGCATACGCTAGGGTGGTTCCGGCGGACCGGACGGGAATTTTTTGGGGCAAACTTTCAACTGCAAGCTAGAATCTTGATGGGAATTGAATGTGCACATGCAGTCAAATAAAAATATCATTGATGCATTATTCGAAGGTGAATGATTCGTGATTGGTTACATTGCGACGCGACTCACGTCGGCCATTCTGGAGGGCGTTTCGCGACATGTCATGATACATGGCTGTGTTCTTCGTACATATTTTTTCAAGGGAGAATGAGAAAGAAAAAGTCGCACATTAATTGTGAGATCAATGATTTTGCCCTATTACTCAGCATAATTTGCTCACGTATGACCTTTTTTCCCTGCAACGGACATTTCGTCCGGGCTCGGCCGATCCAACCACGCTTGGTCCCGCCTTACGCTGGATGGATGCTTTTTTTGTAGCAAAGATGCACTAACACAACGCCACGCTTGGAGCCGTCATCAACAACACACTTCCGCTTCGGCATCCGGACTGTGGTCTACTATTTCTCCAATTTGTCAGCCCAGATGGGTATATATGATTGAAACTCGTTGCTGCTAATTTATTTGACAGAATCATCACTCCCCAATTCCAATTCTCATTTACAAACTCCAAACGCCAAGTTTCCACGCCCCTCCAAACGAAACCATGACAAAGATCCTCGCAGTCTTTGGTGCTACCGGCCACCAAGGTAGCTCCATCATCACCTACGTGCAGAACGATCCCGAACTCTCTCAAAATTACAAGATCCGTGCTATCACCCGCGATGCCAATTCCGAAAAGGCCAAGCATCTCAAGGACAAGGCCGAAGTTGTCCAAACCGACATGACGGACATACTCTCCCTCGAGACGGCCTTGGCCGGTGTTCACACCGTCTTCGTCATGACAACCCCTTCCCTAGGCCCTGACGCCGTTGAAATCGAATTCAACATTGCCAAGGCAATTGCCGACGCCGCAGTCAAGAAGGGAGTTGAGTACTTCATTTTCAGCACTTTGCCCTCGGTCAGTGATATTTCCGGCGGCAAGTACACCAAAGTGACGCCCTTTGATGCCAAGGCAAAGGCCCAGAAGTACATTCGGACCCTCCCAATCAAGAGCGCATTCTATTGCCCTGCAAACTTCATGGAGAATTTCGAGACCCAGCCCTTCCTGGCTCCTCGACCTGCTCCAGACGGAACCTGGGTCATGGCCCGTCCCGTCTCCCCCAAGACTCAGTTTCCTTTGATCGACGCGGTGGGAGACACTGGCAAGTTTGTTGGCGCCATCCTCGCCGAGCCCGATAAATACGAGGGCGCAACCTTTCATGCCGCCACAGCCATATACACTCTGGAGGAGATTGCTGCCGCTTGGTCCAAGTCTTCGGGCAAGACCATAGTGTACAAGCAAATCTCGCCTGAAGAATTTCAAAATACCATCCCTATCTTCGCTGATGTCTTCACCGAGGCTCTCCTTTATTTGGAAGAGTTTGGCTACTTCGGCCCAGATTCCAAGGAGCTGATTGATTGGGCTGTGGAGAACGCCCGGGGCCGACTCTCGACTCTCGAAGAGTACTTGGACATTCACCCTTTTCGAATGGAATAAAGAAGATACTCTGGGAATTGAAATAGTTATATGTTTACCACTATTTTAAACCCTACGATATATCTTAGTTTATAAGAGCATATACAGTACATTGACCCTTGCACCAGTGTGTGATTGTGTTTCTTACATGGGCATCAAGTGGAACGCTGGGTGAGTGGTCAAGCAGGTGGTTTTCATTGACAAAGTGCGAACTCAATGGGTCCACAGCATTGAACATGTCACTTATTCTTTCCTCTCACCTTGGTAGCATTTGTATAATTCAGTATCTCCAGTTGGATGCGGGCGCGTGTGAGAGCTTTTGTGAGACTGCCAAACTGCCGCCTTAGGTTGGGCATCACGCCCGTTGCGGGATAACGCCAGCCTCTCTTGAAAATTGACACCTATATTGGCTAGTAGGCGCCTATACTGCGCTTGCAATTGGCCAGCCAACTTTTGCTTATTTTCATTAGCTTGGTTCTGGAGATTTGCTCTACCCTCCACGTGACGCTAAGCGCCCTCCTTATTTTAGCTAGATTCTTGGCTTGCAGACCCGTTGTCTCGAGGGTTGTTTTTTTTCTTTTCCCTCTTCATTCTTGCTGCCCTGAGGGTCGGTAATAAAGGCTGAAATGTCGTCTAGTGAATCCGAATCTCTCAAGACCATCACGTCTCTCTCGACGTCGCTATCGGCTACCTTTGCCCCGAAGGCATCTTGCGTGAGAGACATCTATTTCGTCCCAGCTGTAAACCAAAATTGTGTCGCAGGCACGGTGCCAGTGCCCTGCCGCTACTTCCACCTCGGTGCACCAGCCAGCACTTCTTCTGACTGCTTCCCATCCGATTGGAGCCCAAGTACCGCCTCGTACATTTCGCCTGGAGCCTGTCCCTCGAGCTACACGATAGCATGTGCTGGTGAAGGAGCAAGTCAGACAGTCGCAACCTGCTGCCCTGACGATGGATCCGGAGGGTACGGGATTGATCTAGTAGAAAGGACCAGATTTCCAGGCTAATTGGGTTTCTGTTTTTAGCACATACGCATGTGTCAGTTCACTTCCTTTCGACTACCTCAGTACGGATAGATGCTCTCGAAGTGTAGCATCAACGATTGATTTCATCTATACGACATCTACGCTTGGACAGTCTGGGATAAGTGTTGAAACAAACATTAATGCCGAGCAAGTAATTTACGCCTACGGCTTGGAGATTAGATGGGAACCGTCGGATCTTGTTACAGAAACGTCAACATCCTCATACTCGGCCAGGTCAACATCAAAGACTACTGCATCCACAGGCGTAGTTCAAACTGAGACCGCGTCAAGTGAAACCTCTGGCGGCCTTTCAGGTGGTGCGAAAGCGGGTATTGCTGTCGGAGTGGTTGTTGCCGTTCTTATATTTCTGCTCGGGGTTGCCTTATTCTGGCGGAAGCGGCGACAAATGCGCCGAACACCAACCTTGCCAAATAATGCGGATGCCAAGGGCGCCTTTGAGACCGACGGTCGACCAGTTGCTGAGCTTCAGGGAAGTCACAAGTTTTTATAATACGCATGAACCTGCAATGTGTTTCGAGCTTCACGGGATGAATTCTCGTTCCCTTCTCTGCACATATTGGGTCATTAGTAGGACTCTCGAAGAGGCCTCAAATACAACGTTAATTTTCTAATTTACAAACCGATCATTCGTGAATTTTGCTTTTGAAAATAGCTTCTAATTCTTGATGTATCAAGTAAGACGATGGGACTGTTTTTAATAATTAGCTATTTATTGCTAAGCAGGTATTTAATTATATTTGAAAGATTAATGCAATGTCTTGAGAGAAAACAAAATTAATTAGTTGTTTTGTCAACCGTGTCATTATTGATTCATCATTAGTTCAGTCATCATGGAATTGAACGAAGTCTACATATCCAGTAAGCAACTGCTCTCGTGACAATCATAACATTACCCAGCAGGTCCATTCTAATCCAATCTGCATTTCGATTTTTGTCTTAAGGTAAACATCTTGAATAATCGAGTAACAGCTGCTTGGTGGGTTGACTCAAGCGAGGCTAGGCCCCAACAGAGCGCCGGTCTATTCAAACCCGATACAAGACCTACCCTACACCACACCTGAAGAGGACATTGGAAAGACTCACCGCGATTATCCTACTACGGGAGAGATAATACACTTATTTTTCCCCCGATAAACTATTCCAGGCAAAGGATTGGATTTTCCCTCCCTTTTCAAAATACAAAAACATGTCTTCGTGAAGAGACTTACCGGAGCTCCTCAGCGCGTCCGCTCAACATGCAAGGCGCGCTATACTCTCCTGCATCATCAAAGGACGCTTTATCTCAATACTACACATCAGTTTATCGTCTCTGTTCTCATCGTTTCTTGAGAATTTTCGGAGAATTTACTGTCATGTTGCACTAGTGAGCTGCCCCTGTTTCTCCGCGTGGCGGAGCGGGAGTGCTAAGCCGGATCAGGTGATCGCCGGAACGAATGTAGCGATCAGTGGACACGCAGCACAAATGGATTCAGGGGCAGGTCGTTCGCTCCAGGCCGACTGTTCCAGTGCGTTTGCATTAACCTTTTGATCTTAAAAATTTAATCCCATCTACAACATTTTGACCCCAGATGTGTGCATCTTGGCTTGTGGTAAGTGGTTATCGCAATAGCAGTTAGTGGAATTGTGGTCAAAGTCCCATCCAATAGTGGGCGCGACACTTCAAGCCCACGGCTCTGCATGAAGCGTCCCAATATGGCCATGGACGCTACGCGCTTCAGATTCCTGGCGATAGCCATGGTATTTCACCTCGTGTATATTTATTCTATTTTCGACATATACTTTGTCAGTCCTATAGTTACAGGAATGCCACTTGTTCCCATAGAACGTCCTCAGGGCGCGAAACCCCCCGCTGACCGGCTGGTGCTCTTTGTTGGTATGGCATCTCGGTAGTGTTAAACTGTACTCGCTGACGCAACTTACTAGGCGACGGATTGCGCGCCGACAAGGCTTTCCAGGCTTTCCCAGAGCCGTACCCGAGGACAAATGACGATTTGACTCCGCGCTGCATGGCCCCATTCTTACGATCTCGTGTGCTGGAGCACGGTACCTTTGGCGTATCTTTCACAAGAGTACCAACGGAATCCAGACCTGGACATGTGGCGCTGATTGCTGGTCTGTACGAGGATGTTTCGGCTGTCGCGACGGGCTGGAAGCTCAACCCGGTCAACTTTGACAGCATCTTCAACCGAAGCAGGCATACCTGGAGCTGGGGCAGCCCTGATATTCTTCCCATGTTTGACAAGGGCGCCACGCCAGGCCGCATCGATGCCTACTGTTACGATGCAGAGTTTGAGGATTTCACGGCCGATGGCGTGGAGTTGGACCTATGGGTTTTCGATCGCGTGAAGGGGCTTTTTGCCGAAGCTGAAAAGAACAAGACGCTCGACGAGGCCTTGAGACAGGACAAGGTGGTCTTCTTCCTGCATCTTTTGGGTATCGATAGCACGGGGCATTTTCACCGTCCTTACTCGAAGGAGTACTTGAACAACATCAAAGTTGTTGACCAGGGCGTCAAAGAAATATCGGAGCTGATCAATGCGTTTTATGGAGATGACAGGACAGCCTTTGTGTTCACAGCCGATCACGGAATGAGCGATTGGGGAAGCCACGGAGATGGGCACCCAGACAATACAAGGACACCTCTGATTGCGTGGGGGTCGGGCATTGCGAAGCCGGTGGTGTACTCGGATTCTGTTGCTCCCGGCCACACCGAGTACTCCTCCGACTGGAACCTCGACAATATCATGAGGCATGATGTGTCACAGGCAGACGTAGCAGCGTTGATGGCTCACTTGGTGGGAGTTGAATTTCCCGTCAATTCGGTCGGAGAGCTGCCTTTATCCTATCTGGACGGGAGCATGGAGGAAAAGGCCACGGCGTCACTTGCCAATGCACGAGAGATCCTCGAGATGTACAAGGTCAAAGAACGCACCAAACAGGAAAGCCAGTTGCGTTATGTGCCATACAAACCCTTGAGCACAGACAGTCACACGCCGGATGAGAGGGTGCAAGCGATACGGACTTTGATTGACAGGGCAAACTTTGAACAAGCCATTGAGGAAACAGCAGGACTGATTAAAACCACGCTTGAGGGCTTGAGGTACCTTCAAACGTACGATTGGCTTTTCCTCCGTGCTCTCATCACAATTGGATACCTTGGCTGGATTGCATTTGCGCTGACCACAGTCATCGACCTCCACGTGCTTCAGACAACCGCGCAGCATAAGCGATCTCTCGGCGGCACAGTAGCTTTTTCGTCTGTTCTGGCTGCCATGTATGCCTACTTTATGGCATGTCGCTCGCCCCTGACATACTATGCATATGCCTTGTTTCCCGTCGTCTTCTGGGAAGAAGTATTTACCAGAAGGGAGAGTTTGGCCAAGGGACGATTGGTTCTATTTGGTCAGATTCAATCAAATAAAGACGTGCTCATCTTCGCTTTTGGCACCATCGCATATCTGGGCGTCGTTCAATCTCTGGTGAGTCGGCCAATCTGTGCATCACATCACCGGTACTAATCTCACTTCCAGGCACTTGGCTATATCCACCGCCAAGTTTTGACAGTTCTTTTCTGCGTCGGTGCATCCTACCCGTTTATGCTTGGTATTTCATTCGCTCAGAAGCACGCGACTTTGTCGACCACCTGGGTTGGCTCCTGCCTGGCTATGAGCACATTTACACTCCTGCCAGCTAACAAAGTTGAGGATGTTGCTTTGATGTAAGCTGCCTAAAGTTTAGTCCTTCACCCGCTTACTGACGTTTGTAGCACACTCGGCGGACTTTCCATGGTGGTAATTGGAATCGTGTACCTCCTTTTTGAGGAGAGCATCATCACTGCCTTCGCTGGTGCCAAATCCAAGCAGTTGCAGGGGCAAAATCGCATGTCCAGAATCTTGATCGGTATTCAGGTGAGCAAGGCCGCTCTCTCATCTCCAATAGAATTTTGCTAATGCATAATCAGATTGGTCTCGTTGTGCTTGCAGTGATGGTCACACGTTCCAGTGCGCTCTCCCTACAGGCCAAAGCTGGTTTACCTCGAAGCAACCAAGTGGCAGGATGGCTAATTTTGATCATTTCCCTCCTTATGCCTCTAGCACATCGTGCACATCCCAACAGCCACTACTTGCACAGACTGATGGTTTTGTTCCTGACCTTTGCGCCAACGTTTGTGGTTCTCACTATATCCTACGAAAGCCTGTTCTATGTCGCTTATTCCATGACATTGCTGACGTGGGTTCGATTAGAGCACTATGCTCAAAAGTTTGCAAATCCTATGGTGACGAAAGCCCAAGATGCGAATGAATCGACAACCGTAGTTGGTAAGCTGCCGCCACCTCGCCCGCTCAGACTTTCGGATGCACGCGTGTCTTTGTTCTTTTTCGTTCTCTTGCAATCGGCCTTCTTCAGCACAGGGAATATCGCATCAATCTCGACCTTTAGCTTGGAAAGCGTTTGCAGACTTATCCCGGTGTTTAGCCCGTTTTCCCAAGGAGCGCTGCTCATGTTTAAGATTATCATTCCCTTCACTCTGCTGTCAGCAAACTTGGGGATCCTCACCAAACGATTGAACGTGGCACCCTCAGCCTTGTTTATGGTTGCGATGGGGGTGAGCGACGTGCTCACGCTCTACTTTTTCTGGGTTGTGAAGGATGAAGGTTCCTGGTTGGAGATTGGGTCGACAATCTGCCATTTTGTCGTGGCTAGCTTGATGTGTGCGTTTATTGCGGGGTTGGAAGGTGTGAGCGCTATGTTGATTTCCGGGGTAGAATTGGATGCGGCGATGCCTGCGCGAAGCAACGGGACCGTCATGGATACACCTGCGGACGTGACTGTTGGGGGATTGAAAAGCGATTAGAAGATTTGGCCCGACAGGTACACAGGCAAAGCTAGCCCTTCACAAGAAAACCATTTCCCAGACAGCGCCTTTCGTCTTGCTTGGCAGTCGCCCACATGATTAAAGATTAGAGATTAAAGGGTAAAGGATAAAGATAAAGGCTGCGCGCCAACCGGGACATGGATCGGGAGAAATGTGGCGCTGCGTCATCACAGTGGAGATTGACGAATGAGAATTCCAGCGGCGCCTGTAGCTCGAGGCCAGTTTCGCAGTTTACAGAAGGGACCGCTGTCCAAAGGCGCCGAGCAGTGCAGTGATGCCTGGTGCGCTTCTGCCGTGTGACCAGTGCCACAGCAGGTTGCAGCGATGATCCCAGACGCATTGCGTCATACATGAATAGCGACGCTGCATCCCACCTCTGACATGCAAACACCAAACCTCCCCCGCAACGCCTTCATTGCTACCATCATTCATTAGTCGACCGCATCTGCTACCTTGAACACTTGGCTGCAGCTCACAGCCCACACATGCACGGGCTCCGTTTCAAGCCACCCTTCGTCTCTGCGGCACTCCATCCAACGTCGTCGCAACCCGAGGGCAAATGGTTCCCAGGGGAATCGCACTTCACATTCGCTACGCCAAATCCATCGTCGCGTCTTCACCATGGATTATCAAACAATCTTAGATACGATTAAAAATGGCACCGAACCCGGTCGCGAGAAGGATGTGAGCTACCGCTGAGCCACCGCTGAGCCCAAATCTTCCCATCTCGTCTTGACATCACTGACCTTGTCGAGTCCAGCACTCCGCCTCTCTCACGTCTGTCCTCTCGGCATTCTTCCCCGCACTGGTACGCAAGTCAACTGCTTGATTGCCAGCTCTTTGCTAAGGAAACACAGACAACGGGCCTCATCTACGTTGCCGTCTTCGCGCTGATACGGTCCCTGTATCCTCACTTCTACGCCCCTCGCACATTGATGGGCACCATACCGGAAAAGTCGGTTTATCCAGTATCCCAGGCAGAATTCTTGCTAACGCTGCTTATATTTACAACCAGACACCGGATCAATGTTGAGAGTAGTTCGTTCTTTAACTGGATTACTATCATGCAAACTCTCCCGGACAAGCACCTCCTCTATCATCAGTCCATGGACTCGTATCTGTTCCTACGTTTCCTCCGTACCACCATTTTTATTTGCATCGTTGGCTGTTGTCTAACATGGCCTGTCCTAATACCCGTCAACCATGCCGGCGGTGGAACCTCATCTCAACTCGACAGAATCGGCATAGGAAACGTTACGAAGACAGAGTACTTCTACGCTCACGCTATTATGGCTTGGGTATTCTTGTCATTTGTCTTGTTCACCATCGTTCGCGAACGCCTTTGGCTGATTGGCCTGCGACAAGCCTGGGCTCTCTCCAAGAATAACGCGTCAAGATTATCATCGAGGACTGTACTTTTCCTATCTGCCCCTCAAGCTGCTTTTGACGAGAGCAACATGAACGTCTTTTTTGGAGACAGCGCTGTCCGGATCTGGCCTGCGACCAAAGTGGCGGCGGCCGACGCCCTGGTCGAAGATGAAAAGGCTATGCTCGAGGAGCTGGAGGTGGCAGAGGCAACGCTGATTACACGGGCCTATGGAAAGGCAACAAAACATGCAAAAAGTACAACACGAGACATCAATGAGCCAACATACCAAGCACTTTCGCGCGATTTAAGGAAAGCGATCAGACCAACACGTTACTCGAGTTATCCTGTGGTTGGCAAGCAGGTGGACGCCATCCAGTGGCTTCGCCAGCGCATCAACGAAAAGCGCTCGGAGATTGAGGAACTGAGGCGAAACTACGAGCCCGGCTCCAATGGCGGGGGCGCAGTCTTTGTCGAATTCAAGACCATGGCAGAGGCTCAACGGGCTGTGCAACAGATTGCCTCAGCGGACGTCTTGGCGCTTTATCCGAGATACTTGGGCGTGTCGCCGAGAGAGGTTCTGTGGCAAAACCTGTCGCTGCCACCAGAACGACGAATTTCTCAGGAAGGAGTTGCTATGGCTATTATCTTTGCACTGATTCTTTTCTGGTCGATCCCTAGTGGTTTTGTTGGTACTGCCTCCAATATCACTTACCTTGCGAAGCATTTTCAGTGGCTTGCCTGGCTCATGAAACTTCCCAAGCCCGTTATTGGCATCCTATCGGGTCTATTGCCTCCATTGTTGACCAGTCTCCTCAGCAAGTACGTGCCAACGATATTCAGACGTAAGTATTGTTTCTATGATGTGCAACATGTCAATTTTGGAATCCCTACTGACTATTTGTAGTCATCTTTGCGAACGCCGGTGCACCAACTGCGACGGCAAACGAACTGCATGTTCAAAAATGGTTTTACATTTTCCAGGTCACCCAAGTGTTTCTCGTCACAGCTGTATTTTCTAGCGGTGCCACTGTATTCTCTGAGTTGCTTGATCGAGCCAGAGATCCCACTTCCATTCCAGCACTGCTAGCGAAACAGCTCCCCAAGTCTTCCAACTACTACCTCACCTACTTCATCGTTCAGGGAATCACCACGGCGGCAGGGAATTTACTCAATTGGACTGATTTGCTTCAATATCTCTTCTCGGCTTGGTTCTTTGATAAAACACCCCGTCAAAAGTTTACACGCTACACAAGCATGAAGGGAATTGCATGGGGTAAAGTGTTTCCAAAGGTGAATTAATCTTCCAGAGTATCAATATTTTCTCACCCGTGGTCTCGCTAACATGACCTCTTTAATTGTCTACAGCTTACGAATTTTGCAATCATTGGTACCGTACATTACTTCCCGCTCAAGAGAGTGAAGCTAATTATCCACGCACAGCAATTGCCTACTCATGCATAGCTCCCCTGGTTCTCGGATTTGCAGCCGCCGGGCTATTTTTCAATTACCTCGCCTATCGCTACAATTTATTCTTTGTCATTCAGCCCAAGATTGATACCAAAGGCCAGGCCTATACCCTCGCACTTCAGCATCTCCTTACTGGTGTCTACATATCGGAGCTAGCCTTGATTGGGCTGTTCAGTCTTGTTGGCGCCACTGGGCCTGCTGTCATGATGGCCGTTCTCTATCTAACCACTGTTACATACAACACTTTGACGAACAGGTATCTCTCACCCCTTGAAAAGTACCTTCCCACCGACCTGGTCAACCAGCAGGCGGCAGGGGAGGAATCAGTGGCTATGCTCGCCTCGGCCGAGGAAGGTCGAATTGGTGAGGAGCCACAGTCGCATATAACGCAGTTAGGCGAACGGGCACGTCTACCGCGTCGGGTTGTTCACCCTCTTGCCCGCTTCTTCGAGCCAAAAGTCTTCACGTCGTACCGAGCCATGAGGGCTTGGCTGCGCAAGGATGCGGATGACTTCCAAGATTACGAAGATGATGCACCGAGCTACAGCGAAGACCAAGTCAAAAAGGCATACCTCAATCCAGCCCTGACATCGTCTATGCAGGTCATCTGGCTACCTAGGGACAAGACGGGTGCCAGCAAGGATGAGATCAGTCAGAACCAGATGGCGGGGTTAAAGGCCAGTGACGAGGGGGCATGGGTCGATGAGAAGGGGAGGATACAATGGAACAAGGACAACTTTGAACGAGTGCCCATTTGGAAGACCCCGGTCCCATACTGAAATGGTATCATTTCATTATGCATCGACGGGGCGGAAACTGTCATAGAGAAGCCTGGTTTTGTCAACTTATTCTTAATACATCTTCATGTGCCTCTGGATGAACTGAGCCACGATCTTCAATATTCTTCTGTACCACTCACGCCATGATCAATAAAGCCAGACATCAAGGCCTCAAAACGTATATGCTGAATTGGAAAATACAAAGAAGCACTTAAGCGCTGGGGCTGGGCTAAGTAGGAGTTGCCGCTACGTGCCACATCTTGAACAATTGATTGGCTGTGTGTGGTTGAATTGAGACATAGGGGTCGCCTGGTTGGGCCGTTATTTAAGTATCTCCTGTCCTCAAATCATCGGGATTGGGCTTGGCCGGCCCACTGCACTCGTTTTGATTTGAGGGCCTCATCTGAGCCTAACCCCAGCCACAGGTCGACACTCTCAAGCAATCTCAACAGATCAAGATTTCAAGTTAATTTCGTCACTTGAAGTTTGGAGATTTTGATAGAGGCCTACATTTTAGGTTTCCGTCGCCCGCACGCAACCCCAACAATCTAAGTGGAAATCATGATTTAGCCGTGTTTAAGCTCTTGGATGCATGGTAATACGGCGCGCTAGCCACAACAAGTAGCCCATGGAATGCCCACTAGTGGATATAGTGCAAAGTGATGGATACTATGGGCTTTCTTGCAAAGATCATCCGGCCGCGTTTGGCTGTATGGCTGGTGATGGCGTTGGCTTAGCGCCGATTGAAACATGTTTTAGACTTGGGCATCGCTTTGCTGCTTCTTTTGCCCTAACCCTCACTCACATTTTTTTTCATTTGCTTCCTTCACTTGATCTTGATACAGCTATCTGACATACATACATTTTGATAGCGAAACGGACTAACGTGGACAAACCTTTGTCTATTTATTTTCATTTCCCATTTTCTCTTTCATTCCCAGAGGGAAAGAATATACAAGATAACAAAATGAACAAACCCAACCAGAATGGAAAAAATGATAGGAGGATTTATAAGAACCAATCTATAGAGTAAGTGCATGTTTAGTAGCACGAACCTGTGTCTTACCAGTATCTAGCCTAAGCGGTAGATCCATCGAGGTTATCGTGGGACTAGAGGATCCCGTGACATTTAGCGTGCATGAAAACTTGATCTGTGCATCCTCAGACTTTTTCAACAAAGCAATGAGCGGCAATTGGAAAGAATCGCAGAGCCGATCTGTAAATCTCGAATGCGACGACCCGGAAGTATTCCAGGTATATTTGCACTGGCTATATCGCCAAAGCCTCCCGGTACGAATCGATGAGCCTGGATTCAACGGTAACGCAGAGTTTCTCCAGCTGGCGAGGGCGTATGTGTTGGGCGACATGTTGCAGGATGGGCACTTCCAGGATGCCGTGCTCGATGCAATCATATCCAAGACGAAAACCAGGGCAAAAGATGGGAACCGGTGGAACCCGGTTGGTCCCGTTATCCGGGTCATTTACGACAACACTGTTGAGTCCTCACGTGCAAGGCGTTTCCTCGTGGATATTTATGCGCAAAAGGGGCGCGGGGATTGGCTAACAGAGTGGGCAGCCGAGGAGGATCTCCCCAAAAGGTTTCTCCTTGATCTTGCTGTCGCACTTTTGGACAAGAGAGATCCTCCGACTGATTGTACGGAATCTGATTCAGCTGATTTCTGTGCCTATCATCAGCATCCACCAGATAGGAGTCTGTGCTATACTACTCGTCTAAGGCTGATAGATGGTCACGGCGGTATAGGTGTAAGTGGAAAATAGCCCAGGGTTGTTCTGGGCGGTGGTAGCAGTCAAGGGGGAATATTGTATATACAGAGAATATCGTATAATCATGCTAAAATAGACTGATATCGACATGAAGCTGCTTTGCATCTTGACACTGTTCTCTACTACCCAAATCACGCTCTAAATTCCTACTTTGCCCCATTTTATAGCGGTCATATGGAACGGCTCAATTCGGGGATTGTATTAGATAATGTGCATCAAATCCTGAAGGGTTCGTTAGTTATGGATTTAGATGTTGTTTAGTCAGCCAAACACTTATTTTGATGTGAGTTCTTTATAAAGGTTTGACTAGAAGCACGCATCTATCCTTAGGACCCTGGTAACTAACGTATGTTTCCAGAAGGTATATCATTCAATTTCATTTCTAGTATCCTTGCTCCCTTCTTTATTCTTAAGGAATATCGCATTGGAGTAG
Source organism: Calonectria crousiana (assembly GCA_013406985.1). Classification (NCBI taxonomy): domain Eukaryota; kingdom Fungi; phylum Ascomycota; class Sordariomycetes; order Hypocreales; family Nectriaceae; genus Calonectria; species Calonectria crousiana. The sequence goes on along the minus strand of VTGD01000002.1, from coordinate 443,659 downwards.
CTAATGCCGATTTGACTTACTAGCATTTGCAGGATCAAAAGGTTACGGCCGCTCCATGCGCCAGGTTCACCCTCAACATACAACACGCCAAGAGTAGCAGATTGTCCAGAACTGATGGGGATGGCAGTGATGCCTTTGCCTAAGGGGTTTCTTTTTAGCCAGGTTTCATGCACATCGTGAAATCTGCCATCATCGATCAAGTTTTGCAACATGACTGACTCACAAAAGCGTATGCAGTAGAGAGCGACGTTCTCAGCGATCACAGACGTGCCCGCCAGAGGTAAACCTGGCACATGTGATATAGCACTCCCCTCTAGGCCTCCACTGGCGGCTAAACACCAAGAGCCGGGGTCAGTATCCTTGACAACAACTGCAGCCCGTGTCGCTGAGCCTCGTTGTGTTTGTAGGACCACATCACACGTAGTCTTCAGAAGCTCATCAACCTGCAAGACAGATGAGATGATTTGCGATGAGACCATTATGGCATGCATGTCGATGATATCTAGCCTGGGTGAGTCGGTTTTGGCCTGTGGACCCCGTGACCCTTGCCAAGTGTCGACGCGTTCCTCTTTGACTCTAGGGATGATGGCGTCGGATGTGGTTTGGATGACATTTGAACCGTATTTATGATTCATTGGTTGATGCTGAATCTTGAAGCTTTCTTGGCCTGGATAGGTGGTTGATTGAGAGAGGCCCTGGCGGTCATTGTCTTGAGGCCTAGGTTCTCTTCCAGCTTCACCCTCGTCGCTCTCTTCGACGCCCGAGCTGCTTCTCTCTTCGTGATACTTTGACCCTTCAGTCGAGACGTACTGGCTTGCAGTGGAGCCTAGATCATTCATTGCAGTGTCGGTGTCGTTTTTAGCACCAGAAGCAGACATTGCTGGTGATCCAGGAAACGATGAAGGAGGCGAATTGCACAGCGTTTCTGCGTAATCAAGAAACCTACCCAATGCAAAGCCATTGTCTGTGCCATGCCACTCGGAGCCAATTCGCCCACAAATGCTTGCTAATTCGATGCGATCAACATCCATGGCTTGAAGTCTAGCCCGGATGTGTTTCATTTCTTGTTGGAAATCATGTTCCATCTTTTTGGTCCGTTCATCTATGGATACAGCAGTCGAACTCGAGAAGTACCATATGTAGTAAAATGTCGAGACATATGAATGCCAAAGAGTGTACTTACAGTGTTAAGGCACTAACTGCGGTAGTTAGAGAAGCTTTATATGCGAGGACCGTGTCTCTGAATAGCTGGATCTCCTTCTCCTTGAACACCCAAGCGATATTCTTCCATGTACGAACCTTTCTCCTTCCTTCTCTTGTGGTGAAAGTATATGTATTTAAAGTTGTCGTGAAATCATAAAAAACATCCATGCAGCTTTCCAAAGGACCTTGAAGACACTGACACAAAGCGGCATTTTGCGCCAACTTATCTTGCATACCTGCAAGGACCGCAAGGGCTTCGTATAGCCCTTTTACATCAGTTGAGACCACCTCGATGTCTTTGGGCGCCCCTCGCAATCCATCGATAAACTCAAACAGTCGCTTCGAGCCATGGAGAGCAAATCAGAGAATACCGATGATACCAGTCGTGATGGAGAGGGGATCGGCCATTTTTCTGCGAGTGTGTCCCTTGAGAAAACTGCCAGTTTGAGCTGTCCGATTGAAGGCGAATCATAGCCTGTGCCGATGATCGCGACGTGTCCGACCTGCTTTAAAATGGCCAAGTCAGGTTTTGAGTCTGGTAGAGATTTAGACAACGTGGTGTGCAGGTCATATTGAGGCCTAAGATGACGCATAAGTGGTTAAATACACCTGAGATTACGTACTAATAGCCGCTTGATTGTTATCTTCTCCTTTTGTTTTGTTCAAAAAAAGCGAAAACCCCGTAAGCCTCTACCCACGGTCCCGGGCGGAAGCTCAGCACTGAAAAGGATCAAGATGCTACGACAGAGTCTAAATGATAGATAATGAGAAAATCGATAGTCAATAAACCGCACTCTTTATTTTATAATGCCTAATCGAGTGTGGTAATAATTACTATACTAAATAGACTCTCACAAGGAAACACGATATCCTTTGTGCGTGCCAAGGCAAAAGCTTCTTTGTATATTTCCCACGTGACGTCAGCTGGAGAACTAAGCGATCTCATGACGATCTCACATCAGCACACAGTATGCATAGCCAAAAGGGATGCACTGGTCTAGAGATGAGGGAAAACATTTGACCACTCAACCATTGAATAAGCACCTTTTGGCAGGCTCCTGACGCTGATGAAAGATTCCACTGTCAGATACAACAGGCAGATTGGATATCCAATCCAAGTGACAAAACCACACACTGCAACCAGTAGATATCGAACCCAGCTTGGCAATTTTGGCGACCATCCCTTTGGTGAATCTTCGTTTGAGGCGTGAGCTAGCAGGTTATCGTGCCACTTTGATTTATGTACTTCTTTGCGGAGTGTTCTGCCTATCTCGGAGAGTACAGCCGTAATAGACATGTTCGGCAGAGCCAGAAGGTTATCAACCATCCTTACTATATACAGCTCCATATCCCTGCCTCGAATCAATGTAGTCAGCGTCGCTGGTTGGACTGCCACACCTATGCATGCTATGCGCCACAGCAATTGTTCGACGTGTGTTGGGAAGTGCGAGTTCCACGCAGTAGCGTGAAGACCACCGATGATAAGCGCCATTAAAGCCGACATGAGTTCTGTGTCATCATTCAGTGTCAAGCCAACATCGTACCAGGCACAGATGCCCATGCGAAGCAGCCCGCTCTGGATTTTTCGTGATCTGATGGGACCACGATAGTGATACGAGGGTGCGGATTGTTGTTCCGAGCCTCCCTTCAACTTTTCCAACACTCTAGCATCAAGCGGAAGTTCGAGCGGGACAGCAATGTCCAGTGGCTTGGACCACCAGAAAAAGTATGCGGCGACGGTGAACGGTATTTGGATCACAACGTGAAGCTCGAGAAGTGTTATCGGCAGGCCATCAAACTTTCGCCCGATACACTGCACAACCATCCACAAGATTTGTAGGGAGACGAGCAACTTGGCGATGCCATCAGCTTTCCCCTTATCCTCGATATTGCGATGGTCAAAATGTGATTTATCGAGTTTCCCCTGGCGAACCAAGGCTTCAAGAAGGTCGTCTTCCTTGCTCAACAGCCGTCTGAATCCCAACGGAGAGAGTGTTTCCACGTTGTGTTCTTCCGCTTCCCTTTCCACAATGCTGCCTTGCGCTTGTTCTTTGGTGCTAGCACTGCGGGTCGATGAGTTTGTCTCCCTCACCACATAGCCTCCCATGACCACGAAAAATGCCCCGGATATTCCCAGCCACTCCTTTTGTTCCTTGTAACCCTTCTCGTCCCAGTAATCTTCCCAGAGTCGGCGCAGTCGTTTCGCTTGCCGATATTGTGTTATGGCGCAGCACACGATGAATTCTGGGGTGATGGCAGCAATGCACATCCACGTAATTTTATAGTAGGTCCTGGAAAATCGTCCCCTAACTGAAACAATGTCCGGGTGAATTGCTGTCCACACGCACAAGCCAAATGTGACGGTGCCGGTCCAAAGAAGCCCGATTGTGCCGCGTTCAGTTGGGTTCTGGACGTAGGAGGGCTCGGTCTCATTTAGCGGGAGGGAAGTAACATGGTGCATGTGTAAAACTGACGTCACAAACATCAGCTGGAACATTTTCACAAATATTCGGGACATATTTCCCAAATGTGCGAGGTTTGATTGTGTCCTCGACGAGGCGCTGGGGCGGGGTCGCGGCTTAAGAACAAGGACTGCGGTTCTGGCAGAGATAAACTACCGAGGGATGAGAGCATTATACGTGGCAAGATTGAGTAAGATGGCCAATTAAAGGCAAAACCAAACGAGACTAAATGAGGCTTGCCGAAAAGAAACCGGGAACCATAATGCTGCAGCTTATAGGTTCTAGAGATGTATGGCTGATGCAAGCATCCATCATTGGCCAGGTCAACAAGCCAACTGGATCAGAGGTTGTCGTGGCAGTCAAACAACCAACGGAATTCTCTAGAGCAGGAACGATTTATGGTTGAAACTGGGCTGCAAAAAGGTTCCCATCTAACAGATCTCTGTTGGGCGTTGTTGTGGTGTTTGTGGCCTCGATATCCAATCAATCAGAGGCATTTCGAGCTGCCACGGTTCCTAGGTGTGGCAATGTCGCTTGCATAGAGATGCTCCCATCGGGGCATGTTTTCGATGGTCAAACCTCTCTGGAAATATTAGTACAGTAAAGCTCTTTAGCTTCAGGCACCCCCAGTGCCCGAAGGCTGCTACCTCCACTCTTTGCTCTAGGTAATATGTATTGGGATCCCTTTATACATGAATAGAGGATTGTTTTGGGCGCCGAGCTGAATTCTCAAAATATCGTTTACCGCCATTTCCGCTTTTTCAAGCCCCCACTCATATGTTCGCCTCATTCAGCAAGCGAGCCAGCGCATACTGCACGGCCCGCGGTAATTGGACGTTAGGAAAGCGAACCATTTTGGTTGCCTTACACCATACCGAAACCTCGCCTGTTCTCTTGGCCTGGCTAAATGACGAGAAAGTAAAGCTTTACACTAGAATCAGGTGGAAATTTGCTTCTACCCGCTGGCATCCAAGATCATATAGAGGGTCACAGTACGGCTCATGCTCGTTTTGAGTGTCCGATTTTGCTCAATCCGTGTGTCTGGAGAGTAGTCAAAAATTAAATTAAATCTCACGAATATGCGAATGGCTCTATCTCTACTCCAATGCAATCCACTGAACCTCGGCGTGGTCCATGTTGGTATCATCCCACGTGCCAAACTTCCACTGGAGCTCTCTGTTGTTTGGCGCATTGGCCGAGCAGCGGAACCGCAGGTTTCTGTCATAGGCAAAGTCGATTTCCGAGATGGCGATGAAGGTCTTGGGCGTATTCTTGAACGGCTCGCCGTAGTAAGGGTAGCGGTAATCGAGTTCCTTCTGCTGGCGGTTCACTGTGTTTCTGCCGCTCTTGACACGCTTTCCATCCTCCTCGGCCGGGTACGCAAAGAATCCCACGCGCGCATTCTTGAATCGCCTGTTCGCCCAGCTCTCAATCTTGAGGGTGAAAGAGTTGCAGTTGATGTCTGCGGCGTAGCACTTGAGGGAGATGTAGTCGTTGCCATGCCATTCGAAATCCTGGAGCCAGACACACAGCTTGGGCGGCGTGGGGAAACTCTGACCAAAAAAGACTTGCCTGGTCACGTTGTCGTAATCGCTTTGATTCAAGCCATACGTATGGACCATGCCGGTTTCGGTGTGGAGATCGTCGGGGAGCGTCAACCAGCTGCAGCCGAGAGCGTACCCGTAGCATCCACTCCACGCGGCCGTCTGGACGCTGAATCCATCGGCCTTGACCTCGGGGAAGGACAGGGAGAGGCAGCGGTTCTTGTTACGCTCGGCATCAATCGTGTTCAGGCCGAAGATCAGCTTCGGTGGAGCGGCATAGGCGCGAGGGAAGGTGACTGAGCAGCGCGAGACGGAGTTCTCGCCGCCGCCCCATCCCTTCTCGCGTGCTTGGAAAGAGCCGAACTGTGCCTCTCCAGATGGCTTGGCACTTTTGGCCTTCTCCATTTCGGAAATCTGAGTGTTCTTTTCCTCCAGGGCCTAATCTCAGTTTAGTAGATGTCTTGAGTGGGAGCTGGGAGAGCACGTACCTTTTGGGCAGCGAGGAGCTTCTGCTGCATTTCCTGCAGAGCCTTGTCGCCGGCAGTTTGATCCCTTTGCAACAAGGCAAGATCCTCGCTGTCGACCGTGTCGTTGTTTTCGAGAAATTGGCTCTCGGCTTCCTCTGCAGTCGCCTCGGACACACGGCCCCAGATGATGCCCAGTCGGAGGATCTTGCCTTCATTGCCATCCTCACTTCTTCCAAAGAAGCCCTTTAAGGTTCCTGAGCTGAATGGCCCGTCCAAGTAGAGCACCTTTACACTCTCGTAAACGACACCGTCCTTGACAACGGCCTCGCTCTCGCCAGGGACAGGCACAGATCTGAGGGCTCGTGCAATCAAGGATCGGCCTCGGTTAGTGAACAGCCGAAGGCCGAGCACTTGGGTCGCCGCCGATTCTTGTCCCTTTGCTTTGCCGTGCTCGATGGAAACCGAGTTGATTCGCTCTCCAGTGAGGAAAGGTCCGAATCTCTTGATTCGCGTCTTGTCGCGAGACTGCTAAAATGTCAGTGCTGCCACTTGTAACACGGACCTGAAAATGCTCGAATGCTACTTACTGTGCCCTTCTCCACAAGAAGACCGTTGCTATATGACACCGCCAAATAGATGAGCGCACCGTTGAACATTTCTGTACGAATGGAACGGATGGTCCAATCGGGCTTCAAGAAATCGAGGTTGTTGAACGCCTCTCCCTTGAAAACATCTCCAGCAGCGCTAGACGCCCGGAACTGTCCGGCGAGGCCAATGTTGTCTCCAAGCAAAGCGTCGAAAGCCAACTTCTCCGACTCTTCCAGCTTATCGCTGGGGACGTAAAGAGGCGCGCCATCTGCTAATTCCTCTTCCTTCTCAATCTGTTCCTTCTGCTCCGCTTCGGTGAGAGGCTTGGCCCCGATCCTTCTTCCACTCAGGGGGTTCTTCTTCACGCGCAGCCTCTCGGGCACCTTGACCACAGGAATACGTGCCTCGAACGCCACCGGAGACTGGAATGGCTCGGTGTGGTCTTCGTCGGTGGCAAGCTTTGGGTCCTTCTCGATGGCATCAACTTCGTTGACGATGCGAGCCATCTGGCGGCGGATAGCGGTACGAGCATCACTCAGACCCTTGATGGAGGCTTCGAACTTGGAATCATGCTCCACATAGGGATAAAGCCCGCTATCCTTGTTCTTGTCGCCCATCGGAGTCACCGCCGTGATGGTCTTTGCCACCTTGTCTTTGTCGGCATCGCTCCACGGAATCACTTCCAAAGTCTTGCCCTGGACCCCGAAAATCTGCTCCCCAAGCCGCTTGTAAAGCGCTTTGTAGCTGACGAAGGAATCGAGCAACGTGTTGGTGTAGATTTGCGCATTCTCGTACTGCAAGGGAGTATACGAGGCAGGCTTCCTGGCCACGAAGCTCCTCAAGGCATCGTACTTGGTCAGAATGGCGTATGTGCGCTGAGGGCAGTCGGCAACAAGATCTGGGAAGCGGGCCGCAGCAGCCATGAGACTCTGAATGTCCCACTGCTGCTCCATTGGCTTGATGTGACCGCCGCCAGACCAAAACACCTGGATTGTGGTCTCAGTATTGGTCTCAATGTTGCTTCGGGCGATCCCGACATTGGCCTCAGCCTCAATCTGGACGGCGCCAGCAGTCAAGGCAATCTTGGCCTCGGCCTGAATGTCCGTCTTCTTGGCCTTGTTGAGAATCTTCATGCTCACAATGGCATTGAACTCGCCACCCTCGACGAACCCCGAGACGAAAGAATCGCCATAAACCTCACGGAAGTTGTTCTCGTCAACAGAGCGCAGGGGGTTGAAGACCAACGCGTCCTTGAAGTTGATGGTCTGGTTCACAACCTTGACCGAGATGTAAAAGTTGAGATCACTCTCCTTGAACTTGTCCGAGTCGACAAAGGATCCCTTGCCAGAACCGCCGACCTTTCCGGCCTTGATGGACAAGGAACCAGACACACTCATGTCGTCCATAACGTCACTGAGACGGTCGACGAAGCGCGACGTGTAAGTGACAGTCTGGCTGGGGCCTCGAGGCGCAGTTGGGTCAAATTCATACTTCTGAGTCTGCTCCGACATGCCGTTGAAGCGCTCAACGAACTGGTTCTGGGCTCGGATCTTCTCCAAGTCAGCCAGGCTGGTTGCCTTCAGGTTTGCAGCGTTCTCAATGGCCTTGCGCGCGTCCTCGCGTCGCTTGGCATCCCAAGCCCGCTTCTCCGCGCGGATAGCACGAAGCTCGTCGCGCTCCTCGGCACGGCGCTGAGCCTCGTCTGCTCGCTGCTGCTTCTGCAGCTCCCTGTTGTACTGGCGCTGCTCGGCGAGGAGCTCAGCTTCCTCCTTCTTGCGCTGAGCTTGCTCAGCCTCCTCCTTCGCCTTTGTGGCTGCGTCTTGATCGGACTTTCCGGTCAGCGAAGCTTTGATGGCAGCGCGATCAACAGGACCCGCAGGTGTACGTTCGCGAGCTCGATCAGACGAAACTCCTCTCTTCACTGGCTTCTTCTGAACAACAACAGGCTTGCGACTATTTGCCCGAAGATTAGCAGCAATTGCCTCGCGGTCAACCTTATCATCCTTGGAGCTGTTTGCTCTGAGGTTTTCGAGAATAGCCTCTCGGTCGACCTCATCATCGTCTCCCTTAGGCTGTGGTGGCTTGGTTGAATCCTTTTGAGCAACAGTGCTCGCAGCCGATGGTTTCGAAGTCATGGGTTTCACGGGGGTTGTTTTAACTTTTTGAACCTCACCCTCCTCTGCGATGGAGGTATCGGCGTCTTCAGTCGCATCCTCAACTTGCTTAGCCTCTTCCTCTGGTACTGTTTCCACCGCAGCAGTCTCCTCTTGAGGCTCCTTGGGTTCTGCTTCTGGCTTTTCGTCACTGGATGCGGCCTTGGCCTCAGTAACTGGTTCGGGCTTAGAGCTGGCCTCTGTGCAACGAGTTAGATGGACCTTCTACATCGTAGAACTGTTCACTCACCCTCAGCAGCCTTCTCTTCAGCCTCTTCTTCAAGTGCTGCCTGGATCAATGCGACTTCAGCCTTGGCCTTTCGGGCGTTTTCCTCAAGCACAATAGTGGCAGGCTGGCCAGCAATGACCTCTTTCTGCCTCGTCCATGCACTTGGTGTGGCGGTCTTCTGGGCCATGATTCGCATGGTAGTACCATCATTAGTAACCACATTTTCGGGTCTCTGTTCGTCAATGACAACCGCATCATCGATGCAAATTTGCTGCGTATACGAGTTGAACCTGTGAGGCGCGGTTATGTTAGCCATTTGAGGTCGGTATAGATGAGAAGGAGCCCTTACCCTTGGCCAAGTCGCATAGCATGCGTGTAAGGAGCTAGAAGGAGAGACATTGTGGTGAATTAGATTAAATAAATATTACTTCAATATGTAAGGGTGTTAATCCGAAGCAAAGATTAGCGACGGGTAAAGAATGTGGATTGGAGACGAAAGAATTTCGACTGTCGGTGTCCCTTTTAAGGACGTTTCCTATGGATTCCTCCCTTTCTCTTCCTCCTACCTTTCTTCCTGTAAACCTTGCGACTCTAGGACGGCAGAATTCCTCGCCAAGTCAAATTTCCGGGGCCGTATAGTGTCTCGGAGTAAGCGGCATATTTCACAAGCCCGGCGCTTAATCCATTGCTTTTTGGGGACATGATTGAACTTGTGACCTCCTGAAATGGGCCAGACAGAACTCAAGTTTGCGCGTTTCGAAATATAATTCTCCAAGAGGTTTACGCTAATGCCTGCGATGTCACATATTTGGGCGGTGCGGGACCGAAAGTGGAGGGAAGCTCCCGAGCTGAGGTGGGAGAGTTATTACACAGCCCAACGCTATACTATACTCAACAGTGGCTTGTCAATAGCTTCATCCCCTTCCATGAGATATATTGGCATGTGGCTGGCTAGGTCTATCGATAGTCTATGTGACTAGTGGAGTATATCAGAATATGCGACCAGGGTGTGTGTCGCTTACGGCTGCACGCCATCCCCAAAAAGTAGCCAGCGCCGTAACGGGCCGCCGCTAATGCACGGGTGCTCACGCCACTTGAACGGCAATTAAGCTGTGGTCCCCCTACTAGCACAAGGAAGGAATGACATTAACATTCGGATTCGTAACCTCGCCCGTGGCCGGTTTGCGGCCGCCGGCAACAACCGTAGCGCATGGCATTTTCCCCCTTAGAGCTGTATCCCACGCGACTTGATGGTTGTCCTATGCCAATCCTCTTCTCCCAGATAGCGCATGTCAATCCAAAGCGTATCCAATGAAACAACCATCGGTCCAGATAACCACAACCACAGCGACCACCGCGGCGGAAGAAGCCAATTATCTGGCCAAGCCTGGTGGCCCTGATGACAATGAGATTTCTCGTCAAGCCCACCAAGGGCTTCCACTTGTTCTACCATGGGGTCGCAAATCCGTTCGTCTCGGCACTACTTTCCACTCGAGACTGCAATCTACCGCAAATCCATGGTCGGATGAGACACCCTTTGTGCTTTCTGATTTGCACATGATCCCCAAGGAGCTGCATGCTGAATACGGGACTACCTCCACTTTCAAGAAGGTCAAGACGACCAAGGAGAGCGAAAAGGGTGATCATTTGAGTCTTGGATTCGGTGTTGGTGTCGGGTTGCCGTTTGTAGCTTCCGTGAGCGTGAAGGGGACCTATGATCAGCACATCCAGGAAAATAAAGACGTGAGTTGATTCAGAAAACTTCATCATCTTGGACAAAATGACGCTCATCAACATGAACTTGCAGTCCGATAAGATATCGCTCAACGCGAGCTGCCGGGCTGGAACCATTGAACTCCAGAGACAGCCACGACTCACCAAGGAAGCGATAATTGAAATCAAGTATGGCGGGGGCTACGAGGGTCTTTGTGAGAGATACGGCGACTACTATGTTGCTGGCTACCGGCTGGGTGGCGACACGGGAATCTTGATGAGCGCTTCGGGCCATTCGAGAGAAAAGATTGAGAAGATTGGTGTAACGGTCACTCTCAAGGTTCTTTTCATTTCAGCCAGCAAGCACTGGGAGAAGGAATTCAGGGAGTTTGGCTCCGGCCGTCAAGTGAAACTGCTCGGGTACGACACGCTCGATGATATGAACTGGAAACGTTCCAGCGCAGCGGGCGACGATATGAAGGACGTCATGGCTTGGTCGGGCGGTGGCCCGATGACTGATTCTGCTGCGCTTCTTGCCGATGCGGATGCAATAATGACGCGATCCGAGAGTCTGATGGAGCGAATCCACGAGGTTCTCGACAGGCACGGCTACAGGAATGGAGAAAGCTTGACCTTTGTTCAGTGCGAAGAGCTTTTGGCTGAGGGTATTGTTGTGGAATTACTCCTTGAGCCTATGTCGAGGTTGCGAGACGTCATACAATGGCGTATGGAAAGAAACATTATCTAAGTATTAATTGTAACTGCATGATAAGCACCCATCATTCTGGGTACGTCATGTATTAACCAGACATAGTATAGTATCTAATAAACACAAGCGCGATAAGGCTACCCACTATGACTAAGAAATCAATCCCTGCAATGACAAGGCCGAAAATTTCACAAACACCTGTAATAGCCCGAGCATCGGTTTTTGTTGCGCTACTCACGGTATTGTTGAGAAGAACTGGAATTTCAGAGCTCCATGTAGCATAGAATGAATAAATAAACAAAAGGAAGGATGCGATCCAATACGGATATTTTGATTTTCCCAGAGATTGATTTTCGTACATGATGCAAAACCAAATGAGCAACAGAAATGCCGAAGGGTATTCGACAAGTAAGATGATGCAGAGAACGCGAGCTATACTAGGTGTCTCGGTGCCGAACTTCAGCTGGAAGTAAAAGAAGGAGGTTGTCATTAGGAGAATTTGACCCATTAGAAAAACGATGACTGATAAAATCCAAGGACAGTCAGCAAAGTCGTAACAGTCCCGGCTCAACACACCAAAAACCTGACGCCTCAGTAAGAATGCTTCCGGAGACAGTTCGATGACATGAAGTTCTTCCTCGTCAGATCCAATGCGATATTCTGATTCCGAGCATCTAGACTCGGAGTCGTAATTAGGTAATGGCGTTTGCGGGAGCCCTTCTACCCTGGAGGCAAAAAAGTGCTGGGCGGCCGAAATAAGTGGCCCAAGGAGAAGGAAGATGGGAAGAATTTGGCCGAATCCCCAGGGGTTGTCGTGCTGTTCTTCTTCGCTATAGTTCCACCCAGCTTCCATATCCGACCTTGTGTGGTACACGTTGATGGTGCCCCAAATCCCAGTCACTATGAGCCAATAGATCTTTCAGCTTCATCAGCATTGGCTGTCTTGAGTTTACTTTCTGAGGGAAGCTTTACTCACATCGAAGAGATTGGAAAAGAAAACATCCGAGTATATTCTGACCAGACAAAGGTTGGCGGCTTGGATGAAGAGAATGGTGCGTCGGAATGCGACAGTGGTTGGCGTCAAGTTTTCAGCATTTTTGGACAGCTGCGCAATGCAAAGTTGCAAACACGAGCTAAAGTTTTTCCGCAAATTTTTAAATTGGTCGCTCAGGCGTGGGAACAGCTTGATTATTCTGGTTCCCAGACCGAGAAGTATCAACATTATCGTCAGGGTGGCTGACTGGAATGCCTCCGTATCCTGCAACCCGGTCTGCAGACTCGGCCGATCATACATGCCTTTTTTATTCTGTGCCTCTTCTGGCCAATCAAGTACTTTTCGAACATTGAAGAAGCAGATGGCATGGGTTCCCGGCAGGCAAAGAGTGTCCCCGGGACCGATTCTGCCATCCCAATTGAAGAACATTGTTGGAAATATGGCAATAATCAACATGACGGCCAGCATTACCATGGAAATAAGACGAGTCCATTTTTGAATTGGGTTAAAGTACAAGTACTTGCGAAGAACCGTCAGACCGGCGACGTGCGTGAGGTTTGAAAACCATGCGAAGTACGTGATGAGCTGGAAATGGTACGCGGAAATACCATTATAGAGATCAATGAAGGCGCTGGTCAGTACCCCTAGCCCTGTTATGAGCTGAACATCACACATGGCAAGAATTGCCTAGATTGACCTTTTAATTCATAAAATGAACTGGACGCTGATTGTCATGGGAGCTGACTTACGTGGTTGAAAACCTTCTCCCACCGAGTCTCCCGATCCTGGATGGCTGATTTCTTTTGGCCAAATGATAGGAATTCAGTAATTGGTTGCAGTTTTCGCTTGACCAGTACATCGACTGGATTTGCACTCCACCTAGCGTGTTTGCATGCTCCCGGGAAGGGATCTTGGACAGGATTGAAGGAGAGCAAATAATGCAGAGCAACAAGTGCAATGACTAGCCAAGCCGCTCCTAAAAACCCTACAATAACCTTGTGGGGTTAGAAATCACACCAACATGTTTGAATTGGCTTATAACTAAACAATGGGGCAATGGTTCCTGGTCTAGGCCAGGCAAAAAGGTTGGGGGGACTCACCCCCGATCCTTCAACGTCTGAATACCGTTGTGGCCGGTTCTCCCAGCAGTCTAAAGTGCAGCAAGCCATGATGAGTGGTAACGGCTCGGAGCTCGGGTGCTTGGAATTAATTTTTTTTTCTGGCGCTTAGGCAGTGATCGGTAGCTCCAGGCCCTACTGGTATTTAAAACTTCAACGGTAGAGCCCTATTATCTAAGTAGTGACGTAATAATTCAGGGCAAGGCTGACTTTATGTGCTATATTTGTCTCGGCGCATTTATCCTGTGCCCCGCTTCAAGAATGCTTATTCTTGAGCGGGGGGAGAAACCAACATCAGCCCTATGGGATGTCTCGGATCAAAGTTGGATCTTGGCATGTAATCGATCGTGACGCGGCAAGCGGCGGAGCGGGTACTTTTGGGTATTCTTGGACTGGCGCGATGCGACAGGCCATGACGCGGATTGGGCAAGACAAGGCATCCAATCATGGTATCACAGGCCTACTTTATCAGAGCACATCTCGGAGACATACCACCCTCAGCCGCAACTTGGAATGAGGGCCGGCTAATTGCGGACAAGTTGGATGCATCTGCCCTCTTCTTGCACAGCCTCCAACCAATGCACAACACAGCAGGGATGGAGTGATGCCTTCTGACATTTCCTTTCTCGTGTCTGCAAACCAAAAGTTTAATTCCATACAAACGAAGCACATCAAGATCTTGTTACATCGTTATGTCATGTGATGAACCCATCACTGCCGCTTGAATGAGACCGTTTTCCATGCGCCTGGCCAGGCGTCGCCTACCTCAGTGGCCAACCACCGCGCAATCGCCGCATTTGTCTCGACTGGCTTCTCCAGCTGCACCCAGTGGCCTGCGCCGATGTTAGCTTGTGTTAAATTCTTGCAGAGCCGCCTCTGCGGGTCCGCCATGCGCGTGTTGCTCGTGTCGCAGACGCTGTCGTACCGAGCTTCGATGAAGAGCACGGGCATGTCGAGCTCGGCTCGCACGTCGGCGTTGGTGTTGAAGGCGTTGTTTGCAGCGTCATTGTTGTAGTACGCATCGGGTCCAAAATACCCATTCTTTTGCAAGTCGGAGACCAGCTCGGCAAGTGCGTCGGGGGCCAAGAGGCTGTCCTCATCGGGAAACTCCTCGGGTCCCGGCGCTTCCTCTGCACCACCCAACCAGCCCCCATCTTGGACCGTTGTCGCCGTGAATGCCAGCTCACCGGTTGTGTGCTGGCTTCTGGCTCCGCTGTATATCAATTTGGTGAAACCTTGGACATTGCTGTCGTGGAACTTGCAGGCCTTGTCGAACGACTGTTGGTAGAAGCGCATGTAGCTCCATTGGCCGTCGGGGTACTTGTCCTTGGGATAAAGATCCCTGTTGACGTACTTGATCGTCTCAGCCAAGCCGAGCTCGATGACGCGGTAGGGGACGGCGAGGTTGGCGATGGCAACGCACTTGTCGGCGTGGTGGGCAACAAACGAGTTGAGACATCCGCTGCCCCAGTCGTGGGCGACCCAGATGGCCCGGTCACGGCCTGTGTCGGCCAGCAGCGCCACGAGTCCTTCGACAATCGACTCCTGGGAGTAATCTGTCGTGACTTTGGTGGCTGTCGACCGACCGTAGCCGGGCATATCCGGCGCAATGCAGCGGAAGCCCAGCGATGAAAAGGCAGTCAGCTGGTGAATCCATGTCTTGGCATTGGCGGGCCAGCCGTGAAGGAAAATGATTTCAGGTCCCTCGTTCGGACCACAAGAGTAGTAAAAAATGCTTTTCTGGTTGCCGTCGCCGTAGCTGACGGTGTGTTCGGAGAGAGTCACCATTGTTGCAACCTGTTGATCTGCTGAGAAAAATTCGGTCAATGCAGCTGGATGCAGATGCCATTCTGCTCAACCAACAGCTCAGTATTTATATACCCATCCACTCAATGCATACGTATGCTCGCCGTGCGGGTGGGCGAAGCTGTCCGAGCGCGGGGACCTCGGCAGATGCCTAGGTGGGACAGAAGGTTCACAAGGGTTCGGCTTCAAGGATTATGCGGTTCAACGTCCCGGCTTGGCTGCCCTGACGAATTCGTCGTTGAAATTCCATATCGAGGGAGCCATATAGCCCCATATCCCATGGTGATTCATTCTGATTCAGTGTGATTCATCTTAAACCAATTTGCTTGATAATTCATCCGTCGTATGGGTAAGCACTCGTCAGGTTCGGTATCCCACTCTGACTCACCCGTAAACAAATCATACCATACTTGCGCAGCCTGCATCCTTCGCAGAGGTTATGGGAAAGTTCATCCTACGTCAATCCGACCACGCTCTTTACTCGTTCCCCGCCGCTGTCAACATTTTCCTTGTAAGCATAACGGCTGTCATTCCGCCACCCATGCGACATGGCCGATGCGACCCCTGCTTCAGGCACTGAAACGTAGCCCCGCAGCCAATAGTCAGCGGCCTCCGGCAGAGATTGACTCCGTAGAGTGACGATCGGAAAACTCAAAATCCACAAAGGGTCGCATTTTAGCCTGCGAAATAAAGAAATGGCGGGTGTTTCAAGTTATGCTGTAAATGCAGAATTAGCTCCACCAAACGATAGCGCGCTTCTATCCGCGAAAAAGCGGTCTATCCGATGAAGTCAACTTCTACAGCTTGTGTTTTCTCGCTTTGCTCCCAAAGGCGAGGCTTGCGTGGGCAATTTTTCAGGAAATTCTTTTTCTAGCATCGGGTGATTATGTACTGCCTAATGAATGGTGCAGTTGCGATGATTTTGGGGCCGGATGAGGAATCACACCAATCGCTCACAACTGCCGACACTTTTGTATTGCTACATATTCGTAATTTGGTACAGAGTAGTGTATATTATCAACTATGTACTAGCAGTTTTTCTAAATACTATATACGATCATGTAAAGAGTGTCTATAAACAAAGCAAGCCCAGAAGTCTAACACACCTATTAAAGAGAGAGCCACCATTTCCACCAAAGCGAATCACACAATGCTAAACAGATCAAAGGAGCGACGACAATGACCAACCCAATATTACCAACTGCCACATTACTAGGTACTCTCTAGGAGTAGATGATGCGGAGACCAGCACACGAGGGGTCCCAAGAGACGTGGTCAATGTCGTTGACGCCAACCAACTCGAACCCCTCAACAGTGCCAGGGGCTTGGCAAGGAGTCTTCTCAGTGAGGTAGGCGTTGAAAGTCTCATCCCAAGTAGCATAGGATCCAAGAACGGGAGAGAGACGGCCCAGGTGGTCGCCGCGCTGGTTGCCGGGGCCCCAGCCAGTGGTAGGTCCGGGAGCAGGGCTGTTGCTCTTGAAGAGGTCCAGCTTCTTGCTACCGTTAAGGTCGGCAGACTCTTCCAGGTAAAAAGCAATCTGGCACTGCTTGCCACTGGCGGCCTCGGGATAGGTAAAGGTAGAGAGGGAGGTAATGTCGCCTCCGTACGGCCCCTTGGACACGACGCTGTAGTCGAGGTCGAAGATGACCCCGTTGGGAACGTAATAGGACCAAACTGCGGAAGGGGTGAAGTAGTTGGATGCACCGTTGTCGGTGGCAGCACCGAAAGCAGATGTGACGGCAAAAGCAGCCGTGGCAGCGATCTTGAAAAACATGTTGAAGAAAAAGAAGAAGGAAAATTATTGAAAAAATTGAAAATTTCAATGAGTGTCTAGGTACGTAGATGCCAAACTGGACTGAAAGATTGAGGTTAAGATGTGATGAGGCAAGTTCAAATTTGGGCGAATTTGGAGTGATATTTGTAGTTTGAATACACAACAAGGAGGCTATGCTCAATATAGTTGATGAAATTCTGCCTCGTATAGTTTAATGCAGTTCACTAATCAAACAATAATGGTTGAATGATGTGGTCACCAAAATAGTAGTGACAGCCATTGCCACTCGCCACGCTACATCAGCACACCAAGAGGTGTTCGCACAGCCGTCGAAATAAGCCCACGGTTTTATGGCTAAATTAAGCTTGCATTTTTAGTATAAATCCCGTGACCAAAATGATGCTAGTGATGTGAATTAGGGATTTGCGGCAAAACTACCCATCTCTAGGGTAAAGGTGACTCTGCCAAGATTCCCAAGATCTTTAGATGTCCACCCCGCTTGCATGCCACCAATTTCAAAATGTTTAGAATAGTTCATAACTGTCTGATTTGCAATGACAATGTGAGTAGATTATTGTGGCTTGGCAAACGCGGTTGGTGCGCGCGCTCGTGAAGCCCGCTTATTTGGCTTTTGGGCAGAATGATTCAAAATCGCGTCTGCCATTGGAGCACTAACACCCCTGTATGCGTAAGCGGAGAGAAACCCCTGTCGGTTGGCTACCATCTTTTAGCAAAGAGTGTTTCCTATAAAAAGATACAGTTCCGTGTCAGAATGGGCTCATGAGGATGAAAGTGAGCCTCGGGTGCAGGCAAGAGCCCACGAAAGGAGGGCCAAGCAGCCTCATGCTCTCCATCAGGGCGCATAGAGTGACTATAAACGGAGGACCAAAAATTGACCCGGTTAGATATTTACGAGCTCGCACTTACGCATAAGCTGAGGTCAACATCCCCGTATAAGCTTCAAGGTGAATTTCTTGTAGTGGGTTCCCCAGAAATGATTTGGAATGTATTGGAAGGGAGAGCAGTGCCACCTGGTACCTCAAACTATTCTTATTTTGTAACCTAGTTGCAGTCCATTCTCGGTTCCAGATTTCTTTTTAATCGGTAGATTTATTGCTTTCGAATGCGATGAAATCAGCTCGTAAGGAAGTGAAATCGAACATCGAGACCATGAGAAACCGAAACACTAAGCTTCTCTAGAGACGTCCTGCGGTGATGCTTTTACGACTCTCGCAATAACATATTTGATCAATCCCGCGCGCTAGTGCTTATTAGTTGGTCGGTTGGAGACTCAAGCGTGTCCGGGGTAATCGCAGAGATGGGTGGTCTGTGTGGCTTGGGTGAATTTGGGGGCCTTATCAGGTAGACTCCAACATGTCTTGGAGGATTCATGGCAACGATTGAGTTGCGCAGCTTTAGCTTGACCCACTTGGAAATCGCGACGAGTTTCCTAGATGGGAATGTCGGGGCTATCGAAACCAAGACGTGCAGCGCTGGACCAATCACGCCCTATCAACGACAGTGAGGGGTCAACGTGCCAGCAACTCCAGCATCGTGAGATATAACAGGGACGATGACGGTTCTTCCTCAATATATTCAAGAATATTTGCTACAATCCCAACTAAGTGAGATTGACGTTTTCGGTGGCCATCTCCCCTCCGTTTCCATTGTCAGCACCGAAAACACCATCATCGCACCCAACCGTCTTGAATCAGCAAAGCTGACAGAGGCTAGTCCTTATCAGACGACCAAATCGCGCCAGGTCTTATCATGGACACCATATTTGATGTGGCCATCGTGGGTGCAGGTCTCAGCGGCCTCCAAGCTGCCCTGGATTTGCACAGCGCAGGCCGTTCGGTTGTGGTTCTCGAGGCCCGGGATCGTGTGGGAGGCAAAACGAACACAACAGAGCGAGCGGATGGCAAAGGCAGACAAGAGCTGGGGGCTGCTTGGCTAAATGACACGAACCAATCCCACATTTGGGCTTACTGCCAAAAGTTCAACCTTACCCCAATCGTCCAGGCCAGCACGGGTCTGGTGGCGAGTGAAGACGAAAATGGAAATTGTCATCTTTTTCCATTCAATGGGACGCCAAAGGTAAAAATGCATTTTCCTGTGTCCTAATTTTTTCTTGAAAACGCTTATTTAGCCTGAATATAGTTTGAACAAGCGGACGTTGATAACATCATCGACGTTCGCGCCAAGATCGAGGTTGCGTCTCTGAATGGCGAAACATTCCAGGAACCCAACCGTTCTAGACTCGATAGCTTGACCTTTGAGCAATGGCTGAAAGAGCTCGGTGCTGGGCCGCGGGGTCTGGTTACAGCCCGTGTCTGGTGTCGAGGCACACTTGGCCAAGATCCTGACCAAGTATCGGCGCTCGCATTTCTCGAGATTGCTCGTGGCGCATTGGGAATCGTGAAGCTGCGATATGATGGCGAGCACGGAGCGCAAAGACTGCGCCTCAGAGAGGGCACCCAGGCCATTTCAATTGGCATGTCCAAGCTGCTGCCCGGTGACACCATCAAACTGAATTCTCCTGTCAGCTCAATTGTGCAAACCGCATCAGATGATTATAGAGTCACAATCGAATCAGGCGACACGATTCAGGCGCGAAAGGTCATTGTCAGTATCCCAAGTCCAACCTACAAAAACATCATGTTTGAGCCACCCCTGCCTCCCCAAAAGCAAATGCACACGGATTCCACTCGGTATGGATGCTTTGTCAAGTACATTTGCCTTTTCAAAACACCCTTTTGGCGGAAGATAGGTGCATGCGGTCTGGCTCAGAGCTTCCGGGGCCCCATGAATCATTGCCGAGATACTTCAGACGATGAGGGGGACAATTACGCGCTGACATGCTTTTTGGTGTCCGGGCCAGGGCGCGAGTGGTTGACACTTGATTCTGATGACCGCCAAAAAGCCGTCTTGCAACAACTTGGTTCCCTTTTTGGAGTCGGGTACGACACGGTCAAGGCCGAATTTTTGGATTCCATCACCTCAAAATGGACAGAAGACAAGTGGGCTGGATTCGGGTGCCCGTTCCCCGCTACGCCACCCAGCGTCTTGGGTGCTAGCAGCGATAGTGATGCGTTTCATGACAAGTTTGGCGGGCTTTACTTTGTTGGGACCGAGTTTACGTCGGAATTCAGAGGCTACATGGAGGGCGCAATTCGAAGTGGGAAGCGGGGCGCATCTCACGTACTTGCAGATCTATAACAGAGCCCAACTGAGGAAACTGGAGAGGAGCATATTTGATCCGGTTACAAAATAATCTCTATTTCTTTATTGAAAACCTGACATGTTTTTGAATACTCCACTAATAAGAAATGGCAATTGGGGGTTTGGTGGAATCAGTGGTGTGTGATGATGTAATGGGACAATCATGAGCGATGTGCTCACGCAGCTTCTTCTACCAGATGCCTGATAGATGCCTGTATTGAGGCCTGCAGAAAGGCGCATTCAAGTCCATTCAAGCACATGCACCTCTGAATAACAATTTGTGCGACTCAAGCCAAGTAACGGCGTAAAAGTGAATTAAACATGAATAAATGTTAAGTACAATACTAAAGATAAAATAAATCGTGAATCATTTTTACGATTGGTCCGATTTCTTCATATCTCATCTTCTCCTATTCACCGGCCAGGAGCAAGGAACAATTGTGCGCCATGTCAGACAGCATCCTATCCAATCTACAACTAACCGGCGACCATATTTGCGGACCACGTATGGTACAATGATTGAAATAAGAACGAATGAAACAAGAGAAAGCCATATTTCCATCTTGAAACTTCTTAAATACTCAATTAGCTGATATTTGCGGCGTTGACGCATCTGGCTCCGTCATTAACCAAATTTATGATAGGTCCAGTTGACACGTAATTAGCTGCGGAGGACGTGACCCGGAATCTGTAAATCCCCCCAAGTATTTTATCGCCTGCGTACAAGTAGCCGTCAGCCGAAGCATATAATGCCCCCCAGATGCTTGTGCCAGGAACGAGGACGCTGGATATGCTGTAGGTATTGTAAACGGACCAAGCATGTGTCGTCATGCTCCAGCGGTACATTGTGGTGGAGATAAGGCCATTAGTTAAAATGCTGGGCGCGACTGCGTAAAGGTAGTTGCCTCCTCCGGGTACATACGCCCAATCAGTAAAGGTGTTCAACAAAGTCAGTCCCACTGTGGTTCCACTTCCAATCAACTTTCCGTAGGTTGTTGATGTTGGGGATGACACATCAAATTTCCACCAGTTTGCGCCGTAGTCAGACACCCAGAGATTGCCTGAAGGGTCTACGTCTCCCATTAGAAGACCCTGGTTTAATTCTACCCTCCCACTCAAGAGCTGATAGGATCCATCGGAACCTATCTTGATGACCTGAGAGCCCAGCCCCTGGAGAAGCGGGTCGGCAGCAATTCCATAAATGTAATTGTCGAGTACATTGTAGCCTATGGCATTGATTGCTCCACCAGGTCCCACGCTGTTTGAAACGGTACTGTATGTTCCAGAAACTCCTAGGTTTATCTTATACAGGGACGTGCCTTGTATCATATAACCGTTGATGTCACACCCGAAAGTGGGCAACCCAGTGGCTGTGGAGGTGGTAGATGTGGATGTAGATGCGGCAGAGGTCGTAGATGTGAAAGAAGTTGTGGAGGAAGATAACTTTGTAGAAGTGGACAAGGTTGTTGACGTGGACATAGATGCGGATGTGGAGGTTGATGTGGAAGTGGAAATAGGGAGAGCTGTAGAACTGGTAAGACTGGTTGAAGTGGTAAAACTAGAAAAACTAGTAGAACCAGCAGAACCAGCAGAACTGGTAGAACTAGTAGTAATAATGGAACTAGTAGACCTGGTAGAAGTAGCAGAAGTAGTAGAAGCGGCAGAAGTAATAGAACTAGTAGAACTAGTAGAACTAGTAGAACTAGTAGAACTAGTAGAACTAGTATAACTAGTATAACTAGCAGAGCTAGCAGAACTAATAGAGCCAGTAGAGCTGGTAGAGCTGGTAGAGCTGGTAGAGCTGGTAGAGCTGGTAGAGCTGGTAGAGCTGGTAGAGCTGGTAGAGCTGGTAGAGCTGGTAGAGCTGGTAGAGCTGGTAGAGCTGGTAGAGCTGGTAGAGCTAGTAAAGCTGGTAGAACTAATAGAACTAGTAGAAGTGGCAGAAGTGGTAGAAGTAGTAGAAGTAGAAGAACTAATAAAACTAGAAGAACTAATAGAACTAGAAGAACTAGTAGAACTAGTAGAACTAGTAGAACTAGTAGAACTAGTATAACTAGTAGAACTAGTAGAACTAGTAGAACTTGCAGAACTAGTAGAACCAATAGAGCTGGTAGAGCTGGTAGAGCTGGTAGAGCTAGTAGAACCAACAGAACTTGTAGAACTGGTAGGATTGGTAGTCGAGCTGGATGTAGCAGTGGATGCGGAAGTGGCGATGGACGTAGAGGGAGACGAACTACTAGTAGAAGAGCCGCTGGTTACCGTCCTTGTATTTGACGTAATCGTTGAGGTAGTGCTTGAGGTCAAGGTGGATGTAGATACAAGCGAACTTGTTGATGTGGTAATCGTGGCAGCCAAACTCGATGATATGGAACTGAAAATTGAAGAGCCCGATGTAGCAGAAGTTGACAAAGTAGTTGTTGACGTCAAGGTAGATGAGAGAGAGCTCAATACAACGGAGCTTGACGTAACTGAGCTTGGCATTGTAGAACTAGTTATTGTCAAGCTTGATGTGACTGAGCTTGCCATTGTGGAACTAGTTGTCACCGAGCTTGATGTAACTGAGCCTGCCATTGTGGAACTAGTTATTGTGGAGCTTGATGTGACCAAGCTTGCCATTGTAGAACTAGTTATTGTCGAGCTTGATGCAGGGCTAGATATCGTGGATCCAGATGCAACACTTGACAGAGTAAATACCAATGTAGAAAGGCTCAATGTAGAGCTAGAGTTTAATGTAGTAGGCATTGATGTACTCGATGATATGCCAGATAAATTTGATGTAGAGCTAAAGCTCAATGTAGGAGGCATTGATGTACTCGATGACATTCCAGACGAGCCCGATGCAGTAGACATTGATGTACCCGATGTCATTCCAGACGAGCTTGATGTGGCAAGGTTCGATGTGGTAAGGTTCGTAGTGGAGCTAGATACTGGAGAGCTTGATGTGGTAAGGCTCGATGTGGCAACGTTCGCAGTGGAACTGGATGTTGAAGAGCTGGACGTGGTAAAGCTTTCTGTTGTAGATATCAATGTAGACAGGCCCGACGGCGTGGAAATCGATAAAGCAGAGCTCGATGTACCCAAGCTGGATGCAGTAGTACTCGTTATTATGGAATTAGACCTGGCTGAGCTAGACGTGGTAAAGCCTGGTATGGTAGAGGCTAATGTATCAAAGCTCGATGATGTGGAACCGAATGCCGCAGAACTAGATTCCGTAAAACTTGACAGTGAAGAATTCGATGTTGAGCTAGATGCAGTAGAACTAGCTGTAGAGCTTGATATACTAAAACTAGATGTTGTGTAGCTGGATATTGCAGTACTAGATGTTGTATAAGATGACGTAAAACTCGATACTGTGGTGCTAGATGTAGAAACCGAGATGGAAGTGGATGTTACCGACCCTGGTGTTGAGCTGGGCACTCCTAAGCTAGACGTAGAGGTAGATACTGCAGAGGTAGATGTCAACTCAGTCCTTGAGTTCGATGTGACTGAAGATGTGTATGCCCCATCGGTACTCAAACCAGTGCTTGTGGTTGAGCTGGCAAGGCTGGTTGAAGTCGGATTAGTTATCAACGATAGACTGGTAGTGTCTCCTACAGTGGACGGACTGATCGATGGAGAGCTAATGGTAGACGAGGTAATTCCGGAGTTCGCAGTGGATATTGACAGCAAGCTAGTTGTCGCTATCAAGGTAGTCACTGAGCTTGAAACCGAACTTGACACAGGTGCAACCGATGTAGAGGTGAAAGGTGGCGAGGGAGTGCGAGAACTTATTTGGTCGAAGGAGCTTGTCAATGAGGATGTAGTCAGGCCAGAAACAAAAGAGGAACCAAATAACGATGTGGATAAAGAGCTGCCACCAACATCTATGGATGTAGTGGTAGTTGACGAAAGTAGCAAACTACTCGTAGAAATTTGATAGGTCGTAGTTGATGTTTGAATCAATTCACTAACTGAAGTGGATATGTCACTGGATGGACTGGATGTTGTCGTGGTCGAGGAGACCGAAGTAGCCAAAGAGTTAGACGATGTACTTGTTGTTTGGATTGAAGGCACTGTTGAAGTAGAGCTTGCAGTGGTCGAGATAGATAAAGATGAGATGGTTGGAGTCGATAAGGTGTCTATGATGGATGTAGTTGAAGAGAGGGAAGAACTAGCTGTTGTAGATTGGGTCAACACGCTGCTACTCTGCCCAACAGTCGTAGAAATTGCATTTCTCTGCGTAGTAGTAGTACTGGAGCCACTCAGACTGATACTCAATGACACCCCCGTGTTTTGTGATGATGCAGCCTCGGTACTTGTTGTAGAAGTATTTGGAGTGCTGTCACTAGTCTGTGAGGTAAACTGTGTACTCTTTTGGCTCGAAGCTTCAGTTGTGCTTGTCTGATATGTGGTAGTTGTGATAGTAGTTTGGGTTGCTGAAGTTGATCCATCAGTGATACTAGTTGATTCACTGGAAAACATTGCTGAAGTGCCATAACTCGACGAGGTGTTCATCTCCGAAGTACTCGTATTTGATGAAGAGTCTTCCGAACCAGAAACAACTCCAGTTGTTATGGTTGTCGTGGCAGCCGAGGCGCTGCTCGTACTAATCTGTGAAATGGATACTGATACACTGGAACCAACGCCCGAGGTTGCAGTATTTGAAGTAGCCGGCGAGACTGAACTGGAGGAATCACTCGTCTGTAACGTACCACTAACCGGTGTTTGGGCGGTGCTTGAATCAGTCGATGAAGTTGTCGAAGAATCTTCAACGGCCGAAACAGACCAAGAACTCTGAAATTCACTCGTTATGGACTGGCTTGAGGGTATACTTGAAGTTTCAATGCTAGCAAATGAGCTGCTTGATGAGAGTATAACCGTCGACAAAGTGCTTGCCGCTGTTGATGTGGAGGTATCGACAGGTGAGGACATCAAGCTTGGCGATATTGATTCATTCTGATACGGGACTGAAGTACTACTGGATGTAGTGAAAATGGTAGAAGTAGCACTGGATATACTTGTAGTGGCGGTGAGGGTGGTTGCTGTTGTTGACCAAGTCAACGTGCTTGTATCAGCTAGGGAACTAGTACCAGACTGATCCAATTGACTATCAAACGAGATAGTGCCAGTTGAAGCCGTAGTGGGCGAGCTGCTAATATTCGTCAATGTCGTTGAAATTGTCAACGTTGTGAAACCACTTGGAGTAGTTAAAGTAATTGAGACAGATACAGGTTGATCCGATGTGCTGTCAGATGCTATAGTACTGATTGATGCACTATCAGAAGAAGTACCAGTTATAGGTAACATCCTATCAGTGCTTATTGTACTCCCAGTCATTGAAGGAACCTCTGCTGACTGGCTTATGGTTGTAGTGGATAGCGCAACACTGGACATCGTGCTGGTCGATGAACCGGAAACATTGGTTGATATGCTATCGACACTAGAAGATGAAGTCACTAAATCTGAGAACATGCTCGAGGTGGAATCTGAACTTGTCGGCGTTGTGGTCGTTGTTGAGTTCGTTATCGGGAGCTGGGTTGTTGTTGCTTGGCTTGAAATACCAGTGGAGTCTGAAACGATACTCGTTGTAATATCACTAAACGAAGTATCCAATGAATATGAAGATTCAATGAGCATCCACGTTGTACTAAGTGAAGTTGATAGGGTTGTTGTAGCCGTGGAAATAGCCTGAATATCTGTAATACTACCTGATTCGATGATTTGCGATATTGTTGAGAATTCTGTAGAACTTGGCTGCTGAACAAAGCTTGAACTAGTCTCTGATGGCATGGAAGAACTTAAACTCGGGGAATTCGACAAACCAGACGTAAGAGAACTTTCGGTAGTCAATTGGGAGCTCATTTCGGAAATTTGAGAACTCTCTGGAATAGTTTGTGGAGTGGATCCGGTTTGTGAATTTTCCTGAGATTCACCCGTATTAATCTCAGAGGTGCTCATTGAACTGGGTTGGATAGTTGATTGAGAATCAGTCTCACGCACCGAGGATCCCTGGGACGTTGAGTCGAAGCCATTTGTACTACTGGGCTGCGTGCTTTCTTGAACATTTTCGGAACTTGATATCAATGTAACCATGGTGGTTAATTGATTGGCAGTAGAAGATATGCTTGCCTCGGAGGAGGCTTGGGATCCGTTTTGGTCGGGAGTGGAGGTGTCCCAGGAGGAAATATGTGAACTCGTCTCAACAGCTGTAGGCTGAGTAGTAGAGATGATATTACTGCTTTGCGATCCTGAAGCGCTCTGTGAGACGAACTGGGTTGTGGTCTGGCTTTCGGCTTCACTGCTTCCAGTAGCTGAAATAGATCCACTATCGGCTTCTTGGGATGTTTGATAGCTGGTGGTTGACACAGACTCTTGAGACGATTGAGGCTCATAATTTGAAGGTTCTGCTGACTCAGTGGTAGATTCCGATTGAAAGGTGGTTTCAAAACTCGATTGAATAGCCGTCTGCGACGTAGTCGAGTTATCACTTGCGGCTGTTGACGTAACAATGTTCGAAATGCTCGCGCCGGTATCTTGAACATCGGAAGTACTCGTAATTAAAGAACTTATTGTTAAGCTTGAAGTCGACACATTGATCGTCTCGGCTGTATTTAGTGACGGTGATGAGTAAGCCTCGGTTGTTGGTTCTGAGGAACCAACTGTAGTTGCCTCTGTCTCTAATTGTGAGCCCGTCTCAGATTCAGCCTCTTTAGATGATGTGACAAGCTGAGAGGAATCCCACGTACTCAAACCACTCATCGCATCGAGAGAGCTTGAAGCAGTGGAGACGCTTTCCTCATCCGACCATGTAACGGTCAAAGATATCGTTATGGATTGAAAAGTTGTCGAGGATGACGTTGTCACATCGATGCTATTGCTTGAAAGTAAAGAAGATGGAGTCTCCGCGATGTTTGTCGAACTTTCTGTAGATTGCACAGATGTTTGCCCCGTGTCTGTATTCTCCACAGAGGTCGTCGGCGTTGGTGTCGGTTTCGCTGTGGAGGCTTCCACATTTGTCATATCAGTTTGGGATGTTGCTATCAAGGTCTCTGATTCTAGGCTTTCAGTGGCTGATTCGCTTGGAAATGTGTTAGTGCTCTTTTCTGTGAAGTACATGGAAGATTGAGTTGTTTCTTTGAAGCTGGCGGAGCTATCAATAGTCTGAAGAACTGAGACATCTGTTGATACGCTCTGGCTGAAACCTTCGGATACCAGGGTAGTGGAGATAGCTGTCCCTGTGGTTGGTCCTTCTGATGCTGTTGCAGTCATACTACTATCTGGATACGAGCTCTGAGATGATGTCGGTACTTCTGATATTTCAGTTCTAGAATTACTTTGAGGCGAAGACATTGTTTGCGGAGCGGTAGAATCGGTTTGGGTGCTGGAAGTTGCTGAACTCGGTATGATAGATGTGATCAAGGACTGTCCCGAAGAAGTATAATCCGATGTTTGCTCCGCCAGAGAGGAAATATCCGAGCCGCTATCATCAACTGAGCTTTGTGAGGTCGATGTGCTTTCCACAGAAGAGTCAGTCGCCGACCCAGTGGATAAGTCCACTTGGCTGAAACTTGCTGATATCAATGTATTTGATGACAGGCTCCCAGTCAGAGTCTGTGACTGAAATGTCGTTTCCGATGTTTCTTCTGCCAATGAACTATCTTGCGTCGAACTTCTTATCAGCGTTGTCCAAGTAGAGGTGAAAGCTGTTGAGATCAGCGATGACTCAGAGCTCTGAGGGATTTGTGTATTTGTCGTTGAAGCACTAGAGATGGTTTCATTCTCAGTCGTGTACGGGCCATAAGTGCTTGAAGTGCTTTGGGTTTCAAGCGAGCCCTCGTCACCTGTACTGCTACTTCCGTCCGATTGCGAAATGGCTGAAGTGAAAATACTCTCGGAGGACTGATTGATAGTGGTTGACTGCGCAGAGGCTGAGGGCTGTTCAGTGCCGGTAATATACGTCTGCGAATATTCATTGGACTGTGTTGATGTTTGCACTGACAATGTTAAAGTAGGAAGATTGGACCCAGACGTATCATCTAGAGTTGCAGATGACGAATCTGACATTCCTTCGAGGCTCTGGGAGTCGATTGAACTTAATTGCGACTGGGAAGTCGGCTGCAAATCTGTTGTTGAAATAGAAAGGCTTTCTATCGTCGTATCTCCATACGAACTACTTCTTTGTCTTGTGATAAGAGTAGTATCTGAAATTGTAATCCAAGTCGTGCTTAAAACGGTAATAGTTTGCTCTGTGGAAGCCGTTTCGGTATCAGGGCTTCCTGACGTTGTTGTCACCGAAATCATTGGCTCAGTTGTCTCAATCCCAGTTATGCTCTGAGAGGTCACATCGTTTCCAGATGGGCTGATGACGCCTGTCTGGGTAGTGGACTGGTCTTCGAGCAAATCTGTGGTTGTTGTATTGATCGATGAGTCAGTTGATTGCGAAGCCTCCACGGATCCTATAGAATTCAATGCAGTCGAAGTCTCTGGGGAGCTCAAGGTTGAGAAGGGCGATCGGGTTTCAGAACTTAGCTCTGAGCTACCACCAGAGGTCTCCATATTGCTGCTCGACTGCTTCGAGGTTGTCGCATATTCATTCGTGATGGATGAATCCATTGGCTGAGTACTGCTGACTTCGCTTGTACTTTGCGTGGTCTCTTCACTGCTGTTATTTGTCTCGAGTGGTGAACTGGGCCCATTTCCAGTGGTTCCATACGTGGTTACTGTTTGGGTTCTTGTTTCTTGATCTGACTCTTTCGAAGTAGCAGACGGCTGGTCAACTTCGGTCGAAGCACCCTGCGTTATTGATAATTTGTCCGTTTCTTGACTAGAGATTCCACCTGTGCTTTCGACACCGCTTATTCCAGTCTCACTGCTGTGCCCTCTTGTGCTTTCCCCGGTAGGCTGGAACCCTGTTTCAGTGCCAGTACTTTGACTAGTCTCAAAACTAGCATTGGTGCTCGACAAAGTTGGCCCCAGTTCAGTTGTGAAAGATCGGATCGTTGATTGTATATTGGTTGACTCAATCACACTCTGTGATACCTCTGTGCTGTCAGACCCTTGAGACGAGCCCAAGGTTGACCGGCTTATAGTCTCTTCGGTAGAACTCTCCGTAGCTGGCCCACTTGTCACTGTAGTCTCAATACTTGTTATCTGGGAGCTTGAATCATGATTCCCTGATGTCTTGGTTTCTCCATCGTTTGTGGTTGATTGAGTGGCCATGCTGTAGTCCATAGACTCGGTACTGGATTCTGGTACGCTGCCTTCCGTTGATTTCTCGGTGCCATAGTCACTGGTAAGTGAGCTAGTACCCGAGGGTTGAGGATACTCTGTGGTGCTAAAGTCTTGTAAAGTTATGGACTGAGAGTCAATACTCGGAGAATATGTGTCTTCCGAAGTTAATACACTGTTCGTTTGTTGGGAATTGAGGTTATTGCTTGTTTGGTCTAATGTCAAGTGCGAAGAAACAGGTTCATTGCTGGTTGTAGTGGCGAGAGTATTTTGTGTCGTGAAAATGTCTCTTTGGCTTGTTTCAGTCTCAATACTGGTCTGAGAATACCCAGTATCATCGCCTGAACTGTAAGTTGACAATGGCACAGAGCTCCCAAATGAGGTTTCTGATTCTGTTGCATCACCTGTGTCCATTGCAGGAATGCTCGTCTCTGTTTTCGAGACATTGAGTTGGGTAGTAGCTGCTGTCGAATCCTCCTTTTGACTTGTAATTAACGTCACTGAGCTCTCAGATATTATCACATTAGAATTGATAGAAGTTTCAGATGCTGTAGACACTGCCGTTAAAGATCCCTGGGTTGTAAGGGAGCCATTTTCCGCAGTTGTGGAAACATAGCTTGAGCTGTCGCTTTGGGATACTGGCTCCGCATCACTTGGTCCACTCTGTAATGTGGACGAACCAAGGCTACTCGTTTGAGCGGCCACGCTTCCCGGTATCGAGGAATACTGGTTCTCATCGTCACTTGCAGTGGTGGTCACACTAGGTATCGAGGTTTGTTGTTTATCTTGTGTTGTGCTTGACAAATCTCCTAGGTTTGTTTGGGCAGATGAAGGCGATTGAGTACTAGACCTCGGATCCGAAATGCTGGTTGAATCTATCGTGTTCTTTGATGTTTCAGATCCAGTACTGAAAATTGACAATGAGTTACTCGGACTTGACTCCGTAGCAGTCAAGCCTTGGCTGTCAGCAGTTTCTTGGGTCATCGATCCACTCGAGCCTCCACTCGGACCAGTAAATACCGACGTGCTACTCTCTGGGTCTGCGCTATCTACCACCAAAGTGGTGCTAGTAGGCATACTTTCAACACCATTGTCAGAAGTGTGGATGGTGTTGGTATTTGCTGTCATCGTAGACTGTGAGATCGTACCACCTTGGCCAGATGAAAGATCTTGCGCGCCATTCGTTGTTTGCTGCAGAGTTTCGGTTATACTAGCAAGTGATTCACTTCCATCATTAGAATTTTGTGACAAAGCGCTGATGTTCTCTGTTTCCGTCTTGGAAGTATTATCTTCGGTCATGGTGTTGATGAGTGTATTCGAAATTGTTTGCGTAAAACTTGTTCCGCTTGTACTAGATTTCTCGATGGACGATGACCCTGATTGATTCACGCCCTCAAGCCCAGTCGAGCTCGCTGACATCGCCCTCTCCGTATCACTAGAGGTGAGGGTATCCGAAGTGATTTGACCTTGTACCGAAGTCGCGCTTTCAGTTCCGACAGAACTAAAGCTAGTGAAGCTCTCGCTTTGTAATTCATCAACGCTAATGGTGCTACTGACTTCGCTTGATCTTGTCGAGGTGATACCGAGATTATTCGTAGTTGACGAACCCCCTCCCAACGTAGATTCCTGGACACTGGCCGTTGTAAAAGTTGTATAGGTTTGTATTGAATCAATTTCAGACGCTTCTAATTGTGTAGTAAGAGATTGCTGGGTATTCTGGCGGGTATCTGGCAGAGACGTGGCTCCACTAGAGTCCGAATCTGTTGTAGTTTCAAGATTTGTATCTTGGCTTGTTGATTGGTCATTATAGGACCCAGAGGCTGAAGTAGACTGCGATTGAGATACTCCTACTCCTGTACCTTGATCAGATTTAGTGTCACCTTCTTGCGTAGACAGACTACCAGTGTCCGTTTCAGTGCTAGACATGGATCCGACACTCATTGAGGTAATTATATTGCTACCAGTCACCAAAGTGTTCGAGGTATTGTCGGTCACTGTACCACCTATCGATGAGTTGTCATTATCCAGTGTAGACATATTCTCATCTCCAGAACCTGTGCTGTCTCTCATGGCTGTGCTAAGAGACAAGGCAGTTGCGGATTGAGTCTGTGTGATGCTGTTTCGTAATGACCCGTACATGGATGATGTGCTGTCGGATAATGGAAACTTTTGGGATGAGTCCGTCGCCATCTGCGTCAAGCTCGCGCTCTCTCCAATACCCAAATTCGACGATGTCGTCTCTGTGGAAATGCCAGCAGTGGCACTAGTCGATGCAGCTTGAGTATTGGTGTTCTGCGAGTTAGACACGTATTCCAAGCTCGAGTCGGCACTCTGATGAACCACAGTGTTAATTGAGCTTGTCCGTGTTCCTTGTGAAGTGCTGGTCAAGGCAGAATTAGGAACTAGGTCAGTAGTTTCAACCGTTCCGGTACTGGCAGCGGCAGTTTGGCTTTGAGTTGATCTCAATTGACTAAAGTCGGAGCTCTGTATTAATCCAGAGCTATCAAGAGCTGTTTCCCCACTTCCCATCACCGTTGACGAATCACGCGTTGATGCAATAGAGCCAACTGAGACTTCTATCGTGGAAGAGGACAAAGTACCTTGAGTCATGGTAAGACTTTGCAGATCATCCTGACTCCAGGTTTCCGCGTCAGTCCCCAATATTCCACTTGTCTGATCGGCTTGGAATTGCGTGGTGACTTCAACCGTTGATGTGGTACCCTGGTCAGATCTGGTGGTTGGCCCCACGATTGACGCAGTGCTTGTCGTCGAGTCGGTAAATACAGGACCTGTGGTCTGTACTTGAGTTTTGGAATCGGCTGTATATGTCAACTCACTACCACTAACCGTGGCAGTCAAGATTGCTATCTCGCTAGTCGAAGCATTCATGTCGTCAGAGGTTGTTGTCCCGGTAGAACCGATCGTAACCTCCAACGACGCGGTAGTTCCACTTTTTGTTTCGCTCGCAATTGAAGTTTCCCCTCCAAGCTGTGTGCTTGATATCAAATCATCCTGGCTGGTTGCCTGGCCTCCGGATAAATTAGTTGTCTCAGAAAAGTAAGTAGAATAACTTGCAGCCACTCCGGATTGACTGATTGTTCCGGCGGAATTTTCGGTGGCTTCATTGGAACTTGCAAGGGTGTTTGGTCCAAGATCATCACTTGATCGTGAAGTAATTGTATTCTGTGCTTCCGTAGACACACTCGAGCCTGGCAAAGTCTCTGTCGAGCTAGAGCTAACAGTCTGCGATGATGATCCTTGTCCCGGTGACGTCGAAGTCCTGGTTGCAGTAATTTGACTGATGCTAACATAGGAGCTCTGTTGGTCCTCTGTTGAATGGCTTTCCGATGTTTGCTCAGCCAAGGTCGCGGTTTGACTCAAGCTTATCTGTTGACTGTTTTTGATCGAACTAAATTGGCTTGTGTCACTCTGAGAGATCGCACTCATCTCAGTTGTTAAGCTCGTCAACTCAGTCTCTAGTGATGAAATTGTCTGTTTTTGTGAGACCCCAGACGTTCCGGTGTCAATCTCTTGGCCAGGATTGGAAGAAGTTGGCTCATTGCTACTTGTCACCAAACCCCCACCATTTATTGAGCTGGATACAGTGGTATCTGGGCTCACTCCCGTACTCAGGACAGATGATAGTTGAGCAATACTAGATACAGAATCAACAAATGAAGCAGTGGTCTCCGAGGGCTGCTGAGAATTCGACGACTGAGTACCGCCATTGGCATCGCCAGAGTTGGCAGTGGAGACTGGCTCATCAGTCACACCACTACCAGATGACAAGATTGTGTTTGAACTCTTCCCAAAATCGCTCATATCAAATGAGGCCCCGGGGCTACCTCGAGTGCTGCTCACGCTTTCGCTTTCACTTGCGGGGCTTTGACCAGTAACCGTATCGCTGAAATAAGTAAAGCCTGTCGTCGACATTTCATTTGTGGTAGTCTGTAAGTAAGTTGGGGCGGTTGATGTCAACCCATAATAAGAGCTAGTAGGTGCCGCACTGTTCGGAAAGTTTGTGATGGTTCCCTGAGAAGGTACTTCTGAGCTTCCTGACATGCTGACAGTTGGTACAGTCTGTTGGTTTGAATTTCCGATCGACACACCGGTTGAGCTAACATATCCGGTAATCTCAGTGGAACCGGAAGCAGTTTCAATTGCCGCAGAATTTGAATTTCGGTCAGTAGTAGCCTGGTCTGTAGTTTGAGTCTGGTCAGCCGCTTGCACAGACGAGAAAGATGTCTGCTGTGTGCTCAAATCCTCAGTGACAGTAGTTCCAACATCACTAGCATTATTTTCTGTTGTGGATACAGCTACTGTGATCGACGGGCGGAAAGTGCTTGATCCGCTTGTGGTTTCATTCTCAGTGGTAAACGCAGAAACACCACTAGGCAAACTCATAGCAGAAGAAACGCTTCTGCTCATTACTCCACTGCTCGTATTCTCTGTGCTGGTTTCTGTTGAAATAGAATCTGACTCTAATTCTGTTACACCAGATTCCGTTGTCGAACGAATTTGTTCAGAAGGGTTTGAGTTCGTGTTATGTAGAGAATCTGACAGAGAGCTAGTCCACGTTGACCGGGATTGACTTTGATCATCAACTAAACTGCTGCTCTTTTCATCGCCAGTGTTTTGAGTACTTTGCGAGCTTTGGAAGTTCGAGGGTTCCAAACTCAAATTTTGCTCGGTGCCGCTTTTCGATGTAATCCCAAGTGACATATCCTGACTAGCTGTTAGGGATTGAGATTCGATGGCCGTTGCTGTAGTTGAGCTGGAGACACTGTTGGTCAATGTATCTCCGGCTATACTCTGGTTTTCCGTGCCTGTTGCTTGCGTACTGCTCAGCATCTGATCTTGACTTGCCATCACAGATGTGGTGCTCCCCTGTCCAGTTTGATCTAGGACGGTTATCGATGATGACTGACTATCTTCAGCGATTAAGGAGTCACTTATACCCGTCCCAGAGGTCAAAGATGTCGGGATAACTGTACTGCCTCCAATATCATTAGTAAATTTTCTTGTCGAATCGACTATTTGAGAATAACCGGTTGTAGTTGCGACTTTTGTATCAACAGTGGTCGTGAAAACAACTGTGATCGTTTGAGTAAATGAACTCCTATCCAGCTGGGTATCAAGTGTATTCGTATTTCCGTTTATACCACCAGTGCTACTGAATACCGTTTTGGTAGAGTAGTTACTCTCCTCGCTACTGCTTTCGGGGAAACTGGATTGGAAGTCGGTTGTGGAACGAGCACCGCTCTCTGATGACGGGATGTCAGTGCCAGTAATTCTTTGTGAATTTGAATCTGGCTGTTTCGCAGACTGTGATAAATAAGTGGTGTCGATGGCATACCCAGATGCTTCTGTAGTTGATAAACCAGTTTTTGCGCTCTGGCTTGTTTGTGCATCATTTTCTGTACTCGTCTCAGTGGGGAAAAGCCCCGACGTGATGTCAGAATTTTGTTGATTAGTCGTTGTCCCTGACCGAATTATTGACTCAGTACTTTCAACGGCTTCTGTAGTAACTATTGTCCCAGAATATAAATTGCTAGTTTGAACTTGAGTTTCCGATCCATGCGTTCCGCTTCCCGAACTTTCGGTTATTTCGGTGCCCACGACAGACTGTTCTCCAGAATCCCCTGTAGTCGTAGTATCCGTCCCCAGCCGAGAATTACTCGACGTATGAGAGACTCCGCTAGACACTACAGCCGATGCTGTGGCCGAATTTCCGCTTTGAAGAGTGTTTGTGCCCTCGCTTGTAGGGCTTTCCCGAAACGACGAGGGGGCCATTGTAGTGGCGCTTACACTCGCTGCAGTTTCTCCATTTTGCTCTGACATTGTAGTACTAATTGAGAAAGATCCAGTCGATATATCTGCTTGAGTTGACGGGATAGAGATAAAGGATGACGAGTAAGCCGAATAAGATGTGGTTCCAATGCCCGTTCTTGTGTCGGTACTTTCTGTACTTGCAGTAACCTGCGAGCCTCCCGCTCCGCTACTCTGTATCCCACTACTTTCCAATTGAGTGAGACTTGAGATTTCAGACGCAGAACTATCAATCCATATAACAAAGGTCGATGTCAGGCTCGTCCTAAATTGCTGAGACTCGGTCTGTGACTCGACGGAGGAAAGGCCATTATTAGCTGTGGCTGTTTGAGTGAGTATGGTTTGAGCCAGAGTCTCGGATTCCTCTCCAACAGAACTTCCTTTCGTGCCAGAAACTTGACTACCTTGCTGGGATTCTGAGAGAGAAGCAAATGAAGTAGAAGCAGTATTTTGTCTTGCGGATTGGGTTTCCTCTGACGTCGAGGATAGAGTCTGTATCAATGTTGTAGCAGAAATGGATCCGACCTCTCCAGTGATTGTTCCTACAACAGAACTCCTGGTGAATGAATTGAAGCTCTGTGAATTTGTTGAAGTTTTCGAAGAAATCTCTATCAGATCAGATAAAGAGGTTGTATCGCCTTCCAGCCCTAGGTTACCGTCTGTTTCCGAACTCGACTGAGTCTTGGCCCATGTTATGGTGGAGATGAATCCGTCACTGTTTGTGATTGTTTGCATAAGTGAACTTATCGCCACGGATCTGGAGCTTGATGATTTAGCACTGCTTTCTTCTGTGCTTATGCTTTGAATAGACCCTGAAGTTCCCAGTGTTGCTCCACTTGCAGACGACGAGGTATCCGTAAAAACTTGTACGCTAGAGGAGCGGTCGATGGATAATGCTGAAGAACTTTCTATCCATGTTGTTGTAGTAGTAAACCCTCCACTTTGAGTATTTTCTCTCGCAGTTGTGGTCTGTACTATGGGACGTGACGTTTGACTGATGCTCGAGTAAGTCTGAGACAGGCTCTTAACTGTTGTCGATAACGTTATGCTGTTGCCCAATTCACCAAACGATTCATCGTCCATTGAGGATGACGAACTTTGCAACCCCATTCTTGTAGAGGTTCCTCGATCACTTTGTGATATTGTGGAAATCATAACGGTTGTTGTGAATGATGCAGGTCCTGTGCTGCCTGATGTGTTGCTCTCCTGCCCCGGACCCTGCGTGGCGGCCGAGAATGGTGAGGTGATCTTTGTAGTCGTAGAACCTAGCGGCGATGAAGTCGCTGTCTCTGTACTTTGCTGTGCCTCCCTTGATGTTAATGTTGATGTTTCGGGAGTGGTTGTGGAAGAGCTCTGCAACTTTCCAGAACTTGTTGATAAGTTCCCGGTTCCGACCACTGAACTGGAGATGTCAGAGGCTTCTGTGGTAAACACAGTAGAAGATTTGCTACCTTGGTCAGTGGAACCAGCCAAGGGTTTGGATTGACTACTGGTGGTGGCTTTATAGGTGGTAGTTCGAGTGTAAACCGTATTCTCGGTAGTAAGTGTAAAGGTGGTCGTCAGAATACTTTCATCTTCCGTTGTTTGGTGTATCGGTTGGGTAGCCGATTCTGTGGAGTCAATCACGGAGCGACCTCCTGTGACTGTAAGGACGATGGTAGTGTGTTGGGTCACGACATTGTTGGTTTTTGTTGCTGCCGATTTACGGGTAACTGGGCGCTTCGAGTGTGAAGATCTCGTGACTGGGCTTCCAAGGCTTGACGTCGTCCGAACAATAGTGCCGACCGTGGTGCTCAAGCCACCATCACCTTCTCCTTCGATGCCCTGACCTGATCCATCACCGTTGGAAGAAACGTTATTCGTCTGGGTAGCGATATATTCGGTTGTTCTGGCATGGCTCAAGGCCGTTTGTCCATGACTATGCCGGACCGAGCCGCTGTGTTGAGGCCGAGAACTCGGCATCTTCTTGGTGATTGTGGCATGTCCTCCAGATAAACTCTCTTCGGCTCCAGAACTTGTGACTCTCGGGCCAGTTGATATTCTGCCGCTGTTGTTTACAATATTGCCCTGGTCCGATTGATTCCCGTTGTCCCCAAGGCCTCCGCTCCCATCAGAGCTAATGTCCGTTGGTTTGCCGCCTCCAGTGGAATTACCGCCTTGATCAGAGCCACCATTGTTAGATGCAATTTGTCCAGGAGATCCTCCCTCTCCATCAGTATCGCCCTGTTGCGACTGCGTTCCATCGTCTCCAGTAGTATCGGTTCCCGCGGTCTTACTCGGTGAAGAGCCTCCGCCTCCATTTTCGCCTTGGCCGGGGTTGCCATTATTTGAGGAGCCTCCACTCGAAGAACCTTCGCCATTGGTAGATGCTCCTCCGCCAGCGTTTCCGTCTTGATTTGATGAGCCTTCCCCTTCTTGAGAACCACCTTGTTCAGAAGGACTACCAACATCTCCGGAGCTGCCATGGCTGCCACCGTCTCCGCTATCATCCATTGAACCTTCTCCTTCAGTGTTCCCACCCGTTCCAGATTCTCCACTGGACGGCCCGGCTCCTTGGTCAGGGACTCCTGGCGTAAGAATAACAACGGTGCCCGGCATTCCGCCCTCTGGGGGTATCGTTATGGTCTCTCCCGTCTGAGGCCCTACCCCGCTGCTTGGTTCAAACGCCCCCGTCAACGTTATAAATGGTCCCGCCTCGGCCACACCTCCAGGCGCTGGACGACCCACTTGACCAAGTGATGGCGATGGCGTTTGGATAATAATTGTGCCGGGTTTAGTTCCACTCGGAGGAATCGTAATCCTGACGGGAGCAGTGTTTCCATCCCCAGGCTCCATCACCGTGACAAAATCGTTTCCACTCCCGGGGCCCAGAGTTATTGTCTGGCCAGTGGGCCCATTGAGGGCAGCAGGTGGCGTTTGAATGACAACCGTCCCAGGGTTAGTACCGTCCGGTGCGAATGTAAACCGAACAGGCTCAGTGCCAATTTGAGAATCATCACCAGGCTCAATTACTGTGATAAAGCCGCCAGCTTCCGTAGGCTCCAGTGTTATTGTTTGCCCAAGGTTAGTTTCTGCAGTCGGCGCAGGTGTCTGTATAATGACGGTTCCGGGGTGTGTGCCACTCGGGAAGATTGTTGTCCAGACAGGGACGGCGGCGGAAGTGGATGCATCAAGAGACTGAATTATCGTCACATAATCGGAGGGGTTTGCTGGCTGCAAAGTGACATCAGCGCCAGGCTGTTCGTCCCCTGCGTCTGGTGTTTGTATGATGAGCACACCAGGAAGCGGGAAGCGTGGGGGGATAATGACGGTAATAGGAACGCTTATCTCTCCTTCGCCTTGATATGGTTCAATCACCAGCACAAAGGAATTGGGCGCCTTTGGTGGCACAACAATGACGTTGACAGAGTCTGGTTCTGGCTCCTGGACAATGACAAGGCCAGGTTCACCTGGCGCAGGCGGGATAGTGTGTGTCACTGGGGCCTTTCCAGGATATCCCTTCGTGATGGTTACATACTCGTCCTCGTGCGCTGCAAGCACTGGATAAACTGAGATGTATGTGTAACAAATGCCGTCGTACTGGTTATTAGTCCCAAGGATGGACTTGTCATCCTGGACACCCAACTGCCCACTGCATAAAGAGGCAATGAAAACCAACAGCAGAAGCCACAGTAGCTGCAGACATGGCCAGTTCATTGCATCCGAGGATTGCCATCCGACCTAAGATCCGGTGTTGCGCTCGAGTTTCAAGTGGCTTGAGGCTTTGATATACTATTGCCAGTCTTCAGTAGCTTGAACGCGACGGAGGTGTGTGGGCGCAAATTCATCTTTCAGGGAAAGGAATCGAACACGTCCCATGATATCAATTCCTCGGTTCGCCAGGGTGCAGCGTCGTAGAGGACTCGCTTCAATGTCAAAAGCCGAACCGTGAACAGCCAAAACATGCCAGCATGCTATCCTGGGGAACTGGAGGCGGATAGCTGTCGTTATTCTTTCTTTTTTCAATCTGACTTTGGTCAAGCTCGTAGAAAACTTGAAGATTGATCGTGGCCAGGAGTCCACAAAACATGTTTGCATTGATATTCAGTTGAGCCAGGGAGGCATAACTGGAATGCATCATGCCACCCATTTTAAGAGATTAGAGTCATCTTTGCCGCTCACTATAGTCTCCATATGCTGCCCGGCTCAAATTACGCAATTTTAAGTGGCAGGAATGCTGCGTTCCAGGGCTGTATGCAATGTTCGCCATCAACGTCCGCTGGATGACCACCGTTTGTCATTTTATCGCACAGCTGAGACCTCCAAATACATCTATCAGCATCTAAGAAATACATATTCTCTTATATTTTAGGTCAGTCACTATACCGAATTTAGTTTACAATGGATTCGAAGCCTGCAAATGGTTATTGCCCATAGTGAGCAAATAAGGAGTACACGAGCAGTTTAATTACGCTCACCTCCAGATGCTTCTTTTAATCAGTTCTGGAGATAAGCATTGTGGTCGTCCTCTGGCAGGCAGCTTCAATCACTTCTGGAGCCGAAAGCAAAGCGGGCGGATGGAGTCGTCTGGATCTCAACGTCACCCGAAACCACACTGTAGCAACTCTGTCTTTCTGTATAGGCTTTGCTACCGTGCTAATAGGCTAGAAGTGTGATGGCTATACGTAAAAGAGTGATTTCATTGCTTGGGTGTATATGTGACCAGATGATTGGAAACCCACGTCCTATGAAGGAATTCACAACTCACCTAGTGACCCAAGATTACTCGGGTAAGGAGTTTTGATTATGTGACTAGAAGCCGCGAACCATTGCCTACAGTCAGTCTTCACCCTACAATATACCTCAATCTGCTTATCACTTCCGCCATGTCGCCTATATAAAGCACTCCAGAACCCCTCACTATGAGGGGAATCATCTTAGCCCACGGACCAACTCGCACACAAGACAACACTACACAGCGCCGCCAATTCACCACAGGCGTCTCATTCGTCAATAAGCGACTGCCTTTGCGCTTTGGCAATCCATGACAGCCTCATCCGATAGTTGGCCGATGTATCGGATCGCCAAGCCCGTCCCCAGCGGCATCGGATACGGATACCGACGGCAAAAAAAGAATTACCGAGTGGGTCCTGGTTGAGCGATAACGCCTTTTTTAGTGTGTATATAGCTTCCCGAATGTCGTGCTGCCCGCATCCTGCCGGTACGTGAGATTTCACACACTGGATCCTATCTCTCGTCCACGGTTGCCTCGAAAAGTAAAAGAAGATTAAACAAGATGCCCGGAACCGACGCCGAACGCCGGGCCAACCGGAAGCCCATCCCCAAGCCGGTACCGGCTTACCTCCCGTCGAGCGACGACTCTCCGCTCAAGGTGGACCAGGATCTGTACACCAAGTTCCGCGAGGCGCCTAGAGTGCTGATTGAAGAGTTTACGCTGCCCATCCGCTCCGGCAGAGCGTGGAAGGCCCCTGCCGGATCCATTGTCAAGATTAGCACCCCCGAGGGCCCCCAAGTTGGTATGGACTTTTTCTTTTGTGTCTGAGACGGGGGGCAGAGGTGAAGATGTTGATGAGGGGGTGTAGCAGAGGAGTGAAAAGCAAGAGAGAGAAATAGAGGATGAGAGAGAGAGAGAGACGATGTCGTTGAGAAGCAAATTGACAACTGACAACCTGGGTCCTGTTCAACCCTCTCGGCAGGCGACCTCAACATCTGGAACCTGCACAACCCGCGCGAGCGGTTCTGGGCCAGCCGCACCAAGCAGCTGCAC
Source organism: Calonectria crousiana (assembly GCA_013406985.1). NCBI lineage: Eukaryota > Fungi > Ascomycota > Sordariomycetes > Hypocreales > Nectriaceae > Calonectria > Calonectria crousiana. Next base: position 402,873 of record VTGD01000002.1, on the reverse strand, counting down.
GCGTCGCACGTCTCGACGTACGACCGGCTGTGGTCCAACCTCCCGTACATGCGGCCGCTGGCGACCATCGTCAAGGACACGCTCTCGTGGTACGGCGAGGACGAGCACGGCGGGCGCGTGCACGACCTGCTGGGCACCCGGTGCGACCCCTACATCAACACGGTCCTGAGCGGCGGCACCTACAACTTCCAGTGCCACTCCAACCTGACGCGCGCCGTCGCGCCCCACGGCCTCAACGAGTCCGACGTCCACGACGTCATCAACATCTTCCAGGTCACGGGCCTCGACGACCGGGGCCGCTACTTTATGAACCCGTGCCCCGCCGAGCCCGGCGACCACCTCGAGTTCTTTGCCGAGCAGGACCTCTTGATGGCCTTGAGTTTGTTCCCCCTCTCCTCCTCGCAATCACATATTTTTCTAGAGTTTTTCTTTTTTTTTTCTAACCGTCTCTAGGCACCTGCCCCGGCGGTGACTTGTCGCTCTGGGGTTTCGGCGAGGACAGCGAGGAGGAAATGATCAAGTGCTGCCGGCCTCTCAAGGTCGAGGTGTACCGCATAGCAGACGAGTCCCTCCTGGAGAAGAGTGGGTGGAAGCCCGCCGAGCGATCCCCGTATGCCGGTCGCCACGGCATGGATATTCCTCTGGGAGAGAAGAAATAAGAGAGAAGAGAAAGGTCCATGTTGAATTGGTTGGCGCAAAGTCACCATGTATGAGCTACGAATATAAAAGTAGTAATTTACATTGCCAGACACTCTTCTTTCTTTTTTTCGGTGCCCCCCCTTTAATCAGTTATCATCTTTTTTAGCATTTCTGTTTCTTTCTTTTAATTCTGCTTCTCCGCTTTCAGCTCTGCTGCCAGGACAGTCTCGTCCCTGTGCTGCAGGAGAGCGACAACGGCGCCAGCAGGCCCCGAAAGCAACAGGCTCGTCATGATGCCGCGGGCCAAGTTGCCCCTGTCCTCGGACGACGACAGCGGACGAACCTCGAGCAAGAGATGGACAGCCCAGACGAGAAGGGCCACGGATCCTGAGTAGAAGTCGTAGCGAAGAAAATCGTGGACGGCCGCGGCGGGCGAGGCCATCGGCTCCGCGGAGTGGAATGGCCCGGGGAGGAAGACGCTGCTCACCGAGAGGGAGCGGGCGACGCCGGCCGGGTACAGGGCCGGGAAGAGGGCGCCCGCGACAAGGGCGGCAAAGGTGCACAGCTGGCCGGTGACGGCCACGTTCCACGCGAAGCCGTAGGCGTGCGACAGCGCCGCCCTGTCCAGCTGGGCCCGGGGCTTGAAGGCGCCCTCGCCGATGCTGAGCCGCTTCACCACGGCCGCGAAGAGCGCCTGGCACACGACGACGTGCAGCGGGTACGCCTGCCACAGGGCGGCGCTCCACTGGCGCAGCCCGTCGACCGGGAACGGGTACGCCATGAGCCCGCCCAGCAGCACGTAGCCGATCAGGAAGGCCGGCATCACCGCGTGCAGCGCCGTGTGGTCGCGGAGGCGCACCGTGTCGCCCAGGCTGAACCTCGACGTGACGCCCAGGTGCAGCAGGAGCAGGAGCGGCGTCAGGACTCCAAAGCCCAGCAGCTGCATGGCGAGTCCCCAAAACACCGGGCTTTTTTTTTGGCTGTCAGCCTGCGAACCCAGAATATAGCAGAGTGGGAAAATAAGATGAACAAAGATGGAACTAATAAAAAAATATAAAAAACCTACTTGAAAAGAACAACCGACCACTTGGCCACGCGCTGGCTCTCAATCATAAAGATGAGGAAAAACGCCACCAGCTGCGTGCCGAACAGAAAGGTGAACAGGCTGAGCTCAGGGCGCGACCCGTCGACGGCGCAGCCGAAAAAGACGTTGGCCGTGGCCAGGAACCGGTCGACGGCCGGCACGCCCACGAACTGCCTGATGATGGTCCGCTCCGTGCCCGGCAGCAGGCGCGGCTCGGCGTCGTCGAGCACCGAGTCCATCAGGTCGAGGTACCCGTTGCGCTTGATCTGGCCCAGCATCGAGTCCGCCGCGAACAGGAAGACGCCGGCGATGAGCGCCATGGGCAGCACGGGCAGCCTGCGCCCGCGCGTCCCGGCGGCTGCTGGAGGCTGCGGCGGCATGGTGTATAGGAGTGCTGCTTAAAATGGGGAATTTGAGACGAGGTTTTCTTTTTTCCTTTTTCTTTTCTTTTTTTTAAGTTTGGGCAAGAAGAGCGTACGTGCAGTAGAAATTCCAATTGCTCAACTAAAGAGAGAAAAAAGAGTCAGGAGAGTTGGGTGTAAGTCACTACTAAATAAGTAAGCTAGCCAAAAGCCAGATCAGTCGATGTGTCTGACAGGATTGGAGGGGCTGCTTACTGCCTCGTCTACTTTGGGGCCGAGGCAGGAAACGGCCGAAAAAAAAGCCCACACCATCACAGCTCTCTCGGAACGTGTGCAAGGCAAATGAATGCGCGTTCCAAACATGTCAATTCAAACAGTGATGCTCAATACAATATCATAACCCGATTAACGCCCATGTTCTGTCCTGCCCTGGTCGAAAGCGGTCACGGGCATCCCACCGTGCATGGCCCGTCATCCATCATCAATCATGCCTGTCACGTCCACCTGCATTAGACATTTGCCTTGCGTGAAACCAAATCATCCACACATCCAGCAGATGGCTCTTCCCTCGTCACCCAAGGTTGGTGCACGCCATCTACTTGGATGACTTCTTCTTGAGATCCTTCCAGTACGCATCCACAACCGCCTTGGCCGTCTCCTCAACCACCTCCTTGGGCAGCCAGCTCCACTCCGACTTGTCGTAGCCCAGCCATTCCACCTGCAGGCGCTTCTTGTTCTTGGTGTGCTTCCGGATGGCGAAGATCTCAAACAGCTCCGGATCGTCCGGGTTGAGCGGTCGCCCGCCCTGCGACTCCCAGTAGGCAAACAAGCTCTCGGGAGCGTCGCGGTGGAGGTTCTCCTCGGGCTCCCACGTGTCAGGGCCGACCTCCCACTCGACCTTGAGCTCGAATGAGTTGCCCTTGGTGCCCGTCCGTCTGTGCTCGACCAGGCGCTTGAAGACGAATTGCTCGTCGTCGTCCTCGGCAATCGTCACGTCCGCGTTGAGGGTGCTGGGCCCTTCCGAAGCTCTGGCGGAACGTCGAACCTGGGGGGACAGAATGGAATGCTCAGCTGCCACGGCAGCGACAGCTGCCGGTGGTGGTGGTGGGGCGGCTTGGGCCATGTCAATATCTTCGGACTCGTCGTTGGAGTGACTGTGGTCTTCGGGGTCTTCGATGGGGTGTTTTGCGGCGGCAACAGCAGAGGGAGAGAAGAGGCTGCGGAGCTGATCTCGCTGTCAAACAGTTCATGTCAGCCACTCAGCCTCGCTTGCGCCGACAGGGCTGTCGTGTCACAGCAGCGCAGGACATACCTCTACGTGGGCAAACGGGCTAGCGGCCTTGGCGGGGGTGCTTTGCGCCAGCACCTCGTCCTTCTTGAAGAGCGTCTTGGTCGACGGTTGGTTTTGCGCCTCGGACGACGACCCCTCGGGCTGCTTGCGAGGCGAGAAGAAGCTCATGACGCTATCCATGGTGCGGAGCAGGAGGTGAGGCACAGGGTCCGGGTGGGTGCAATGTTACGCAGCAGCGTTTAAAAGTGATACATGAAGCGAAAAAAAGATGCAATATAGCGAGGAAACGAAGGGAAGATGGGTTGAGGAGGAAGCGAATCAAGTCAACAATTGCGCTGGCACAAACAAGAGGCCAACGCCCCCAAACCTTGCCGAGTGCGGGCCCGAGCACCGTATGACGCTACTGCCATTGAGGGGCGGGCATCCGCAGGACCACGTGACCAGTGCGGATTCTCGGAGACAGGGCGTGGCAATGGTTGTCCGTTGAGGTTAGCGCCGGATTACGCGATTCTGGGCACAGGGTTTTTCGTTTTAGGCGAGGCAAAAAGAAGCGACGTTTTTGTTGGGATAAGCAGCTCTGCAAAACTCCAAAAAGAAGGGTCTGGCCGGGGATTGAACCCGGGACCTCTCGCAAGCTATGCTGTAGGGTTTTCCCTAAGCGAGAATCATACCACTAGACCACCAGACCGAGCAAGCCATCGCAGGAGGCTTGTTGGATGGCAGGTGCTGTGGAATTCTTTACTATACGCTGGATGTCTCAAGATGCCGTCGCATCGTGTCCAGGGTAGGCAGCCAACACCTCGACTCACCAACAATATCCTGACAATCTGCTACCACTACATTTTGAAGATGTATCTATAATTTGCCCTTGCCTCAGTTTTATTTCCCTTTTCTTCTTCCTTCTCTTTGTAGAGTTTTATTTGTCGTTGTGTGGATCACTTATACCTCTCAAGTCAAATATGGCAGGATCGGAGTACGGTCCGAAGTTCAGCATCTTCAAGCATAGTCACAATAAAGAATGTTGTAGCAATCTCAAGCTTCAAAACTAGTGGACAAAGACTTCACCCAGTATAAGTTTATGCAAGAATATAATATCCTTGCCAGTTCGTCACCTGTTTAGTTGATTCAACAACCGATTTGCGTCATGTCGTCATTTTACACATTTCCTAAACGCAACTAGTAAACGTGAGCCAATCTATTCCCAAGACATGATCCATATAAGTTCGACGATGTATACATAAACTAGTAAGCGAGAAAGATGAGCCGGGAATTTAAGTATGGGTGGAAATTGTATTTATCAGTGTCTCGGGCAACGCTTTGTGCGCACACGACGAGAGTGGTTCAGAATATCCCTGTGTATATGTACATGATGTCTGGCCGAGATATAGCAATCATTTTGACAGACAACAGTCTACCTTTCGCGCATATTTACCCTGTTTACACAAACAAATGACAACGTGCAAATCCCTACATGGGCAACTGGACGAAAACACAACAAATAGCGCGAGCCCGTGCTTGGATAGGCAACACAACACACCGCGACGAACTAACAAGACCATCAAGGTCCCAGTCCCCGCCGACCCAAAACCGCGGTGCCTACCTTAGCCCGGGATATCGGGAACATGTCTGTCAGAACTTGACCCGGGGGAGCGGTGTGCCATGTGCGGGCCGAGCCGTTCGCATAACGGTATCCAGTATTTTTCTTCCTACGCTATTCGAAGCGACAGCGGATATCCATGAGTGTTTTTTTTAGAGGGCGTTCGAGAACGAGGTCCAAGTGCAGGGGTGCTTGGTGCTGGGAATAGAGACAACTCCGGATTTGGCAGACGGGTAGGTAGATGGGGGGCAATCACGCTTGAGCTATATTGGCTGCTGCTGCTGCCGGAGAAAAAAAAGCAGGAAATCTCTTGGCAGGGGCCTTATCTGGGACTCGACTTGAGGCATCCCACGGTAAGTTAGGCTTGGCCGCTCGGCTTGTTACCCTGCTAGGATGATGGGCTGGGACAAGAGTGATGTGAGGCAGGGAAACGACGCAGAAGTCGTACGACTTTTGTGGAGGAGTGGAGCCTCGCGCCAGCAGAGACCATCACCACATGCTGGAGGGCATCACGTGAAGCATTACGGGCATTGGCTCGCAGCATGTATTTAGGGCAGCTTGCGAGGAGAAAATGGGCAAAAAAGAGCAGGAGCTTGGACGGTGGGGAGACGGCAAGAAGAGCGCTAGCATCGTGATTCGCATCGTGCTCTGGTCACTGCGCGCGACGGCGCCTTCATTCATCCATCGTTTGGCCGAGGAGGGGTCGGGTGCGGGAGCCAAGATGCGGGCGGTCCCTGTGCGTAAGGCTGGGGCAAAGACGCATTCCCTGCATCTCAGGGACCAGGCACCAATTCCCGAACATGGCAGCACTACCGGGAACGAGATCCTGGCCTACGATCTGTTCATGAGATCCATGTGCATGTGGCCGTGAAGCGCATTGCGTCTCATGTTGGTCATGTCACTGGTCATGTCGAATTGGGCACAGGATTGAACGGGGAAAAAAATTGGTATTGAACTAATTATTCGACTTCACTTTTGTTTGCGCCCCGGTATCGCCCTAGTCCACCAGGTTGTAAATCTTCTGAATGTCCTTCAAGACGGCCTCAAAGTCAATCTTGAGATCCTTAAGCAGGCCGTCGTTGAAGCCAAAGACCCATCCGTGCACGATGGGGAACTTGTTCTTGTGGTACGACTGCTGCACGTCGGCCGACTTGATGATGTTGCGGCACTGCTCAACCACGTTGAGCTCGACGAGGCGGTTGTAGCGCTCGTCCTGGTCGGGGATGGCGTCGAGCTCCTTCTCGTGGAGGCGGTAGACGTCACGGATGTTTCGCAGCCAAGGGTTGAGGAGGCCAAGGTCCTTGGGCGTCATGGCGGCCTTGACGCCGCCGCAGCCGTAGTGGCCGCAGACGATGATGTGCTTGACGTTGAGGTGGTTGACGGCGTAGTTGATGACGCTCATGACGTTGAGGTCGGTGTTGCACACCAGGTTGGCAATGTTGCGATGGATAAATGCCTCGCCGGGCTCGAGGCCGGTGATCTGCTCCGCGGGGATTCGCGAATCGGCGCATCCGATCCACAGATACTCGGGAGTCTGGCCAGCCGAGAGAGTGCTGAAGAAGTCGGGGTTGTGGAGCTTCTTCTGCTCAGCCCAGCGGCGGTTGTTCTCGAAGAGCCGGTCGTGGCTCTGCTCGAGGTACCTCTTGATGTCCTGGTCACTCATGGCGGGCAGTTTGTTGGGGGCCGACGACGAGCAGTGGCGCTGGGTGAGGCGTGGGAGGAGGAGCGAGGCGGGAGACGGGCGGGAGTGTCTTGCGGCTGCAAAAAGCTGAGAAGAAAGGCGGGAGGAGGAGCCGGGAAAGGTGGAGGTGAGGCGAGTGAAGATCATGAGGATGGCTGCGCAATGGTTGCGCTTTATAGACGTCGGAGTCGTGCCGGAGTTGTGAGTAATCGAACGGCTTTAGCCTTGGCACTTGTTTTGGCTTGGTGATAACGGCGCGGCGGGTGGGCAAATGGTTGCACGTAATTTGTTGAGGGTTGCACCTGCGTCATGCAGCGGCCGGGGCTTGGGCTTGCAGAGAAGGGCGACGAGGGAGGAGGGCCGGAGGGAAGGATGGAAGGGTCCTATCGGGTGGGATGGTGCGGCAACGGAGGCAGGAGCAGACCGTCTGGCAGCGTGGTAGCGGAAGTGGCAATGGGAATGGCCGTGGAAATGGTGCCAGGCTTCGTTGGTGACCGTTGGTGGCAGGCCGGTGTGTGTGGGCGTTTGTGGGCGTGGGTGTGTGCGTGGGTGTGTGTGTGGGCGAGTATGTCTGTGTTTGTTGTGGTGGCTGCGGCATTAGCCGGTTTTGTCATGTTTTCGTCGGCACGACATGATTCCTTTACCAATTGGCAGACAGACTCAATTGATTGGGGCAAGACAAGAGCCAACCCTAGCCGTAGGCCTGCGATTGTCTTGCCCGCTCAACTTTTTTTCCTCAATGTCCCAGATCGATGATTTGGCCGTCATCGAGATGCTGCTGTGCGGCGCAGATCTCTCGCTCTTGATTTGCAAGTGTGCTGGGGCCGGCATCTGGTCGGTGCGTCTGCTGGGGTCACTGTGCCCGGTTCAACCCCCTCCTTTTGTGGCGCGGCCTCCTTCAGCAGGGACCAGCCCTGTACCCGCTCGCCAGCGCCCCTGTGGGCGAGCCTGTGCCTCGGGCTGACCCGAGCTTATTGTGGCGGCTTCACCATTCGACATGGAACAATGGCTGTGGAAACGTTCCTATTTGCCCAGACCAGCACCAATCGCGGGCTAATGTTTCCGGACCTGTTGGTCGTCCGAGTTAACCTCGTCTTGAACGCCAGCCGATCATCGTGCGGCCTCGGTTCCGTGACTCGGACGCCCCCCGATGCCGCCTTGGAGCTAACGGGCCAGTTTGCATGCCGTCGTGCCATCCTTCGGCTACCAGCCCCGTGCCCCCTCACGGCCAACACTCGGCAATCCGGCTTTACTCCAAACATCAAGATTGAAGGATCGTCGTATATCTTAAGCTTCGCAATGACCTTTGGGGATGCGGATCTGGGGTCCAGGCGCGAGAGCCAGGGCCTGGTCCCTCGCCATCATCCGATCCAACCCGTGCTCTACATATCGCCGCCAATCGCTTGGTGGTGCATGGCACTACTGTTACAAGTTGAAAGCCCATACTTGTAAAACACAAGGAGACAACTGAATGTTCAATCGAGAGAACGGGCGTTCCCATCCATCGCGCCTCCTGAACGGGGATATGGACGGGGTATCGGAATTTGGTTTTCGGAATTTGGCTTCCGGAATTCGCGTCTGTTCACCTGAAAGCGTGCCATGTTATGGCCATGGCATAAAATAATCCATGCCGCCTTGAATGAATTAAAGACCATGTTTTATTTCTTTTATGAGCTTGACGGAATGCTCGTAACTTGCTCATGCCTGTCAGACCCTGTGCTCTAGTAAATCCGATAACGGCCTCGGAGCACCCTAGGATAGAAACAAAACATAAAATGAAGCTGGTTGGTCTTTTCTTGTATATCATGGCGGGTTGCGATGCTGATTGTAAAACTAGCGATACTTGTAGATCAAAGCTAGTTGTCCATTAAGTCAGGGCGATAGTATTTCCATTACCAAATCTATTGTTGAAGACCATTTGTACGACGTCTCTGTGGTCTGGTTTCTGGATTGCCCGGTTGGGCTTTTGACTTTTTATTTATGTTTATTCATTCATTTATTGACCAGAAGCGACTTGTAATGAGATCATGTTGAATTTACTAGTGATATTGTGTTAATTATTATCTTTCATCAAACAGGTTAAAGTTGTTTGAAGGTAGGAGAAATCGCCGATGAAATTTCCGATAGCACTGTATCATCATTTGCGAAGGCCTCAGGCTTAAATGTTAAATTGAGTTTGTTTGAAACCTGTCAACATGCTGCTATCGTAGTTAAGATAGTACCAATTTGCCGTACATTGAATTTCGGCTACCCTAAAACAACCTAATGATAGAACCAACTGGTCAGGGTGTCTTGATTGAGAGTGGTAGCGAGGTGGCCGCTTGTTGGCCTGTGAGTCTCTTTGGGAGCTTTTCCAGCGCTTTGACCTAGCAGCGTTGACCGAAAATACATGGGATATTTTAACGCGATTCTCAATACGAGCCGAAGAAGACTCGACAGAAAAATCCGCTGAAACTTTTCATGCCGACTTTACACCATGAGGACAGTGCATAACCTGTGTTGCTCGGCGAAGCTGAACAGAAGAAGAAGTCTGCACAACACGGAATGAAGGACTGTGGCTTCTAGCTTTCCCTCTTCAAAATGAGACCATCTAGGTAGGTTTACGCTAAAAATTCGCGTTCGGTGATTAATAAAAAGAAGTGCCCCTTGTTCAGCCATTGGCCGACTTGAATTAAGGATATGTATTGTGGTATGCATTCTCACCAAAATCTATGCCTTGCTGACCCGGAGGTTGTGCCGGATGTTGGTTGGAGCGGAGCGAAGAAGAGGCCAAGAGGGGGACCAACAATTATCTTCATGAAAATCGAATAGAAGAATGAAATAAAAGCCAAAAGTGGCAGTCAATTTAGTAACAGCGGCAGTGAAGACTATTAGAAGGGCTATGGATGAAAGCATAAGCCGGTGAGAGCAAACCGGGTTAAGCAGCTTGCCTATCCCTGGACTGATAGTATGTCGGCATCAAGGTCTTGTGTGCTATGTCGTGTAAGAACCAACCTAGAGTTCAAATGACTGGCCTCAATTTCTCGACGGGACTGATCGAAGAAGCTTTGGTGCTTTGTATAATTGTTAATACCATTCTCATCGTCAACATGCTACAGGTGTCGGGTGATGATAAGCCTGGTTTTTGGCGTGATGAATTTGGGAGGATGGTGTTGTGGTTGCCAAGTTGGTATGCTAACATGTTATTGTTCATACACGCGCGAATTCTCATTGCCAAGAAAAAAAAAGAGATGGGTTGATGGGATGAAATACGGACAGAATGTGAAAGTGATGACAGACTAAAAATACTTTGTTCGTATTTTGGCACGACTAAAATGGCATGGTGGAGCGGAGCGACCGTGATTTGTGGGTCTTGTCGAAATGCAAACCAATTAGATGGCGTCTCTTTTCGCACTGAGTGCGAAAAAAGACCTGTTTGGGAATAGGTGCGACCTGAGCGTTACAGCAGGTTGCCAATATTTGTGGTTGCCCGACTGTGGCATTCTCTTCTTTCAAATCAATGGACACACCTTGTTTTGTTATTTTTCAGCTGAATGCAAATTTTCGTAAAGCCACAGCCGGATTGCCCTAAAATGTCGGATCAAGACGCCCATTCGCCCCATCGCAGCCAGAGCCAGAGCCAGAGCCCGCGGGAGACGCTGCAACTTCCGCGGGTTGGCAACCGGCGGCCGCATAGAAAGTCGCGGTCCGGCTGCAAGAACTGCAAAAGGCGCAAGGTCAAGGTACGTGGCCAATGGAGCGGAATACATGGGCTCCACGTCCTGTAGGGGGCTATGGACTGGTGCTGACTTGAATGTACCAGTGCGATGAAGCAAGGCCGGCGTGTTCCAACTGCATCCGCTTCTCCATGGTCTGCGATCTTTCGCCCGTTTCCGAGCAAAAGAACCTCACGCAGGACCACCAACTGGTGCAGTCGCTGCCAAGGCGAGGGCGCGGCAGGCCAAGAAAGGACTGGATTCCAGCCCCGTATGCACCCCGCAAGTCTACGTCAGGGTCAGGCTCGGATCCAGTTACGCGGTACGATGTGACGCCTCAAGCTGGGCTGCTGCCAAATGTGGAGCATCTAGAGTTGATGCACACATGGACTACCAAAACGGCTGCAACAATTGGCAGCGCGAGAACGTGGCGCGACGGCATCCCGGAGCTCAGTTTTCGTTACCCATCTCTGTGCCACGGGATATTGGCCATGGCCGCCCGCCACTTGTCACATCTGAAGCCCCTGGAGGCTGAGCGCTATACGACCGTCGCTGAAGACCACTACACGATTGCAGTAACTGAGGCAACAAAGGTGCTCACGAATCTCAGCGTGGAGAACGCGCCAGCCATGTACGGAGCAACGATGCTGATTGCCTTTAATTCATTTGCCAGAGGTCCTTCCCCAGGAGACCTTTTGGTCTTTGCCCAGGGCAAAACAGTTCCTTGGCTTTGTCTTCTTCAGGGCGTCAAGTTTATTGTCGAGACTTTGGGCCACGAGGCCGTCTTTCACGGCCCATTTGCGATTGTACCGGATGAAGAAACCCTCATCAGCCCCGAATTGGTTGGGATTTTACCAACCGAAGACGTGTCCCACACGTGGCGCCAGCCCTTGGACGACGTGCTCGAGATGATTGAGCAGACGAGTGACCTCGAGTCCGGATGCTGTGCCACGGAAATGAGAAACCTCATTGCGTCCTACGAAGTGACCTACGGAGGCGAAAACGACCCAAAGCTTTTTGTTGGCGGCAAGTTCCAAGACATTATGGGCTGGCTCTACAGAATGGAGGATGAGTTTATTATCGAGTTGGAGGCAAAGCAGTCGATTCCGCTCATAATTCTTGCCTATTTTGCCGTTTTGATCAAGTCTCTGGAGTCATTTTGGTTTATGAAAGGCTGGGCGAGGCATTTGTTGCAAGAGATTCGATCAATTCTGCATCCGCAGTACGCCAGATGGCTCGATTGGCCAGAGACGCAAGTCAATTATTCCGGTGCCGAGACTATTTTGCCGATACATGGTTTCAATGAATGAAAAAATGGGACAGAGGATCCCACAATATTTGAATGAACTGTTTGTACTAAGAAGATAAGTTTGCCCGTTGCAAACCATTCCGTTAACAGTGGCGGGTGCATGAGCAAATGCGTGTTGTTCGCGCTGCCAATAAGTTGATGTGACCTGTGAGATATTCTTAACTAAAGAAGATATGTTCCAATTTAATATTGTCCTTCTCCGAGATTGATGGCGAAAGGTCCAACTGAGGTTGGCACATTCTAACCCAACGTTAATTTAATAGTGAGAAATGAAACAAAAAAACATGCGTGATGAAAGGATTGTTGCGTTTCAAAAGTATTTATCAAAGATGAAGATGGCAAAAAATTTCAACCGACGTGGGCCTGATTTGAACAGACGCCTCCGAAGAGATATGATTTCTAGTCATACGCATTAGACCACTCTGCCACCACGCCTTGGATTGATGGAAACTTTGCTCAATTTTACGATACTTGAAGCTTACACAAAGCTTGCAATTCATTGAGATCGCATATCCCCATTCCAACTCCCAATTTTGGACGTATGCAGCTCATGAATGGATAAAATTCTCCGAAATTACAATTGCCCAGTCCTTGTGACTCAAGAGGGGCTCCTTCTATGCGCTCTAAATTGGACATACACCTGCCACGACCCCTGCTCTTTTGCCGCCCCCTTTGCTCGAAAACCCATATACAAGATCATTCTGTTTCTGAGGAGGATGCAACTGGGCTCTCAACCAAGCTCGAAATTTCTCGCTTCTCCCTCAACCCCTTCAGCACCTGAATCAGCTCCCGGGTAGCCACGCCCAAAACGATTAGCGTCAGTAAAGATATGAATAAAACTACAAGAACGAGTCTGAATGGCGAAAACTCTTCGTAGACTTGACTTGAATTAGTTGGTTCCGTCATGAAAATCCCTTGTCCAGCCCGGGCTATTTGGAAGGCCGCTAGAAGGACCAACAACGCACTGGTAACAACGGCTGCGTGTGCATAACGCCTATTGCCGGTGCAGCCAAGTTGTTGCCCCAGCTTATCATATTCGGAATCGCGGAGAAAGAGCCTGACCAAAAACTTTACTTGTGAGAGAGAGAGTTCCCCAAAAAGAAATCGCGACGAGACGTGCTCATCAGACACCGCGAAACAGTCCACAAACTCGATGAACCGTGCGTACGGTATTCCCTCTGGTACAAGCCGTATTGTCTCGTCTTGCGCAATCGTGTAATCCGACTCGTGTGTAATAAGGTATGAATACGATCGTAAGAACCCCACGACTGCGTCTCTGAGGTCTTGTCGGAACGGCTTTGGTATCGGCGACGCCGGCGACGAGAGGTAGTGCTCCCAAAAAGTGTGCGAGAGGAGGAATTTCGGAAGTGGCTTGATGAATATTCGCCCGTGTGTCCATAACAGATGAAGCTCGGGCTTCTCTGTCACGATGATGCTGCGTCCTCGGACGACTTGATCTGTCAGTGACGAGATGTGCGAGCTGTCCTGTCTTGAGACCAGCCAAAGATAGGGTGCAAGGGCGTTTAGACTATCGGTAACTAGTTCTCTTTTGAGAAATGCACCTATTTCCGGCTCAGAAAGATGGATGCGAGGAAACCCGGGCAAGGAGTCTTTCTTGAGACCATCATCCGTTCCTTGGCGTTGGATTTCGCCAACATTGTGGATCTCGAGATTTTGACAGAGCTGTTGTTTTTTGCTAAAAGGAATCTTGTTCATTTCGATAGGCGGAGGCTAAAAAAGAGCCAAGACCGAAAGGAAACTGGCAAAAGTGATGCTGATGTTGCAGAACGAAGGAAGACGGGGAAGAGAAGCAAAGAAATGCTGCGGGAAACGAGAAATATACCGGGATCAGGCATCAGCGAGGTGCAGACACTGCCCCAATTGTCGGAGCATATGTCCATTTTCACGAATAATATGCAGCCACACAGATCCTACGCACGTGCTCATTGTTGTGTTGGTCCTGTTGTGATTTTGAGCCGCATTTTGCTACGCGCTAGCACCGCCTGGCTGCCTTTGCTTGATGTAACCTAGCCCACATTGTGTTGCAACATCAGATTCTCAAAGGAGTTGGTTAACAAATAGTAACTACGTCTGAATTTTTGTATGCCGCAGCCAAAACATGGTGTATTATGCTCGATTTTAAAGTTAAAGCCAGTGTCTGTTAAGCTTTAAAGTATTTAACCTCGTTCTGGCTGGGTGGGGGCATGGCGTTGACCCAAGCCACTGGTAACCGTAGATCATTGGAATGGTCAACAACAACAACCTCTGCCTACACATTCCAAGATTTACGGTAAAATTGAATTTTTCGTAATTAGCCTTGCTTCTTGATTTGCTTAAAAGAAAAGAAAATGGCCAAAGATTAGGTTGGTTGGGCCGAGGACCTTCCGGCCAGCCCAGCTGCCATTGTGGTCAAGGTGGTTTAGTTCCCGATCGGGAAGAGAATTCCGGCAAGTTGAGATTTGGAAGCGCTTTCCATATTGAAATGCAAATAAGCCACGCATGACCGTAGTTTCTTGGCATGGTGCACGTGAGGTTGGGCCAATTGGGGTGAGATTCAGTTTTGAGTCATTATCCGGCAGCCGGCGCTCTTCTTCACTCTTGGCATTCACCGCTTTAATAAGAAGTAAACATTTTGTCCACGGCCTCCGTTTCATACATTTCATGGCTGAATGGATGTTTGATTCATCGTCGCCCACTAAGCCGCGCTATGCTGAGTCCTGCGCAGCTTTCTCAAACCAAATCGCGAGGCTAGAAACAGGTTGACGCAAATGGCTTTCCTCAGCCGCAAATGGCGCCTCGAGCTGACTGTTTTGACGGCATGTCGGCGGTTAGTTTGGCCGTCAGAGCGGGCCTCACAATCAAAACATGGGCGCCATGGCGCGTACTAAAACCGTAGTCCCCCTACCATGGGCGGCAGGCTGCCAATCCCGTCGGAATAACGACACCCACTTCTGTCGATCCCGGGCGGAAGCTAAGACAGGAACTGGAAAATGACTGCCTGGCCAAGTAATTGCTGCAGTAGGGCACGAATATGTAGGCTGCATCAAGCTTAAAAGGTCCTTGCCAGCCGTCTGCTTTGGTGTCGCGCGTGCCCTCGCTTTCTCACCTCCTCGCGCACCGCCATCATCATGGAGCCGGCTGCGGATTACTCGCACCTTTCGAAGCCAACAAAGGTTCTTCGAGGCGGCTCGGACACATGGCTGAGGAGCACGCTGCATCTGATCCCCCTTGGTTTGGCAGCCGTCATTCTTTACCTTAATTTTGCCCGTTTGTACTGGTTTCCTTTGAGCGGCATAAACCCCGGCGGGAGCGTGCCCGTTCCGGCAAACACCATCATCAGCGTGCTTCAGCTGGTCGCCAAGGCCTACGAAATCTTGGTAGTTACTTCGCTCGGAGCCATCGTGCTGGCGGTATTTAAGCGGCAGCTGGTTCAGGATGGTGTTCCGTTTGGCCTCTTGACAAGCCCGTATCGCATCTCTGATATTTTATTTGTTGCGAGCGGAAGTTTCTGGTCTGCCGCGCCAAGCAATCTAAAGTTGGCCCTTTTGTTCTTGGTGTCTTTGGCTCTTTGCATCCTGATCGGCCCGGCGTCGGCCATTCTTATCGTGCCAAAGCTGGGGTGGTTCCCCATTTCAGATGCCTTCTCCAACGTTTACATGCCCATGTACCTCTCGGGGTCACCTAGCCGGGCGTGGCCGGCGACTTTGAATGAGAGCCTGTATCGTAACTGGGACTCTTGCAAACAAAGACCAGGTACTTACGTCGTCTATTGTCCTGCAAGCGGATTCTCTCACCTCTACGCTTGGGCAAGCGCTTGGGAAGCCTCGGAGCTATCTGAAAATATCACGTTTGAGGATCCATCTACGACAACCAGCCGGAGAATGTACATGATCTCAGACGACTCATCCGAGGACTCAGCAGGGGCTTTTCTGACTAGTGTAACGGCCCTAACGACAAGTTCGATGGGGAAGCTGCAAGCCTACTTTACCACAAATGACGTCGGAATTATCCACTCGACAGAGACGTACAAGCTGAGCCTGAATTCCTCATCATCCAGTTACCAGCCGCTGGTCAATGCTAAATGTAACGCCTGGACGCATCAACAATACAACAATGTGTCAAAGGTCCCAGAGCTTCACTATCCTTCGGCGGAATTGAATTGTTACTCCGATGATACCAGCGATGATTGTCACCGCATGCTCAACCTAGCAAAGGACGAACGAGTTTCTCAAACAATCTGGTCATCCCAAAAATTTCGCTACTCATTTCGTGTGCTAGGCGATAACTCGACCTCAATTCTTACCTTTAGCAGCGCGATACCTTATCTGAACGACGGAAAAAAAGACATGCGGATCTTTGCGTGCACCTACATGGCCCGGTGGATTCCTTCAACACCGACGTTGCAACCGTCCGAGTATAGATCAATCGAGAGCAACATTACCGACCTGAGTATATTTTCCAATCAGACCACCTTTAACAAGGCCCAGCCGAAGATTTCCATAGGCCCTGCCATACGCATTCGGGGGTCTTGGGCACAATATCTTGATCTCAGAAAATACAAACTCGAAAATGACCAGGACGCAGATGAAGGTGCCATCGCCAACGTTGACCGCATCATCCGTTCCCTGAGGCAAGAAAAAGGTGACGAATGGTATTTTGGTCCAGGGAGTTCCCTCAAACAACCAGACGCCGATCGCGTGGCTCGGGTCACAATGGAAAAAGTGACCGGGGCCATCGTGACCGACGCCATTGCGAGGACAGGTGTGATGATCACCCAGTACATTGCGAAGCCGAGCGAGCCAGGCTCGGAGAGCATCCTGGCGGTCAACCTGGGCAACCAAAATGCTGTCCAGAACAAGGAGTTGATATTCTTTCCCAACGGAACAACCTATGACGCTACCAAGAACGGCTCGATGGAGCACACCGGCCTCAAGCCCGAGGAGGCCCTGGCCGAGTGGGTAGAAGACCGGGTCAAAATGGACTTTGACGTCGAACGGTTCGGATACGGATACGGAAGGCCCGGCGGCGCCATGATATTTGCAATCGTCGTCAACATTGCTTACATGGCCTTCGTGATAAGTTACTTCTTGGCCATGCTCTATCTGCGGCCTGATGCTGTTCGTGGGTTTGGGGATTTGCAAGATCTCATTCGTCTGGCATGGAGCTCACCGCCTGCTCCCGAAATGGAGAACCAGGTGCTTGAGGTTTCAGACAAGAGATTATGGAAAAAGGGCGTTTCGATTGGGGCTAGATCTACAGGTGCGATAGAGATGGAGCTGGTCGACGGCGAAAAGGATTCGAAGTTGTCGAGATTGACAAGGGATAAAGAGTACTATTAAGAGCTATGCAAGACCTTTCTTTTCCTACTTCTTCTCAAACAATGACAAAATTTCTTGATTGTCGCACGCCGCAGCCACATCAAGTGCCGTCCGCTGCGCGTTGTCCTCCATCATGGGGTCCAAGCCCATGCTCAAGAGATCCTTGAACCGCGCAACCTCGCCTATTCCCGCCAAGTGCAGCAATCCTCGACCTTCGACGTCTTTGACGAAAAAGTCTGCACCCGCATCCTTGAAGAGTTGGTAGATTTTAACATCTGCCGCATCTTCATCCTCGCGATAGAACAAGGCGAATCTGTCCGTAATTCGAGGACGGTCGTAGAAGTAGCAGATGGGCGTCTGGCCAAGATTGTTGCGCACATTGATATCCATACCCCCTGCTACCAGATCTCGGAAGAAGGCTCGCAGATATTCCCGCTTGAGCCCTCTTACAAGCATGTGAAGGATGCTGTTGCCGTCGTTGTCGACTGCGTAACGATCCGCCCCGGCTGACATCAACTTTTGCGCTAGTTCGACCTTGTTTTGTTCGGGGGCATGGGCAAGGACAGAGTGCAGCGGTGTTCTACCACATCTGTCCGCTTGCTGTAATAAACTTGGCGCCTTATCGATGATGTACTCTAGTGAGCTCTTACGGTTGATGAAGTCTGCACTACTGCCCATTAGAAGGTGCAGAGCGTTCCGGCCAGAGTGATCTCGGGCCTCAAGGTCGACACCGAGCGACAACAGGCGCTGGAAAACTGTGACGCGTTCAGGCGTGTCGGGGTTTTCCTTGTAGGAGCCGAGGACATAATCCGGGCCTATGGAGCCCTGGCATGCTGCGAGGAGTAAGGTGCGACCTTGAGCATCTGTATGATTGACGTCTAGTCCTGGTAGATCAAGGAAATTATCCACCACCTTCCCATCGACAAGAAGGGTATGCAGTAATGTGAGCTCTTCATATTCCTCCGGGACTTCGATCGAAGGTACATGTAATGTAGTGTCAATACTCTTCTTGGATGAGTGGTCGTGTTTGTTAGGCTTGCCTAGGAATTTCTGGAATGGGTCTGCCCCGTGATTCAACAATACCTGAACCACTCGTGCCCTGGCCTCCAAGTTTCGACGGAATTGCGGACCTGCACGGGTTCGGCCAGATTGATTCCATAACAAGTTCAACCCAACCGCGGCGTAGTAGAGCGCGGGCAGATCTTGCGTGTCCCTCAAATCTGCCACCCACCACCTTGCGTGGGTGCGTCTCCTCCATTGTTCCACCAGAGCCTTTGAGGGAGGCTCGTGATGTGCGTTGATATCAAATCCTCCGGCAAGTAGCTCTTGAAGAACCTCAGCATTGCCCGCATCGATGGCAGCCAATATCGCATCACAAGTCACCATCGCCCCGTGACTTAAGAGAAGCTTGACCATGGCCACATCATTTTGCGCACTCACCAAGCAGCTTTCTCCATTTTTGTCAACTGCGTTAACATCTGCTCCTGCCTCAATAAGAATCTTGGCCGCCTCTCTATGTAGATAACCAGGCCCCTCGTCGGTTATCTGGAGGGCCATATGGAGCGGCGTTTGGTCTTTGCCATTTCGAAGATTGATGTCGGCACCGGCGTTGAGCAAGTAAGGAAGCGCTTGGTGAACCTGCCACCAATTCTTGCCCATACTGATGTAGTGAAGGGCTGAACTAGTGGGAGTGGCTTTGTAGACGCCCTCGTTTGACTCCGAGGTGTAGATTGGCTCGTTGACGTCAATGCCAAGTTTCTCGACCAACAATCGGACTGTGTCCATGTTGGGCAAGCTTCGCTGAACAGCGCCGCATATGAAAGGTATGGGAATTTCCCGGCGATCACGGTTTGGTTCAAGGTCCTTTTTTGCATGCCACAGGCCAGGTCGCGTCGGATCCCCAAATGCATGCCATTCTTCCCCTTTTAAGGCAGCATCAGCAGCGACTGGGGCGATCTTCTCAACAAGTGAGGTAAAGCCGCCCTGGATGAGAACCTGTAAATTGCAGGGCCGGTTCGTGTCGGGTTTTTGGAGGAGGAAATCGGACCCCATATGGGCGAGTTCTTCCACAAGACGGTATTCTCTCCTGACCAAGAGATGCCAAAAGATTTCATCATTATCATCTCCAACCACTACACTTCCGGAATCTTTCAGAACATTTGCCCTAGCCTCTTTGAGAGACTCATTCATTAGTCTAGAAATGGACGTATCCACGGAACGTTTTTCGGTCGACAGCTCGGCTTCGGCCTTCTCCCATGCACCTCTCAGACATGCCGCAGTGTAATCTTTGTTGCGCTCGATGGATCGTTGAAGAGGGTTTTGGCAGAAATCACGATTAATATGAGAGACATCGGCCCCATGTTTAACTAGCATGTCCGGTATTTCCTCAAGCCGAGCTGTCTGGTATTCACTTAATTCTCTGGAACGGGAATCCCGACGACGAGAAAAGTCTTTGACCTTGAAGGAGACCGTATGTCCGTTAACTAGAGGGTTGTTGAATGATTGCCGATTTCGTCCACCGAAATTTTCCTCGAATCTAGCACATGCTTCAAACATGTTTCCATTGTTGACGTCGGCACCAGCTTCAAGCAACAGCGCCACTGTCTCTGGTCTTCCAGATTGGCAAGCATAGAAGAGTGGCGTGAGTTTTTCTTGAGATCCGTTGCCGTTTTTAAATGTTTGTTCGTTTACCCCCATCACCGAGCTGGGTGATGCTGATGCTTCATGGCGCGATGAATCCCTGGTCGCGGGGGTCTTCTTCTGGTGCCAACTTTCTAAAACATCCAAGAGGATACCGACAGTGTTGCTCTCTCCGCAGTGGGATGCAACATGCAGAGGAGTCAATCCTTCATGGGTAGCCGCCGTGGGATCTGCACCAGCATCGAGCAACTTCTTGACAAAACGTTGGCCTTCAGCCGCAGCAATGTGTAAAGGTGTGACACCATCGTGATCGGGATTGTCAATATTCTTGGTTCTGGAAATGACAAAGTCTATCGGGGAAAGTTCCGGACGAATTGGGCCAATGTATCCCGCACACAATATGTGCAATGGCGTACGCCCCGTGTAATTCTTTTGCTCTAGGTCCAGGCCCATAGATATGAGCTGTTCCCAGAAATAAACGAGATTCGGCCAATTGGCTGGGTCAGTTGTATCTGTGCGAAGAGCCAGTTCGTGGAGGAGGCCGTTTCCACTGTAATCAACAGCCTGGATATCAAGACCATGACCAGCTGGGTCCTCGGTTCCCAGGTAAGTATTCCATGGGAACTGATCCAATCGAGAAATAGGATGATTTTCAACCGCTTCGTGCAGACAGGTGCGGCCATTGTGGTCGCGAACGGACTTTGACGCGCCTCGATTGATAAGGTATGTGATCTTGGGACTGAAATCCTCTTTTAGAAAGGACGAAGATGGCGACAGATGAAACAAAAGGGTAGCGCCATTTCGGTCTTGCGCGTTGATATCCGCGCCCGCTCCAAGAAGTACTTCCGCCATAGTCTCGAAAGTATTGTCCTCTGGACGAAGCGAGAGCAGTGGTGTCAACCCGGCCCCATTCTTCAAATTCGGATCTGCACCATGTTTCACCAAAGACTGAATGAGTTCTGCGTTGGATGAATATCTTTTTACTGAGATATGCAGTGGGCCATTTCCGTCGCTGTCCACCGCGTTGCAGTTTGGCCCATATTCCAAGAACTTGAGAGAGAGTTCCTTGAAAGATTGATCCAGCATGCAGAGGAGAGGGGTTCTTCCATCTGCTTGTTTGGCCTCAATATTTGCATGGCCTTTTTCAACAAGAAGCATCATGGTTTCCAAATCCTTGACTTGATGGAGGGGTGTAGCGCCAGTGTCATCGGTGGAATTTGCGTCGGCCCCGGCATCAAGCAGTAACCGAGTCAACTCTGGCGAGTCCTTCGCGCCATGCAGCGAGGTCTTGCCTGACTTGGTGCGTTGGTGGATGTCGACACCGGCTTTGATAAATAGAGAGAAGATTTTTTGCAGACTGTCGAAATCTTCAGGGGTTTTGCAAATTCTCCCACTCATACCCATACCACATAGTCGATGCAAACAACTCTTCTGGTGCTTCCTGCTGCCAAGAGGCCACCCAAACCCTCGAAACTCGCCACCTGAATCCATAGACCCAACAGTGGGATCTGCACCTGCCTCGAGAAGGGCTATGATTGTTGCAGCATCAAAATGTCCGCAAGCTATGAAGAGGATTGTGTCACCGAGTACCTTGGAGTTAGGGTCTGCACCAGGGTGTCGGAGAAGTCGTGCAACAACTTTTGACTGCCCATTGCCAGCTGCCCATGCCAATGCACGGTTGATGGTTTCGACTTTTTTGATAAACGGTAAGAATACCTCCACCGTCTCAACATGGCCATTCCAGCATGCATACATGAGCGGCGTGTGCCCAACAGTGCAAGGAGCATTCCCACATCTTCGTCCAGGCGCTTCCTTGGTCTTACCCGTCAGAGGCTTCACACCAGCCTCTAACAGGACTTTGGCAGCTTCATAATTATTTTTAGACGCTGCTTCATGCAGTGGCTTATACCCATTGATGGCCTCGGGTTGGTTTGGGTTGGCACCGGCTTTGATGAGCTCAAGAATAAGTGCAGCATGGCCTTGTGCCGCTGCTAGCCAACTAAATACGGGGTTAGCATAGAGTACTAATAATAAGTAGTGACTGTTAGAACATGAACTTACAGGGGTGTGCAACCGAGGCTATCTTGCACGTCAACATCTGTTTGTTTCAAGAGAATTTTGGAATACGATATGAGCCCGGCCATTCCGGCAATGTGAAGTTTCGTCGTGCTTTTTATGCTGGCTTCGTGGCGTGGCCACCTGAACAGGAACCATGCTGTCATCCTTTTCTCGTCGCTCATAAGTCTGTTGATTTCTGTATCGATTTCTGCTTGATCATTTCCAGCACCTTGAGACTTGTTCACGTGATAATTCCAATTATTTACTGCATATTGGAAGAACGGATGCTTCAGTCTCAATTTGACAGCTTCTTGTGAGATTAATTGAGCCCTGTTATCGATCCAAAAGTATCTTTCGGTTCTGGAATCCTCTTCATTGTCAGGCTGGACATTAAAGGTATCCAAACAGCCACCTTGCAAATAATGCAGACACGCCAGAGCTAGTCTGGCATGTGTTGGTCCTGCATGGAGTATGAGGTATCCTTTGTCATCTCCACATCGCGTCATCCCGGTGAGGTACTCGGTGAAGGAGTGGTGGACAACCGATACAGTCTCATCTGTCAAAATCTCTAGCAGTGGCCCACAGGCGGCTCGTATGAGATCCTTTGTGTCCTTCATATTTCTATTCGCCCTGTTGGAGCTATTCAGCATAATCATTTCGGCAAGTTCTAGTAGCCTGAGGGGGCGCCTGGCATGTGTGACGGCTTGCAGAATTAGATGCTGGATGCCTGGCTCCACGCCGGACCTTTGGGCGTGCTCTGCCAGAAGATCGGTATACATGACGTTCAAATCCGTTGGAAGCTGCGACAAAACCGTGTTGACGTTTGCGTTAGGTTGGAGAAAAGCCTCCATTGCTAATTTGGCGTAGAGAAACAAACCATTGGCCCGCCCAGGCACTGCTTCCGCGATTACTGGCCAGCATTCTTTCGGGATGGAAGAGTTTGACAGAGACCACTGTACGAACTTTGCAATGTCGACATCAACCAAGTTCTCCTCCAGGCGAAGGTGGAGACAAGGCGTATTTCTGAGCGGCACTTCCACGCGCGGGACCGGGCGGCTTGTGATGAGAACCTTGACTTTTTCAGGTTTCCACTTTCCAAGAGTACCAAGATCTTTGAGGAATGTGTCATAGCCTTGATCCATTTCATCAAGAGCGTCGGCAACGCAAAAAGCTTTCTCAGGAAGGCTGGAAAGGGCCATGCGAAGATGCTTCCACATGTCGTCCATTGAGATGCTGGAAACAGATCTATCGTCTTCCACATAAGCCTTGAGTTGCTTCTGTAGAGGAGGACTGTAAATGAGTACTTGATCTATCCAATCCCGCAGCAAAGCGCTGGGCTCGTGGTTCGCGTCTATTATTTGACGGAAGAAGAAGAACAA
The DNA here is from genome assembly GCA_013406985.1 of Calonectria crousiana. Lineage (NCBI taxonomy): Eukaryota > Fungi > Ascomycota > Sordariomycetes > Hypocreales > Nectriaceae > Calonectria > Calonectria crousiana. The sequence continues at coordinate 379,820 of VTGD01000002.1, read as the reverse complement.
TACTGGAGAGCCTGGGTGGAGTGCCTTGATCTCATCAATCAAGTTGGCTGCCATGACGGACTTTCCGGATCCCGGAATTCCCTTGATCCAAAGCAACCCATGGTCAGTGTCTTGAAGCCATTCTTGATAAGTAGAACTTGATGTGAGCCACAGTCCTGTTCCGGGTGCATGGGAGGCACGATGCTTGCGGTACTCCCCACCCACAACGTCGTACGAGGTTGGCTGTAACCACGTCCGAATGGCTTGGATGGTCTGCGGAGACTCGGGTAGTATTTGATCTGGGTTATAGTTGGTGACGTCATCGCGGTCTATGAGGACAATATCGCCATCACTGTCTCCATCATACCTCTCGTGGCTGTTTGGCCGCATTGTTGATGATTGATTCCAGACAAGTGGAATCGTTGGCGCAGGGCTGAGATAGAGAAACACAATAGCTAAATGTCAAGTGATCAAAAAAAGCGAGACGAAATAAAACAAATTTCGAGTAAATTAATAAAATGATGATGGATTTGGCTCAAAAGAATGAAGAGCGCAGTGTTTTGGGTTACGGTAAAGATGTTGGTTGCCTGAAGTGCTGAGTCATGCTCATTCTGGCGCTGATTGGTTCACTCACCATAGCCCGATGTTGGTCGTATGTTGCTCGTGATGCGCGTTGGTTCGACCCAGCAGCATTTAGCCTGAGGCAACAAGCTTATGCCAGCTTGGATCCTTGACAAGCTACCCCTTGCGATGCAAAGAATCGCAAATGTGGAGTTGTGAGGTTGCTGGGATTTAAATTTTGTGGTGTAGGGTGCCAAGGAGAAATATAGCACAACAGTCGAGTGATTGGGATTGATACTTTGTTGCGACCTCGCATCCAAGCATTGGGTGCCGAAATGGATGAAGATGATTTATAAATAGTATTTTTTACTTTAATATAATATTTCGAGCTTTTCTTTTCATTTTCTGAGATTATTTGTGTTTGGATGTCAATTTTTCTCATCGTCGCCCTGAGATCAAGGATTTCAGCGAACTTCTCGGGCCAATTGTACCTCACGTAATCGATGAATTTATCTTTATTATGGTTCGTGGACAGCTGAAAGATAACCCAGTCCCTTCTCTTCTCTTCTTCTTCATAATTATTGATTACACGATCTTATCTTTGCTCTAATAGGTATTGAATAACTTTCGCCCGGGCTTTCATGGGCACTTGTGGTATCATGCGAGTTAAATAAAGAGTGACAAGAAATCAAAGACTAAGGATATATTTTTATATATATTAATGGCATTTATTATAACCGATCGCGGTAGCGTTTGGAACGAGTCTATTATAATAGGACTACTTTTTCGGTCTCTTGAATGCTGCTAATACATACAAGAAACACCCAGCCACCATTGATAATCCCGCAAATAATTGTGCGTATAAATAATTGCCGCCGTGGATCGCAGTTAGTTGCCCGCCAATTGGTGGCCCCGTAAAACACGAGATACTGACTACGCCGAGCACCATGCCAACCTTTGTGCCAACACGTGTCGGATCTGTACTCAAGTCACCCACCGCGGCAGGAAACAAACTCTGCGAAGCATTCGCCGTGATGCCGTAAATGACTGCCCATCCAAAAAGACCCTCGGTTGAGGACACGCCGATCCAACCAAGCAAGAGAACACCACTGATTCCGATAGCTGGAATAAGTGTGTTTACGATACCAAAGTACCTATCTGCAAGTAGAGCTGGGATTGTTCTCCCCAGAAGCCCTACTCCATTCATGACAATAATTGTGAGCAGGGATTGGTTTAAAGAAAAATCTAGGACTGTACGTCCGTATATTCCAACCTGTTTCCGTTAGCCTCATAGTTGGGTTTCACTTTCTATTCCGAAGACGAAGCTTACATAAAAGTAGGCAAAATACAGGCCCCAAAGAGCAAAGAAAGATCCAGTGGCAAACAAAGAGTACCATAGCTCTTTGAAGGAGCTCGGGTCAAAGAGGGAACGAGGCTTTCGCACTGGCACACGGGTTCTGGTGAAGCTGAATATCATGACGGCGTTAAAGGCAATCACGAAACCCATAATTAGCACTGTCCACCTGAAGCCGAGATCCGACATACAGGTGTACGCAATAGTCGGGAATATCATACCACCTGTTGCAGCCCCACAAGTCGCCAGCGATACGGCAAAAGCTCTCTTGCGCTTGAAGTACGTTGGGATGATGGACACTATAGGCGCAAAGAGAAACCCGTGTCCAAGGCCGCTGCAAACGCCTTGTGCCAGGAACAACTGCCAATATTTTGTGGAAAATGCTGTCGCGAAAACACCAACGACTTGAAGCGTGCAGCCAATGGCGAGAGAATGGCGAAAGTAACCCATATCAACCGTTCGCCCTGAGAAGACGCCAACAAAGTTGAGCAGGAACATTTGCATTGATCCTATCCAGGCCACATCCGAGGAAGACCTGTTCAGGCTCTCAACATAGTACTGTTGAAAGAAGCCAAAACTGTGAAAGTGAGCAAAGAGATTATTGCAACTGCCTTGGCAATGCATGGGCATGAACCTACGAGGTGATGTAGCCCCAACAATTGAAAATGACGAGATGGCCCATGGCAACTTGAGTCCATGCCGCAAAGCCGCCATCCGGAGGGATATCTTCATGAATCTGTCGGTCATGAAAATCTGTGACCTCCGTAGAAGTGGCTTCCTGACTGGTGACTTCTTGACCCATTGTGAATGTCTCTGTTCTGATCAGTTTCAATAAACTAGTCAAACATTGGAGTTGCTCTTTGTTTCCGGTTGACTCTATCGCCTAAGAAGCTCTTTGACGTGGCTTCTAGAAACCCTGAACGAGTGCAATGTTAGGATATGCCGTTTGATTGAAAAATACTACCCAAGCAAGGTACATGCCCATATCTGGCAATGGGTTTGGGGCGTCAGTCGGTAAATGCCCGACTTATTCAAAGTTTTCGTTGCGGCATTTAATTCCAGCTTTACATGTTCTTCCAACCCTGGTGTTCTAATCAATTGTTATGATGGTGCGTGAAAGACTTTGAATGACGCGATACATCTGTTTAGCCGACTAACAGATCAGGGATTAATTTTTTGCTAAAGTGGCAGCTGGAGCCGAAAGTAACCAAACCGATGGGTCTTAGCCAAATTCCACAGAAAAGTAAGCTTGAGCCTTTATGGTTCCGCTCGACTAATTTGGATCTGGGCGTAGGACCAGGCTTTTAAGCTGTCTATGATGTCGCTGGACTAACCATAGGTAATGCCAACCAGGCATGTCATTGTTTCTGCGCGCCAGATAACCCAGCGGCACCGGCCCCTGAAACTCATCAACGCGTGAGCCATTGCGGTTTGCAAGCAGAAAGTCTGTCAATTCGCCAGCTACGAATGCTCAACTTCTGACCGGATTTGCTGCCAATTTTCTTTTAGCCCCCACGGGGATGGATACAAAGGTCCCAACTCCTTAACTGCCGGAGGCCGAGCGTCAGGCAGGAAGGGGCGGTGGATAGAGACAAGGGGTAACAGCAAGGGGCGGTCACAGTTATTGTGAGAGTTAAAACCTGCGGTTGGCAGTGGGGATAGTCTCCGAGATGGACCGGGAGTATCCGTGGGCCCGCTTGCGTGCAGGGCCTGTTTGGTCTGCAACCTTTGCATGCAGCTGCACCCTTGGATCACGTCTTACCCCCGGAATTTGACATGGCAGCGCTAACAGAGAGACACTCTATCCCTGCTTCAGAGAGGTACCGGTACCTTGAGAGATTGCTCGTATTTGAAGATTGCTCTTTCAGGCTGGACACCGAATCTAATGACGCTAGGAAACAGTTCCCGGTGATCTCACTGACATGCTAGAAATGCGGTTATGCGTTGTCTTCCCGTATGGACATGTCAAAGGTCTAGGAAACGTGTCCATTTCTAAAAGCTGGTTTCGAAACAACGTCCTAGAGCCCGAAAAAGAAAGCCTGTTTTGATTGGTCATTGTATCCGTTACGCCAGCTACGAAGCGGCACAGTAACAGCCATCGAAACCCTCTGACCCTCCCATTTAGCTTCTCGAATAATTGCCAGGGCATTGTCGTGCGAGGTGGCGAAAGACGAATGTCCCGCAAGGGACGAGACAGGACCTATTTTAACATTATGCAAGAGGTGACATGGTGGCGCAAGTCGACGTTATTCTGCCAAGTTAGCTTACTTTTATGCATGACACTGTATGTTGTCAAGCACTGTCGCTAAAAACTTCCAATTAAATCTAATCCGCCGAGCCGTGCGCGTCTCTATGGTTGTGGAGAAACCCCTGTGGTCATTCATCTTGCAGCTAAACACTGCAATTACCCACTTTTGAACATTTTTGCCGCTTTAGTTATTCGAGCCGTTTCGGAAACACCCGCTGTGGGGGCCGATGGGGTGGATGGGATAGAGATCTTATTTTTGATCTCATCAACGCTTGACTAAATTGCTTGTTATCAAGCATCCCGGCCATCTGAGTTGACATGTGGGGATTCATACGAAGAAGGATCCATATACTTTCGGCTGCTTGCCGCATTGTGGCATTAATGGTGGGTCTAGGTCCACACCAGATGGCGTCTTTGCAGCACTCCATTCGAACTAGGTTAAGGCGATGTGATGCCATCTTCTTGATACTTGACACAACATGATGGTGCTCCGCGACTATTGGCTTGTAGCTCGAGAGATGTTACAGCAAGCATGCTCATTACGCGCGTGAAAATAATCGCTAACGGTGACGGCTGATGCTTGAACTTCCAGAAAGTGGCATCAAACGTAGATAATCCTGAGCTATCGTGGGAAGTGATATTTAAGCATGAATTATCGTATGATCTTAATAATTAAAGACTACCTTTCCCAAATGGCATCCCGTACTTTTATCTCAAAACTGGAACTTAGTCACAGCTAAATTGCGTCCTTTGCATCTTCGAGCAAAATGTCAGTCCTATCCCAGCTAGACCTCGATGTCCTTCTGGACATTTTCCGTCGCTTTTCTCAATATGAGAGCCACAAAGAAATTGCCAAGTCACCAGCTTATGAAGCTACGGTCACTTCGAGAATTCAGGAGTTGTATGCAGCCAATAGCCCTCTCACGTTGCTCCTGCCGGCTTTTCCTTGGAAGAATCCCAATACCGACAAGGTCCTAAGCGGAGATCCAGACTTTGGCGAAGAGCTAGGTCTAGCTAGGCTAAACCATCTCTGCGAGGAGCTCGGAAAGGTTTACCTGTATGGGGCGAGGTTGACTCTAGTGGCTGATGGACCTGTGTATAATGGTAAGGACTGCACCAAGTCTCATATAGGGCGAGAAGGTACTGATGTGGAGGCATATAGATCTTCTTGGCATTCCAGACTCTGACTTTTACGACTACGGAGTCAAGCTACGGAAATTGGCCAAGGCAAAGGGATATTCTCACATCAACTTCACGCGACTCTTGGATGTTCTCGACCTTGGAGATGGAGACAAGTTATCCAAAGAAGAGTATTTGGCAAAGGCTGAAACCTGTAGACAAGAGATGGAAACCCGATTTCTTGCTGCGGACTTTGACCTGGGACGCCAGATCAAATCACATCCGGATACAGAGCTGACGTATCAGAAGTACATCAAATCGGCTCGTGAGGACCTCCAGTGGGGACCATCGATCGATTCCGCTCTCAAAGATGATCCCGTCAGATATGCAGCTGAAACCCTCAAGGTGGCGGAGCGCATGACGAAGAGGCTACTTGTAAGAGTACTGAGTTTTGCCCTGAAGAATAATAACTAATTAAATTTTCCGCAGGCTTATGAAGCAGCTTTGCAAACCAGGTTCCCTAGGTTTATCCGCCTTTCTATCCACCGGTCCACGGGAAAGTCCAAGATTTCGGTACCACTCATCCCTCAAAAAGATGCATTTGGCCTCACACCCTGGCATTCCACGTTGTTGGTCACAGCAGATGGCGGGTTTCGCACGGTGCTCTCAAAAGACTTCCGTGACCTCCAGCACCATGAGATTATTTTGAAGAATGGAAAGCCTTATTTTATCCGTGAGAAACATCCAGACTTTGACTTTCCTAATCATGTTCAGATTAGACATGGATATGGTGGTCAAATAATTGTCAGCAATACATCAACGAAGGAGAAGGAGAAGTATCTAGACAGAGACGCTAAGATCAAGCTTGCTAACCTGGCCTTGCGATTTGGGGAGCTAGAGGTGCAGGGCTTTGAACTTGAGTAATTTTTGATAAATTATGAGCTATTGTTTCAAAATGTGAAAACCTATAAACTGGAGGCCACTTGAAGCTCATTTTGACATGATTGAGACATACGCTGGCTGGAATTTGTCTGGATAGATTATTTTGGAAAATTCAATATAATGTATCTTGGTACTTTAGTAAACTTCAACAGTTTATCATCTCATAAATTAGCCCCGACGTCGACGCACACCTTACAGGGACCATCCATGAATATAGCGTCAAGCTCACAGTACAAAATATGCAATACCTCCTTCTCCCATAATTTGTTCATTTCCTTCCCCACACCTTACTGCGTCGAAAGCTGATTTGCATCCATTGACGCCAGCCACAGACTATTTGAAACGAGATATGCATGTTAATACCTCGTACAACTCCATCTACATTGCAGACCCATGTATGGCCTCTCCACACACACTTCATAACCGAAGCCGGGACAATGCCGATGTAACTTTCCAAGTTGAGAAATTGCCCAACACGAAAGATTTGGGTCCATGCTACATCATAATGGGAAATTCGTTCCTATGCAAGTCATCACAAGCTCAATGGGGGAACCAGGATGCTGACGTGATTTATAGTGTATCTTGTCTTAGAGTTTGAAATGCATGTACTCCATTCCCATGTCCATTAATACATAAATTAACATTCGCATAGATGATTTTGTTGCGACGCTGCCAGTATTATTAAGTAAACCACCGGATTCGGCCTTGCTTCGACATTATCGAGATATTGTCAACATGTCGATAACACAGACACTGGTGGACTACCCATCCTCTGATGGTCATGTCAGCTCCGATAACCCAGTCCATTTGACCTGGGGTCTTCAAAGAAGCGTTTCCAGACAAAAGCCAGTCACTTCATTCAAGGTTACCAACGATAGCCATAAGATAACTGAGCAACGCTTCGTATCTATACAACAGCCTACAGATGCTGTCAACAAGACGGCGTCATCTGTCATGCAGATCCTTGAAAGCTTCAGTCTTCAGCAACAAGGCAATGACGTTTTTCTAGGCGATCGTGTCTTCTCACCTGTTGTGAGACGCCATATTGTTGCAAGACGAAAGATTCCAATGGTTTTGCCCGCATTTCCTGCGAAAAGCATCAACATAGTGGATAAGGTGCTTGGGAGTCTGCCTGACTTGGGCGAAGTTCTGGCTCTCGACCGTCTCAACGACCTTTGTTCTCGAATACAAAAGGTTTACGCTCCAGGGGCCATAGTCCTAATTGCAACAGACGGAGCTTGTTACAATGGTATGCTTTCGCAATGAAGAAAAGACTATGGAGTCCAGTCAGACTGACACGTAAAAAGACCTTACTGGGGTTACAAACGACAATCTCTGGGAATATGGCGTGGCACTCCGCCAAATGGTAGCAGAAAAGGGATACAAGTGCATTGAATTCATTCGAATAATGAATCTTCTTGGTTTATATCAAGGTTCTGAGATTTCGAAGGAAACATTTATCGATCTACTGGAGCCTAGTAGACAGGAACTGATGAAACGATATGTTGACCCAAACTTCGATGCAAGCGCCTGCATCAAGAATGACCCAGATTACAAGATGACGTATGATGGCTATGCCAAGTTCCTGAAGAAGGATCTGGCATTCGGTGCAGTTAGAGATTCAGTCACCAGTGGGAAAAGATACAAAGCCAAGGTTCATGAGACGGCCAAGGCGATGATCGCTCGTGGTGTCGTAAGTTCAGTCTTCTATTGCCTACAATGGACAAACACTAACTCAGAATTCTTATTTCGAAGGCTTTTGCAGAACTCATCCGTGAAAGGCTCCCTGAGCATGTGCGCTTGTCCATCCACCCATCGACCGGATTGACCAAAATCTCTATGCCACTTATTCCACAGCCAGATTCCTTTTCCATGACCCCGTGGCACTGTGCAGTAGCTGTGGATATCAACGGAAACTTCAAGACATCTCATGTATCTGCCCTGAGAGACAGCCATGAGATTGTTTACAAGAATGGGCGCGCATTCTTCTTTCGACAGCGATCGAACTTGTGGGATTTTGACACAGCGGTGGAGTTTGAACATCTTTATGGCCGAGGACTTGTCGTGCGCATTGCCCCAGGTTCAGAGAAAATCAACACCCCGCTATCAAATTCAGATAAGGAGAGACTAGCAAATCTGGCCATTTCTCACAAAAGACTCGCTGTGCAACGTGCTTAGCTCAAATATAGTTTTGATAATTTAATCTTTTCAAATCCAGTTAGTAGTACTGCTATTTAAAGTCAATTCATGATCATCAAACGCACCCAACAGTATCACTTCTCTTGAAAAAGCATTTATTTCCATTGCTTTGTCTCGAGGACTATATGCTTAGACTCCGCTATTTTATATTTTTAATTAGCACGTACTCTCGCTTTTCTTGATTTGGTCGAATGCTGATGCATCCGACTCAACAACTGAAAAATGTGGGCCCATGTCATCTCAAGTGAGTCTGAACAGCACCGCCATTTTGTAAACTGAGCTCGTCCGGGTAGGTATGAATCTCAAACTTCACCATGGACATTCGAATTGTAATTTGCAGAGTCAAATTGTCGCTATGGATCCTTTCGAATGCTCTGAAGGTTTCCGCCAGTCCGACAAGCAGCATCACAATGAACGTATGGCTTCCTCCTTCCCAGAAAGGGCGTTCCCAAGGAGAGGATAACGGCGGTATAAGTGGTTGCACCAAATATAGCGACATAGACCAGGGGTATACAAAGGTTCAAAGAAGCACAAGATTTTACTCAAGACTTTGACGGAATTCGTGCGGGTGCTCCTAGCGCCCGGAAGCGAAGGACGGCTAATTTTAAAGTTGAAATGGATCTGTAGACATTATTGGAGTGAAATAAATCTATCTAAAATCAAAAGGAACGTCCTCAGCTTCAACCTAGCGTGCCTTTGCTCCAATTTGCATCAGCCACGGCACCGTGCCATTCACCGTCTCGTGACCGCTAATGAAGTTAAACACTGGTGTCCGCGCAGTCATAGGTGCTTCTTGGCTTGAGAGGTATTTTTGAACAATGTAAATGGACAAAAAGTAGCGATCAAAGATCTTCAGCAAGCCGCTTTGCCATGTGGCCAGCGCCGTGGCATCCGCCGCCTTTTTGCATCCCGCCAAGACGGCTTCGTATCGCGAATCCTGGTAGGCCTTGAAAGCGGCGGCAAGCTGTGCTGGGGTTGGAACGCCGCCCGGGTTGTCTGACTCGACCTGGGCTTTCTGGACTGCTTCACGCAGCTTGTTGACAAGGACCACGACGTCAATGATGCCGTTGTTGCAGCCGGCACCCGTGCTCGGCGAGAACTTGTGCGCGGAATCTCCCGTGAGAACGATGCGGCCGTCCCAGCTCCAGTGCTTCAAAACACCCTCTTCCAAGCAGACCAAGCCGGCTTGGGTCCTCGCGTGGTACGCCTCGCGCAGGCTCAGCTTGCCATCCCTGAGCAGCGGCAAATGTCCCCAACGTTCAATCAGCGAGTCTTGGTCTGCCTGGGTAAATCGTATCCGATCACGGGTCGGTGCTTCGAGCTTCTCGTACACGGCGACCACGCATGTTTCTTTGCCAACAAAAAGTTGGGTGGCGGTATTGCGGCCGCGGGTCTCGCATGTGATGCCATCACGGAGATGGGGCGAAGCTGAAGTGGGGAAACGCAGCCAAAGCGCTTTGTAGGTTGTGAGGAATGGCTTCTCCTTGTTGATATCTTGTGAGCCAGCCTCCAGGGCTAAATTCCGCATGTGCTCCCGGACCAGACTGTGAGCACCGTCAGCGGCAATGGCGATGGGCCCGGCGTACGATGTGCCATCTGCACAGCGCACGAGGACGCCATCGGGTGTCGTCTCAATGGTTTGCACCTTCTTGTCGGGAAGGATCTTGGCTTGTGCATCCGTCGACAAACTGTCATGGAGAACTTGAGTCAGATCGTGTCGACTCAGAACCCTTGGATATGCACCGAAGCTGGAACTTTGTCAGAACGTGAACTTTTGGGGGTGTAGTGTGAATCTCACTATTCCTTGTCGTGCTCGAAGAATTTGACGTCGCCGATATCTCGGCCTTCATGGTCAAAGCGGTCGATGCTGCCCAGCGGAGAACTGGCAATGTCCAATGCATCGCGAAGCCCTAGTTGATAAAGCACACGAAGACCCATGGGGAGCAAAACCAGGTTGGAGCCGGCATCGATGATGACGTTCGAGCGGCGCTCGAGCACGACAAAGTCGATTCCGGCTTGGGAAAGGGCATGGGCAGTTGTCAGCCCTACAGGGCCACCGCCAATGACGATTGCTTTGAAGCGGGCTGGAGTCATTGTTAATATGCGTTGAAGTGGACTTGAAGAAGACGAATGTGTGTAAGGATTTTTCTTGATCATTTGGGAGGAAGAAAGATCAATTTATCCTTGGAGGACTCAACTCCTTCTAAACCATGGATTCAAAATATATTTCCATCCAGCCTATCAATTACACCAGGTGTCTCTGAGCCCACCAACCGAAGCTGTGGTGGAAGGCGAAACTGCGCTTCGGCGACGCATCTCTCCGATCGCATGTAATGAATAGGCTAGCGTGATCTAGTTGCTCCATCGCTGCCGGGTTCGCGTCCAAGATGATAATCTAATCTAGGCACACGTTTGCCGCCAACAGTGTTAGCGTGGCCATTGGGCTAAGTCGAATCACCGAGTGCGAGCGATCCCGCTCCACTTGGCGCGTTCATCATCAACTGCCCAAGTCGCGCCTCACGTGAGGACGGAGCCTTTTCGACCGAAGGCCGCAGGGCCGAAGGCCGGAAAACCGAAGTCCGTGGAGTTCAATGGCACATTTACTAGCGTGACTGACCCGTCGACGCTATTTCTTAACCTTTTGATGGCAGAATATCAGCCCGACTTCGACCTCACCAGGGCGTAGTCGTGAGACAGTAGTGCATATCAAAACACCTTTTTATTTTGATACATTCTATGGACGTTGGAATGCTCATCCATGTAGCTATTTTTGCCCACGCTTTCTCTTCCGTGCACCGCCTTGACTCCAACCTACTCGATAAATTGGAGAGCAGTATTGTTCACAGCCTGGAGCATGCTGATACAGGCCATTGTGAAAAAGCTAATGACCTCGATCCAGCCCGACGCAATGCCCGATATGACGCCGATCCACGCGGCCGAAACACCCGCGATGATTCCAATCCACGCTGAAGCGATAGTAACGACGAGGCTGGCCCAGCCCATGGCAACGAGTCTTAACCAGTCTACCACCATGGCGATCAGGCCGAGAACCGCGGCGACTATTGGTGACTGTGGCTCTTGCTTGGGCTTGTCCTTTTCGAGGCGCATTTGTTTGAATTGTTCCTTGCCTGCCTTCCTGGCATCCTCGATGTCTTGCATATTCTTGGTCTTGATGGCAGCCATGCTGGCTTCATACTCTCTCTCCCAGTCATCCTCGTCGGTGGTGGGCTGGCCGTTGATCTGGGGTCCGTTTGTTGCCATGGCTGCGAGTGTTCCACAAAGGTACTATAGCTGCACTGTCAGATAGCTGTGAGATATAGGCGCCACACAGTCATTGCACTCACTCTACTAATAAACCTCGGTTTTGTAATTGAGTTGGGGGGTGAAAAAAAAAAGGATGATGAGCACCTTGACGTGGGAAGGGCTGAGTGTCGGGACGATTTAAATGGACGACATGTCCTATATAAAGTCTGCTTCTGATTGCCTGTTTCGAGAGCTCCCGAATAAAACCGGCACGCAAATGAGAGTTTGGGTATGGGGGCGCTTATTGGACTGTTGATCACAATGCAAGGTTTCTGATTCATTCCAGTTTCGCACTGCTATTGTTTCATTTGCCTGGCTTTGTGTTTGTGTGCGACATTTTTTTGTATCAGTTTTTTTTATAAGATAATTTGATGGATTACTGCCGCGATAGATCAATTGATGCGTCGCGAAATTAAATCCAATATTGCAAAGGCTAGGGATTCATTTTCCAAGATGAACCTTTGGTAACAGGTGTCGCGGCAATTATCACATGCAATGATGTAATGAAAGCGTGAAATGGCTCTAACCGGTAGCGTATATTGCATTGAGCCACAAAGGTACCTTGACGGTCAGTTGGGGTGAAACTTGGACGAAATCGGCAATGGCTTCACTATCAAAGTATTCAGAAAACGGAGACGGAATGCTTTGGGAAATTTTATTATGATTGTAAAGAACGAGTGGGGGTTTCCCTTCCACGGCCCGTGTCTGGTCCGCTTTTGTTGAAAGCGTTGAGAAGATGAGAGCGGGATGGCCTCGGGCCTGATGTGGAATGTATAATAATTCCTCTGATTTCCCGTTGCGATCACAAACACATGCAAACACTACTTTTTATTCTATGTCATATCAGTATCTACGCTATCTATTATTCATCGCTTCGGCATATCTTGATAATTCAATGCTTTTTGCGACACTTTGAAAGTCTTGTGCAATGGGAGCTTTCTGCTGCTCGTACCCACAAAGACCTCGTACTCGCCCCTTTGCACGACCCATTTTTGCTCAACCACACCCCATACTGCAAAATCACGCTTGTCAAGCTCAAACCGAACCGTAGCGGATTCGTTGGGCAACAGCCTGACTTTTTCGAAACCGCGAAGCTGTCGCGGAGGGCTGTTAGGAATGGCCAAGTACAGCTGAGCAACCTCGTCACCGGGACGGTCGCCCGTGTTGGTAACGGTTGCAGTCACTACTGCGGCCGTGTCCCATGCCTCGGCGTTGCTTTCGATGCCACCGCTGTTGAGATCCTTAGGATAGAAGGCAAGATCAGAGTAATCGAAAGTTGTATAGCTGAGTCCAAACCCAAACTCAAAGCGAGGCTCAATGCCCTGGGTGTCAAATGCACGGTAGTCGATGTATGAGCCTTCGGTAAACTCGCACTGAGGACTCTTATCCTGAACCGATGTGACGTTGCATGGCTTCACAAGGCTTCCGTAGTCCGTCTCGTTCTTGGCAATCGTATACGGTAGCTTTCCAGAGAACCCAGCCTCGCCATATAGGAGCTTGACGAGGGCCTGGCCAGAATTTTGGCCGGGAAGATGGGCCATAATAGTCGCAGTGACATTGGGATGATCAATCCACTGATCGACAAGCCGGATTCCAGCGTTGTGAATGATGACGATGGTGTTGGCGCACTTGTCAGCAACGTTGCGAACGAGGCCGTCGCTAAAGTCATCATGGAGACCAGAACGGTCATATCGTTCTGTGGCCATGGCATTGATAAAGACAAGGCAAACATCGGTCGCGCCATTGACTTCAGGGTCATGAGAGTCAAGATCCCAGTTTACCCAAGCGTCAGTATCATACGCTTTGTACTGAATGGCACTGATGGGCTGCAAAGGATCAGCAAAGTTGACAAGATAGGGGAGCTTTTTACTTACATCAGAAATAAATGGTGGCGCATTTGCGGCAGCTCGTCCACCAGTGATGATGGTACCACCTCTGGCGGGCTGGTCGAAGCTCCATGTATCCTCAAGCTCAGCGGGGCCCATTTCCGGATAAGAGGTGTAGCCCAAGTTGAATAGCTTGTCGGCATTCTTGGTGCGGGGAATGGTGGCATCATAACCGTAAACTGAGATCATGTTTGGGGCCTTCTTGAAAGGGAGGACGCCATTATTCTTCAATAAAACATGCCCATCGATTGCGCCCTGGAGGAGAACGTGTTTAGATGCTGGGTCACGAGCATCAACTTGCTCATGAGGCTCAGTAAGATTCTTCATTCCAATACCAGGGGTTGGAAACTTGTTGCCCTCCTGACCTACCAAGTACCAGGATGCCACGATTCTAAATTGTGTCAGAATGGATACGTGCGAGTCGGGACGGGGAATAGAATTGCCTTACCTTGTGGCCATGTCTGTCACTCGCTCCTTGCTCACGGTTCCGTTATGGACAGCATCGGTCAGGTTCTGGCCAAAATATCCACCTTGAGGCATGACCATATCCAATCCAGCATTTGCGCTAGTCAATTTGTGCACTGCTCCCCAATCAAGCATAACAAAGCCCTGGAAATCGAGCTCGCCCTTCAGGATTCCATTGAGGGTTTTGCTGTTGTCGCATGCATATGTGTTGTTGACGCGTTGATATGAGCACATGACGGACGCAACACCAGCATGGATACCATCAATAAAGGGCCAAAGGTAAAGCTCATGCAAGGTTTTGTCATCAATATTAGAGGAAACAGCCTCGACGCCAAGCAACGGGCGACGATATGTTTCCTGCTCATTGCCAATAAAGTGCTTTTCAATGTTAGTGCAACTAATTTGTGCTGATAAAGAGCCAAACACTTACCTTAAGGTTAGCAATAACACCGGCATCTTGGTGGCCAATGATGGACTCTGCCACAAGCTTTCCAGACAGATATGGGTCCACACTGAAGCCCTCCCAGTTGCGACCACCAACTGCAACACGCCCAAGAGGTCCAGCGTTTGGTCCCAGTAGAATGTTGACTTGTGGTCATGTCAGATATTGAGCACCTCACTGGCAAGTCGGTTGAATTACTTACCGCCCTTGGCTTTGAACTCGCGCCCCATGAACCACCCTCGTTGGTATGTCATGTTCTTATCCCAGGCAGCGCCGACGTGCAGAGCTGAAGGAAATGCACTGACTAGATCAGCACCCCTCACACCATTGCCTGCATCATGGAGACACAGGCCTGGGTATCCTAGGCGCGGCACGGAACCAGTCATGCCAGCGCAGATTGTCCCATGGGGGAAGCCTCTGGTGATGTTGACCATCTCCTCGAGCGTCATCTCACCGATGAGGGCGCGCGCATTGGTGTAGGCATCTGACCATTGGCCGCCGCCTTGTCCCTGTGCTGAAGAGGATTGTTAGAAAATTGCGCGTTGAAAAGGATCCAGGTGTAAAGATGTGTTGGGTGCTTACGACTAGGGTAGACAGGTGGTGACTCGAACGTTGTTGCTATGCTGAGGGGCAGCGCAAGGCTTACCAAGCTCGCGCATTTCATCGCCGACCACATAGTTGGCAATTAATAGCTAGCCAGGAAATAGCAGGAATAGGATACGTGTTGCGGAACTTGATTCGCGTTGACGAGTGTCGGTTGATGATTTTATAGCCCAACCACTCTCCACGCGCTAGAAGTTTGCGTCTTGGCCTCCGTCATTCGGGTCACTCGTGTCCTTCAATAGACGCGCTGAGAAAGGACAGCTGTAGCTGCAAAGTCAGTCACGACAGCTCACGCAGTCAGGTTGACGGAAAAAGGACTTACCGCCGTTTGATGTTTCACCAAACGTGTTTATCCGCATAAAAGCTCGGCCCGAGATGGCGCGACCCCTGCCGCTGCCTCGTAACGCATTGGCCTCTTTTCCAGTCCGCCCCTTGCGCTGATGATCACAAGAGTCACCATGTATCCCCCTAATTCAGCTTCCAGGCCGGGAAATATTACAAGAGATGGGGTTTCGTTTTGGCGGGGTAGGCCTGGGGGAACAGGCCTTGGGCGCTGAAGGATTCGCCGTGGCGGGACTATCAGTTGCTGCCCCGGCATAGCGCAGAAGCAATGAGCCGCTATTTGCTCGGGGAAGTGCACGCGTCTGACCCGGTACCTGCACGCAGGAAACCCTTGCACACGCGCATCACGGGGTGGCATTTTCTCGGCTGAACCATGGGAAGAAGCAGGTCAATGGGGCAAGTCGCTGTAAATGATGCATCACTGAGCAAGTTGATTCCTGCCATTCTATGAATCGGCAGCTCCTCAGGCAATCTCTGTAATTTTTGGTTGGGTGCGCGTGTGACCGGGTAAGGGTGGATACCATGTCCAAAAGGGGACTGAAAAAACCAAAAGTGTAGCTCCTTCGAGGAGCATAACCTACCTTTTGTCCATCTAGTTCTGGTGACTGCT
The DNA here is from genome assembly GCA_013406985.1 of Calonectria crousiana. Classification (NCBI taxonomy): domain Eukaryota; kingdom Fungi; phylum Ascomycota; class Sordariomycetes; order Hypocreales; family Nectriaceae; genus Calonectria; species Calonectria crousiana. The sequence continues at coordinate 363,767 of VTGD01000002.1, read as the reverse complement.
CAAGCGGAAACCAACCTGGGATATCCGCCATGAAAAGGCCATTTGACTCTTCACTCCTATTTTTTTCTTTCAAGGACTGTCGGATTATGAAAGAGCCTCAGCTCTTAGCATCTCAATGGCTAGAGGAACAGCTTCTGGAAGATCCTCAGCAAGGTAGGTTTGACGGTGAGCAAACAACGGAACCCAAGCGTAGACAATGTACGCCATCTAGGGATATTCAAAATTCCGTCTTGAAGGATAGCTAGATTGAAATGTTTTTAATTACCTTGTCCTCCAGTATCGACAATCCCTTGATTTAGAAGCTTCGAAATATTGTCCTTGTCTCGGTGATCTTTCATAGCTCTCCTAAATTGTTTTTTAACACCCCCGACATCTCTCAAAGGCAATTACAAATCTACATTTGCCATAGCAGCAATATTTGACAAAATCTGAGGCGGATAGGATAGATCACTAAGTGAATACCCTATAGAGCCATCGCATCCTCGCATGTGCAAAGCAGAGAGTGGACGGGGAAGGAATTTAAATTTAAATTAGAGATCCGGTAGTGAATCAATTTTAGAACATAATTTTTAAGAATCGACAGCGTGCATTGTATCCGACAATTTTGACACTGAGCCGTGCTATCTTTCGTCAACCTCTCAACTTCATCTACTGGTCCAAACAAGACACGGCATAGGTAATGCACCACGAACCAGTTCAGCAATTTCAGAGAAACATTTCAACAATACACTCTGCATAATGGAATCCAAAAATATATTTGAGATGAAACCCCGGCAGTGAGGTTCCAAGATCACTCGATGAGATGATGACTGCTAATCCCAACTACTTCGAAGGCGTCTATCTGCATACTTGGTGATAGTTAACCAGAGGCCTGAGCTCGTAGGGAGCACAGGTAAGCTACCTATTCCTTCGAATCTCATATCATTTCGAATGTCGGCATTTTCCAGCGGGACGCATCCTGTTTTTTGTCAGACCCCTGTATTTGTAAAGAAAAGGAATTCGGCTTACAAAGTAACCTTGCTCGCGAAGAATTTGTTCCTCCTCCTCATCAGTGAACTTGTTGTCCCTGACCCATTTGTTGTGCATCTCCGTGTCGAAATTCGGAGGCGCCATGCCGTTGATTCTCCAGGGGAAACGCGGAGTCTCGTACACATTCGACTCCCAATGAAGACCCCTGGCCTTTAGAACGGGCCGAACGACGTCGTCGAATGCTTTGAGAAAGTGCTCCCCTTCTGGTTTGTGCATGATGTTGGCAGCGGCATGGAAGAGGTTGATGTTGACAAAGTTCTTGGAAGGCTTGCCGCCGGTCCAGAGATCGTCTTCGGATCGCTCAAAGAAGTGCACGTGGCAGTAAAATGCAGGTAGTCCAAAGGTCGTATAGATGTTGCACATACCCTGGGCGAGTTTTTCCTTGTCCTCGCGGGTAAAGGCACCCATGGTATGATAGAAAATCCACTTGGGCATGGTGAAGGGTATACGGTATTCAACGCGTGGAACAGAATTGGAAATTTACAATGAAGCTGGTTTGGTGATGATAGGAATGATATCAGGAGGCCATGACTCTCATTTATAGTTCTCGAGCTCATCCGCTAGTAAGGGTAGGCCTCGGCTCCTCGGTCGCGAATATGATGGTTGACTCCGATTTCCATGATCATGACCTGTCGAGGTACGGGCTGGAATACTGCTCGTAACAAATTATGTTGGGTGGCATTAAGTGAAGTATTTGGCCAAACCGCTCGTAGTGGGTACATTGGTGAGTACGGAGAAACTGACGCTGCTGTGACGTCTCATCCTGCGGTAAAGCGGCCAATATCTTAGCAATAGGCCATTCGCGGACAGTCGGAGTCGCGAAGCACCGACCGAAGTCGCGAGGGCAGAAACTCCGACGGAGTTTTCATCCATGATGGTGTGCAAAACGTCAGAGTCGATGTTTTTTTTGGGGGCTTCATATCCTAAATATGATCATATGAGTAAAAGGTCGCTGCTTTCAGACCAATGCGAATGAAGTCATGTTTCTGCCCGCTCGGACAATTACCTCATCACGCCGAGAGTCTGACCACCCAACGAGCTTTCCTTCACATGTCTCTCCGTGATACCGGCGGAAAGAAACCCACATGAAAAGCTCGACATGAAATATTATCATAGGCTGAAACAGAAACCTTATATGGATGACGAAACTGAAATGGCTAGCATCTTGGGAATTGCAAATCTGAAGATCTTAGGTCGAAGAAGTTTTTCCATGACTTTGAAATAGGAGGGTTAAAAATGAATAGTGGAAATGAAGAGATAGAAGAAGAAGAGATAGCGCGTGTGGCTCAATTTCCTCAATTGCCTGTCAGTTACCTGGGAGAGAATGCTTCAGAACATATACTGGTCTGCTAAAAGGTTCGTTGGTAATTTTGATATGATTGCGTGCTTTATTAATGCTAATATGTTCTATGGAAATAATCTGCAAGAAATTGGATAAAGAAACCAAATAAAAAACCCCAGGTTATTTGTTCTTTTGGTCAGCGCGAAAATATCTTCACGACGAAACCTAGCTATTGTTCAACTATATTTCCATGCTATCTTTGTGGCCTGGCCATGTTGAGCCTGCAGCTTGTTCTCTTGAATAGAGATATGTCAGGCTGCATGATAATTTTATCTTCAATAACTCTTCATCATCCCTCACGGAGTACCGTAAGAATCCTCTTCAAAACAAGGATTATTAGTATCAGTTCGGTAGCTCGGTGAACGTCGGCGTATGAACTACCCATGCTCGGACCCCGGAGCCGAGGTTTTGAGAAAGCTCGCAACAATTACACACTATAAAAATGTCGAAAACAATGGGTGGCCCTCTGAGCACCCCAAGGGTCCAGTTGGGTGGTGGTAGGCTGATTTACCAATAAAAGCGTTACGGGTCTCTGGCTTGCGTAGCTGAAATCAACCTAGTGACGCAAACTTTCATGTTTTTGGTCGGAAATCTGTTTGACTAGAACCACAATAGTATATGTTAATTTCATCATTGGCGTTTGAAGCTTTCAGATATTCTTGATCATCGATGGTGGAAGCTCCGCGGTACTTTGGGGGGCGTGTGTAAAGTGGAGGCTGGGTGCTTGACTGGACTGCCAATGGCTTACGGATTTGTCACCTTTGATTGACTGCGGGGAAATGGTGCCAAAAGGTCCATGATTGCGTCACTTTTTGTATATTTGGTATTTCGGCTCGTGTCTGAAATGCCGAGACTGTCAATAGTAAGAGCTACTCTCGCCTTCAAGTTAATCTCCGACGGAGTTCAGTGTCAATGGTGACAAATATCTTCGGCATTTGGCTATCATATTATGTAAGGAACAAGGAAAATGTCAATGCTCTAAGAGTATCAACGTCTCGATGTTAGTGGTGGAGGAGATGTATAACTATCCTGGGCTTCACGGTGGACGAAATATTCTTTCCATCACAGCAACCTGACGCACATTGCGTAAATTCGATTCTTCGAATATTCAAATAAAGCCTGGCACGCATCTTTCGTCCGCTTTTCAACTGTCAAACGTATTAATGCACACAGTAGGGCTTTGAAGACGCCATGGCTGAACTTCGCTCCGCCGTTTATGTCGCTCCTCCTATTCCTGCAATCAGGTCACCTCCTGGTCCTCCTTCAGGGCCTTGGTCTCCGATTTCATGCAATTTGATCTACTGCTCCAAAGAAGCTGTGCTCGTCGATACTCCCATCAGTATCAAGCAAACGGAGGATCTCATAGAATGGATCCAAAGGATTGCACCAAACCGCAAACTATCTTTCATTTACATTACTTACGGTCATGGAGACCACTTTTTTTGGCATCCCTCTTCTGCGCAAGCATTTCCCGGAGGTGGTAGCTTTGGCGACCAAGGGAACTGTCGAACATATGATGCAGCAAATCCAAGAGCCATACTTCTCTGAGACATGGGAGTATAGGTTTCCAGGCCAGATCGCCAAGCCCTTCGAGCTGGCGACTCCCCTATCGGATGATTCTAATCTTCAGTTTGAACTTGAGAACCGCTGGGTCTTCCAGGCCATTGAGTGCGGTCATGCCGACACACATGACTCTACAGTGTTGTGGGTGCCGGATCTCAAACTCGCCGTTTGCGGCGACGTAGTCTACGGGCAAGTCCATCAGATGCTTTTCGAAGCGAATACCAAGGCCAAACGTGAAGAATGGATCCGTGCAATTGACAAGGTCGAGGCATTGAACCCGGCTTACGTGGTCCCAGGCCATCGCCAGGCAGAGGAGATTGACGGGGTCTGGCACCTGGCATCGACGAGGAAGTATATAGAGGATTTCGGACGAGTATTGGACAAAGAGCCCAAGGATAGGACTGAAGTCATGACAGAGATGCTCAGATTGTATCCCGATCGGTACAACCCCAACGCCTTGGCTCTAAGCGCTCATGGCGTTTTCTTAGTGCCCAAGGAGGCGCGAATCTGACCAGAATGGGGTAGAAAGGATTTATTTAATAGCCATTTATTGACTGAGTAAAGATGCTATGCAAAAAGCCTTCATACCCGATAGTTGTGGTAATTGACAGAGCTTTATGTTCTTAAAGCAGGGATTGAGCTCTGAAATCGGGTCTATCAACTGAATCGCCTATCAATTACTTTGAATGGAGTTAGTGCTTACACTGAGGTCGGCGTTAGTGCTCACGGCATTGCGGAGCGGGGACACAGCTTCGCTTACTGGACAGGATAATTTCTCATGTTACCTGTACGAGTTGACATCATCATCGTGCAATCTGAAAGATGCATGGGGCTCATTTTGCAAGTCTCTTGCTAATAAAAGATTGAGTCGCTTACGTGGAGATGCAGCCTTACAGCGAGGGACCCGAATGCGAATGCAGATTTCCCAACCTCTGCCGAGGATATAAACCCATGGCTCTGCATATAATTAATGTCTGCAGTTGTTTGAAGCTTCAATCTAATGAAATTTGCGTTGGAAATGATACACACTAGGTACTAATTAGTCTCGAACACGTCCCTGACATTGAAGGTTGGCGACTTCAAAATAACGCGGGACGTGATATATTCAAATAGACACTATCTATTTAATGTGAGCAAAGATGCAATTGGCTAACCAGAAAAAATGAACATGGATTGTGCTTTGATATTTTGAGAGAGCGCAGAATGAGTACTTTTCGACTGCGGCGTCATCAATCTTATGCCGTATTCCCGTTCGACCAATTTAGGAACAGGGATTGTGGTTTTCGGAAATCCGAGGATATCGGCGACTACCCAAAGTAGAAATGCGCGACAACTGAGCGTTGCTTAGTGCTGATGTTAGGGAGGTGATAAAATACTCCAGCCTACCCTCAAGACAATCTAGATCCGTTGACAAGAAAACGAAAAAGCAAGGATGGTATTTACCGCACCGTCGTGGTCTCCGGAGCTGGGGGAAACCCCAGATGTTTCCATCTTTGACTTTTTGTTCGATGAAAAATATGGGAGGGCATCATTTGACAGTTCCCTGCCAGCGTACATCTGCGGGGTGTCGGGGAGGGTCATCTCCGCAGAGGAGCAAAAGGAGAGAGTGAAGAGTTTAGCAAAAGGGCTGAGATTGGAACTCGGATGGGAAGTGAACAAAGGGTCGGAGTTAGACAAGGTTGTTGCAATCTTTGCATTGAATACGGTCAGTACGGATATATTTGTGGTCATCGCTATGTACTAAAAAAGTGCAGATTGATGTCCCTGCATTGACTTTGGCTGTGCACAGGCTGAACGGTGTATGCGCACCGATAAATGCTTCCTTTACCGAGTGGGAGGTGGCGCACCAGCTGAAGAAATCCAAGGCTAAGGTCCTTTTTACAGTGGCGCCACTTCTTCAAGTTGCCCGAAAAGCAGCTAAACTAGCCGGCATTCCAGAGGAAAAGATATACCTGTGCGACATGTATGAGCCAGATGAGGTTCAACAATATCCATCCTTCACCAGAATTTCAACTCTCTTCGCTCGAGGAGATTCAGCTCCGGAGCTCGAGGACACGCGCTGGACTCCTGGACGCTCAGCGAAACAGATTGCGTTTCTCAGCCATTCCAGCGGAACCTCGGGTCCTCCAGTAAGTGAAGCTGATCGATTTGAAGCGTTTCTTGCTAACCAGCTTCAGAAACTAGTCATGATACCGCATCAATCTATCATCGCAAATGTGAGGCAAACAGCCTTGCTTGAACAGGCTGGTCGAGGTGGTCCGAATGCTAGGGAGGTATCACTTGGCATGCTGCCACAGTCGCATGCGTATTCCGTCGTTGTCATCATCCACCTTAGCCTCTATCGAGGGGATACGGTCGTTGTGTTCCCCAAATTTGACATGCAGACAATGCTAAACAGCGTACCCAAGCACAAAATCAATATTCTCAACATTGTTCCGCCCATCATCTTGGCTATGGGCAAGAACCAAGATCTTCTGAAGAAATACGATCTATCTAGTATCAAATACATCCTGAGCGGTGGAGCGCCTCTGACAAAATCCATGGTTGATCTGCTTCACGAAAGCTACCCAGCATGGATAGTGCGACAGGCTTATGGCATGACGGAAGTTGGCTGCATTTGTTGCCATACGAGTGCTGAAGATCCATGGGCGGGTAGCTCTGGTAGCCCTGCGCCTGGCACTGAAGTCAAGCTGGTCACCTATGACGGACGTGAGATTACAGAATGTGATGAGATTGGCGAGATGTGGACCAAAACCCCAAGCCTTGCTCTTGGGTATTTTGGAGACGAGGCGGCTACAAAAGAGACATTCATCGAAGCAAAGGATGGACGATGGCTTCGAACTGGCGACATTGGGTGCTTCAGGCGATCACCGCAGGGAAACAGTCACATCTTCATTTCGGACAGAATCAAGGAACTCATCAAAGTGAAGGTATACGCTCCACCCTTTCCAAAACATGGTGATGCGACAACTAACCCATAGTTAGGCAAATCAAGTGGTCCCAGCGGAGCTCGAAGATATGCTCCTGACACACCCAGCGGTTGCAGAATGCGCCGTGATTGGTGTTGCAGACGCCGAGCGTGGGGAGATCCCCAGGGCGTATGTGCAGAGGGCAGCAAGCGCGCTTCGGCAGCCAGAAGATGATTTGAAGAAAGAGCTGTTTGGGCTGGTCGAAACCCGCGCAGCAAGATTCAAGTGGTTAAGAGGCGGCATTGTCTTTATCGATTTGGTACCGAAGAGTCCGTCTGGAAAGACGCTGCGCCGGGAGCTCCGGCAGCTGGCAGAGGCACAAGATTTGAACAAGACCAAGTCCAAGATTTAGTCTGAGAGTTTTGTGTAGGTCTAGAGCCGCCTGTAGAAATTTCCATTTGCTCATTATTTGCTCTCCGTTGCATGAATTCCAGCCGTCGCTGCGTTGGCTGCCTCTTGCTCCTGGGAGGCATTTTTTGGGCTCCTTGCGTCAGACCTGAGCACTTTGTCCCTCGCTGGCTCCAGAGATTCTCGGGCTCCCGGCATCCAATCAGGGCCAAGGTTCAGGCGCAGCTCTCTAGCGGTATTCTCTGGGCCAGACATGACCCTGGTTGAATGAGCTTGTTGATGCATCATAGGGCTGCCTCTGTAGCATAATTAGTGCTGTCCAATTGCGAGCTGGCAATACGCCCCGAAATATCCGTAGCGTGCCCGTTCGGCATGTCCACCCGATCTATCCTCCCCCCCTTTTGCTTTTCAGGGCTGGAATGACTTGACTTGTCTCATGCCTTTGCCGTGTGATCCGCCCAATGATGGGAGCACCCGACCACTTTGAAGAAATAGCAAATTTTCGTTTCAGCCTAACAACGACCCCAGCAATTGGCCTGCAAAGTCCCGTATCAACACTATCCACATTACTCAGCGATAATCCATCTGTTTTTTCATTGCACGCATCGTAATATCTGCCTGGCCAGAACATAGTGGCCCAAATCAGCATTGTCACTTGGCATTTGCACACAGACCCAGGCTTCGCAAGGCTGCTGAGTAAGTTTGCCGAAATACGGTGGTTCAAATGAGCGCTCTTAGTTCGAAATTGCCCCAGAGGGCTGTGCGAAGCGGCCAAGTGGGTTTGCCGATACACGGTGGCTCCAATGAGGTCTTCGCACCAGAGCCACCTCGCACCCAAGCAACCCGCCGCAAGGACCTGCAGCTGACCCCTGCTATGAGAATTATCCACACCGCAACTACACGTTATTCGTGCCTTCGCATCTGCGTATTGCCAAGTCAAAGTGGCCAAGTCGGCACAGCCAGATGGCCAGAAGCAAAAAAGCATCATTCACCATCATGAGAAGAAAAAAACAAAACAAGAGGCCTCCTTGAGTCGAAATATATATGTTGGATGTGTTTCTCTCCTCCTGTTCTCCTTCCAATCTCACTATTCATCAACTCAGTCTCTCACCTCTCTCATCTTCAACTCCTTGCATACGCAAACCCATCCTCTATCGGAGGCACATTCTCACCATGTCTTTCTTTAAAAAGATGACATCCGAGTTCGACAGCTTCGGAATGGGCGATAAGAAGTCGGAGGGGCAACAGGGACAATACCAGCAGCAACAGTACCAACAATACCAACAACCCCAACAACCTCAGCAATACCAGCAGCCCCAGCAGCAATACCAGCAACCCCAACAGCAATATCAGCAACAATACTCTCAGCCTCCCCCAGAGCAAGGTGAGTGTTTATCCCTGCCACTGTCTCGCTCCATGTCTTAACATTTGCTTCCCTTAGGAAACCGTGATTACGGCGGATACCAAGGCGGCCAGAGTGCCCCTCCTCCTAGTGCTGCGCAGTACCAGTCTCCGCCCCCTGTCCAGCCCGCCTATCAGCCTCCTCCAGAGAAGCCGGCTGTACTTGAGGGCTGGACTGCTCAGTTTGATCAGCAGTACCAGCGCTGGTACTTTGTCAACATTGCTTCCCACCAGTCCCAGTGGGATGCTCCTGTATACCGCCCCCCTCCTGGTCCCCCTCCCCCGGACTCCCGCCCTCCTCTGGACTCGTACGCCTCTGGTAGTGCTCGGGACTTTGCGTCTCCTGCTCCCAGCTACGGCGCTCCTTCTGCCGCTCCTTCTGCCGCTCCCGGCGGCTACGGAGCGCCGCCTCCACCTGTTGGCTACAGCCAGCAAGGTTATGAGAATCGTGGTTATGGCGACAACCAGGCCCCCAGCCAGGCTCCCAACCAGCAAGCCGACAAGAAGAAGAGCGATAAGAAGAACCTGCTTATGGGCGCCGCTGGTGGTCTCGCAGTTGGTGCTATCGGTGGTGCTCTAATTGCCGGCGCCCTCAACGATGACAGCGACGACGAAAAGAATCGCGGAGGTGGTGAATCTACCACTGTAGTCAACAACTACTATGGTGACGATGACGATGATAGGCGTTACGGCTCAGATGAGTATGAGTAATGATACTCTAATACGGTGGCGGCGGGGGGCCACCGACGGGGTGGGAGGTGGAGGGATCACAATACAATCCTTATATTATTGCATAGATTACGTCAAGTTAGAGACTAGGAAGATAGGAGTTTTAATAGATGGTAAAACAATGACGTGATGGTACCTATTCGTGACATTGCTGCGATATTTTCAAAAACAGTCTGGTTGCATCCTTGTTGTCGGGTGCCGATTGCCCCCCTTTCATTGCTGTGGCTTTGTACCTCTCTGATATGCCGGTTGAATCTTCATTGCTGATAAATGATTCTTAAAGGTCCCTCTAGAAGTGTGAACACCAAGTTGTAAAGATTGTGGCCACGATTGTACCAATCAAGGCACTTGGGTTGATATTTCCAAGGCGCAATGTGCATTGTGGCCTAACAACTAGCTGTTGGCAGCGCGACTTGAGTGCCGGTCAACCATGCAACAAATTATCTTCTCTTTTTCTGGATTGAATTGTTACGTACTAGATAGTGGCAAACAACTTTTCGCTGAAGATCGATTTCATTCTCATCGGCGATGATCGTCGAGGCGATGTATGAGAGGCCCAGGACACCATATCACAAGATTGGAATCATATTTATAAGAAATAGAAATGTAGCATCTGAAAGGACATCTTGGGGGCATCTAACTGAGAGTGATCATCTGATTGGTTATGAATCGTGCCCGCAACCACGGCAACCACCATTTCGACGCGTTGGGTGACGAACCTTTTTGGACACATGTTGTGAGTCTAGAACAAGAATCGTTTAAATATGAGCAATGACGGATCTTGATGGCAGGAGCAAAGTTCCGATGCCCGTCGAATGCGTGCACAACCGAACGGACTTGGACGCAACGATCACTGAAGCTAAAATCAGATGCACCATGCAATGTTCCGCCACTCTCAGCTAAGGTTTTATGTATGATTTGGAAGGCGTGTAAAAAGTACTAATAAAAAAATGCACTTGATTTAAACTCAACAAATCAAGTGTTTAATGGTACTCGTATTGACAAAAGACGACTATGGAACCTGACACCCCAATCCCATAAATGTTACACAACTAGAACAATCTATCCCGTTTCCCAATCCGATTGAGCCGGAAAGGTATCCGCTTACTGGCAGGTCCAAGGTCCATCCAACCTGGGAACGCCTTTCAAGAGTCAGGACCGATGTTTGATGGCAGGGGATATGTAACTTACGGACACACATGCTCGACTCAGGCTGGCAGCAAGTGACCAGACCACCGGGGCAAGGCTCTGTAAATTGTAAGCTCATGTCTGGCTATAGTGTACATCGGTAATACATACGGCCGCGATGAACGCATTGCGCCATGGCAGAGGTGGCAAGAAGAGAAACAATGGTGACGAGAGAGATGAACTTGGCCATTTTGATATAAGTGCTAAGATTCTCAGGTGTTTGGGAGTCAAGTTGCTGGAGTAGGTAATGGATTGGTAGGCTGGATGAGTTGTTGTGATTTGTGATGGGGAATAGTCCATTTGACGAGGAAGGTGTCATGTCTTAAATAGTTGAAAGAATGGTTTGGGGGTTACCGTTACACTCGCCAAGGAAAAAGTGTGCTCTCGAGGCATTCTCAGTATGCTTGGCTGTGTATTCCCGAATGGGTATGTCCATCCATGTTCGCGAAAGAAGGGAAACGGAGTCACAGTGTCCGCATGGTGTTGGTGAAGGGGTCCTGGATTTGAAACCCACTTGATAGATTCGAAACGTTCCAATGGCAACTACGTAACAGGGGCTGTGCTATTATTTTAGAAAATAATGATCCAAGGAGATATCATCTACGAGCTTTAGGTATAAAATGGAAGTGCTAGCTATTCTCAACTGAAAATGACCATATTCGCCTGTTTTCTCGCTGAGGCTGTCACCAACACCAGTGCAAGACCCAGAAGCCCGAATCCTGTTTAGGAAAATTACCAGATACCCGAGAGCATTCATGGTGGATCTATCAACTCCCGGTTCCGTTTTGGTTTAAGGTAACGTAACAGGCTTGACTTGGCAAATGGCTGGATATGGCCCACAGCGGGATATCGGAGGAAATTGAAGCTAAAATGGACAATAGGCCAAGCACGGGCCCTCGGATTAGGAATTACGAAGGAAAATGCCCATCCCAAAGGCTAACCTGTTCTAGCTACGGAATACAGTCCTTCGGGACCGCCAAGTACTGGAACACAAGGGAGACATTTTATGGAGCCATGGCAACTCTATCTGAGAAGCTATATTGGGCGGTTGAGTGTTGCAAGGCTCAACACAGTAGTCGTGCAGTGCACGGCTGGAAACCACTTCATAGCTCTTTAACGTAGGAGAGTGATAATTATGTGTTAATTATTATGTACAAGTACGCTCCGGTGTGCATACTTGACCAAAGGAATAGTGGCGAAGTATTTGCAGTCTTAAACATATGCTGCGTTGATGCATTGAAGCCGGAACTCGGCGCTGCATAGATCGGAGCGGGACGCGCTGCCCTTGTCCCAAAGAGGGCGATGAAACCAGGCAATGGGGCCCGAATAGAGCAATCCCCGTGTTCAAGATTTGGTTGGACGGTCTTCAGGACATGGGTGTCTCGCATTCCTGCGTCATCCTGGGCTTTAGACTTGCGGTGCGACTTTCTTGATTGGTTGGGGATGATAAAGTTTGTATTTCATGGCGGAGCTGCCGATGCGCATCACGAGACCGACTTCCTCGGGGAGCTTTGGTACTTGCCTGCTGAATCACGAATGGATTGCAGATGGGAATACGCATCATATTGGCTCATGGAATCAATTGCAAAATACGGCATATAATTTAGCAGTATATTTGATCATTCTACATTGTGACTTGAATATTGCATGTGTGATGGACATGCCAGCTGTCAAATTCGAATGCGCATGTTGCGCATGGTTCGCATGCCCGGGTCACTGTTGTAATCCGTCGGTAAACGCCGGATCAACCATTAAAAAGTGACTGTATCATTCCCGTAGTATTTCCTTTAGTATCCACCTCAATGCATTGCTCGGCGATGCGTGCTCCGTGAGTGCTGGATTGGGACATGGCCGATCTGGCGCCGTAAACTCAATCCACTCCCCTGAACGAAAGGCAAAACCGAACTAGTCCTATTTGCCAAATCGAGTCAATTTGACAAATATTCCAGTGGCAATGATTCAGCGGCCATCATGCGACCAGAATATGTTGATCGGAAGAGGTGATCCGAAGCGAGACCGAGAGCAAGATGAGTACAACAGTCCTTAGAGGATATGATCATGCAGGACGGATTATCCAAGCATACATTTTTATGCTGCCGGATACCGACCAGAATAACCAAAAATATACGTTGATGTCTTTTATGAGCCAATGAGAGACGAATAAACAAGAACACTCACACCCAGGTTGGTTGATGTGGGAGTATGCTGGTATCAGCAGCCTGATCTCAGTCTCTTTCAGTGGTTTCGGGACAGGTTCAGGGTAGGTCAAGCGAGTCCGGCTTTTCAGCAACCTCGACTATGGTATTATAGAACACGCAAGACACAATTTAGCTATTCATAGACTGCCCATCGTCACCGTTGGTGAATGATGCAATATTCACGTAATCTATCCACGCAGAACACATATTCTAGACGTAAACACCATTCTCATCAAACTCATCTCGTTCAGTCAGCAAGTCGACCACTCCACGCTGATAGATTCCATGTGTGCACTCTGCAGCATTGAGGATGTTTAGCTTGAACTCGAACCATTTAAATTCCGGTTTTTCCTCGACCTGCTTCGTCCAATCTTCTATTTTCTGCTTCAATCTTTCTGCGTCGGCTTCGTCTAAATCTTGCCAATGCGGTGCGGCATGTCTCGCCAACGCAAGGAGGTCTTCCTCGGATTCCTCATCTGTAGCAAATCGTGCCAGAGCCTCATCCAGTTCAGAACCCTTATTCCAGGCTACCCGTATGGCCGATTCCTCGATGCCGTCCACGAGCTCCCGCACCCAGAATTGGATCGTCTTGTCTCGCGCAGTGCGCTCGTCGATAATGGCAAACGCGTTGTCCGAGAGGTAATCCAGGTAGCCGTCTGATTCTTTTCCGATGCCGCAGTCTCCGAAACGATTCTGAACGAACTATTGAAGTTCCTCTGGTGTTGCGCCGATGAAATCCGATTCGAACGCGCCGACGGGCGCATTGGTCGGTTTGGAGAAAGCTTCTTGGTCGCGTTGATGGACTAGGACCCAAATGTTTCCGAAAAGCTCATTGGAGCCTGTTCCTACTTGGAAAATTTGCGTTTCCGCATTCCGGAGCACAGAGTCGGTGACCTGACAATGAGTAAGATGACGCGTGTGAGAGTGGAGCCGCAGGGAAGTTGTGCACCTCAAGAGGCACCTTGGCCGTGACGAAAATAGGAGTCCACGATGCGTGGCCCATTACGAATTGATGTTTTGGAATGAGAAATATAAATGCGAACGAGGTCCGAAGTTTGAACATTAGTTTATCAAGAAAAAAAATAAATTGATAGCGATGTTAGAGATCCGGAACACCGGGTCATTGCCTGAAGCCCAAGCTCCAAGCATGATTGATTCTCCGCTGCTGCTGCCTGATTCTCTCAAGCTCTGTTATATCAGTCATGTTATTGTCAAGTACTGCCTGTCTTAATTGTTCGCTGCATCACAGTTTTACCTATCTCATTAAGATACCGGAAACCCCCAACTAAAATATACAACTAAAATGACCATCATTTTATATAAATAATTTATAATTATTATTTAATTCATTTCCATTGATAATTTTGTTGGTGTGCAATCGCAGACTTATCACTGCACTCTGTACGTGGATACACTTTCAACCACTACTGGTCCTTATAGGCCGGATAATATGGTCTAATAAAAGTGTGAATGTGGATGTAGAAGCGAACATATCTATATCAAAATTACACAATGGAAGCATAATTTGTAACTAATGGCGTTATGCATCATCTTGCGTTTCAAATAAGAACTCTACATCGTGCTTTCCCCGGTTTCCACCAACACACTCATTGTTTGGGCACCGCTGCAAGTGCTTGGAGCCTGTTTTTGGTGAGCATAGACAACCTATCCATGTCAATCTTTTTTTCCGGCTCCTTCAGACCCAGTAGATGGGCCGTCTTTACGAGGTTCTTGATCTCCCGCCCGTTGAGCTCGTGCTTGGCCAGTTCATCCAGGTCCGTCTCACTGATGGAGAACTTTTCGATACCCGTGCTTTTCATAAAGTTCTGCTAGACTGTTCGGCGGGTTGCAACAGTAAGGTCAGCGTATCGTAGGAACAGGTCGACACGAGACTGGACAGCATGGTCCAAGCTAGCCATGCGGTTGGTCGTCATGAAGCAGATACCTTGATAGTACTCAAGCTTGGTGAGGAAGACTATAGTTTAGAAGGAAAAGGAACAGGTTAGACATCTAAGGACCTAAAAGGGATTTGGGGAATGTGTCTTACTCGCAACAAGTTCATTTCTGATCAGGTCAGAGTCGGATCTGGCGCTCAGGAATACATCTGCCTCGTCCAAGAGCAGCATGGCGTTCCATAGCTTGCAAAGATCGAGGCACCTCTCAAGCGCACGTTCCACCTCGGCCGGATTGGATCCAAGGGTTGCGGCACTGACATTGTAAAGAGGGACCCGAGCGCGTTCAGCAATTAGAAGGCTAGGTCAGCGATAGCCAGGACAGGTCAATAAACAGAAACGACAGTACCTACTTCGGCGGTGTATGTTTTTCCTACACCTGGAGGACCAAACATGAGAATGATCATTCCTCGACCTACGGAAGGAATTAGTCAATACAAAAGTTGAAGGAGGCTTGGGGCCGTATAAACGTGAGCCCACATACCCTTGTCTTCGACAAAATCATTAAACGTATCTTTTGATAGAGCCTTATTCTCAACAAAGGCCCATGCAAGATCTTTCTCATTGCCGGGAAGGATTAGATTCTCAAAGGTTTCATCATTCCATGTGACAGGAGCCAACTCATCCACGCGGAATCGAGCTGCAAATGACGGGTTAGCGAACTGATCGTGACTAGTGGCTTTCTGGAGAAATGCTTGCCCCATAGCTTAGTCTTTAGGTCCAATCCAATCACCTAAGGTGTTGCGAGCAGGCATTGATTATCGGTGAGAGCGTCAAGAACCTCACGCCGCTCCGCAGCCTTGGCTGATGAGCTTGTAACAGCCATTTCTGGCCCGTCCTCGACTACCCGAGAACGATTACCGTAGACCCTTCTCCTTATTGGAGAAGGGGAGCGCGAACTGATGGGCTCTGGGTAGTATCTTGGGGAAGGGGTGCGCCTGTAAACCGGAGAGGGGCTACGGGTCCTTGATCCATCCTTATATCGCGGAGGGCTTCGTCGAAACGGCGAAATAGGGCGTCTTCTTCTAACTTCGTGAGAAGGTAGTGGAATCCTGACTAGACGATCAAACCTTCCAACATCGGATATGTTGCCATCATCGTCGTCGTCGCTGTTGTTTGCATCCTCAGTAGCAGTCTTGGAAATTTTATTGTCAGACTCCAGAGGTTTCAGAACTGGACGCTGTCGCTTCTTGGAGTGGTAGAAGGCGTAAGCATCAATGATGACTTTGCCGGAAACCTTTGTGCTGGTCAGCTAATCTGAAATTTAAGATGATTGAAAGTAGTGATATTTACCGGTCGCTCCTCTCCAGAATCATTCATCAGAACCTCGACACCATTGCAGGTGCGGAAATGGTAGCCGCGCAAGCTCTCAAACAGCCGTCCTCTCTCGACCATGCGCTCCCTTATTTCTGTAGGGGAAGCGTCAAAGTTGAGCGGGTAGACGGCGAGTGAATTAATGTGCTGTTTTCGTGGGAAATGTTTGATGATGACGGTAGTACTGGTATGTCCACATCGCTCGCCATTCCAGTCGATATACTCGAGAGCAATTGCCCAGTAGGATTCTTCTTGTGGTCGGGCTCTTGGCTCAATTTTGTCATATTTGGTCACGCGACAAAGCGCTTCGACTCCGTAGAAGGTGGTTTTCACAAGCTCGCCGGGTGGAAAGATCTGCCAGATGTCGTTGAACAAAATCTTGCCTGTGTCTTTAGTGATTGCAAGGGCCTTGACTGAGGATGAGAGAATGGGACCAAGAAAATTTAGCAGCTGTTGGATGGACTTTTTGGCTTCGGGTTCCTGGGTTGATTCGTGTGACAGCTCCTGCAGACGGGTCCATCGATGCACCAGCGGCTTGAAGGGGCTCCTAAAGGTCCACTCCTCCAGCTCTGGGTCAAAGTTGTGATAATTTTCCAGGGCGAGACGAATGTGGGCCTTCATCGCGGCGCTCTGGATTGTGAGTGAGTCAGTGACCCATCCTTTGCGACCGAAGACGTGACGATGAATGATAGGGTCGTTTGCGGTACTGCGCCTGAGTTCCTCCGCCTCCGCGTCAAGGTCCTGGAATCTAGACCACCTGTCTGCGTCTGGGAACGTCGTCTGTTTGTACAGGTTTGTTACAACCCCATCATCCTCGATGGGTGTTGCATTCGACTTTGGATTCCCACTCAACATGGCGAGCTTAGTGACTGGTCTTGTGGATTATGAGCAAAAGATCCAAGGGTTGGCAGGATGAGTGTGCGAGAAAAAAGTAGACGAGCGCCGTCCTGAAAGCCGATTATCTATCCCTTGCTCCCCAAATAGCGCCCATCTTAGGGCTGAATTTGCTCGTGAGCGAGGCATTCTAGCGGCTAATTAGCAGTCAGTCTTCCCCCGTCGTCCTGCAGATGCGGTGGCTCGCAAGCCAATTGTCGCCCATCCAAGACATCAGCCGCCCACTTAGTGGGTGGCTATGCAACCCCGGTCTGCAGGGCTATGTCCATTTATGCATGAATATCCGACCCACGGCCAGACAGATTGTGGCGCAATAATTTGGCGAAGGCAGCTCCAACACCAAGCCTACGCCCTGACATCGAGAGTTACTGCGACCAGATTTCAGTTTTATGAATGGGATTGCTGTGCCAGGTACTAAGATAAAGGAATTGCGGTTTTCAGATGAATGAGGATTCCCTGGGTATGAGTGCACTTTGTGCATCCTGAAGAAGTCCCAGATACTTTTGTTCGGGTCGGACCGTTGGTTCGGGCTCTTAATAAGCAAATTGGAGCAATCTGATGCAGGCTCAACCGCCCAAATATTATAATGTTGAATTATGTTCAGCCACACTTGCATTAAAATTAGGTGGAATTTTATCTAAGGATGAATCACACACCAAGCCTAACACAAGAGGTGGTTTGCAACTCTGAGTGGGGAATGCGGCCACCATTGGCGCTGCCAAGAACAGTAGAAAGTAAGAAAACAAAACGATTAACCGAAACAGCTAGGTCAAGCAAATATCATACACAGGGAGGGAGGCATCCCTCTGTTTGAATGGTGCTCACAAAGGAATCTTGACAACCGTGCCAGAAAAGATTATGTATTGGGACGAAGCTAGTGGCCAACCTGGTGTTATAGCTAGGGGCTTTTATCTCACTAAATCCGGTGTTGCGACCGAGCCGACTGGTCATCCGGCCTACTCTACCTATATTTAATTTTTGTTGAGACCGTCTTCCTTGGTCCC
Source organism: Calonectria crousiana (assembly GCA_013406985.1). Classification (NCBI taxonomy): domain Eukaryota; kingdom Fungi; phylum Ascomycota; class Sordariomycetes; order Hypocreales; family Nectriaceae; genus Calonectria; species Calonectria crousiana. Next base: position 345,836 of record VTGD01000002.1, on the reverse strand, counting down.
AACATAGCTGATATTCTCGTCCATTCTCTTTTGGAAAATCTAACCAGCTTCAGCGCTGCCAAATTGATATGCACGGCCATTGGAAAAGATCGTGTCGTCCCCGCGGTCAGTCTTATAAACTGCAATCGCGTCTGTACATGGATCTTGTTCCGTACAGGCTCCAGGTTCTCGTAAAAATATCAAAGCGCAAGTGTTACCGCGTCGAAAGGCGTACGAATGCATGCAGTCAGGAAGACTGGCGCACTGTTCACAGCATTCATAAGCCGAACTAGAATCTCCATATTCATATCGAATATCAGCCCCCGGCACTATGCTGGCAAAAGGAATGTTGTTGAAGCTGTCAGCATAGTTGCGGCTTTCGCACATTGCGTGAACAGTCGGGCCTGGAACCTGAACTGTGACTTCTGATATCTTTGTCGTAGTGATTGTGACAGAGGGGATTATGGTTTCTCGTATGGTTGACGTGGTTGTAGATGTGGTGAAAACCGTGATGCCAGGAACTATCGTGGTGATGCTTGTCAACAGCTTGGTCCTGGTGATGGTCTTTGTTGAAGCTTGTGCTGTGACTGTGGTGGCTGGTTTAGTCTTCGTTACGGTGATTTTCTTGGAAATATTGACTGTAACAAAGCAAGTCACTCGCTGAGGGCAGCTAATGGCTTTACTGCGTCCTGCGCGGTTTGTTCCACCCACGATCAGATCGAGATCGAAGCCAGCTCTGGAGTCCGGGGCACGCTTCTCAAAGGTACGTGGTGCTAATCCACGTTTAAATGGAGCACCAGGCTGGTTGAATTTCAGTTCGGATCCCTCGATCGTGTCTTGGATTGGACGGAAAGTATCGGGTGCTGCAATGGTTGAGGTAAATGTGACTGTGGTATCGGTCGAACTAGTTACAGTAGTCATGTGGGTAACTGTAGCCTCAATGATTGTAGAAGTGACATATTCCGTATCTATGACTTGGACCTTATCTGTCTTGGAATTAAGCGATGAGGTCAGAGTGGTAATTTTCGTCAGGATCCTGGTTGTTGTTGAAGGCTTTGGTGTAAAGGTGGTGCGGCTTTGAACGGTCTTGGTAACATAAACCTCATTATTCTTGTACGTGGAAGTAAAGGTCGGGATAGATTTTGAAGAGACCGTGCCGAATGCTGTCATACAAAACCCTACTTGGCCGGGAGGGATTTTGTAGGCACCGGTCAGGCCCAAAATATAGAAAAGGAAAAGGGAGACAAGATGCACACGCATTGTGACCAAGAACCAGTAATCTGGAAACTGGTTGTCATTCGAAGCCGGTGTGCAAAGGTACAGACCGAAAAGAATATGAGGGATCTGGGTCCTCCTATTTATACAAGTTCGGAAGAAACATTGTGTGAATTACAAAATCATAAAGACCATCTTTACCCAGCGACAACACCTTCGCTTCGGCATTGTGTCAGGTGAGAGAACATCAGTGGATCTCTACTGTGCAGGACCTTTTGTTGGAACAGCACATTGCAGGTCTTGGCCCAAGACAGATGAATTTGTCCGGGCCAGTACAAACGGCTAAAGTACAGGGACTGAGCTTTTGCTATGCACCATTCCCGCCTTGTGCCTATATAAATTCTACCAGATCAGCCACTCGTAAGCAGTGAAACAAGATTTAATTCAAATTATTAAGAAGGGCAGCAACTGTGTGTGTTCGAATTCGATCAAATATCCGCTGTGTAGTGCCAGTCGAAATGCGCGCGTGATTACGCATTGACAACCCCCTATGTTTCCTTGCATGCGCTATTGAGCCACCCGCCTGCATGTCTGACGATCTGAACCGCGGGAGCTAGTTGACCAACCATGTAATGTGAGACATTTCAAGTTGCCGTAGTTCCCCCGCCCCGTGGAAATCAGATGGAACAACGATTACAACAAACAAGCCTCCTTGTAGTTCCTCATCTCCACAAAGGTGGGCAAATTGTCCCTTGGCAGTTGACCGGTGAATTTGGTAGGGGAGGTACTTCCTCACCTTTTTTTTATGGCAGCTGATGTGAGCCTGCCAGGCATGTTCGATTTGAGAGTGACTAAAGGTCGGACAATAGTCCTGCTGTAGCCTATTTTAAAGACGAACGAGAATTGCGCCATTGTGGGCGATATTTCCCGAAATGAATCATCTAAGATTATGACAGCTTGAGTTCATTCCGTTGTCTCAATACCCCTGAGGCGAGCCGACGAAACAGTCAAAGGCCACCAATCAAAACACCGAAAATCCGCCTTGTCTGAGACAGCGCGGGATGGATTTTGCTGTGCATAATTATTCATCTTGCTCCTTTTGACATAATTTTGTGTTATAATATGTTCAACGAATTAAACAAAGAGAGAGAAGACAGAAACGAACATGACAAATTAAAAACCCCACAAGTAACTCAAGGTTCAAGTAATATTAATTTCACGGGGAACAGAGGCCTAGGTGGTTACTGGTCTCGTCTCGATTCCACCTCGGATGCTTTAATAAATGGAAATGTGCTGCGAGGTCATTGATCACTATGCCAAAAGTTTGTCGACCGGAGCGCAGCGTGTGGAAGCCGTGACAGTCTCTCGGTGACTTTCAAACCGAGATGTGACTTAGCCCCATGCAGGCGATAGTATCCAGTTTGAGATCGCGCTGGCTGGATCGTGTTAGACTATCCACAAGACAGTGTACTTCAAATGACAAGTACCTCATACAGTGTTGAGTCATGGAAATCCTTTGTGATTGCCGGTATGCTTGAGTGACCTGACTCTGGTGGCGTCATCTGGACTCATCCCTCGGGTTACATGCACGGGGAAATCTCTGCAACTAAATTTCACAACAATTAATTTGTCGTGTGACGAGATGCAGCATGGGGCAATTCAAGTTGGAGAGTGGAATTCAAATAGCGCATACCCTAGGTGGACGAGCGCAAAAAGGAAAAAACCTAGCTCTGGCTTGAAATCAGGAATAGAAAATTGCCCTTAAAATCATGAAATCTTTAGATTGTTACAGGTAAACCTACCCTAGAGCAGATTGCCATGGAGTCTCAGCTGTGATGTGGTCCTACGTTAAATGTCCAAACCGTACCTCAACGGTGATTCATTCGCGTTAATCGCCTACTTCTTGAGCATTTGTGAACTACTTTAGGTAAGCTGAAAAAAATAGGTCTTGTTATTGTCCCGACATGGTAGCCTGACTGGGGGTTGAAGGGATAAAGCTTTATTGCATATTCTAATGAACATTTTCGCCAGGAAGTATTTTCAATGTAGGTGGGTAGTTATTGCAGGCAGTAAAATAGACTTCAAGCAGGAAAATTTTACTTTTGATGGCATTCATAGTTTAAACCACTCATGACCTAAGATATCCTTCACCTGCCTTCGCTTGTTCGGGTCGTACTGACATAAGCTGTATAGCAGATCAGCTAGAAGCTTTTGTTCAGTTTCGGGCGTGTCCATAATCCTCTTCCCTTTCCCTGGCAGAATAACCTCACTCGGTTTGCTCAAAAGCACTTCCAAATTCCATTCCTCATCAACCATTTCCTTTCGAATCCACTTTCCTGTTCATCAAAAAATTCCTCCCGTGCCTCCCATCTATCCCACCACCTTGCTGGTAGTTTTCCAAAGAAACGAACAATCTCAGCCAAAAGTTCCTCTTTATCATAAATCATATAGAAGAGCGGAATCTGCGCTCTGATCTCGAATAGGGTACAGCCAAGAGCCCAGAGATCACACGCCGGCCCAACAACGCCCTCTTCTTCCATCAATAGCTCAGGTGGCAAATAGTTTTCAGGAATACCGATATCTTTCGGCGGTGATGAAAAAGGGAAGGCTTCACCAAAGTCGATGATGGATATTTCCTCTGTTAGGTATTTACTCCCCAAGCGAGTAATATTCGCGGGCGCAACAAGATACTTTGGTGAAGACACTGGGAGATCGTCACCAGATTCTGTTTTCACGTGTGCCAGCATGGGCTGACCAAGAATAGATAGTAGCTCTTCTTCGGACAAATTATCCAGTTTGGAGAGTTTAACAAGGATATTGGAGGGGCGAAAGTCTAAGACGTCGTTAATTTCTGGGTAATATTATAGACGCAAATATACAGACCTCCATGGCAGACCTTGTTCTGGTGCAAGAAGTTCAAAGCTTGACTAGCTTGGTATGCCATTTTTCGGAGAACCAAGGCAGGGTTGTTCTCTATGTGGATCCAGAGTCGAGGAGATACACATGGCCCAAGAACAGGAAGAACAAGGCACTGATGGGTTCCGTTTGGCCCAGTGAGTGAAAAGCTGTCTTGTGGAATGGTGATGTACTCAGCACCAGGCATGGATTGATCCAGTTGCATCAAGGTGAGATCTGGGATATTCTCCGGAGTCACATCGCTAGACATGATCTTCAGAGCAACGTAGCTATTGTGCGTGGTATCCCGGCAAAGCCATACTGTGCCGAATCCCCCATGACCGAACTTGTGCAGTACGCGATAGCGACCAGATGCACCAAGGCAATCGCCAAGGTGTACGGGATGGAATCCACCGTCTTGGTACTCCTCCAAATGCTCAAGACCTTCGTTTGAACCATCCAAGTATGTGCCCAGGGCGTTTATAGGTGCGTGATCAAGCTCTTTGTAGTCAAGCTCTACATCATCCTTGCCACTACTGGGCTCAGGCGAACGGGATGGATTACGGTCCGACATGGCTTTGGTCGTCTTGTTGACTAAAGGAGGTTGGGTGTATTTGACGCTTCAAAGAGGAGAGCGTTGGGATGAGATACAAGCAAATTGGGGAGAAAAGATAATTTAGGCGTTGACGCTAGTTTAGATCTTAGCGCGAAGAGGGAATCGCTATCAGTTAAAATACGAAGTAAAGACACGGGCAGCCAGCAACATCGTGTCAACATTGCTCACTGCTCGAGTGACCCAAATGAGGGGTAACGAGGCCGGGCACAAGAATGCGCGCGCCTATTTGCTGGGCCAAAGTGTAGTGACCCACGGTGGCCACCGCAGATGTGTCATGGTCCGTACCAACAACCATATCACTGTTTTTTGAAGTAATTTGTAAAGACCGTTCCGCTAGTAGGAACAGGAAGAAATCGAAGCCTTTGTTTCGACAGGCTGTCAAATCAACAGCACAGGCTATGTCAATGTCAGTGAGCATTGTTTTCCCTATGTTTCGGATTATCTTGTTTAGGGCATGGTTATTGTTAATTGTTCATCAATAATCGCAAATCAAGTAGCGAAAGGTGAAAAAATGAATAAAAACGCACATATCTTTTTGTTGGTAAATATTCTTCGTTAAGGGTCACGGCCATAAGGTGCAACTATCCCGAATGCATGGCGGCTTAAATCGGTTTCAGCTTCCAAGTATTAGCCTTATTTTACATCGCTATTGATGGCGCTCGCATCCCCTTATCCACAGAATTTTACAAATCCGACGAGATTGTTTTAGCCGTATGCCACAGAACTGTCCCGCCAGCCAACGCAAACCAGCCAGATGGAAAGTTTTTGGTGGATAGCAACAAGATGAGATGATTCTCTGGTGCCGGGGAAGATGCATGTCGGTTCATTAGTGCGATGTCGTCATTGTTTGGGGACGAGCTTAAAAATCACGGGACTTGCTATGCCGAGGCGGAGTAGGTGTTTTGGCGCTCGTGTTATTGTCAGTAGAAGGCATGCCAACCTGATCACTGCGCAAACTCCACTATTTAGCCCTTAATAATTAGATAGGGAACGGTATTCGATCTGAACTGCCTTCGACCACATGGTTCGTCTGCCACTTATTTCTTCTGATGGGGCGTTCCTGCATCACTCCACCTGCTGTGCAAATCACCTCGCAGTCGTCTCTGCCATTTATTTTTCTTGCAGGTCAAACTTGGCTCCAATTGGATGAACTGGACCCATTCAATCGTGGAACAGTCAGAATTGATGGATTGACTTCGAGGTGAACACAATAAGGCAGCACTGAACGATAAGATACATCGTAGGTGGGAAGACAACATGGTCTGGGTACATGATAGAATATGGATGAACGACCAAAAATCTGTCGATAAAATGCCCTCTGCATCCAGCGCTTGAGAAAACCCAAAAAACACGTGGGGATTGTGAACAAGTTCAAACTGTCTACTTCTGCCTTGGCAGTAACTAGAAAATTCCTTCGCTTCCGCACTAATCCCAACATTGAAGCAGAAATATGTCGTCCGCCATCTCCCGGTCCTTGGTCGTGGATTGGCTACTCAAAAAACCGCCAGTGGGAATTGGCCGTAGACTCAACACGCTAGGAATAAATACCCGAAGCGCACTTGCTCTCCTTTCTCTTTGCTAACAGCGATGATGCTGACGTTTGTGGGGCCTCGGGAATATCTGCTCTATGAATTGACCGGCCGAGAGTTAAATGTATAATGGTTCCTCGTTGATGAAGACACGACTCAAGCTACCCGTTGGGTCGACATGAAGTGTCCGCGGTTATTGAATGTGTGGCGAGCTGAACCATACCGCCACGCCGAGTGGCCCTCCACATGTGTTGCCACGTCCCAGTTTAGGTTAAGCAGGTGGCGTTCCAGCCGCGTCTTAGCCGTGCCGGAGCAGGCCAGGCTATCGCATTCTCCCCACTTGGTATTGCCGGTAGTGAGATTCGGCATAATTGCTTCGTCCATTGGCCATCTGCAAGCCCACTTTGCGTGCAAATGCTGGTCTGGCTGCAACTTTCCGAGACATTGAGGTTCGAGCCAAGTCTGTGGAGATCGATAGCGCCTTGCCCAAGCATCTCGTTGCTTGACTGGAGATATTTAAACAACTCAACATAGGACCCTTTCCTGGTTTCAATACTTGGCATCGCCGAATGTCATGGTTACTGAATCAGAGAAGCGTGATGCTGAGGCCCACGTCGCAAGTGGCGATGGCGCGGGCCACAAACTCAAGCTAAAGCGGAATCGTTCAGTCTGCACGCTTTTGTTCCAGCTCTTGGCTATGTTTACCATTCCCTATGGAGAGGGTGCACCGTTAATTAGTGCCATTTATGGCGGAGGCCAGCTCACCATTTTTGTTGGTTGGATTGGTAGGTTTCATGTGACCGGCGTGGTTGGACATGGGTTGTTGACTAATGCCTTCAGTCACGTTGATGCTTCATGAGACGGTTTCCCTTTCTTTAGCAGAGTTTGCATCGCTGTACCCAACCGCCTCGGGACCTTATTATTGGACTTTCCAGATGCTCAAGGCTCCAAAACTGACTGATTCCGGCGATATCAATAACCCGCCCAAGGAGGTTGCATCGGAGCCTCGCCATACGGCTGTCATCCTGCCATACATCTCTGGCTGGCTAGTACTCGTGGGAAATTGGATCATTGCGCTTTCTGTCAATTTCGGGTTCGCACAATTCTTCTTGGCCGTCATTTCCATCTACTACGATGGTTATGTGGCCCCGGCGTGGGTTCAGCTTCTTATTTTTATGCCATGCGTATCTTTACGCTGGCTGTGCTCATCCTGGGAAATAAATACTTGCCACTCCTTGATGGAATTGCAACAGCGTGGAATTTACTAGCCCTTGTTGTTATTCTAATCGCGTTGAGCGTTTGCGCAGAAAGTGGTCGAAGAAGCCCGAAAGAGGCCCTGGGAAATTACGATCCTACATTATCGGGATGGGGAGGTTTCTCATTCTTCATCGGCATGCTGCCGCTATCATACACTTTAGCTGCTATGGGTTTAATCTGCCAAATGGCTGAAGAAGTTCAGAAACCCCGAACACAAGTTCCAACTGTGTTGAGCATCTCCATCCCGATCGCCTGCGTGCTGGGCATGATGTTCATTATCCCCATTTGCGTCACTCTTCCGCCTTTGGAGGACATACTGACTGCTCCTGGCGGCCAAGCTTTGCCCTACATCTTTGACCGTGTCATGAGTAACATGGCGGGCAGCCTTGCCCTCAACATCATCGTTTTGGCCATTGTGCTATTTTGCACTGTCGCTGTGTCGCTGACCGCATCTCGATATACTTAGGCATTTGCCCGAGATGGAACCTTGCCAGGATCAGCTACTTTCCGAAAAATTGACAGCAGATTTGGCGTCCCTGTTAATGCACTCCTCCTGTTGATAGTGGTGGAGATGCTTCTAGGTCTAATTTCCCTCGGCAACGCAACGGCGTTCAATGCTTTTGTAGCCTCTTCAACTATCGCCATGGAAATATCCTATGCTATTCCAATCGGGATCAGCATGTGGAACAGGCGAGCACACGTCTCTCACGCAGAATGGAAACTTCCCAATGTCATCGGATGGGCTATCAACACCATCGCTATGTTTTGGATTGCGTTTGAGTGCTTCCTTTTCAGTTTGCCCATCACTAGGCCGGTGATGGATGCATCCTTTATGAATTATGCGTCGGTTGTCTTGGTTGGTATGTGTGTTTTGGTGGCGATTTGGTACGTTGTTCGTGGACGCAAAGGTACGTCATTGACTATTCGCATACTCCCCTCTTCGTTTCCTGACAAGAAATCGCAGTCTTCAAAGGTCCCCCAACGCAAAGTTTTGATTGATGGAAATATTAGATGGCATGGCGGAATGATTGATAGTGTGTGGGAGTGGTAAAAAAAAACCCACGAATTTGTCTTGCTGGGGGCCTTGGTCATTCGGACGAGTATTGAGGAAAAAAGGCCGATCCCCGATTTAAATAGCGGCATGGCGGAAATAACAGGGGATCATTGATTGTGCAATGGAAATTAAATTTAATTCCGAAGCACGCTCCCAAATGGCCCCGGAGTGGGCAAGCTTATCGAGAAGCCCGCCGAGTGCTCGAGAATGCTGGCGGGTGGGGGTGATTTATACCTTCCACCACCTACCTCACTCGGGTTTATCTCATGGCCATTGGTCATCTAGAATATGCGTTGCGTTCCATGACTAGCATCTTGGTGTTATACTTGGGCTAGCCGTCGCCGAACAGCATCTCGAACGTCACGCACACTTACTGGTCCACCGAGGCCAATCGCGTCGCCCTCACCCAACGCCACGCAACGAAGCTTTTCTTGGCATTCCTCAATGAAAGGCAATCACAAACAGGCTCCAGCACTCGGCTCGCGATAGAACAAGTGCCCGTCCGCGCGGCCGCCAGGTTAATCCGTGCGGGCGCGCAAAGAGCGCATTTATCATCATTCTGGGCCACCTCCGGCCCCGCACCCGTCCCATCCATGTTCGTTGTCCGGCCTCTGCTCCAAGGCACGATTCTCCCCTCACCACACGGCACGCAGGCATTGGCCCAGCGGTTGCTTCAGGGCCATCATGCGGATATCCTGGATACACACACTCGCCTTGTTTGTCACATTAGGGGCAGTCAAAGCCCAGGCTCCAAGCAATGCTGCCCTCGCGGAGCTCCCACCCTGCGCGGTACGCATTCTACCCTCTTGACCCCAGCTCAACCAAACTAAATGCTCAGATATAGCTTCTTTGCTTCGCTTCAGCCCTGAGCGAGGGACCGTGTGACGCGACTAATACGACGTGCATGTGTACGGACCAGGTTTTTATATCTCGGGCCAATGCATGTGTGATGGGGAACTGCACCGTCATTGAAGCGCTCAGTATGTTTTCCACCCTAAATGTACGCACTGGCGGACATCTCATTCGTTATCTAGAAACAACAAACATCAGTATGACAAGCTGCGGTTCTCCGGTCCGAAACAAATCTCGATACTTCATTGCCACCACCGATACTTTGTGTGTTATATCTGGATTGTTCGTCGCGTTGAGATTTGCATCCAAAATATTTTGGAATCTTGGAATCAGTGCCGACGATTGGTTTGTTCTCATGACATACGGGTTTGCCGTCGCCATTCAAACCATCGCCATCTACGGGGCTGTCCCGAATGGAATGGGCCGCGACATCTGGACTTTACGACCCGACGACCTCAGGCAGTTTTTAAAGTACCTCTGGTTTCTTGAGATTCTCTACTTTGTCCAGGTCCCTCTTACCAAGAACGCCATTCTTTTTCTCTATCTTCGAATATTCCCTGCGAAGCATGCTCGCCGACTTCTCTGGGGCACCATCGCGTTGAACAGCGTCTGTGGCGTGCCTTTCATGTTCCTCGCCATTTTCCAGTGCAAACCAACGAGTGCCTTTTGGAACATCTGGGATAAAGAGGACCACGGCACGTGTCTGGACTATAACGCAATTGCTTCAGCAAACTCAGCCGCGAGTATTGCTCTTGATCTGTGGATCCTTGTAATCGCTCTGTCTCAGGTAAAATATCTGGATCTGGACTGGAAGAAGAAGATTGCGGCCAGCATGATGTTTTCTGTTGGATTATTGTGAGGCACATCCCAGCCATGATCTATGTGCACACTCTGACCAGATAATAGCGTTACCATCGTTAGCATTGTTCGTCTGTTAGCACTAGTCAAATTCGCTCGAAATTCGTCAAATCCCCCGTGGCGATACCAGGATATTGCCATGTGGTCAATTCTGGAGATTGACATCTCCATGGTTTGCGCCTGTCTTCCCGCCGTTCGCTTTTTGGTTGTTCAATTACGGGCCAAAATCAATGCACCACCTTCTCCACCGAACATTCCCGGCAAGGAAGGCAGCCAGGATAACTTGACGAGAGCCAGGCGGGCAAGCTCGTCATAGCGAACGAGCATACCAGGCATTGCGCGAAAACCTCAGAATCTGGAGCGTTATTTGCCGTCATAATTCCGAGCCATATTTTGTAGAATAATACAGGGATGGGAACATGTAAAGGGGTTTGGCTGCTCATTATTTGTAATAGGACTCGATAAAATTTTATATCCAACTTTTTGTCGCGACAAGGACACTCCAACTCTCTTGTATAACCGGCCCGTTCACCTACAATTAAGCATCTGGCGGAAGGAGTTTATTTCATATTTCAGGGCTCTTTTACTATGTAAGAATTGTTTATTGATGAATAGGTGATACCATGTAGCCTATTGATTGACTGCTAAATAGGTACCTGGTTTTCAGTATGATCTTTTTAGGGAGTTTGAAATTTGTGGCTATCAATATCTATACCCTTCAAAAAGATCATTTGGCTTCACCAAAATATGTTTAGAAAAGTCTGACAATCTATTTCGGAACATTGGTAGTCAACTTGAGTTTCGCCAATTCACCCGATACCTCCAATGTGGGCTCGGCTGCATCGACAAAGCTCTGACATACCATACTGGCTGGAAGCTGCTTTTCGATCCCAGTCCTCCAAGGTCACTATTACTGAGGAGGATGGTTCTACTTGGGAGCAGAAGGTTGTCGAGATTCCCCTTAATTTGTAAGAGATCATTGGTACTGATGATCTTGCAAACTGGGTCGTCCAGAATGGAGGCTTAGTGAGATGGTCTTCTCTATTCTCGAAATGAAAACTTTCTCCCGCAAAAAATGCCTTCTCGTTGTGATGGTATTTCAAGAAAATTACGATTCTGGATTCACGATGCAAAAGGCGACATGAGCTCCAAGATAAACCAAGATTGGTGGGGCAAGATGTTCAGACATAAACTTGCTTGGAAACTGACAAACATTTGCCAAGATAGGAATGCTGGAGAGACGAGTCACATCCATATGATGTAATCAATTGACTGCAGTATCGTTTTGAAGGTCACAACTACTTTGTTCCGTGATGCAGGTTCAGGCACGGATGCTTCAGAGGGTTCATTGGTTGTGTAGCGTGGTGCAAACCATTCGTGGACAAACAGGTCCAACTCATTGGTTTAGGTCACTTCCGTGTTTTATGGCTGTTGGTGTACGGCTCAAGATTAATGATGGTATTGGAAAGGGTGGCGATTATACACTGTATAGAAATAACGACATAGGCTGGAGAAATTTCCTGTCCATTCTTCATATCATCCCCAAGGCTCTAATTCACTGGCGGCCACGTCATATGTTCCGAATTGAAGGCCCAAGACATCTGCTCAGGCATACCCTGGTTCATGAAAGTGTCCGTTCCCGTCATATCCATCTCATATCCCATATTAAATATAGCGCCAACATTGCTAGGGTCCAAGGGCATAGACATGAACGCATTGATAGCATCCGTATTGACAAAATCGTTCTGTTGGTTCCCCATCTCAGAGTTTCTCTCCCAACTGGCTATCTGTGCCTCTCTCTCTCGAATACCCAGTACAATTCTTGGTGTCTCCAACGCCTTGTTCGGATCGGATATCTCCCGAATGGCATCCCAGGCTTGGAGAATAAACTTGGTAAACAGCCGAAAGATTGGGCGGAACCGTCGTTGGTTTGCGGGGGTTCTGGCGTCAAAGTTGTCACTGATGGCTGTCCACGCCCGGCTCGCCAACATGCAAAGTGGTCTTTGTTTCAACTCTTGGACAACGTGGATGTAGGCGGGGAATGGAAAGTATGACTGGAGGTACCACCGGAACCTCTTTATCAAAGGCGAAGAAAAAAGCTTTGTGTCACACTCGAGAACCTTCAATGCCAGCAAGAGCGAATTGTCGCGCTGTGCATCTGACTGGGTTGTGTTTGAGAACTTGGCGTAGTGTTCCCAAAGTTGACATTTGGCAAGGTATCCCCTCGCGACCCATGTGGTCATGTAGTGAACCGGGATGGTCTGATCACAGTGTTTGAGATATTTGTCCTCGATTCTCTTTTCAAAGGAGTCAATACTGCCCCCATCCGGAAGTGTCTTGGCAAGAGGCTTCAGTGCCGGGTTCGTAAAGTCCAGATACGAAGATGTGTTGCGGATAAAGTCTGATATTTCACCCCACACAACAACAAAGAAGGCCTCTGTTGGTGTCTCTTGGCTCGCAGGGAGACTCTCCATTTCCGGTCTTAGATAAAAGTCATCGACGTTTGTGGGAACCTTGCAGTCCCACGTGGGTGCCAAGGATGAATCCTTGTGATCTGATCTCTCGCTCATGCGGGCATCAAACAGAACCAGAGACCACCAGAGTCTCCGACGCATCTCGGCCTCGAACGGAGAGTGGTCTTTGGCTAGTATGGATTCTCTGTGAATTCCCATGCGCTGTGAAATACGTACTGCAACCCCAAGCATGGTGGACAGAACAGCAGGGTGATTCATGTCAACACGGACAGACATCTACGCACCGTTAGCTCCAACTCCATACCCAAAACAGAATGACATACCAAGTATAAATGCAGTGCACTTAAAGTATCTCGATCCATAAATCGTAGATAGTTTGCATTCATCAGGGCCTGTTGGCAGGCAAGCCGGTACTGCTTCAGGAGGTCTTGCTTTGGGGCTTGAAACTTGGCATGGAACTCATCATCGTCCAGACTGACAAGTGCTACACTGTACACAGCAAACATGAGCGCCTCGGTAGCGGGGTTTATTTCCTCAATGTTAGTGGCGGCCTCAATAATGCGTATCTGGAGAGTAGGCGTATGGGTGACTTTCAGTAGCGGATTGACGTTTTCGAGATAGATTTGCCACAGTCTGAATATATGGGCGGGTGAGGGATGAAATGCAGCGAGATCTACCTTGGTTTGACGATATCCCATCAGAATTTGATCGTCATCGCCCAACTGATCATATGCAGTTCTGAAACGATCTCTAAGCTCATCTGAAAATTCAGTATCTTTGGCCTTTGTTGGTCTTTGGGCCTGGCAAATTAGTTTGTTAGTGACAGGGTCCGTTTCAATTGCTGGGGAATCACACCTCTTGGGTAATGGCGCGCCAGAGATTTCTGAATCAGGTTAGTTATACATAAGATAAGATTGAAATGGCGATGCTGTGGTTATTGGAAGGGCAACGCACATGGTGTCGAATGGGCTTTCGGGTGGTGCTGATGACGAAAGGTCCGGCTCTCCTCCTGCCACACGCCGCGATTCGTCGTCATCGGATTCATCAGGCCCATCAGATAGTTCATCTTCCCCAGGTGGATTTAAAGTCTTTTGTATGGATTCAAACTCAACATTGTGCTGGCGCAGCAGTTGCTCGTATTTTTGGAGCCGGTCCAAGAGCTCTTGTTGCGGGCGACGCAGTCTTCGCCGAACAGCTGGTGTACCTGGCACGCATCTCACATTTTGCTTGACGCATCTCGCACAAGGGTACCCGCGATCACACTTGACCTTGCGTTGTTGACAGGCTGCGCATGAAAGGATGCGCTGAGCGGCCGGAGTCCGTTGTGCCTTTAAGCTACTTTCTCCTCCCGTGGGTGACGTTGTCGACATGGCCTAGGCTAAATTTGCGATGGAGTGAGTTTTTCAGCATCATGGTGGCTGAAGGTGACGCTGACATATCATCCAAGTCGATTGATGGTCGCCCACTCCAGGATCTAACCCGTTATGGTAAGCCGTGTTTTCCTACTCCGCAATTGTACAGCTTACGCGTTCGTAGACATGAGGGGATCGCACATTTGCTGACACGTTGGTATATCGCGTCGCTTCTCTATGAGTATCCGATTCCCCTATAATGGTTTGAGTTGCTAGCGGGAAGCAGGAAAATACAGGTAATAACTCAAAGGGTAATGTCAAGATGGTGGCAATTATTAGATCGCAGCAGGAAGAGCGTGGTTTGTGTATACGAGTCACACAGTAACGTCGGAATTGTGCAAAAGGCAATCACAATGCTAATTTGGAAGTTTGGTGATCGATTTGCACATTGTTTTCTAGAAGAAAACATACAGGTTGCTTTTGTCTAACCAATTGCGCAGTATAACAGATTCCGGGGGCGCTATGCCACTTGCCGTTTTCCGTGGTAAACTCAGAAAATGAGTGTGGCCACCAAGCGTGCATCCCCGCGGAAAGCACAAGCAAGGATCTCACAACAAACATTTTCCACGGTCCCACGGCAACCCACTGTCTCTGCCTTTTGGCGAAATCCGACATGGTGTCTTGTTTCCGCGCGGTCTTTCTATCGTTGATGTAACTACATTTTGGAACATGGATCAGTGTCACTGCCCCGATTTTCGGAGAGTCTTATTAGAGTATATATACTGGGAGTTTCGACACACCTTTTAGGTGCCTGAAAAAGTTTTGAATTCATCAAAATCTTGCAGCAATTGTGAGTCATCATGTTCAAGAAAAATATCGTCATCGCTGGGTAAGTGATCGATTATTCCAGCTGTCTTGCAGTATTGCTCATGTCGTGTTAGATCAGGCGTTTCAGGTACGTAACCGAGTGAGAAGTTCAGCTTCGTAAACACCTGTTAGATCGGCTGTGGTTCTTACAAGATTTAACTTCAGGGCTCACCTCCGCACTATTGCTGTCGAGAGATTCTCGATTTAGCATCACGGTAGTGGCAAAACATATGCCTGGTGACTATGATGTCAAATACGCATCACCATGGGCAGGGGCGAATTTCATGCCGTGGGTAGCTTCTTTAGATATGCGCACTGCCTTGGCTAATAGCAAATTCAGCGTATCTGCATCTGGCTCAACTGCCCAAAAATGGGAGATTGAGACGTGGCATGTGTTGCAAGACCTGGCTTCAAACAGCCCTGAAGCTGGAATCCATTTCCAAGGTTATATATAATGCCTTCTATAGACTCCAAATCGCTCATCTTCTGGATAGATCTGATCATACACAATCGGAAAAAGGACGTGGGCAGCGCCACAGCAACTTGGTTTTCCGAACTAGCCTCACCAAACCCTTGGTGGAAGAATTTGCTACCCAACGTAGGCATTGGCGCTTGAACCTGGTTCTGCTGGCTAACAATCTCAAGTACCGCGCTATCCCCAAATCAGAGCTGGATGCTGAAGTCGACAACGGGCATTTCGCCACATCTGTTTGCATTAATACTGCGATATATCTTCCCTGGCTCTTGTCACAATGCCTTGGAAATGGCGTGGTGTTCAAACGGGCAGTTCTCGAGCACATTACTGACGCCGCCAATATTCACCACTCTGGCCTGAAAGCTGACCTCATCTTGAACTGCACCGGTCTAGCTTCACGTCATCTGGGCGGAGTACAAGATCGGCTCGTGTATCCAGCAAGAGGTCAGATTGTCGTGGTCAGGAATGAGCTTCCGAGCATGTTTGCAGCCTCTGGCACGGATGATGGGCCTGAAGATGCACTCTATATCATGGGGCGCGCTGCGGGTGGTGGCACCATTCTGGGCGGCTGTTATCAAAAGGATAACTGGGAGTCTCAGCCCGACCCGACGCTGTCACTAAAGATCATGTCCCGGTGCGTCAAATCATGTCCTGAATTGACAAATGCCAAAGGCATCGAACACCTAGACGTGATCCGACATGGAGTTGGCTTGCGACCGGTCAGAGACGGAGGAGCAAGAATTGAGAAGGAGAAAATCAATGATAACTGGGTCGTTCACAATTATGGCCATGGTGGTGCTGGATACCAATGGTCATATGGTTGCGCCAATGAAGTTGTTGTATTGGTAAATAACATATGTGAGGGCAAGGCTAAACTTTGATTGTTGATGAGAAGCTGGATAAGGATTACCGCTGGGTTGAATTTGAACAAATAATATAGAAAGCTATTTCCCAACCACCAAATAAATGACGACTATTTGATAATCTGTCTGTCGTGTGAATGACTTGAAGCAAGGACATTGACAGAAAATAGCCCTAGTTCCACACTTTTGGCTTTACTCTATCCGCTTTTTCAAGCCATATTTTGAGGTTACAATGAAGCCCTTCGTAAACGAATTTCATCAAAGTTGATGAACTTGGATGCTACCACTGAAATTGTTTGAATGATCAATGTGGGTTGAAAGTAACACGCGGTGGGCGCATGGTCAGCTGAAGCGGGTAACATCCCACAACCTCGAGTCTGACACAGGGGTTTCCTGCTTGCTATCTGGCTCAATTACTGCTTTACCCCAAATCAGGACCCTAAGAATTCATCGATAAACTCTTCCCTCGGAACCATGGTGTGGCGCAAAAATGCAACTGCGGTATTTACACTGGCATCCGCGGGAAACGAGTCCACGGCCAACTTACCCGCGGAATATGCTTCCAGTACAACACGATGGGCGTGAAGATGCAGTCGATTAACGCTATCAATGGTCAAATCATTGACCTCTAGGGAACAGCAGAATGTAGGGTTGCTTAATTTCTCCACTTTCAGGCGCGATCTGCCAGCCTGATGTGAAATCCTGCTACACACGCATGGCAAAACACAAAAACGAATTCGGATTGAGAATCTACATAAACCTCGGGATCTCCTGGCGATTTCAACTATCCGCCAGCATAGTTTTCAGGATTCACCACTACTCTCACCAACACTCCTATTTTCACCCGACACCCACTTCACGATGACTGTCTCGGCACAAGACTCTCAGTCCCCCTTCACCCCAGAGGTGAGAGCCCAATTGGAAGCAAACAAAGAAAAGGCGTCTCGCGACTTTCGATCAGATGTAGTCACGGTACCTATCGAGGAAATGATGAAGGTGAGTTGCACAATAATTTCCAATGGCTCCATCTAATGATTCATAGGCCATTCTACACGCCTCCGTCAATGATGATATTTACGACGAAGAGGGAGATCCCTCTGTCAAGGCGCTGGAAGCCAAAATAGTCGAATTGACGGGAAAAGAAGCCGCGCTTTGGGCAATTTCTGGAACTCAAGGAAACCAGATCTGCCTCCGTACCCATCTGACTCAGCCGCCACACAGCGTGCTCCTGGATCATCGTGCTCATGTTCAATGTTGGGAATCCGGTGCTCTACCAGTCATTTCTCAAGCCACTGTCACGACAGTTCATCCCAAAAACGGTGTGCATCTCACGCTAGAGGATGTGAAGGCAAACATCATCGCCGATGGAAATAGTGAGTACCCATGTGCAGATACACGTGTCATAGCTAATCGATCAGTTCACTTTCCGCCAACTCGCGTTGTAGCATTGGAGAATACTCTCAGCGGTACTATTTTGCCACTGGCAGATGCCCAAGCCATATCACAATACGTAAGGTCCTTTCCTGTCCCAGAAGGTCAAAAGCCTATTGCCATGCATCTGGACGCCGCTCGCGTTTTTGACGGGGTCATTGGGGAGGGAGTCGATCTCAAAACATACGCTGCGTGCTTTGATAGCTTGTCCATCTGCCTTGCTAAAGGCATCGGTGCACCAATGGGCAGCGTGATTGTTGGCACCAAGCAATTCATCGAGAGAGCAAAGTGGTTCAGGAAAATGCTGGGCGGTGGCACTCGGCAACCCGGGATGATGGCAGCAGCAGCTCTAACTGCCCTGAACTATACCCTCCCCCGCTTTTCTAAAATCCATGAAGCTACGAAATCTACGGCAGCTATTTTGGAAGGGATCGGATACAAGTTCGCTCTTCCGGTGCAGACAAATATGATTCTTCTCGATCTCGAGGCTGCAGGTATCCCCCCGGCTGCGTTTGTGGAATATTGTGCCAAGGAAAAGATTGCCGTTTTCCCAATGGGTCGGCTTGTTTTCCATCATCAGGTGTCTGATTCTAGTATCAAAGGTCTTGTAACGGCTCTGTCCAACCTGATGGAAGACAAAAGAAGGGGCGTTGTTTTGAGTGCCCAAGAGGTCCATGGAGGATACAGTTGAGGTATGATCTCGAAAGTATTCATATGCGATAAAGCATAGTTCTTATATATCTATAAATGAGTTTCCAGCTCTTTCTATTCGAACCGAGCCCACTAAGATTGTAATTTATCCCAGATTAAAATCTACCACTCGTCACTCACTTATTGCTACCCTAAAGAGTCATGGTGAAAGCCTAAGTGCTTGAGGTTGATGTTCAATTGAAACGCATCGGGTATCATAAATGTCTTAATCCAGCTTGGACCTGCCGACCAAGATGGCAAAACTGACAGAGCCATGGATTTTATTCCCTCGATTCTTCAAGATCGTGTAGAACACAAAATTGCTAAACAGTTGTCCGAGCTGTTGGTGCTGATGCGTCGTCAGTGGTTCTCGCGTTGCTGGATTATCCAAGAACTAGCCCTGTCCAAGAACGGCACTTCTCGGCCTGAAATGCTCGTCCGATTGATGAGGGATGACACGAGCATAAGCGACCAGGTGAAGTGATCCGACCCATGTCTTGACCGAAGCGAAAATTCCATGTGGGTCAAAGGAATGTTTGATGGTCCCGGGCCGTGTCAAGCCCGACGGCGAATGCAAATGCAGCTAACTGACTGGAGAAGCAGAGATTTCCCGCTTTGATGCTACATCATATGAGCGTAAACAATGTCCCAGGGGAATTTCACGGAACCGAACCATCATCGACCCAGGGCCTTACCCAAACCTGGTTTCATATCCCTCAGTGTCCCTTTTTGTAAGGAATGGCGATCAATCAACTCAGAGGCTGCCAGAGAGACTCTTGGAAAAACATTGATTAATATGTGGTGCAATGTTCTCTAGCATTGGAAGCAAAATGCGTAGTCTACCAGTGTATGGTCTAATCCCATGCTTGCAACTCTTTGAGAGCAGCCGCTCGTAAACCACCAAACCAATTCTTAACCACCTTTAACCACTTCACTTACTGCCAACCTATTCTCCATAATATCATCCGCATTCAAAAAGTCTGTGGAATTGATTCGGTCTTTGGCCGCCTCTTCGTTGGGGCAGATGCCCGAGGTCACATGCCTCTTCATCAAGCGATTTCGCGCCACCTCGCGGTCAACTTCAACGAACCACAGCTCAGTCATCAGCTGCGCGGTTGATCGCCAGGGCTCTCTATCTAAACATATATAATTTCCCTCGAACAGAATAATCTTTGTGGTTGGCGGGATAGCAATACTGTCCTGGACGGGATCCTTGATAGAGTGGTCGAAACTGGGCGCATAAATGACCGGCATCTGGTTAGTTGGCCGATGCAGCTTTTGCACCAATTCGTAAAAGCCCTCTGCATCGAAGGTGAATGCTGCACCTCGTCTATGGATAGCTGTTGCGGGGTCTGGCATGGCAGCCAGTTGTGCTCGCGTGTAGTGGTAGCCGTCCATGGGTATGTCTGCTGCCAGAACCTCGTTTGCTGGTCCATTGGCTTGTTTGTTAATGAGATTGATGGCTTCGGCCACGTTTCGAGCCAAAGTTGTTTTGCCTGCTCCTCGATCAGCATCCTGCACATTTGTGAATTTGACATGGCTACAAAACGCACCTGATCCTGGAATTCCAGCTATGCCGATGAGAACTCTTTTATTTGGATCATTATTTTGGTATAGATCTGTGATAGAAAGGAATAAGTATGATGTTTTGGAATTTGGAAGACTTTTATTGATGATGGAGCATGATTTTCTACATACCCCATGCCTTAGCAGCCAATTCGGTTGCATTCGTGTCTGTTGCACTTGGCATTGTGAATATTTGTCGAGTAATCTGGTTTTTTTAGCCGAAAATTAAAAGATAATCGAGACTGTGAAATAAACCAAATGCTTGGAAGAAAGAATTGCACAATGTCCATTTTCAACAAACTCCAATGTGGGGTGAGAGCTTATCCATCAACTCCGATTGTCACATTCTGGGCTCGGACCGATTCATCTCCACATCCTAGCTTCGGGGTCAACACGGTCCGTCGAATGTGAAATAATTGGCCAACTCACGAGTGGGTGGATCAGGATTAAAAACGATTCTCCACCGATCACCTTGTCACTTCATTAATACCCATGGGGAAGCGAGTTTGCGGGGTAAATTATGCATGGAGAACGAAAACCGTTCGGCTAGCTAGACGCAGCGGAGCCTTGTCACACAACTATATATGTACTCGCAGCCCGATGGATGACAGAATTTCTGATGAACAATATCGATGAGTCTCTTTCAATGGGCTTCAGTGGACATTGAAGAGAATCATCTGTATGATTTGTTTGTCTATCTTGATACTCTTAATTGACAAATACACTTTTGTTGATCCTCAACATCCTCGCCAACAATGAAACCCTACTTTGGCCTCACTGGCGGACGGCTGACCAGCCTGATAACTGTGTGCTGCGGCACTGCCATGACTCTTTTTGGATATGATCAGGGTGTTTTCAGTAGGTTGCTTCCGGGGTAGTTTTGCATATTTCCTGTGGTTGCGAAATCAAGGGCTCAAGTCATACTTGATATGTACTGACAGTCATAGGTGGCATCCTCATCTCTGAGGACTTCCTCGAAACCATGGGCAATCCGAATGCAGACATGCAAGGAACCATCACTTCTCTCTACGACGTGGGCTGTTTCTTTGGCGCCGTTTCTGGTTCATGGCTCGGCTCTGCACTCGGCTGCAGGAAATGTACCATTCTCGCCACCACCGTCATGATGATTGGGGCTATCCTCCAGATCAGTGCGTTCTCGGCTGCCCACATGATCGTCGGCCGCATCGTCGCCGGGCTCGGCAACGGACTCAACACTGCTATTGCTCCTGTCTGGCAAAGCGAAACCAGCAAGCCCAGCTGGAGAGGCAAGCTAGTTGTGCTGGGTCTCGTATTAAATGTGGCGGGCTTTTGCACGTCGAATTGGGTCGACTATGGGTTTGCATTCCTAAAAGGTGGTATTTCGTGGAGATTTCCGCTTGCCCTGCAATTGGTCTTTGGGATTATTATTCTGGCGACAGCTCCATGGTGCCCTGAGTCTCCCAGGTGAGTTCTTCTTCCCCACGTCAAGGCATGATACCTGCTTTTGAATGGAATCTTTCAAGAAATGAAGAATCAATAATAATCGTACTTAGATGGCTAATTTCCAAAGATCGCGAAGAAGAGGCTGTGGAGATTCTGGCACTACTGGAGGGTAACGGTGCCACGGCCGAGACGCCTTCGGTTGTGGCCGAGAAGAATGATATCCTGCACCTGTTCCGAGCTGAGAAGGAACTTGGCCTCACCTGGTGGGACCTGTTGCGCAACCGTACGGGAGGCAAAGCTCAGAACTCAGGGACACTGAGGAGATTTATCCTTGGTCTGGGCACTCAAATCATCGTCCAGCTGTCAGGCATCAACGCTACCTCATACTACCTGCCTATCGTACTGAAGCAGTCGCTTCATTTTAGCCCAACCAAGGCTAGATTCTTGACAGCGGTCAACGGCATTCACTACACGTTTTTCTCGTTTGCCGGTATGCTCATGATCGACCGATGGGGCAGACGAGGTGCGATGTTATTTGGTAAGTGATGGACTCCCAAGCACAATTTTATGTAATTCATCAATCCATTTTTAACTTTACCGTCTCTCTAATAGGTACATGCGGATCGGCAGTCTGCTACCTAATTCTCACCGTCTTCATCCACCAAGTGCAGACGGCCACCAACGAACATGATGCCGATCGGTTCGGCATTGGTGCTGTTTGCATGATCTTCATTTATTACGCCTTCTTCGGTATGGGTTGGCAGGGCACGGCTTGGCTTTACAACACTGAGATCAATTCCCTGCACATGCGAATGAAGGGTGCAGCCGCCTCGGTCGCAGCGCAATGGGCCGTCAACTACATGGTCGTCCAGATCACTCCCACCGGAATCCACAACCTGAAATGGCGATTCTACCTCATCTGGGTCTTTTTCAACTGGTGCAGCATCCCGATCCTATACACGTTCTATCCCGAGACGGCGAACAGGAAACTCGAGGACGTTGATCAGCTATTTCAAGATGGATTGAGAAAGCTGGTCTTCTTGGATCGAGATGCGTGCAGCGTCAAGCGACCGGAAAAGTACGCGCAGAGAGATGTTACCGAGATGGCGATTGCAAAGGGGGATAAAACGGAGGATGCCTTGGACAACCATCTTGCCAGCAGTGTGCACCATGAAATCATTTGAGGATGCCGTGGCTCTTTCGCCACTCCGCACTGTTAAGACCAACTGAAATCAAGCCATTTTCTAGTTAACAGCCACTCACAAAGTCGCTGCCATGTCCAATTTTAATTGCGGGATGCCAACTGTGGGGTCATGGTCCATCCGAAGGAACCCGCGGAGTCCGCAATGTAACATTTGCAGGTTCCACATCGGGGAAATGTCAGATATTGTTTTGCGCTGACCTCATACATTGTTGCGCGCGGTTCGTACACTTAATAAAAGCGAGACATGGTGGGGTGCCAAGGCCGACGAGTGGAAATGCTTCAGCGAATTTTCACAAGCGGTGATATTGTTGAGGTAGTTTCGGTTAGGATAAACAAGCCAAATTCATAACTTTATTCCACGAGTGAATGCCGTCCTCTTCATTATCTTGCTGGTGAAAAAGTTATTATGACTGTTCACTTGGCTCATCTGGCATGTAGTCCTCGACGGACGAAACACGGTTAAAATAATACATTCAATATATAGTACATCATGAATTATTGCTCATGCATCAACAATTCATCATTCAGTCATTCGCAAACCCAGAAAGATCAGAGATCCTACCATTCTTGCTAACCCAGTCGGAAAGGACATCATCAATATCATCTGCAGAATACCTTAGGTCAAAGAATTGCTTTGGAAGAGACGATTCTGGAACGGGAGTTCTGTGCTCCGAGACGGCAGTGCGAACTATGATCTCGTATCTTTGCGCCCAGGACCACCGCTTCCCACAGACGTGCAAAGAATAGGCCAACGAACGCAGGTGGCTTGGTACGTCGGCCGCGAGAGCTTTCGACCAGACTGGGAGGATTAGTGCGTGTGAGGTAGAAGGATTTTGCGGGTCGTACCAATAAAAAAGCGGGCTGATACAAATAGGCAAGGGATGAGATGTGGATTGCTCACGAGGAGGTCATCATCACTCATTCTGCGAATCTTGGCCGCCATGTTTTCGCATGCGTATACGCATCTATTGGTTGCATAAGCCCACTAAATCGTTTCGAATCAGTCACCTTCTTTTTTGTTCCAAGATATTGCATCTTGTACCGGCTCATAGTCTGTCTCAATTTCTTTCGGCAGTTGAACAAGACGTTGAAAGAGAACTATTATTGTCCTTGCACTGCGCATTAGCGCCACAAGGCAATGAGTGGGATGCTTCGCACGTACATGTTTAGCAAGCAGTTTGTCAGCACAATGTTGGGATCCATCTCGGATCGCTCCACCTGCGGGAGCTCAGCGTTGATAAGCCGGAATACGGAAGCAACGAATTCTTCGCGCCAACTTGTAAGCCGGTCGTCGATTTTCTGCGCTTCGCTCTGCCAATCAAGCATGGCTGCCGTATTTTTCCAATCAACATCCCTTCTCAAAAACTCATGAACAGCCGAGAGTTCTGTAGCGACAAATATGATGCAGAGGGAAAAGGCAGAAGAGTAGCGAAATTGACCCAGGGACCAAACACTGATGATGTGTTCTGGGAATGCCCACAGTGCATCGCTGCACGGAAGAACACAATGAGCAATTGGCATTGAGACAGCGGGGTTCCACGTCGTGCCCAGTGTTGACATCGTATCCAGCATCTCGGTCATCCAATACGCCCGCACGAGCTCTTCACGCGAGATTATCGTCTTATTCACAGGCGATAGGCGCGACAGGATCGTTGTGTTGTAATTGGAATGAGCCGTCTCGCCTGTCACAAGCTCTCGCAGACCGAGCTGTGCGCTCATCCTGTTCTTAGTCAACATGGAGATCCAATTTGATTAGAGGCGAGAGATCGGCTGCCATGATTTACCTCTTGCACATGGCCATTTTGTTCCAAAACTCAGTCATGTTTCCAGAACCATAATCGCCGATGGAAATTATCAGCAATGATTGGATGGATTTCAGAGACCGCTCAGACAATGCCTCTAGTAGCACCTCCTTCCTCAACCGATCCATGGACTTTTTTTTCTGCATCGAATTGCCTGGTTGAGATTCACAAGGCACCAGGGTTGTGGCGACGATAGCCTTGACAACCAGTCGAGCTTCACAGATTTCCAGATCGGGACAACTCTGGAACGTTTCGACCAAGGAATGTTGATGAAGAATAGGAAACCAGGGGTGATATCTCTCAAACCAGACGGCAATCAGCCCGGAAACATCATTGGTGGAACCCGGGTTGAAATCATTCGTGGTCATGGCGGTTGAAAACGGAGTGGCGGTGCTAAATGGTTTATCAGCGGAATAGCCGTTAGTATCGGTATCATTGGGGCTCCAATCGACTTCCATAACCATTTCTCCCGCTGTGCCGAATTGCTGGTTCTCGGTTGAAGAGGTCGATGGGCTTGTTTGGCTTATTGTCATCGAAGATTCATCAGCACCAGGCTCCACATCTTGGTTCTCGGGCGGGCTCGGACGAGCCGCAGACGAATTGCCCGGATTCCCAGTCTCAATGCGATTCACTCGATCCTCCAGCAGGGCTACGGTAGTCAGCAGCTATTCCCACACAAACGGTGCACGCGACAAACCCAGGCGTCGCTCTAATTGCGACACATAGCCAGCTCTAAGACCCGGAGTCCGCTGCGTTGTTGCATAGACACACTCGAAATTATTCTTTTCACAGAGATGGCATTTGGGGCGACGGCGATCGCATGCCGTCTTCCGCTGTCGGCATGTGGAACCTAAAGTCCTCATTGAGGCGTCAGAAACAAAGCAGCGTAAAAGGTGGCGGGGGTGCGTCACACATGCAACTCCACTGGCTTTCGAGCGGGCGTTCGGCTCCGTCATTTTGGTGTCGGGCACGGCAGCAGACTCGAGGCACAAGATGGGGGAGACACGGCCCGGCCAAAATAAGACGTCGTCTGGAGAACAGACGCCGAGAAACGTGACCATGGTTGCAGGGGGGTGAGGTGGGGAGGTGGATTAACCATTCAGAGGCCCACACTCCATCTTCCTTGATTCTCTCGTCATCTCATACTCGCAGGTTCATGACAATGACGGGAATAGCCATCCTTGGCTTTTCATGGTAATAATCTATCCAGGTATTGTCTAATTCTATTTTTATACTCTCTTGCATTTCTTTGCGTGTTTTTCTCTTATCCACAATCTATATCCCGCCCGTAGTTGCCCGTTTGACGCTTCAGTCACGCCCTGCAGATGCTGGATATCCGCAAATCCTCTCAGTGTTTAAATTGTACAACTTACTTTGTTTCTTCCTGTTTCTCAGCACTTGAATACGGACTCCTCTGTCTCAAAGACAGGCCAAACTTCCACAGCAGTGTCACTGCTGGAAGCCCAATGCCCAGCACAATAAGTCCAAGCACAGAACCTGCCCAGCCGTAGCCCAGCTCGTCGTACCTATACCATCTGTTAGCCAAGTCGATGATTTTTATGCAGCTTCACGCACATGTAGGGGGCGAATAGTGGAAATGTGAATCCAGCCAGACACCTAAGAATTGAGATCGCAGCAATAGCACTGGCAGCGTATTGGCTATATGCATCGATGATGTACGCATTGACCGAATTGGCACATATTGTTGCGCCAGCCACAAAAAGACCACATCCAATGTTCGGCATGATCCAGTGGAGGGTAGCATTGGCGGACCAGCCATACCAGAACAGACCAGCGCCGAGCAGAAGAGTGCCTGGGATCATAATGGGAATCCTAAACTCTGGTCTCCCCTTGCCACCGCCTCGTTTTGATAGGTAGTCATACAACCGATCGATGACCAAGCTGTATATCACAGTGGCTATACCAGAAGCGATAGCGATGGAGACGTAGTTGAGCCCAGCAATCTGAACGCTTTGTTTGTAACGATCTGTCCAGAGGCTGACAAATGTTGCATAGAAGATGTACGTGTTTCCAAACAGAAATGCGTTGTAGATTGCCATGACTTGAATGATTGGTTGTGTTCCCAGTAGTTTCAGCGGTCGAATAAAGTTGTCGTAGAGCACTTCGCGCGTAATATGGTCGAGGTGGTCATGTTTGGTGTAGTATCTAGTGTCGCCTGTTTCTTTAATCTTTGCCGCCTTTCTTCGACGAAGGAGCACGGGGGCATACGTCTCTTCCAACAGGAAGAAACCTGCAATTTGAATGCATACGCTGAAAATGGAGGTTCCATAGTAGGCCCAGCGCCATGTCGTGTACTTGGCCACAAATCCACCGAGGATGACTCCGAAGAGCGGGCCCGCAACTGAACACCAACTGTATATAGCAATACCTTTGCCACGCTCGTTTTTCCGGAATAAGTCGCCGATGCATCCACCGCCAATCTAGAACTATCAGTACTTGTGCCGTGAGAAGGAAACGCGTTACTCACTCCCATTGTCGCGCTAGCCCAAAAACCGGCGAAAAATCGCAAAATAATAGCGCTCTCCTTGTTTTGCGCCAAACCGCATCCAGTGTTGAACAGAGTATAGAGAATGTTCCAAGTATGTGTAACGGTCGCGCGCCCGTACGTCTCCGAGAGTGGGCTGGCGATCAGAGGTCCGAATGCAAACCCAAGCAGGTAAATGGATAACACCATTACTTTCTCTGCTGAGCTCGTAATCTCTAGATCTTTGGCAATTTTTGGTAATGTCGGTGCAACCAGACTCACGGCGAAGAGACCAATAAAGACGAACAACGACATGCCAAACAAGGATTTGGTTTTCCGCATCATGGTCCAGTTTTGCGGGTTCCCTGGGTCTGTCTCCTCATCTTGCCAAGTAATATGCTCAAGTCAGCAATCGCAGTTTTTTTATCAAGGGCCGACATACTAAAAATTCCTCATCTTTCTTTGTGTCGCTATCCGTGGATGTATCCGTATCCAGGTCGGTGTGGTTTGCCGATGCAGTTATTTTCTCCATCTCAACATCCTGCTTCGTAAACTCGATCCCGGGACTTTGGCCACCGCCAAGCGGAACCGAGATGAGGGAATCCTGGCTCTCCTTCATTTCTGGGCCGGATGTGTGCTGTATGCCGACCGGTTGCGGTCAGTATACAGAGTGGCGGCAGGTGGATGAAAACCAGGCGTTTCGTGAGACTTACTACTAATGTGAGCTAAACTAAAAGGTGCCAAACTTCCAGAGCACCATGTCTTATATGAATACACACACTACCATCACCCAAAACTTAACGGACATGCACATCCCAGGCTAGCTTCAACAACTTCGATCCGGACCAGGTCCCTTGCAATACCCCTCTCATCTGTCGGAATACTTTTCTCGCTCTATTTTGATCCGTCACAAGTGGATTGGTAATTTTCCTTGTAGAGCAAGGTGCATCGCTCACCCCGTCCCCACAGCGGCCCGCACTACCCATGCTTGATAGCAGAGCACCTATTGTGTATGACGAGGCGTTGACGGCAAAGCACCTCATTATAAATTAATGTATGGTTGTGAGAGATAAAATGAAGCGAGCTTCATCCCAAAGTTACCTGGACCCCACTTGGCTTGAACGATCCTTGAATGCCGCTGGATGTGCCGAGCCTCCTAGTGCTAATCCATGCAGTCCTAGTGTGCTCGGCGATTCAGGGGAAAACTGAAAGGTGAGCAGGATAACTTGTCGAGTTTTGAACTACCCTTTAGGAATTTAATGGTAAATTGGAAGGTTTCAAACCACAGAAGGAGCAGCCTGTTTCAGTTATCCATTGGAGGCCACAAAGATAATCTCCGCGATAAATATTCCATCGGAGTATTCCATTGACAGATAGGGTAGTATTTCTACAAGGGACCACGATAAACCTTAGATATCAGTGCACTTTTGAAACAACAGAGCTCTCTTCCCAAACTGGCATATATTCCCACCCAGGCCATTCAGTTGAGCCAAGAATCACACGTGCTGAGTCGTTCCGGACAGAGTATATTAATCTCTAACTTGGGTCGGAAAATCCTAGATGGGTCCGTGTACATGGTTGGCTAGTTTGATGTCTGTTGTCGTCAAAATGCGTGACTGCGGTCCCCGCGGGATCCGATTTCGATTTCCGATAGGTCACACCCATGGACGGAGAAAGACCCATCCCCCGCTTACAGAAATCGGTTGAAATAGACAAGGGTGTCTAGACTTTAGTCGATCTCTATCTTGCGAGTACCCTGCATTGTCGTAGAGACAGTTTGCAAACTGTGTTTGCAGGGCGGCCAAGCAATGGACAATTCTTCGCACGTCCTTGCTCAAACTAGGGCGTTTACAAGGCAGAATTCTAGCCCATTTACAGTTATTCCACTGCACATACACTTTCAGCCCCCTCCTGACCCACAATAAGAAATCTAAATCAAGCTTATGAATCACAAAACAACAGGGGCTCGACTCTGCAGACAACACCAAGTTGGACAACCTTGAATTGAAACAAACACCTGAACTAAATATCAGACCACTTCCTCGTTGTATTGGGGTCTCACTCACTACAAGCATACTCGCAGCCTGCACCCGCCACCGAGTTGCCGTCTTTTCTAACCAGATGCGGACGACCTGACGTGCGTACGAACAGTTTCAAGCAAGGAGCCTAGCTGGGACTTTTGGAGCCATGTTGGGTCTGGCTGGGGTATTCACAACAAGGGGTTCGGAATGTGGGGTGATCGGCGGCGGAGTCGACGGCATGCGGCCTCAAATGGTCACACACTGTTTTTTATTTAGAAGGTTGAGCGCACGCGGAATACAAAGGAGGCAGCACGCCATTAAGGAACCATTCCGGATTTCTATGCGCACAACTCAACCATGCATGCGTCTTTCAATGTCTCGTAGTAATACCTCGTGGCGATGTCATGCTCCAACAGGACCTTGGCCTCCATCGTGTCAATGTTGACTATGAACTGTTGCCAGACACCAAGGTCGAATGCGCCAGGCACAACTGCAGGCAATACTACAGCAAAAAAATATGCGCTGTCGTTTTCTGACCTCTCTAGCGTATTAATTTCCGGGGCCAGTACAATGGCCAAGCCAGGGCCCGCCCGGGAGGCGATGCAGTGTGCCTTCCGGAGGGTTCCAGCTCACCACCATGCCTGGTCTGATGCGTTGCTTGAACGGAACCTCACCCGTACCGGGCCGCAGGTCCCGAATAGAAGTCGACCCTGGTATGCGTCCTCCTCTCCGTGTCCAGAAGCAGCCTCCTTAGGGTTCGCCGCGGCATTCGCTGAGCCGCTTCTGAGGCTGTGAGTCAACGTGCAGTAGCCAGAACTTGCCCTGAAATGGAGTGCCTGTTCATTTGTTACACCCTGCGTCTTCAAACACCAAGTTAGAAATTCGGGCATGGTGAGACGCAGATGCTGTCTTCCAGTTCCATGTGGTGCCAGACTAACAAAATTAGCATCCATTTCAGAATAAACCAACATATAGACTCACATTCTTGGTGACCCATTCTCTAAGCTGCTCATTCGACCACGTACTGGGCTTCGCGGCATCATACGATCTGGAAGACGAATCATTCTTTTGAGTCGACGCTGTACGACCAAACGTCGCCGCATTGTTGATATGCTTCAAGAGCGTCGCGGCGTCATTAACATGGCACTCAGAGGCTCTAGCCAAATAGGTTGATCCGAACGAGTCCTCGAGAATAGAAACAGGCTTCCGAGCATTGAGCAGATCAAAAGCTGCATTGCCCGTCAACTCGATGATAAAATCGAAAATGTCACGACGCTTTTCCAGTCCCGAGAACAAGGTCAAAGCCACAAGACATTCGAGGCCGCTAACAGTAATCGCCTTTCCAGAGCCTGTTTGGCTGTAAGCAAACATTGGCTCACACGCCCGTCCATGCCCATGGAACAAGCGGCTGGATGAGATCCTGGTAAACGGTCTCAGTTGAATCTATTGAGCTGTGGGAAGACGCCGGAGACCGAACCAGACGCTACTTCATCCTCCAGCATCGGCCGCAGTTGTGTGGTTACTAATCTTATTGCTCTTTTTTAGCCACTTTGACATACTCTATCAAGTCAAGTCATGGAACAAATCCAGGCAGCGACATTCACGGAAAATTAATTGGCCCGTTTTATGAGAATTTGGAGCCCTTTTCCATTGAAAAATAAATCATTTGCTTTTCATTGCGCAATATCTTGTGGAAGACTCGTTGGCGTCTTGTTCACGCTGCGGCTTCGCGCTAGAAGCAAGCAACGCGTTTCACTGTCCCCAGCCACCCTATACCACACAACTCCGAACCAATCTATCCGGCTTATCCAAATGAAATATCCTTGGAAGTATGCAAATGGCTTTCGTAAAATGGATTTTAGATAATCCAGTCCAAATGGTTGCGCAGTGCGGAATAAGTTATTTGTTCTTTTGGTCACCAATAAAATTTCATGATTGAATCGATTTTTTATACGCGACTCTTGTGACCTAGGTCGGAGAATACATGGTGGTTTTTACAATAAATGAATACACTAGGGACTGCAAAGGGACTTCTAAATAGTAGTGGAACTCGCCGTCAGTTTATGAAGCAAGGGAGACAGCTAATAATTCCCGTCGTTACATTAACCAGAGTATTTCCCACTTAAATCTTCATGGGATGCTGCAAAAATAACCTTTGCAACCCCAAAAGGACCGCGGAAACATTGGTTTTTGCGACAAATCAAAGAAAAGCAATAAAAAACTGAGTGCGAAGGTTTTTCAATGTGGATCCTGCTTCCAGAACTCTCAGCCACTACTAAATTTTGGATCACACAGCTACAAAATCAGAGCTCAGTCATGGTTGAGAGGTAAAAAGAGCCATCTTTGGCAATAACCGAATTAATAGGTTTATCACGGTAACGTGAGTGGACTTGTATGAAGCTATTAGATACTGTCCGGCATAACTAACTTTGGCATTCACAATCCAGTCTGACTCTTTGTCGAAGGAGGAAGACAACCAGAACGACCTGGAACCACGCCGGAACATTTAGTTGCACGCATCGTCAAAGTTTCCTTTCAGCTTGGCTCATTTCCCACCCCGCATCAGCCCTAAGGAAATGGCCGCGCAGGATTGATGGCTGTGATGGAGGCCAGGCACACGCGTTGGGGGCGGAACCAGGATTCAGTTCCCCAACTCCGAGGGCATGGGTCCATCCTGGATCCATGCCCCCTTTACCTAAAAAAAAACTCCGCTGGATCAGTGGGAGCCAAACGCGTTGGGGCTCGCGCTTTGTCATTAGTGCCACCATCGTCGTGGATTTGTCATGTCCGCAACTCCGCTAGCGCAGCGACCACCCGAGTCCCGCGAAGGCGAGGTCCCGAGCTACCCGAACTAGGCGGTGGTTGTAGCAGATTCATCCCCCCTTGTAATCATAAAAAGACGCCAATGGCTTGGCTGCTGCTCGAATCCCTTGCGCCTGTGTGCTCTTTTGTGAGGTTGGAAGCGCCTCACTCGACAGAACCATGACCCGGCGACACGACACTGCTCCGTCCGGCTCGGCGCCGGGCGACGAGCGACGATCCGGAGGTTACGGCTCTTTCCGAGGAAGCGATGCGACGGCGGCCGCGACAAACACGACCACTGCTGCGAAGCCGACGAAACAAAACACTAGGGCGCTGGCTCCGGACCTGCTGCGCGGGCTGCTCATGCTCATCATGGCCCTTGACCACACGGCGCTGGCGCTCAACACCTGGGAGCACGGGACGGGGCGCACCACCGAGATGGACGGCGCCGTCGTCAGCCGGTGGAATCGCCCCGTGGCCGTCATTGTGCGGTCGCTGACGCACCTCTGCGCGCCGGGCTTCACCTTCCTGCTGGGCGTTGGCGTTGTGTACCTGGGTCGATCTCGGTCCCGCCTGGGCTGGTCGTCGTGGCGCATCGCAAAGTATTTTGCGGTGCGCGGCCTGGTGCTGACGCTCATCAACATCGTCATCGGCCTGCTCGTGTCGGCCGGGCAGATTTGGCTACTGAACTTTGTGCTGTTTTCGCTGGCAGTCGACTACTTCTTGGCGGGCACGCTTTGGCTCGTCGTCGATAAGACGGAGCCCTTGCTTGCCGAGGGCATTACTGGATTGCTGGAAGATAGCAGCGTCAAGGACGACGAGGATGTGGAGGAGTCTCTGTTGAGGCCGAGAGGGGAGGTGGAAGAATCGGGAGCCTCAGCTCGCGCAACAAACTGGTCCTGGCATATTCACAATGCCATCCTGGCTGCGCTCGGTGTAGTCTCCATCTGGTGGAACATTTGGCTCTCGCCTGACCATGGCGAGTGCCGAGTCCAGAGCAAGCAGCCGATTGGCATTGATGACTTCACCACGTTTGATGGCCCGCCCATGCCTGAGAGCCCTGCCGTGTCTACCAATCCTCTCTTAGGAATCTGGTTCTGGATCACCCAAAGCCCTCGTGTCGTTTCTGTTTTCCCACCCATGGCCTGGCTGTCGTTTGCCATCTTGGGCCTGCTGTATGCGCGCATCAACTTGGCCCGCAGCTGGACTCCTCGTACTGTTGTTGTTGGGCACTCACTTGCCGGTCTTCTCTTCTTTGTCCTGTTTGTTCTCACTCGAGTTCTTCGCTTCGGAAATTTATCCGAAGGATGTCTCCAGACTCCTGAACACCTCAAGCACCCGGACCAAAACCCGTACCTCGTTTCGGTGCAGTCCTTTTTCTACATCATCAAGTATCCCCCAGATGTTGCATTCTGGGCCTTGACACTTTCGGGCAACTTTTTTCTCCTTGCATTGTTCGGTGGAATCCCTACCCATCTTAGCAAACGGTTTACCATGCTCCTTGATTTTGGCCGAGCGGCTCTCTTCTTCTATCTTGCCCACATGTGTCTCATATTCATTGCCGGTGCACTCATGATTCAATGGTTCGGTCACGACACTGGTATTCCCAACGCAAACAATCCCGGATCCACAAGGGGCATTGATAATGCGTGGGCCTACTTTGCCATTTGGGGTGCGTTGATGCTGCTCCTTTGGCCATTGACACGCTGGTACGGTCGTTTCAAGGCAACCAAAACAGCGGATTCTATCTGGAGGTTCTTTTAATAACAAAGAAAAAAGAAAAGAAAAGAATAAATTGAAAATACCAAAGTTTTTTCCAAGTCCATGGTCGTCCCATTTTAGTGACTATCCGTGATAAATTATGGTTTGGCAGTGACACAATTTCTCAAGCAGCTGTTTTCAAGTTGTTAATTTTAACGTCTTACGATCTGAAGGAGATTTACAAGACGAGGGTGGTCAGAATAACCATGTTAAGTGTGTGACGGTGTTCATGCAATCTACTACCCGATTTATCCCCAGATTGGAAATGACCGAATCATGACGTAAATGTCACCTCGACGTACTCGTAGGATCTGAGACAGATCGGATGGTTCCGCCGGTTGGCCCCTGGCATTTATTGGCGTCCAACCAATTGTAAAATTAATCTGCTTGGAGAGAAAGATGTCGTATTAACATGGCGGAATATATAAAATCTATGAAATCAAAACGTGTACATCTAAACCCGAAATAATACAAATGATACTCCACTCGATTTGGTATTCCTCTTGACTCGTCATCTCAAGAGGAGCAAATCTGAACCCCAGACTAAAGCGCCGAAACATTCACAACAACGACTTGGGAATTTAGGGAAAGCTTGCAGACTCGAGAAAGGTGCAAGTGGTAGGGTTATCAAACGGACTGCCGCAGCCCTTGCCGTTGGTGGTCGTCCAGACGTAGTAGGTCGGCAGGTTGAAGTAGCAAGTGGGCACCTCGCCCCAGGTGACGGCGCTCGTGTCGATGCTGCCGCTGGCACCGTTGATAGCGCAGTCGACGATGCTGTTGTAGAACATTTCGCGGTTTCCGAGGCCGTACTTGGCCATGGCCACGTAGATGCTCTCGTCGACGTCGCCGAAGCCCTTGTTCTTGTACGTCTTGATGTAGTAGCAGTACTCCTTGCCGTCCTTGCCCTTGAGCCACTGGCGGCCGGTCGAGTAGCCGCACGTCTCTCGCGTGAGGGCACTGTCGCTCTTGTCGGCGACGAGCACCAGGTTGGCGGCTTCCATGACTTGGTTGGCAATCTTGGCCTTGAGGTTGTTCTTCATGGTCTCGAGAACGACGCGGACGGCCTCGGAGTCGTTCTCGACTAGGAACCAGCCGCCGTTGAAGAACTTGGCTACCTTGGACTGCAACGTGTCCCAGACGGGCGCAGGGAGGCTGTTGTAGTCCGCATCGCTGGTGCCGCCGCCCAGCGCGACTCGGAGAGTAGTCTGCAGCTGAGTGGTGGCGTTCGAGTAGATGTCTGCCAGGGCGTTGGAGATGGTGCTCGTGTCAATTCCCTCGTCTGCCTCGGTCTCTGAGAGGATATCAAAGATTCCGCCCAGGACATCAAAACCGAATGCGATGCCTTCTCCCTGTAGAAACACGATGCGTTAAAAAGGGCTGAGTGACAGCGCAAGGTTAAAGCACTTACAGCTCCGGGTACCATGCCTCCAATGGCACTGCCCATGCCGCAAGCAGCAGAGAGCCAGGTGTAGATCTCGGCCGTGTTGCTCTCGTCGCCACCAAAGTCTGTCTTCATCGTATCGATCTGCATACTTGTGATGAAGGCCTGGTCCAGGAGTTGAAGGTGAATCTCGGCAAACTTTTCATGCAG
Source organism: Calonectria crousiana (assembly GCA_013406985.1). NCBI lineage: Eukaryota > Fungi > Ascomycota > Sordariomycetes > Hypocreales > Nectriaceae > Calonectria > Calonectria crousiana. The sequence continues at coordinate 310,775 of VTGD01000002.1, read as the reverse complement.
CCCCTTGGCAGCTTGGAAAATCCAGTACGAGTTCTTGCCAATTGGGCTTGAACCGTGGTCCTTGTAGTGGGTTGTGCAGTTTTTGCCGTTGAGGGGAGTGCATTGAGTTGCGAGGGTGCTGCAGCCATCGACGGTAGATGTACCGTCAATACCAGCCACTGCGTTTTCCAGGTTGTGAATCCAATGGTGCTCATGCTCTGTGATGCATCCAGGTCAGTGATCAGGTCGCATAGGGACAGGTGTAAAGGCATCGGTATATCTCACCCCATTGAGCCTTGATGAAAAGATCAAGCGATGCTCCCGCAGCAGTCTCGTCCCAAACCTTTTTGGCACCCTCTGGAGTTGTCAGATCCCAGCCCTTGCAAAATGTGTCCGCGTTGTCTAGGACGTCTCTCTTGGTCACAATAGGGGATGCTGCTGCCGAGACGGCAAGAATCAAAGGGAAAGAGTACTTCATGATTGAGGAGTGAAAGTAGAGCCAAAAGATGTAAAGTGAAAGTGATGAGTCACCTGTCTCTTTCGTGGCGAGAAGTGTTGATGTATTGGTGAATGGAAAGCTGATATAGGCATGTCGAGAGGATATTTATACTTGCTTGATATGATTTTCTTTCGACGGGGTTCCATCTGGAGTTTCTCATACTCTCAATGAAGGATCAGCTCCCCGGAGGTTCCTATGGGTATGGATAGGTCCTGGTGCAGTTCGTATTCTAAAATCTCATCAGTAGCATGACAATAATTGGAGCTACGCTGATGCTGCTGAGTCTCGGTTGTGGTGCGATCTAAGCCACTCGAGGGCATCCCCACAAGCACAGCTCCTCATGAGCAAAACAACCCTGGAACGTGTGAGCATGTAGCAACCGAGTTTATATTTAGGCTTATCAATAAATTTCAGCACCTCTCAACTTCAATGCCCTGCGACATGGGTGCGCTGCGTACAAGGCCAGTCAATATCCACATTTAAGCGTGCAGTGCAACAATCATGAAGCCTCATGCGGTGGGGCGCTGCAACCCATCCCAGTGCTGCCCGTCTGTTCTTGGTAATTGCCGACGGGTAGTGAATCCACACTTCAGCCCTGTCAATTCCTGCTTCTATTCCCTTTTAGCGGTTTAGACGATTGGAACTCCGAGCACCGCATGGGAAATTTATTTCCGCGGTTATTGGCCGGCGGCGCTTGTGGCTGGCCTCGCACTGGCAGCATTTGCGCTGACGGTGTGGCTGTGTGATGCTGCGCCATTGTGTAGGCCCAGGATTAGTTTAACTCTATGCCTAATAAGTGCTGGTTCCGTGATAACCTGGCTCTATCATCCTACAGCTTCGCCTTTTCAACGAATGGATTATGTGGTTCTCTTATCTATCGCAGTCGCCTAAGCTGGCTGTCTCGGCCATTGACCAAGTTTTGCTTACTGGATGAGGCCCTGGACCTTTGTGCCGCATCCAATGATGATCTTTCAGAGATAGATGCAATTGCCGAGTATTTTCGCAACGATCAGGAGGGTAAAGATATTTCTGTTACAACAAATTGTCAACCAATCTTTCACTTCAGTAAAAGAAAGTCACTTGTAATGTGGGGATGCACGTAGTAGTAGAGTATTGGATCACGGCTTCAAGAATTCCTTCTTCTGAGGAAGCTGGTCACTGTGATTGTTGCAGCCTTTGAAGAGTGAAGCATTCCCAGCTGGTTGGTTTCTAGCAGGTGGTGTTTTGATGCTGTGTTGAACAGTGTACCTTTATCTACGCCTGCTGTGTGATTGTTTAATTCCTACCAATACTTTTCTCTAATCTTTTGACCCACCGAGTATTAATTCAATAGTTATGTAATTTTGATCCATGAATCAGAATTTCTCTTTTAATAGAAGTGTTTTTTTAAGGAGCATTAAGATCATCTTCTATACTAAGAGGCATATCATTGTTAAACCCATTTGTTAAAGAGAAACGAGGTCTAACTACCTTTTGCTGGCATTATAGGTTAACTCTAGATATATCAATGTAAGTCATACCGTAAACCTCAGTAAATTTAGTCTTGCCATCCCTGTAAGGGCTAGTTAACTGTGCCCAATCAACGATCCATCTCTCTAAAAGCTGCTTGATCTAGCCACTAGCTGATCGTTGGTTGCGAAGAGCGCATTTCACTGGTCTGACATGGGGGGTCAAGACCTACGGGTAAAACTGAATCTGCTAAGTTTTTACGGTAATAGAAGAGGCCTAAAAAGCGGTCTAGTAAGAGTGAAAACTCTCTTTTTTTATGCGTAAATTTGGAGTTTCCTAATTAGGATTCTCCGCCGTATATTATTTCATAGATGGTCAAAGCAAAAGGGCGGAGTTTGGCGGAGTTTCATATTTCTCTTCCGACCCGATAGCGAAACCGAAGATGAGGGCCACACTACGTGCTATGAGCGAGTATTCATTATCTCCGCGGATAAAACGTTTACAATCACATTGTGCTAGGATTTGGAAGGAAATAGATGTGAATCGAGCTGAACATGATTCTGTAGGAATATTGAGACTCCCTATCCTTTATGCCAACTGGCTTTCGGTTGTGCGCGAGACCGATAGATGCGTCGCGTACTACTTGAAACATGACCACTGACAAGATACATGGTGAAATTTTGGATACATCCATTATAAGTAGTGTTGCAATCTCCATTAAAATATTACACCTCATAGTCCGCCTGGAGAATTTGTCAGAACGATTGGTAAGCTCCAGTCGGCTGAATATCTCACCGTACCAAGACACTAGTGCCTCCTCCTCGAATCTCAAGGCATATTTATATCAGACAAGCGCACCTCAATGGACCAGTATTCATCAACAATTCAATACGTTTTCGCAGTCATCTTCACAATGTCTCTTGTTGATACTCTTCAAAATACAGCCAAGGGCTGGATCTCTGACTTGGAGACCCGCTCATTGGATCAAATCGTCTCTCGATGGACTGACGATATCCATTACAGCCTTCACCCAGATACCGAAGGAGTGTTCCCGATGGTCAAAGAAGAGTGAGTGAAAAAGCTGTTGCATGACGCAAGATCCAGACACATATTGCTGACTTGATGTAATAAAGATTCCGAACCTACGAACGAGCTGTTGGCTTTTTCAAGCTCTTGAAGACATTCAAAGTTACTATCAATGAAATGTACACCGACTTGGAGAAGAGGACTGTCACAATGCTTTGCAGCAGCGAAGGACAGCTGGAAACAGGCCCATACGGCACAGACTATGTTTTTGTGCTTACTATGACTGAGGATGGGAAAAAGATCGAGAAGCTTTCCGAATGGCCAGACTTTCACAAGATCCAGGAAGTGCTCAGCAAGACGATCGGATGAATCAGTCTATTTGATACAGAAACCATTGGCCAACAGGAGAGTTGGCGAGAAACCTTTAGTTCTTGACCTAGCAACAAAGCTTTATTCACTCCACTCTATCATTCCGTAACATTTGGCAAGCATTGTCACCAGAATTATCGTCAGTAGTATCGCACTTGTCATCATTCGGGCTACCCGGGACCTGTTTCACCTCCGTGTGTCGCCTCTCAAAATGATCTGCCATACAAAAAAGCCTTCCTAAGTTGGCCGAGGAGTCCCATAGTCTTTGTCATCCTGAACTCATGCATCAATTCCTCAGCTAGATGAACAAGAAACAATATGAAGGTGGGGTCATCTCAAGGATATTGGTGCCCAGTGCAGACAATCGAATTTTACAACAATGATTTGATAAAACCATCACATGGACTTATCACCACATCATCAGGCGAATCTTGTGATGGAATGGCCAGTTCGCCTATCAATAGTGACGCCGACTTCCTGCACGAGTGACGCCCAGAAGCTCTTGTCATATTCGCATACTATAGCGTGCCGATGAACCATCCGAAATTTCATTGGGTCTTGCTGGTGCGGGAAACTTCCTCGTCAGATCTATCATTTTGTATCGGGTCATATCGGGCACAATGGTTTGTTCGGCCAACCTAATCACGATACTCGTCATATTATGCATAAAATTCGGCATGTAACCTTAAAAAGCTCTTTGTTGTATGGAAAGCTACAAAAGTTCTCTCGCAACATCCAAAAGCCGGAATTACCTCCTAGCTCCCCCCAAACCCCTGAGAGACCAAATATTGTAGAACACCAAATTGCCTCAAGAAATGAAGAAATGTACCAAATTTGATGAGACAAGTGAACAATGAAGTCGACTCGTCTGATGGTTGTCTTCATGAAACTCAAGTTGAAGTTTCCGTCAGCTTTCGCAAAGACGCAATTTGACCTGTACAAAAGCCAACTCCCTGCTCCTTGAGATTTGCCTCATGCTCTGGCGGGACTTCAGTTGCGCCCGAAACCCATGTGACGGTTGTTTCATTTGGCCCAGATGGATGCAGCTGTACTGCCGCCAGAACGCCCCTAGCCGGGCTTGAATTTGGCTCAAGGACCTCGTACTTCATTTTGAACTGGACCGGGTCCAACTCGATCATTCTTTCATCAAATATGGCTTCACCAAAGTAAATTCGTCGAACAGCACCCTCTCCGTACCCGCTGAGAACTGAAGATCGGGTGCACCCCGGGATCAAAATTCTCTCAGCTCCAATAGCGGACAGGAAGGGCCAGATTTCGTTGGCTGGTGCATTGATGGTCTCCTTGACCGAGGCAAGGACGGTCCGCCCACCAAGATCTTGAATAGACATTTCGGGCTTACACAAAATTGTACATGTTAAAACGAGAGACAACCTTTAGAAACTTTTTGCACTTACATATTGTTTCTGTTTTGTGGTAGAGAAAGTGGCGTGATAAGGTCGATGAGGGGGCACAAGGTTGAAAATTTCAGTTGTAGCCTTTTATAACACGAGTGTATATAGCATTAAAAATAAAATCTCTCGAGCTGTGTACTATCTCAAAACTCCGCTCCCTGACATTAATGATTGCGGAGTTTTCGTTTGCACATACGTTTGCGACAACGAAACCGATAGCGAGTGTCTTGGCATTTTATCTTTTGTAATGGATGATGTATATTCAATTGAATTTCCAACATGTCCCATGCACTTTGTCTCTGGTAGTATCAATCACTAGAATTAACTGGAGACTGCGCAACGTGAATTTGGTCCACTTGGAAAACTAATGGCTTTAAAAGGTCTTCCTGGGTTTATCGTATTGGTAAAATGGATTTAGACGTTCGCACTCGCAAATGGTCTCAGCAGCCAGAAGAGCCACAGATGAATTCCTTTCATAGGTACAAGAATCAGGTGCTCATGCACCTGGAGTCATTTTTTTGAGGTAATTTGTAAAGGCCGGTCCGCTGGTGGGAACAGTAGCCTATCAAGGTCAGAAACCAACGGGCAGGCTGCCTGGATATGCATCTGGAGTCATAATTAGTGATACAGACTAGCTTGCATTAGCGCGGTGACGATACCCCACAACTTGCAGCTGCCAAGATTGCGATTGCTCAAACGCTGAATCATTGCTGTCACAGCTTATCAAATTAATTCGCCAATGACTAAGGCATAGCCTTTAATAAATTATAACTATTCCCAACTAAGAATTATTCTAGGCTTTGATTCGGGTTTTCGGGTTCCCATGGTGCCCGAGTGGATCTGTTCGGGCCTGTCATGATACGTCTCTGGGTAACCAAATGGAATCCCGCAATCCGAACCACTGAATGCATTGCGGACTTACTAACCTTTCTTTCTGACCGTTTTATGCAAGAGGAATCAGATCTAAACTCAAAATACAAGGCAGCTGAACATATCACTAGTTATGATACCAGATACATGTAGAAGCTCTTGATTCTGCAACTATGGAAGAGATCTATGAGGCTCTTATAGCTGCCGTTGGGGGCGGCTGTTGAGTGCGGCCGGCGGGAGCCTTGTAGTCATCCGATTGATATTCTGATGTTGTGGTATTGAGTATAGCGTTTGGGGCTGATTGTAGCATTGACCATCTTTTAGTCACCAATATCATGACACTTGCTATTCCAGGCATCTAACCTATACAAGGATTCGTTGAGGCTACCGAGACCACGTGTGAGCGACCGAATATTGCATACAATTCTTGACCGCCATGAATCGGCCCCTTTCAGGTTATATTATAGATGGTTAGGGATGGCAAGAATGAGCCCAATTAAATAAAGCTGGACCTTGAACTTGGATGAAGTATAGAGACCTCATTGGGCTTTACCCCGTGTAGCTCGTGAGAGGTCAGCCCCGAGGTGTCTTCTTGAAGCCGTGGCGCTGGAACCAATTCCTGCGGTTCTTCTTCCCCCAGGCGTCCTCGGTCCTCCTCAGGGTGGCGGCGGCGTCCCAAAAGTCGCGCTGCTGGGCGCAGTCGCGCGGGGTGCGGTTCTTTGCGTCGGCGACGAAGGGGTCCGACCCCCACTCGCGGAGCACGCGGAGCACGTCGCGGCGCTCCTCGTCGCCGGTGACGGCCGACAGCGCGGCGTAGTGCAGCGGGGTGCGGCCGTCGAGGGTGCGGGCGTTGGCGTCGGCGCCGCACTTTTCTAGGAGGAACTCGACGGTGGCGGCGGAGCCGAAGCGGGCCGCGAGGTGCAGCGGCGTGCGGCCGTTGTTGTCGCGCGCGTTGGCGTCGACCCGGTGGTCGCGGAGCAGCATCGCCGTCGCGAGGTGGTCTCGCTCCACGGCCAGGTGCAGCGGCGTGAGGCCCTGGAGGTCGCGCGTCATGGGCGATGCGTGATGGAGCTCCCGGTTGACGGCGTCCAAGTCGCCGTTCCACGCACCGTCGAGGAGCGCTACCTCGTGGTCGTCGTGCGACCCGCTGGCCGGAGATTCGTCTCGTTCCTTGCCCTTGGCTTCTTTGCCACCAGCGCCCATGTCTGGCTTTGGCTGATCGCTTGTCGTGGGTGGTGATTGCGGTTTTTGCGAAGCGCCGGCGCTGTCAATCTTGGCCTCTTCGCGGCCGACCGTTGATGGGGAGGGAGGTTTGGGTGATTTCTCGTCGGTAGATACCGGGGGCGTCTGGACGGACTCTGTTGATGATTTCTTGCTGGTTGGCGCCCCTTTCGAAGCACCGTCAGGTTGTCGTGGTGGCGGTGGCGTGGTAGTGATGATGGGGATCTCTGAATTTAACGATGCTGAAGGTGCCGGTTTCTCTTCTTTGGCCGGCTTCGACTGCGCAGAGTCTTTTTCTGTCGGCTTTATAGGAGAAGGAGGAGGGACATTTGCAGTCGATCCCCCAGGCGCGGGTTTCATTAACGCACGACTGTGCCTATGGTTAGCAGAATCACGAGTGAATTTTATAGGTTCACATACGAGTAAATGTTGACCATCAGCGTGCTCAGCGTGGCCAATTCCCTCTGCAAATTGGCCTCGGCCTCTTTAATCTTGCCTTCCCACTCCTGTTTGTATCTGTACGAGTTGTAAAAATCTTGGAGACCCCTTATCACCGTCCCTTCGGGCCCGTCATTGCTCAGCTCCTGAAGTAGCTTGGTCATTTCCTCGAGAGATGCGTCGGTGCTCTTGACGGCGGCATTGATTTGCTGTTTGAGGAATTGCCCGCTCTCGCCCTCGACCAGGTCAGGTCGCACTTCCAGGCTCTGCTGGATCTGCGTGATGGTGTCTCTGGCCGTCGTGGCCTTGGCCGACAGCGCCTGGATCTCCTCGGGCGCTCCTTGCAAGTCATTCAGCCAGTCGGCCCACTCCTTGGCCGTGTCGGCGTGCTTGGTGAGGGCTTCTAGGCCGCCAAAAGTAGCCAGCGTCTGCGGAATCTTTTCCCAGAACTGGGCGCGACCCGAAGGTTTCTTGGGAGGTTCCGCTGCAGGCTTCGGCTTGGACTGCGGCTTTGGCCTCTGAGGGACCCTGTCGGCAGAGGACCGGCGCGAGTCGGAATGCTGCGGCCTCTGCGGCACTCTGTCGCTCGACAGGCGCGCATCCGGGTGCTGCTGCGGGCGCTGGGGGACTCGATCGGTGGACAGGCGTGAGTCGGGATGGTGCGGGCGGTGCGCATCCTCCCGAGAGTTGGACCGTGAGCCCGACGGCGGCCTGTGCCCCGGCGGTGACGTCTTGTAAGTGCCGGGCGGGGGTCGGGCGTAGGCGCCGTCGTAGGACATGCGCCTCCGATCCACGGGCCTGTACGAGTCTGGGGGATACTGCTTCACGACGGGCCGCGACTCGGGGTGCGGTGGCGGTCGGTCCTCGGAGCGGCGCGGGGCACGATCCGCGGGGTATCGCGGGGAGCCCCGGGGCGAGCTCGGCGACAGCGTGCGGCTGTTGTCCTCGTCGGCCGAAAAGTCTGCCTCTCGCGTCGAGCGCCTGCGCAGGCGCCGCTCCTCCCGCTGCGAGGGCGGGCGTCGCTGGCGCGGCGACACGGAGCGGCGGCGGTTGTCGCTCGCGCGCGGCGGGTAGTACTGGTGGTAGTGGTAGTATTCGTCATCGTGGTCTCGTCCCGCGCCTTCGTGCGATTGACGGCGCTCGATCTCGTGCGACCTCGCCCTGCGGCCGGGCTCTGATTCGGGCGGCTTAAGGCGGCCTCCGGACGAGTCGCCGTGGGAGCTGTAGGGTCTGTCGGAAGTGCTGCTGTTGTTGGATTTGCGGTTTTTGGACGATACGGGCGGGCGCTTGGAGGATCTGGACGATCGCCGCAGCGAGTTGGAGAGCCTACCGAGCATGTCTGGCAAGCTCGGCCAAAAGTCGCAACGGGAGCAGCTGGTTCAGCGGGCTGGCCATGGCAGCGCGGCGGGCGGCGTTAAATACGACGGCGGTGCTGCGGGTGTGTGTGTGGTGACGCCATTGTGCTCATAGTGGTAGCAGCTGCAGCAGCAGCAGAAATCTGGGGGCCGTGATCATTGGCCCCATCACGACGCATGTCCGCGTGTTGGACGAGAGACGGGCTGCGCTGGTGCGTGTGACGTGTCGGCTGATCCACCACGACAATTCGTGGGGTCGGTTGATGGTGCCATGGTCGAAGTGTACCAACCAGTCACTGGCCGTGCTATCACGGGTTTGGCATGGTCGTCTGCCTGTTCCAGCGCCGCTCTGCCTGCTGCTGGTCGTGATCGGTGACTGTCATGACACACAGTGACCCAGCAAGACGCGGGTCTCAGGGCCTCCCGCAGAGGCTGTGCTTTTGCTTCTGCTTCTGCTTCTGCGTCTGCTTCTGACTTTAGGCGCCCGTTGTGGGGATTCCCGTTGCTAGCGTTGGTCATGGCCCCCCACCATCTTGGCTCTCCTCCTTGACGCCAATCTTTTATGTACTCAATCGGATATTTTATCAGCCTCATCCACCCATCCACCCATCCACTCATCCATCCCTCCCTCGTCTGCAACAATGGCCTCGTCCGCCACCCCCGAAATCGTCGTCCACGGCCTCCATGTCAGCCCGCAGACCCAATGCCTCCATTGGCACTCGGAGCGCGACATCATCGCCATCCGCCACAAGTGCTGCAAGCTGTACTACGCCTGCATCAGCTGCCACGAGGCCCTGGCCGACCACCCGCCAGCCCTGTGGTCCAAGACGGAGCGCGACGAAAGGGCCGTCTTGTGCGGCGGCTGCAGGCACGAGATGACTGTCTCGGGCTATCTCACAAGCGGGAGCTGTTGTCCCAACTGCGCCGCCGCGTTTAACCCGGGCTGCGCAAGTCACTACCACCTGTATTTTGACATGTAGCTGACCGGGTCGCTATGAGGGATATACTGAGGCGGGCTCATGCAGTCTGCTTCATGCATCGCATTGCTATCAATCTATTTACACACAAGAATGATTTACTTATTCCCTTACCACCTCGACTGCGCAGAATTGATCTGCCGTGCCAACCCCACTCGAAGAATCTTGCCCTCAATGGCCATCCGACGCCCCAATCAGCGGCTTGCCGGATTGCATGACGCTTAAAAATGTGCGAGGTGCCTCGTCCTCGAAAAATTACGTTGCGCTTTCGAGGCCCCTGCTGATCACGTCAATGGCGGAGGGAAACATGTCGCTCTCGTACGCCGCAACGACCTCTTGCGTGATGCCAAGCTCCTTCAGTCGCGCATCACGCAGTTGACGCCGTCTCCCACAAACGGCGGCGCCACGTCGCCCGACGCGCTCCAGTTGAGCCTGTCGGTGGGTATGTCGTACATGAGCCACGGCCGGAAGGGACCCTCGCTGTGCCGATCATGTCGGATGTTGCTAAATGGTCCGTCTGCGCCGACAACCGGCTTGAACCCCGAGGTCGTGGTTTCGTCGGCAAAGGTCAAAATGATTTTCATCGGTCAATCTCTGGTACATCCCGGCTTTGTCTAAAGGTCAGCACCTTGTTGCCTTTGAAATCATACAAATAATGGATCGTAACGTCGCCATCTCGCGAGTTTTTCTTGAACTCTTCAAAGACACCCACCTCTTGCATGGTGCGCTGCCCACTTCCCACATGGAGATCAAGACACCCTCCGCGGGGAGCAATCTCTTCGCTGCCACGCTCGTAGACGATGTAGTCAACGCCATTTCTCTCCAGAATGGCTGCCAACGCCAGGTCAGATGGGCCACCACCAACGATTGCGACATCAGCAGTCGTGTTGTCTGTCTTGTGAATGCAGCGAGTAAATGTTGGAGCTGAGTTTCCATGTCAGGAAGTGGCCAGATACAACAAGCCTTTCAACTTGTTCATATAATAAAACGGGGCTGTACTTTGGGGTGGAGTAAACTGTTCACGGTGACCACAATTCCGGAAGACGTACCCAGCCAAGGTAGTGCGGATTTTAGGCGGATGATGCTGCGGGTGCAAGTGCGGCTGTGTGGAGATGGGTTGGAACGCGGGCGCTGTGTGGGGAAGTGCAAGGGGAAAGTGTCATGATTCTTAGCATGGTTACGCCAGCCTGAGGGTTAAACGCGGGGAGCCTTGGAGAATCTGCTTCGGCATCATGCGGCCTTGAGAAGTGCAATCATTCCACGCGGGGAACCTGGTTCTGATAGATGGGGCGGAGAGATTTTCAATTTTCGTGGCCCCACGGGCAGCATGCGTCAAGTTGACAAAGAGCGACATTACACTTGAGCTCCAGTTTAATTGAATCATTTGGCTCCCGGGAAAACAATTTCAACCAAGTAAGAAGCTCAAGGCACATCAATACGCTACTCTGCTCAAAACTAACTACACTTGACCTCTCTTGCCTTATGTCATCAATTCCTTTGAGCAAACCAGCTCAGGCCAGCATAGAAGTGCTTCATGGTTGCCATAAATCCTAAAAGAGCAGCATGAAGACGCTTTTGGACGTGTCGGCTAACAAGATGCAATCAATATTGACATCATGACTGAAACTATCGTCTGACCATGACACAACCACCTTTTTTTGCCTTCATTTTATTTTCACGTCTACATCGGCAGTTGCTTGTCCATTAACCTTTCACAATTCTGCCAGATAGTAAATATATGCCAGTAGAGATATACCCAGATCAAGCCACTGACAGTAGCACAACATCTAGTTGGCATTTTCACCTTCGCGTCGAAGCCGCTCTTCTCTCTGCATTGTACTTTCGTGACTTAGCCAAACGTGATCCTCAGCATCCCAAGGCATAAATGCCCGTCTGGGATCAAGTTCGTCTTTCCGCACCAGGCAAAGGTTCGTCTTTCCATCCGCCATATCTTTACATTTCCTCATCGGCTTTTGTAGCCTCATTAGTGCCCACCCCCACGGGGGGTCCAACTGCTCAAGATTTGGGTGAAACCCGTGCTCCAGTGCCCAGGCCTGCTCAAGTTTGGTTTTATAAAAGTCAGAATTACCGGCCTCACCGCGTCTGACAGCGTCAACTAAGGACATTACATCGGCCTCAGCTGGTTTGTCATCAAATATAAGCTCCCAAGCTTCATGAGGGTCATAGCTACGATTGTAGTCATAAATGGCAGGCGGCGGGGGGTCAGGCCAAGGTCCAATCAGCACCAGCGTACGCAACGATGTGCAGTAACCTTGGACGCGATTCATCGTCTCGTGCATTCGCTTCCTATTGATAGGGTTGAGTACTAGATGGCGAATGTGTGGGAGGATCTCTCGGCCGATATCGGCGCGTTTCATCAACCCATGATCGGATTTTTCATCCTTGAAATAGAAGAGAAGATGAGCAAAGTCGACCCAGCCAAGACACTCGGTATAGGTGTGTGTGAGCTTCATCACCTCGCGTGCCTCGCTGCAGGTCTGCCGGATAGCTTGGTGACCGGATCCAACGTGCTTGAGCCGGCGACCATCCCGTCGGAGGGCGACGAAAGCCCAATCTTGTTCAAACGCAATACGCCAGACCTGTTGCCGAATTTCAGGCGGGAGCCTCGAGAAGAAGGAAAATGTGTCAGTCATGTTGTGAGGTCCACAGCCTCAATAAGAGTCGGATGAACAAGAGGGAGAATGGATGACCCGGCGTTGAAGATCAATTTGAAGAGAATGCAGACTGTGATATTGGGATTCGGGTATGATGCAGGTGGGAAAACCCAGACTAAGACCTCGTGACTTGGGCTGTTGGTCGTTGGTGAAGGACTGCCTAAATTGGAAATGCCCAAGCACCCAACAATTGTGGGTCAAAAACAGACATCCAATCACAAGGATCTAGACTCCTTGGCGTGCTGTTGGCCATGACATGCAAAGGTGATATGAAGAATTAGCAAGAGTTTGATTTACACACCGCGCTCCAAACCACAGAGCTGAGATCGAGCTGGTGTGTTTTGATAACTATGCCTACGATTAAGATTATTGTAGAAATCCTACTGGGATGTTGATCGAACAAGGTCGACTGGAACCCTTTGACTGCCTCAAATTTCTATACGATCAAAGATGGCCTACTGGCGTAAATATGGGAATAAGGAGGGTCGTGAATATTATTTTGCCATAGGAAACGACACGAATATCCCGAACTCGTTTAACCAACAGCATCGACAAGCCATAGCTTCAATTCAAATAGCCGAGACCGAATCGCAGGGCCTTCCCTCATTATTGAGACCAATGGGGGATAATCAATATTATTGCACTATCTTGACGTTGCATTAAGAGGCCATCTTTTCTCGTACAGCCGATCTTCCACATTGGTAATCTTCAGCTTCTACATTAAAACCTCGAAACAAAAACTCATATCCTAATCCAACTATCAACCGGCCTCAAAATTTCATCTTTCAAAACTTGATCGTTTCCCTGGCCGTTCTTTCCAACGCAAGCTAGGCTATTGGTGTATTCATGGTGGCTGTCTGCGAGCGAGCATTGTAAATTTAACGACACGGGGACAGGTGCATTTGGAAGACCGCCGAGGACAGCCCTTCTGGTTGTGAAAACTGCAAGTGCCACAAATAGGAGCATTAAATGAGCTTTCTCGACGGGTCATCTTGGCAATTGCTCTCCTGTCTCTCGATAAGGGTCAGAAGAGAGGCCCCAATGGTCCATATCTTCATCTATCTGAGTGTAGCGATCCCAGGAGTATATCCTCTTTAAATTTGATGGACTCAACATCAAAGTCCAGGCTGGATCCTCCCAAAATCTTCCCAAAACCAAACCATCTAATTAGATCCCGGCCAGGCAGTTTCAGAGAGGCATCGAACTCTTTGGAGCGATGTCCGCTTCGGTGGGTTGCTTGTAGGCACAATTCATGATTATCATGATGAATGTCGGGAGTTGTCCAAGTTTAGCAGTCAATTGATTCATCAATAAACACAGTATCGCGGTCGAACTCAAGATTGCACACAAAATTCAAGAAATATGCATATTGCATAAGTTTTGTTGAGGTATTTCTTCTGCGACATTTTATTCGGACATCAAATTCCGCGACATCCGTCCCTCGCTTGGATTAGCAATGGCGCTAACTTGGCATTCGCAAATGGATCGTCATCGAGCACATGTTTCCCCTCATCTTGTTCCGAAGGAGCCAATAAAGTAAAGGATCATTAATACAAATATCCACTCATCATGACCAACGGCCTCAATATGTTTCCGGCCCCCTCATCTGCATGTGAAACGGGGAGAAGTATTTAAATCCCACAAACCCATCGAATCTCTTTCGAAAAACATCTTCTTGTGCACTTACGCATTTTTGGTTGATCCCACACTACTGATATACTGCAATTTTGGTACGATGTGAACCGCAAAGAAGCAACAATGGCACTTTTCGCAATAATACCACGTATCAAGGTAACGTTTAGAGGAACGCATACGGGTGTTCGGCTCATGTTCTGCATGCTCATCAACATGGACGGGCATAGCCCATTGGATGACACATCCAAAGATTGTTGGAGAGCACGCTGAACGGAGCTGATCTGAGAAATACCGTTAAACTTGATCTGGATAATACCAGCGAAAGGACATGCTTCTTTGACATCTCCCCTTTGCCTTTACGTGGGTGGCAGACTGACCCAAGCAGCATTCCGCTTGATCCGTCAACATGTCGACTGACAAGATCACCTTTCTCACCAACTGGTATGCAACAACAGGGACATCCAACGATGCATGTAAATTGACATGTCCAGGCACGCAACGCCCTATCACGCCCCGCTGTACCTGGCCCAGGCCAAAGGGTACTTTAAGGAAGAGGGAATCAAGGTCGCCCTTTTGGAGCCCAATGACCCCAGCGTGCGTGTCCTTTAGTATGAATGATGGTAGCCACTAATCATTCCTAGGATGTTACTGAGATTATTGGCACTGGAAAAGTCGACCTTGGTTTCAAGGCCATGATTCACACCCTCGCTGTAGGTTCCATCCCTGCTCCCAACCATCATCTCTGACCTTGATCCGTAGGCCAAGGCTCGCAAATTTCCCGTGCAGTCGATTGGCAGCTTGCTTGACGAGCCTTTTACCGGCGTCGTCTACCTCAAGTCGTCTGGAATCACGACCGACTTTCGCACCCTCAAGGGCAAGCGCATCGGCTACGTCGGCGAGTTTGGCAAGATCCAAATCGACGAGCTGACGTCGCACTACGGAATGACGCCCGATGATTATACTACTGTGCGATGCGGCATGAATGTGTCGCGTGCCATCATCAACGGCGACATTGACGCCGGCATTGGCCTCGAGAACGTTCAGATGGTGGAGCTCGAGGAGTGGCTTGCCTCGCAAGGCCGTCCCAAGTCGGACGTGCAGATGCTACGCATTGATGAATTGGCCGAGCTGGGATGCTGCTGCTTCTGCACCATATTGTACATTGGCAACGAAAAGTTCCTCCAGGAGCATCCAACCGAGACCAAGGCGTTCCTGCGCGCTGTCAAGCGAGCGACAGACTTCGTGCTCGCTGAACCTGAAGAGGCGTGGGCCCAGTATGTCGCCTTCAAGCCCGTCATGGGCACCGAGCTCAACCGCAAGATCTTTGAGCGCAGCTTTGCCTACTTCTCCAAGGATCTCAAGAATGTCAGACGTGACTGGGACAAGGTTACTAAGTACGGCAAGCGTCTTGGCGTGCTGGACGAGACTTTTGAGCCAAACTACACCAACTCATTCCTCGAGTGGGTTTTGGACCCGGAGTCCTCGGATCCCGTGGGTGATCAGAAGAGGATCGCGAAATTGCAGGAGAAGGTTGCGGCCGAGGGTGGCTTTCAGAGACTGGCCGCTGGGGTCCAGGCTTAGGGAGCCAGTGATGGCATCTACCAGATTTTTGTGAAATCCTTTCCCTAGCTGTATTGTCGATTTGTTAGTTCCGAGCTCGGAGGTGTTCTCAACAACGCCCGCTCTTTTCAATTCACTTTGCAACAAATTAAATCGTCCCAGAACACTGTGATCAATTTGTAGACGATTCACCTAGAATAACTAGGTTCTATTAAGGGTTTCATGTGAAAGAAACAGCAAGACACTGGACCGATGAAAGCGATAAGGTTTGCGGCGGATTGAATCAACCAACAAGCAGCGAAATACTGGACATCAACGAGCCGTTCATCACGGACATATGCCTCGGCTGAAGCTGGTGGCCATGGACGCCACAACTGCACATTCTACACCAGAAAACGCCATGTTCCAAAACATTCAGGCCAGGATGGCTGGAATTATGAAATTGACTTTTCTCCTCTATATGAGGCGACTGTCAACTGTCAATCATCGGTTCCAGGAATGCTTTGCCCTGTGAGCAGAGGAACACTAGACGACTCTTAGACTCGAGTGAACACCTGAGGGAACCACCTGGCAGTTGAGACCGGATTCAGGCACAGCAAACTTTTGTTATAAATATTGTACTACTGAATTTCTAGATGCAATGGCTATAGTTTCATTCCTATGCTACAAACAAGACGTTGATGCAGCCATAGCTTTACTTCACTAGACTATTCATCAGCAGAGCCCATTGCAGTAAGCACTAATGTAAGGCGATATAAATTATGTCATAATATTGAGTTGCCTCGAAAGAGCAAGAAATGCCGCATCAGATGCAATGCTGCCTGGAATTGAGTCTCAGCCGCACGAGGCTGTAGATCAACACGTATTTAAACGCCATTCGAGATCAGGTATGCTTATTCTGTGCACCAAATAAACATTGTTGTGTAAATCCTTGGAAATAATATCGATAAAAACCCTCTCCATCATTTCAAAATGACATCCTCTCGCCTTCCCAATGATCGCTTTACCGTCGGCTGGGTTTGTGCCATCAGACATGAGCGCGTAGCTGCAGAATGCTTCTTGGATGAAAAGTATAACTATCTTCCTATTGTTGCTGTCAACGACGATAATAGCTATACGCTCGGTCGAATTGGAGACCACCACGTGGTTGTCGCGTCCTTGCCAGACGGGCAGTACGGCTTGGTATCAGCCGCGACCGTGGCAAGGGACATGCTGCATACGTTTAAAGGCATCAGGATCGGACTTATGGTTGGAATTGGTGGGGGTGCCCCTAGGAAGATAAAAAATAGCCCCTTGGGAGATGTTCGCTTGGGCGATGTTGTCGTAAGCGAACCCAAGGGCGGAAATGGTGGCGTGTTCCAGTACGATTTCGGAATCGCGGAGCAGGAACAAGAGTTCAGAGAGACTGGCCATTTGAACAGCCCGCCAGCGTTCCTCCGAACAGCAGTGGCCACGTTGAGAGCCGATCACGAGAGAGGCAATGGAATTGACCAGGCGATAAACTCTGTTCTAGCGAAAAGCGAAAACAAGTTACTCGCTAATAGGGGATATAAAAGGCCAAATCCCAGCAAGGACAGGCTTTATAAACCGGAAATCCTGCACGGAGACGAAGGGGATGAGTGTTGCAACAAGTCCATAAAACACATCAGATCACAGTTGGTGCGACGCCACAACAGGAGCGAGCACGAGAGCCCGACTGTTCACTATGGAATCATCGCATCCGGCAACAAACTCATGAAGGATGCTACAATCCGCGACAAGCTTGCAGAGGATAGGGATGTCTTGTGCTTTGAAATGGAGGCTGCAGGATTAATGAACCATTTTCCATGCATTGTTATCCGGGGCATTTGCGACTATTCTGATACTCATAAGAACTATGACTGGCATGGGTATTCTTCAATGGCTGCAGCTGCATATGCCAGAGATCTCCTAAATTGTGTCTCATTGAATAGTGTTGAAGGGGCTGCGAGAGCCCAGGACTATGAGCCTATTGACATGTCTATCGAAGCCAAGTAGACATGCCCAGACAGCATTGTAACTTGTATCTAAAATCATGAAATGGGGTTCTTTTTGTCTTATACAGATCCTTTACTATTCCGCCTTTCCATGCTGCAATCATGTTGATATTTTAATTGCGACAGTTAATTCCTCGGACACCTACCTTTATCTACATGTTAAAACACCTTGACTGCGGCCCATGATGCACCGCCCCGACGTGGTACTCGCCCGAGACATTGTCGGATCCTTCTCAAACTCCCAGCGAAGAAAGGGATCTCTGAAACTTGTCACTCTTTGTTGAGAACCCCAGAACTCGACCTTGGAATTGGTCCCAGAATACCCATATGGACACTGTCGCCAACGATACAGGCACAGCCATGACCCAAAATATCCAAAATTTGTCCGATATAGCAAACACGTCACCCTCTCCATTCTGTCCTGGTTGATAATAGAAAAACGACATACTGAACACCGACTGCAACTAATCATTAGACAAATCATACCAAAGCCAGTGTTCTTACCGATATGAATGTAGAAGGCAAAAATGTCAGGGTGATGACCGCAATGACTTTCATTGCGAGGGTCTCTTTTGTTGCTTCCTCGGCCAGGCGCAATTGGATTTGGGTATCGCGAGAAGCTGATGTGTGAAACGCCTATTTGCTCCCATGTTATCGCATGTTCTATGGGTCGTGATGAATTGTGCAAGCATACGAGCGTGGTTTCATTTAGAATACGTGCTTTGTTGGATTCCGACCTAGCGAGAAGATTGCGAAGCAGGCAGAGTGGGAATTGAAGGTCGCTTTGAGTTTGATGCCAAGAGCTTGCGTTCATGTAGTGGATAGTCTTGAAACGTGTCTCCTGTTGTTGTATGTCTTCAATGCACTTTATTGCAACTTCCAACGTCTCGCATACATGAATCGCGTGCCTTGTTATTTCGTGTAGCAATGGATAGTCTGGATTTTCCCGTAAGCTCTATCAAACTTTGTCAGTCATTCAACTACCTTCATCTACCAGAACACATACTGCTTCCCATTGGCAAATATGATCCCTGATGGACCAAACCGACTTGTCATATGCTGAGGTCAACTCCACTAACATGATTGCAAAGATGGAGTAGGGATTTAACAGGTGTATTTGGCCATCATTCTTTGCAAGGGCCGATCGAATCAAAACTTGAAGGCGCTCGGGTACATCCAGGCAAAGCATGGTCATACTTGACGGCGGAGTCCATCTCACAAAGATGCTCATCTCGTACCACTCCCAGCCATACTTGATAGACTGAGAGGTATGTATAGATGCATCCCCATTTGGTAATTTGGATCCGCTTGCCAGTGCTTGGTGGCGGGTAAATGTTCGCTTAGGACTCAGATGTGGGTAGACTTGTTTAATAACAAATCGAGACCAGTGATCTATACAAGTCAGGTCTTTGGGTGGTTCTCATTATTCGATACACTGCCAGCTAATCTTACCGAAATGTTGAAGATTGCCTTTATCATCCAACACTGGTTCAGCACCGGAATATCCGTTTGATTCCAGACACATTCTCGTAAGGCAATATGACTTGATACCCAAGTGATTAACTATATTTTGGTCGCAAGCTCCGCTGGATTTAGCTTTTAATGCCGCAGAGGGTGCGAATCAGCACTAATGTGAGTAAACTTTCACATCCGAAGCTTCTTCATGACCTACATTACTTGGGTCTTTCCATGGTCTAATTCCTGGCCAACCTTTAAAGAGTGATACATGAACCAATCAGACCTGCTCACCTGCACCATCTCATCTCCTGCTACAGCGTTTTCTTGCCATCTCCCGTTGGCTTTTCAAGATTAGTCACGCCTGTACACTAATGCTGAGGTAGCCTCTTACAATATGTCAAAACTTTGCATTTGAACATTTCAAAACTCGTCACACTAAAGACATGTATGATATCGTTGGAAGAGCAAATAGAATGCCTGCAGGTCTCACAATCTACATGTGACCGTTCGAGATATCGAAGTTGGTGAGGTAATCTTCATCAGCCTCGTCTGCGTATCGTTTGTGTTGCACACCTCAAATAAGGGGCTGTCCTTATAATAAATCCAGGCTTCTGTGCGTGATTTAATTTGACAAGTGCTAGATTACGCCTTGAACATTACGCTAATCTAGGCCACCACAAGGTCTTTGGGGTGGAATTTCAACTACACACCGTGATGTCACCCAAGATCCTGCATTTCCACGTATGATTGAAATAGTAGCCCAGCGCAGTGCTCAGTGCGGAGAAGTGGGGTTATTTTGAGGCCATCGCATCTCCGCCCACAATCTCACATTTGCGTTGGCTGCTTATGCACTTTCAACACGCCCGCTGACATGAGTGGCTGTGCCAGCACCCCAAAGAACCATGGCAGCCCAGTGAGCCTGGGATAAATAAAACGGAATTGTTCAACCGTACGGCAAGCTCTGCATTGGCGCCGCTTCATTTGGGCCGCGCACCAACTGAGCAGTCAATCATGGACCAGCGTAGGTTAGCCGCTCAGTCTCATCAAGAGCAAGGCGCAGAATTGCCGATAATCTTATTCACACCAAAAAGTATCGCATTGATGGCTACGGCAGAAGTGAAATGACACTCTGCTAATGCACAGTGCAATGGTGGCCTATATCCCGTTTGGGAAAAGTCCCACCATGGTTGTTACTCCATCAATGAAGCCATGTATGAATTGCTCACCAAGCCAAAGTCGCCGCCATGCTTTATAAATCCAACCTGTTGTTAACCAAATGTGACAAAATGCCATTTAAACCTTGGAGATTCGGACATGTAAATTTGACTCAATAAACACCCCGTAACTGTTTGTATCGCAAGGCTTCAACGGGTCCGCTAGCTGGATATCAAATGCTCTCAGTAGCTAAAATATCTGGTCAGCATACCTTGCTCGCGGGTTCCACCACTCAATCTCACCTCAAAAATGACCTTGTGGAGCTCCATGAATGATATGGCTTTCCCGGCGCACATCCATTGACCATAGCCAAAGATTAGCTCCACATTGCGCTCCATCTCTCTGCGCTTCGCAGCCTCAAGTTCGAGGAAGCGCTCCGGTCGAAAAACATCAGCATCTGAACCGAAAATTTTGGTAGACTCCAACAGCGATGACAAGTTCATGCATATGGCAGTACCTTCTGGGATATATTTTCCATGAAAGGTATCTCCAGGCGCGGGGACAATTTTGGGAAACATCCCAAGCAAAGGAGGTCGCATACGAAGACCCTCGTAAACCACAGCCTGAAAGCTTGTCAGTACAATAAGCCTTCAGGAACGTTTTGACCCACGTGGAGGTACGGAAGCTTCTTGGCGTCTTCCAATGAGATGGGATAAGACACCCTGTTTTGCTCAATCGCAGCGGAGATTTCCTCCTTGAGTCTTGCGTATGCCAAGGGTGAGGTAATAAGATGAACCAAAGTTGCCCGTATAGCACAAGCCGAACTCTCGGTTCCAGCCAGCAGCATGAGCAAACCCTCCACTTCGCATTCCGTCCTCGTAAAGCCGTGCTTGATTAAAGATTCCTTTGAGAACATCCTATTAATCAAGAAATTCCAACATGATAGTCTTATATTCAAGCTTACCAACATATCTCCCTCCTGTCTCTCATTCGAGTCAAATCTCTTATTCACATAATATTCTGCCACGCTACAATGGATTAGCCTTCTGAAACAATGACCAAACTTTTACAAAACGAGCAAGCTACATACGCCATGAGTGCACCAAACCCGCTATTCTTGAATCGTTGTGGGCCAAACAACTTCAGAACCGGTGCTGAAAAAACAAACCGGCGAATCCACGGTACATCAGCCATGGTGGACAACAGAGGCCACATACGCTGTATCGAGCCAAGAAAGTCGTGATGATCCTTCTCATCTTCAAGGTCACCTATAGCTTCTCCAAAGGCAAGGCGGGTAATGACATCCATAGTAAAGTAGCACGAAATGGATCCCAAATTGAGCAGTGGCGCGCTCTGACCCGGCGTAGCCTCCGCGTACCTTTCACCCAGAATTGTAATCAGACTCTCTACTTGCTCATCAATACCTCTCTCCACACCTGGGGTCTCTCGACCATTGTATGCGGCCATAGACTTGGCCTTTGCCTTTTTGTGGGCTTTGGGCTCAAGTATGGTGAGGAGGTTGTCATGATAGGGATTGAAGCGCCCTGTCAAGTACCATGTACCTCTGTGGTAGGTACTTTGAATAGACGAAATCTTCTTCAGAATCTCCGGGTCGTCAGTGAGTATCTCATTTGGGCCAATCCTTACCAATGGGCCATGCTTCTTGTGCAAGTCGCGGTGGACCCAATATTGCTTCCCGCTATAAGTTACCCGAGCGATCCAGAGATAGGAGAAGGCGGCAAAAGTAGAGGGGCTTGGTATGTGGCAGAGGCGGTACCAATTTCTCACTCCATTATAACTATACCAGATGGCATAGCCTACTGCACCCAGCAACCAGATGATGGGTGAGCCAAGGGAGAATGTTGAGGAAAGCATTTCCACAGTGGATATCCGATCAAGATTCGCGGCCATCTACCAAAGCGAAAGGTGAAAATACCTCGCCGAAAGGGTATATATAACGCACTTAGCGGGACAAATCATCCCAGTAGTGCGTGGTCTGGTACAAAAGAAACTAGTGGCATCTGGGCCGACAAAGAGGTCCACACACGGGATGAATGCGGCCTGGAAAGAATGTTGCATATCGCACTAAAAATAAAATCTCTCCCTCGACTCGTCAATGCTGGCTTTGCAGCAAACCAAGTGGGCACAGGTTCCCAAAACGGAGGTTACTGCTGCAGCCGTTCTGACACGGAATGATCATCTCCTCGTTTTGGAATGGTTTCTCCATAGACTCCTTTAGCTAAACTGGTTTTCTTATGCAACTTGCAGGTTAAGCTGGCTTGGATCTTTGATTGATCACCCCGCAGCAGTGACGTGTCAACGAGCGAGTGCTGTACGCAGTAGTTCAAGATCACATGGCTGGGCCTGGTCCATCATATACGATCTCACGATTCTGCAACTACGTGCCGTAGATGCATAAATAGTGCGGAATATTTTATCGCAGATACCTACCTCTCCTATGATTTGACAGTGACGAGGTCGGCCACTTCCACCCGCTTTTTTTATCTTGGGGATCGCGAGTCCGGTCCTGCACGTACGGGTTGCGTTGTCCGTGTGACCCTCGACAGATCCTCCAATGACATCAACCACAGGGCAAGCTCCCCATATTTCTCATTAATGGCTCCCTCCGATACAGTATGTTGGATGAGATATCCAATCAAGCTGCACGCCAGCTTTGTCTGCTGTTCCCTAGCTGGTCTGGTCAATGTACCAAAGTGGAACGAAGTGATGATGGAAGCCGGAGTCAGGTATTAGTAGTGCTGGTGTGAGACACAAGACTATCTAGTCAACCTTTTAGTCTTTTTCAACCAGAAGCGTTTGGTTTAAGAATCTGCTTCCGTCCACTGCGTTCTTGCAGTCTATCCTGTGCACTACTATGGCATTCAGCATCAAGCCAAAGGTTTGAACGTTGTGACTCCGTGCTGTCCAACATGGTTCTGCAATTTACTCTCAGTCTTGTCAGCCGGGCAAGGTCCCTATTCTCTAATGACAAACCCCCCAATCAAACCAAAATCCTGGGGAATATGGTGCCCCCGACACAAGACCGGTGGTACTACCCCTCTGACATTGCAAATGACTTGCAAGGTATTGAACTCCCTTGGGAGATTAAGGAAGAGACATTTGTTTGTGCATGGGAGTACATACGCTGTGTGATTCCTCACTACACGAATTGGTCACGCTACGTGGCCTACATGCGCTTGATCATCATTGGTATCATTGCAGAGTTCCGCGGGTCTCTTATCGATATATCAAGGGATGAAAAAATTCTAGGATACGATCTCGACGAGCTTCTTGATACTCTTTTCAAAGGAACACCCGGCTTGCATGTTGACCCGTCTAAACCCGCCCAATGGCAAGCACAGCTCGCTAACACGACCGCAGCGAAGCCATGGCCCGCGAGTTTCGAGCCTTCGTCCTCACAACCGCAGAAAAGTCAAGCAACCGGCGCGATGGAGAGTTCTATCGGCGTTATGTGAACGTACTTGCCCAGTCACCTCGCCAATGGTTCCGCATGCGTGATGATGACGCTCTCGCTCGGTTCACTATTGCTACCGCACTTGTATGTAACGACATTGAGCATGTTTGGTTCTCGGAAGAGCAATGGGAGATTTTGAGCGAAATTGGCGATACGATGTACGACTCTGTTGCCTTTTACAAGCACCGCTCTGAGGGAGAGATCAACAGCACATTTGCCTACATGCCGCACGAGATGCGTATCCAAGCCTATCACCAGGCTCGCGAAACACTCTGGGCACTAGATGTCGCTTGGGCTCAGCGACCCGAGCTTCAAACCGTCATTAATTTTCTTCGATTCTTTGGGGGGCCTATTCATATGATGATGAGGCGATATCGGTTCGTTGACGAGGGTCTCACCATTGGTAGACCGGAAACAGACCATGTCATAGACCAAACACGCAAGAACTTTAAGCTTTGGAACAGAGTTGATGCAACAGGTCAGAGTGTCAAGGATTTGGAACGTTACAAAAGCCTGTTGGCCTGCAGCAACAAGTTGATGTATCCTGAATTGGCTGGTTATCTGGAGAGGAAAGAAAGCGATTTTTGCCAGGACTGTCGGTATCGCGAGTCCTACGGTGCAAAAACTCGTCTTCGTTTTGGAGGGGTAGAAATATGCTCTGAGTGCAAGAAAGTATGGCGCAGCTATCTTGAATCTTTGCCCGAGCGCGCGGTCGCAGCATTTCCAGAGCTCACGGGGTTGCTTCTCAAAGAGAGGAAAACTACCTAGCTGTGAGATAGATATGAGAATACTGATGTTTACCACATTCCACCAACGTTCACGACCAACTCCATTGCAAACTTGCAATATAAAAACATCAGTAGACATTCTTTTGCAAAGATAACGCCAGGCGAGACGTCCAGTTTCGCTGTAGTATTAAAAAAGAAAGCATAAAAACGGCCGCATGGAACGGACCGTACCCAGCTCCGTTCACAGGCTTTCAAACCCTCTTTGTGCAAAAGAAAGAACATGATGTCCATGCCCAGCCTTCCACATACTCCTCTCAATCTTCTCGAGATCAGCTAATGATTTTCCTTCAAATCCTGGTATATTTTGGAAGCGAGGAAAACCATCTACCCAAATAACCCGAAGACGGCCTTCAGTGGCTACAGCATGGTAGGTCTGTCTTATTCTTCGACTCAATTTGAAGTCGGGTCTAGAGTCATTTGGTAAATAGTGTCGAGACAAGGTTTCATATCGAGGGTCGCTTTTCGGAAGTTGTATGGTGATGCTCATGTCGTCAAGTTGGGTCAACGGCAAGACGGGAGATAACAGAGCTCTCTCGTTGACGATGGACCACGAGGACTTGTCATCATGATCGATCCAAATACTCAGTTGCTGCAGGCCCTTGAACTGCATAATTAATTGTGATAGTTTTTGCCACATGGACAACTGGGAGGCCCATGCCACATCGATTTTAGGTTCGCCCACAGGGTCATCCATGGCCTCGCATAAAGCCAGAGGAAATCGCAAAGTCAGTTCTAAATGTTTGGTATGCAACAATAGAGGCGCCAGGAAACAGAACGAGAATAATTGTTGTGTATCCCCATGGTCACTTGCCCTGCGTCGGAAGAAGTAACTCAGTGTGTCCAAATCCATCACGTTGAAGTCTATTGAATGATTTCCCAGGAATTCAAGAATTTGAAGATAGCTTGTTGATATCAGCAACAAGAAACACATATGAGGTCATCACCTACACTGTCTTGCAGACCAGGGCGATCTTGAAGTCATCGTTGGACACACATTCGTGGCATTTCCAGTGAGGACCCCACGAAGACTGTAAACGACGGGCCCATTTTTCCTCATTCATGGGATTGGAGTCTCGACGATCGAGTCCGGTATAGTTTTCCAGGCCATCTTTAATACAAAGCGAGAAACGAACTCGATCTTGATGTTTGAAAAGATGAAATGAGAATCTGGTGGGCAAGACTTGGGAGTAAATGGCATGGCGAATGTCGTAGGGCATAGCCAGCAGCCCGCTTGGAGTGGCCGGGCCCGAGACCAAGGACATCTTGGGCCAGAACGAGGTCCCGGAATTGATAACAGGAAATAGGTGAATAGCTAAGTGGAGGAGGATTTGGGAATTGAAATGCCATTTGGAGGCAGCGAGTTTTTCATCAGCTAGCGGTGCAAGGGCTGCTGATTCTGAATCAGCAACCAAACTGGCCTCAACAGTGTGGAGACATCCCTTGCATCAATGAGGCCACCAACAAAACGCAGGCAAACGCAATGATTGAATTTGGCAGGACGTTATACACTTTTGAAAATCTTCATCATTTTTCAAGATTTTTCATCATGATACTTTGGGGAAACACGCTACCTCCGTCAATCGCAAGCTTTTCACTCCCTCGCTATTCCAGACAAACCCAGGAGCCATGAGCGCAGATGATCTGACCCATCATAGACTAAGCGACTAAGACATACGTGATGCAGAAGGCTAGTCAAGCAACCATACATCTACGAATTGTGTCAACACCTCATTTGTTCATCCTCTGGCCTCGCAATCAGGCCCTTCTCCACTCTTGTCGTGCCACGTTTGTAGCTGAGCGCAAGCCAGTCATGCAAAGTAAACACAAGTCGCCTCTAGACTGAGACATGCATATCAGTGCTACGACCAACCAGAGGTTAGAGAAACAAAGTCGCCCATTATGGTTTGCGGACAAGCAATACATGGATGCGCCATCTTATTACTCTCAGCACAGTCCACATGGTTACCAAATGAAACGGCTACATTATAATTGAAATAAGCATGCTACGAGCATGCGACAAACCACAGCAATGGATTCTTATTTGTGCGGTCAGCTGATCTTTATGAAAGCACATCGTTGGCCAATTGTCCCGACGCAGAGAGCCAACATGCTCAACCATACATCACAAGTCCGGCACGGGATCGACCTTTTTGATCACCCTGGCCGGCGATCCAATCGCAACAGAAAACTCGGGAATATCGTGAGTCACGACGCTTGCTGCGCCAATGGTGCAACCCTTTCCGATGGTGACACCCGGCATAATGACAACATTGGCCCCAATCCAACAATCATTTCCGATAGTCACCGGCTTCGTGTACTCTCCGAATTTGCGCCGCGATTCAACCTCAATGTCGTGGGTGATAGAGAAGATGGACACGTGAGGTCCACAGACGACCCGGTCTCCAATTCGGACAATTCCACAATCAAGAACTGTCAAACTAAACGAGACCTTGTAAGACTTATGGGCAATACAGAAAGTCGAGAAGCGCTGAAACATACCCAAAATTAGCATAAAAGGTGTGTCCGATGGAGATGTTGCACCCATAGTCAATGGTGAGGGGCGGCTCGATGAAGGATCCTTTGGCAATGCTGCCAATCATTTCATGCAGCATCTCCTCGCGCTCCGCAGTGAGCGACTCAAGGGTAGAATCATCAGGAAAGTGCGTGTTGTATTTGTTGGCGAGCTTCCGAGCTCGGAATCGAGCATTGGACAGTTCCGGCCCATACCCATTGTAGCTGCCAAAGCCGCGGTTAGTAGACTCCAGCGCTATAGGGTGGGCTCACGTACGACATGCCCGAAATCATCTGCTCGTACTGTTCGCACCACGGCACATTGCGAAGAGTCTTTGCAAACCCAATCAGCTCGGGGTTCTTTTCCTTGGTAGCGTACGTCATTTTAATCGCTCAAACTGAAAAGCAATGGTTGTCCGCTTCCCAGACCCAAGGGGATGCAGTGGACTTATAGAGACATCACATGGTGGACCCGGGTCTTTGTCGGGTGTTCATCGGGTTCTCCGTGGGATATTCACGGTTGCTCATCGGCCCAAGGGGTTCAAGTCTTGGCCATGTCCGAATGCTTGGCTTTGTCCGATTGCACGAACTCGATGTCGGGCATTTGTTTTTATTTGGTTGTTGGAGTAGGATAATGCTGCCTTGATGTGGCTGCAATGGTGGCGCACCAGCCTTTCGTTTACAATTACGGGATAAGTTTGGGTTTGTATTATGGAGAAGGCGACGCGCCAGTACCTGTCAGACAGTCAGTGCAGTTGTGATGGCTGGGATGGTTTTTGCTATTAACGGCTTTCTAGCGCCATCTCAAACGGGCGCCGCAGAATCCCTCGACCAAGTGCCTGGCAGGATTCGAAAGGATCAAGACAGTGCTGTCGGCAGCACCGACCAGACGAAACAATTTCGTAAGCACGCTTTGCCATTCTGCCTTATGGGTAAAACTATTGGAAGATGAAACCCAGAGGGCAATCCCCCAATCTCCACGTGCCAGGATCGCGCCCTGCTGCAAATCTCTCGCGTCGAGTGAATCCTGGCCAAAGCTTCTGGGCGGGATTGGGGCAACTGGTAAACGGAATTCAACCTTTGACGGGAGCAGCGTGGCTTATTGGCACCAACCATTGGTCGAGCGGTACATGCTGCCCAAAAGCAGTCTAGCAATCCTTCCAGAAGGCCCATCCGCAGTCGTGGCTGGGAGGTCTGCGCCTCATTATGTCATACAATTCGAACCAGGGTGTCTTTGACAGGGTGAGGTGATGCATGGCCATAGCGGCCATGCATTATTTAGTCTACAAAACTCTATCATTCAAAGTTGAGCCCATCGCTTCGTTTTTGCATTGCTCGGTCAATTCACAGCGCCTCACGCACACAAACTACACCATACAATTACAATGGCTGAAGTCACTCTCACCATCGACTTCTCTTGGAAGGAGTGGGGCGCCCGCATCGTCGACAC
The DNA here is from genome assembly GCA_013406985.1 of Calonectria crousiana. NCBI lineage: Eukaryota > Fungi > Ascomycota > Sordariomycetes > Hypocreales > Nectriaceae > Calonectria > Calonectria crousiana. Next base: position 282,458 of record VTGD01000002.1, on the reverse strand, counting down.
CAGAGATCCTAAGGACCCCATCTACTACGTTGACTACAAAAACCCTCTCTCGCCAACCATCATCTTCAAAAAGGTCGCCGGCGACATCATCATCGGCACCGGCAAGGTCCACACAGTCAACATTGATGCCGACTACGACCTCCACGGCATCAAGGGCAAGCTCAAGGCCCTCAGGCGCATCAAGACGGCCTACACCCACCTCTCGTACAACTACTCCGAGGACCCCGACGTGCCCGTGGCCATGACCTGGTCCGGCGAGACGGGCCTCAAGAACTGGACCTTTACCTGCGTGGACGAGAACCAACTGCCCGTGGCCCGCTTCAACGCCAACTCCTTCGCCGTCCACAAGATGGCCAACCTCGAGCTGGTGGGGCCCAAGGCCAATGACTTGGATTGCCTGGAAGAAATGATTGTCACCGGCATCACGCTGTACTACTGCATGACGCTCCGCGCCAACAACGTCTTCAACCTGTTTGGCTCCATGATTGCCAGCCCCGGCGCTCTCGACAAGGAGGCGTCCATGAGGGAGCGAGCCCGCGTTACTGGCGAGCCCAATCCCAATCTCGACAATGGCCCATCAACATGATAGCTTCAAGGAAAGGAAAGGAATTTTTGATTTATGAGTTTGTGTTCTGTATGCAAGGACACCGGAATACCCCTAGAGTAGTCTAATTATTTCATTTTGCTCCACACGTATTCCAGTTCCTGTTTAAACGTTGCCGCGACCGCAAATGTGGCTTGGATCTTGGCGAGAAGACTGACAATCAAATCTCTTTGCCATTTCTGGCGAGATCGGGCTCCTGCTACTCGCAACGGAAACAAAAGAAGCACAGATGAGACTCTGTGCTGTTCAAGCAAGGCATAGCTCAGCGTGAGAATGGTGTCAACATGCACTTGAATCTCCTCCTCGCCCACTGTAGCAACTAAAAGCCCGAGATTGTTCCAATGCACGATTTCATAGTCAAAGACGCCTGATAGGTAGATGCTAGTTGCCGCATGAAAGATGAGAGCCAGCAGGCCAAAGTCATCTTGTTCAAGCGTGCCGTCAGGCTTCAGTTTTCCTTTGAGCGTGTCCATATTCACAGCTGCCCATGTGTCCAAAGCGTGTCTCTGACAGAATCCTTGCAGGGAAATGTCATTGGCTGTTGTGATGTCTGTAGCTGTTGAAGATTTCAACGATGAGATGAATTCCGCTGCCCTTTTCATTTGTTAGTGCACATTTAGTGACAGTTTGAACAAGGGTGCTAACCGAGACCGGAGGGAAGAACAGCCCAGTACAATATCCAACAGCTCATCCAAAGGTTGGGTACTCAACTGCTTCGTTTGACAGTGGGACTGCGTTGACAAATTCTTCCACCCAGGCTGTACAAGAAAGCTTGACTCGTTGAACACGATTGACCTGCAAACCTCGAATATCTTGACTTCCATGAAGAACCGCCGGCCCAGCCCGGATTGGCAAGCGGTAGGGCCACTGGCCACCAGCGCTCTCGAAGTTCCATGGACAAGATGTTGCACCCAGCCTTGGCCAGATGAGTCAATCATAAGCTAACCAATTAGCACTCGAAACTTGAAAAAGGAACTGAAACACGATGGCTAACCTCAAACAATCCTAGTATCAAGGTCGCCCAAAGCACATTGAGTCGAAGCTGTGGATTTCCGGTATGGTGTGAAAGTTCAACTCGAAGACCAGCAACAGATTTTGCATACGATTGAAGTGCAAACCGGTTTCGAACATGCAAGAGAGGGTCAGCTGAATCTCGCTTAGTGGAGGCCACGGCACCCAGGGAAATTATGGCGTCTTCGAGGTACTCTCCACGAGTGGAGCGCTGCATCAACTCTTTAACGTCCGCAGCAGAGATGCCATGGATGCCAAAATTATTGCATTGGAGGAATAGGTCAAAGTGGTAGAAGTAGTAGGCCATTGGGTCAATTTTTGGGCTCTTGGTTAGCCTGATCTGTGGCTCCAGCTGAGCCTTGGGCCATGCATAGCTGGAAAGGGTCTCTTGCGACCCCTTGTCGATTTGAATCCAGCCTTTTGTGTGCACAGAGCTCTGGTAGTTACAGGAAAGGCCCTTCTTTTCACAGTTGCTGCAGGGTAGATTTCCGGAACACTGTGACTTGTTAGTTAGCCCAAAGGGCCTGCTGAGTATGTGGGCCAGACCTTTAGGTGGCTGATCGAACAAGGGCTGCATCGGAATCGCTTCTTGCGGCGATCAAAGGGTCCAAGGGGCATTTTCCAAATTAGACCTATTGCCTGGCTGTTTTGTTTGTTGGAAGATGAATCAAGTGTACAAGCGGAAGGACAGGTTTTGACCCAATATGGCATCGATCCAGCGAAATGACAACAGCCAGACCATTCCTTTTTAGGAACCCATCTCGCGATGCTAATGCGTGTCTCGCTCAGCCCTGATGTCAATCCAACGAGATCTTTTCTAAGATGCCCCACATCTGAACCGCCTCTCGCTCAATCACATCCAAAATAGGAATAGGGTGGCTTGGTCTTTGGAGATACAACCATGATTGAACTGCGAATGGGTATATAAGTTAACTTGATGCGAAGATTTGATCAAATGCGCATCATTCTTTGCTCTCTATACCTTCATCTCTTCCTACAGTTCAATCCTTTAGAATTCCACAAGACACAATGAGAGTCTCTGCGTTTCTTCCCTTTCTCGCAGCTGCGGAAGCCATCCTGCTTCATCCAGCAACCGGTCCATACTCTGTGGCAACACAGGTTCATTCGATGACGGACAGCAGCCGCATCGACCCATACGCCCCGAAAAGCAATCAGCATAAACGAAAGCTCCTTACTTCTGTGTTCTGGCCTGTTGGGGACTCCAACTTGTGTGTCCAAAAAGAGGCCGCGTACATGCCTCCAGCCACCGCAGAGTTCTACGGGCAGCAAGCATCAGCCATGGGACTCAGCAACGACACATTCTCTCAGCTCAGCCTCGAGGTGTGCAGCGTTTCAAGCGCAAAGGCATGTGGTGCGAAGAAGCATGATTATCCCCTTGCCGTCTTCTCTCCCGGATCTGGAAACTCGAGGCTCTTGTATGGGGCCATGGCACAATCCCTTGCCGGCCGAGGCTACGTGGTCGTCACGGTCGATCACCCCTATGATGCCGACATTGTTGAGTTCCCAGATGGTTCCATCATTACAAGTGCAAACATTTCGGAGGAGACCGGGCCTCTGGAGAAACTGACCAAGGTAGCACTGCTTTCACTCGTTTTGACCAATAACGCTAATATTGTCCAGGTTCGAGCTGCCGACCTCAAGTTTGTCATTTCAACGTTGGAGAATTCATCGTCTCTATTCAAAGGACTCCCCGGCAAGATTGACTTTGACAGAATCGTAGTTTGGGGCCATTCGCTTGGTGGAGCTAGCGCCGCGGCCGTGATGCTCAGCGACTCTCGAGTTGATGGTGGCGTTGACCTGGACGGAAGACTCATCGAGCCCGCACTCTCGCAAGGTCTGAAGAAGCCCTTTTTCCTCCTTGGCCGACCAAACCACCGCTCCGAGGACGAGACGTGGGCTTCGTTCTGGAAGCAATTGCGAGGGCCCAAGGTCGAGGCGGCAATCGCCGGCACCGTGCACGGGTCGTTTATGGATTTGCCGCTCATCATCAGCGCTCTTGGACTCCCCGACAGCGCCAAGTCTCAGGTTGCGTCCACGGTTGGAACCATTGATGCGGAAAAGCTGAGCAGCGTGCTCACGGAAGCCCTGTCGTCGTTCTTCACGTTTGTGTTTGAAGGCAAAACGGCGCCGCTGAAAAACGCGACTGCCAAGATGCCCGAGTTTTCCATCCTCCGCGGCAATCTGTGATGGAAACGGCAGTTTGCGACGGGGAATTTCTCCCAATCGGAGGCCGGTCTGCCGCTGCTTGGCTGGTCGTGAAGGGAAAACAGTTTGCTTGTCGCTTATTAATCTGGGTTTTGGTGGCGACGGGATCCGGGATGGTCTGTTTTTGGAAATACTGTGGATTCGCATCTGTAAATTATTAATCGAGAATGCCGTATGATTTCGCGAAACCCGACCACGAAGTGAGTGGAGACGAAAAATCCCCATGAAATTGACCCTGGAAACCAACGGCGAGATCAAAGCTCCACTCCATGGCCGGATTTCGCGAAATTCTACGGGATTGGTCTAAATCAATGCCTCAGTCTCATAGATTCAGGTCGTATTTAATGCGAATTCTCGCCATGCATTCGAATATGAAACCGCTTCTCATTGCATTCAATCATCTACAAAAACTCAATTCATTATTCCTCTTCAACTAAAAACCACTCAAAATGCCTTCCCACATATTTTGGCCTGAAAAGTACCTTCCCGGTACCACTGACAACTATGTCTCCAACGAGGTGATTGTCAAAGGCATCACCGCTACTCAGGTGTGGGCTTTCCTTGCCGACATCACAAAGTGGGAATCCTACTACAACAATGTTGCACAAGTCACCCCACCAACCTCCGGTCCCCTTTTAGAAAAGGGAGACAAGTTTAGCTTCTCGACTTTTGGGTTCCCTCCCCTCCAGTCAGAGGTGTACGAGTCCGTCACACCCACTGCCGCTACCCCTGGACGTCTTGCATGGAGGGCTTGGCAGGATGGCAACGAGGACATGGCATTGGACGTTTACCACGCATGGATTGTGGAGGACCTCGAATGGGGAGTTGTCAGAATCCTCACCCAGGAATCCCAAATTGGAAAGCCTGCTGCCCAGCTGGCCACTACCAAGCCTAACCCCATGTTGAACGGGCACCAGGACTGGCTTGATGGGCTTGTCAAGGCCACCAAGGAAAAACACGCTTAACATGTTGGCTTGTACAAGTTTGAATGGTTTTATAGCACGTGAGACGATAGATTATCGAAATAAAGTTTACTCAGAAATCTCATAATATAGTCCTTGTCTGCGTTGGTTATAGGAACCTGTCAAATACGCCTCTATTGCAAGGCTTCATTTGGCTGAGCTATCACGTGTAGTATTAATGTGAGCGAATTAGGTAGCAGTTAATTACTATGAAGCCTATGGAGACATGAGGATTTGGCGATCCGTGGACTGCTTGCGATGGGCATGTATCGCCTCATTTAGCTGTCCTGTCGATTAGCACGTAACCTAGAGAAGAAATCCTTGTTCATCTCAATGTTATAGGAGCAGCATGTGATGTCCGGACATAGGATGTGATTGCAACGATTTTTCGTATTTGTCGCCGTGTATCAAAGAGAATTGACGCCGGGATTAACTAAACAGGCCAAACAATTTTCTCACCGCTGATTCCCATGTGATGCTGCTCTCAAATCATGAGATCCACTGACCGAAATTGTTCGGTGAGAATCCTGGACTGAACCAGATTCACGACATGAAACACGTTATTCGCCTAGCTCCATGCACAAACATACAATGACTACACTCCGGCTTCGGGCAACGTGGAATGACGATAAGGCCATGCTGGTCCTTGCGTTAATTGCCACCTCAAACCGGATGACAGCAAGAAAAACTGACCGGGCCGGCTCGGAAATGAATCAGGAACAGAGCGATTACGGCCGTGGATGCGTATATAAACCAAGGGAAAATGTAATAAATTTGGTAAATGCAAGGGAAACGGAAAATTTGACAGGCCAATTGCCAAAATTAGCCATTCAACACATTGATCAGCTCATCGCGTGGAAACCAAGAGAACTTGGTCAAGAACAGGTAAAAAATCACGTGCCCTGCGATATTTTCTGAGTCATCCAAAAGACCCCGCCAAAGGTGTGTGCTACCCCTCCAAAATCTTTGGCGGGACAGTTTTGAGGTGGGCACAATTAACACAAAAAAAACACCAGGCACAGAGTGCGGGGCAGGACGAACAAGAGGACGAAAAGAAAGATACGAGTCAAAGGAACACGCATCACAAAGACACCGCAGCAAGACACAGCACATCATGGCTTCCTTTGACGTCGAAGCCCAGGCCCCCGCGCTCAACACGGCCGACTTCAAATCGGCCGAACCCATCCTCGCCCAGCTCGACAAGTTCCTGACTCTGCGAACCTACGTCGGCGGCTACAGCCTGGGCGATGCCGATGAGAAGCTGTGGACTGCCCTGCGCACCAGCAAGGTCGCCATCGGTCTCGTCCGCAAGGGCGCCTTTGCCAACGTCACCCGATGGTTCAAGTACATCGAGGACGCCCACCCCGAGCTCAAGGACAAGGCCCAGCCCAAGAAGGCGACCGAGAAGAAGGGCGGAGCCAACTACAACATTGGCCTGACTAACACCGAGAACGGCGTCGTGACCCGATTCCCTCCCGAGCCCTCAGGCTACCTGCACATTGGCCACGCCAAGGCCGCCCTCCTCAACGACTACTTTGCCAAGCAGGCCACCGACGGCAAGCTGCTGGTCCGCTTCGACGACACAAACCCCACCAAGGAGAAGCAGGAGTTTGAGGATGCCATCCTCAAGGATCTCGAGCTCATGGACATCAAGTACGTCAGCGTCTCCCACACCAGCGACTACTTCCAGCAGCTCTACGACGTGGCCGAGCAGATGATCCTCGACGGCGGTGCCTATGCCGACGACACGGATCAGGAGATCCAGAAGGAGGACCGCAAGAACCGTCTCCCCAGCAAGTGCCGCGACCGCCCCGCCGAGGAGAGCTTGGCCATGTTCCGCGAGATGAAGGCCGGCACCGACCTGGGCCGCAAGCACTGCATCCGCGCCCGCATCGACTACTCGTCCAGCAACGGCTCCCTGCGAGACCCCGTCATCTACCGATTCCCCAACTTCAAGGACAAGGAGCCCGCTCCCCACCACCGCACCGGCTGGACCTGGAACATCTACCCCACCTACGACTTTGCCTGCCCCGTCGTCGACAGCCTCGAGGGCGTCACCCACGCTCTGCGAACGACCGAGTACGCCGACCGAAACGAGCAATACCACTGGTTCCTGGAGAACCTCAAGCTCCGCAAGGTCTACCTGTGGGAGTTTGCCCGCATCAACTTTATCAAGACCTTTTTGTCCAAGCGAAAGCTCACCAAGGTTGTCGACACTGGCCGCGTTACCGGCTGGGACGACCCTCGCATGCCCACCGTCCGCGGTATCCTGCGCCGCGGTCTGACCGTCGCCGCCCTCCGCGAGTTCATGTTGAAGCAGGGTCCCAGCCGAAACATTGTCACCATGGACTGGACCAACATCTGGAACATCAACAAGCGCATGCTCGACCCCATTGTGCCCCGATTCATGGCCATTGACAAGCAGGACGCTGTTGCCGTCACCCTCAGCAACGGCCCTGAGGCTCCCTACAAGGAGGAGCGCCCCAAGCACGTCAAGAACCCCGAGGTCGGCAACAAGCAGGTGACGTTTGGCAGCAAGCTCATCCTGGAGCAGGCCGACGTGGCCTCGTTCAAGGCTGACGAGGAGGTTACGCTGATGAGCTGGGGCAACGCCATCGTGCGCGGCCTGGACAGCTCTGCCAGCCCCATCAAGGAGCTCCAGCTGGAGCTGCACCTGGAGGGAGATTTCAAGAAGACGGAGAAGAAGGTGACGTGGCTGTCATCCGAGGCTGCCAACCTGGTCGAGGCTGAGCTGTGGGAGTTTGGTTACCTCATCACCAAGGACACCCTGGAGAAGGACGACGAGCTCGACGACTTCCTCGCCGAGAACACGGCCACCAAGGTGGAGGCGTTTGTTGACGCAAACATTTCGGAGCTCAAGGAGGGCGACTTCCTCCAGCTGGAGCGCAAGGGATTCTTCCGCGTCGACAAGGCTCTCGGCCAGGGCCCCGAGGGACGGGCCGTCCTGTTCAAGGTGCCGACCGGAGGACAGGGCAAATAGATGGGGGATGTTATGATTTGACGAAAAGTCATGTTTGTTTGATAGTAACGAAATAGTAAAATCCGGTACAAAAATGGAAAGACTTTGGACGATGTGCTCGTACAACGTGGATGCGAGGTCCAACTACGGCGGTGTAACTGTCAGTCAAGCGCCGGCTGTGGTGGCGTGGCGCACCTGGGTGGCTTCATCCGGCGATGCATGTGGCATTCCGTGCAGTCCGTCAAGGTGGGTGTGACGGTGCATTGCCTCCATCCATCCATCCATCCCTCATGTCCGTGGCAGCGATCCGCACATCAGACGGGTTGGCAGCGCTCTGAGGCAAGATTGCCACCGCACTTTGTGCTGCCATGCAACAAAGGGAATGTGTCTCATAAATTACCGCACTACCGTACCGACTAATACTGCAAGGTCGTCTCCTTGATGCTTTGAGTTTCCCTGTCATCAACACGAGGGGGAGCGGACACGGACACGGGCCTTGCCATTTCGGGTCCCACTCGCGGTTCTAGAATATCGACACGGTGACATGGCGTGCCGTCGGGTGTATTGGACAGTTTCGACCCGGCGTTACAATGACGTCGAGGGCGTCAGTGACTTCCCTTAAGGTCTGCCCTGAGCATCCGCTCTCCTCATTTCCCTCCCTGCCCTACCCCTCTTTAACCTTCTTTGGCATCCCTGCCTCGCATCCCCCGACCATGTGGCCTCGGAAGTCGGGAGACTTTGTTTCTAAAAATGATCAGAGTTTAAAGAGGGGGCTGCCAAAAAAAAGTACCATGGCACCCGCGTACGGGATAATCATTGAAAAAAGTCCCCGTGTCGGATAAAAAGGGTGCTGCATTGTCAAATACAGATGGATTGCCCTTGGTGAAGCCGTGCGTCAACCTCAGACAAGACGTGCCCTTTATTTCGAGCCCTTTTCTCTGGCCCCTGGCCAATATTAAACCCGGTTTGCCCTTTTCAGCCCTTTTTAGCCGTGACCCCCCTCGCAAGGCTGGCCATGGTGGGCGGGCCGTGGTCTGGGCCAGTTCGTCCGGGGTGGCAATGGGCTCAAAAAATAACCTTGCAAATGAGCTTTGCGCTAGCGGGGAGCTGAAGCGGAAGCTGTTGGGCACACGCGATGCAGGTGGTGACTGCGACACGGGCATTGATTGATTGCACCAGGCACCTGGGTCGAGCATAAGGTTTGATGGTAAATGCATTGAGGCCGTCCAACAGAGCACGACGCTATCTCATCTCAGCGCGACCCTGATAATTACCCCCAAACTGGGAGACCAGATGAACAGGTTGCCGGGCTATGCAGCTCGCAGGGCTTCGCAGGGTTTCCAGTTAGCGGTTCCTTTTTGCGGGGTTGGGCCCATCCATCCATACCAGGCTTCGGCAGCAGACCCGATGCGAGGACAGAATACGAGCAGCGGCAGTAGTCGCGACTCCATTCCGGGGCGTGGGCCGCTAACGGTGACATCCACATGTCTCCGTCATCGTCTTCCTCTGCCCTTGTTGCAGTGCCCTTGCCCGGCTGGTCCGGCTGGTCCCTGCGGAAAAGATCGACTGATGGGCAGCACGGGCACGAGACGTGGGGAATACGAGACGTGCCAAATTCGCCGATCGTCAGCTCGTGTTGCATGCCCTCAGCTCATCCCAAGGAGGAAAGACGAGAACAAGAGTACCTAGCCAGAGGGAGCTAGGGCTGAGGAGAGAAGCCGAAACCTAGACTTGCGCCATGGGTGCCAAAGGGTCCAAGCCCACGCCTTGGTGTACCCATGCATGATTGTCAGAGCAGAGGGCATCACCATCTGGTTCCCATTCTTTGTATATTCACTACAGGTGCAGGACATGGCAGGGACACGAAAAATGTATATATAGGCCCGTCGACTTCCTCTCAGTACAGCACTACTCACTTCTATCAGCATTTTTCACTCTCGCTCAAGACACTTGCAATCAACAACTCTCCAACCTTTTAAACTTAATCACTTAATACCTTCACCATGAAGTTCTCCGCCGCTGCCCTCGTCGCCCTCTTCGCTAGCACCGGCCTGGCCGCCCCCCCGGACATGGCCGTCTCCATGATGGCCACCAACTCGCAGTGGACCATCCAGGGCCTCAACCGCGCCTGCGACTCGGCCGACAAGTCGTGCACCTGGAACTTTAAGATCTCGACCGGCTCCGGCGCGGCCACGGCCTGCAAGTACATTGTCAAGAGCACCGCAAAGGCCTCGCAAGCCAACGGCGGCCCGACCGTCTGCGGCGACTTCACCGTCACCTCGGGCTGGAGCGGCCAGTTCGGCCCCGGAAACGGCTTCACCACCCTGTCCGTCGTCTCCAAGAGCAAGAAGCAGATTGTCTGGCCCGCCTACACCGACAAGCAGCTTGCCGGTGGCAAGGTTGTCAAGCCCGACCAGGCCTACACCCCCGCTTCTCTTCCCAAATAAGCATGTTTCATGACTACAATATGGCGAGATCAAGTGAGGGAATCAAATGGCGTCTTTAGATCAAGACATGCAAGGGATACACAGAACCGAAAGAAGACGGATGACGCAAGGGAAGATGAAACTAGCCACCTTCTTCATGACATAGATTAAAATGATAATTTCCCGTCTCAACAATGTCTATCCCTTGCAATTGACTCAACTGACAATGCAACACAAGTAAAATCCAGCATCGAGATAGAATTCCTTAGTCTATTTAGCCGGTCAAGCCTCCAATTTCCATGTGGGGATGAAACTCGGCGCGGACGATCCCGATGCCATGAGCTCATCTGGTATGTAACTAGCCGGGCTGGTGGATCTGGTGAATGATCAGCATCATTGAATGCAAATTCGATGATGTCAGTTGAGGGATGGATTCTGTGGTTGATTGTCGCGCGCGGTTAAATTAATCAACGACTGATGATGCTTGCGGGGCGACGATCATGTAGTGTTTTCAGTGAGTTGTTGGTTTCTGGAATGTCCTCGCGTTTCATGCCGACTTATTGTCGGAGATCTTTGCGAAATACAAACGACGGATGCAGCTTGTCTGGACAGATATTTAGTTGAACCCACAGCAAGCATGTTCGTCTTGAAAATCTACTTTTCTAAGCATGCACTTTTATATTTAGCAGAATTACACGTGCAAATTGAATACCTTGACCATGTTAGCGTTGATGAAAAGGGTTGTAGGGTAGGCTGGTGACCAGCGTTCAGCTGAACACAAGGCGCTGCCATCACTTTAGATCTGCACTAAATCATCTTTATCGACGCCTCGTTATTTCCGTCAGAATTTTCAGATTTATAGTTTGATATAAATTCCACTCCAATCTCATTTCATTTCTCAAAATAAATATGCTTCATGTTGATATGCTGTCCATCTATTTTAGGGCCATCGTTTTTGAGGGATATTCTATTATCTAAATCGGCGAAAACGGTAGGCAAACCGGCTCGTAGGGAGGGCGTGGTACTGCACAGAGAATGACTTCCATCTCGTGGGAGGGTCACTAGTTAGACACCAATTCGCTGTGATTTGGAGAGGCCGGGTTTGTAAATGTCATTGGACACGTTCTGGACATTTCAAGGTGCATTCATACTGTGTTGGGTTTGTCGATGGCAATCTTGGTAAGGGCGAAATCGATAATAAACCTTCAAACCGTCCGAGATGCACTCTAATACCCGGGATACCTGTTGAAACATTTCCAGTCAAGAGCTGAATCAATGCGTGAAGGGAGACAGTGTCCTCGCGGGCACTAATCGCGACCTGCTTCGCCATAAATCAACCAACAGTACATTGATCGACAGGCTGCTGTCCCTAAAATCAGATTGAAAGCGACGATTTTCTTATTTCGAGGTCGAGATTTTAGCTGGTTCCCGTTTGCCCCATTCCTAAGCACACTTGCAAGAGGGAATGTTGGCTTAGTCCACGGCGCTTAGTGTGCCTTGATAAACCTTGAACGGTAAACCTCGTTTCAGCCCATCATATTACGCTCGGCCAATCAAGCACGGCTGCTCCCAACAGTGCCTTATAACAACCATGGCCACAATAAATTAAAACGGTGATCTGCACTCTGCTCGCCACCCCAAAACACCGGACAAAACTCGATGCCATTCTCAAGTTTTGGAGAGCGCAAGAGACATTCTTAGTTGCTTACAGCATTTATAATGAGTTGTGGTCGGTTGTGCTTTTCGGTTGACGCAAAATTAGATGTCTGTCCTGCGACACTTTGAAATTGAAGGCGGTTAATGTACACTTTGAGTTTTCAGACTGGTAGATCAATTCTTGGCAAAGAGTAGAAGGAAAACAATGATACTGAATGGTTGAATCTCATGACGTCCATTTTGAGGCCTCCCACCTTTTGCATTACTGATGGACCAGAGTCAGAACCTCTTGGAGTTGACTCGCAACCGGTCTCGCACAGGTTACCTCATTTTGAGGCTCTGCGCTGCCACGGGGCAATATTGGGCCGTAGAGCTGCAAATCTTACGTCTGTGCGCCAAGTCTGGTCCGACTAAACCCGGCCAGTCGGAGCTTTGGGTCCGCTAGATCGATCGACTCGCCCGAGGCAGGCGGATTTTGGGTTGCGTGACGAATTCTCAGCCGCACAAGGGAAGCGGTTTCTGTCAAATTGGTATTAGAGGAAAACTGAGCTTCAGAACCGTTGGATGACTGCGCTTCTTTGCTGTCTGCCGCCCTTGCTTGCTTAACCACAGCAGCCAACAACGCGTCATGCGGAAACGCCTTTTTGCGAGACAACTGTCCAAAGTCCCAATCACTATTTGCACTAGGCATATTGTGGATGAGCACACGTCTCTGGCCGCGTCAAAGATTTGTCAAAAAATATGAAAACGCCTTGTCTGACATGAAACGCCTCGGCCTAGCCGCACTAGATTCACGCGCGGCAAATGCACGCAGGCCTCGATTTCGTCTCAGGCAGGCATGAAGGCCATCATAGGGCTGATTAGGCGGTCTGATGTTGATCTTGTGAGCTGGGCTGCATGTCTGGTTGGATACCGGCCGGGTTCGCCAAGACCTGGATCGGCCATCGGCCACGCGTCTTCGGTTTTTTGTTTGTCTCCAATACCCTATTCAGCTGGGCGCAGCGGTTCACGATCGGCAGGACTTGGCGTGTATGATTTAGCAAGCGCCCTCGGGCAGATTTCAGGATGCAACCCGGCCTCGGGGCCGGCCGGAAATTGTCCTCTTCGTCTCGTAGCACGGGGGTTTCTCGCAAGGCCACCAATAAGACGACGAGAGAAAGCCGCCTTTTAGACGTGGTACTGAGCTATTGGAGGTCTTACAGCTCCGTCTCAAGCCACCGGTTTTAGTCCCAGCCAGGTAGAGACATGGCGCTAAGCAACCATTCAGAGTAATAGACTAATCTGACATGCGCATCATGGGGCTTCAGCTTGCACGAGCTTCGCCAATCATGCCTGCGCTTGCAGGAAATTGCTGAATTCCTTGTTGCGGGCCGCGAAATCTGCCCGACTGGGGCGTTGCGGAGTAAATTAACTATATCCTACCCAGCAGATGGTTGTGGACCAGGAGTTATCAATTTGATCTCTGATTACCGCCGTTGTATTTATTTGCTCCTTATTCCCTCAGGTGCAATGTTCTCTGCAGACAAGACCGAGTCAATACAATACTCGATGATTAACAGATCAGAACAAGTGATCCAAGGCGTGAGAGCCAAATGGCTCAGCCTTGTGCTGTGTCTAATCTCCCTGGCAATCACTGCCGTTCTGTTCTGGATCAACTTTGACCAACGCTTCTGGTTCCCCATCAGCGGAATCCACAGCAAAGACTATGCCTTCATCAAGTCAACGCCCAACAACATCATCAACGGCGTCCAGTTTGCGGCCAAGGGATACGAAATCCTCGTCGTCATGTGCCTTGGAGCCATGACCGTCGACGTTTACAAGCGACATCTTGTCAAAGAAGGAGTCCCGTACGGTCTCCTCACCGGGGCTTACCGAGTATCCGATATCAAGTTCATCGTCAACCCTCGCTTCTGGACGAGCGCACCTCGGGCTATCTGGTTGGCAGCTACGCTGGTCGCTGGCGTCGTCCTTGGAACGGTCGCTGGTCCAGCAGCTGCTATTCTCATTGTGCCTAAGCTGGGACTGTACCCGATCCCAGATGCCTTCTCGCAGATTTCGCTACCACTATACACGTCGTCGCGCATCTCGGAAGCCTGGCCCCAGGTGCTCACCAATATGACGTCCAATGCTACCACGGATTGCCGAGCGCTCCAAGGTGCCTTTGTGCCTCAATGTCCCGGGGGAGGCTTTTCCAACATTTATGGCTGGATTTCTGGCTGGTACTTTTCAGGTTTAACAGACAACATCACCTTTCCAGACCCATCAGGCCAGGTCAGTCGCCGGTTGGACATGGTCTCCAACAATGACACCGGCACTTTTTTGTCTACGCCCACAGCTCTGACGGTTGCCGCACTGGGCCAGTTTAAGAGCTACCTGAAAGGAGAAAACGCTGGAAAGATTTCCGAGACTGAGTTTTACAAGCTCACCCTTGCAGACTCCCCAAACTACCAGCCACTCGTCAATGCCAAGTGTCGGGTGTGGAACAGCCAAACCTACGATTTTGACAACGCTCCCACACTTACATTCCCTTACGAGGACTTGAACTGCTTCAGCGATGATGCTTGCGTTCAGATGCGGGAGGGGATGAGGACGTGGCGCATCAACAAGACTGTGTGGGATGACTCAAACCCCTCGGCGGGATTCTACATTGCCAACGGAGGAAACAAAACTTCCGATGGCACGTACTTGTCGTCGCTGTTGTTTTCGGCGAGCTCACCGTACATTGACCAGGACAACAAGCGTGGCCTGCGCGTCCTCGCGTGCAGCTACATGGCACACTGGATTCCTACCCGATTCTGGGCCAACTCGACCGATTCCGAATCAATCGTGACCAACCTGACAGACTTGACCATCTTCACCAACGAGAAGACGTGGAAAGACGAGCATCCCGAGGCAGTTGTCGGCCGCGCCATTGCGTTTGACAACACCTATTTGCCATATTTGGCACTCGGCAACTACACTGCGGGCGTCAGCAACTCTGCCGTGTCAAACGCCAAAATCGACAGCTTAACGTACTTGCTTCGGCCGCTGCAGACCTTTGTCGATGATGACGCCTATTTCCTCCCGGGAACATCCGAGTCCGACTCGGCTGCGGGCGACCGCGTGGTGGAGAAGTACATGGAGAAGATCACGGGCGCCATGGTCACGGATGCTGTTGCGCGAACCAAGTCATCCGCCAGCGTAATTGTTGCTCAAAAACCACAGGCAGATGGGACCATCTCCTTGTTGTATCTGGGAACGCGCGGCAACGACACCAGAAAGGAGATGGTCATCTACCCGAACGGCACATATCAAAACCTGCGCGGCGAGTGGTACGAATACGATGGAACACCAGAGGCATACATTAGCGCGTGGAAAAACTTTACAGTGACGATAAATTTCGAGGTCCAGCGGTATGGGTACGGGTACGGTCTGGTCTCGGCCTCGTTGATCTTTGCCTATGTGGCCATTTCCCTATACGTTGTTGCCATCATCGCCTACTGGGTCGTCACTTTGATGTTCAGGGCAAACACGGTTGTGGCCGTGGAAGACTTGCAAGATCTGCTGGCCCTGGCGTGGAGATCGCATTCGCCGCCAAAGCTGGAGGGACAGGGAGCCAACACGATGGATCAATCTCTGTGGAAGGAGACTGCGGCAGTCAGAGCCACGTCGAATAACATGTTGGCGTTGGTCCTGGACCGACAGGAGAATTCAGAAATGCAGATGGAGCAACTGGTGAAGAGGAAAGAGTACTGGTGAGGCATCAAAGGGTTCATACAAGGATTGGTCGGATTTGTGACGCATTTACTTTAGCATTGCATTTTATTTATAATTTCGTTTAGCAGATAAAACCAGCAAGGTGTTTTGAAAATTGTGATGAACTCAAATAAAAGTCTACCATTGTACCCTCGTCATGCAACGCCACCGAGCGACAATTGATCATTCCAAACGCATCAGTGCTTGAACGATTCCCGATGATGGCTGACTGGAAGCATCTGCCACCAGAGCTGCGCATCGAGGTGCTGAAATTGTTCATGATTGACAAGCGCCGGAGACGCCCAGGGAGGCAGCACAGGCCCCGGAGTGTTTTGGCAACCGTTTGCAAAGAGTGGCAGAGTTTTGTTGAAAGATACACATTTAGTCATCTCACAATCCACCAGTCGGACATTTCTGAATTTGCCAGCATTGTTCGAGGCCAAAGAAGGATGCATGTCAAGTGGATATGGCTGCGAATTGAACTACCCAACTACGACTGTGACGACTGCGGCAAGCCGGAATCAAGAAAGGAGATTCGAACACACAATTTTCTGCTCACCAACACACTCTGGTCGCTTTTTGAAGCTCTTTCCGATTGGCCGAAGCCAGGAGAGTCTGATCCTGGCACGACGCTGGAGCTGAGCGCGCACTCGCCTAGCGACTTCATCCACTATTTCAGGGAGCTGGCGTCACGACAGTGGGACACTACGTTTGGCAGAGTGAGCAGGGGTCCGGCGTTTCCCGTTGATGGTCATGGCTGGATAGATAACTCAAGAGCGTGGCACCCGGGACTTGAGGCGATGCAGAGAGCCTTTGGTCCGTCGCAGGGCCTCAAGCTGGACATGCGCGCAGCGTGCGTCAGAAGGACGAGAAAGAGGCTTCGAAAAGTGGAAGCGGTCAAGTCGCTCATCATCAGAGGACAGTTCTATCGAGGCTTCTCTGGGACCAAGGCGTTGTGGCCCATGATCCGCTCTCTGACCAGGCTGGAAGAATTTACCTATGAGTCGTGGCGCACTCCAGAAAGAGCGGGCCAGGCAGCACGGCACGAAAGTCACGTCCAATTATTCCATGATGCCCTCAAGTTTGGCCATCTCAAGCGCGTGTCTGCGTTTGAGCGAGAGTATCGGGTCCTGAAGAGACCGGAGCCGCTGATGAGCGATGTTTCTTTCGGCCAAACGCTGGTCAACGTCAGCCAGCACCTGGAAGAATTGCACTTTTCCTTCTTTGCCGAGGCGAGGGAATTTTTCGAAGCTGATATCCGCCATTCGGAACGTGGTGGAAATTTTGAATGGCCCAACTTGAGGCGCCTGTCACTCACCTCTCGGTTTTTAACCAGACAGAACTTCAACGATGTCATCCAGATGGCCGCCAAGACGGCGCTGAAAATGCCAAAATTGGACATGATGGAGCTGTGGGGATTCGGGACGCAAAGTTGCATTTTCCGGTACGAGCGACGAGTTCATAAGCCATTGATTGTGCTTTTGCGTACTTGGCCCGAGCGTTTCAACGCCGAAAGCAGAGCAAGCTGGCAGTTATTGGGTCAAAGGCTGGAATTAACTGGCGAACTTGAAATAGTAGAATCGTGTCTACATCTTGGGGAAGACATTCGAAGCAGGGCGGATGTAATTGCGCGTCTGGAGCTGAAGGACCGCATACTCCACCCAAACTCGCTGAAGCAAATGAAACGCAGCCTAGTGAAGGAGGTATAACTGATTGCTTTGATGAAAATGTCGGATTTACGTTGGACTTGGCTATTGGGCTTGTTTATTCAATGTTTGGACTTACTCGTTGCACCTGGTTGTCTCTTATCTATCTGATTTAGTGTCTTGGGGTATTCCCAGCTAAGATCATAGTCAGATCAGAACAATACACGTTAACTTTGCTGCGTAATCGTAGAACCTCGCCATTTCATGGTGATGTGATTTGGGCAACTACTGGGCAACCTTCCAATGTTCGACAGTCCGTTTGGGCGTTGGATTTCTCGTACATGAACAAGACTTCTCGCTCGTCTGCTGCAGATGTGTGAGGCCAACAGGCCCCTTTCCAAGAGGCAGTATTTCCAATCCTACGGCATTTGATTTCCCGGGTGACTGCAGACATTCACGCAAGGACCCGTCGTTGAATCGGAGTTTTGATAGACCATCTTGAACTTTGGATTCTCCGCGGCTCATTCTTGGAGGGTTGCATTTGGCAACTATTGGTTTCATGTTTAGCGCACACTGGCCATGACATCAATCTCATGGTTTGGCCCATCGTTGAGCTGATTCAGGGCGTTTTCCTGAGCTGAAGCGCTAGTCCAGGAACAAGACCTGTGCAGGGAGTGGTCCAAGTACCTGAGCTGAAGTGTTGGCGCGCCAATGGCAATCTTGAATTTGGCGCGGTGGCGCCGTCGCGTGAAACCAGGGCGCAGAAGCTCGGTAGGAGCATCTTTATTCCCTGAATGCCTGTCAAGGCGTAGCTGAAATGAGTCTGTTCAGCCGCACACGGGGTCAATGCATACCTGTGGTAGTTTCTAATTGGGCAACCATAATTTGGTTCGGCAGATGTTTTAAGGTTGTAAACAAGTCAATTGAAACTTCAAACAGTTGTTTCTTGGTGTACCCGTCGTGTTTGTAATAATAAACCGCACATGCTAAACCGTGATTGAAGAGTGCCGCTATGTTTAATTTATGAAATCACCTTCCATGATTTCCCATAGCCTGAAGGACTCATCATTTGATCAATCATGGTTTCACGCATCCAGCTGTTTTCGTGCACGTTGACTGGAATTATTTCAGCTTGGAGTGCGCGTGGAAGCCAAAGCTCTTGTGGGTCAACCGATTCCCCACACAGCATTTAAACTATTTGTTGGGATGAGGTCGATGACGGCGCTAGAGTACATAAGCCGGACAGCTTCAAATGATGTTAGAGTTGCCGCTCTTCATCGTACGCATGAAAATACGAGGTAGAGGGATTTCTTTTGGGAACAAGCCCGAGCAAACGAACAAGATTGAAAGTGAAATCACGCTCTACTGATGGTTGGACCAGCACAATGTAGACAACTTGGTTGGAAGTGGATCAAAGCTAGTGGCTTGGCAAGACTGGCATGAGAAACTTGCTTTTATGTTGGATATTCACGTTTCAGATCGTGGTAAGATCGGGCAAATTCCCAGACCGAAAGGATGCTTATCCTCGTTGTCTTATGCCTGTTCACAGTGCCCGTTGGGCCCGTGATATGGCGCTTGTGCCCATTTCTCAGCCTCAAGGCACAAGTACGTTTCGGAGCGGCAAAGGCCGGCTCAGAATGCCAGTCCATTGGCCACGGCTCACACAGACGCGAAATGGTGCATTGGCGCCGTCAAAGCGGTGGGCCCGACCTACAGTCTTCGGGTGGTCGGTGACTTTGTCCTGGCTGGACAATGCGTGTTAATGAGGTCTACATTGTAGATCAATTTGATCACCAGGTATCTCTTTAGCTATAAATAACATACAATCTCCTTCTCTCTCATCAAACACTCCATCAATCTCATCAACTACCAAAACAACTCACAATCTCACAATTACCACACAACCTACCTCATCACCCTCAACTCAAGCCCGCCTTTCAAAATGAAGTTCAGCCTCGTCATCCTCGCTTCCGTCATCGGCGCTCTTGCCGCACCAACTGAGGAATCCGGCGTCCAGGGCCTCGAGGTCCGCGGCGATAACTGCTTCCACCCAAGCTCGTGCTCTGCTACTTGGGGTGGCAAGTGCGAAGACTATTGCGGTAGCCGAAAGTTCTCCCACATGACCAAGGGTGACTGTGGTCTGTTTAAGAAGAAGTGCTGCTGTGTCCGCAAATAAATTGCCAAACGCTCAACACGACAGGAAACAGAACAGAAGGAGATGGTCGGATGGATATTATAGCCTGATGCCAAATGTTGGCTCAGCAATTCACATGGATAGGGCATGGAAATGTAGGGTATTGAGAGCTACAAATGGGAAAACTTGGTGGACTATTGTAAAACAGAATTGAAGAAATCTTTCTAGCGATACAAGTTGCGTTGCCTATTAAAATTGTATTTCCCTGACCATTATGGATTTCATTGAAGATAAACTGGCCGCCGGAATGAGTCTGCTTATAAAATACTCATTGCTTTGCTGAATGAGGCAGGGCTGAATTTGGATCAAAAACTTGCATGTCTCTTTCTCTTGCAAGATATCAGCCACATTACAACCATGAGCAAGAGCTATAACAATGATGTACCATAGCAATTGGCTGACCAAGGACAGGGAAGGCTATTGTCTTGATAAATAATATATTATTGCTTGGTCATGATATTCTAGATATAGGCAGGGAAGGGTTGCAACGGGAGCATACAGTATGTGTGTGCGCAAATCCTGGGCAGGCCTATTGAGCTCTCTGCGCATCAACACATAGAGGTAGTAACGTCGATACCTTATTAAACGGGAGAGTAATTATGACTGTATGTTAGAATGGAAAATCTTGAAATACAACGACTTTTTGTGATATATTTGTATCGGAGAAGCTTTGAAAACTTTTCCTGTTGCTTTGTCTTCAGACTTCAGAGATCCTGCGGGTGCTATACCATAGGGTTTCAAAATATATATCCAGGTAGCGCTTCAGCGTTTGATTCTGTCAATACCCTGTCCTCGTCAAAGGAATGGCCTTTGCAAACTACTTCAAAAAATAGGGTGATGCATCTCACATGTCATCACGTTCACAGCCTTATACATTGCGGGGTAGCGGGTGCAGGTGTGTTCGAGTTTTGGGCGGGCTTATTACCGAGTCTGACATGGACCCTGGCAAATTTAAATCCCGCACGAGAGCTGATAGCCTACCCTTTCGTATTTCGGTTCCGTCTGGCATTAGGCCCTCACTTTCTCAAGTTTGGCTCACAGAATAACGCCCGTCATCGCGATGGCGGCGCCACCACCCGAAGAAGATTCTCTGTTGCTCATTCGCTTCAAAGATGCAGTTGGCAGGAAATTCTCGTTTCCATTTGACATGGTGAAAACATGGGAGGAAAGACAACTGCAACTCAACAGTAAACTTTAATCTAACTGCATTCATAGGGCATGAATGAACTTATCCAAGACGCCTTTCGACAAGTCGACGTTTTAGGCCCACATGTTATGGAGGGCCATTACGATCTAGTGAGTCCTGAGGGCGAAATCATCCTTCCCAAAACATGGGAACGGTTGATACGGCCTGGTTGGTCAATTGAAATGACTATGTGGCCTATGGATGCGCTTCCACTTCCTGGGCGTCCTCAGACTTTCGGCCAGGGTCCTACGCCACACGGTCGTCAGGCTCAACCTCAATATGGGTTCCCACACGGGCGCATCCCTCCGCCTCCTGGTCTCTTTCCCGTTCACGGTGGACATCAGCATCAATATGGGTTTCAGCCTGGGGGCCAAGCTCCTCCAGTGCACGCTCCTGTGGCTTCTGCCGTACCGCCCCGGGAGTGGCACTTTGATCCTCCTACAATACATGTTGCATCATCAAAGAAGGCCAAGGATAAAGCCAAGCCACATGGGAGCTCTTGGGCAGCCTTCTTTCAGGAAAAGCCGCCCAAGAAGAAAGCACTGGCCAAAACCCCAAAGACTCCTCCAAGGGCGAGTTCTACAGCTTCCAGCATTTCTAGTCAAGCTCCTCGGGTTCATTCAAAATTTGAAGGTGGCCCATTTCGATCATCGCGCAAACCGCGGCTCTCGATTGACGACGATAACAAAAGTTATATGACAAGATCTGACCTTGGTAGTAAAGCAGGCTATCCACGTCGAGAGCTACTACATAATGCCCACGAGCAAGGCTTGATCATCGTCTCAAGGAGTGAATCGCAAGGTCGCCGAGTGATCCGCCCTCCCACATTTCACAGCCTGGAGCTTAGCCCTATTCCAGCAGACCAGCAAACCTTTAGTGCAGCTCGTCTGTATCAAGATGAATTCTCCAAAGGAACTGTGTGTCTCGAACTCACTAAATCCAGCACCAGCGCCTCGACTAAATCGACAAATAACGATACACAACATATAAGATGGATGTATGTTCATTCATATGCATCAATGAAATATTCTTCTAACCTATTTACTTTAGCAATGTTATCCGTAATGTGCTTGATTTGGATGAATTTGAGGTAAGGTTGTTTTCCGCGCATCACAAGTCATCTAACGTCATAGCCAGAATATTGCCTTGAGCCTTGATAATCCGGCAATAAATAATAACATTCACCTTGCAATGAGCTCCATCTTCAAAAACTTGCGGGAAAAGAAACTTGGGAAAAGCCGCAATACCTGGTACATCAAGACCGGGACCGTCATACGATGCGATGTGGAGTCTGATGGAAACACGAAAGCCTCTGCTGTATTTGTCTCTGTCCCGCAGCTTCAGGCAGATTCCTTCAGCCGCGCTTCCAGCGTGCAAATGAGGAAGGGTATATGCCTTCCACGCAGGCTGCACGAGATGTTCCATCCATATGACACGTCACTGAAACGAGATAGAAACCAGCTCTTCAGAAGCAACGAAGGCGCGCAGATGGATGAAGTTCTCTGGGTATGCGAGACCTGGGTCTTGATTATTGACTCCAGTAATGATACCTTTGGCTCAATTAAAACCAACGCTAATCAATAGCAAGTCGCAATCCTTACGTACGGCAGTAAACACCGGCATATTTATATTAGCGACAACATCGAGATTCGAGAGCCTCAATTCAGCCAGACCCAGGAGCGAACCATTCATGTTACGCATCCAGCTGGCCCACAGTTTCAAATTCCCTTTGATTCATGCCAAACCTTTTATGTGCGTTTTCAACTTAGTGAATGACTGCATGCTGACTTGTTGCAGAAACTTCAGTCTGCTGTTCGAAACCAGCTCGTAATTCTAGAACATGATGAATTCATCGGCGATTTTGAGTTGGTCATGCCCGACAAAGAACCTGTTAGTGCTAAAAGCTGGTCTCGCATTGTCCAAAAACCAGAGCAGTCGACGGTTGAAATAGCAGTGAAATGGATCAAGCCAGATCAGTCTGAGTATGACAGTGACACTGTTGAATCAGAATTCAAGAATGATGCAACATCGGTTCACTCTGCAGAAGTTGACATTGACAAACAAGATGCAATTTCAAATAGCAGCCACAAGAGCGAAAAGAGACCAAGAAGTGTTTCCCGGCAACGCACAACGGTGTCATTTGCGGACAATGACTTTTTCGGCATTCGAGCCCAATCCTCAACCACACTTGCGGGTATGTCAAGGGCATATGAGCCATCCGAGATTATTCCTTATGTCGTGCAAACTTGCTATTAAGTATTCCTGTTATTAACCAAATGATAGATCCAGACTTGGAAATCCCCGCACTCAACCCACAGGTCACTCCATTTCTGGGGTGGAGCATCTTGAAATCGAACAAGGATGCTCAAGGAGACGATGAAAACGAAAATTCCAGCACCACACGAGAAAGCATAAGAGTTTGCTTATCTCGAACCGAAACTGCACTGAGCGAAAACAAACACCCGCTAGTTGCTAAATTAAAGGACAACTTCCCAGCATTGGCTCTCCCCTCCACTGGTGATGAAGCCGGTTTCAAGTTTCTCGAAAAGAGGCTTGCACACCTATTTCAGCATGGCCCAAGCAGCAAAAGCGAGCGAAAATTGAGGTTTGGCGAGGATAAGACCGCCTCTCACTACAAGGGCTTCGTATCAGCTTCGATTAGAACCCTTGAGGCTTACACCTTGAAGGAATTTGACAGCCCGGTAATTTCAAGCTACTACAGAGCTCTTTCGAATGTACTAGAGGTACGAATGTCTTTTTTACGGAATAGTATTGTGCCAGGAAAGTTGAACATTCTCAGAGCCCAAAACCAATACCGACGAGCAACCATCAGGACAGATGGGTCCTTTCCCGCACACCGGTCCCTATCGAAGGGTTCAGGTATCTCAATGCGCCACTCGACGGCCTCGACTGTTCCGTCTGCAGTTCTCAAAAGATATACGACACCATCGACTCGGCAATGGCCCATCTGCGCAAAACACACTGTGCGGGATCTACGATGAGCACGAGACTCGTGGAATACCTCACCCCTCTCTCGGCTGCAAAAGAGGTGAGACTTGCAGAAGAATGCTCCAAGGTTTTGGGCATGTCGCAAGATGTCATGATTCAGATCACTAGACGACTTCGTGACATCCAGGACGGAATGGTCTCAAAAGGCCAGTTCCAACAACCGGACCAGGGTATTCCATTCGCGCTGCTTACATCGTTTGAGCTGATAGTCGCGTTTGTGTGCGCGGTCCCTGTGCTTCTTGACGAGATCTACTGGTTTTACAAACACGAAGTTGACGAGCACAAGCTGGACAGTCTGACCCTTGACGCAAAAACACAGGACAGATGTCAGCTCCTCGAGGATGTTGGGCGAGCGGCGGAAGCACTCACCAAGGATGCAGAGCGAGCCCTGGTATCCTCCATCCTCTCAAAGAGAAAAGAGGACGTGGTCAAGTTCTTCGCCTCTGTTGGATCCCACTGCGTTGCGACCCAAATCATTTGCAATCTGCTCAAGCACCCAGTTCGGAACAACGCAAGCGCTGCCGAGCTGTACCAAATATACTGCACCGACTATGTAAGTACATGCGTGCTCCCTCGGTTCAGAGACTCACATGTTTGCGCGGCAGGGTTCCCAGGTTTTCCGCCACCCCAGCAAGCGTCAAATCCCAGGCATTGGCGCCATGGCTGATGAGCTAGCCCGCCTGAAAACCGTCACGGAGTGGCAGCAGGGACTGGTATCCTCTCTCCGCACAGTACTCTCTCCGGAAACCCATCGAGAGCCGGCCAAAGAAGCCAGGGCAAGCATGTTCGACATTGAGAACTACATTCTGGAAAGGACAGACGAGGAACTGCAAGAGCAGTTCGACATGGTTTCCTCGAGTCTTGACCAGTGCAGGGAGCTTCTCGAAAGCGTCAACGACCTCATGGAGATTATGAGCGACGACCACAACCGCGCAATTCTCGTTTTCACCGTTGTCACTGTCATCTTCTTGCCGATGAGCTTCATAGCGACGTATTTGAGCATGAACGGGGGTCCTTCGGAGAAGAGTTGGAGCGAGACCCAGGCGCTCTTTTGGGAGATTTCGGCACCCCTGTCAGTGGGAATTGGTACTTTCTGCCTGGGTATGGCATGGCGCGGATCGGAGTTGGGGACTGTCAAGGACTGGATAGCTGGCTTCGTTGCTCGACGGAGAGGCAAAAGGGGAGAGGGTGATTCGGGGACAGATTCGGACGGGACCAGTTCAGAGATTGAGGATGCATAAAAAGGACCAGTGTTAATTATGGCCTTTAACTTTTAGGTTTACCTTGTTTAATGAGAAAATTAGAGAAGTGTGCTAGAAAGCCACGCTGTCGGAGAGTGATGGTTTGGCCATCGAAGTCGGATATGACTACGTGACTATTGGAAGACATTTGCATTACAACGGGTCTTTCAGGACATTTCTCGGCTTTTTAAATATGGTAGAACTAAATGCTTGTCATACTGGGAACCATTTAGAGAATCACAGGGGTTTTGCATGCATCACTTTCGTTACCGTCCGCTGACACGCTTCATCAATACCCCCGGGAAAGTCACGTTCATCAGTTTACCATCCTCGACCTCAAAGATAAACTCATCCGTGGAACCAAAAAACCCGAGATTCATCCACATAAAGGAATTGTCAAACAATCCTTCTCCGCCTTCAATCTCGGCACGTTCAGGAAGCGGGTATGAACGACCAACCACGCGGTATGACATGCGCAAGGATCCTTTGCTCGTGTAAAGGAAAGCCAGCGATTCTGGATGAGAGTTGACACCAGATGGGTACAATCGAGCTGATATGTTGCCTGGCCTCGCGATCCCCAGCACAAGGCCACGACTCTCGGTACCGTTAAAGTACAAAGACTCCAACCCCAGACCTGGGCGACCTTCATCCACGGTCAAAGTGAGATTGGTGCCTTCATAAGACTCGTCAACATAAGTTCCGGCAAAGCTGAGCTTGGCATTCTCTGCTGCCGCATGTTCCGCAGCGGGTACAAAGGTTTCACCAATGAGTTGACGGATGGGCCAGCGAGCGCGCGAAGCAGTGCTTCCCGCCACCAAGACAGAATATCCGATCCCATGATCTGGCGAGAGAGCAAGAATGGCAGTGTAGTCTCCATTGCCGCCTGACTTGATATAGAGGTCGGAAACGCGCGTGCGATTCGATCCCGGGGTGACGGGGATTGCCAGACGGGTGATTTCCCAGGGCGCACCCACCAACTCGACTATCGAACCGGTACCACTGAGAGGCTTCATCCAAGCGCGGGTGGTGACTGGAGAAAGAAGCTCAGACCTGAGAATGGAAAGACCAGTAGTTCTGAGAGCCGCAGTGTTGGCATAAATACCACCCGATCTATCATTTTAGCACATTTCCAGATTAGAACCGAGAACAGCGTACGCACGATTTAACGATATTGATATCGTTGCCCCAGTTGGAAGTGTTATCAATAGCCATACGGTCGACAACGTTCAAGTTTGAACCCGATGGCTTTGACGCGGATATTCCTTTCAATCCTAGCGGAGTGTAGAGGAGCTCGTCCATGGCGTCATTGTAGGTCTTCCCCGTGAGGCGCTCAATGATGATGCCAAGAAGTGCAAACCCTCCGTCAGAATAAATGGCAGTTTGAAACGGAGCAATGACTGGGTGCTTGGCATCTCGCATGTAGTTTAGAAACACTGAGATCTTGATCAGCAGCTGTCTTGAAAATGGCTCCATACGTACCCTCGGGTGTGAGTTTGTCCAAGTCATTCGCGTATTCTGTAATAATGTCTGGGAAAGTTAGAGTCGGCTCCGTACAGGGTTGGTGGACGTGCCTGCTGCTCCCCCTGACCCGGCTTGGTGTGATGAAAGCGCCCCGACGGTGACATCTTCCCAACGGATCTTCTCTAAAGCGTCCTTTTGGGAGTTACCTGCCAGTTCCGGCAGATACTTTGTTACAGGATGACTGAATATCTCCATCCCTTCCTTGGCAAGGAGGGCGTAGACAGTGTAGAGCTTCGTCACACTTCCAGTGCGAAATATTGTTTCCTCGTTCAGTTCTCCCGACGTGAGAGTTGCATTCTGGCCTTGTCCCACGTGAAAGTAACTATAGATTGAGCTATTGGTTGCAGCAGAAAACACGTCCACAGCAAATACTGTGTCGGTGCGGTTGAGAACGTTTGTGGAGAATAAATTCTCAATCAAGTCAGGGAATTTTGATTTGGCATCGTTGATGGCGTTCGAATCGGCAAGATTAAAATTTGTCGGAAAACTTGGGCCTAAAATGGGGACTTCTTCCGTCATGATGCCCCCCACGGCACCAATGGCCAAGGAAAAGATGAGTCCCAAAAAATTACGAACCATTTTGAAAGTGTAAGAATGGTTTCAGTGATGATACGAAAGATGTTTCCCAGCAAAGGAAGCCAGCTATATATCCGGGTCATCTTAGTGCCAGTTAACTTCATCTGCATGAGTTACAACGTCATTACGATGAGCCAAGCCACAGTATTAGCTGTAAAAGGACATTTTTATCGCTGTCATCTCTAGGGAAGCCACAATGGCCGGCTGAAGGTAACGTGGAGAATGATGGGCGCGATCTGCACCAAACATTTGGTCTTGGCACTCAATCTAAGAATATCCATGTAAGCATGATTTAGAGTATGGCGCCTGAGCTGCACAAATGGTTCATTGGATGGTTTATTGCAGGGCTGAGCACAATGGCAGATGAGAACACGTCAGAATAGCGGTGTTTCTCAATGACATCTTCTGAGCGTCGATCGCAGACGGGTAATCCAATTGGCCAAAGATGTTGAGCGATCGGCATGCCAAGCCACTCAGCGCCATGAATACCCTTATTGAGTTAGCCTGGACCGAGGATTCTTATCAGTTTGTATGGGGTAAGCAGCCACAAAGCCTAAAGCTATTATTGAAGTCGACCATTCCAGTGGAATCCGATGCTAGAAGCAGCAATTCTGCCATTGCAGCAAAACACCAAAACCTTCCATCAAGAGTCCGCATCACTTGTTTTCTTCTTCTTTTGATCCCGCCGAAATCCAAAATGGATCCCAATGTACACAAACACAGACATTGCCGCAAATCCCATGTACAGCTTGGCACCAATATGCCAATGAGGGGCTTGGGAGGCAGGGTAGGCAGCCAGAGGAATGGTTGCGGACAAGATGTAAGTAAGAACAGTGCCCGAGGCAAAGAGTACGGTGCGGACTTGAGGTTCGTTTTGGAGGTGAATGGACGCCCAAGCGCAAAGAATCATTGTAGACACACTATGCTTGTTAGATTTGTTTCAGGCTGAAGAGCAATACTCACCCTCCAACATAGTTCATGTACCAGCCCGCCATGTACGCGTGTTCGTTGCTTGGTCGGACAATCAAAATAGCCAAGGACGTAATATTTATAGCCTACCAAGTTAGAACATTTACCGATGAAATCCAGGAAGTCTCACCGAATGAAGCAACAAAAATGGGAGATGCTTGCCAAAAAGGTCACTAAAGCCACTAAAGAGAAGCTCAGCAACCAATTGGACTGCTTGGCCAATGATGGGGAGGTAATTGATCGTGGCAACGGAGCTGATGCAATCAGTAAGGCAGTCACCGACGAAGCGAAATACATACTATTTACTTGTTCCATCGGCCTTTTTCAGAGACTTGAGCCACAGATTATAATAATTGGCTGGTGTAAAGTTGCCACCAAACGCCCATGCAACTAGTCATTATTAGTATCAACCGTCGAGTTTGATCCATCAACCCTTGTACACTTACTGGAAACAGCCCACACCTGCCAAAACGTAAAACAGCGGATAAAGTCTTTGAGGGTAATGCCAATTTGTGGCTTCCGGCTCACTCGACGCGCACGAGCCATTCCAATCTCTACATAGGGTCAGCGTTGATTACTTGTTCACGGTTGGGCTTACCAATATGTCGTGGCTTTAAATAAAACTTGGACAAAGGGTTTTGGCGCTCAGGCTAACCAAGTTAGCAGGTTTCCAGGAGAATGAAAGACACTTACATATCCAGGGAGAATGAAAAACGCCGCAAGTGCAATAAAAATTGTGCATACACCCTGGTCGATTAGTCCGAGTTGACACCTCATTATCAAGCACTTACATTGATGATGAATGCCCACCGCCAACCAGATCGCCCAAGGGCCCCGTCCAAGTTTGTAGAGAGCGCACCTTGCATGGCTCCAGAAAGCATAGCACCGGCCGGTTGGGCGATATTGTAAATACTCATCCGAAGCGCTATTTCATGAGGCATGTACCATTGGCTAATCTGTTAGCGTAAACGTCTATTAATGACGGCTTCTTACCTGATCATAGTAAAGTATGCCGGCCAGGCGGTTCCTTCGCAGAATCCAATGAGAAAACGGATACCATATACCTTTTACCATCAGCAGACGCCCAAAAATGACCTGTTGCACAAACCTGTTTGGCATTTTTTGCGAGAGACAGACAGCAAGTCAAAACACCCCACATGACCTGGCAACTGTTAACTTGTGTATTCGTTTGGGGATTTTGGCTTCACCTCGCATGCGGGCAGCCATTTGGATGGCCCAATATATGAAATGATGATACAAGATGGATAGAGCATTATAATGTATCCGATGCTATTGGTGTGAGAATGGCAACATTGGCAATTTGATCGCACATACTTGAAATAAGTGGTAAAGTAGTTGAGCTCATTTCCATAGAGCGAAAGCTCCTCCTTCATTCCTGAGACGTACGCATTGCTCTGGGGAACGTCAGCTCAGAATACCAACCAAGATGAAAGTGTTACAATATTAGTTTGATCAATGTATTTGAAC
This sequence comes from Calonectria crousiana, assembly GCA_013406985.1. Taxonomy (NCBI): domain Eukaryota; kingdom Fungi; phylum Ascomycota; class Sordariomycetes; order Hypocreales; family Nectriaceae; genus Calonectria; species Calonectria crousiana. The sequence goes on along the minus strand of VTGD01000002.1, from coordinate 253,028 downwards.
ATGTAGCCCAAAAACCCAATGGTCAAAAGGCCAAGATCAAGTCTCCAGACGAAATTTCTTTCCTCGGCTGGATCAATGGCGTCGATTGCTTTGACATCCACTGCGGCTGGGACCTTTGCCTGTTCTTGTGCCGGGTGGCCTGTGTGAATGTCTTTCTCGCTCATAGTTGCAATACATTTGCTAGCCAAATATGACAATATACAAGATGAAATGGCTTGGCATCCAATAGAACTGGTTCTTATACACTCTTGATTGCTGCATTCCACCATGGCATCAATTACCAACTCGAAGGCGTGCTTGACGCGCTTATTCGGTGGGTCTCAGCATCGGAAGCAGCCCGATCGTGATGTCTTGAATTGGTATTTTTAATGGGTCGTTGACTGTCGCGTTAATCACGCCTTTGCGCTTTGCCTTGAAATCACCAAATAGTCGGGTAAATCGGCATTCTGCCTCGCGTACGAAACGAGCGGGAACTCGCCGCGTGGTCCGTGCCCTCAGCCTGCACCGTTATTCCATTCCTTTGCAGGCAATTGATAATTTGAGAATAAATAGTTTTTGATTGACAAGTATTCCACTGGACTTGAAGCGGCCAGGAGTTGTGCTGTTCACAGTATAGCAAGTCTGGTCTGAATTGGTGAATAATACATTGACATAATGTTTGTCTTTCGCTTTGGATACGAAAATGGGGTCGCGTGTCGATGGGGCTCAAAAGCTTCACCTGGCGCATTACAACAATGGACAGATCAGACGTGTCCACCCCTTGTATCCGTTATTTAGAACTCCTTTTAATTATTAGGTGCAATTTCAGCATGATTGATTCTTTAACACGGTCCACATGATAAAAAAGACCTACTAACTTAAGGTGTTTGCTGTGAGGTCTGGCAACTTCTTGACCCACTCGCAAAGATGGCGACAAAAGATCAAGAGGATTATAAGAATAACTTATAAACCTAATCTTTTGACTTTTAAGTGCCTAAACTATTAGCAGAAGTCTTGGTCCAGGGAAATGTGTTAGAAATTCGTCACAGCACGGAGATACCCTATACTTTTGATGATAATTGTTCCCCCCCCTGATACTCTGCAAACCCACGCATATTTATTCCCCTGGTAGAAGACTTGGACTGATTGAAGAATGGAACTTTGGTCACATTTTTGCACAAGGCTGGATCTATCATCCCCAAATCATCACTCAGATCTCGCTTAACTCAAATAACATCATGTAGACGGCGCGGGCCGTAAAGCTTCGGGACATATTGCATCAGAAGTGTGCTGCAACCGAGCATATTACAACCGACAAGAATTCTCCGCCGACCTCGCAGGCCGAGTAGGGTTCACGCATATGTGGGGGCACATGGCAAGGGAGGAGAACAGAGTGAAACATTCCACCAGCCAGTAGAGATGAAGCCAGGGTCAGAGATGCAGATCGTGCGCTGAAGAATGTCAAGTTTTCGGCTCGAACACGGACCACTTGGATGTTTTAAGCCTTGATAAGAGGGTGGAGCTTGACATGCATATCATCCGCAGTTCATCTAGTTGGGTTCGAGGCTAAGACTCTTCAGAGCCTGTCTGATGATTTGATCAGCGTTGCCCTTGCCAAATGACCGCGGTAGTCGGAAGCTGCCATTGCTTGCGCGCACTGGGCGAGTCAAATTCCATTCGTTGCCTTGGATTGGCATCTCAGCCTCGGCTAGAATTTGTCCATGAGACATGTAGAATGTCTTGGAGTTCAACCACAATGTCTTGTAGCCGGGACGACATGTTAAGGCAGGCTGCGTATTCCTCATTGCGATGCCAGGGTTTCTTTGATTCATCCATGAACAAACCCTGTTGAAAATGCAGCTCAAGTTGCTCACTACAATCCTCCTTGCTTCCGTATCGCATGCCGTCACAAGCAAAGATGTGTTGACGACGGTCCAAGGCTTCACAGTCTTTGTACATGCCACATCCAACGTCGCCGGCTCCATCGACTCATCCAATTATGCCAAAGTCACACCGGTAGGCGCGAACTGCGCACAAGCATACACTGCTGACCAAGGCAGCAACTTCTCAAGAACCTGGACGAGATGACATCGTCCACCGGCTCGAGCATCAGGGCGTTAGAGGCCTCCGAGGTAAACTTTTCATCGAGCGACCAGAGCCGAATATGCGATGGCTTCAGAGAGGTCAGTGCACACGCATCGATGGAGAAACCCAAAGTAACCTCGGCAGCAGTTCGTCAACGCGCACAAGGTCCTGCTGGCTGCCCTGCAGGACAGGCGCAGGGTGCTGAACGACTCCAACCTGTACTCGCAGCTCGGCAGCGCATTGAAGGAGCTGGGGGCGGGAGCAGGCCGTCTTGGGCAGGGCATTGCGAGGACGATTCCGACTTGCACGGGAGATGCGGGGGCAAATTTGGAGGAGCTGAGGCAAGGGTTCGACAATGCGGCGGAACAATACAGCTAGACAGATGCACGTCAGGAATTGCCCGAAGACCAGGGTCCGTGGAGCAACGTGCTTTTCCGAATCGTTCTTTCTTGGCCTGTGAAACGTGCCTGCATGATGTCGTCCAGAGTGCTCGGGAGCGCCGGGCCTCAATGCTGAGGAATCGTTCCAGATACCGTTTCTCTGGACAGGGATGCGGCCAGCAGCATGACGACCAGCACAGCCCCAAACAGGGTTTAGCGGCCACCGATTCGGATGTTCGGGGTCTTCCTATTCCCCGGACGCCCATCACGTCCCGCATTTTAGAGTCATCGGCTTGGCGGTCCCGGTCCGCGTACCGCCTCCATACTCGCCATGCGCAGCTGCGATGCTGCCAAACCGTCTGCCCTTCTTCATCTCTGCCTTGCCCAGAGATGCGCTCGACGTCTGAGAACCCCGCTTCCGTCCTGCCAGAGCCTTGTCGTGCTGCGCCTGGCGCCTGTCGCTAGCATCGAACCAAACGACGCTCGTTCCCGTCGGATCGGCACAACTCCCCAGCATCCGCCGCTTCTTTGCTAAATCCATCCAGCCCTGCAACATTCATTCGCCACTGTTGCTTTTTTCGCCAGCAGGATTGTCGCCTTGCTGCCTCTCCGCCGGCCGGCCCATCTTGCGCCCTTCAGCTTCACTCACCCTTATTTATCAAACGCGAGCACACAGCCTCATGAATCCCGACGTCCCCGCGCAAGCCAAGTCCCCCAAGATCTTGGCTTGCGTCCTCTGCCAGCAGCGCAAGATCAAGTGCGACAAAGGAGCGCCATGCTCCAACTGCGAAAAGGTTAGCACCCGTTGAAGCACAGAGAGAGCTGGTCTAAGCCGTCTAGATTGGTGTCGTGTGCACGCCGTCCATCCCGGCACCCTCCCGCAAGAAGAGGCGGACAAACCGTGACCTGAGGGAGCGGCTGGCAAAATGCGAGGCCCTGCTGCAGCAGTATGCGCCCGGGACAACCACGCCCACCACCACAATACCCTCCAACAATTCTTCGCCCATTGACTATCCCACGTCTACCGCGGATTCAACCCTGAGCCCATGCCACTTCACCCCGGGTGGTGAGACGGAGATTGGTGCCGCCCTGTGGATGCCCGTGGCCAATCTTATCCACGAGGACGGGAGCACCAAGTATGTCGACAACTTTCCCTGGGCGACTGTGCAAAAGCAGGTAAGCGACCAGCGCACGTCTTGAGTTTGTACCCCTGATCCCTTGCTGACAGGTGACAGCTTGCCGCCATGCGCCAGCTTCTTGACGACGAGGAGCTGAGCGCGGACTCTGAGGCCACCCCAACGCAAGAAGAGGTCAACTTTTCGTTTAGCGACATCTCTCTGCTCACGTATGAGGATGTCACGCCAACACCGGTGCAGATTTTCAAGCTGTGGCAGGTCTACCTGGAGAGGGTCAACCCGCTCACCAAGCTCATCCACGTTCCCAGCATCCAGCCGGTTGTGGTGGAGGCTTCCACGAACCACTCCAGCGTCCCCCAAAAGGCGCAAGCGCTGCTCTTTGCCATTTACTTTTCATCGGCTGTTGCCCTGACGGAAGCAGAATCCATCCAGACGCTGGGCATGACCAGAGATGATGCCCTGCAAAAGTTTTCTGCCGGAGTCAAGCTGGCTCTTACCAGGGCAAGATTCCTGGAAAAATACGACATGATGGTTCTGCAAGCGCTAGTTTTGTATTTGGTACGGTTCCTCGGTTTGATTTTCCTGGCCCGTGGCTGACACACGTAGCTTTCTATCCATGGCCGTTCTAACCGCCACGAGACGTGGATCCTCAGCGGAATTCTCATCCGAATGGCGCAGAAGCTGGGCTTGCATCGCGATGGAGAAATTCTCGGTCTCTCACCTTTTGAAACCGAGATGCGAAGGCGGCTCTGGTGGCAAATTATCATGTCGGACACGAAATACGCCATCGCGTCCGGCTTCCACGAGCCCCTGCTCACCTGGAACTGGGACACCAAGGTGCCGCACAACGTCAACGACGCGGACCTCTACCCAAACTTTATGGAGCCGATCCGCCCGCGCGACAGCCCGACGGAGATGGCCTTTTACCTGATGCTCTGCGAGCTGTGCCGGTTCGTCATCGAGAACCGCATCACCGACTACAAGACCATTGCCAACGGCACCATCCAGTGCAGCAACGCGACCAACAGCGTCAACGGCGCCAAGAGGACCCCGCGGTCGCCGGGCATGTACAAGGAGATCATTGCCGCCCTGGACGCCAAGCTGTGGGACATTGAGAGAAAGTACATTGACACGTCGGTTGGCCCGCTGCACCTGCTGGCGAGCAGGATGCACAACAACATTGTGGCCGAGTTCGAGTCCATCCTGACGCCCATCCACGACGTGCCCGAGTGGGGGACCGAAATCTTTAGCGCCGAGGACAACGTCTTTCGCATCTGCCTCGTTCATTTTGAGCACCACATGGACCTGTGCGAGCAGATTGGCGAGAGCAGCTTTGCCTGGTTCTTCAGGCTTCACTTTGAGAGCGACGGCATCCTCTTCATGGCCGGGCAGCTCCAGAACAGGCCCCTGGGGTCGCTGGTGGACCGGTGCTGGGTTCTCATCGACCGCGTGTACGACTACCACACCGAGCTCTGGTACATGGGCAAGAAGGAGAACTCTCGGCTGGGAATCTCCATCCTCAGGGCGTGGCGGGAGCGCGAGCGCGCCCTGATCCAGCTGGGGCTTCCGTACGACATACCCACGGCTATTTCCAGGCTGCAGACGTCGGTTCCCATGTCCACGCCGTCGCCGGCCCAACCTCTCATGGCTCCTGCGCCAGCGCCCGATCCAGACTGGCTCGTCGACCAACTGTCCAGCTACAGGCTTGACCCGACGACTTTGATGCACCCGCATCACCAGCACTTTTAAAATAAAGACATGTTTATGAAACGTGACGAATCGATTCAATAGAAGACCGAATGGGATAGGTTAAACAGGGACATGAACATACTATTTAGTAAGAATACTAATGCTGCACCGACTAAGCCGGAGTGTCCGTGAGCGCCTAAAGACTGGGCGATCTGGTAGCCCTGGATTGTATCGAGGTCTGGATGCAGCCCGTGAGCAGGGGCTCGTACTTGAATCAAGTAGAGGTTTCAGTGGGAAGATTAAAGCGCCGTTGTCTTGGACTGCGGTCAATCCGCCAGCAGTTTAATTCAACCAATTCAAATCGGATGATGAATTGGGCATGTATATATTATTTTAAGCTAGAATAGAACCTGTGTTGGGCAACTATTTATTCCAATTCATCACTGAGGAATAGTATGTCACTACACGACCTTGAATGTCATTAGCTCAGTCCCTTATGTGAATTAAACATGTTATTCAAGGCCGTAATATATTCAGGTGACCAAATAGCTTCATCCTGTTTGACTCAGTTCAAGAGACAAATCCTGATTGAATATGATTGACAGCTGGTCTTATCTTGAAGTGCCAAATCCATAACTAAGCGGACAGCGAGTGCTGCACCGAATCGGCTACCTGGCACTAATGAAGCAAGCTATCGGAGGGAAGAGAGTGAACAAGGAACCCATTGCCCAAGTATCGGAGTGGGTACGTTGGATGAGGCGGCAGGGTTCAGCTTGACGAGGCTAATGCAGCCCAACCAGGCTGAATGGGCGAGCGGGGCCGTGTTGTGCATCTGCGTCCTTGGCAGGACTTGAATGAGGCATAACTATTACAAATGCATACTATCCTCTCTCAATCGGTTTTCGGAACTTGTCAAATTGGATACAACTCGAGTGCTCCCAATATTCGGGGGGAGGGTGAGACTTGCTGGAATATCCCCGTAGAATTCTGGAAAGGCGGTAAAGAAATCGTGGCCCATTGTCCACGTGCCGATATCCCGAATCCGGTCCTCAAACATGGGGGATAGCTGGAGTTGGCCTGTGTGCGAGTTTTTCATGTATGCGTCCCGAAAGTCAAACGGCCACAGTATCTTGAAGTTGCACGCAAACAGGTCCCAGAAGAGGTTGGTGCAATATCGATGTTGACTGAATATGAAGCGCTCTCGGATACCAGGCCTTGGCAAGTTAGCGGTGTATTGTCTGGGCATGAGCATACAAACCACACAAAATAGTCAATCGCATGCGAGTGCACAATGGCTTGGGAGGGTCTGTACTCGTCAGTTTGGATCTGCATCATTCCATCAATGCTCACCTCATCAGAAGCCAATGCGGCAGGGCACTGTGTCGTGCTGCCGTCGGATCTCCGTGATACATCATGAGCAGATGCATCATCCTTAGTATGGCGAGCCGTTCTACAGGCGGGCACTTTTGAAAGCAGACCTCATCAACCTGGCGCAACTTTTGCCAGGACTTTGTCATTTTGCCCGCCTTTTCGACGCTGTCCCAGCCCTCAATGACGGCGCGCACGGGTGTGTCTTGACATGTCATGTCTTCCACCATGACTTCGGGCCCGGATAACCGGACAGCCTTGCCCAACGCCTCATTTGCTTTTCGCCACTTGTTCACTGGCCTCACAATCCCATCAGGGCTCATTCCGGAGACTGTGCAGTGGCATGGCGTCTGCGCCTGGGGAACAATGACGTCGTCGTCTGACGAGTCGTGGAGATCCAACGTGACGGCCATCTGCCCGTCGATGGCATCCAGTGTGCCAACTGTGTCATTGGGCAACACTCCGCTAAAGCGACCGGGAGAGTCTATCGGAGGGATGGAGCCAGCCGACCACGGGTGCATCGGCCATGCCAAGGCATCGGGTGCAATGGCAGCCCCAGCCCACGACTCTGCAGGGCTGTCGACCGCGGCTGGACCGGATGCATCTGCGCGAGGAGATGCCTTTTTATCAGCGTCTTCGAGCTGCCGCGTGATTGTGGCCTGCAGGGATCGCAAAACTTCCAGTGCCTTGTCCCTCTCCTTGGTGGCACGGAATAGCTGGTCCATGAGAGACGCCACCTGCGCGTTGGAATCATTTTGCTGGAGCTGGGCCACCATGGCCTCGAGCTCAGCGATGCGGTTCTTGGTACGTTCTCTGGCCAGGCGCTGGGCCTTGCGATCAAGCTCCCGCTTCCTGAGTTTTCGGGACTCGTCCATGTTGGTTTGGTTTGGCTGTCTGGCGACGCCAGGGGCTACAGGGATACGGCGATGTGGGGATGTGAAACGCGTCTGCAAGAATGCAGTAATAAGCGGAGATGGCAAGCTTGGGGGGGTCAGCCCCTAAGTTTATTCGGTAAATGCGGGGAGGATCATGTGATGCGTTAAGTGCCATGGCGTTTTCGTTAGACTTTACTGCTTTTATCCATAATTTGCCGTGGCTGTCATTCCATTAATGTGATGGATCATTGTGAATAGGGTCTACGAATCCACAAAGACGTCTTTTTGACAATTGGACAGTCAAATGATGCATCTCATGCGACCAGGGTGTACGGTTCATCAAATAGACCAGAGCCATGGTGTCACAATTTAAGGATTAATTTCTAATCAGACACTACGCCTTCTAAAGACCAAGTTGAGACCAGGCGATGCTAGCGTAAACCCATCCTTTAACCCTCCCAGGAAGCTCTCCTCGGTACATCCCGGTGCCAGTGCAACATTGTACTTGGACAAGATGTGGCAAGTGACGTAACGAAGCTCCATTAATCCAAGTTGCTTTCCAACGCAGGAATATCGGCCTAAGCAGTGTTAGCCCAGCCAAAGTCATCACAGTGTACATACCAAACGAGAATGGGTGAAAAGCAGACGCTTCAAGTGTCAATTCCGGCTTTGTGGTCCATCGCTCGGGAATAAATTCGTTGGGGTGGTGGTATAATCGTTCATCTATTTGGTTAGCCGCTTTCTACGCACCGGCTTGCAACCTACCTCGATTTAGCGTATATGAAGGCACTTGCACAATGGTATTTCCCGGGATAAATACATCTCCAACCTGAAGACCTTGTGCGGGTGTCATCCTCTGCAATCCGGATGGGACTGGAGGATGAAGTCTGAGCGACTCGTCGATGCAGGCTTGGAGGTATTTGAGCTTGGAGAGGCCGAGGTAATCAACTTTGCCATTCTCCTGCTTCAAATACTCGTCAATTTCTTCCTGCAGTCGCCAGCATACATCAGGATTGATTGCGAGCTCAAAGAAGAGGCAAGTAAGTGATGCAGCAGTGGTGTCACTGGAGTTGTCAGTATGGGTTTCACCTAGCCATTGCACTTACCTTCCAGCCACGACAATCAAGTGGGCATCGCCGTGGAGATTGATGGTGTCTTGTTTTTTTGGCTTCTCCAGGTTGTCATAGTCGCTCAAAATCCAAGAAAAGACATCCGGCATGCTTGGTGTATTCTACCAGATTAGCCGACGTAACTGGATGAATGATTAACTTACTTTGACTCTTTCTTTGACCTGTGCTGAAATCCAGTTTTGCAGTTTCAAATGTTCATAGTTGAGGCCAGGAATTTCCTTGAAGAGAGGAAAGATCCAGACCAGATGGCTAAATGCACTGACAGCCAGCATATTGGCATGGACAGTCTGCATGTAATAATGCTTGATGCCATCCCTCAGCATGTTGAAGCTTTTGCCGAAAGCAAGGTCTCCCATGACATCAAAACTATAAAAGTTGAACCACGTAGATGCATCCAACGATAGGCCCTCCATTTGCTCAATCTTTTTTAGAAGCTGCTGCGTATACTGCGCGACCCGAGGCTCGTAATCTCGAAGGGCTAGACCCGTTAGCACTTGGATCATCGCGGTCCAGTCACCTACCCTTTGAACTAAAGGCCTTGTCCCACGTCTTTCTTCTTTGACCATGTAGTGTACGATCTCGTATCATGTGGAGGGACTGGACTGGGTGCATTATGTTGTACCAAGGTCCTTTTGTGCAAGGCGAAGTGTTGGAATAAATTAGATTGACTGCCTTTGGGTCGCAAATGGAGAGCTCGGAAGGGCCTGATAGGATTAGCTTGAACAAGATGGTTACTGGCAACGTACCAAGACGGACAATGTCTCCGTATTTTGCGTGAAGGTTCTGGACCTCCTCGTAGAGATGAAACCTTTTGATCGAGAGGGAAGTGACGTAAAAATTGGAAAGCCGAGCCATGAATGGTCCTGGAAACTTTCTCAATCTGTGGAAGAGTGCTCTGTAGGTAATCATGCTGGAAAGAATACCCGCGGATGTCGAACCAAGAACCAATGCTGCTTGCAAGTACGCTTCCAGGAGTGGAGGTGCTTCATCGGAACTGAATTGTAAAAATGCATATGTCAGAGCAAATTGTAGAATCGCCGCTAGTGTCAAAAGCTTTGTCGTATAGAGATCCCATTCACCACGGCAGAAAATTCCGCCGTGGAGGAGAATGCCAAAGGCATAGCTCAGGGCGTATCTTGTGTTTTCTTGCATTAGAATATGTAGTTCCATTTTGCTGATGTGAATAGAACCATGGTACATGCAGTCAATAAGTATTCCTCGTTTCTGAAGCGTTTTTATCATATATTGCTCCCGGGAGCTCAAGCTCCGACGTGTCAGTCCCCTAGAGTCAGCAAAGAGTCAGCAAAGAGTCAGCAAAGAGTCATGATCTAGTCTGCATTAAATTCATAATTCACAACACATGGCAGCCAAACTCGTGCATAACAGCGAGTCAGAACACTCTGACAAGCTGGATGCGGGGTGGACCCAGAAATTCTAGCCGAAATCTACCCCGGATTGTGACGCCATGTCCTGGAAGATGCGGGGAAACCATAAACGTATTTGGAGGAAACATGCGCTCTAACTACCTAAACGTAAAACTGTGGTGTTGGCAAGCGTGATTGACATGAATTTGCATGTTTCAAATAGGATAGGCACCATTGCCTACGCATTAGCGGAGTTCTTCACTTTTCCATATCCATCAATGTGACACATGTATTGAACTGAAATCTATGGTTGGCAGGATTAACAATACATTCACTACTGCTCGCTAAACACCAACAATAGGCCATCAACCATCTACCTCAAATCAAGAACAACCCTTCCCTCAACGCGTCCATGCTCCAGGTCTTCAAAAACCTGCCAGGTATTAGCAAAGCGGAAGAAAGGATAGGACACATACCTCGGACAGATGATCCAGAGTTCGGATCTGGTGGTGCGTCTTGATGGCGCCTTGTGCGGCAATCTCCAAACACTCTTTGGCATCCAGTCGGTTTCCACTTTTCGTTGCTGATTTGTTAGCGAATTGCAAAACCAAGTCACAATAGCTTACCAATGACTCGCAGCTCCTGAGTCACCATGTCCATGATGCTCGGGACCAAGCTTCCGTCCTGCTCCGGGATACCCAGGCATGCGATGGTGCCTCTGAACCCCACCCACGACATGGCCTGCGAATACGACTTTGCGCTGGAAGCACACATCAGAGCAATCCTGGCGCCGCCGTTTGTCAGGGTCTTGATCTCGCTGGCCATGTCGGCGTCTGCGGGGAATTTGGTAAAGTCGACAAACCCATCGGCTCCCAGGTCATGACACAGCTTCTGCTTGTTGCCGGAATCAATTGCCAAGACCTTACCGCCCATGTACTTGGCATATTGAATCGCGAGATGGCCCAAGCCACCGCCGGCTCCAGAAATAGCAACCCAGTCGCCGACGCGAATGCCAGCCGTCTTTAGCGCAGTGTACACGGTAATTCCCCCGCACATTAGCGGCGCCGTAGACGCAAGATCAAGGCCTTCTGGAATCGGCGTTGCGTAATTGGCCGGCGCGATGCAGTACTGCTGAAACGTCCCCGGGGTGTAGTATCCAGATATCTTTGAGCTCTTGCACGAGGTCTCGCCACCCTGGATGCAGTGGTCTGGTGAATTAGCAGGGATTTGCCATCGCTTTAAAGTGCTTACCACACGAGAGACAGGCATATGCCGCATACTTGATTCCGACGTGAGATCCGATTGCGGGGAATTCAACCCCCGGCCCGTGAGCGACAACTCTTCCAACCCCTGCGATGGTGAGAAATGTTCAAAACCGGGCAGTGTAATTACCTTCGTGACCGCCAATTTGACCTAATCAATTAGAACCATGCGGAACAATGAAGGAAGTACACACCTGCAGGCGTTGGTGCCGGGAGGCCTGGAAAATGGTTCATGCAAAAGCTAACATCGGTATGGCACACGCCAGAATAGAGTCTGATTATTAGAACTGTCACTAAAAAGAACAGCTCAACTTACAAACGAACAAGCACTTCCCCATGACCGGGCTCCGGAATGGGCAGCTCAACAAGCTCCGTTTGCAGAGTTCCCGGCTTGGAGTAGATGGCAGCCTTGTTTGAGGACATTCTCAGGGCAGTCATGTTGTAATATTATCTACTAATACTGTACTGCAACGTTGCGCCAGCAATTGATACCAGCCCTCCTCTTATACCATGCGCATGACCCTGAACCGGATGTCTTCGGATCCCTCTACTGGAAGTAATTGAATAGTTTGACCTTTCCAAGACAATCGCTTGCTAGGTCAGCCGATCTTCATCTGAGCCGAATGAACCGGCGAACTTGGCGTGATGCATGGTGGCGACCCCGCCCGAGTCAGTATGCACGTAGTCAGAAAGTCGGCCAAGCATCCCATTCCCGGAATATCGTCAAGCGACCCGCTCAAGTTCCTGAATGGGTAATGAACCTCGGGTTCAATGACGTTAGCCGAACCTTGCCCGCACTTTCCCCAGCTTTTCTATGCGAAATCCTATTTAACTCTGCGAGGAATGTGCCGCAAGCTACATCTTCAACCACACCAAAACAACCATGGCCATCAGCTTTGACACCTTCCAAAACGTCATTGGCGGCAAGTTAGTCGCGTCCGAGAAAACTCGGCATGGCATCAACCCGGCAACGCTCGAGGCGCTGCCTCCCGTTCCCGTCAGCACGCCCGACGACATTGACAAGGCCGTGGCGGCTGCGAAAAAGGCCTTTGCCGCATGGGCCAACACGCCCTTGAGCGAGCGCCAAGCCGCCGTCAATCGATATGCCGATGCGCTGACGGCCAACGCCGCCGGGTTTGCTAAAATGCTAGTTCTGGAACAGGGAAAGCCGGTATGTCGCCTAATAGACAGGAAGAAGCAATTCTGAGACATGCAGCTTGCCAATGCCGAGAACGAGGTGGTCCAGGCTGTTGGCATCCTCAAGGGCATGGCCCAGCTTCCGTTTCCCGAGGAGACGGTCCAAGATACTCCCGATCGCCACGTAATCACCAGATACGTGCCAGTTGGTTAGTCGAAGCAGCTCAATCATCAACTTGTCTAACACCTGCAGGCGTCTCTGTCGGAATTGTTCCGTGGAACTGTAAGCCACCTCTTGTCTCACAAAGCACGCGCTAACTTGACAGTCCCTGTTTCTCTAGGTTCGACCGCGTTTGGGACTCCAGAAATCTTCTAACAGCCTGCAGCATGCTTCAAACTAGCCCCGGCCTTGATTGCGGGCAGCCCAATCATCATCAAGCCCTCGTACGTGTGCCAATCACGCCGTGACGTAGTTGCTTATTGGACTTAGACCATTCACTCCGTACTGCGGCCTGAAACTTGTTGAGCTCGCGAGCCACTTTTTCCCGCCCGGAGTCGTCCAGGCCTTGAGTGGCGATGACAGCCTCGGACCTCGTCTGACCGCACACCCTGGCATAGACAAGGTCAGCTTTACGGGATCCGTGGCCACGGGAAAGAGAGTCATGGAGAGCTGCGCCAAAACACTGAAACGCGTCACTCTTGAACTGTGAGTCAAATGCACCCTGCACGGTGCCGTACTGACCAGCAGGGGTGGCAATGATCCCGCGATTGTGTGCGCCGATGTAGATGTTGCCTCTGTGGCTCCTCAGGTAATTGCTTTGAGACTTATTGAGCAACGCTAACCATTTCAGGTGGCTGCCCTTGCGCTGTACAATTCTGGCCAGGTCTGCATTGCCATCAAGCGCATCTATGTGCACGAAGCCATTTACGACGAGTTTCTTGCCCAAGTCGTCAAAACCGTCAAAGCTCTCAAGGTGGGCAACGGCCTGGATGGAGTATCTCTGGGTCCAGTTCAAAACGCCATGCAATTCGATCGCGTCCAGGCCATCTTGTCCACGCTCAAGGCGGAGAATGCCAAGGTTGCAGCCGGGACCATAACAAGCAGCAAGGGAGAAAAGGGCTACTTTATCGAGCCTGTAGTCATTGAGAACCCTTCCGACAACTCGTCCATTGTCAAGGATGAACAGTTTGGTAAGCCAACATGGATCCGCCATACTGTACAAGCTAACCAGCTAGGCCCCGTCTTTCCTGTGCTCAAATGGTCCGACGAAAGCGACGTCATCAAGCGTGCCAATGACAGCGACGTGGGTCTTGGAGCGTCAGTTTGGACACGAGACACGGAGCAAGCCACGCGGATATCGAGACAGTTGCAGGCGGGCAACGTCTGGATCAATACACACCTGGAGCTCCAGCCTGACGCCGCCTTTGGTGGGCACAAATGGAGTGGAATTGGTTCCGAGCTGGGAATTAACGGGCTCAAGGCGTACTGCAACGTGCAGTCTATTTATCACAAAAAGGTTACAAGCCACCTATGATAGGTCTAGATGCTTAATCGAGAGTCGGTCTCGCGGACCGCGTTTAAATAGTAAACAATTTGAGCCAAGTTGGACCGTGACCATTAAGTAGCCCGTCCCATGTCAAAGTGGTGGATGTTTCCAAAATGATTACCTGGCGATAGGCGAGCAGTTTAAACTAGCCGTCGCTGCATACCCTATGGACATGGAAGGAATTAAATTCTATAGTATACTTAATTATGTTGTGAGTGATCTAGGAGCCAAACCCTCGCCAAGTCTTGGATCCCATCTGCAAACCACTCATCGTCAATCTTTACCCCCTCGTCAAATCCATGCTCGCCGTCTCGAACAGCCAAGCGAAAGCGGATAGAAGGATCAACCTTTTGCAGCACGTCGGCGAATTTTCGACTGCCCTGAACCGGCACAATGCTGTCGTTTTCACCATGCCAGATAAACACACCTCCACGGGGGAATTTCGCGCCGTCCTCCATCCTGTCCAGCAAATGCCACTCCCTGCGATCCAATGGGAACAATTCACTGTATCCCCCGTTTTGAATCAGACTGACCATGAGCTGAACCCGTTCCAGGCCCTCGTCTTCCGAGACGATGGATGGCAGTCCACTCTTGAGCTTGCTGCGGTGCGTCTCAATCACGCTTTCGGGGATGTAGGGGAAAATCCCAACGGGCTCCTTTTTCCCCGCCTGGAAATGTTCAGACTTGGAGTCGATCATGGGATAGGCCGCAGTGACAGCCCTAATCTCATCAGGATGGCTGAGGCCAAGATGAAGGCTCAGCAGACCCCCAGCGCTCTCTCCTGCCGTCAAGATGCGCGACGTGTCAATGTGGACCGCCCCGTGGGTCTGTTCAGGGACAAAGGTGGGAGCTGTCTCCTGCACCCATGTCCAAAAGTCTTCCATGTCCTCCAAGACATCTCCAACATTGGACTCTGGAAGAAGTCGATGGTTGGGGCTGACAATGATGGCCGAGTGTCGAGATGCAAGCTCCAATGCCCATTTTGGGAACCAATCAGGGAAGAGGCTTGCGCCAGTGACAAGGCCGCCGCCGTGAATGCGGAGGATGACTGGGTACTTTTCCTGGTTAGGCTGGGCCAATAGTTCTTTCGGGATCAAGACGTAGACGGCAATGTCATGATCTTGGACCGTCTTGTAGGCTGTAGAGATTATTTTAAAATCGGAGAAGCGAGCAGATGCAGTCATTTTCTTAGTATCAAGAGCTTCAATTGAGCGTGATGAGGTGTTTACCAGTCAGCATAGGCCTATTTATTTGTATGGGCATCTTGCTAACATTGATAAGCCGTTCGACGATGAATAATACACCTAATCCGGATGGTGCGTGCTAAGAACTAGCATATTCACCATTTTGTCAGCACGGTCGGCTTTAATGACAATTTTAGTCCGAACCGCCGGTTAGTCTCGCGGACACCGAAGTCAGGCCGGATGTGTCTTTGGTCCTTTGTTAGATTAAACGAGTAAATCTAGTGGACGTCTGGATCACTAAAGCCTACAGTACTTGAACAGAGTTGTAATCAATTCTTGCACCTGACACAGGTGACCAAGTAGAATACCTGGCCACTTGGTTGAGTGCGAAGGGAAGACAACCTTCTCACCATGTTGAAGGCATTGGGTGAGGTCAAGTCCGTGATCAGTGCAGGGTAGATCTGGTGAATGTTTACCAGAAAGGAATGTTGGCATTGTTCCATGGGGTACGTGGGTGCGGCTTCCAAAAAGGGAAGCTTTTGGTCATGACATAAGGCGATAAGGCGAAAACCGCCACCAGACCTCACAGCAGCTCTTGCATATCGCCATTGATCATAACAACCTTGGCAACAGTCCCCGAAATAGCCTTCGCATCCATTCTTCCAGTATCTCTCGCAGAAGCCTTCGCACTCAATCACAACAACCCCACAGCTGCTTCACAGCTCTCGTAACAGTTCTTGCAGTAAGCAGCCCTTGCAGTCGGTCGTCACAGCCTTGACAACAGGCGATTTGCCCCCTGGCGCTGACTTATTTACCAGAGACTCAGCTCTTTACCCCCGTTTTGCGATGCGTTGAAATAACCGAGGCTCGTTTGCATGCCACTTCGACAGCCAGGGGGCATTGCCTGTTCATTGAGCTCCTGAGCCGACGCTCAGCTGCAGGGAACCCGCAGCTCTGACAGTCCTTACAATAGCTGCTTAGCACAAGAATTATTCGATGGCAATAATAAGCTCGCAGCAACGGCGGCGGTGGCAGTACACGATTGTGCAGTCATGATGATCTTGCAGAGTGTGAAGGGCTGGTCCTGGGTTTGTTCAACCTGAAGGGTGCTCTGTATTGGTCTATCTAAAGCTAGAGAGGAGAGAAGGAAAGGAAGCCAGAAGGGCAGCCCTTCTGGCTTTATATCTAGGCTTCCACAACCTTGATGGGCTCTAGCTACCCTGGTAGCTAGAGAAGGGTTTCACTCTCCGCCAACCTTGATGGATACGGCACAGCCGTATCCCCACTTCAGGCTTCAGCCTGTGACAATTATATATAATATATAAAAAAATAATACATATTTTTTATTATAAAAAACTATTTAATTTAACTAAATATAAGTGTATATGTGTAACAAGCCACACATGTGGTAGGGCAACTGGCCCGTGCATTACCACCGCCACACCTATATAAAAGTAGCCGCACTATCCATCTCTGTGTAACGATCTGGCCGATTTCCCAAGGGATAAACCAATCAGAAGGTAGGGTTTATGTTAGCAGAAATATCAGAGCGCGTATGGTAGCACTAAGCAATAAGTTGCTTGTTCACAAAGAGGCATTACGTCTGGTAATGTGTTAATCGGTAATTGATGTAACCAAATTGTATTAAAAGCTGATCAAGACCGTTCCTTACGGTGCGACTTGATCCGTCTATATACTTCTAATTACGTGGCTCCGTGATCGCAGATGTCGAACGGTGTCGGTTCGACGTTGTTCGACAGCGATGTTCGGAGAAGTCGAACGGGACCCGTTCGACTCTTCTTGATTGGCTGGAGTGGACTATAGGGTAGGTGAACATCCAACGGGGTCGTCTCGTGACTAAGTGTACTACGTGGGTATTCTGCCCGTTGTGACCGCCTTGGTTGGGCATGGGTCATAACACTATGCACCCCGATCGACTAACCCTTACAACGTGCCACCAAATCTAATATATCCTGTATTAACCATTGCACTACAGTATGATAACTGTCAACGTAACATTCTGCCTTACCTAAACGATTGAGTGATAAAAGAGTGCCTTGTGATGCCGTTAGCGGCATCAAGGACAAGACTCTTGCACGTCACAGGTTTCTTTTTGTTCTTATGATCAAGCCGCTGGAACAGACATTGCGGACACGCATTTGACTTACGATAATAGCGCCCATGTATGCGAACGGCGTGTTCAGATGACTTCAAAATTGGTGGCGAAGCCGTCCCGAAACATGCTCATTGGGCCACGATGAGCTGGGTCATGGCTCCTGGGGCCTCGGCGAGAAGGTGGCAAACGTGAGTAGCATGTCGCGCAAACGTTGGGTGGCGTTTTGCACCATGTTGGGGAGCGCGGCTTGATGGTGCCTTCAGCGGACTCTTCTAATGAGGGAATATATATTGGAAATGATAGGATGCAGCGGGTGTGCCAAGACCATTACAAATTCTATCTGGATATTGTCAAGCCTGGATGTCCCGCTCTCATAACCTATTAGCGTGTGCTCCTGCACTGCTAGTAAGATGGCGCTATTCATGTTGAGTTGAACATTAGGTAGCTATTAGATGAAGTCCGTTCTGTTAGACACAAGTATTCTTCAATACAAGCTAAAATGTGGTAATTAAATGTAAACTTATGCCTGGTAGAGAAGCATGCTCCGTTTTGCATAATTTCTTCGGGCTTGGGTGTATATAAGCACAGTAGTATCTAGAGGTAAGACTTGAACAACTTCTGATACTTTTTGCGCTCAGTACGGTCGCCCTTCCAGACATCTTTACCGTGGTCGACAGCTCCAATTTGAGTGCCCACGTACGTTGCAACCATTCCGCCGCCAAAAGCCTCCTTGTCAATGAATACGCCCTCATCTGGCTGAACGACCTCGACATAGTAAGGATGGGCGAGCATCGCAGCCAGGGTCTCTGGCTTATCGTACAGAAATAGAGCAATACCATCAAAATCGACCAGTTCGTTGGAAGCAGGCGCATCAGCACCGGCTGCAGTGGGAAGGATTTTGCCTCCTACTTGCACCTAGAGGATGGTTAGTTTAGACGTGTTGGTGGCAAATGAACTTGCCTGCTGATATCGGCTGATGTTGAAATGCGTCGCCAAGGGGACGACCTTGGGTGCATGTTGGGTCTCCCAATATGCCCAGAAATCTTCTCGTGTGTAGTTTGGATGGCGTTTAACATAGGTAATCATCTGGGTGAGGCCGGTAGTGGAGTCACGCGTGGCAATGGCCTCTCCTACTAAAGCGGCCACGATGGCCAATTTTGACGAGATGCGAACCATTTTCGTTTTTCTGTTTACTGTGTGTAGGGTCGGGAGAAAATGCAAGAATATATAGACGCCCAAATCAACCTTGTGCCAAAAGCGGTGGAGATCCGTGTGACTATTGCGCTGTTTACCTTAGTGAGGCAGTCAGCTTGCATTAGAAGCTCAGCTGGTTTCTTGGCATTATGTTGGTTGATCATTTCGTGAGCCAGGACAAAAATGGAGTGCAATGGGCGGCCTCTTTCAGGTATTTACCGAGCAGAACAAGACTCGTTAGGCATTTGAGATGATTCAACTTGTTGAACCTTGTGACCATGAAGTATTCACCCATAACCGGCCCTTTGACTTGCCTTTTCTTGAGTCCTGCATGACGCAGGGGGAAGCCCTGCGGTGCCTGATCTTGGCCGGCTTTTAATTGGCTCGGTGCAACGGAGGTTGTTCTCAATCTGCACGCTCATGCCCACAAGGTATTCATAAAGAGGCAAACATTGCGATCTGATGGAGGCGCTGACCATGGTCGTCTTAAATGGCTCATGTTTGCTTGCACGGTCGCTTATGTCGCATAATACATTGAGCATTTTCGGGCATCATTCGCCATGGTATGACTAGCGCAACGCCACCACCGAAGCGAGCTTCAGCCCACTCATCGCTCGAGTCAGAACCAAGGGCCTTTCAATTCAACTCGATGTGTATGACATCGACTGATCTCGTTGCTCCTGATTTCTCCCCAGATTGACTCATGCCCATCAGACCTCGCAAGGTTTAACTAAGGCGGTGTAGATTGCTGCTTGGGCGCCGAACGTTGGTCCGTAGAACAGGTGTCGATGGCTGTAACACTATTGCGGATCAGACTGTCTTAGCTGTCCAAAAAAACGGTCCTGCCAAAAACATGGACTTTTGCTGGTTAATATTTGTAGCATAACATAGTCTGTAGTCTGCAGAGAATGTTAAACTAGGTATCAAATAGATTCTACATTAACTACCACAGTAAAACTTGATCAATGCCGTGCTGGAAGAATCCGCCAAGTTCACACACCATGCCAAACCCTCGGTCGGGTTTACATGTCATGGAGGCAACGTCAGCAGAAACTGTATCTGGGAAGAGAGAATAATCACTGGTCACAAATTTGACACACCCGCCGCAATTCAAACGGAGACGATGCGATACCCTCTAAAGACGCCGCGCACCAAGTATTCATCTGGATCGGTCAAGTGATAAGCTCCATTGTCAGTATCACGAATCAAGGTAATGATTCATAAATAGTACTTTTAAATTTACGAAAATATTAAAATAAAGTATTTCAATACATTCAAGTAGTAACCTAATTACAAACTCATAGCCCAAAGTCCATGCTTCCCTATAAATTATTAGCATCTTGAACTCTTGACAGAAAGCATAAACTTACACCTGGCTTCCATTCTGCCATTTCCTTCTGCCATGCCTTTTCTATCAAAGCTTTCCTGTTCTCCCTGACTTTAACACAAACCGGAAGTTCGGCTCCTGGGACACCTGGCAGGAAGGGCTCCATGTAGTCCTCTGACTTTACTGGCAGGGAGGTGCCAGGCTTGACCTTGATATCAAATGCCCACAGAATGCGCATGATGGCAACGGCAAAAGATCGGTCCGCCAACTGTACACCAGGACCTGAAACAATTAGACATTCAATCATGTGTAGAAGACATAGAAGGACATACAGAGGCGACGGCCTACGCCGAATGCAAAGTGATCTCGTTTGGTGCTGTCGGGATAGTTGCCCGATTGTTGTGACTACGGGTGTTAGAAAGTCCGACATATGCTTAACTGGGCCTTACTGAAGCAATATCGCCTTCCCAGCGCTCTGGCCGGAAAACATCAGGCTCCGGGTGGCGCTCAGGATCTCGGCCAATGGCCCTATACTCCGTCAGTCATGAACCGGCCATGGCCAAGGGATCTTACCAGATGTTGGGCCGAACAATGGATTGAGCCGGAATCACGTAGCCATTGTACGAAATGTCTTTTGTCGTACGGTGTCCAAGACCGTTTCCTACAGGTGGACGCATACGCCATGTTTCCTTCATCAAATAGCGCACGTATGGTACACGCTCAAGGTCTTCCCAAACCGGTAGTCTATCCCCAACCGCCTCATCTGAAAGTATTAGCCAACATCTCAAGGCAAGATGATCACATACCTATTAATTTCCTAGCCTTTTGGTGGATTTCAGGATTCAACATCATCTGTTCCAAAAAGACCCAGGTACTTAGGCGGCTCTGGAATAAAGTTAGTTGCTGAACAAGCACTGAATATGAATCTTACCGTATCGGAGGCGGCAGCAACAAGCTTCAGCGAGACATAGGCTGCCTCAGAATGGCTCACGCCAGATTTGTCCACATCGGAAAATACGCGAGTGAGGAAGGAATCCGGGGCTGAGCCTGAGTTGAAGATGTCCTTTGCATGCTAAAAACGAGTTAGTTCTGGATTCTGCTCAGCAGGACTTGTTCATACCGCCATGCGCGTCTCGACAAACTCCACATCAGAGTTATATCTCCAAAGGCCCTTTCTGGCCCAAGGTTTGAGAGCCAAGGGAAGATAGTCGAGCCAGGTGAAGATGTCGGCGAGGTAAAAGCCAGAAACGGTCGCTAGTCCTTGTCAGCATGTATTTCGTGTCTATTCTTGAGTGAACTTGCAAGTAATCTCGTGGATACCACTTTCTACCATCATGTTAGCTTCTAGTTTGGGAAGTCTGGAACTACCTACCAAAAATATATTTGGCCGCTTTGCTCTCCGTATTTGGAACCTGCCATTGTTAGAACCTTCGCATGCCGCATCATCGGGTCATGCTCACCTCTAGACCAAACATTTGGGATGTGAAGGTGCTGTAAACGTAGCGAGCGACACGATCAAACAGACCCGTTTGTTTCTCAGTTCCCGCATGCGGATCAGTCGCCACTTCGTGTAAGAACTTGAGCGTTTCGTGGTACAGAAACGGCAACCCATTGTTGATCCGTTGCGGGCTGGTCAAGTTCTGAAAGGTGACCTTTCTCAACAACTGCATTCATTAGCTTTGCTCTGTTCGACTGCCGCATTGACACACCTTCCACTTTGGGTTGCTCGCATCCAAAAGATCCATGCTTTCGTGGTTTGTAATGTATTTCTGTCCGACATGCCAAAACGGACGTTCCGAGGTGTGCGCAGCGTTGGTGGTAAAGACTGCTTGGCAGGCACGATCCGAATTGATCACATATTCGCTCGTCGGCCCCAGGGCTAGCCGCATAATCTCACCTTGCTCCTGGGCCCATTCAGCCA
Source organism: Calonectria crousiana (assembly GCA_013406985.1). NCBI lineage: Eukaryota > Fungi > Ascomycota > Sordariomycetes > Hypocreales > Nectriaceae > Calonectria > Calonectria crousiana. Next base: position 231,334 of record VTGD01000002.1, on the reverse strand, counting down.
TTTTTTTGTGCAAAAGCCCACCGGCACTCATAACTTGCGGGAGATTGCCCAAAATGGGGTATCCCTTTGGGCTGGGCGGGAGATTCTTGGAGGATCTGTTCCCAGTCCACCCCAGGAGAATGAGTCCCAGGGCAACGACGGTCCATCCTAAACCATCTGGAACCAACGAGAACAAGACCATTTTCAAAGCTCCCATTTGATAACGTAGACTGTAGAATTTTGGCTGTCGATTTAAAACAAGTGTAGTTGAGCAAAGTGTGATGGGCAAAAAACAGCTTGCCAATGAGTACTTGTGAACACTTTCTTGATGAGAATCGGTATCTAACCTAGGTTAAGCTCATTGAGAAGTACTTGCTGGCTCCATCATTGGGTGGGTACGGACATCCCGGACCGAACGGACTGGGTCCGTCCAGAGGACCGGGATTTCGGATTCCGGCGGTTGCCCCACACGATGCTGCTTCCGCGATGTTTTCGGCAAATGTGGCCCGGATAATATTTTAGTATGTGATAGCTATATTATTGCTTGTAGATTCATCTGCTGGGGCTTTAGGACAGGGCTGCCTGCTGAGATAGCTGACCAAGCACTTGCGCCTAGCAGGGACGCGCTGCCTTGTAGCAGCTGGGTTCTGGGTAGTAATCCGCTATATGACTTGTCAAAATCACCTGATTGCCTCTTATGATGGTATTGAGCCTCTCATATAGCAGAGGTACCTTAGGCAGGTTTTGTCAGCTGCAAAAGGTTACAATGGGTCGTCTCGTCGTACGGGGCCAACACATCAGCTCGGCAGGTCATTCCATCCAGGTTGTCTAACGTGAACTTGAGGAAACTCAACGGATGGGCAGAGGTATGCATTCGATCGCGCTATTTTTTCTGTAGAATGGTGGTTTTGGCCACTATGCCCTGATTAGCGATGCCACAAAGTTCTCCTGCATACTTTTGGGCTTCTTGCTCAAGTAAGCCTGCACTAATTACTGATGCCAATGGTGATCACTTTTGGGTCCGCTCAAAGGAAGAAAGAAAGATTGAGTCAAAAAGTACAGAAGGTGTATTTATTTGACTTAGCTAAAAAAGAGTACTGCCCCATACACCGGAATACTGTCAAACCAACCTCCGGCCCTGTCTAATTTCCAGACGTTCTTCTTTAAAAGTGACGGTATGCCCAGTCCCAGTGTTCTCTCTTCAGTTCTAGTGTAATGGGAGAGTCTGAAATTCCCGGTGGGGGCGACAAAACCAAGCTGAAACCAGTATGTCGGATGTTGCTTTGCCCCACCCACCGAATGGTGTCTCCTTCTATGACCAAAATGCCCTCAGTTTTTCCGAGGCTGAGGAGCAAGAACTGACCTATCCTCGCCGGCATTGCAAAGTCGTCTGGGAGAGAGTCTATGTCTTCAGAAAGATGGCGACACAGGGCCTCGACGCCGGTGTCGAGGCTATCCACAAACTCTTGGTCGGCAACATCGGGCCATCGATCAGCCAGCAGCCGCAGAATTTGCCAGGCAGCGGTCCTACTTATCGGATGCAGGACATGGTTCTCAATGGCATCTGATAGCAACGAAAAAATGTACCGACCGACAGAAACCAGGACCGAATTCGCTGTGTTGTCGTTCAATGTGTTTTGGAGTGCCCTGAGGGTATCGAAGACTTGGAACTCGCCCCATGAGTCACGCTGCTGGATCGACATCAACGCTAATGGAGCCTGGTTTACATGCGTAAATGTGGGAACGGCAGTGCTAGTGCCATTAACCCAAGGTTGTAGAAGCTGCCACGGTTCTTCCCAGCTGTCCTGGCTTTCAACAGTCTCACTGCCGTCCAAAAGACAGCCAAAAACCTCGTGGCTGGCCTCAACACCGAACGGCTGAAGGAGATGGTTTCGGACGAGGCGCTGGTATTGTTCGCGGATCTCCTGTTCTGCCTTCTTGGACTTGTTTTCGGAATCATGCAACCTCTCAACAGACTCTTCCAAGTGGTTTTGTAACGTGTCCACCCTTTCACTCAACATTCTCTCGGAGAGCTTGGCCTGTTGCAGGCTTTCAAGAATAGCTTTTCTCTCTTCCGAGGCCCGGTCCACCCAAAGGGCATGCTTCTCGGCATCAATCTCGGCGTTGGTTTCGATCTCAATCCCCCTCACCCCTGCTTTGGCCAGCATGTCTTCCAATTCCTGGATTCGCTTGTCGCGGGCATCCCGCTCACGTTCGACATTGGCTATCTCCTGAACTAGGCGAGCATTTTCTTCTTGCACTGGAAGAAGAGCCTGGGCCTGTGAAACGGCCTCCATAACCGCCTGGCTGTCGGGGATAGCATCGCTGGCCCTTGAAATGGCTTCGGCCAGACATTGAGGTACGTTGGGTCCGAGACCCCGAAGGAACTGGATGGTGCTGGGCTGATTCTGCACCAGCCATTCAAGAGACTTAGCTGACGCCTCTGCGAGCGACTGCACCTTTTCTCCCAGTTGAACTTTGTCAATTTGAGACGCCTCTTCGCGCTCAAGCTCATCAACACTCTGCAGCAGGTTCACATGCCTTTGGAAGGCTTGCAAAAGATTGTCGGCCTAGTTTCTCATCATAATAAGCTTAGAGTTTGCAACCTTGATCTTCTCCACCGCGTCCTCGGTGATACCGGCCTTGTCGGCCAGATCTTCGGCTTCGGTACGCAACGCGCTCAACCTGGAAGCAACATCCTCCAGTCTTGCCAATATATTGGCCACGGTGTGTTTGGGTGCTGGGCTTGCGACGAAGGGAAGCTCTTGGTTTCTGGATGGCATGATATTTGCTGGTGAAGAAAGAAACGTGGGTTGCATTTCTGAAGTCGAAGGTTGCGGAGACATGTATCTTTGCGAACAGGTGGCAGACAATTGGCAACCCAGCAGAAACTTGGGCACAACCGCTCAGCATTATCAGGGGGGCCATTCCACTGTAAAACGGGTTAATATAGCTAAGCAAATATCTTCCCAGGAACCTTGAAGAAACATCCACGACAGTACACTGCTCGACGTCCAGACCGCGTCGCGTGTCGTATCCTGACCTTTCCCCCCGGAGTCCTGGCCAGCCATCAACCCAGTACTATACCAACACTCGCACAAACAACACAATGGAAGATTTCCAGCAAAAAATCGAATGTTTGGCGGATGTTGCCAGCAAGGCCCTTGAGGGAGGGAACATGACCAATCTTCAGACATTGGCAATGCTGATGGAAGAGTTGCCAAACGTGCTCGAGTCATCTCTGGCCCAGCTCAGAGAAAGGGAGTCCAACGTCGACAAAAAAGAGGATTCCCTCGGTGGGCAACAAGGGCGGCCTGAGACGATGATGACTCACTTCGAGTCCTCCAACGAGTTGGTAGGCGAAGAGGCGAGCCGTCTGAGAGCGCGCTTGTCCAAGGCCGAGGAGGAACGGGACAAGGAGGTGACGGCATTGCGTGATGCCTTGAACACCTCACACGCAAAGTGCAGTGAGCTGGAAGCGCTGCTGGGAGCTGCTCAAGGCCAAGAGTCGCTACCCAGGGCCATTTACGGCCACCCGCAAGACATAGTCGACAACGGGGCCCTGCAAGTCACTGTTTCTGGCGTCGAATCGGATTTGGAGCAGGCAAGGGTCAAGCTGTGTATTTTGAAAGAGAGGGGTCAGGCAGACCACGAGGCTCAACAAGCCCAAACCCAGCGAGTCAAGGATCTTGAGCAGGAAATCGCTCGGCGTGATGCACAAATTGAGGAACTGACTGCTGGCAATGCCCGACTGACCAGAGAGGGAGAGGAAGCAGCCCTTGAAAAGCAGGCCCAAGAGGCTCTCCATGAGGATCTCCGCAGTCAGCTATCAGCTAGTGAGTGCCATCTCGCAGCGACTAAACAAGAACTTGAAAGACAAAAGAAGGGAAAGGAAGAGGCTGAGGAAGGTCTCCAGCGCTTGGCTGCTGATTTGAGCAACATGGCCAGCAAGAATGATCAGCTGAACACTCGGATGGCTGAGCTGCAAGCGATTGTTGACCAAGAAGCCGAACGTGCTGCGGAGTTGGAAGCGAGTAGGAAGCGCCAGCGCCCCGATTCTCCAGTCGAGCAGCCGAGTGCTCTCTCCCAGCGTCTGTCGGAGCTTGCGCGACGGGCTGCCCCATTCCACTCCGTGGAAGACGGCATCGACATCGACCACATAGTAACCGGAATGCGAATAATCCTTAGGGTTACCAGCTGGACTCGTCGTGTTCAAAGATTCATGGACCTTGGAAGGCTGGACACCTGGCTATGCTTGGAACAAGTCGCTCGCCTGGGCTTGGGGGCTCAGAAGGTTTGCAACCCGGTTGCGGGTCCTAGGGCATGTTTTGATCATGAAGGGTTCTGCCTCTTCGTCATGGTCACTCTGCAAGATGGCCAACGACGACTGAGGTTCAAGCCTCAGGAAGACCCAGAGACATGATTCACCGTTTCTCTCGCTCTTGGTTGAGTGAAGTCAGTTATTTTCCGGTACGCCCTCTCCTGCGATCCAAGGGCCTTGGGCCTGTTGGTGGGAGAGGCTGTAATGTTCCGAGGTTATTGGGTACCCGTGTACGGTAAAGGGGAAACAAGGCGAGCTAAGGGGTCGAGGCCCAAGGAAACAAGGGATAAAAGGAGAAGACTGGGGTTGTAGAAACCCCCCTCTTTAAGAAGTTCAATATATATGTTAAGACGCCCAATCTCAGTAAGCCATAGGCCAATCCATTACTTCGCTTCTTCGGCTCTGTGCCTGGGTCAATACTGCCGTCCTTGACATCGAAGCTAGCAAGACTCTCTTCTTGTTAGCCAAGTTCGAGTCCCTTTTCAGGATTACCATTGCCTCTTGTGGTGCCTTGGGGCTTCTCCTCAAGACTGCCGTCCTTCCTGGAGCGGACCCAGTTGTCCAAACCATCACCAACGGCCTGGTGGCCGAGCTTTGGAGATGAGTTTGCTTTTGAGCTCGAAAGCAGATCGCCGACTCGTATTCCAAATAGGCCCCCGATCCCCTCCGTCAAAATTTCCGTTCCCTCTGGCGACGCTGGTGTTGGACGGCGGAAATGGAGCCATTCTCACGGGCTGTCCATGGGCGCCATATTCTCGCACTGCATCCTTCAAAAAGCTGTTTTCTCGGTTCCGGGCGCCCACGATCAGCACGTGCTCCGCTGACTTGCTTGGAGGGCCCTGTCTCGAATCCTCGTCATTCTCACCTACGACGGACATGTCGAATTTCCTGAGTGCCAAGAACTGCCGGGATGCCCGGGGTTCAACCTGTAGCTCGTTCTGACCATCAGCAGCTTCTCGTCGATGGGTATGTCACAAAGCTTGACGTCGGGATCACAAACGCTATCAATGAACTGCTGCAGCGACTGCTGTGAGTCCTCACTGTAGTCATAACTGAAAAAGCCGCGTTTACCAATATGCTGACGCGACTGGAGCTCTGTAGCATCAAGTTATTTTCTCTTATGGGTTCTAGATACAGGTTATGCAGGTTTAATGCGACGAAGACCAAACCCTCTCATCTACTAGCCCGCCCGCCCACAACCCCGAAACACGCAAGCTGCAACCTGGAGTTTTCAGCTCCTCGAAAGGCTAACAGGTGATTGGAAGAGTCAATTTACAATCAACGAAAACAAACAATAACTGCAAGGGAAGATAAATTCCGCAGCACCACTTCTCCTTTGCCACCTGTAGCTTCTAATCGGCCCCTCATTGAGTCTCATCACCAACATCTTCAACCCCAGAAGAGGACCCACTAGGTGATGGGAGGCGGAACATATTAGCAGTGCTGATGCAACTTCTCTGAGCGGGCACACCAACGAAAGGCTGATGTGGTAGTGGGTGTGCCCCCAATTCGACAGAAGCCTGTCGTTGCTGAGCTGGTTCACTCAACTCGCTACCATCATGATCGCCGTCCACTGCCACGTTCGCAGTTGGGGAGGCAATCTCAACCGGCCCTGACAACTCCATCGCGTCCATGTCGGGTTCACCTTGGGAGTTGTAGCTACCCACGTGATCCTCGAGATCGGTTTTGGGAGAGTCATCTTGGTTGCTCATCCTGATGTCTTCGCCGTCGTCTGTCACAAACAAGCTGCCCTCGTCACCGCCGCTGCGAGCCTGTGCCTCCGCTTGCGCGCGCCTATAATCACGAGTAGTTTGACGCTTGTTGTTCAGAAGACAGTTGGTGTGCAGGATTCTGAGCTCCTCGGCGTTGTGCGGGATTTCCGTGCCCTCGCGATCCGCCACGACATCCCCTTCTCCCCGAGCCGTCATGAACACTTGATAGACAGCATCCGTGGGGATTAACATTGCCATGCCACACTTCGATAGACCATCCAGCGCCTCTTTTAGCCGATTGACGTCAACAAGGGCCAGCTGCAGTTCATCTTGGGCGGTTGATGGAGCGGGCGGTGACATCGCACCACTGAGTTGAATCAGCAGGTCCGATTCAATCGACGGGAAAATTCCGTCAGACTTGGCAATCTCCCGCAGCTGCAAGTGCCTTTGGTGGAGCGGCAGGTGTGCCTCGCGCTTCCCTTTGAAAACGTCCTGCAGAACAGCGCAATCGGTAGGCCACTCATCACTATAGACCCGGTCCGTGTTGTCCTGACGGCATCTGGCCGTGTACTTGAGAGCAAGGCGCAACACTTCAGGGCCACTCCAGAAAGGATGGCAAAGGACACGCGTAAGGCCCTTGCAAAAATTGATGGGCCACAAGCGACTTTTCATGCGTGCATCCCCGACCTGGACGAACAGAGTGCTGGTGACAGCAACTTCCAGATCTCCGTCACCGCAAATAAGCGTGATGGGATCGATGCCGAAGCGGCGAATACACGCCTTCCATAATGCCGTGAGATAATAGAAGTCGTCATCATTGATCGACTCCACAGATGCTTTCCATGAAGAACCATTCCACTCCGCCATCATCGTCTCTTCGTCTTCAACGCTCCACAGCTCGTCAAATACAGGCTGCGGACAGCCTGGACGACCACGGGCCAAGAACTCGTCGAGCGTCATGGGAGTGGGAAATCCTTCGTTTGCCTTCTTTTTCATTGCAGGCCAACGGCTCACAACGGTCTCGGCGACCAACTTGGCGCGCTTCGACCAAGAATCTTCCTCTACCCCTTCGTCTCCATCTTCCTCTTGTTGTATTTGTGGGTTGCGGGGCCGGCCCCGACGTCGTCTCGCTGGTGTATCACCCGCCTCCTCTGCTGGTCGGGCTTCGGGATTCTTTCTAGGCCGTCCACGACCACGTCTGGTCGGAGCAGCCTGTGGCTGTACGCTGTGGCTGTCGTTGGGAGAAGGTGCAGACATTTTGCAACGTGGTATGCTGATGTTGATGATGAATGAGGTAGGAGGGCGAGCTACTCATTGCATCTTATATAGCATGTCGGAGCACCTGTCAGCCAGCTGTCACACAACTTCGGTCACCCTTAAAACAAAGTCCCATGTAAAACAACATCCCCTAGGGCTTTGTTGCTGCAAACCACTTTGTTTGGTCACATTCTCAGGAGGCGCACGGATGCAAATGACAATAGAACACAATCATTGTCTACAAACCAGCTCAGCACTTCACTGATAGGGCCTCAGGCCGCAAAAATACATTTAGGCAAAGACTCTGTCCAAAGCAGTGTTTACGATCAAGTGGCAGGCAGCGATAACAGAATTAGCCCACCAACGAGTTGTATTGAAAGCTGGTATTATCCACTGAGCCATCCTCCAGAATCTTCCAGTCCTTTCCATCATACATGCCATCTCACTCGATCCTGAGGTACTTAGGGTGAGGGCGAATGTGGTCCCAACGGGGAATGTCTGGAATCCGAACCAGGGTGTGCGTTGACCGCAGTTCTGTCGCATATTAGAAGAGTGGATGGAATCTATGCAAGATTAGACATCACACCAACAAGTGGAAAAGGTTTGCATACAATTATTGACCCGCGTTTGATATCGTAGACCCTCTTGACGTTAGGAATCTCGGCCTGGAATCACTCAAGGTGAACCAGGTGTGACTGTGCCAATGCGTGGAGTCAAGGAGCGCGCAAATCACGGTCGCCGACACTGGACTCTTCTTCAGTCTCGGACAGGGAAACGGTCTCGAAAATTTGAGAGAAAAGCCCTTTGATCAACGAGGCACCATCTCTGCTTGACCATGTGGTAATCTCCACCTCGTTGGAGCCATCGGTACTTTGGGTCTGAAGGCTGATTTCATCCACAAAGCGCATGCGTCCGCCTCCCTCGGCAGCAACCATTCTGCGACCAGCCTGGGAGCTACTGGATTAATTCCCCTCGTTTCCAGTTTGAGGGTTATCTTGAAAGTCACCTCGAAAGCCAGCATATCGACTCCCTTGGCCTCTGCCACGTCCACCCCGACCCCGCCCTTGATGGTTACTACGAGAGCTACTAGAGTGACTCTCCTGGCCTCTGCCACGTCCACCTTGATCCCCATGAGCCGGCATGCCCATCTGGAGGCCCTGGGATGCACTTTGGTTTGCAGGAGCCCATCGGCTCGCTTCAAGACCACCTGGGGGTCGATTGTAAGGCTCATGCCGATGCCTCCTGGTCTGGCTTCGGCCTCGCGGGACAAGTTGTTGTCGGCGACCCTCATCACCGGCCTGCTGTATTTGGCGAGCGGTGCCACCATTGTCGTTCGTTTTGTCAGTCATTATGCCGAACACCATAGTACTGACGATGTTGATAATGAGGGAGAATGAAAAAGGAAGGAAGAAGTTTGGGGGGGTGGGGTTATAGGTTGAACTGGCAGTCACTGACACAAACAGCTGACAACGGTTGACGGTGCATAAAACGAATTGAAGAATCACGGAATGGTACAGTTCCCTCATGCGTGATTCAGACTCAGAATTTGACTGCAAGAAAACTTTCAGCGTATCCACCAAAGCGTTTGTTTCTGGTAGTTGGATCATCCGCTGAATCCTAATGCACAGTCCCCCGCGCCCTGCCTTTACCGCTCGACCTTTTTTTCTCATCGCCATCTCATTGTGATTTGGGTTTACCGAGGTTTGATGATGATTCCAAGTTGATGCGCATCGGTCGTCTATTACTTTGAGACAAGAACAGTGCTGAGATACAAGGCACTTGCAGAACCACGGTGACCAAGCTTGTCACCACTCCCGAGATTGGTAAAGAGCAAGATAAAGAAGGGTTGTGTGTGGTAACTGTGTTGTGGATAGGGGCTTGCTTATCCACAGTATCCAGGGCAAAAATAATCCTAAAAAGACCTAAGATTCTTAGATAAATGTCCTTATTTGGGGGTTATTTATTTATTTCCTCAGTCTAAGAACACTCACCCCAATGAGGCCAATGTGAGAGGCTGCCGTCAGAAGAACTGACAACGACTTCAGGAAAGGTCAGTGAAAGGCGAAGGGAGCGGTGACTTTTCAGCAGCTCTGATTAGTCTCAGATGCAGCTGCAGGAAGTTATTGGTGAAAACAAACAAGAAGGGTCAGCGTAGCCGTCGTCCTTTGGAGGAAATTAGTGCATTGATCCGTCGTAAAAAGCGGCAACGGGGCAATAGCTACATACTCAAATATATATATCCGGCTCTGGCCTGTAGAGCAAGTAGATAGAAGAGGATTTCATGGCCCAAATACCGCAATGGTTAAATACATGTACCCTCATGCTCAATTCACCGGCTTCATCAAGTGTTAAAAGTCTCGCAAATTATTTCTACTGCAAAAACAATTGGCAGGCTTGATTGAGCCATCCACGATCGTGTTGTGCAAAGGTTGCTTACCCGTTGGCTGTGTGGGGCGCTTGCCTGCCTCTCGTTCCTCGAGGTTGGTCACAAAAATGCCGGACAGCCACAAAATTCCGGACAGTCTTTTACATACAAAATCGCCTACTTTAGCCTACAATAACACACTTAATATAGCATATCAACCATTTACTCAAATATAAAAGCCTTTTCTTTTTCTCTTATTTATATACTAATTTAATTTCTAATATTTTTCTTTTTTTTATTAGAGAAATTTATTTATTTAAAACTTATTAAAAAAATAAAAATAAAAATATTATAATATATAATAAAATAAGGTAAATAGATTTCATATGAAGAAAAATATGAAATAGGTTATATTGCGTGTGTTATTAAGAGTAAAAGTCATGATTTTGTGTGTAAAAAATTGTCCGGAATTTTGTGGCTGTCCGGCATTTTTGTGACCAACCTCGAGGAACGAGAGGCAGGCAAGCGCCCCACACAGCCAACGGGTAGTAATAAGTTTGGCTGTGTGAATCTCTCCGCCCTGATGAAAAGAACCATCGCCCCCAGCCTGGTCAAACATTGTTCAGCTCCCATGCCTTGCTTGTCCAACCACACCAAACGCTGCTCGTCCCGAGAGACTGTTGGCAAATAGGCGAGCGTTTTGGCCATGCTGCAAAAATCGCCTTGCAATCAGGGACGTCCTTTGTCGAGATGGTTTATTTCAGCGATCCTGGGTATGCTTTGTCAGTAGTCTACACAATCTTTGGATGAAACATGGGTCCACTCACGAATCAAACAATGCAAGACTTGTGGGACGTACGCGTCAGATAAAAAATTCTCCATCAACCTTGTGCGTTGCTTGCGACGGGACGGCTGGTATTGATGAGATGCGAATTGAAGAGGATGCAGGCCGTCGTCGTCACGCATGTGTTCTGTCAGAAGCGAATTCACCTCACGGGCCCTGACCATTACCCGTTAGCTGTGTTTGGTTGTTGGGTAGACAAAGGAAGGGGAACAAACCTTTGCGCTTGGCTTTCACGCTTCGCACGTGCGTGCTCTTGGAAGTGAATTCGCCTCGTGGACCTTGGACATCACCCGTTTCGTGTAGACAAAGGAGAGGGAACAAACATTCGCGTGTGACCTTCGGCTTCGCTGACCTTGCGTAACAGAAGCTTTGTTGACGTTTGTTGATGGTCTGACCAAGAGAATCTTGATAGCTTTGTCCTCGACTGCCTGGTAGCAGATATCAAACGAATGCAGGGCACCAATGCACTATGCATTAGCTGAGTGTTGACTTGACTGTTGCCGCGGCCGACAATGAACCTCCCTGGCCAGCGCCCCCAAATCACATGTAGAGACCCAGAGCAGTCCAGAAGTCGCCAATATCGCTTTTCATCCAACGAATCCCATCACTCGATCATTAACAAACCAATTGCCTCCGGCCCACATATTCAGGAGCCTCAGCATCCAACAGTCCAAGTGCCAGGTGACTTTCTGACACTCTGCATCTCACACAGTTCAACCTCTGTCTCGTCAAGTTTGACGAGCACGAAAAGCCGGAATTCTGAAAGACAATTCCCACTCCATAATAACCACTAAGGCGGCATCAGACGTAGCCTCTCGTCTCCACAACGATGCGACAGTCCTGATCCACTGCTCTCTGGTCAGCAGATGACTCACCGGGCGCCTATCCACCAAATCCTTCAGATCCAGCCCGATATCCTCTAAGGTTTTTTCCATTTTGAGGATGCGCCTAGCCAATTCTTCGACGAAAGCTTGCGCCTCTGTTATGGAGGCTTGGCCAGTAACATTGACCGACATCCCGCCCATCTGACGCAGCATGCCACCCACTTGAGCATAGGTGCGGGCGTCACGACGTCTCTCCAAGAAATGAACAAGAGGCTCGAGATCGCCCCAGCTGAATTGCTCCGCCCATTTCACCAAACCTTTCCACAAATTAGCAACGAGCTCGTGGGAGCCGCCGTGGTTCGGGTTGGCGTAGTTGTTCTCGTCATCCCCAGTAGTCAAGCGCAAACCGACTATGAGAATCCGAGCACACCTGGATATCTCCATGCCTTCAATCTTGCCTGTATATGCCGTAGCTTTTTCAGGAGCCCCCTTCACGTAGCGCCACCCAAGGGCGAGCTCGTGATGTAGCACGTGGCTGACGATTCTGCTAAAGTGCGCCCCTCCAGGCCCCCAAACGTACGTCTCAAAGTCCAAGCCCTCGGGCAGTACCAGCTCAAAGGACATGTCCCTCTTCTCCGGCTCGCCGTAGAAGGCCTTCCACATTTTACTGCGCACTTCCTTGTCGGGGACCGTTTTCGTGGGAGCTGGAAAAAGTAAATTGCTTCGCCTGAAGTGCACCGTGACAGCTGGCCGCGGTGGCTCAGGCTTCACAGTAGCTCGAGACAGTGGCACTGGGGTTCTCGCGGGTTGACCACGATTCTTTTCCTCCTGCTTCTTCTCCTCAGAAACTTTGCCTTCCTCAGGCTTCTCCTTCTTCGCCTTTTCGAGCTCCCTCTTGCGGAAGTCTGCATACGTGGCCGACATTGGCTCACCATCCACCTTCGCCGGCTTCTTGACCCATGGCCACACAGGCGGATGAGTCTCATCCACTAGGCCCTCCTCGTAATCGAGAACTTTCAACTGTTAGAATTCCGTGGCTTGACTGAGGAAAAAAACTTACAGAACCACTCCCAAAGTTTCTGATCGACGACCCACTCGAAGTAGCGCTTCCTGATTTCTTGCCAGTCCCTGCCCAGGAGCCCCTGGCAAGTATTCTCTTCTGCTATCCTCCAGTATCGCCGCAGATCTTTCTCTGGACGTTCCAGATACAACATGAAGCGGAATTACTGCTTCATGTACTCCCAACGTGCCTCAGTTGTTGGGGTTTCCCCAACCCACGGCAACGTGAATGTCTTGTGCCTGTTGGCAATGGAGCGGTGGCTCCTGTGCGACATCTCGGTCTCCATCTCGGTTGGTGGGGTACTCATTTTTGTCTTGATGGTTCGAAATGAGTATGAAGAAGGTTGAAAATGAGGGGTGTTTGCGGCAGAGGCTGCACAAGGGTTAACACTTTCGACAGCTGGCAGCTAGCAGCTGACAGCTGGCAGCGGTTGTCAGTGTGTGAACAGCACGATTATGTTAGGCGCTGTTTGTAGAGAGCGGCTGTCCACAAAAAGAGCTAGGCCCTCTCATATCACGGCACAGCCACCAGTTTGCACGAGTAAAATACTTTGTTGTGGATTTTTCGAGTAGGCTGAGCTTCATAGATAAAGGCTTTGTACCTTGTAGCTAAGTATATTTCACCGGAGTCAAGGGCATTGATTACAAATGTGTTTCTCACAAAAATGAATTATTGATTATCGCATGAACCAAACACGCCTAACTGTCACAAAAAAAACGACCGTCCCCTTGTGGATCGGTAGGCCCCCTTATATCACGATATCTCCCAAAGTTTCCAACCACTCACCAACGGCTGGCACCGTTTGCCTGCCAGATCGTCAATCACTCCACCATGCAACGCTTGTCTCCCAGGTTGTGAATCATTGCATAAATCACACCACCGTCAATCCCGCTCCTCGTCCTCTTCATCCTGGGTCGCGGCATCCTTTAGGGCGGGAAAGCCCGCTGAGACCATCTCGGCCGCAAACCTTGCTCTCATCTCCAAATCGCATAACGTTTCCAGTCTCTCCTTCTCCAAGGCCTCAAGCCTATACAGCCTGTTAAGGACAGACGGTACCGAAGGGCCTGAAGCCATGGCTGTCAGGTCGATTCTGTCGAGAATGGCCTTCATCATATCCAACTATCTGCTGATCTTGTCAAGATCGCAGATGGCCTCTGCCCTCTTCTCCATCTCCTGATTTATGGCGTCCAAGTTATCTGAGAGGAAGGCGTGCAGTTTCATGACGGCATCTCGACCATCGTCAAACGAGGCAGTTGGGATATTTTTGCCGCTCGCCGCCCCTGTCTGTACAACATTGAAGCCGGTCTGTGAGAGCAGTGACATGGCCAGTGTTGTCACAAGCCGCTCGGCAAGCGGAAGTTGACCGTCCTCCCAAACTCGAATGGCGACCCTGGGCACCAGCCTCACTAGGATGCTCAAAGCGTGCAGCACACTCAGTGTGAGTCCCATCGGGCGGTTGATGTTGCCGACCCCATGCTTCAGGGTATAGACGGCCATCCTGCTGCAGAGATCTACCGAACACCCAACGTAGAGCGGGCTCTGGTGATGGCGGACGTCGCCTGTCGGATCCAATGGCGTGATTCGATCCCCAAAACCCCGTATCAACTCTTGGATGGCCATCTCATCACCATCCTTTGACATGAAACGAGCCACTGTGACGGGCCTTGGGTTCACTAACGGCTCGAGTGCGTCATCCACCTTTTGAACCCACGAATTACTCCCTCCAGCCGCCATAGCTTTTGCGTCGTTGACGTATCGTTCCAGGCCCATTATGAGTCTGCGAAGCTCGTTGTTGTTGAGAAATTCGCCCTTGTGGTTGGCGTGCTCAAGGCCGATGACATAGACGCCTGTTGCGGATTTGGGTACCACTTGGCGGTGCCCTTGGCTGTGTCGTGAGCGACAGTGCCCATGATGATGGACCGAATTGCGTCTCGCGCCGTGCTCAGCAGCAACATGACCGTTGGCCAATTTATCAAAGGGTCCATCCGAGATCGATGGCGGTCCTGCCTGTTGCAATGGCCAAGCGCCCAGGCTGTGGGTTTTGTGCGGTTTGCTCCAGCTCATCAGCGAGCCGCGGAAGTTCCTGGCACAACTCGTAAAGCGAGTCGCTCGACTCGAGTGATGTGATTTGATCAGTCGAAGCTGGGTAGAGCCCCCAGGCATCGGCATGCGCGCGGAGGCTGCGGTTGGATATGTTGCTTGGGCCATTCTGGTTGGTGTTGAGAATAAATCGTTGCGTCAGTCGCGGGGTGGCAAGCCGTTTATGCACTTGCTGCTGCTGCTGCTGTTGTCACCACTGCCAGCTAATTTCCCTTCTCACAGGAGCTTTCCTTCCAGTTATAGTCATTGAAAGACCGGGCAAGTGGTGCCAACCGTCAAACGCGTGAACGGCGGGAGTAACTGTGACTCAAAGTGGAACATGAAACGAAAACATTGCAATTGGCTTGACGGGCGTCATGCGACCGGAGGGCGATTGTATGTGTTGGAGTTTGCTTAAGAGGGTCAAGCAGTGTAAAAGGCGTCTGCTAGTAGGTAGGACCTCGCCTGCGAGGTCTGGTACCCTGCGACACCGTCAAATTGCGGGAAGTTCCCAAAGCCGTGTGCTACCAAGCAGTCGCCGAAAGGCGGGTGTGGCCGTGGTAATGACCCAGGGTACGGTAACAACGCACCGGATGCAACAATGGATAATCCACAGCCAAGCTCTAAGTTCGGCCTGCTCCTCTTCGGGGAGCGGATTAGATATGAGTGCAGTTCAACGACTAAATGGTGGTGGGTTCTGGTAGGAACGCGTTCTGCGCACCCTGCCAGAGCTGAAGATATAGTCTGGGCCGGTTGTGAAAGCGACTGGGTTTATAGCTCTTAAGGTAGCCCAGCGCAGCCCCTGCTGCAAACGCCCCTCACTTTCAAGAAAAGAAGAATGGTATCTTTAAAAGTCCTTGAACTATCTCATGTACAAAAAACTTTTGTAGTATAAAAATTTCTAATGATTATTATATTTATCATCTATAATTTAAATGAAATATAAATTCGCATAACAGTAGCTTCTGGTAAACTCTCAAGGCGCCCCAATAGGCGTAGCCCAAAGAATGAGCATTTCCTATTTACGATATCAGCGACAAGACATTAAATTTAAATTTGAGACCTACGGGGGGGTCCATCTTTGTCCAGTAGTCGATTTTGGTGCAGATTGGAAAGCGGCTTTGCTGCTCGCACATGGTATCAAAGTGGTGATAACTGGTTGGAGATTCCGAGGCTACGAGCATGGTCAGAACAAGTCTGTTGACATTGGCGGTGTCTTACGCCTCGCACATGCCCGTAGTTCCTTTGAAGAACAGCATATGGGGGTTCCTCGGCCACAAGGATTGTAGGCCAAGGCACCAGTTGACAGGACGGCGATGGAGAGTAGTTTCATGGCGAAGGGTTGCAGAAGGGAAAGCCGGGACGTAGACGGCGGTGATATGGTTTCGCTCTTCAGTTCTTTCGATTGATACAGGAGCCCGGATCATGGGCTCTCTGCTGATTCTTGGAGGGCACATTCCAAGGTTGTCTCACATGATGTCAGAGTATTCTGTAACCGGGAATGAGATGAACTTTCAGACAAGGTGGGCTCGGAGAATGCACATCTCAAGCGATCAAGGGCACACAGTATGGAGCTAAGAGGTTGCTTTACGTAGGCCAGCGTCGGGGTCACCGTCCGCGGCAGCGATTCAAGCGGGTGGAGTAACCCAAGCGACGCATACGGTGAGTCTTAAGAGCTGATTGCGGAAGATAACCAGACGCCGTAAACGACACGTGTGCGGCCGCATATTTGACCTCTTTGGACCATGGCACCTACAGCACGCCTATTCAGGCTGATGCAGTAGAATTTGATATGGATGCCGTGTTTGGTCGAACTAGTTTTGGCTCTGTTGCAAGCTTCAAACTCGATAGCACATAAGCGAGACGTGGTGTCTTTATTCCTGCGTAGAATCTGTCGGTTGCTCGAGCTTTAAATGCTCTAGTCGGAATACGATGCATGGTGTTCCGATTGTGGAGTTGAGTGATGGCCAAGTGATAGTCAATTAAATCGTAGCTTCCGCCTGCACTACAAAATTCGATTAGCCATCGTGGATCCAATAGCAACTCTTGGACATGAACGCGTATATCACGGCACTTGCACCTTGAGCATAGGCCATGCTCCAATCCTCTACGAATGCGCATTGAGATGGATTCAAGTCTGAAGATCGAGCCTGATCCATTGGGCGGTCACATTCGGCCCAAGTGAGGCCTGTCCAGGTATCGTCATCCATTATCCCATCATTTCCGTCCATCAGTCTGGGCAGGCAGCGTCGATGGTGCCAATGCATACGAAAGGCCATGCCACGGTTCAAACTCGGACAACGAAATTCTTGGCATTCACATTTTTTCATGGGCCCACGAAACCAAGAGGCAGAAAACCGAGCGCACTTGTACGTAATAACCAGCTTGGTAGCGGAGCCAAGAGGGGCGGCAATGTCTTGGCTCCCCGTGACAGTAAGATGTAGACGGAACTTGACCGTTGAGTGAGGTGATGAATACCTTGGTATGGAGCCCACGGTCAAGGGAATCAGGGCTCAAGATGAGCACAAACCTTATTGGCATCGACGTCGCGATGAGGAGATCGTGACACAATCCATGAGCGGAGTCGTCAACGGGTTCATGTACAAAATACCGCAGGCCCTGGTGCAGGGTTCCGCCTGGCATCTCTGCACAGTCTTAAGCCACCGCAAAGCGAGCGCGTCTTTTGCGCTCCGCGTGGATCGTATGAACGTGGCATTCGTCGGTCGCATCAAAGTCGGACAAACTTCGCTCGGGCAGAGCCGCAGCAGCTGCCGGATCACGCTTTGCCCCTGCAGCTCGGTAGCGAACGGGAGCCCGATGAAGCTTGCCCAAACAAGCAGTTGTGACGAGCAAGGCTGAATATGCTTCAGACAAAGCAGGCTAAATCCGGGACGGCAGGACTTGGACCCATCGCCGGTCGGGACCCGCCCGTATACTCACAGGCGATTCTGCGAATGCAGCCAACGCCATGAGGCTATCAGCAATGATTCGCGAGGCATCCAGACAAGCCAAGACTTGACAAGCTCTTTCTGCTACGGGGAACCTGGAGTCCCCAAAGGCGACATGAGCTGTCCCGCGGGGATGACGGGGGTTGTACGTAACAGCTGCAACAGTCGACATGGCGACCGAATTCCAAATTCCAATCGACGCGAGCCAACCCCAGCCGCGGGCATGCACCGTAGCGAGCCGGAGGCCACCCAGATGACGGCAATGCTAAGGCGACGTCCCACCCTTTGGCTGGCGAGCGAGTCGGATCATCTTCATTTCTTAGCCTTGGCATGATGACGATGTTAATGGGAGGTCAAGCCTGAAACCCAGGGTCCACTCCCACTTCATGTTTCTAGAATACGACTAGAAAGAGAGCGCTAACCGACGTTGGCCGCGCTTCTGTTCAGGGATAGGGCCGCGGGCTCTTGAGCTGCCAAAAACGTCTAATGTGGTTCTTAAGCAGAAGTTGACAGCGAGATTGATCCCGCGGATTGGCCGATCAAAACATGCTGACTGATCAGCACGCTGGCTACTTGATTTTATAATAATCTCTGCTCTCGGTCGTAATCGTTGCCACGAGCAGTGGTGTCCAAGCAAGCAGGTTGTGGATAATCGTTTTTGCGTTGACAACCAACATTCAAGCCCGAAGCACTTTTCAATCCCAGAGTACATTTATTCCTCTGGTTCTGCAAGACCTCATATCAAGGTCAGGCCTGATGTGCAGCTCCACCACCGCTATAACGGGAGTGGGTGATGGGGCCGCCGCCTCAACTCTAGTCTTCTGGATCAACGCCGAGCCCCCGCTCCGCTCCGCCCTTCGTCCTAGGCGCCATGCGGCTCCGTTAACCTGCCGCATTGGACCCTCCTCTAACCCTGCAAAGAGCCTTGGTGCTGCTGGCAGTTCGTCTCGAACGCCTCTTCGTCACAGCCGCAGGCTCCAAGTTGGAGACCAAAGGTGCAGCAGATTAGATGCCTTGAGTCGATGGTTAATTCGACATCAACGTACGCCCTGTCAAGTTGCTTAGTCGGCCCGCAGTGGAAGGATGACGCCCGGGCCGGCCAATATATGGTCCTGTACGTAATGGACTCGCCTGCCTCATCCCCCACATGCCACTATATCCTCGTGTCCAATTCGTCGCTCCCCATGGAGAAGCCTCACCGGCCAGGCTTCATCTCCAGACCCATTTTCCATGGGCTGACCAGGGCCTCAAGCGTGTAAGAGCGGAAAAAACTCCAAGGGCCGGCTTTTTAGGGAACCCACAATCTCATGGAACCCCAAAGCCTCCGTAGCGTCTTGCACCATTGCCAAAAGGGTCAGTTCCGCGTCGCTCCACCATGGGGAGATAGTCACTTTGCTGGGTGAGGCCCAGGAATCGTGGGGCCAGGATCATCGTGGAGAGGGAATTCTGAAAGTCGCCTTTGGATCATCGCCGTCCTTGTCACGTTCATCAATATACACGAGTATATATTGATTCCTCATTCCGTCCAGAATCATTCCACTCAATACATGTTTAATCCTCCCACTCATATGTAACCAGAATCATCCACCATATGTAACCAGTCATGGCCTCCTACTCCCAAGAAAACAATGCCATCTACCCCTCGGATCAGGGCTTCGACTCGAGCAAAAGCAACAGCAAAGAAAAGATTGACAACGAAAAGGCCACCGGCCCCGATGTCCAGTCTGGCAATGTGGCAGACAATGGCTTCGGAGGTGGTGAAGGCGGCAAGAGCTTCCGCACCATGAGCAAATGGGACACCGTCTTTGCTCTGCTGACCAACCAGGTCGGCCTTGGTGTGCTGTCTCTCCCCGGCGTGCTCAAGGTGTTTGGCATCGTCCCCGGCATCATCGCCATTGTGGGCATTGGCTGCCTGTCGTGGTACACGGCCTTTGAGCTCAAGCAGTTCTACAGCCGCCACCAGCACGTCCTCAACGTCGTCGACATGGCCCGGGTCGTGGGCGGCCGGCCTTTTGAAATCATTGCCGGCATTGGTCTTCTCATCCAGGTCATCATGACGGCTGCCTCTGCCTCCGTCACCCTGTCCATCGCCTTCAACACCATCTCTGGCCACTCCCTCTGCACCGTAGGCTACATTGGCATTGCTTGCTTGGGATGCTGGGTCCTCTGCGCGCCCAGAACCGCAAAGTTCGTCTCCCAGAGCGGTATTCCCTGCTGCGTGTCCGTCATCGCCGCCGCTCTCCTCGTCATGATCAGCCTCGGCATCAAGCACCCCAGCGACGCCCCCAACGACTGGCACAAGAAGATTGAAGTCGTCGGCCACCCTACCTTCCGCGAGGGTCTCAACGCCTGCCTCAAGGTCTGCTACGCCTACTCGGGCAACATCAACTTTGTGTCGTACATGGCCGAGATGATTGACCCCGTCAACGACTTCAACTTTGCCCTGGCGTGCCTCGAGGTGAGCTCCATTGCCTTTTACACCGTCGTCGCCGTGGCCATCTACTGCCTCGCCGGCGAGTACACCGTCTCGCCCGCCCTGGGTTCAGCCCCCCACCGGATTGCGCAGATCGCCTACGGCATCGTCCTCCCTGCCGTGTACTCGACCGGTCTTGCTTTCGGCCACACCGGCATCAAGTACGTCTACGTCGAGGTCATGAAGAAGTTCAAGTTGACGTCGGAGATGACGTCCAACACTGTACGGTCGTGGTCCATCTGGATGACCATTGTCACCATCTTCTGGCTCCTCTGCTTCATCTTGTCCAACGCCATCCCCGTGTTTGACTCGATCCTGTCCATTGCCTCGGCCACCACCATTTCCTGGTTCACCTTTGGTCTGAGCGCCATCTTCTGGTTCCACATCAACTGGGACCGCAAGTTCAGCGGGTGGAAGAAGATCACCCTGACCTGCGTCAACGCGTTCCTCATCTTCATCTCGCTCTTCTGCAACGGTGCGGGTCTGTGGTCCTCCATCACCGAGCTCAGCGACCTGATGAACTCCGACTCGAGTTCCGTGTCGGGCGTGTTTGACTGCGGCGACAACGCCCTGTTCTAATTTCCTTTGTGACGTTACGCACTAGATAGATTGAGCGATTTACTCGTTTGTGCATGTGTCAATCGGCCGTTCTGCTATATAAGAAAATCCAACTTGGTTCCACATCATTTGCTGCGTCCATTCATAT
Organism: Calonectria crousiana; assembly: GCA_013406985.1. NCBI lineage: Eukaryota > Fungi > Ascomycota > Sordariomycetes > Hypocreales > Nectriaceae > Calonectria > Calonectria crousiana. The sequence continues at coordinate 210,766 of VTGD01000002.1, read as the reverse complement.
TGTGCATCATTTCTCCGCTGGTGATTCTCCGCCGTGCAAACCCACATGGACTAACCCACGCCAAGTGGCAATGAGCAATGCCAAGAACGCAGAGCAATCAGGTAGTCATGATGCCTGTTTGCGCGGCAATTGTGGACCGACGTTGAATAAGAGTTTGCTAATGCCGGCTTTTGTGAGTGGGTCGGTTTCACGCCTTAACGTTGGCCGGGTCAATCTGGTCGGATCGGATGGAAGAGCCTCAGCCAGGGAGTGGATCTCATCTGATATCACGGCTGGTGGCCCGATTCAACAAATATTGAGTGGGCTGCCAAGCAGACCAGGTGACTTGGCGACATTTCCCTTGGTCAAAAACCGAAGAGCAGTGATTCCAGCCGGGTGCAAGCGCCGCTGAATAACGCCGACGGGCTAAGCGATGACGATCGGTGACCCAGATTAGAGTAGGTTAGTGATGGATCTCTTCTTCTCTTCAGCCTTCAGTAGCCGAGTCAATCATGAAAATGCCAGCACAGGACAGGCAATCCAGCCGACCCGTCGGACTGCCATCTCCGGTCTTTGGTCCCATTGAAACTCGTGACCGTGACGCCTGGCCGAGGCTTTACGCGTTTCTGTTCATCTGTCAATCGGCGAGCCATCAGTCATTTCGACGCCAGATTACCTGTGGTCATGGCTGCTTGCCTGATGGCTGCTTGCCTGCCGGCAAACTTGGCTCAGTCAGGAATGAGGCAGAGAGGGGCATAGATGGCCTGTGGTGTTTTGCTTCATCTCTGGTGATGGACTGTCAAATGCCGGGTCAAGGTGCATATTATATATTTTGTGAGACCGGCACCATATTCTGACCGGCACATATTCTGACCGGCACATACTCTTGCCGGTAATTTGGTTCCGTCACGTTCGCACTGGACCGGATCCCATCAGTCATCGATTCGGCAGACTCTTCATCTGTATGGCCAACAATGGCGACGCCTTCGCACCGGACCGGGTGTCCCACAATCACCCTGCCGTGATCTCATTCCATCTGCCCCTTTCGTCGTCGTGCGGCTCTTGCTGGTGGGGCATTGTGTAAGAGGCTCTCTTGACCGTCATCACAACATTAGCAATAGTTAGCATCAACCCTGCAAGCCTTCATGCCATGCGGCCTCGTCGGATTGGGGTGGATGCCGGTGAGTTGAATTGCCTCGACGGCTGCCATCGGGTGTTTAGGATGCCGTCAATCAAGTGCCGTCGATCTCAGGCTCGTGCGGTTCATAACGGTACAACAACCTGCTCTACATCTCGTCGCATATCCCAGTCCTCCGTTCCTCCACATGGAATGATTCGCAAGTCCGGGTTAAATCTGACATGTCGCTTCACGGTACCTTGTCCTCACACCTTGGAACATATCATTCCATTAGCACACCAGTCGGTCACAGGAGAGTCGCATTTGTGGAAGCCTCTATTCCCATCCTTGCGTTGTATATGTACAATCCGTCCGTTGGCCGCCACGCTCCGTGGGCCGTCTAGTTGGTTCGAGCACCACCCTTTTCCTCGCGCAGCTCATCCATCTTGGCAACTCGCTTCTTGAACTCGACGTACTGGCACTTTTCGTAGCTGTGTCGCTCATCCTGGCTGTCTGTGAGTGGTTTGTCCCGCGGTGCGCACAGGCTCGCCCGGGATCGCGCGGCCCAGGTCCAACTTACCGAACACTTCCAGGGAGCGTACCAGGTATCCCGTCGGCACTTGTTGAGAGGGATCAGGAGGTGAGCGCAGCTGTCTCGGTAGGCGATTGGGAGGCGGGCATCGCGCATCTCCTCGCGGGTCGCTTCTGCGGCGGGGTTAGCGATTGAGACGGGGAAAATTGGCTCTGGCGGATGCCACGGGGGTAGAAACGCACGCCGCGGCTCAGTAACAGCGTCGGAAGCCATGTTGCTGATTCAATTGGCTTCAAAATGTGAGGTTGCTGGTGTCAAGCTGTCGTGAGTTGCTGCTCGGGTCAAGGTCGGCAGTTTGATTTGTGCCTGGGAATTGGGGCAGCAAGCTTGGCGTCCAATGAGATGCTGCGAATTACCACGCTGGATCAACCGTGAACAACAGCAAAAGATGTGACATTATGCCCTCGCTGATCTTAGATCAATTGCTCAGATATTTGCTATGTCCTGGAGATGGATGGCCATCCTGATTGACGCCACACTTGTGGGCCAAGCCACGCCTTGAGAATCGTATCGCGAAATATTATCCTTCGTGCCGGTGCGGCGACCGGTCCGGTCAGTTATGGTCACCAACATTCATCAGCAAGGAATAAAATCCAGGTCTACACAGGGATTAGATGATTTCAAACATGTCATTGTCAAAGTTGCATGTTACTTTGCATTGTGATTTCAATCAACTCTGCAAGCACTTGAAACAAGGAGAACAGAATTGACACTTCTCCCTGATCACTTTAAAGAGATGCCAATTCCACATTCAGATCAGCCTCTGGTCCAGCCGCCCAAGGTTTGGCTACATCAAACAGACCGTCATCCACAAATCATGCCATGCCCACACGCCCCCACTATTGAAAATTCTTCCAAGGCTACAATCCAGTATACGCTGAAGCCTTATCCGATCAGACCTCCAGAGGTTCAGTTGGCATCGTGCCTTGGTCATCTCTAGGGTAGGACGACTATGTCCAATGGTGCCATTCCAGGCCATCCCGATATTCGTATCCAACTTGCGGTCCTTCAGAACCAACAATGTATCCGTCCTCGCACCGATCAAAGTACACCTTGACCTGCTGCTCGTAAAATTCATCAAATTTGGGGTCAAGAGCTTCTTGCAGGCTCGAGACGTCCCCTTGGGGGTGGATAATGTTCCAGGGCTTGATGCAAGTCTCGCCTCGGCATGATTTGAGCACCATCATGAGGGAATCCAGGCGGTCGACTACCTTGGCAACGCTGGTTCCCAACATTGACCCTGTTGCTTTGCCCTCCAACAAGTTGTTCACCTGCCCAGGATCGTTCTGCATATTGTTAGCACTGCAAGTACACTGTGCACAACCCTTACCTTTACATCATAGAGCTCGTGTTCGTTGGTGCACCAGGCCGAGTAGTACAAATCATAGTCTTGGTGCACAATCCGAACGCCCTTGTATGTGTTGTTGCGCACGAGGCGCTGGCCTTTGCCGTCGAACCCTCCAGCGTCACCTTCAGCAATGGCAATGCCCCAGTACTCGACAGCGACATGTTCGTGCCGCGTCACGCCAGCCTCATCCTGCTTGACGGGAATGGGGGTGCCGTCCAAGTCAGGTCGCAGCTCAGCACCAGCAAGCTTGAGGAATGTCGGAGCGAGGTCGATGTGTGTCGTGACAGTGTTCTCGACGGAGCCCTTGGCCACACCGGGACCGCGCACGAAGAGAGGAACGCGAATGTCCTCATCAAAGCCGCACTCCTTTCCAGGGGGGAGTCGGTGCTGTCCCAGGTGGTACCCATTGTCGGATGAGAAGACGATATAAGTGTCTTCGAGGATGCCGGTTTCGTCTAGCTGGTTGATGACTTGCTCAATAAGCTCGTCGACCGCTTGCAGTGCCTGAAGTCGAGCTCGGTAAAAGTTGTCAATGTAGGACACTGAAGATTCGCTCAGCTTGGGAAGCCTGCTGATCCAGCTCACGCCGCTGGGCTACCACAGATCAGCACCACGATCACGTCAAAGGTGTGCACATACCGAATCGGGGTTAAAATTGTCTGATCGCGGCACCTTGACTCCCTCAAACAAACGAGAGTGCTTCTCCAGCGGGATCGGAATGGTCATTACCGGTGCATCGGCGCCGCGGTTGACATCAATGTTGGAGTGCGGAGCCACGGGTGCGAGAGTGAGAAAAAAGGGCTTTTCAGCGTCAATGGCCTCGCTGAGCAGCTCCTGGGCGTACTTGGCAATCAGCTCAGAGGTGTGCTCGTTGCGGTGAAACACGGGCGGCTGGTCGTTGCGCTGGTAAATGGGATTGAGGTACGAGTACGTCCCCGGGTCGAGCAGAAAGTTGGTGTCCGTCCATCCTGCAGGGAAGGGCGAGTCGTAGTTGTAGATGGTGTGCGAGTTGAACAGCTTGCCCGTGTAGTAGGTGTTGTAGCCAGCCTCAGCCAACCACAGCGGGAGGTAGTTGTCGTTTAACCCTTGAGACACGAATTTCGGGAAGCCGCCATAGGGTGGGTTGACATCAGTAACATTTGTGTTATGAGGCTGCTTGCCGGTCCAGAGGGCAACCCTGGAGGGGCAGCAGATGGCGGTAGTGGTAAAGTGATTGGCAAAAGAGGTTCCTTGGTCGATTATGTGCTTCTTGAGCAGGGGCATGTAAGACACGGATTCCAGCACGGCATCCTGGTCGTCGGTAAGAATGAAGACGATATTCTTCCCTGTCTCTGCGCCTGGAACAGCTTCATGCTCAGCAGACAGGATGATCTGCTCTGCTCGCTGTGCCGCTGCCAGTGATGCCGCTACGAAAGCTATGGCGCTTGCTTGCAATCTGCAACGCATGACGCTAAATCCCGCCCGTTTGCAATTGGTTCAACAGTCACCCTGTGGCAGGTATATCGGGCTGCGCAAAGTGGTTGAAAAATGCTGCAGAGCCAATCCAAATGATGCTCAAACGCATTCGCAGGAAACGACATTGGTGGATTGCCGCGTCAAACGTCATGGAGCCCTTGTTGTTGCGCAATGAACAGTGAGATGGCGTCAAGGTTAGTACGGCCCGCACACCACCATACATTTCACTAACAGCCGTTTCTCCCACAAAGCGGGTCCGCCTTACCGGGAGCATGGGCCGCGCGTTCCGCCTCGAATCCGCGTATCCTTGACCTTCATCCAAAAGAGCAATTGCTATACGTGCAGCTTGTAATTTGCGACATGGAGATGGCGTGCTATCGGGCTCTGGGACGAGGCTCTAAAGCGAGCGCAACCCCGGGTGAAATTGCTGCAATAGTTCCTTTGGAATCTATTCTCGACCTAGTTCTCAATGAAGTTGATCGGGATAGCCTCCATCCTCGCCCTGAGGGCGAGCGCAGAGTCTCAGTTCCGCTCCCGTCCGGATCTCTCTCCGCCTCATCTCAACACCACCATCCCCGCCGAGGACGTTGCGCCCGGTTTCCTCTTTGTGACGCCCTGTCCCGGCCGGGATGAGTCGGGACTTCCAGAGCCTGCTGCCTACATCTTCCGCGACAATGGTGACCTGATCTGGTCGAGCCTGGGATACCTGTCGGGGTTCGTGGCCAACCTGCAAGTTGCAACATATCACGGCAAGCCCGCCTTGTCGGCGTTTCAGGGCGCCATTGACAAGAATCGTGGACACGGCACTCTGCAGATCTTGAGCGACGAGTATCGACCCCTGGCGCAGATTCAAAGCCTGACTAGCAAGATCCCGTCAGTACACGAGATGCGCATTATCAACGAGATGCTCATTGTCAACGAGAAGACAGCGCTACTCAAAATTTACGACCCGGTTCCGTACGACCTAGCCCCGTACGGAGGAACCGAGCAGTCGTGGATCATTGACAGCATCCTGCAGGAGGTGGACGTTGAGACGGGCGAGCTCATCTTTGAGGTGCACTCCCTCGACATCGTGTCGCCCGCTGGTATGTCTGATAACGCACGAGTCCAGGTAACGACTGACGCATCTCCAGATAGCCAAGCCCCGATTCTGGCAGACACCGGTCTCAGCGCTGCTCAGGGGTGGGACTATTTCCACCTCAACAGCATCGACAAGGACGACGAGGGCAACTACCTCATATCGTCACGCCACACCAGCACCATCTACAAGCTGTCCGGGCTAGACGGCTCCATCATCTGGCAGCTCGGTGGCGATAGGTCCACGTTTGAATCATCAGCAGAGCTAAAGTTTGGGCACCAGCACGACGCCCGCTTCCTCAACCGGTCCGCCGACGGTCAGCTCGAGACCATCTCCTTGTTTGACAACGCAGCCTGGCAGTACGACGACACCACCATGGCCAAGCGGGGGGCTCGCTCCCGGGCAATCATCGTGCAGCTCAACCACGGCAATGGCTCAGCCAAGGTCCTCGGCTCGTACGCCTCCCCCGAGGGCCTCGTTGCCCAGACTCAAGGCAACGCCCAGGTGCTCCCCAACGGCAACGTGCTCGTCAGCTGGGGCCAGAAGGGTGCCGTGACCGAGTTCCGCGCAGACGGGACGCCCATCTTCAACGCGCACCTCGACACAGGGGCGTCGGTGCAGAGCTACAGGGGCTTCCGGTTCGAGTGGACCGGCCGGCCAAGGGAGGTTCCGGCCGTCGCTGCGCTGCGAGACAGGGACGAGGTGAGCGTTTATGCGAGCTGGAACGGCGACACGGAGGTGGCCCTCTGGAGGTTCTACGTGCAGGACGGCGACGATGGCGATGCGACGACGGTGCGAGGACTAGGGGCGGCCGAGAGGATCTCGTTTGAGACGAGGCTCGCGGTTCCCAGTTGGCAGATTGAGCATCTCGGCGACGCTGCTCGCATCTTTGCGGGTGGTTTCGCAGCCGACGGCACTGTCCTGACACGCTCGCGGGCGGTGCCGGTGCGGGAGGTTGTCCATGTTGCCAATCAAGACGAGGAGCCGGGGGAGCTGTGAAGGGCGTGAGCCATGTGCCGTTGTCCAGTTGTTCTTTCCATGTACATATTTTGTTTACTGCCCACCACACACCACGCACCAAAGATTTATGCACCACACACCTATGCACCGTCCATGTTGGAACAATGCCATGTCGCCCGTGTCTCGGTGAGTCATAGCTGGTTTGCTCTGCAGCAGAGCGAGGAAAAACCAGTGGGCGCAGCGTCGTAATATGCCATGTGTGTTTTGGCTCAGCGTCGCGTGTGAAGTGCAGCTCCGTCTCGCCCACTCTTTGTGGGATCCCCGCTGCCACCTTCACACGTCGCCGCTTATAGCAACATGCACGTCCAGGAACCCTATGCCCTCGGGGTGCCCTCTGGCGCCGCCTCTCCCGGGCAGCCACGTCGAGCATCCCCAACCTGCAGCCCTCGGCGCCGGGAAGCTCGACCAAACCCCGCTGCACGCCCGCTACCAGGAGCCCTGTCAAACCGCGTGCAGGAAACCTGCTGTTCGCCTGACACGGCGCTCTTCCACTGGCGGTCGCGGGGTGCCACCCCTGTCGCGCCGGCTCCACACGCAACCATTGGCCGTCGCGCTCCGGGCCTCACACCGTCCTCTCCACGGCCAGCGCACAACACGTCCCGCAGTGCCTGTGAAACCAGCCTGTGCGAGACGTCCTCTGTCATGTGTTTTCGCGACGCGCTCGCCACCACCACTGGACGCGCTCGTTGTCCGCGGCAACCCCACCAGCCCAACTATCTGGGTTTCAAGCCGCATTCACACTCGCATCGGCCCAAGTTATAAAGTCCTCAACCATGCCCCGTCTCCCATTGTATCCTCAGTCGAGTTTTAATACATTGCATTTACACGCCCGCAAAGACCCATAAAGACTGCCGACTTGCCTCGTTTAAGTCGACTTACACGCACACCGAGGACATTCGCTCACCGTCTCTCTGCCACTCTCTATAAACGCACACTTTCGCTTTTTAGTCTAATTCAAACGATACCCACTGCTCTTTTCTACTCAACCTTTATAATATCTCAACATGTCGAGCCCCTCCAACGTCATCGCCTGGCTGGTTCCAACGGCGCGTGGCTCCTTTGCCGACAAGGCAACCCACCTCCCGTCCAACGAATTCCGCACAGTCGCTACAGAGTCATCTGCTCTTCTGGCCTCTCGCCTCCCCGACCTGGTCACCAGCAAGCCCGCCAAGGCCATCCAGCTGTCGTTTGACCAGGCCCCCAAGCGGCCCGGATCCTTTGTGCTGGGCTCCGACCCGGCCCGCTGCGACGTCGTGCTCCCCGCGCTCCCCGGCGTCTCGCCCCGCCACTGCGAGCTGAGCTTTGACGCCGAGGCCCGCCTCGTCCTCAACGACTTCTCCGAGAGCGGCACCCAGGTGTGGTACGACTGGGAGAGCAACGGCGACCAGACTGACTACACCTGGATCATCAGCAGCGGCTACTCGCACGGCTTCCCCGCCACCGTCCAGCGCATCACCGTCGACATCCAGGGCCTGCGCTTCCAGGTCGTCGTCAACGACCACTCGGCCGACTGGGACGCCTACCGCGAGCAGGTCGACGCCTTTGTCCAGCAGCCCTCCTGGATGGAAGGCCTGACCCCCGGCTGGGACCGCGACTCTGTCGCCCCCGTCGCCCCTCTGTTCTCGTCGACACCGCTGTTTCAGCACATCTTTGTCAAGCCTCTGGGAGATGAGCCGGTTGGCAAGGTGTACCTGTGGAATCTCGCCCGGCCGTGGGAGCCCATGGTCGAGGCTGCGGCGTGAAACCCGCTGGTGAATGTAAAATAATTCTTGTATAGTGTGGGGCGCATCATCGGACATGTCATCTAGCTTGGCGTTTGGTTCTCTCGTTTTAGATACATCGGGGTTTTTTTTTTGTTGGTAGGGACACTCTTTAGATCAACGGATATGCCTCCGTGTGCAGTAACAATTTACTCATTAAACCAAGGTATCACGCAACTCCTGGCTCCTTTTTTTAATTCCATGCCTTGTCCCCGCCTTAGTCTTCGCTCACCGCCAGGACTTCTCGCTTGGTCTCCTCATCATCTTGAGCCTGCTCATGGGCGTCGAATCGAGTCATGGCAAACTCGGGCACGCGCCTCCTCTGCGGCTTCTGTCCTCCCCGCTTGCCCTTGCGCATGCGTGCAGTCTCGGCCTCTTCGGCAACAACTGCCTTTTCGCCCTTCTTGTCCAGCATGGTGCCCTCCAGCGACAGGTAGCTGGTCTCGCCGCTGGTGCCCACGTCAAAGTTGCGTATTCTGAAGCGGATCTTGCCCTTGATCTTTTCACCGCTGCCGTCGACCCAGAATCCGGTGCTGTGGATTTGTCGAACAACGCCGTGGTCGTCTGAGGTGATGACGGAGGCCGTCTCCTCGAAGCCGTGGGCCTCTGGGGACTCGTTGGGCACCCACTTCCACGACGGAGGCAATCGCCGCGCCTCGACGGACGCGTTGAATTTTCCAAAGCAGACAACGCCAATGTGTCCCTCGGTCTGGAGGTTGACGCTGCCCTCCATCCAGGCGCCTCGGCTGGGAACAAAGAGGTCCACGTCGGCCGTGATCCAACCGAATCCAACAGCCGCCTCATCCTTGGACATGACCTGGGCCGGAGACTCGTCGTCGGTGGCTGCGCCGTTCCTGCCGGGCTTCTCGCCAAACGCGACATTCCTGTAGTCGAGCAGGACGCCGCGCAGAGCCGGCACGTACTTGTTCTGGAGGTGCTGCAGGTGCTGGTACTGGCAATTGGTCACGGGCTGGGCCCAGCCGATGGGGAAGAGAGGCTCGTACAGAGATACCGTCTGGGTGAAGAAGGGGAACTGAGGGTTGGCAGGGATGTCGGGGGGTTGGTGGATTCCAGACGCAGACTTGGACGGAACCTCTGTGTCGACATCCATGGCGTCGACGTCGACAGGGTCTTCCTGGGTCTCGGGAATCACCTCTTCAAGCTTTTCCTCAGGTTCGCTCTTGGATTTGCTCTTCTTCTTTTTCTCGCCAACCTCTGCATCAGCAGTCTCGTGCTTCTTCTTCTTCTTCTTCTTCTTTTCCGACTTTGATTCCGCACCCGTGGCGCTCTCCAATTCCGTCACTCCATGCTCGGCGTGCTTGTCCTTTTTGCTCTTCTTCTTCTTCTTGTCGGCCTTGTCGCTGGAGTCGGGGACGTCGGCAGCGGCGACGGAGACGCTCTTTGACTTTTTGTGTTTTCGGTCGCTCTCCACGGCATCCTCCTCTCGTGCGCGCTTCTTTTCCTTTTTGGACTTTTTCTCGTGCTTGAGAGCCAAAGGCTCGGGCGAGGCCATTGGCGCCATTGTTGGTGGTTTGTCGCGGATTGGTTAGTGGAAGAAGCTGCGTGGGAAATTTTTTTAGATGGAGCTTATCGATTGTCTCACCGAGAGTGGGTCCATTCACCTCGGTGTGCTGACAGGTTGGCAAGCCATGGTACAATCAAAAGACAACGTTTGAGAAGTAAAATAAATTCATTCCGACACATGATTCTATTCGTCATTCCGATAATATATAGACAAACCGTACCGTATACCGAGAATCATAAAGTGCCCCGCTCTTGACGCATCAAGACAGCGCTTGGTGTCATGTGTTGAGTATCAAGACCCTGGAACTTTGATCGCAACCATTGCAGATGGGCTGCGGAGAATCCAAGAATCCAAGAATCCAGTCAATTAGGCGAGGGTGAACTACATCACATGTCATTTGAACAGTTCCATCAGTCTTTAATTTCTCAGGCTCTTCATCGCCATCCAAATTGAGGGGCATGCGGGGGCCCGCCATTGTCAACCCCGCGTGCATTGAGCTCAATGGTTCATCGTAGGGGAGCATCTTACCATAATTCTGCTTAGTGTAGGTGGTTGTTTATGATTGGGCTTTGATGGTTTATTACGCTGACATCCCACGTCCTGCTGCAGATTTACTTATCAGCCCCGCTGACGAAAGCCAATCGCTCGACGAGCAAACCTGGGCCTCTTGCATAGAAGGGATGACTTGAAAACTGTTGGTTAATTTGCATGCACTTTCGTCTTACTAGTCAACTAGCCTGCTCCAGCGGCAATAAATGTGCCGTCGGGGTTGGAAATGAGCCATATTTCAATTATAAATTCGCATTACCCTACAGTCTTGAGCTGGCTTCTTTCTCAACACGAGCGTCGATCAGCTGCCACACTGTTCGCTGTGCCAGTTGATGCAGTATGGTAATCAAAGGTGAGAATGTATGAGGTCGGCAGTGTTTCTCAAAGCCTCTTCCATCATTGCCTTCAGCCCATAACGCAGCCCCTTCACTGGGTTTGATGTAATGGCAAGACAAGCAGGGATTGTGGATGTTTGGGTGTCAAACAACAGTGGTTCGGCATGTTCTAGCTGCCTATCATACTGATGAGCAATAGGTGCAGGCATTATTTAGATGGCTTTGAATAACGGCATAGCCTTCCGCCCGGGTGCTATTGACCTCACTCTGACAGAGAAGGATCTAGGTGAAGATGGGCCATCTGGTCAGTATTCCTCGTCCACCTCGGTGTACGTAGGTGCAGAACCCACCGGTGTTTGTGAACAAGGGACAGTCAACCCCTCGTTCCTTTACAATCCTTCAACTCCAATCACGTCAGAAGTCTCGACGCCAGCTTCTAGATCATGAGGTCCTAGTGGCTTGCACGATACGGACCCCGAGGTTTACGACCCTGAAAAAAGTATACGGCAAACGGTTTCTTGGCCTACTTCTGATGACACGCTCGCTTCAATTCAACCTCTCATAGTTTTTGCCCCCAGTTTCAACACTCAACAATCACAACCCATCGCATCTTCACCAATAAATTCTGCTCCAACTAGACTGGGAGCACGACGACCTCGCCTGCGGTGTAATCGGGGTGGCTGCAAATATGTTGCCCCAAATATTGATCACTATAGGTTTGTGACCCTTGAGTTCCTGTCGGTTTGGAGCCCAATTTGTGGGCCGTTCTATCTCAATAAATACTAGATGCCTCCAAAGCCTCGCTGAGACTCTTCTGTAGGCAGCATACGAACGAGCACAAGAAATGCCCTAGAGAAGGCTGCAGCTGGGATAAAGGCTCAACAAAGAAGAAGATAGGTCGCCATGTTTGGAAGATGCACAGGAAATGGGCGGAATATACGGGATACCCACGCAACGATGCAAAATGTGTGATATGTGGAAAATGTTTGAACCGTCAAGATCATTTGTCCCGGCATATGAGAACGGTTCATAAAGGAAATAGGGAGATGTGACCGAAATTACCTTTCAATATTACAAGTCTCCATCTACTCACCAAATGATTGCAAATGATGACGCTTTGAACAACTCCTCGGGTGCCTATCACATGGATATCGTATGTATTTCTCGCAACCAGCGCTGGTTGGAGGCGACGTTGCCCTTGATGCCTAAGCCAATGGTGTGTGGTAACCATCTCTCAATAAAGTACTTGTTCCTGAGTCAGCAACACAGAAGAAAGAGTTGCACATGGGACGACTTCAACTAACTCTGTTAAGCCACCACCCCAGCGGGCAAGCGATCCATCTACCTCGCACATAAATCCAAGTCAGCCTAGAGGATGGTGGTGCCCCTCTTTATCGCTGTTCCGGTAATAATAGCCTTGTATGGTGCTACTGCTCCGGAAACGAGACCTCTTCCCGCCATGTTGACTGCACCCGAAACCTGGCCGTTGTTTCCAAAGTAGATACTAAAACCTCCGGTCGAGGGATTGTAGATATTGCCAGTCAGGCCGCTTCTCGCATTAAAGACGGAAAATTGGTTGGCGGCAGCAATAGAAGTATCGATAGACACTTTCACAGCGCTGGATGTGGTCGATACCCAGGCAAAGTCAAGTTGTGATGTGTCTCTCGGGGCACCGATGTAGGGATTGAGATATCGGTTGGTGACATAGCAAATGCTGCCAGCAATGGGGTTAACCCTCGGGTTACCGATTGAAATGACGACGTCGACTGGGTTTGCACCATTTCGTGTTCCAGAAGCCCATATTCCCTGAATAAGGATCAGCTGGCCTGAAACTAGGAAATTCTGAAAATTCCCTTGATTCCTCCCGTCAAAGGTCACGTCGTAGAGGACGTAACTGAGGGAAAGTGCGCGCTTAACATCCACATCTCGGGGGAACTCGGTCAAGTTGAACGAGTCAAAACCGGGTTGGTCAACGACAGGTATGGAATCATCATTAAAAATAAAGAGTTCAGATTGCTTGGTGGGTGAGGCCCAGACGGGGGCCAGCAGGGTCAAGAAAAGCCACAGGTACATTATCGCGCCAATTCTGAATTGCAGTGAGTGTCAGCGTTGTTCTGGGTAACAATGACTGGTGTAGACAAGGTAGCTGAAGTCTTGATACGAGGAAGAGTAGGGGAATATATAGTCACGGATTATGATGCTGGCGGCCAGTATCTAGCCTCGAGCAACCTCGCCCGACAGCCATAGTCGATCGTGCTAGTTGCTCAGCTGTCAAACCCGCCAGTGGTAGCCGCCTGCGGTTGGACCGTGAAACGCCATAACGTTCTAGATGCTTCAACTTGAAGGTTATTCGCTGATCTGATAGTGGCGCTTTACTTTGGCAAATAGCGTTTTGAGCTTGTCAACAGCGTTTCAGCTCCTCAAGCCCGTTTATCCCGCCTAAACCTTCCTCACAAGCTTGTTGGGAAAAGAAGACATGGTCAGGACAGCACCCGGCGGTTTAGTTCCATCAGTTTGCCTCTGGCTACCCAATAGTACAAGCCCTAAACCGGAGAATGGGGAAGCTGTCTCAAGGTAGAGTCCTTATTGATAGTTGAAGCTGCAAACCTGTAAACAAGTTAAACTTCGTGGTTGACCATCCAGACCCGGTTGGAGGTACTGGGTTTCTGTCAACTCTAACCATGGTATCAAGGACAAACCAATGAGGATGAGTGTTGGATTTATTATGTAAGACAGGTTCGGATGCCTGAGATGGGGTATCTTTTAGATATTCTTTAAATGACCCCTGTTGTGAAATAAAGAATGCAGTCAAAAAGTCTGATGGCGTTGGTACGCAATTGAGATTGCTGTCAAGGCCAAGGCTAAACCTAGCCCCGAAACTCGGCCGCTTGAACGCATTTCCGACAATTAAGCTTGTGGCGCTCAGTAATTCATCGGGATAAACCTTGTTGCCTTGCTCCATCTGTCTTGTCTGAGGCCGGGTAGTCTTGCTGCTCTGCGTCTATGTCATTTCTTACCACGGATCCTGTGCTCTTACCCTGGCGCGTGCCATCATGTTGACGCCATGCGAGCAAGACATCAAACTAGACATTTACCTAAACTCGTGCATCATTCCTACATCAGTGCCGCTATTGCTCAAAACGATGCAGCACTCCATGCCTCGGAATCCAGTGCCTAACTGGCTTTATACTTGGAAAAACTTTCTGAATAGACCGCAGCTTAGATGCCATCTGATCTTTGAGCTATTGGCGTACTTGAACACAGATTGAATGACTGTACTTGTTCGCCCTTGAGTCATGTCGTCGGCATGGAGACTAATGTCCTCGTTTCTGTCATACTGGCAAACTATTCGCTTTCGTGCTTCGTATCGTGCGCGGCATCAGACCCTTGAGTTGAGATTCCTGGTGCTCATAAAAGTGAATAGATATAAAACAGCAAGATGCTGTCAGCATGGTAATTGGTGATGTGGGCCTTTGCTCGTCAATCTTTATCGCCATTCAAACCCAAAGCCAACATTGTACATGGTCACCTTTTATTACTTCAATTGCACCTCTTTTGGCTCATTCGTCATTGACTCGTTCAGACTATTGAGACAGAAGAATGTCTATTATTGCCATGCCTCATACAAGATCCTGACCGGAAACTTCCAAGCCACGCAAATCTTGGAATTGAGAAAAGGGAAAACGAGGGCGTCATCAGCGAGACCAACCTTACTGCAATCAGACTCGGTTGGTGGCGCAGTGCGGACCCTGGTCGCACCCAAGCATCCCGCTGAAGAATTTGTACAGTAGTCACTGATCGACATTGTTGCTCAGAGCCAGTTTCAGCCCTAAATGGTCGCTAGCGGCTCTTTGTGCTCGTTATGCATACTTTTAGGCCTCTGTGCGGCACTGATTGGACTCTGTGCCGGCAGCTAACCTCGTAATTTCAACTAGCCTGCTTGGTTAGGCGCCATCTTCAAGCAAGACGATGCCAAAGTCCCGGCCTGGAGTGGGCCTCGCAAGGAATCACGGCCCATGTCCATGTTGCTTCGCGCTATTGCCTTCCTGCAGCTGCTATGGCCCAGTTTGATGGAAACGGCACAATGACTGGGAATATAGAGGCAGTGGGAGCCCAACCTGCTCGTCTGCCGCGTTTCGCTCCGTCAACGTGAAGCTGGCCTTTGCCGCCATGTATTCTCCAACGATATTCGTTCTGTGTCTTGTCTTTGTCGCTCACGTTCGCTCTCACAACGTTTTTCTGCGGCCACCACCGACCATTGACGAAGACGATTGGAGCGACCTTCCCGAATACAAAGTGGGAGAGAGCATCGACATACAATGGGTTTCGGACTTTGACACCCAGGGTCTAATTCTCTGGCAAGAGTACCCAAGGTTGTCCAAGACAGAGTGGAGAAACGAAACACTCCTAGGTCAGTGAAGCCATGGCACCTGAGCGCCTTGCTGACCCGAGACAGCCGATTCAAGGTCCACGAGCAAAATCTACACCGTCAGTCTTGACAATTTCGACGACAACGTTTCAAAGGGCCAGTGGGCCGTTTTCAAGCTCGCATTGTACAATGCCAGCGAGATATCCTACGATGCTTCATCATACTTCAACGTCACCGTAGCTGGCAAAACACATCCATCGGCGAGCGGGGCGGCGATGGCCACGGTGACAGTGTTCGAATCTGCACCAAGCTCGGGCATGTCCAGCGGCGCGGTGGCGGGAATCACAGTTGGTGCGACGCTTGGTGGCCTCGCCCTCTTGGCGGGCATTGGGTTTTTCATCTCACGATATCTGCGGAACAGCGATGCAGGGTATACCGAGACTTTGCAGATCCCGCCCATTGAAGAATACAAGCCAGATTTTTCGTCAGTTTCGCCGACAGAGCTGCAAGGCGCGCGGCCGGAACTGCCAACAGGTCATCCGATACACTCAGGTGGCCACCCATACTCGCAGGGATATTTGTACGAGGCCCCTTAGCGAGTGTAGAAGACAATATAATGAATTTAATGTCCTTATCGGCCACACAGTGAAAAATGAACTTGAGGTCTCCCAATTTGACAACCCAAGCCTGAAGGCACATGTCAGCAACGGAATGTGCACCAGCGGCTCCATGTTCAAATACGAGACTGCACCTCTGCCTTGCTCTCGGCCGCCTGTAGCGCTGAAAAGATAATCTTGGCCATGGCTAGAACCTTTTCCTCCTCAAATTTTCTGGCAACAATCTGAACACCTACAGGGGCTCCATGGTATACCTTGGCATCATCTAGGAATCGTCAGCAGACCTGTACTCTATGCGTAGAGCAACGAAACAGCCCACTCACAAGCCTCCCAGTTGGCCCGGTCCCTCTCATTGAGTGGCTTGTACAGGCTGTCAGCTACGTCAACCGCCTTGTTTGCTCTGGTCACTGGGATAACAGCAGCCGAATAATTAAAGAGATTTATGACCTCGGTGTAAGCTGAGAAATGTCAGTGCTGCTTCGTGTCGGTGTCAACTGTTCGCCGTACCCGTGTGATAGTATTTTCCAGGAATGACGGCTGCGTGGGGGGCAACTGGCATGATGACAGCATCCACTACTTGGCCTGGACTGCCATTAGCATTCCTCTAACCTGCAGATGCTTTTCGGTGCTTGCCGTCGTCTTTCGCGGTCGAGTTCCAGTAGTCAGAGTATTTTCGCTCGTGCTCCAGGCCACGCAAAGTGAGATCCTGGTATTCAAGTAAATCCATCGCCGGTTGGAGAGAGAGCTTGCCTCTTAGATCCGGTATCAAAGGCTCGCCTGATAGAGCTAGGTTGTTCTGGATATCGTGAGAGCCATCTGCCTTGAGAAATGAAACCTGCGCGAGTGAGCAAACTGCAATGCATGTCTGAAACAACCAGGCTCACGTGAATCCGTTTCGCAATGTCATGTGATGGGGGTTTCCAGTCGACAACCTATCTAAAGGTCAACTCTGCATCGCGCATGGCAAACTGCTCGTACCTTGTGGCCAGCCTCCTTGAGGGCGTCGGAGACAATCTGCAAGCCTCTCAGAATCGGTGGGTGGGGCCCAACCACGCCGTCTGTTCGCAGGATACCAATTTTTAGAGGCTGCTCGGATGGTTTCGAGCGGCCGTTGGCGCTGGCTCGAGACAAGGTCGAGTCGAAAACATGTTGGCGAAAAGGTATCGGTACAACCGCAGGATCCTGAAGCCATGGCTCTGTGGATAAGACGGACCTTAGGAGCAGGGTCAGAGCGTCAATCGATGTCCCCATGAAGCCGACCGTTGACCGGTAAGTGTCTTGTCCAGGGTTGGTGTTGGCTACATCGCGATATGATATTCGTTCTGGGGTGGGTTTGATGGAAAACGTGCCGCAGAATGCAGCCGGGATGCGAACAGAGCCCCCAATGTCGCTCCCGACGCCGAGTGTGCTTCCCCGCAATGCGTGCAGCGCTGCCTCGCCGCCAGAGGATCCGCCCGCCGATAGGTTCTGGTTGTTTGGGTTCAGGGTTTGGCCTATAATGT
Source organism: Calonectria crousiana (assembly GCA_013406985.1). Lineage (NCBI taxonomy): Eukaryota > Fungi > Ascomycota > Sordariomycetes > Hypocreales > Nectriaceae > Calonectria > Calonectria crousiana. The sequence goes on along the minus strand of VTGD01000002.1, from coordinate 193,520 downwards.
TGTTTTTTGTTTCTCCAAACAAAAGGGTCTGCGGTAGGCTCGTTTTGCAAAACAGGACTGCCCCGAGCGACACCAGCTCCTTGACGAGCTGGCTCTCAACTTGATGAATTCGGCTCGGATCGGTGATGCCCTGGTTGCCCCCGATCCATCCAACATATCCCATTGTAGTGTCAACGCCCTTGACGTGAAACTGGTCCTTCAAGCTGATTGGAAGACCGTGAAGAGGTCCGATGGTCCGTTTGTGACGGGCGTAGAAGTCGTCCAGATATCTTGCTCGTTCAAGCGCCTGGTCAAAGAAGATTTCATGAAGACAATTATTCTAATTAGTAGTTTAAATATCTCATTTTCAGATGAAATCCGTGGAGAATCCTTACAATTTGGTGAGCTACCGCGGCGCGTCTGCAAAACGCAGCTGTTACTCTGCTAGCTGAGAGCCTCCCGTCCTTGATGCGGTCAAGAATTGGCACACTGTCCATGGACGTGATGGAAACTTCTTCGGGATTCAAAAACTGTTCGATGAACACCCCTGTCAAGTCTCTTTGCTGTTTGGCACGTTCCAGCTCCCAAGGTGCCAGCCTCCATGCGGGTTTGATCTTGGCCAGGACAGACAGCCGTTTGGCGGCGGCTTTGGCCTCCCAGGGTATTTGATTCATTCGCATTCCAAGCGATTGATAAGATAGTCTGGGATCGTTTGTTCTGGCTTTTTGATGTGTTGCAATTTCATGTGCTGAGATCCGATGACGGAGTGGGGAAGTACGGGTGAGACAAGATCACGGGGAGGAAAGTACGTTGTTCATGCGCTCTGGCCAATCGCACTACTTGTTGCCGACCGCGATGCGAGTTGATTGGGGCACAATTCAACACTCAATGTCAAATTAAATGCTCCATCTTCGATATTCAGGCTGAATAAGGAAAAAAGATGACTGAGTCGTGCATGATTTGCGAGGATTTGTGACAGCACCGTCGGCCTCTGGAAGGCCAGTTGGTAACTTCTTTTTGGTCGCGATGGTCATAAAGTACTACGTTTTGTGTCTGCATTGCCTGCAGTGCTATTCTTGCGCTCGCACCTGCAGTCCACGTCCTCGATCTTTCTGGCAGATGGGCCAACAAGTTCTAATGTTTCTCAGTAATTTTTGGAGTGGCAAGACCTATGCGTCACTTAGATGTAGGCGTGGATTCTGATTGGGGTGATTGCGCACGCTGCCATCGTAAAAAACGACCAAACCCATCAATTGTTAGCCACCCTTCTTGATGAATCTATTCGATTGAACGGCTGATTCAGAACAGGAATAACAGCAAGCAGAGCCACCATGCTAAACCTGCTCGTACCAGCGTCGGTGATGCTCATGTATAGACCTGATTGTTTGACTTTGCATCTGACACTATATAATGACGGCCCGTTCACTCTCTTCTCTGTTTCTTAAACCCACATGACAATACAAAATTGCAATCAAGATGCCAAACCGACCAGATCCCAGACCTAAGCCGAAGCCACGCCCGGCACCGAGCCCAACACCTAGCCCGGACCCAAATCCGCCCCCAAGCCCAACACCTAGCCCGGATCCAAGTCCGCCCCCAAGCCCACCGAGAAAATAGTTGGATAACCTGTTTGTCATTCAGATGATTGTGGTTGTGGAAACGGGTAGAATAAACAAGAATTGTAAATCAAAACCACAGTAAACAATTGTCACCACGCATCTTGCTGGTCTAGTCCAAGAGAGACATGACTAGATGTCCACTTTGCCGTGAAGCTCCATCATTCATTGCGGGAAACATACAGTTTGACACGCAGATGTGCTTGTAGAGATGCAAGGGAGTAAATGCAAATCCGAGCGACTTAAAAATCGCAATGTGCGTCCTATTTGGTGCCTGACTGCGTTACGAGTGTCCCGGGACCATAACATGATCAATATCCCGTCCAATTTTAAAGAGACAAGATTGAAATCAATGTCTTTTCAAGCTCTGTCCTGCTTTGGGCTGATTGGCCGTTTGTGACGAGCGTTGCGTTGCCAAGCGACCATCAATACCATCCTCCGCCCAACAGGCGCGACAACGGCCCGTCTCCAAGATCCCGCAGGGCCACCCTCAAAGCCCGAGGAATGTGTGTTATCGCTCAGCGGCAGATCTCGGGAGCAAACCGCCATCAAGTTACTGGGCCGAGGCGCTCATCATTCCAGGAGAGATGGCTGCATCGGGCCGACGCGCGTGGCGACACGCAAACGGCCGGATTCTTTGTCGAGCGCAATCCAGACGTCAGACTGTTCGTGAATCAGGTGTTTGTAATTGGTGTGCGAGAGACATGGCTTGTTGTTTCGGCACACCACCCGCATTCCGTTGTTCGCCTGCGCATGAACACCCAAACAGCTAAGGGACCTTGAATGATGGTATAAAAACAAGTCGCTTCCGAATCCGATGCCGATCTGTTTGCTGTGCTCTTGATACTCACCCCTCTTTCGTTTATTCTACTGTTATTTCAACATTCGCTCTTTGTTCCACCATGAAGTTCCTTGTTGTCGCCCTTCTTTCGCTTAGCGCCTTTGCTTCACCTTTCGCCTCGGGTGCCTATGTGCCTTGTGATTCAGGAAGAGGAGTTGCAAAGTGCTGTACTACGGGTTTCTTTGGTTCCTGCCAGCCTGGTATATTCTCGCGTTCCCACTGTCGCCGTGACATGTGCAGTGCTAATCGCCACCAGTTCCAACCTTCCCCACGGGCTTGATCGAGTTTCAGGCCATGTGCGGTGACACTATGCCATCCTGTTGCCAGACCTTTGGAGTACGTAATATTAGAAGCTGTCGGCATTCTCAAGGCTAATGTGTTCAAGTATTCCATTTGGTCTCTTAGAGCTTGCTCAGGCCCAAACGCAGATATACAAAAAATTGTACCCGAGGTGGCCGACCCCTCGCCCAAACCAGTTCCCATGAAAGCTTAGAGGTGTTGAGCGCTTGTGAGGTTATTTCCGGTCGAGGTTAGCAGAAGGGGGCTATTCTAATACAAAAACATGTTGTCGAAACTAGAAGGATGGCCATGTAAACAATTCATAGCCGAGCAAAATACCATTATTTCAACTACAGTGATTGAACCTCGTGATAATGGAGAGGTTCATGTTCGGTTGCATGGAGCCCGTGGGGGTTTTGAGCTGTAACTTGCACGTAGTCACCTATTAGATCACACCCAAGGGGCACGCACCAGGTGAGGTTTAACCACAGACATCCATTCAAGCTCAAAAAGGTCGCTGCAGGGGCCCCGGCCGAGTAAAGCGTTGCTCCACAGCACCGCGGGGATGGAACTGATGTGAGCCCATGGGAACCAGATGATGGGAAACGTGGGATGCCAACCTATGTCCTGTTCGGATCTCAACCGAACTCTGCAACCATATTCGGCTGTACTCCGAGGAAGCGAGCCATCAGTCCCGGCCAGCTGATCCCTATTTCGACTGCCTGTTTAAACCGGGCCCCGAGACGCCCGGGCCCGCTTCACTCGGCCCGCAACTTACGGTTACGGCCCGCCAGGGAACTGCCCAGACCGGACGATATAGTGTGTTTCTGGTTGATGCAAGGGGACGCGGTTGTAACAGAAAGGTAGAAAATATAGACAGGCATGGCAAACAATGGTATACTCGTCTTGGCTCGGGACGCATCATCCGTTACCAAATCGGACGGCTTCACGTGTGCTTTTTGACGCCATGAGTGCCGACACCACCCGCGAGGTGAAACGCCGTAAAGCACATTGCCCTATTGTTGGTTTTAAGCGCGCTCTGAGGCCTCGCCATCGAGATCCCTGTTCTCTCCACAAGCACTACCGCCTTCCCGTTTAGAGTTCACTAGTCAGGCACCATACGAAGAGATTCCCAAGCCAGATGCCAAAGTTTCTTGGCTTGATGCTGGTCATTTGGTAGCCTTGTTTTATTCCACTAATCAGGGCTCTCCGGGTCGGTGCGATGCTCGCCATATATAATGCCCGTGATTGCGGAGTTGGTTGATACGAATAATCATGGTATGATATATATTCTTCGTTTCCTCGCATGTCTTGTTTCGCTGCAGCACATCGTCATCCAGTCTCAAGCCTTCATTACCATGCAGTTCAAGTCTCTCTTCTTCACCCTTGCTGCTCTGCAGTCGGTCCAAGCCGCCGTCATCAAGCTTGACGCTCGCGCCACTGTTGCCCATGACTCCATTAGCCCTGTCGCCGAAAAGGTTCAGTCTGGCAACACTGGAACTTTGATCAAGAAGTTTGAGCCCTATCTTCACATCGCTCACGGATGCCAATCCTACCCTGCTGTTGACGAAGCAGGCAACGTTGGGTACCAAGACAGCCACACCCATTGACCCAATTGGTTGCTAACTTGTGCCAGTGGCGGTCTCAACCCCAGCGGAAGCTCTGATGGCAGCTGCTCAGACACATCCAAGGGCCAGACCTATGTCCGGGCCACGACCCGCAACGGCCGCCTCGCCATCATGTACGCCTGGTACATGCCCAAGGACCAGCCCACCAGCGGCGTAAGCATCGGCGCCCACAGGCATGACTGGGAGAATGTCATCATCTTTGTCGACCCTTCCACCGGCAACCTCGTCAGCGGCGCCGCATCGGGCCACGGCAACTACAAGAAGACTGCCACTCCCCAGTCCCAGGGAACTCGCCCCAAGGTGGAGTACTTTACTACTTTCCCTACCAACCACGAGTTGCAGTTTACAGCCACTCTGGGAAGAGATCTCCCCATGATTGACTACGACGTCATGACCTCTGCCATGAAGAACGCCCTGGAGACGACCGACTTTGGATCTGCCAACGTTCCCTTCAAGGATGCCAATTTTGTCAGCAACATTGACAAGGCTACTTTGTAATGTATCACTACTGGACTGTGCTTTGCGGTTTAGTTCTTGACGTTGACGCAAATCCTGATGATGCATATTTGTTATAGCGATTACATGAACCATTCGATATTCATCCGTTACTTTGATACAATATCACTTGTATCATCTCCGCCTGTGATAAGAAGTGAATGTAGCATGCCTGTACCCTAGACTCACCGCTCTCCCTTGCCAGTGCTTGAGTGCAATGATAACAGCTACTCAATCTTGAGCTGCTCGTTGAACCAGGCTATGCATTGATCTTCGGCATCGGAAGCCTTGTTGGCAATGTCCTTCATTTTAAGAGCGGCGCGCACGCAGAAACCATGGGTCGCGTCTTCGTAGACACGCATTTCACACTTTGCGGATTCCTTGCTCTCGAGAATCTTCTTGACGGGTTCAATTTGCGCGGCCTTGAGCTGGTTGTCCTTGTCGCCGACTGCGACGGAGAGAGGGAGGATAATTTTGTCAAAATCGTCGGGAATCTTCAAAAAGCTGGGGTGCCCTGCAAACGCTGCGTCTATAAGCGTCCTGTCGTCAATCTTGGCGCCGTGGGCGAGGAGTATGGCATGCTTGCCGCCCCAGCAGAAGCCGGCGGCGCCGACGGGCAGCGTGGAGCCCTCTTCCTTGCGAAGAGCCTCAAAGAAGGCCTGAACGACGGGGTACGTCTTTCCGATGCTATTGTGGAATATCCACGGAATAAAGGCCGCGATGGCCTTGACAAAGTTCCAGCTGCCAATACTGTCAGTGCTGTGCTGCCGTTCAGTGGAGGAAGACATACATTTTGGAAAATGGATTGCGGGTTTCAGAGGCGGTAAAGAGAGAGGTGAGCATCCAGAGAGGAGCGGAACGACCTTGGAGGCAAGTTAGATATTGGATAGAGCGAGCATTTACAAGCGGAGAGGCTCACCGTTCATAAAGTCGGGGACGTAGACCTTGTAGTCGCCCTTGTCGGCGTAGTGATCAGCCACGAGTCGCGTGTTGACAAACTCCCAGCCAAAAGCCTCGGGGATGATGACGATGATGGCCTTGGCTTCTCTTCCATCAGCAGGCTCGGTGACATAGGTGTCTAACCCATGAAGCTTGATGGCTTTCCCGCGGGGCGTGCCCTCGTGAACGCTCCCTTGAAAGCAGTCGGTGCAAGACATGTCGGCGCGAGGCGTCAGAGCTGATTAGTTGAGGTTGCTGTAGGTAAAGGGTCGCCTGGATGAATGTTCATTTACTATTAATATAGGATTAGATTCACACTCAAGATAAACTGCTGAGTTTCAGCAACACAAGCATCCTGACCATGTGCCCGGCGAGTGACTCCAGCCACAGCCTGCATTCCAACGAGGCCAGGTGATTGGTGGTGGGATGATAAAGTGGATAACCATTCCACTAGCCATTGAGCTCAAAGCAACCTTGCAATCATGAGAATAGCCTGTTTCGCGTCGCATTCGCCGTCGTGACTCAATCTGGCCGATGCGCTATTGCGGGGGCGTAAGCTGAAGGATCCCCGCTAGTCCATTTGGTCAATTAGTACGGCCATTGATCATTGCAACGATCAGTTCAATGGTGGTTACAAAACCACGGGGATAAAAATTAGGTTGTAAATTTTGCAATTAATATTCTAATGAATCATGTAGTGCTGCGGAGTGCGTATGAAACCGTCAAACCAAAAACTTACTCAAAGTCCACGCAAATCCGTCTTTGTCCTTCAGAAAACTTCCTTTCCCTCTCATTTTGAAGTAATTTGTAAAAGGCTGTTCCGCTGGTGGGAATAGGACCCCATTAAGGTTAGAAACCGAGGGGCAGGCTGTCTGGATATATGCTTTTAAATCCGCCGGTCTCCTTTCCCTCTCATATTCCTTGTCGTCGCTTTGCCCTAGGCTGCTGTTTCGAAATGCCTTGTTCCAAGCCCAAGGTCGCGGTGCTGAATCGTGTATAATGGGTGGTAGTGGAAGGCCGAAAATGCTTGCCAATCTGTGTTGTTCTAATGAATTAAAGTAGTCGAGTCGAAGATCCCGACGAAAGCCAGCGACATAAATCGACTTTCTTGCCCGAGTCGATTGGATTGTATAGGTGTGGCCAATTCGACATTACGCTCGGAGTCAAGGCGCCAGGATGCTGCAATGGTCGAGTTGGGCGGCCTACCTCCTCTTTCTCTTTGTCGTGATGGACGCCGCTACCAATATTTCGGTCCTCTGGGAATGACCCACAGATGCCGTCAGACGTAGTAGTTAGGTCCTCGAATTTGGAAATGACGGATTCATGTCTTTTATGTTTTTCAAAGTCTCCGTCTGAGTAGCATCCCTTTGTTTGTCGTCTGCACAGCAGCGGCTTGCAGAAAGAGAAGTCGTCCTGTTGATGCCTTCATTCTGTTGGCCGAAACTGGGTATGCGAGGTGTATTCCGGTGAATCTAGAAATAAAATGTAGAAAATGTGGAACAAGTGATGTGTATGATCATTGTTGTTTTCTCTATCTGTCTATGAGGTTCGGGTGCACAAACAGTGGTGTGGTCGCCTCAGGCTGCCACCACGTCTCAACAGAAAAGATACTTCCATTCATATCTGGTCCATCATCTTTGCTCGAGCGGATAGACTGATCCTCAAATCACCTTTTCCAGGAAATAGGATCTTGATGAGGACCTCCATCACAGCATGGCATGACAAGGACCAAGTCATGGGTACAGCTTTGAACGATGCCCATCAAACGCTTCGGGTCACGACGCCGCTTTCCTCTCTAATTTCGGCCAAGCTTCATTTTATATATGCAATCATTCATACTGGACTCCTTAGCGCGAACCTGTCTTTGGTGAAATGGCCGAACTGGCATGGACTCTTGGCGTATACAGAGCCATCGGGTGCGTCAATACTAAGGTTTCTGACTTGGGCGTAACGTTGCAACTTGGAATATGCCGGTGTCAAAAATAGATCACTTGTATGATTCCCAGCTAAATTGCGGTTGCTTCGGTAATGGTCAAAGTGTACTCCAACTGCTCCTTGATTGATTGCATAAAGTCGTGAAGCAGAAGATGAGGCTTGTTCAAAGCTCAATTCCGAAAAACAATGGCCGGGATCCTCTTCTGGGTGAACGCTGTGCCATGTTGTCTTTTGAGCATAGGATGGAGATGGTTTGCTAAATGCATGAGGTCATCTTCCAACCTGCAATCGTTCCAACTCTTTGCTGGGTCTTTGTTCATTATCCTCATCGGGGTCTTCCTCATCCTCTTCTTCTTCTTCTTCGTCACTCTCTTGATTGGAGTCCAAGGTGTCAACTTTGGCTGATTCTTTCTGTCGATGTGGTAGAATATAGAATAAATCCCACGAATTTCTTGTCAGCGGCAGTACACGGTTAGCAGCGTACCACAATGCCTCAAGAAGCCCTTCGGGTAAAACAGCCCCTCAAACTCGCGAGGGTGTCCTTGCTGACCCGACGTTGCATATCTCATCTTCATCTATATTCATCACGATATGATGTAATATCCCTCTTTGGTGCAGCTATTCTTGAACAAATCCGGATTTGTGTGGCCGCGACGAGGTACATGAGCTCACGCCTAACCAAGTGCAGGAATGTCTACACAATACTATCAATCAGATGCGCTTATTTTGTGTGCAAAGTCGCAGAACGGACCGGCAACATAGTGGGGTCAAACCTCATGTCAAAGCGGCCGGGTGGTGAGAAACATGTTCAACCAGATCCTGAATAGAATAAAGGGCAGAAACAAATTGTAAATTTCTGTAGAGGCTTTCTTGAAGCTTGTCAAGGCTTTCGGCGGTGCACCAATACGTAAGTTTGCACAGGGTTTTTGATTGCCAGGTATCTTGTCGTTCCTCAAGACTCCTGCTGCCGATCTTATGCGTATGCTGATCCTGGTTTTTCTGCTGTCTCCTTATACAGTGTTGCCGTATATATTCGCCACTGTCTGGTGCGAGAGTGGCAATCGTTAGGAGCATACTGATCCAGCTTATCGAGCTCATTTAACCCGGAATGACGCTTTTTGGCTACACAAGGCAATTTTTAAGCCACCAGCCCCCATGTGATCGTCTGTTGCTTCTGTTGTTTCTTTGAGAATGTGTGTTTCCCATAGTACAACAGCTAGCAGTCACAATTGCATAAATTTAGGGCTGTAGGTGCAAAATGTTCGACATGGATCTCAAACTCATCCATGCTGCCCCACATGTAGATTGTGGTCGGATCGATCAACCCAAGCAGGTTGAGCGGGACAGAGGACACGTTCCATAGTATTGATCCTAGAGTTTCGGATTCTAGTGGTCCCAAAACCGGGCTTGGTCCGCAACACACTCGTGTAGCCGACAATGTGCTCAGTGCCCCAAATGCATGACGTGGTCGAACGCTCCGACATGTTACGCCTGCGACGCCGTCAGATATATAGGACAAAATCGCTTTCAAGAGTCATTTCGACCTTTACATGCTTCATCCTCCACAAAAGCCGGTTGATGACTTTGTTTGTGCGTGTAGTATACCCACCCAAAGGGCAGACAATCCATGACATGGCGATGCAAATCCTTTCGTGTTGCCAGAGTCGCTTTGGCGCTGGTACAAGTGGTCGGTGGCCTTTCCTAGGCTATAATCGGTTCAAAAGTCATGTAGAACTCGGCTTGGACACGGAACAGAGCTGATCCTCGCGAAAGACTGATGGTTCTGAAACACCTCCACCATTCAAACCGACCTTGCATCCGAATCAGGTGCATCTCAAGTGCATATCCCTTCGTGTTGAGTTGAGTTGGGAAATACGGGTTCGAAATAGATGCAACTCGCGAAATACCACGTCAAGAAAGAATAATGGTTGCAGACTTCAAAGTAGATGGCCACAGCGTTGTAAATAATATGCACGCGACATGTTGGCTGTGTCAGCGGTCCTTTATCCTTGCCATTGTCAACTCTGTGAACGTCTTCAGCAGCTGGAACATGATAGCCGGAATGAAGGGAGGTTTTATCTGGCAGTCAAACGAGTGAGTTCGTTCGGTGGTTTCTTTCCCAAGGTGGCATAACGCGGCGCTGATGGATAAACAACGGTTGCAGGATCAAACGAACGAATACAGCAAATCAGAGAGAACGCATGAGGCAATTTGTGAATTCCCTCTATCGATCTGTCGCACAAGGTCAAGTTTGGGGTGTGAACCAAGTCTGACTCCCACCTTGGGGGACTGTGGGATGTTGGGGTCACGTGAGTACCCCAGCGGCTCGTTGGTCGACCCAATTCGGGGGAAACAGCAACTGTTGAGGACTGATCTTTGTCAAAGAACAGGGCAAATACGCCAGTCGAAAATTTCCTGCATATTTACTGTCCATGCGCTCAGACGGAAACACTTTGGACATGATCAGGAGGCCGACACTTTGATGGTAATATCCTTGGTCAGATGCAGCGTGGGCGCTTGAGAGGATACCTTCAACCGCTCGTTCAACAAGGCTCATCCGTCTTTGAGGCCTCGCAAAAAGTCGAATTGCAAAAGATTCTCGCCGTTGGCGCACAGTGACCAAAGGGAGAGAAAGATGTTGGTTTGGATGGGTTGGTTTATTTGTTGTCCCGCAGTACGTCAACTGTCTTCGTCGCTCAACAAGAAAACATCTCATAATAACAGATGCGCTGCTCCGAAGTGCATTTGAATCGTCTTGGGCTTCCTTCCCGACATCAAGAGCACAACGGTAGCCAAATGTTCCGCAGAGTCAGGGAGAACAGTTCCAAACAAGGCACTCTTGTTCCCCTTCACGGGCCAGAATCACAGAATTTGTTAGATTCAACCTGCACCATAACCCAGTTGGGACATGGCACAAGTGTTCTGCCCTTTGATGACCCGCTAATCACCATCTATACTCTAGTCCAAGTCAGCACGGGCGATTCGAGAGAAAAAGGAAAATACGGACCGAGGAATAGTCTCAGAACACATCGAAAGCACCAGTGTATTTCGAATGCGGCTGTATCGACTTGCAATGGTGCATAGGTTGTGGGATGAAACGTGAATGGCACCGGAAAGAGTGGCTCCGAAAACCAAAGTCTGGCCGAATGTCTTGAGCGACATGTGCCCCTCGTGTGCGATCAGCAGACACGCAGCCAAATCAGTATATTGGTTGATGGTGAGTCACCCAAACCAGCTGCGACACTTGTCCTGCAAAGACAGTCCATAGCTACACCTCAAACCGCTCTGAAAGGGAAGCGAGGCGGTTTGCGGGCTTTCAGAAACGGCATCTTGAGCAGGATGGCTGGACTGATTCGACAAGACTCACCAGTTGTGTTCGTCCCTGGGTAATTAGCGGTACTCCCAGGGATCCAGACGCAGACAACCTTGCCTAAACACGTGTAAGCTTGATTCTTATACGGCCACAGTCGACAGACACACCTTTTCAGAGCATGACATCACCAAGATTGAATTGGCAGGATCAGATCGGCTGATGGCGTGGTGGGAGCTTTGACGCCCTGGAAGGACCAACCATGACATAGTTTTGTTTCGAGTGATCAATGGTTGGTCCTCCTATGTCAGTCAGCAAAGAACAAATCTAACCAGTAGCCAAGGGAACTTACTACGTCTCGACTTTTGGATCAGCCCTCCAGAAAAGACCAGAGCATGAGAAATGATCAAACGTCACGCTACCTCAAGTGGTCAATGGTCGGGAGAGCTGATACAAGCCGAGATGCCTCGCACCAAAGGCCTAAGTGTGTGAGTTTAACCAAGAGATGCGAAAACCAAGGGGAACAAACCTTGTGTATATATAGAGCGTTGTTGTGTTCGCTGAAGAAAGAAAGACGATATGAGGGATTAACCGTCTTATATACATGGAGGATCCTTTTACGACGCAGTGCTTCGGACATGATGGTCGATTCTACACGTGTCCCGGTGATGGGTTTCACAGTGAGTTGTCTCGCCTCATTTTGCACGGAAGAAAATCACAGCGTTCGGCGATGCAACAACCCGCGGGCAAACACCGAAGCTGCCTAAGCGACGAAAACAAGAAGCAGGCTCCCGCGCAAACAGACCACGGTGATCCAATAGATGGACCAAGTTGGCAAATTCGCACCCGATATCGTGAGCATGTCCGGCGCGGTACTCCCATCATCCGCTCCGATGTGGAGTTGGCACGGCATCCGGCCCGTCCGCCGGCCCCGCCTCGTACCCGTGCAAGGTCCCACGACAGGCAAACGTCATTACTCGTGCATGTGGCAAAAAGGAGTTTGTGGAGCAAATAGCATGGCACGAGAATCATGCCCGTGTCTGGCAAGAGATGAAGGCGGTCCCAATTCAACTGCTCTCCACCCGGTGCAGGCCGGTCCCCTGCAGGTTCCCCTCGGAGGTGCAACCCTGCAACCGGGCCCTGGAAATTAGCGCGCGCGTGGGCTTTGCCGTCGGGGTGCATCCAGCAGGCTTGGCTCGCTGACGGCAGCGTCCGTCGCGGCGTGGCAGCCACTGTGAGACACGCTGGGTTCGGAAGTTCAGAGTCACCCCGCCACGAGGCGAATTTTTTAATGGCTTGCAGCATCGTGGCGCACCGGAAAGCGCAAGGCCGGCACTTGGTGTGCGCCAGGCATCTGGTCCCTTGAGCTAGCGAGGCGTCCCCTTGTTTTGGTTTTTTTCCAGGACAACATCAACATTGCGTTGAATGACTCGCCCGCAACACCAGCTTGTACGACGCAAACCCAAAGCCTCCAGGAGACGACTCACAAGCAGAGCAGGACAGAGCCCGCATCGGCTGCGACGCTAATCAGAAACAATCCCCACGTTCCGGCTCCCTGCGTTACCTTTTCCCCCCTCCCCCTGCTTGCGGGCAGGCTAAACCCACACACATCCATCGCACACACACGCACACCACACCACACGCTTACGCCGCATCCGCACGCTGCCATCCTCCTCCCGTCTGGCGGCTCTGGCCTGGCCTGGTCTCGGTCCTCGGCCTCCTTCCAACGTCCCCTTCGATCCATCGCGCGTCCAAGTGCCGCGCCGTACCGTACCTGCAGCTGTCCCTGCGCGTGCGTGGCCAGACCACCGCCATCGCCCCGGGGCCTGCCACCATGGCTCCCAAAACGCCCAACACGTCGGCGCCCATGTTCTCGACATCCATCTTCTCCTCCTCAAACTCTCGTCCCACGACACGCGACGGAGGCAGCGTCGACCCTCTCGCCAAGGAGCGCAAGCCGTCCTTCTCCCGCAAGGCCTCGCTCACTGGATCCCGCCGCCGGGGCAGCTCCTTTGGCAACGGCCCCAATGCCTTTGTTACCGATGCTGCCGCACCGCCTGCTCTCCCCGACTACGCCCTCGCCGCCGCTGCAAAGGTCGTCCCTCGATCAGACATTGCGCGGGACTCTGAGTCCTCGATAGCCTCTCCGCCCTCGACCGACCCCAACCTCCAGCCGCTCGCTCGCAGCGCAACCGGCTCCACCATCTACCTCAACACCATGGCTGCCAACTCGACCGTCCCGGGACCCGTCGGACCCATTGGCCCTTCCGGGACAACCAGCATCTGGCAGCAGTCGGAAGCTGGACTCGCCCACCAGCACATTACCGATGTCGCCCACAAGCGCATCTCGACGCTCGAGTATCTGCGCAAGACGTATGTCATTCTCGTGTCGCCCCTGCTGCCCCCAGTTTAGTGCAGGTGAAGCTTCCAAAGTCAAAAAACCCAGACTAACCGCTTGGCTCGAATAGGCACGAAGCAAGAGTATACTGGTTCAACACGTACCTGTTTGACAAGCCCGACATCAACCGCATGCCGTACTTTGACTCGCGAAAGATTGGCCGCAAGGCCACCAACCACCTGCTTCTTGGCCTCTCCCTCCCCACCATTGTCGACCTGTACTCGTCGACGCCCATCGAGTTCCTGCGCAGCCTCAACTCTCTTCTGTCAGAGTTCGACTCGTTCCAGCAGCTCCACGGCGAATCCTCCACCGCGGCCTCGCTAACCCGCGCCCGGCTGCCGAGTATGTTCCGCCGCCAGGGCGGCAAGTCACGTCGCTCCACCTCTGCGGCCGACATGCATCCCATGCTGGACGAAACCAGCCCCTTGCCCAATGCCGGAACTCCGACCCCAGCCGTCATGAACTTTGCCGCCTCCGAAACAGATCTGCTTCCCGGCGAAGAGTACACATATCTGCTCACGCCTTCGCTGCCGTTCGATCCGGACTACTTTGAGACGTTTGCGACGCTGTGCGATGTGCTGATCGACTGCTACCAACGGTTCTTGGCTCTCGTCCCGTCGCCGCGCGAGTGCACCGCCCCCGTTGCGGAGCTGTTTGGAAAAGCCGACTCGCGAGTTCGCAAGCTCATTGTTCAAGGTTTGGTCAGGGAATTTGAGGACCACAGCCGAAGCCATATCAAGACGGAGGTGGCGAGCATCGGCAAGGTGGTTCTGGGCGGGTTGATGTGACGAATCAGAGACAGCCGATTGGCCACCGATTTTTCAAAAGCGTTTCATGCCACATTCAGCATTGGAGTTTGGGTTTGGGAAAGACATGAATGAAATATCCAGGTGCCGGCTATTGCTAGGAGTTTTTTTGGTAGCAACGTGTACATTGAACGACATCATCAGGTGCATTTGGGAGCTATATATCCGTGGACCCTCTGTCCTTGCACGGGGGCTTACATACATTTTACATCCATAGTTAGTGTTACAGCATAGTGTACATTCGCATCAATACCATTTATCCCCCGTGGGGAATCGTTACTTTTTGCCCTGCGCAGCCTTTTCCTTGGCCTCCTCGTCGGCAACCAGGAGCGCAATGTCCTTGCTCACCAGCCAGTCCTTGGCTCCGTCCATGATCCTGTCCAGCACCTCTGCCCCCTCCAGCACGCCCGGCAGGTTGTGCACGTCGATTCCTGCGCGGTGATCGGTGCACCTGTCCTGGTTGTAGTTGTAGGTGCGAATCTTGTCGCCCCGCGTGATCTGGTGCTGGCCCAGCACGCTGTTCCGCAGCTGCGCGGCCTCGGCCTCCCGCTGCTCGCGGCGCTGGTCGGCAATGCGAGACCGCAGCACCTTCCAGGCGTCCTCGCGGTTGCGCTGCTGCGAGCGGTGGTCCTGCATGGACACGACGGTTCCTGTGGGGATGTGCGTCATGCGGATGGCCGACTCGGTCTTGTTGACGTGCTGGCCCCCGGCCCCGCGGGCTCGCATGGTCTCGATGCGCACGTCCTGGGGGTTGACGTAGAAGTCGCTGTCCGGGTCGTCAAAGTCAACGGCTTCGGCGGCGCTGCCGGCGTCTGGGAACGAGGGCAGGACCCAGACGGCAACGGCGCTCGTGTGGACGCGGCCCTTGCTCTCGGTGCTGGGGATGCGCTGGACGCGGTGCATGCCGGCCTCGCTGCGGAAGACGTCGTAGGCGCCCGGGTCCTGGACCTCGAGCACGGCTTCCTGGAGCGGGTTCTCGCCGGCCGACGAGGAGCTGTCGCCAGCGGTGTCGGCGAACTCGTACTTGAGCACCGTGTGGCGGTAGCCCCTGCGCGCGCAAAGGCCCTTGTACATCTTGAAGAGCGTGTCGGTAAAGTACCGGCCCTCGAGGCCGCCGGGCCCCGGGCGGAACTCGATCATGCAGGGGAAGTCGGCAAAGGGGTGGCGGGGTGTCAGGCTGGCCGAGAGGTTGCGGGCCAGCGACTCGAGCTTTCCCGTCTCGGCCTCGAGCTCGTCACGGGCGATGGACGCCAGGTCCGGGTCCTGCTCCGGATCGTCGAGCATGGCCGTGAGCTCCTCGACGGAAGCCTGCGACTTCTCCCACGCCTTGAGGGCCGAGGCCACGCGGGAGAGCTCGCCCACGCGCTTGGCCTTGGAAGAATCGAAAGAGTCGCTGAGAGAGGTTTGGAGGGTGTCAAACTCGGACGTCATGGAGCGGGCCCGGTGCAGGAGGGCGGGAGCGAGCAGAGAGGCATCTGGTGCAGCATGGTCAGCTCATCCATCAGAAGCAGCTTGGAGCGGGGATTACCGTACCATTGGAGGCGTAGCGGACGAATTGGCGCACGTGAGAGCGAGCCAGCGCTCTTGTGCAGCTCCTGCATATCCACGGAGCTGGGGACATTCTCAGAGGGCGGCGTGCGCAGGTATCGCGGGCTTGACGTTGGTGTTGAAGGTGGGATGAGCTGGAGTCGGAATTTTACAACGTCATGGCAGGCCGTTGAAAATTGGTGGGGCCAATGTCACTGTTGCAACTGCCACGAAACAATTTGTCCGGAAGCTGCCTCAATATTGGCAATTTATACAAGTATTAAAAACATCATCTACACATTAATCTATTCGGTCGTCCGCTCTCTCAACTCCATTTTACTAGTGGAATCCGCGCATGTCTAATGCTCAACACTCAGGCCTTTTCGCGAGCCCTTTCACGAGCCTTGATCACCTTGGCCGCCATCAGCAACGCAGCTCCCAGAAGCAGACAAGCTCCTCCCCACATCTGAGCCGCCAAATAGCTGCCGTCCATGACTTGGATCAGCTTGCCGGCCAACGGCGGCCCGGTCAGGGCTGCAACGCTGATGATGGTGAAGATCATGCCGATCCGGGTTCCGTTCTTGCTCAGGTCGCTGGTCAAGCTCGCCGCGGTGGACGGAAACATGCCCTGGATGCCAGCTCCAAAGTACCCAAAGATCACAACCCAGACAAAGTCCCCGGTGAGGCTCTCCACCTTGGACCAGAGGAAACTGCATAGCGCTGCAGCCAAGATTGTGGGTATAAAGACATTGATTGGACCAAAATACCGGTCCGCAAGGTACGCCGGCACCAGACGGCCCGGAATTCCAACCGCATTAATTATGAGAAGAATGATGAAGGAGGAAGAAGCCGATGCATCGAGCGCATCGAGCGCATACCTTCGTGCCTAAAGCAGCTCTCATCAGCACGATTTCAGCAATCATGGACAGTTCAGCACTCACATAGTAGTAGGCGTAATAAGTTGCCCACAGCGTAAAGAACATGCTAACAGCAAAGAGAAGATAGGTCGACTCCTTGAACGCGGCGAGCTCGACAATCGGCCCCGATTTGCGTGCGGGCAACCTCGTCCTCGCAAGAGCCAGGATGATGAAAAAGGCCACCAGCACGACCAAGCCCATGACACGGACTGTCCAGCGGAACCCAATCTTGGGCAAAAGCTGCTGGGCGATGAGCGGAAACACCATGCCTCCCGTGGAGCCGCCGCACGCCACGGACGAGATGGCAACCGACCTCTTCTTGGAAAAATAGGTCGAAATGTTGGCAACCGTGGGCGCAAACGAGAGCCCGCTCCCGATTCCCTGGCAGATTCCTTGGGCCAGCAGCAGGTGCCAGTACTCGGTGGCGATGCTCGTCATGAAGATGCCGACGAGCTGCATCAGGAAACCAACGACCAAGGCTGTCCGAAAGTATCCCGCATCAAACGCCCGCCCCGAAAAGGTCCCTACCAAAAAGATCAAGCAGATCTGAACGCTGCCCACCCATGAGACGGTCGACGGTGGGAGGTTCATGTCGGCCTCGTAGACGGGCTGGAAGATGCCGAAACTAATCGTGTAGCCCCAGGAGCTGAAGACGACGAGGTGGCCCGCTAGAACTTGCAGCCATGCCCGCAACCCCCCGTCTGGAGGTTCCGAAGGCGTGGTGTTTTGATCCGCTACTTGGACCTCATCGCCGGGGACCATTGTCGAGTCCGTATCGTCATCCCTCTGCGACGTCTCTCTGGCATGAGCGCCAATGGTTTCCTTGCTCAAGCTTGGAGCCGAAGCCCGGCCATGCTCAACGTCACCAACCTTCATCTTGCCAATTCGGGTTGTCAATTGGTCCAATTGAGCTCTTGCTTTCTTCCCTCCATTCTCAAAAAAAAGAAAAAAATACAAACTGACAGGGGGCGCTATGTTAAATGTAGCAACTGTGGATAAGCAGTTTGCGCCGCGCCCTTTGGCAGACCAGCCGGGTCATTCTCGCGGGGTTCCACCGCCGAACGGGTCGCAGGAAATAGTGAAAAGGATCTATCCGGCATCGGACCCAGATCGAATCATGGTTGGGATGCTGTGACGGGATGGTGTTGAGCGTTGGGACGCGAGACGGGGCGGCTCGTCAGCGTAGCGCTGGCTGACCGCAAAGGTCCCCCGGGTTGCCGGGGAATTGATCGGGAATGGAGAGGTAATTTGTCAATTTGTGCAAGGCAAAAATTACATCGGTTGAAGAGTGGGTTTCCTTGTCATGAATTAATAATTATGTGGAGTTGCGGGATCAAACTCCATCGTCAATGGCACTCCATAGTTGGCTCACGTTTCCAGACATACAAACCTGCTCATCTTTCCTACCCAATTCCTTCATTCGGTCTCAATTGGCCATTTCGGCGCGCTCACAATGCGCTGCGGCATGCGGCATATTGAAAGTCGGCATCTGCGGAGCGGTGTATGTGGCGGGCCTGGCTAAACACATTAGAGCAAAAAGTGGGGAGCAGCGGCAACAGTTCTTGTAAGCTCTACGCGCCGATTTCGTTGCCGAAACATGTAACGACTGGCGAGGGTGCCGATTTGTAAACATTGACATTTTCAACTACCCAAATCGTGCAAAACATACATAATACAAGCTTGCTCGTTCATTATTTCATAATCTGAGAGAGGTGGACAACGCTCAGGCTGATTTCGTTCGTCTTGCCCGGAGGCAGGTAACCACCGCCCATAATCATCAACAGATCCGGATCCTCCTTGAATACCATCAAGGCTCGGGTGTAAGCGTTGGGCTGAGGGGTGCTCCACTTCTTCCAGTAAGCCGGGTGGCCGAGCTTCTGGTTCGTGTAAATCTCCGAGTTGCTGCTGCCGCTGACAATGATGGTGCCGTTCTTGCCGCCGTGCTTGCTCCAGACAACATAAGGAGAACCGTACGGGGTGGTGGCGTTGATGGGGTCGAGGCGGTGGTGCTCGGCCTCGAGGAAGTTGAGTGGATCCTTGGAGATTCGGTAGTAGACGGGGAACCAGTAGTCGGTCCTGGAGTCCTCGCCACCATACTCGTAGACGTAAATGTACTCGCCATTGGGGAGCTCGGCAACAGTGGGCATGCCGGGGCGGTCGTAGTAGTCGTCGTACTTGACATCATCCACAACGTCGGACCACGTCTTGAGATCCGTCGTGGTCTGGTGGACAAGCTTCTGAGAGTGCGTGGCGTTGTCGCGCTGGTCCGAGTAGTAGAGGACAAGCTCATTGTTGTACGTCCTGCGTCTCGTTAGTCCAGGTCGTGCGCCAAGGATCGAGCAACTCACATGAGGAAAGGCTCCCAGACAGGGGTGAGACCGTGGTTCGGCAGAGCCTCGCCGCCGTGAGCAACGTGGCTGACAAACTCCCACGTGTAACCCTTGTCGAGGCTAGCATAGACGTCGATGCGGGTTTCGCTCAGGTTCGTGGGGATGCTGTTTCCAGAGCAAAGGATGGTACCCCGCGGGTACTTGCCGAACCTCTGGGGAAGCTGGTACAGGAAAGGCTGGTATCGCAGGCCCCAGTTGTTGACCTGGTCCGTCACCTTGGAAATCTCCTTCCAGTTCTTTCCGCCGTCAGTGCTCTTGACGATGGGGAACCACACCAGCGGCGGCTCAGGAGAGTAGTTTTCCCAGGTGGCGAGGAGTGTGCCGTCAAAGAGCTCCAGAGGCCGGGCATACAATACCTGAGGGTCAGTGTAGTTCTCGGGAGGGTCGTAGATGCTCAGGTTGCCAAAGGTGCGAACGGCCCGGGATGCCGCAGCGGGCACCGCCAGGGACAAAAGTCCGGTGATGAAACGCATGGTTGAGAAACTGCACAGCTTACAAACGGGCTTCAAATGTCAATCTCAAGCATTGAGCAAGCCGATCGACCATCCATTTATACACCATGGCTCCTCTCTTCCCCCAAGACTCGACTCCGCTTCTCGTAGCATGCCGCCATCGCGGAATCACAACAGTCCCGCCCCGGCTCTAGCACGCGGAGAAACTCGAAGTGGTGGCCGTCATTCTGGGGAATCTCGAGATCTGGGCCATATGATTGGCGCGCAAAACGCCCCGGTTCACGCGCACCAATCAGCCGCGGAGCCCAGGGGAGCGCCAAGTTGGGGTTCAAGCTGTCAACCAGGGCCGTGAGAGGGCAAGCAGGGATTTTGGGATGAGGTTGATATCGACCGAGGCCTTTTGCGGGGGCGCCATGCGAGGACGATGAGGGGGAGCAGGAAATAGGCACTGCAATAGGGTTTAGATAGCGTAGTATCGGGTGCTCATGTCCCGAAATCAGCAGACATATCCATGACCTGACGGTGGCATCGTTGTCTAGTCAGGCTCGTGTGCGCTTGTTCGCGTGATATATTCGCATTTTGCTTTTGGCGAATAGCTATACTGATCCGCAATCAGGTCAGAACCTGGCAGCACCTAGGTTCGAATACAACCATTCGATGAAATTGATGAATTGTAGATGTAGCATATGCAGTTGGAAAATGCAACGCATGGTGTCAATATTAGGGCGCTATTGTGGGGTAGCTCTTTCCATATGAGTCAAGTATCACATCAAACACCAACGAGCGCCTGCGCAAATTGTATTCATCAATCCAACATGACTTTTTCTCTGTACATTGGAAACAAACGCTATTCCTCATGGTCCATGCGGCCGTGGGTCATCATGAGAGCCCTCAACGTCCCATTCGACGAAAAGCTGCAGATATTCAAGCACAGCCTTCGCCAGACCGGCTTCCAGGCCTTTTCCCCCTCAGGCAAGGTCCCCTGTCTGCACGACCATGACACGTCAGTTGTTGTCTGGGACTCCCTGGCAATCTGCGAGTACGTTGCCGAAAAGTACCCCAGCGCATGGCCTGTCGACGCCCGCGCGAGAGCATTTGCTCGATCCGCCGCCGCCGAGATGCACTCTGGATTCCCTGCCATCCGAAACGAGTGCAGCATGAATGTCGGCCTGCGAATCGAGCTCGGAACGCCTAGCGCTGAGCTTCAGCGAGACATAGACCGCTTCAGCGAGCTGTTCCGCGAGGGGCTGGAAAAGTTTGGGGGTCCGTGGTTGGCGGGCAGCGAGTTTACGATTGCGGATGCCATGTATGCACCCATTGCATGCCGGTGCAAGACCTATGGCATCGAGCTTGAGGGGGTCGCCAGGGAGTATCTGGAGCGGTTATTTGAAAGTCCGGCGGTGCAGGAATGGGTTCAGGCTGGTATAAGGGAAACAGCTAGAGAGCCCTTTCACGAGCAAGAGTGTTTGCAAGGCGGTCGCAACATTTTGCAAGATTTGTCTGCTGGGATTCAACAGATCTAATATACTGTTTGGACTTGAAGATGAAATGAACCTGTTCCCCCACTCTAAAAAGATGCAGGATATACAAGATCTACACTTAATCTCTACATACACATGTCTCAGGTCTGGCCTACTCGAATTTTGGTGGGCATTCCCGAATGTAGGGTAGGCTAGATGGAACCGAAGGACGGATGATGCAGGGGTGCTCCCTCATCTGCAGCCACCCGGCACGTGGCCCCACCCCCAGTTTCCCCAACTCCCACGAGACTGACTGCTCGTCATCCATACCAATTGCATCCTTTCCAACATACAAGATGGCTGGCGAAGGCATCAGGCGCTACTTGAACGAGGTCAGCACCTACCTGATCCTCCTCATTGCCATCTCGACCCTGGGATCCCTGCAGTTTGGCTATCATCTGGTGCGTTGCCCCTGTCCCGATCTCGCTGGACCGATGCTGACATTACGTAGTCGGAGCTGAACGCCCCCCAAGATGTCATAACCTGCAACAAGAAATCTATTTCGTCAACCCCTCGTGTCCGAGAACATGTCGCGTCTTCCAACCCGATCGACGCGGCCTCGGGCTATCTCCCCGACTGCATTCCCATGAGCGAAGCCGCCTTTGCCACTGTTTCTTCCACCTTCACCGTTGGCGGATTGATTGGTGCACTTGGTGCCGGACCTTTGTCGTCTGTCCGCGGAAGGCTGCTGGCCATGCGCACTACTTCAATTCTTTTCCTTATCGGAGCTGCCGTTGAGACCATGGCAGGCAGCGTCCTTGTCCTTGCTTTGGGACGCCTAGTTTCTGGCATGGGAGCCGGCGCCTCCACGGTAGTAGTTCCCCTGTACATTAGTGAGATTGCGCCTCCCAACGCGAGGGGCCTGTTTGGTGCCATGACCCAAATATCCATCAACTTTGGCATCCTGGGTGTCCAGATTCTCGGATACTTCTTGAGCTACGGCAGCGCTTGGCGATGGATCCTCGGGATTGGCGCCTTTCTTGCAACCGCTCAGCTTCTTGGTCTCTTCTTGGTCCCTGAGAGTCCTTCGTGGCTGGCTGCTCACGGTGATGTAGCCGAGGCCAAGCGTACCCTCCAGAGGATCAGAGGAAGCGGGCGTGACATTAGCGAGGAGACCGACGTTTGGGATTCGGACATACACGCGGAATCCGAAGAAGCCGCTCTTCTTCACCCTGACCCGGCGGATCAACCAGACCTGGCGGCTGCTTCCAAAGGCACCAGCCACATAGGATTCATTCAAGTTGTCAAGGATCCCCGCACAAGACCAGCCATCATTGCCGTCGTCGGAATCATGTTTTCGCAGCAGCTGTGCGGTGTCAACTCCATCATTATGTACTCTGTATCTCTCCTCGCAGATCTTTTGCCCATCTCTTCGGCCTTGCTGACGCCCATGATTTCCATTGTCAACCTCGTCACCACCATTGCCTGTTCGCCTTTGCCGGATCGGCTAGGCCGCAAGACCTGTCTTCTCATGTCAATTATGGGTCAAGGTATCAGCGCGTTGGTATTGGCGTTTTCGATTGTGTTTGGCATCAAGATTCTTTCCGCTTTGGCGGTCCTGTTTTTTGTCGGATTTTTTGCCGTCGGTCTGGGCCCTGTTCCCTTCATCATGGCATCCGAGATGGTTGGCCAGGAGGCAGTTGGCGCCACCCAGAGCTGGTGCCTCGGAGCAAACTATCTGGCCACCTTCTTGGTTGCTCAATTCTTCCCCATCATCAACAAGGCGCTCAACAACCTCCTCGGAGGCCACGGGTGGGTGTATTTTATCTTTGCTGGACTGGCGGTTGGTGCTGCCGTTTTCGTCTCGGCAAATGTGCCAGAGACCAAGGGGAAGCGTGATGCGGATGAGGTCTGGGGCCGCACTCGCAGGGTAGATTGATAGACATAACTGCATGGCGGCGTTGAAAGGATAGTTTGACTAATTGCATTTCTTTTTGACATTATCGGAATGCCCGTTGGCTACGGACGACCTGCTCCAGTACCAAAATGCCTGCCTTTACACCGTCAATGATGTAGACCTGTTTGCCGGCTTCGCCGTAGACTTCAATCGCCGTGGAGCGGATCACTTCCTCCAAGCCTGCCATGCCGCCGCAACCCATGACCACAGCTGCCACGTTTCCTGACGCAAAGAGCTTTTTCGTTGCTTGCACCAACTTGACGCGGACCTCCTCCGGGGGAACGGTGTGAAAGTCACCGGCGGTCAAGCCAGTTGAAAAGACGCCGGCAAACTTGCTGTTGTCATGCTTGCTCTCCTGGCCCAGGAAGTGCTTGGTTCCATCTCCAAGATGGTCCTCCCAAAACTTACCCGTCGTGACAATTCCCCATTTTTCATTGCTGAGCGGAGCAGGGTTGAGGGAGAGAGTTGTCACAATGCTGGCTTCAAAAATACCCATCACGGCAAGGTGCTTGTACTTGCCGAGTTCGGCGACGAGCGTATGGACGCTGAAGCAGGCCACGAGCACGGCATTGTACGTGGACGACTCCAAGTCTCTCACGAGCTCTGCGTCTCCGAGAACGGCCCTGGTGCTGTCGTCAATGTCCCCTTGGTCGTTGATACTTGCGGGAGAGCTGGGAGGGGCAGTGTAGGTGTCAAATTTGACCCACTTGGTCCCGTTAGCCCAGAATATGAGAAAGTATCTTGAGCTAGAATCATACGTCTGGAAGAGGCAGCTTTCGAATTGCTGCTGCCATGCCATCAGTCATGGCAGAAGACGAGTTGGGGTTGAGGACAAGGATGCGGAGTGCGGAGTTGGTTGATTCACCCATGGTGAGCAAGCCGTTTGGACGTGATATTTTATAGAAAAGAATCGAAATGAGAACAACCGAAAATTCAATGAAATGACTGCCTTCATGAATGAGCAACTCCCAAAACTGTCCCTTTGAGCGGGGTCCAACGGTAGTGTGACGACTTGGAGGTCGTCGCGGGGCGCCACGTGATCCGCCTGTCTCAGCCACCTCTGACGACGGCCACGGTGGACGGCCACGCCAAAGCCAACCCCACCACTGACGAACACCTCAACCTCCCGAGCTTCTCGACGACGGCACCGCTTCGCCGTTTCCCTCCACCTCACCACAAACACACAGTCACAGGCCAGCGCCCTGACCCGCCGCAGCCATGGCCAACCCTCCCCCCATTGGTAAGCTTCGCAGCTTTCCCCAGCTCTCCGCAGCCCAACCGTCAGCCCCTGAAGCTGACCACTATGCTGTTACCTAGTCCTCGACGGCGGTACCGGTTTCCTCAAGGTCGGATATGCCGCGCAGAACTTCCCCGAGCACCAGTTCCCGTCCATTGTCGGCCGGCCCATCATTCGATCCGAGGAGCAGGCCGACAGCGACATTGTCATCAAGGACATCATGTGCGGTGACGAGGCCGCCGCCGCCCGCACCATGCTGCAGATTAGCTACCCCATGGAGAACGGAATCGTCAAGAAGTGGGACGACATGGAGCATCTCTGGGACTACACATTTTTCGAGAAGCTCAAGGTGAACCCTTCGGGCCGCAAGATTCTCCTGACCGAGCCTCCGATGAACCCGCTCAAGAACCGGGAAAAGATGTGCGAGGTCATGTTTGACCGATACGAGTTTGGTGGTGTCTACGTTGCAATCCAGGCCGTTTTGGCTCTGTATGCGCAAGGTGAGTTTATCGGAAGCTTCGCTGAAGCTTCGTCTCGAATTCATGATGCCGGGACCGGGGCGGAATGACGTAGGCTAACGCTGGAATGCGCGCAGGTCTGAGCTCTGGCGTCGTTGTCGACTCTGGTGATGGTGTCACCCACATTGTCCCCGTCTACGAATCCGTGGTTCTCAACCACCTCACGAAGCGATTAGACGTTGCTGGTCGCGACGTCACCCGCAACCTCATCAAGCTCCTCCTCCGCCGCGGCTACGCCCTCAACCGAACCGCCGATTTCGAGACTGTCCGCCAGATCAAGGAGAAGCTCTGCTACGTTTCATACGACCTGGAGCTGGACAAGCGTCTGAGCGAGGACACCACGGTGCTTGTCGAAAACTACACCCTGCCAGACGGTCGCGTTGTTCGAGTGGGCAGCGAGCGGTTCGAGGCACCGGAGTGCCTGTTCCAACCCCACCTGGTGGACAGCGAGTCGCCAGGCCTGGGCGAGTTCCTCTTTAACACGATCCAGTCTGCCGATGTGGATATTCGTGCCTCGCTGTTCAAGGCAATCGTGCTGTCCGGAGGTAGCAGCATGTACCCCGGCCTGCCCTCGCGATTGGAGAAGGAGCTGAAGCAGCTTTGGCTCACGCGGGCCCTCCAGGGTGACCCTGAGCGACTGAGCAAGTTTAAGGTGCGGATAGAAGACCCCCCCAGACGACGACACATGGTTTTCCTGGGTGGAGCGGTGTTGGCCAACATCATGGCGGACAAGGAGAGCATGTGGGTCACCAAGGCCGAGTGGGAGGAGCAGGGCGCACGTGTGTTGGAGAAGCTGGGACCGCGATAGACGACAGACGCAAAAAGTAGCTTTGAAGATGGGAGGAAGAATTGCGATTTGAAGTTAGGAACAAGTAGCCAAACAAGAAAAGAGATTCACGACAACTGAGGGGTGTCAAAAGGCGGTCATGTCGTCATTCACTTGGAGGTTCCCGAGACCTTGGTTTGCGACGTCAATGTACATAGAACAGCGAGCTTTGAGACGAAAACCAGCGCTTTTCAGTCGACAACTTTACGTCACTTTCTGTTCGAGACATTCTGCAATTGTCGTCCCTGATTGGCATACCATGTTGTCATATTCATACTATGCTGGCTTAGTCATCCGAAACACCCCTGTGGGATTATGTTCAGGCAGCCGACGCCTCGTGCAGCTTGCAAGGCAGGAACAGGCACACTGGCGGCAGAGGCAGGTTCAACTGTTGTAACCCTTTGCGACTGGAGG
Organism: Calonectria crousiana; assembly: GCA_013406985.1. Lineage (NCBI taxonomy): Eukaryota > Fungi > Ascomycota > Sordariomycetes > Hypocreales > Nectriaceae > Calonectria > Calonectria crousiana. The sequence goes on along the minus strand of VTGD01000002.1, from coordinate 167,596 downwards.
GACATTTCACCAAAACAACAACCAACTCTCGTGAAGGTGCGCCGCGTCTTTGGCAAGACAATTCCCCGTCGGCGCACACCCTCTCGATACCTGGTACGGCATTAACCATAGCGCACTATCCCAATAGATAACAAGGTGCCAATTGGGACATCGCATCATTCGGCATCGTCATCTATCGCTTGCGCACGCGCAACACATAAACACCTTAGCGGCGGCTAACCTCATCTCCGCATTCTCCGACTCACGCCTCCGCACTTGTGCTCTCCATAAGCGGCGTTCGCCTTCGCTCAACCTTCTATTGTTGACCTTCCCGTCTCGTCTCGCCAGCTGCCGCCACGGCGCGCGCCGTCACAATCGGTTGACTCTGCCGCGAAACGGACCAAAACGGTTCCAGGAACCGCAGTGGGTTCCACGGTGGCAGACTGACCCAGCTTCCGGTAGCGTAAAGCTCGGTAGGCGACATTGGAGACAGCTTTTCTGCGATTGCGACATCGCACATTGCTTCCCAGCCTGAGCACAAGCAAGTTCCGTATTCAAGTCCTTGTACTGACGCAAACGCGACTCTGTTCCAGACAGCGAGAGGCCGTTTACCGGCTCAGCCAGGTCCGGCACGGCTCGCTCGCCGCTCGGCTCGACGGCCCACAGGTTCCCATCCCAGACTGCGACGGGCGCGACGATAAGGTCGCCGCTGGGGGTTGATTAGGTGTGGTGCGGTGGCCTGCAGCGCTGCCAGAGCTTGGTGTTGTCCTTGCATTGGCGTGTGCGGGGGGAGACTGAGAACAGGCGATTGATTTTATCCACTGGGCTACCATTTGATCGTCTCCCTCTCCAATCTCCCACCCCCAATCGCATCCCGTCCACTCACCAGTGCCCACTGTCCACCCGCCAGCTGGGTGTCGCGGGGGTGAGGTGATCAACCACCACTCGGACGGTATTTGGGACGCCCCTCATTAGTTATGAGCTTGACAAATCCGCCCTCAGCTTCGGGGGCGTCGGCGCCTGGATCCGTAAGAAGCGGCGGCGGAGGCGGAGGTGGAGGCGCCAGGGGACCATCATCGTTGAAGCGCAGCGCATTTGATGGTACGTATGGGTACTTTCTTTTTCTCTCTTCCTAGTGAATGCTGAATCACTTTCCTTTTCCGTGCGCCTCGATCCTATCAAATCACACCCTCCAGCGGTTGAATCTCTCCTGCAGTTCGGGCATCGAGATCCGGCTGGTAGCCGATGCAGCCCCTGTTGGCTAACCCGTCCTTTATTTGATTATTTCTTTTTACCCCAAGGGTCCCCAAAGCCCAGGCCTCCCTTGACCCAGTTTGCCCCCTACACTCCCTGCGCTCTCCCCTTGCTGCTCGCCTTGCTCTGCGCGTTCTGCACGGCACAGCGCTGAACACGGCTGCATTGCTTCTGCAACTGCGACCAGCCAACGACACGTTCTGCTCGGCTTGCCTTCCGCCGAGTGTCTCACCCTTTGCTCTTTGGCCGCGCTGCCTTTGCTTTGCTGGCCCGGTTTGCTCCATTAGGTGCTGGTCCAGGCTTTTTTCTGGCAGTGCTTTTTGGACCTGAGGTGTCAACGACATTTGGTGTGGCGTGGTCGGATGTTTTTCTTCTCTTCTCCGAGAGTTCCAGATCTTACCTGACTCGATCTCCGGCCGGTTTTTCTTGCCCGCCTGAGCTGGCTGTCTCGTCGTCATCATCCTCGCTGTCATCAAAAGCCTCACCTTTTCCTTTCTTTTCCCATCATTTCTTTGTTTTGCTCCTTTGATCCAGTGCCTTCTCCCTCGCCGGCTCAATCTGGCCTCATCCACGTTCCCATGCCGAGTGGCTGGAGGCAACGTTTGCAACTGTCATAAGACAGAGTGTGTGAAAGCCTCCAAGCCTCCAGACCACCCTCTCGGTCATGCCTCTCCGCCCTCGTCATGGAGTTGCTTTCCCAGCTCATGCTTACCAACAGCGATCTCTAGATCATGACCGCCACCCTGGCTACCAACCCAAGGTCCGCATCACCGATCGCTACCGCATCGTTGGCTTCATTAGCTCTGGTACCTATGGTCGTGTTTACAAAGCGGTCGGACGCAATGGCAAGCCCGTCGGCGAATTCGCCATCAAGAAGTTCAAGCCCGACAAGGAAGGTGAGCAGGTCAGCTACACGGGCATTTCTCAGAGCGCCATCCGCGAGATGAGCCTCTGCAGCGAGCTGAGCCACGGCAACGTGATCCGGCTCTGCGAAATCATGCTCGAGGATAAGTGCATCTACATGGTCTTTGAGTTTGCCGAGCACGATTTGCTTCAGATTATTCACCACCACACCCAGCAACCTCGGCACCCCATCCCCCCGGCCACGGTGAAGAGCATCATGTTCCAGCTTCTCAACGGCTGCCAGTATCTCCACACCAACTGGGTTCTCCACCGAGATTTGAAACCCGCCAATATCATGGTCACCTCGGCGGGCGAGGTCAAGATTGGTGATCTTGGACTGGCCCGACGGTTCGACAAACCCTTGCACTCCCTCTTCAGCGGCGATAAGGTGGTCGTGACTATTTGGTATCGTGCACCTGAGCTCATCCTCGGATCCTTTCACTACACGCCAGCCATTGACATGTGGGCCATTGGATGCATTTTTGCAGAACTGCTGTCCTTGCGACCGATCTTCAAGGGTGAGGAGGCCAAGATGGACAGCAAAAAGACGGTTCCTTTCCAGCGCAACCAGATGCAAAAGATTGTCGAAATCATGGGCCTGCCCACCAAGGAGCGCTGGCCCCTGCTGCCCACCATGCCCGAGTACAGCCAGCTCAACACGTTGGCCAACTCGATGGCCTCGCACCACCACCACCACAGCCACCACCACGGCCACTACGGAGGACGCGCCGCGCAGCACCCGCCAACCACATCCAACCTTGAAAAGTGGTACTACACGACCATATCGCAAGGAGGTGGGCCCAACGGCTCCGGCCCTCTCCAGTCCCTCGGCACGGAGGGTTACAAGCTCCTCGCCGGGCTCTTGGAGTACGACCCGGCCAAGCGTCTGACGGCTGCTCAGGCGTTGCAATCGCCCTTCTTCAGCACGGGCGACCGCGTGAGCACCAACTGCTTTGAAGGATGCAAGAACGAGTATCCGCACCGTCGGGTGAGCCAGGACGACAATGACATTCGCACAAGCAGCTTGCCGGGAACGAAGCGAAGCGGGTTGGCGGATGATTCGCTAATTCGACCATCCAAACGAATGAAGGAGTAATGGACAAGCAGGGGGGCGCGATTTGGGGTTTGGTTGTGAACGTTACGGATCGGTCAGGCTGGGTCATGGGGAAACACGGTCGGGTCAGGGAGTGCATTTCACGGCGTTACGGGGGATGTCACCACAAGAGTTGTATGGATACCCAATGTATACGTGGGGCATAGTTTGCATGATGCATGAGGACTGGTTTATACAAGGATCAGATATATAGTGACGGTAGGCAGTATGCTTGACAAGTAACTGGTTTGATATGTTAATGAATCCAAGTGAAGGCAGTTGACTGAATTTGGTAAAGACTTGATGCACCAGGAAAGTGCAGTGTACTTTGGTTGTCCCACAATCGCACAGATGGTATCGAGATTGAAACCGTGCGCTCAGTGATGGGAGCTCACTGGTTGGTGACAAATGCAATGACCATGCTAGAGAAAGTGACCAGGGCACGAGATTATGTAGATGTGCTTTGTCTACTGGGTGGAAATTGATTGTAGTTTGTTTTGGAGGATCTGTGGTCGGGCTCGTCATCCGTGATTGGCTGGGAAGCGAGTGTGAATATGGCCACATTAGTAGATGAGATACTGTAAAATAATTTTTTTCACGTTGTACAAATGTGATGAGACAAGATGGGATTGGCTATATAATGCTGGTATAGACCTCCTGGCATACGCTAGCCAAAGACTTTCACTCCAAGTTGACAAATATAGTCGTTGGCGAGGACCAAGAGCATAAGAATGTGCACGACTGTAGAAATTACCGTCGTCTGCCGCGAGTGCAACTTGGCGATTGATCAATACCAAAAGACCTTGATGTGCAGGACAGCTCGGACGACTAATAGGCCGTGCGGAGAGGAGCTAAATGATGTGGCCAGAGAGAGGACGGATCCGTGCAACTGTCCGGATTGCGCTCAGACGATGACGAATGGGAATGGGACGAATGGGGTCAACGGAAAGGATGAAGCCAACGGGGCCGGCGGGAATGGCGGTACCAACGGAGTTGATGGACACGGGCAGGGGAGTGAACAATCGAGTGTGGAAGAAACGTGGTAGTTTGATATCAACACAACGGGAAAAAATGATATTGACATAATTAAACAAGATTCTTTGCAAGGCTCGACCAGATATCACAGGTGCGAATTGACACGAGACCGAACAGAGTAATACGGGTAAATCCGCGTCGCAATATGTATGGGTGCCACGTAATTAAGCCACCGGTGCTACCGTCAGATTTGAGAGCTTTTTACCTATTCGTTGCATGCTATCCCCTGTACGCGGGGTCCGAGATGGGCATTGATCATGACTTGGGGCACTGAACCAAGCGGAAATTGAACAGCCATTGAAGCTGGTACTGACTGACACCAAGACTGGCATTTGTGGCTAGAGACATGGTCCAATTGGCAATTCATTGGTGATGCAGATACAAGTCTGCGTTTGCCACTGAACGCCCGGTCATGGTGGTTTACCTGTTGGGTGTGCAGAGGGAAGGTGGGGCCGGGAAGGTCGGCCGTTGCCTGCCCCTGCCCCAGTTGATGAGAAGTCTAATTCGGAGATGTTGTCATAGATCTCACTTTTGATCTGTTCAAGATGGTTGTGGCACAGTGGCATCCGGCATTCACTATATCTGACCCTCAGGAGCAAGAACGACAAGGCGTCGCCAGAAGCAAATGGATGCCATCGTTGCGACCCAACCAGGTGACCGCACCCGCTTCGACAAGGTTATTGCCAGAGCGGAGAAGCAGCTGGTCTGCCCACAACTTATCCAGCGATCCGGTTCCTCGGAAGGCCTGCACATGCATAGCCTCATATCGTTCCTGGCCAAACTCAAATCAAACCCGAGTCTCCGTTCCACTTTTGTGGTCCGCGCGATATGTCGACATGGAGGACCCTATGGCCAATCTTTGGACTTGAGCCTGAGACCTGAACTCTGCCTCTCTATTATGTCGGATAAACAAGATTCATCAATGGGAAGTATCATCCCGCGAGACTTGTCCAAGGTTCAACATCAAACGCTGCGAGAAATCAGAGCCTTGTATAAGAAAACCAAGACCCACGGCTTGACGAGCGTTCTTGTGGATGAAATCACACACGAAACCGGCTATCGCTCATCAAAAAGGCAGAGCTCTCCACTTGAGAATGCCTAAACGCATCAAGCCCTTTATTTGTGCAATATCGGGCGCGTGGGGCCTTGATCAAGGTCAAACCTGACAAAGTGCCGCTTAGAAATGCGCCTGAACTCGTATGCCATAAAAGCGGCACAAATTTACAAGCCAGAAGCCAATCCAAGGCCTGTGCTAATGAATTGATGGGCGGGAAAACAGGGATGAACAAAGCCTAATGCGATCCATGAATGAGACAGCTGGTGCAACCTATAAACAGTCCATCAACCAGTGTCACTATAAAGCACCCCCATTACCCGACTCACTGTCGCGGCACTTTTTGTCGACAAATTTATTCCGCTATTGAGCAAAGGCTCATAATTTGCCCGAGAGTGTGGTTCCCACACCATCGCAACACATCGTGAAAATGTGCACAGAATTTTTGAAATGCACCATCTGCGTCGAATGCTTCACTCTTCTGGACATGGATGCGCGCTTCGATCAATGCGAAGCTGCTTTCAAGGAGAAGAAGGAGTGCGAAATGATGGACGAAGACAAGTCGACGGTCTTCAAGGACAAGAAGGACTGCTGGTGCTGCCTTGAAAACGATATTGATAAAAGCCGTGGAAGAAAGGTGGCGCATTGATATTGACCGATCACACCACCATTGGATCGAGCTCGATGTGATTCGAATCAAGATGCACCTTCGCCGAGTTCAACGCGGCGGTTTGTGAATGGTTCACAGAATAGTATAAATGGTGGCCTTGACTCTTGACCAGCTTGAACATTTCGAGCACATTGTACCATCACGCAACATTACATATCACAAGTACTCAACTCAACATCTTGCTCAGAAACATGTGCGAACTGGTCGAGCATAAAATTAGGTGCCGGGAATGCTCCCACCTCGTCTCCCACGGACAAGAGTTCAAGATGTGCCCGGAAGCCGAGGAGGACAACCTCCTGTGCGCGCTGTGGAGAAATTCCGTCAAGGATGAGCAGGTTGCCAAGGAGGATTGCGATCAGTGCCAAGCTGCTGAGAAGCAAAAGATTGAGGCCCGGGTGAACGGGAAGAAGGAGTAATGCATGGCTCTGGCTGAGGGTTCTCGGCTATGAATTGGTCATGTTTATCCAACCATGGTTGAATCCTGGAGGTTCAACCTGTCGGATGGCTCAGGCGAAGAATTCAGCAACCAAAATACTTTTAAATCAATGGAAATGACCACAAGGGCGGCTTTCTGTGAGTTGAAGTGCTTGAACCAGCCTTGTCAACGCTTCAAGTCCCTTACGTTTTATCCTCCTTCATTACACCGTCCATGTCTCTTTATCGCATTGTTTACTCTACCCAATTGCCGCAGCAAGGCTTTCGCTACATGTTCCGCTTCGAGTTCGGTGAGGTCGGTTCTGCAGTGCCCGCGTGCAAGTCGAAACGGCATGAATGTGTCTAGTATGGAAAAACGTTGCGCCTGCAGATTGAGGGGAAAAGAAGACAAACCGAGTTCCGCAATTAATAGCAATAAGCATGTCCGATGCGCCCAACTCGGAACCTGTCATTCTCACATGTTGAAGACAACCACGATGTCGTTGTCCGGCCAGGCTCAAACTGGGTCAGGTCTAGCCGACACAATCACAGGCATCTGGTGCACCGCGTGTGGTTCGGCGTACAGGGATTGTTTGTTGTGTCTCTGTGCGAACAACCTCCGCATTTCAGTGCAAGGGATAAAAGGAGACCATCCTTTTAAATTGGCTGGCGTGGTTTCTATGTTCACTAACAATCCATAAGATTTCTGGTCGAAACAGAAAATCTAGAAGCAAGGCCAATGCCAAGTTGACGATTTCAGAGACGATATTTTGTGTGGAATCTTCCCCATCTTTCTGTACAATTCACCGGATGAGTACCAAACACAGGGTCGCCTGAACAGCACAACTCGCGGTGCCGTGCTCCCCCATCGCTGCCCGTCCCAAGCAGTGCGCCATCTCACGAAAACCGGGGACTCGTGCGACTTTGCACGGGGACATTGTTTACTCTTTACCTACCAGAATAGGAAAGCGTGTCGTGTGCCAGGAGCTGTCGCGAGCGCACGAGGCCAAGAAAAACAGGCACAAGAAATCCGAGTGGCTATAGAAGTGTGGAGTGATGCAGAAGCAGTGATTCAAGGGTTGTATGACAAGTTCCGTGGGGTATTCCGACAGAACCGTCATGGTGATGCAATCAAGGTCAACCATAATCCCGTTTACCAGTCGTGACAACATGAACCAAAGGTTGACTGAATAATCAACCTTTGACAAACTTGGCCAGCCACCTTGGTTCTATAACGCGAGGAATGGACGGAGATAACAATCCTGTCTCGCACTCAGAGTGAGCAACAGACAACCTCCCACACCTCTGCCAACCAGTTTTCTCAACATAAAACTCAAAATATAACCATACCGAGAAGAAACGTGTTGAAAGCCAGGCTCGGCTGCAAATGCCGACATGCCACCGCACCTTATACTGCAGCAGATTCGTCAAGCGATCCAGGCCAGGCGCTTCTCCCGCACCGGCAGGGAAGTGGATGCCAACTGCAGCCACTGCAAGACATGTTCTGGCCGCGATCGGTAGCACATGGGACGGGCTCTTCGCAAGTGTCTTTTGGTTGCGGGAAGCAAGAGATACATGTAGTTGATGGTGGCCGTCGCACATCTAAACCAGCCAACAACTTGTTTACATTTCATGTGCTCCCTTCGGCAGTGCCTCTTGGTGGCCAATATTTACTCTGTCATGGTCGCTGCATATAAAAGCAACTCGTCGAGTCATCCAATCCCTCCGAACGACTACCCGAACGCCCATCACCAAGTCACCCCCGCCAGGAGCGGCACGTGGATTTCTTTTTCCGTTTGCTCAATCGATTTGTTTTCTCGCTTTTATCATTTCCTCTGCTTGCCGGCGCTTACAAAAAATATGTGCACTCACGTGAAAGTGCGCTTGCGGTGCGACGCGTGCGGCGGGCTGGCTGGCTTCGGCAAATTTGTCGAACAGTGCACGGGGGCCATCAAGACTGGCAGAATGTGTGAAAAGATGAAGTATGTCGTCAGGTCGAGTCTGGTGGGAAACGGCGCTTGTCACGTTTGCTGCGAGGGAGCTTAATCACGACGTGTTTGAACGGGCTGTTGGGTTGATTGACAACGAGCACGGTTGGTTTGGCAAACATGCAAAGCGTTGTGTAATCGGGCAGGAAGTTGCTTTTGGGAACCATAATCACAAAGGAAGAATGAAATAACGACATGTGTCTGGATGTGCTCGAGAACAGACCCAACTGATATTGTGGTTGGCACTATATATACGTGTGCTTACAAGCCCCCGTCTTGTTCTCAAAACATCAAACACACCAGTATCCTCTCCATCGAGACTCAACTCGACGAAATGTGCACAGACGTGACAGTTTTGTTCAACTGCGACTACTGCTTCAACAGCCTAGGTCGTCTGCCCTCTCCCAAAAAATATTGGTGCGAGGAAGCCCTGGGGCGATTTCGTCGCTGCGATACCGTGCAGCAAGCGACAGAGGTAGTGGTGAAGCCTTGTACTGAATGTCCCAAGTGCCAGGAAGCAATTGCGCTCGCCAAACGCTATCTTCCGTAGCTGATGCACGCTTGGGAGAGCATCAATGGAAAGTGCCTGGAGCACGGGTTGTGAATAGCATCATGGTCGCATGCATATAATTATCAGGGCTCGTCGACAACGAGTTTCGTTACGAATCATTCGACCTCAGCCTAGTATATACAATTGAATTTTACGACAACGGCAAAAATGTGCACCATGTTTCTGGTCAACTACCACTGCGAGACGTGCGACTCGTATCTGAGGAGAGAGGAGCGCATCGTCTGGTGCCCCACGGCTGTAGCCAACAAACGGGTGTGCGGCCTTCTCAAGCATGAGACGATTTACGATGAGGAGAGGAACGAAAAGTGCCCGGAGTGCGAGGCGAAGCGGCAGGCCATCCGTGACGAAGAGGCAGAAAAGTGAGTCCCTGACAGGCCGGGAGTCGTGATGCAGCACCAACCCTCACTTATTCTGCATATAAGTTGCCATGCTGCACCTCTCTAACCCCGTTGAACAGGCCAGAACCAGAACCATTGACTAGCGAATAACACCAACCACTCCATCTTTTCGACCTCGTTCTCTTTTCCTAGAAAAAATGTGCCGTCTCATCACCGTGACGTACTACTGCGAGCCTCGCAAGCACAAGCTGTTCAGCGAGGAGCACACCAGGTGGTGTGAGGGCGCGGTCAAGGATGGCATCGTTTGCAGGCGGCGGGTGGAGGAGGCTCTCGACGACGAGGTGCCCGAAAAGGATTGCCACCGGTGCTTGCGCAAGCAGCTCAGGAAGCTGTGTTCCGACGCGGACAAGAAGAAGCAGCCGCCTCCGCCTGATGTTGTCGACTCTGGGGACGAGGCTGAGGGAGGAGTCTATCTCTGACGGCATCAAAAGTAGCGAAATGGATTAAAAGCAGTTGTTCCCCTGACTCGATAGGTTGCCTTGTGATGGTTTCCCGTCGTTGGTAGATACCCTGGATCGCGCGTATCCCGGCTCATACGTGCACTTACATGAAAATCCCAAACGGTGCATCGTGTGCAGTAGCGTCCTGCCACCGCGTCGATCCAAGCAGACCACGCTGCAGGTTTAATGCTGCCAGGGATGCATGGCCGCGGCTGAAACAAGCCAGATTCGTTGGCAGGGTTGTCTACTTGTCAGCTGGCTGGCGTCGCGGCCGACAAAGCAGATGCCGCCCAGCCTTGGCGGCTCAAGATGGCACCTGGGCGGAGGCCTTGGTGTTTCATGACAATTTCACCCTGTGCTCAAACCAATTGCTCCCATTGAATATTAATTCTCAGACTCTAGACAGAACCCCTTCTAGGCGATTGTACATGATTATGCTCGCAAGGAACAAAGATGGAGGCATATTCATTAAACAAGACTAGGTAACGACACGAGACAAAAAGGGGAACCATATTGCACGCCTCCGCATGTGCTGTCTGCCTGCTCATCTGCCCGCGCTTTTTCCCTCTTCCTAATTTTTTTTTTACGTTCCTCTCCTGGCCTAAGCAACGCCCTTCGTATTTCTGCACCGCTCGACTCCAACCAGCAAAACATAAAACAGGGTATTTCAACAAACTCAATGGCAGCATCGGCGGAAGATGAGAAATTATGGCATGAGACGTGGCATGGTTGAGTAAAGAAAAGAAATATTAAAAAAAAACTCTTTCCACGAGGGAGGCGCGTTCCCATGTCATCATGTTAGATATAGTAATTGACCAGCTGTACAAGCTTGCGCCCTGGTCTTTTCGGCGCACGCGGACTGGCATTCGAGCGGACGGCGGGTGTAGGCGTCGGGAGCAGATGGGCAAAGAGTTTTCGAGTCGGAGAAGATCCAGGTCAAGTCGGAAAAGTTTCAACCTCGCCATGTGCCTGGAAGGGGTGTGTCGTCGCGTGGTGTCGAGGGGATTTGGCGGGCCAAGGAAGAAGCCGCTTACTTCTTGGCCGGAGCGGGAGGAGCCTTGACGTTGTTGGAGAGCCATGCCAGACCCTCGAGGAGACCCTCGCCCGTTGTGGCGCAGCTGGGCACCACGTACCAGACCTTGTCCTTGAGCTTGGAGAGCTGGAGAGCCTCGGTGACTTCTTGGGGCTTCATGGCTGTGGAGGGAAACACGTTAGCTGGATAATGCAAGGGGAAGGGGGAGAGCGCATACCCTCCTTGAGATCCTGCTTGTTGGCAAAGACGAGCAGCAGGCTGTCCTTCATTTCTCGGTCGTTGATGATGCGGTGGAGTTCTTGTCTGGCCTCGTCCATGCGGTTTCGGTCCGAAGAGTCGATGACGAAGATCAAACCTTGGGTGCCTGTGGGTTACAAAGTCAGCGTGCGCTGCCAACCAAGGGCAAGTCATCTCGTACCGCTAAAGTAGTGTCTCCAGAGGGGACGGATCTTGTCCTGACCACCGACGTCCCAGACGTTGAACTTGACGTTCTTGTAGGTGACAGTCTCGACGTTGAAGCCGACGGTGGGAATGGTGGTGACGTCCTGGCCGAGCTTGAGCTTGTAGAGGATGGTTGTCTTTCCGGCCGCGTCGAGTCCGAGCATGAGCAGGCGCATTTCCTTGGATCCGAAGATCTTGCCCATCATTTTGGAGAGCTGGCCACCCATGGTTGCGATTTGTTGGCTGTGTTTGTTGAGGGAGGAAGGGAGAGGGAGAGGAGAGAAGGTTGCCTGACTCGCGGTGCGAGGCGGGGGATCGGACAGGAATTGGCTGGCGACGAGCGTCGACGAAGATGAGCGAGTTTAGCGAGGAGGTGATGGGATGCAAGTCGAGGCTTTTTCGGCAAGTGTCGGTTGTTTTGTAAGAGAGGACGTTTGTGCGTGCGTGGTGTGATGGGTCGATGGAGTGTGTTTCGTTTCAAATTGTCTGGACGAGAAGCCACCTCGGGGGTTAGTCGTGAGTCTAGCTCTAGCGGGAGTGTGTAAGGTAAGGGTGCAATTGCGCAGGAGGCTCTAAAAAAAGCCTTTTTTTTTTCCTCTCATGATTTGGATTTGACGCGATGTCGCTGACTGACTTTCTGGGGGATACGCAGACGGAGACGGGCACGGGAAGATGAAACTCACGAGTGGCACCTTTGATGAAGCACAGGCACAGGGCGCGATGTCTTTTGTTTTGGTTGCGATTGAAGCGTCTTTTTGGGGGGGCGCTGGACAGCACAAAGGGCGCGATACCGGGGGTGGACGACGTTGGAATACCGAGTACGCGGAATCTCAAAGTCACCACAATCTGTAGCTCTCGCACGCTTGATCTCACGCTCACAAGGTTGTTGTCGTCTGTGTTGCCGTGCGCTGCGTTTGCGTTGCCCCTGTCAGGGGAAGGAAAGATTGACTGAGGGTCCGCGCTTGTTGCCTTTCCCACCCGTGCATCTGATCCTGTCCGCTTCAGGCCTAGTGCTGGCACGGGGCAACGGCCGGGGCTGCAGCAAACCACTCCGGATGCCAGCTAGCTGCAAAGTCAGAAGCAGCCCTCTGCGAGCTCTGGAGTAAGGGTTTTAGGGGTTTTAGGGGCTTTAAAGGGGGTCAGCCTTCCACCATCAGCGCTAGGAGGTCCCTGGGAGCACACCTGCTGCAGGGGAAAGGGATCTTGTGTCCTTCCAATCCTCTTCTCCCTTTCTTCTCTGCTTTTCCCCGATGTGATTGCATCGCGGCAAGCACACAGTCCCATCACTGCCTCGCTTCTCTTCTCTGCAGCTGTGCCTCTCAGAATGGTTGCATCCATATTCGCCCGGCACCCCGGTTTTTCTCTCTTCGTCGCCTTCCTTCGTCCCCACAGCGGAAATGGCCTCTGCGCGCACTAAACCACCTCCCACAGAATGGTCGCCCTGAGGTCCCTGGGTTCTCTATAGCGCCGCTGCTATCGTCCCAGTCCCCTGCGAACTCCTGTACCTCGTCCGCCTCCCACGCTGCCTGCCTCTGCCAGGTACCTGCCCTGGCCCACCTGCACATGCTTCCCTGGGCCGCACCGTCACTGTTGCAAGTGCCGCCACAGAGTCACCAGCTGGAGCGCCTGGCCGCGCCCGGAGCTGCTCTGCCTGACCTCACCTACCTGTACGCTAGCTGCCTGCTATGCCAAGTACGAGCTGCGAGCTGTTCTGGGAAATGGGCCTAATTAGCACCATCATCTTCAACGGTTGCGCTTGGGTCGTCGAGTCACTCGTGCTCCCTGCCCCTGCCTCTCAATCCTACTTATCATTTACGGCGCGACGGGCCGCATTCTTTCCGAGCAGGGACGCCTTGGGGCTTGGCTTGGAACAGCAGCAGACTCAAGCTCTCGTAGATCTTGTCAATGCTCCCTTGGCGCACCCAGCTGGCGTGTCTCGGGCTCGTCGTCTCAGCATGCACGCATTTCAAACCAGCATGAACAATCGTTGTCTCTTGTTTTACTTGTTCCGAAAGCATCCTCAACACCGGCCGCAGCCCATGCAGTACATATACCAACTCGTGAGCTTCGTTATCCTAGCTTTGCGTGCGCCTTGCAAACACGCACAAATGGCCTGGGCCAGACTCTCTCTCTCTCTCTCTCTCTCTCTCTTGGCCATCAGGCCGGGGTATCACCGCCCAAAGGGTTTTTGGGTGTCGTGCGAGAAACATGCATCCAGAGCCGGGTTGCCTGTCATCCCAATCAATATCCGCGCGTCTAACTAGCAGTTCGTAGACGGCTATGCGGCCAGCCAAGGAGCTCTTGTCTCCATCGGCTAGCCGCTTCAGAGTCAAGCCCTGTACTCAATCACAAACCTCCGCTCCACCTGCTGCAACGTTGTCGAGTCGTTTTCGCCCTCAAACTTGAGGTTGACCTTGTTGCCATCTCCCATGCTGTGCACCTCCGCCTTGTAAAATGTCGTCGTGTTGGGGTAGAGCGCCAGAACCACCTTGCCAGACTCCCAGTCCTTCAGGGTGCTCGCCTGGCTCTCGGGCGTGATGGGTATCATGCTGCTGGCGCTCGACCGGTACTCCTTTTGCTTGCTCTGGTCGTCGGGCTCGATGTCCAGCACCTTGTACCGTCGGCTCTTGCCCTCGCCCAGCACCTGCGCCACCTCACCCAGTATCCAGTCCGACGTCTGCTCCCCGTTGACGGCTCGCGGCTTGAACGCAACCGCGTCGCCCTTGGAGAAGACCACCTTGGACTTGTTGTTGTTGCTGGCGCTGGGTCCCCCAGCTACGCTCCCCGAGGACCCCTGCGGCTCAACGCTGTCGGCCTTGGGGGGCATGCTGTCTCGGTTGCTGGACCTGTCGCCGCCGTATTTCCGCGACGACCCTCCCCCGATTGGGCTCGGCACCGGCGAGTCGCCAGCCCCGTCAAAGTCGTAGAGCGACGAGGCCGCCGCCGCGCTGTCTCTGGTAGCTTGCCTCTTGCCCGGCCCCGCCGCTTGGGCCTCCGTCTGCTCCTTGGCCACGACGACGGCGCGCAAAACTTTTAGCTGGTCGGACAAGGCCTTGAGGGCGGCCATGTTTGCCTCGGAGTGCTTAACCCCTGTGCGGCAAAGCTGTTCCATTTGCTGTAGAGAGTTTCCCGGGATGCTGTCCGTGTCCATGCCGCCGACCTGCTTGTCCATGCTGACCAGCTCCGTGAGGCTGTCGTTTTCGGCATTGATACCGGCGACAATGTCTGTGACCTGGCTCTTGCAGAGCTCCCAGATCTGCACCTCCTCCCCGTGCGAGTTTCCGTTGTTGCGGTTGGAGCCCCGCCCGCTTCGGTTTCGTTGTGACATTTCGCGAGTCGGCGTGTCCTGCCTCGGTGTGTGCTGCAGCGGTTCGCTTCGCGGTGACCTCTTTGGTGTTGAAACCTCCGAGGCTATCGTGTGTGCCTTTGGGCCGCCGCCTTTGGATCGCTGGCGGCTGTGCTGGTTGGGTGTCGAGTCCCTGCTGGATGTGTCTCCGCGCTTCTGGCGTTTCGGCTCCGGCGTGTTGGACTGCTGCCGTCGGATCTCTTGTATGCTGGACTCTCTCGAGGGAGGGTCGCGTCGTCGCGGGAGCAGGGGCTGCTGGTAGTACGGCCCCAGGTCCTCTTGGAGGTTCTTGAGTTCGTCCCGCGTGGGCTTCTTCCCGTTAGCCATTCCGTCTCCCGCCCCGATACCACCCGCCTAAACACAAATTCGCAAATAAGAATCAATCCAGGAAGGAAACATGGATGGGCCAACAGGAGGAGACGCCATGTGCATTGCACGTGAGACTAGAAAAAAAAAAAAGAACCAAAAAAGATGATTGCGCGAGACAAGAAACGGACAAAATTACGACTAACGAACCTTTGTGGCGGAAGGCAAAGGAGTTGAGGCGCCGAGCCTGGATGGCAGACGGCGCGGCGTGGGGAAGAAGGCTGGGCGGAGAAGGTGCGGGGCCGCAGACGACGGATGCAGTATAGGGGGAAGAAGGAATGGAAGAGGTGGATTACAAGAGGGCTAGCAAAGGGGACACGGATCGTTATATGCGCACGGGCAGTAGGGTTGTGATTTTGATGGGTATTATGTCATGACAAGGCAACCTTGAGAAGTTGAGGCGTTGTGAGCGATTGCGATGGCGGGTAGGGTGGGCGCACTGCGGGTGGCAGAATCAGGCGGTGAGCCAAGTTGGCGTTGCCGCATCGGGAAACCACCTCTTGCCCCCCCACCATGCCATGTGCGAATTGAGGCCATGATGCTGCGGGCACTGTGTAAAGGTCGATCTCTATTCTCGATGGAGACATTTGGTCAAGTCTGGACGAGATGTATAAGCGCAAAAATGATGGCAGGTGTTTGTTTCTTTTAGAGGCATGCCCCTTTGGGCGTGGAAGCAGCGAAAAGACGTGCAAGGCCAGCACAGTCTTTACGAGAACCGTCGGTTTCGGCCCCGCGACTACTCCAACGGCATATGGTCTGATGACACCGCAGCAGTCCGCAATGGCACAAGGCTTCTCCAACTTGATATCCTCGACGAAGCGTTGCCAATTGCGCGCGCGGACGGGGCCCATCGCTGAGAGGCAGCCTTGCATTGCACCAGGGCATCCAGTCCCAATCGGGGCTACTGCTGCATACAATGCCTCCCAAGACGGTCGCCATCATTGGCTCTGCCATTGCCGGCCCGACTCTCGCTCTCCAGATCCTCTCCAGCCCCGTCCTCAGGTCGGTCTTCCGGCCCGTGCTGTTTGACCAGGCCGCCGCTCCGGGTCTCGAGGGCCACAACGAGCGCAACCGCGCCGGGGCTTCGGTCGGCGTCTTTGCCAACGGCCTCTACCCGCTGCGCCGCCTGGGTCTCGAGCACGCCCTCCGCGCCCGCGGCCACGAGTGCCGCGGCGCCCTGACGACTTGGAGCTGCGACTACGTCGGCGGCAGCGAGCGCCTCAGCTCCCAAACCGACGCCATGTGGAGCGACGACTTGCAGACGGGCGTCGTCTATTTTGAACGCCGCGCCCTGCAATCGCTCCTCCTCGAGAGGGTTGCGGAACTGGGCGGGCAGGTCAGCTGGGCCAAGAAGACGACTAGCTTCGATGCCCTCACCAACGGCCAGACCCGCGTCAACTTTGCGGATGGATCTGAAATGTATGTGGATGTTTTGGTCGGCGCCGATGGTGGCTTCTCGTCGGTCCGCAAGTTCATCCTAGACCGAAGAGACGCCGCCACCGCCGCCGACAGGTGGCTCCCCGAGTTCATGGGTCTGACAGGCTTCTATGCCGTCTCGGCCGCTGCGAGGGCCAAGGACGCGGTTGCTGACTTTGAGGAAACGCACTGCGTGTGGCTGAATAAAGGATTCCTCGCCTCCGGGCCGTGTCATGATGGCAAGATCCGCTGGGACCTTGTTCTCCCAGAAAAGAGCCCACCGTCCTCCACCTCACCTGTCGAGTCTGCTCCCCAGTCTGCGGCTGGCGCGGAACGATGGCAGTCGTCTATAATCCCGAGCCAGTATCCGTTCAACTCGACCGTCGGCATGCTGCGCAAGCACCAAAACGTCTTTCACCCTTACACCGGCACCCTGGGGGCGCTCTTCTCCTCGGCAGATCGCATAATTCGCACCCCGTTGCGGCAGCGCGTTTGGAGACAGGACGAGATCCAATGGGGAAATACGGTCCTGATCGGTGACGCCGCCCGACTCATGCTGCCGACCAGCGGTCAGGGCACTGGGTTCGCCATTGAGGACGCCACGGTCCTGGCCCAGGAGCTCCTCAAGCATGCGACCTCACCCGAGACGTACTCGATGCGGGATGCTTTGAAAGCGTATGCCAAGGCCCGGGAGCCTCGCTCTAAGAGGATGGCCAAGGTGGCCAAGTTTGCTGCTTCCATGAGCACGTCGGACGGGTGGTTTTGGCGAGGGCTTCGGTACTATGGCTCCAAGATGCAACCGGACCGTTTGGAAACAAGGCAAGAGCTCCCAGTGTCGATTTGGTATGAGTGCTAATAATGATACAGAAAGTCAAAGAAGGACCCGTGGCCATTCAATGAGCGCCTCGAGGTTCCCAATTCAACGGCCAGCCAGACCTAGGCTTAGATTCAGGTTATTGTGGGATTTGGAATCCTAGATTGGCGTTTGGGTCCGGCTATAGTATTGCGGGACATGGCTTGGTGAAATTGAAATTCTTCACATGCAATCTTGCAGCATTCTTGAATTTGTGATACACCCGGCCAATCGTATGATATAGTGCATGTTAGCGATTCAACAAGAGCATATGGGGAAACGAAATGATCATGATTAAAATATATAATTGCGGTTCCTTGCATACCAAACACCAGTCCATAATTCATCGCATCGCATTCTCATCCGCACCATTTTTTGTCCCCTTCGCCTTTTTTTCTCGTCTATTGCTGCTCATAGCTTCTCCTTGTCAATGGTATCGTCAATCTCGCAAAACGCCTTAAAGGTGATGAATTCATCATCCTCGTTGTTGGTATCGGACTCGAGCACACAGTCAGCCGTGGCACCGACAAAGAAGACGTAACCCTCCTTCATCTCATGCCGGGTGGGGCCGACAGAGATGTAACCCTTTCCAGAGGTGCAGATGATGATGCTGGGTCCGTCGAGGGACTCAAACGTGGCCTTGGCGGCATCACCGCGAAGGACGGTGCGGACAACGCTAAACTCCTCAATGGGAGGATCGTAGAGGATGACTGCGGAGCCAGAGCTGTAGGCCTTGCGGTTGAGGGTGGCGTAGGGGTACTCGGTGGGGTGCATCTTTTGCTCGTCGATGGGCGCAAAGTTGTAAGTGAGCATGTCGACAAGGGTGGACACATCCTTGAACTTGGGTGTCAGACCAGCACGCACAACATTGTCCGAGGCGGCCATGCACTCCATGATGTCGCCAGAGATGTAGGCATGGATGTCGTCGGCAACGAGGAACATGGCCTCGCCAGGGTCGAGGGATACCAGGTTGAGGAAGAAGAGCACAAAGAGGCCAATGTCGTTTCCAAACTCGCTGTGCAGCTGGGTGACAACCTTGGCAAGCGATTCGCCAGGTGTTGAGGCAACGCCGCCAGCGGCAAAGCTCGTGGGCTCGGAGGCGGCCTGTTCGACGAGCTTGGGGATCTCCTGGGCGATGGATTCAGGCGAAGACGACATGAGGGCGCCAAACGTCTTCTTCAGGGTGGCCTTATTCGCATCAGTGACGCCATCACCGTTGTCCGCAGCCTGGGCGAGCTCGTCGGCAGCTTCGTCGCCAACGAGGGTGCGCAGAGGCGGCACCGTCTTGAGGAAGTGGGCAATCTCTGCGAGGGGCCGGAAGCCGCACAGGCCCTGGAAGGGAGTGATGGCAATGGCCATCTCGGGCTTGTGGTTGTCATCGGGGTAGTTTTTGGGGTCGCGGGCGTGCAGCTGCGCGGCAAGAGACTTGTTGGGGTGCGCTTGAATGGAGAGGGCCTTGCTGATGGAGAGCACCTTGAAGAGGAAGGGGAGCTTCTCGCCGTAGCGCGAGGCGATGGACGAGGAGAGGAGAGCTTGGTTGTCGGAGAAGAGATCCTGCAGGGAGCGACCGGTGGTGACGTCGCGCGAGGGGTTCGAGGGGTGGGTACCCATCCACAGCTGGATGATGGGTTAGCAATTGGCATGGCATTGTTCCTGCGAGAGAAAGGCTCACCTCGGCGTAGGGCTTGTCGGACTCGATGGTCAAGTCGTCAGAGGGCGTGGCAGCAGCGAAGCGGGCGGCGGCCGACTCGAGGCCCTGCTTGCCCCATGCGTACGAGTTGACGCCGCACTGGAGTCGTAGTAGAGGGACTTGCATGGTGTGCTTTTGGTGTGTGTGTCAAGGAGATGGTTTGCGACGCAGGAGGTGGGGGATGCGACGTGGGAGAAGTATGCAGCTTATACTTGGTCCCGGGATGACAGCTGGGAACGGAAAGGGTATATGTGGCTTCTGTGTAAACAAAAGAGCAGGACGGAAAAAGAAGAATGCGCGCTGGCAAGGGAAAACGGACTGGCAAGGAGGGACAAGAAGCTGGTTGCAGAGAAGGTGAATGCGAAACAATAATGTATCAGGGCACCAAGCTGTACGCGACGATCGATGACGGCAGCTCTTTGCTCGGTGAGGCAGGTGGAGGGGGAGCTGGAGGCTTATGAACTAGGAACTAGGAGGCGAGCTAGTCGCCGATGAGGCCCGGCAAGGTGGCGGCAGCAGCACATGTGCTAAGCAGCAGATCAAACGTGCAGGAGAAGAAGCAACAAGAGACAGGGATCTGACAGCCGGGCATACTTGCCAACCCTCACCCCTTCCCCTTGCAAAATCTAATCCCCCTCGTGTCATAGGTATAGGGCAATCCGAGTGCGCGTCCATACTCCATTGACCAAGCCTCAAAGGTCCAGGGCTCCAGGCCTCCAGGAGCTGCCCAGCGCCAAGGGCCCCCCATCTTCCAATCTTGCAGGGAGCCACAGGCGGACCCATCGCCGGCTGCCCCGCCGTACCCCGCTGTGGGGTCGTCGCCGGCTCGCTAGACGGCCGTGTGCAAACGTTGATGTGTCATTGGGGCAGGCCATGTGACTTGGCTGTCCAAGGTGTGGAAATTGTTTTACTGCCACGCGCCATTCAAGCAGCCGCCCGTTCGCATCCGTTCAAGAGGAGACGGCTGGCTGGCTGGCGAATGCGTGCGCGCATCATGCTTTGGGAATCATATCAAACCGCTGTCTTGCCAATAAACTATAATCATGATCCCTCTCGCCGCCCGGCTCACCCCATCATCGCCCCATGTTTCAGGGGCACTCCCTCATCCTCATCCCACATCTCATCACAACCAACCTCAAAGCGCACTCTCGCACCGCGCTGGCACGTTCCCCTACACCCGGCTCCTTCTCCTCCTCCCGCATGCTGTGATTCCCTCTTGTAACCCACGCGTCTTGCTGCCACTGCCCGTCTCGTGGCATTGGACTCGATCTTTGTGCTCTCGTCACCCGACAACTCACTATCAATCAGCGCCACTTTTTCAAGTCTGTTTGTATTAGGGACTGGTTCACCCAGCCAGCAAAAATCTAAAGACAACCAACACACTTGCTTCCGCCCAGCTTTTTTTAAAAACTTTTCGCCGCCTTTTCCTCGTCCCCCAAAGCAGAGATGCAAAAAAAAAACCACAAGGGGAAAATACCCCTTCTCGACTGTGCCTTTCCTATACAGTTTGAAACAACTAGTTGTACAACCCAGGTATATCCACCGTTGGAAAAGAACAAGTCAAGCACAAGAAACAAGTACCAACACACCATGCCAATCGGCAAGACAGCAAAATGCCACAGAGAACAAGAACAAAACACACCTCCAGCTGCCGCTCTCCAATCACTCACAGATATGCCACCCATCGTACTCCCTTCCACCTTGTCAAGCTGCCCGGCATCTCACCGGGCCCTGTCGTGACACACTCCATGCATACCCCTCCCAGTCTTCGGGCCCTGTCAGAGAAGAGGGCCCGAGGAACGAACACGGCAAGTCGTTTCTTCGTGTTCGAGAAGAGCACCAGCGCATCCCGGGACCATCAACAAGCACCTTGGTCAAAGGAAACATGTCGACAGCTCACATCTGCGGCCCCGCTGAGGGATGGACCAACGCAGGCTTCGGGTCCTCCAGAGGCCCCCTTTCTGCCAATGACACTCCACCATTGCTGGGAACCACGTATGGGGAGGGTTGCGGCTGGCGGTGGCCATAGATGCTCCCCCTATGCTGCTGTGTAAGAGCCAGGGCAGCCTCGGTGGCTGGGGAGGGGCGCCTTTGGAGTAGGCCAACGAGGGGTTCGCCCGTCTCGGAAACCGTGGTGTCGACGTACCGATATACCATATCGGTACCCCGCGCCGAGCCCGCCGTGGGAGCTGAGGTGTAGGCAGCGGGGGTTGGGTCACTGGAAGGACCATAGATCGGCCCTGGAGTCCGCGCCAGAGCCACCATGGGAAATGGCAGAATGGTTGGCGGCATCGAGTGGTAGTTGAAGCCAGTATAAGCCGCCGTGGTGCCCGTTTCCGAGCTGGGCGTCAGCGGCCCGCTGCCGGAGCTCGATGACACAGGAGACTGGCCCCTGTGTCGGACGTATGGAGCAGAGGAAGTATCCTGTAGGTAGTGGCTGGAGATGGGTGTCGGAGCCGGTGTGTGCCCTTCAGTCGGGGTTGGCACCGTTCGCTCCGTACTGGCAACGGCAGTGGGGGTAGCAGCCGCGTCGTTAACCACCTGGGGGTGGCTCTGCGAGCTTGCTTCGATGGTTGATGGAGTCGGAAGGGAGTCGGCCGCGACCACGGGGGTTGAACCAGGCGCCGGTCTATGAACGAGCGAAGTCATGGTGTGCGCGGCCGTGTAGGCTTCCGTCGGTTCGGGTTGGCCGGCGCCGTCCCTCGGAGCAGACGCCACGTTGTTGCTTCCCCGCATTGTGACGGGCATGCCATAGTGAGCGTTGAAGGCCAGCTGATCGACCCCGATCGTAGCAGGCCAGGCTGGGACGGCCTCGAAGCTCCGGTCGTTGAACGTCATGGGGGGTTGGCTCGTCCGGTACGGCGCACAGTCGAGAGCTGAGGCGGCGTCGACAGCTGGGTTCTGGGACGTGGTGGAGGACGAACCGCGAGAGTGGTACTGCCTGGAGGTTTCGAGGTTATACGCGAACGTCTCGTTTTTGATCTGGGTCTCCTGGGAAGCCACCTAATTTTAATCAGTCAATCCCAACGCATGGAGGCGAACAAGACAACTTACTCTCAGGTACATACAACTATCATGTCCTGCGTTCCTACAATTCGTGCACGGCAAGCCATTGCCGCTATCGCCGCTGCACCGAATCTTGCGCTTTCGGCAGCGGCCACACTGGTTCCATCAGCCAAGGTTCCGCCATGAGGGGGAGGAGCCAACTTACCGCAACAGCGATCCTCTTTCGCTGGGTGGGAGCCTCCTCCTCTGTAGCCCAAAACGGATACCCACGAGGATCCGGGTACTCCATGAGCCCGGATTGACGGCGATCAGCTGGGGGGTAAGACCCGGCCCTGGTATTGCGGCGGCCGGAAAAAGGGGAGTATGAAGGAGTAACCATTTTGGCTGCGAGTATAAAGAGTATCAAAAAAAAGGTGTAGGTGGAAGCGAGAAGTGAGTGGATGCTTCCGGGAACGGGTGAGCGAGTCGGACAGGCGTGTCGTGGGACCGGTGTCTATTTGTACACGAATTAGCATCAGGCTTGGCCAGGCAAGGAACGGTGGGGACACTCACTGAGGACTCGAAGGATAGCCGCTCGGGTTCGAAGAGGCTCAAGCGCGGGCGGTTCGGAGGCGGAACTGCTGTAGTGTCGGAAGGCGAAGACACGAGGCGAACAATGTCGAAGAGTGCTGTGGGTGGGAATGCAAAGGTAAGAGGAAGGGATAATGTGCAAGAAGGATGAGGGTGGAAAGGCAGTGATGAATCTCAAGTGTTCTCCAAGGTTGGTGTCGAATTGGGTTGAGATGAGGAGGAAAGATTCCAGAGACAAAGGTGCGCCGTGCGACTCAACTTATACTTCTCGAGCCATGGACTCTAGCACGCGACTCCTCTGCATCTCAACAGCTTTTGCCCAGCACCATCCTCGTCCCCTGGGTCCCTCCACTTTGAACAGGGTGTGCTCAGCACGGCGATGCGTCGACACACTCCGGACCAGTCTTGCCATCTCTTGAGCGGCCGGCTCGTGGGTTACACTCACGGCCCGTTGCACAGACATGTCACTTGCGAGACTCACTCCAACTTTCAAATCAGGGGAGATATGTTGTATAGCGGGCCCTCTTGTGCAACTCAAGCGGTCACCTGCATATCCACTGATGCAAAACCATATACTGTGCCTTGCCCCGTGGGGACCCATGCTCTTGTTAACAAGGTGCGAATTGCTGGCAGGTCTCTGAGGGAAGCAACAACTGTCGACGCAAGCTCAGCTTTCGGCTCAATGTTCAGTATCTTTGGGGCGGAGAGCTTGGCAGGATACATTAAACAAACTGTGCAAATCTTGCTCATCTCAGAAACATCAGCCACGTTTGTAACCGCCATGGACGACACTCCGAGTAACTCGACCACCTCTACATGGGCATAGGCAGTCTTCGGACCACGCACGACACAGCTCGATCAGCTCAGCGTACACCTGGGATCGTTGCAATGAAAAAAAAAAAAAAAAAAAGAAATCGACACTGTCTCAACCATTTCGCCCTGGCCGCGGGCCGGCAACCCACACATCCTTCTCGAGAGGGGCGTATCAGAGGGCAGGATTGTAAAAACTCTCAAGGTTTCGTTGCAGAAAGTTGACAGCAAACATCGGATGTATGCGCAAGTCTCCTGCCTGGGGCAAACGAGATGTGCAGTGAGACAATGATACCATGAGAATCCCCAAAAGGTACCAGGGTGTGCGTGGGAATGGTCTGTTCAAGTAGCGCAACCTCTCCAAGTCACTATTCAACAAGTTGTTGAGCATAGATTTCCAACTGTGAAACGGTATCTCTGTATCGGAGTGACGAGCAACGACATCAAGTTGCTCGATTGCAACCTCCGAAAGGTACAAGCGACAGCCATGGTTGACCATGATCTGCAAGGGAATTCGGGCCATGGCGGTTTGCTGGTTACGTATCTGAGCATGGACCAATTCGCTGGCAAGAAGAAAAAAGCAAAAAACGCAGAATGGCGTGAGGAGGCAAAAATAAACAGCGGGTTATCCGAAGAGTGTGGCTCCTTGATTTCGGCTGATACCTGTAGCTGATCGAATTGGGCGAAATCTGATACTATCCAAATTTAGAGACAAATAAACAATATCAAGGGTGGTTCGTGATTCGCCAGGGGGCAAAAGACTGTCGGTAAACTCAATCGACAGCAGGGGTCAAGATGCAGCGGCCTGATCCGACTCTGAGCAGGCCCTTGCGGTGAGCCTTTCGGCGCAGAGGTGCCGGGGTTCGAAAGCCAGCTCGATTGACGCCAGCAGCTTTGCCATCAGACTTGTCCATCTCATTCGTGCGTTGCACAGGCACAGTCGAGCCGATGTCACCAGGCCCATCTTGTCGACTGACAAGGGTGGCGACGGGTTGGCGCACACTCAACTTCAAAAGCCTGGGACTCGGCTCCCATGTACCAGCGCATGCCAGGCTACATGCAGAAGAAGGGCCGGGGGGAGGATTGCCGCGATTGACACGGCGGAAACGGTGTGGCCTGTGGAGGTGTCATTGTAGCATGACCAAGCGCTCCGTCAAAGGAAGAAGGGGAAAACGGAGCATGCTTGTATTCGTCGAGCAGGCGCTTCGCTTTGGCTGTCCCAGGATGCTCTGATGGCGTGCACTCCAACCAGCTCTTCCTGTTCGGACGAACCAACACGGTATGGAAGCCAAGGACACTGAACCAACACTCGGCCGCGGGACGGCCCAACGGTTTCTGCGGGGAGCATGCAAGTCACAGCCGTTTGGCACCTGGGATGGCGTCTGCTCGCCGCACTTCCTATAGCGTCGTCTTGCAGGACGCTTTGTTAGCTGGGCCGCCCAAGCGCAATTCTGTTCCCCTTGGCGGAAGCAAAAGTGCAGCCGCCGCAACCTCGCCTTGCCGAACGATTGGAGACCGGCGCATCCTGCACCGCAACAAGGTGGTGGGGACTGGCAAACGGCATTCAAACGGGCGCAGTGGGGACCTTTCCGTGCCCGCTGCGGACCACCCGCGCCGTTATTGTCTGGGGATTTGCGGAATGCTCAGCACTTGTAGGCGGGCTCCTGCATCACAACCACCTCGTTAAGGTGTGTCTCAAATTCTGATTCCTAATTCCAGCACTCGTCGGAAGGCAGGCGGCTCGTCCCCGGTTGGCCGTTTCCTCACAGGCTGCAACGTCGTCCCGCCCCAGTTAAGCTGGATGGGGTGCGACCAATCTCGCATTCGCCAGCTCCACGAGTTCTCGTATCGGCCGAGACCTCTGTCCAGCTCTGGAGCGGCGGGAGAAGGGTCTGTATCCAGAAGAAACGCTTCGCTTCCCGGCCCAAATAGCACCAGAGCAAAGAGGATCCGTCTGGGATGGCATGCTCCCGTCACCGACCCCAGGACGGAAATTTTTCTACCCTGGCAGCTTGCCGCAGCCGATGCTGTCCACTGTCCTGTCATTTCGTGGGCGAGGCTGCGGGTTGCCGCAAGCGTACCACTTGTGACCCGGCGATTGGCTCGTACCACCGGGGCCGCAGCTGAGCAGGACGCTGTAACACCTCCGCCATGAGGATCCTGGGCAAGACACCCGTAGATCTAAAAATTGCTTGGCTGGCTTGCCGGGCGTGGTCAACAGGTGTGATGAGCATTTGTATGTCCCGGTACCCCCAGCTACTCGAAGCGGGGGGGCGCTTCCATCCTGGAGCCGATCCCAGAGACAACAAAAACCTCTCGGTGCATATGCCGTCTTCCGCCCCGGGAATATCACAAAGCCTCGTGGTCGTCACTTGGCGCCCATGCCGCCTCCCGGCGCTGGAGCTGCAGCAGAAACGCGCGCCACCGGCCTCGATGGCCCTGCCAAAGCATTCTGGGGGCAGAATCAACGTTGCACGCTTGGACAAATCTCATCTGGTCGTTTGATGTCCGAAGTGGCTCCCCTTTGTGCTACGAGGCAGCGACAAATAGAGAAAGCAAGTTGTCGGACTTAGTCTCGAGCAACACGGCCGCCCCGTTGATCCTAGATCCAGGTCGCACTTGCAAGCAGAGTGATGCATCTTCCAGATCTCCCCATGGTCCCCGGCTCGTATTCACGGGCAAGGGAAATGGGTCCAGCAGACAGCACCCCACAGACGAATGCCGAACCCTGTGGCTGAATTGAAACGCCATCTCTGAAATGGTTTGCATACCCGGTACCTGGGTTCACTCTGCCCCTCCAAACGCCGAGTTCATCTCATGCAAAACCGTCTCCGCCGCTCGCGTCTGTCCATGAATTTTTGAACATGTGGGCCGTGGCTGTTTCACTCCAGCGTGCCTTGCATAATGTCTGGTATTCCTGAGCTGTGTCTGCTTGGACGTTTGATGCAGCAACCGTAGCCGAGAGGGGCGTCTGCGGTAGCTGGCCATGTTCGACATCAGCCTCAGCAGTCCAGCCCCGGTTGACAGTGCGGTGGCAAGCGCGGATGGGTCTTGGTAGCTTGGCTCCTCCGGGGCACAAACGAGCGCTGCTGTGCAACACTCATACCATGCGCAGTGTTATCTGTGGGGGGGCTCTGCGGGTGGGCGTCCTTCGGCGAAGCTTCAAAAGATTGGCCACACAAATCACCTCTGTCTGAAGTGTGTCTGGGTTGCGCAACAGCAGGAAGAAAAGATCTATCTTCCCCGTCGACCCACAACCGCTTGTCTGCGCCAACGAATTTCCTCTACAAAAGACACATTTCTGTACAGTCGGTCCTGTATACAGTCTATGCTGTTCGCCCGCCTCAATCGGTTATTCGGTCTTGGCTTGTCTGCCGCCGCGGAGCCACGCCGAACAGGAAGGACTCTTATCCATCTGCGTCGCACAAGCTCAGAGCAAGATCCCAACACAAACCCGACCTTCATCTACAAGAGTCCATCCAAATGCTTGCAGGGGATCCGTACATGCAGGCCAAGTCTCAGCCCGGCCCTCTTGCGGCCCATAGCCAGCCGTTTACCCCGTGTCTCGGTCGGATTCTTGCCAGTTGGGGTGGGGCGATGCCGAAGCGGCAGGGTCCTCCTGTCTCTGGCTCAGACCTGGTCTGGGGATCGAGGCAAGCCGACGGCTGCGGGTGAATGTGGCGGTCAGAGATGCAAAGCATCTCTCCCGCAGCAGCCCATGTATGCGAAGGGGGTCGGCCGTCGGGACCTTTGGGTGTTTGCCATGTTCCCGTCGGCTCTTGAGTTGGCGGTCAGAGAATGATGAGGAGACGCAACGTCAAAAGGATGCAGGATGACCTTTCTGGCAGTTGGAGAGTGGCGGCTAGTTGCCGTCGAAAGGAGGCCATCCGCCCGCTCCCGCGAGTCCTAGCGTCGGGCATCGAGAGCTTTCAGGAGAAGGCTTCGGCGTTGGGCATGATAGCTCGATGGGAGTTGGCCGCTTTTACCACTTCTCGATTCGAATACAGGCAAGATGGTGGGTTGTGAATGTTGTCTGTCATTAACCGTGCCGCTTTTGCTGGCATCATTGCTGGTGTATCATTTTGTTCCAATCCTATCCGTCCGCTTTCCATCACCTTCGAGACCTTCGGTTGTCGTCTCGTCCATGCCGGTCTCTATCCCTATGCCTGTCCCTGTCTCTGTCCCTGTCTCGTTCGCCGTCACGATCTCTGCGGCCTCGATCTCGGTCCCGTCGATCCCAATCCCTTCTGCCCCCTCGACCATCATCCCTTGGCTTCTGGTGCCCGTCACGGCTCCTGTCTCTCCGCCGAGGGCTCCGGCTCCGGTTGCGAGCGTTTCCTGAGCGTCCAGGCTCCCTTGGCGGCGGGCCGTCGTCCCTGCGATCGCGACCGCTGCGCTCGTGTCGTCCCTTCATCTCCTCCTTGCCGTAGACCATGCCGTAATCGTTTCCAGTCTCCTTCTCTCCCTCGTCTCGATACTGCCGCCGCTTCTCCAGCTCCCTGACACCACCCCAGCCTCCGCGACCAGCGTTGGCGCGCCGCTTGTTGTTGGTGTCCTTTCTCCAGACGTCGCTCAGCTTGCTCACGCTCTGCGAGAAGTCGACGTGAATTCGACGATCGTCAATGAGGACACCCTGCATCTTGAAGTAGGCAGCCTCGCAGGATGCCTTGTCCTCGTACTCGATGAAGGCGTACTGCAAACTGTCGCCCGTCTTTTGGTCTCTGATGACTTCGCAGCTCAGAATCTTGCCAAAGCGGCCAAAGATGAGCTCCAGGTCCTCGTCCCCTGTCACGGGGTTCAGTTTGCAGACGAACAGCACGTTCTCGGGTGGCTTGACTTCGGCAAAGGGCAGGTCACCCATCATTTCCAGAGTGAGAGCCTGCGCCTTGGCTTCTCGGTCACGTCGCCTCCTCTCCAGTTCCTCCTCGCCAACGTCATCATCTTCGTGCAGTGCAGCCTCGTCTGCGATCCTCACCGTCTTGAGCTGCCCGTCCGTGGGAGGAGGACTCGAGCTCGGTTCCCGCAGGCCTGATGGGTCCGGGTACGGGTCGTCGAGGATCACGGTGTGCTTGATGCGAATGTCGATGAGGGGGTAGCCCTTGTCGTCCACAATGGCCTCGTTGATCTTTTCCAGCGCATCAAATCCTTCCACGACCTTGCCAAAGATGGCTGCCTTTCCGTCCAGGAAATCCGTGTCCTCGCCCAGCGTGATGATGAATTGCGATCCCGCCATCCTCGTATCTGCATCTCCCGGGAGCGGGACTGTCGCCATGCTGACAGTTCCTCTCTCCACGTGCTTCAGCTTGGGGTGCAAAAATGCTGGAAAGGTTCGCTGAGACGAGTCGCCAGACACATGGCCCCAAATCGAAGAGCCGCCATCGGAATCGCTCGATAGAGGACCGAGAGGGTCGCCGGTCTGGAAGGAAAAGTTCTTTTGGACGGAGTGAACCGGGGAAAAGTTGTAGTACTTGACTTTGCAGAGCTTCAGGAAGCTACATCATCTGTTAGCTCGGCAATTAGACAAAGCGATTCCAGGGTTACGCAGGCTTACTTTTCGCAAAGCTTTGGAGCATGGTCAACCAAGAGGTCGATGACAATGTCACCAACGCTGGTTTCCAAGAGGACGGACATGGCTGGGCACGCGTCAGTCCGGATGCGCGATTAGTGATGTCGCGACACCGTTGGATGAATCGAAAGCCGTTGGGGTCGATACGAGGCCAGGCGCGTCACGTTGTGTCGTTCATGCAGTCAAGGCAGCATCGCGAAGCTAGAGCCAAAAGGTGACGACAATTACGGGTTGCGCCACGGCTGCGCCATATCTTTATGTGGCTGGTGCGAATGGCTTGCGTCATGTTGACGTGTGGCTAGTGCGGTGGCTAACAGTCAAGCCACAAGCATTCCAGACTGCGGCTTGAGTGGCGAAACATTCTAAGAATGGAACACGACGTGCGAGGAACTCGTGGCTCGGCCACCTTCTGCAGGAGCCATTTCAGCCGCAACCCTGTTTCGTCCACGTACAAAGCAGCCAATTCCACAATTGGGACCGGCACGCATTGAGCCACGGCGGGCGCGGACAGAGTGTTCCCCTCGGCAAGAGGGTCCTTTTTTTCTTGTTTAATTTCACATCTTGCACTGCCATCACTATACACTTTACCTACGACTCGTAGACCAAACTAGGTACTATACTTATCGCCAACCTCCTGTCATATCAGTGGAGTCGAGCGCCCAAAATCCCAGAGAATCGGCGCCAGGCGTCTCGCTTGGCAAGCCTCCAAGGCCGGTCAGTGGGCACCGTCGGCGCGCCGTCCCATGCAGGCCACTCTGACAAAGGGGCCGCTCGGGACATGGGGTTTGGTCTGGTTGCGAAATGATGCTCATTTCCGCGGTCCAAAACCGGGACAATGCAGTGTCTCATCAACGGGACGGCTCTTTGAACGCGAGTCTGGTTTGGTTTCTAGGGCAATTCAATGTATGGGTTATTTAGTGCGCACGATTAACCGACGCTAGACCGTCGCAATGCGACGGAGGCCAAGTTGATTCATTGAGGGGCAGTAAAGTGCCAGCCTAAAGGGGACGTGCTATTACTATCCAGCAAGGCAATCATCATATCCCTGCGAGGATCCAAAGAAAAAAAGATATTCGTCAATAGACTTTGTGGGTATGCTCCAGAGCTTCCGTCTTTGAGAGCCAGTCCAAGAATGTAACAAAGAAGGCTAAAGTGCGCCATGCCAATGCCAGTGTTGAAAATATACCATGCCCGCGCCATACAGGACTCAAGTTCCCGCGCAAGTCTGTCCGCCCAAGTTGATTCCGGAACAAAAAAAAAGTTTGAGGAGTCTATCTCGACTCCCGTGTGAGCCAACGCTTTTTCCCGTTATAATTCCCTTCCCAGGCCGACCCTTTGTCCAGTTGTAGGGAGGCCTGGACCCAAAACGCCAGCGCAAATGCAAAAGGATGCCGATTAGAATTAAAAAGAGGTGGTTTTGTTGGTGATTGCTTGCGCGTCATACCGATGCGGTCCT
Organism: Calonectria crousiana; assembly: GCA_013406985.1. Taxonomy (NCBI): domain Eukaryota; kingdom Fungi; phylum Ascomycota; class Sordariomycetes; order Hypocreales; family Nectriaceae; genus Calonectria; species Calonectria crousiana. The sequence goes on along the minus strand of VTGD01000002.1, from coordinate 137,244 downwards.
TTCTTTTTGGTCATTCGAGACTCAGTCGTTTGAGCTTCGGCGCCGGCGTCCTGATCGGAGCTCCTTCTCTGTCTCCATGAGGCGAGCCTGCACCCACATGCGTAATGAGCGATCGCTGCGGACGGCGCTGCAGTTGAGCAGCTCGGTCAATGCGCGCTTGATGCTCTCGTTGACGTCGGACAGGCGCTGCTCCTCGGCGGAGATCTCGCAGAGCGTCTCCTCGTCGGGGATGGTGCTCAGCTCGTTGCCCCGGTGGGCATCGTCCCAGCCGCTGCAGCGGGCATGGGAGCGGTGGCGGCGCTCACCACTTCGAGAGTGGCGCTTGGGAGAGGATGGGACTGAGACCGACGACGTCGAAGATCGGGTTGGCGACGACGAGGGAGTGGTGTGGAGAGAGCGGGTGTTTTGCTGGGGTCGAATTTGGTCGAGGTGGTTGCAGAGCTCTTGGTGCTGCTCTTGGAGGAGCATATACTTTTGCAGAGCAAAACTGTAGGTATGCGATGTGGTGGCCATTTTGGAACCCTGCACCGCAGATGATGTGGAGGGATATGAAGTGCTCAGGGAAATGTCGTTGCTTGTCGTTGACGATGTTGATGAGGAGCGGTTGTGCCCGGCGAAGAAGTGGGGTCTCACGTCTAATGACGAGACCATCGGAATGATTAAGATGTGAAGAGTAAAAAAAAGAAGTGGCCGGGCGAGAGAATTGAGCGGTTTGAGAACGGGATTCCAAGATAAAGGAGCAGGTATGGTGTAGAGTGGTTGTCGTGGTTGAAGAGTAGTTATGGACGAATGTGGAGCACGCGGTACCAGCGGGTTTAAGAGGCGAATTGCGAATCGCTGAGGCCCAATGTGGAAGCTCGGACACGCAACGTGTGGTGGCTGTAGAGGAATGCAAGAGGCGAAGTGTATGGCGTATGAAAGGCACGTTTCCAGAAATCGGGTCGAGACAAGAAACAGGTGGCAGGGTTGTTGAGGCCCGAGAAAGGTGTGAAGCAAAGAACAAAGGAACACACAAGGTGAGCGAGGCTGGTGGTGTGAAGGACCTGGTTGATTATAACTCGACGGCGATCAAGGAGGGAGGGGTCAGCAATATACATAACGGACACAAAAGACAACAGGACGGATACAGGCTACCGACCGCGGATACAGTATCTCAGTTCCATGGGTCCCAGGCGTGCAAGGTGCCAGGTGCCAGGCCAGGCCAGGGAAATGAAGGTCCAACAGCGAGTCAGCACGGGCACACACGATAGGGATGGCCACAGGCCTAGCATGTCCACGGCGGGCTGGGGGGTGGCGGTTGCTGGCGGGTGTCTGGCTAGCGTGGCACGCCTGGCCGCGTTTCGCAATGCTGCGAATTGGCGATGCCGCCAGAGGCCTCAAAAGTCAATTCCAGCGACGTGTTGCGTCCTCTCCGCGTCCGCTCCATATGCTTCCCGTTTCCCTTGGGCTGGCTACCCTTGGGTCTATTTCGGCCACTGCCATTGCCCTTCTCAAGGCAAAGAATGGGTTTCTGGGAGGGGAAGGGGGGTGTCGCAAAAATCGCCTCTGCGGCGTGCTGCAGATTTCAACCCAGGGAGAGACGAAGCGATGGAACACTCCGATGTGGCACAAGCTTTTCGGTGGATCCCCAGTCCGCGATACCACCACCTTTGTCTCTATTTTTTTTCCCTCTTGTTTAGCGCGATACTTTTTTCCTACAGCGCGCGGCCCCAGTGAGCCATGTATTCCTAACCGGCTGCCACCCCTCGCTGGCCTGCCATCTCGGACATGCTACTGGGTGCGGATGTGCAGTGGCCAGTGGGCCCGAGGGGGAATCGCAATCATAGCGCCGTCTGTCTCCCACTGCACGCAATAGGTGGGTTGGATGAGGACGCTTCTGCCATGGAAATGAGCCATGAGATGAGACATCAGGCGAGTGAATGACAGCTACACTTGGTTGCGCAAACCCCCGCGCTGGTTGGCTCTCGTGTTGGATTGCTTATTATACAGTATTCGCCATTCACCCTGGAAACACGTCGGCGATACGAGCTCGACCCTGGTGGGCAGTTTAGCGCTATCGATTCTCCAGCTTCTAATATTGGGGACAGGCCCCGTAACTCCCGTTCCCGTCACCTTTCTTCAACTCTGGCACTCGCTGACGCCGTTTTACACATCGGATCAGGTCAAGTGCGCATCCCTGGAGCAGACTTGCGCCCCAGCCATGCGCCATTGGGCCCCGTGGAACTGTGGCGGTCAAGTTCGTGATGGAGGTGAGGGGGGCGTCGTCGTGCGTGTGCGTGTGTGTGGCAGCGACGGAGACGGCCGTCGCTTGGGGTCGGCGGTGGGCGATAGGGAAACCCGCCCTGACTTGTTTTTGGGCCCGTCGTCGAACGAACAGGTAGGAGTAAAGTTATCGTTCTGCCTCGTTGGGATCGCCAGCAGTCCGTCCTGGTTCCCTCCCCCCCTCGCCCCAGCTCCGGCATTGGTGCAACCAACCCCGTGGCGCGCCCTATCTCTGGCGGCGAGGGCGTGCGGTGGCGATTGGAGGAGGGCGCGACAATGCAAGCAAGCAAGCAGCAAACGCCGGCGATGGAAGGGGGAACGATACACGATTGAATGGGGACGGATGCACCACCATGGGCCATGGGATGGGTGGATGGGGCACGCCAGCAGCCCAACACACTCCCTGCAGCAGGGCCGCAAGCCCACAGCCGGCCAGAGCAAAAACAGCACCCAGCCTGGCAAGCCGACAGGCGACGGCCACCACGTGCGGGCAGAATGTACAAAGACGTGCAGCCGGTGAGAGAGTCCCATGAGCCGTGAGGCCTTCCAGCCGGCGAGGCCCTATCCGATAGCAGTGTAGCAGCACATATAAAGTGCGCATCCTTCGGGATACTGCTTGTGGGAGCGCCCAAGCAAGAAAGCCCTGGCCGGGCACGCAGAAGCCTGCCAGGCCTTGCCAGATCCGCACAAGGTCACAGGAATTCAGCACCTGCACACCAGGAGGATAAGACAAAATGTGGGATCGACATGGCGCAGAAAAGCTTGGCTCACTACTCAACTCCCCCGGCCTGGAGCTAGCTCCATGCATTGCGCGCACATACTGTAGCAGGCGGCTGTAGCTACGGGGACGGGTAGCGAGGGCATTATGCATGACAGGTTTGCTCGTAATGTGCTGATAACCACCCACGGGACCAGGCGTGGGGTGACGGTCTGTCAACAATCACGACAGTGGCTGCTGGATGACGACTCTAGCGTCCAACGAGCGTCGTGTTTTGTCTCGGTAGTTTTGCTTTTGTGACGCCTCTAACCGTCATCTTTTTTTATTTCTCCTAGTTCCGTCTTCCGTCTTCCGGGACGTAACAAGACGACTGCTCCGTCATGGTGATCCGGTCCGACTCTGGACCGGGGGCGGATGAAGTGCTTCCCATGCTTTTTTTTTTTTTTTACCTCTTTGCCTCGTCCCCTGCAAAAAGTTTCCCCAGTCCGTAATCTGGCATCCCTCCCGTGTCCCGACGATGATGGGTGGACACCCGCGAGCTGTGCCTCTGGGGACAATTAGCAAGATTAATGAAATTTAAAAAAGACATGTCATGGGTATAGCAATGCAGCGTGATGATTAAAGTCGCAAATCACCAGGATAAGCGGACCACGGGGATTGCACCACCAGTGCCTTTCCCTGCGAGCTTCCATTCTTGTTCTTGCGAGGCAGACTTTTTTCAATGTCCGGGTGTGCCGTTCGTCACAACATCTTCATCCCATGTAAGTTCAATTACCGATCCCCACCCGTGCTTCTGGGCATCGGTCATGCATGATAACCCGCCCAGGCGCATCATCAAAAAGAAAGGAAAAACAAGATGACACTTCTTGTTAAATGCGGTACACCCAAGGATGATTTTCGAAACGCGGACGAAGCCCAAATCTATCTGCCGCCGCTACCACGTCCAGTCCCGCAGCAGAGCTCCAGTTCTCCCTTCGGTTGACCCTCCCCTAATCAATGTGTAACATCCCGGCCCACGGCGCCAGGGATGCTCCGTCGAGAAGATCCCTTCCCATGAAATGTCTGGGCTTGCCGGCGGTGGGAGCGAGAGGGAAAAATTAACTTGGATCCGCGGCGGGCTTGGTATCCCCTCGTGGATAGCGGACGGAGTATCCCAGGTGCCCTCGAGATTGGAATTTCGCGCTGCGCGTGCACCGAAACCGAGTGTCGAGTTGAGATGCAAAAAGCTTGGGCGGGATTCGTCTCCGGCACGTGCTGGTCGGTAGGTTTCGGATCGCCCTTCTGGAAGAGAAGCATGCACAATTCCCGGGGGTTCAATCTGTAACGCGAATGGACGCTATAGCGGTCAGGCCCATGCCCATATCCGCGTCCTCCCACAACCCAGGTCATCATCGACACCAAAGGCGCACCTATTCTCATTTTCCCGTGGTGGATATCCTGTCCGGTTTCGTAGCTGTCGATCCAAACACAGCTCAGTCCCTGGCAGGATCCGACCTACACTCCCGCCACTCCATCCCAGTGTCACATCGCCTGTATCATCGATCTTGGATTCAGGACCTCATCTCTGCCCTCCACCGCTGCTATTGGCCGTGGTGGGCGCCCAAATGTTTGGTTCCATGATTTCATGACCATGTGCTCTTGGTCCCCGCACCACCACTTTGTCGCCTGAAGGACCAGCGGTTGTTGGTGGCGCAGGCCAATCATCGAGATCGATCGCAATTTGTGCCCCAGGCTTTATCGGCCGCAAGCCGAGCCGCCCCAAACTTGGCGGAGCTTTGCTTGCTCGTCTCTCCGGAGCTGCACTCCGGTTTGCGCCTCGCATGTGCAAGCTGAATGAAACGATTGACGTCTTGGAGCATAAACGTTGGCAAGGTACCATTTCACGTAGAATTACTAGCTCAGTTGTTTCCAGCCGGCGTGGGCCGTGTCGTATGGACCAATCGCCAACCCATGCTCCAGCAAGCGAGCCGTAGTCGACATCACCAGTGGTGTGACTATGAGACAGCCCCGCCATGTCACCTGTTGAAGCCCAGGACCTACAGGCAGGTTCTCACCTGCGATAGTAGCTGACATCACATGCGGTTGGCGGCGGTCATGATCCGACGCCAAAGAGGCATGACGTTGAGGTTACCCTGAAGTTCAGCCTCCCACATACTCAGCTAGCAGGACGATTGCCTGGTGCTAATTTCTCCGACATGATCCCTGCCATTGCATGGGTTTTGCCATTATCGAGACTTGTTGAAGCTGCATAATCCATGTTGGGATTGGAATGTTGAAAAATCCACATCAAGCCATCAGCCGGGCCGCGCGCAACCGCTACAACATTTGACCTAAACTCCCGCCAAGGATAAGGCCGCTTATCAGGAAGTTTCGTTCCTAGATCAAGATTTCGATACTTTGCAAATGCGAATGGCCACCTTGTCGTTGTAAAACGGTCCCTCCTGCGCTCCGCGATTTGGGATATCGAAGCCCAGATCCTCCACGACAAGCCCATTTCCCCGACATCTATCCAAGAATACTTGAAAGGTTTTCTCGTTTCGCTGTGTGGCAGATATGTAGACTTGAACCGAAGGGTGCAATTCGAAGACGTCCAAAATGGTCCCAACCAAGGCGGGTATCACACTTTGGTCGTACGTGATGTCGGCGCCCAGCACCACGTCCACGGGGCGGCCACCATTCCACTTGTCTTCCTCAGTGCCAACGAGAGCATGACCCCATTTGACTTCCATGGGCGTCACCATGGTGGAATCTTGAAGATCGTTGAGGAAGAGATTCTCGGGGAGATTGTTAATGACATCGTCGGAACCATCCGAGGCAACGACATGGGTGGATCCCAGCTTGGCGCAGAGGATAGACAGATATCCCGTGCCGGCTCCTAGCTCTAGTATTCGCTGATCTTTGACAATGCCGCTGTTTTGGCAGAGATACGCCCCGAGGTGAAGGGCGGCTTCCCAGGTCCGAAGACCCGTTGTTCCAGCTGCCGAAATTAGGGACCGGTTCTCTAGCAGCGTAATTTGAGGTGGTCCGACGTGCTGCGGTTGAGGTAGAGTTTGTCTCCCAGCCAGCCCTGACAGCCGGTAGGTGACGTAGCATTTTTGTTGGACAGACGTGGCCTCTGGTGGGAGAGGTGTTGCAAGGAGCACAGATAGAGTAGACATTAATTCATCAGAAACGCCCTGACATGGTCAGACCATGGACAACACTCATGACACGGGATGAGACGTCTGCCGTATCAACGGGAGCAAAATAAACTCACATACACATCCCAGTCGTCGATGCTGGCCTCAATCCGCTTCATCAGCTCTTTGAGCACGCGGAGTTGATATCGCTGCGGGGGGCCATAACGCACGGCGCCGTCCTCAAACAGTTTCTGATATACGGCATCTTGAACCTGCTGCGCCTTGAGCAGAGAGGATTCCGGAAAATCCAAGTCCGGCTCGAGCTGCAAGTATTGGTTGCAGAAACGGTTAACTTGAGCCGGCAACCCAGACGATGCCATGTTGTCGTCAATCGGTTTCGATATATACGGTGTTAAACAAGGCCCAAGGTAAACACTTTCGACCTTTGGATCGTATTTTTAAACTCGTCCCTCTTTCATGATGACCTCGCGATTACCCTAGAACTATCATTGGGTGAACGGGTTTGGACCCAACACCCCACAACGACTGAGTCTTCATGTCGTGCATCGCCGTCATGATCACTAACAATTTTTGGCTGGCCAGTATAGCCAAGGTTTTGCCGGATAGACAGTCAGGGTTGGATGATGAATCACGTGAACCACGAAAAAAAATACAGAAAAATGGGGCGTTTGACAGATTGGAGCCTTACAATTGGGGCAGGGACGACGCACAACCTCTGGTTAGGGTTGGACCCAATTAAGCGACACGGTCGGAATTTTCGCTCCTTTGCCTAGTTTACGCCGCCCGCGACAACTTCATCCACGACCTCACCCACCCCCAAACCGCCGTCTCTCCCCCGTCAACACACTAGAGACCATCACAACCACCGTAACCATGGCGGACAACGACTCTCCCGTGACCCTCCGAACTCGCAAGTTCATCCGCAACCCTCTGCTGGGACGCAAGCAGATGGTCGTGTGAGTGCAGCCCTTTCGATGAACCCCCCGCCGGCCTCTTCCAGCTCTGTCCTCTCTCTCTCTTCCCCGCAAGCGACGACGACGACGACACACTGCGCCCATGCCTGCCGAATGGTAATTCGACGCCTCTGCCGCTTGCCCGGGGAATTGAGTGAGAACGAGAGATGCCGGACCGATGACGACGAGGGGAACTTGTGGCATCAAAAAATTTTGTCTAAGAACCTGGGCTGATTGACGCGTCTTGCGTACAGTGACATCCTCCACCCCAACCGCGCCAACATCTCCAAGGATGAGCTCCGCGAGAAGCTTGGCAGCCTCTACAAGGCCCAGAAGGATCAGATCTCCGTCTTCGGTCTGCGAACCCAGTTCGGTGGTGGCAAGACCACTGGCTTTGCCCTGGTCTACGACTCCCCTGAGGCTATGAAGAAGTTCGAGCCCAAGTACCGATTGATCCGTGTTGGTCTTGACACCAAGGTCGAGCGTGCCAGCAGACAGCAGCGTGCGTACCCCGATGAGTTGCCCGAGAGGGCATGTGCCGTGATGGATGGCTTGCAGCAGGCTAACGTGTTTTCTTCCGGCCCACAGGCAAGCAGCGCAAGAACCGACAAAAGACCCTGCGGGGAACCGCAAAGACCAAGGGTGCCAAGGCGAAGAAGGAGAAATAAACGGTTACGTCCATGTATATCGGATTGGTGGGGAAGCTGTGGTGTTTTTTTGCCTTGTGCAGGTGCCGCCACGGCTATGCGGGTGCGTCCAATTCATCGACATGAGGGACCTGTCGACGGATTTCTGGACTCGGCGAGGGGGAGTGAGGGCTTGGCCTTCATGATCTTTCCTCAATACACTAGCATGAAATCAATGGTGTTTCGGGTTTCGGACCAAAAAAATATTACAGCACATTTGCTCCTCTTACACTTGTTCCTCTTGAATGTCCAATTTTGAAGGGTCGGCTGGACATGACAAAAATGTAATACTTGTCAATTCCAGCAACCAAAGGTTCATCTATAAAGTCGATGTGCTTTGCTTGCATATATCGTTCGTGTTCTCATTATTGCCGACCAGCAGCGGGTATCTATCACGTCTATGGCAAAACACCCTCCAACGCCCTGAAATGCATACATCTTCATCAGCCCCCGGGTCACAAAAGCATCCACCCCGCAACACCGGCGGCGGCGGCCACGGCCCCCCTCCAGCTTGCCCCGTGCTTCCCGCCCGAGGACTTGATCTTCTGCACGGGAATGTGCCAGCCGCAGTGCTCGGTGCCGTCCCGCGTGCGGCACTCGTAGTAGGTCGTCTGGTAGTAGCCCAGGCTAGCCAGGGCCGCATCCTGCGTGGGCGCCGCCGTGACGATGGGCACGTACGGCGGGATCGAGTTGCCCTGGCCTGCGGGCTGGGACTGCCGCGCCTGGAGGTTCGCCGTGGCAATCACCACCGTGGGCAGCTCTCGCGAGGGAGTCATGTCGACGCATGTCGGCGTAGGTGTGCATGTGGGCGTGGCCGCCGGCGCAGCAGACGTGATGCCGCCAAGGCTCAGGGCGATGATGGTGTAGGGTAGGAATCTCATTGTGGAAGTTTTATAACCGCGCTTTGTGTGATGCACAACCCTCTCTTGTGTGATTCTGGTAGTGTGATTGTGATAATTCGTGATGCTCCTGGCTGTATCCAAAATTCTTCAATATCTTTGGATTAACGTATGTCCTGTCTGTATGTGTATATATTTGTATTGAACAAAGGCCGTGGTGGCGTGTAAGCTTATGCCGTCATGGAAAAAGAAATGGCAACAAAGAAAGGAGAAAAAGAATGCTCGATCAACGAACCATGAAAAAGACTGAACGAAGAGAATACAGCTCATCATCCCCGGAGCACCTTGACCACGACACGCGACTCTTTTCAATCATGCGTCCTTGTCGAGCTCACTCGTGACGCACACTTGCATCGCACCCACACACCCACCAGGGCTAAAGGGCATCTTGAAAGGGTATGCTTGCTTGCCCACAGAGGCTACAGGGGCTGTGGGAGCTATAGGCCTTCAGCTCAAAGCAACTTACAGCGCCCTCTTGCACCAAATCCTGCAGAAACAAGGCCTGGGGAGTGTGGCCCAATGGCTCGGGTGGGGTCGTGATGGTGCCGTGGTCAGGGCGGGATTGGTTGGCTGGCGTGAGCTGCATGTGAAGCCTGCAAGATACAGTCACACGCCATGCGAAACAAGGCTCTTAAGCATCTTTTGCTCTTATTCTAGCCCTATTGGGCCGTCCATTTGCTCCCTCTTCTCGAATACCGATGCACATGCGCAGATCCAGCCCCTAGTCTTCAGCCCAGGTCCCAAACGAGCCTTGATTTGGATCACCAAGGCAGCCTCTATTACATACTGCGCTGCTCACAGCCAACCATATTTTCTCGTACAAAATATTCAATACACGGATTGGTATCTTTCCCCCTGATTCAATACATCCACCAACACCAAAAAAAAAACCACCGATGCTCAAATCAACCCCAATCCTCATTTTTTCCCGCCCGACTTTCGCCCCCTGATCTGACTGAAAGCACTTGCCCTCACGTTGGTTGCTGGCGGTAGAGATGTTCGACTGCGTGTCAACCGAGCTCGCGCAGGTGCCGGACTCGCTGCCGGACTCGCTGCCGGCACGCTCTTTATCCGGCTCCTCGTCTCCCGCCGAGTCACCTTGTTTTTTTGTGATGGGTTTGATCCCTCTGCTTGACTTTGACTTTCCTTGTACGACTCATCCTCACTGTCCTGGGCGTAGTCCTCTGCAAACTGGGACGATCCTGGACTCGAACTAAGAGAAATGACCTGACTCCCTTCTGGAACCACAAATGGCGATTCCCGTTTGGCTCGTCGAGACCGCGTGCTTTTTGTCGGCGTCTCTACCTTGGGGATAAGCGACTTGGGCACATCCCCAGATGATCCAGGCTGTGTTGCGTTTGGGAACAAGTTGCGAATCGACTTGTTCTTGTCCGGCGCGCTTTCTGAGTCTTCGCCCTCATCTAGCTTGCGCATTGCCTCCTCAAAATCCAAGTCCTTTCTGACGCTGGCCTTTAGGGATTGGATAGCCGACATTTGGCTTGATTTGAACGGGCTCTGGGTTTGCTTTGATGTTTTCGCGCTGTGAAATATTTCTTCTAATGAGGGAAACGGACTGCTGCCTGAGCTACTACTCGAGGCCTTGTCGTCCTGAGGGGGGGTTGCATGCGCACGAGGTGTGGCACCCGCCATCTCTGAATCTTGTCCCGTCTCGTGGGATAGCTCAAAGTTCGAAGGTGGCTGACGTCCGCTGTGAATGCTTGTGACTGACGGGGGCCCACCCTGCTGGCCAGGATGAAGCAGAGGAAGGTGCGAGTCATCGGGTTGTGAAGGAAACTCATAAGAAGGTAAGCTGTCTGGAATGACTGAATCCAGCACGGAATCGTCCAAGGGCGGTGAATCCTTCATCTCATCTTTGCCAGGGCCGCGGTTGGTTTCGTTGGACTTGCTCTCCGAGTTCTGTGAAGCCGCATCTTTCGAGGCCGCGGCCATTTGTGAAGTTTCGTGTAATTGTTGATTTGGGCTATTGGCCATGTCGCTTGGTGTGCTTTGCAATGCATGGTGGGGTGCTGAGTCGTTCGAGGTGGTGAGCTCAATCCGTGGCGGGACTTGTCTGGATGGGATCGAGGTTGACTTGTCGCTATGCTCCCTCACTTCTGGGCCCTTTGGCCCGGCGTCACCCGCCATCACTTCCTGCGAATCTAACTCTTCAGCCGCGTTCGTATCACTTTCTTTCGTCTCGCTAACCTTGTCTGTGCCTGAGTCTTTCATCGGCCTGTCCTCAACTGACTGGACTGCACCGTTTGCAGGTGTGTCTGTGGGATTGGGGATGGGCGTTGATTGAAGTAGTCTCGGCTCTCCAAGCTCGAAACGATTCACGTCCCTTCGCCCATCATCTTCGTCATCCTCGTCGTCCTCATCTGGCGCCTCGAATTTCTCATAAACACGCTTGCCGTTCTCGTCGTACTCCTTGTCGTTTTCTTGGCGATCCCTTTTTGCAAGAAGGACATGAACTGTGTCATCCTCGCTAACGGACAAGACCAGCCCGGTGAGTGTGACATTTTGAGGCTGCCAGCGAGTGGCTTTGGACATGAGCAACTGGTTCCAAGTAATGACCATGCCTGGCTTGATGTCGTTAAACTCCAGTCTCGGAAGAGTGGTGATATCCGCGGGCAAATCTGGCAAGTCGTCGTCCCCAAGGTGATCATTCTCTTGCTGGGGCGCTGGCACGTCGTCATAATTGAGCTCCACGTTTTCGTTATCCTCCATCTCCTTGGCCTTGGCCTTTTTCGACTTCTTCTTTTTCTGGCTGCTTTCTTCGTATGCGTCACCGTCTTCGTTCCACTGCGAGTTTTCGTCGTAGTAGCTTTCGTCGTAGTAGCTATCATCGTAGCTCTGAGACTGCCTCTTTCTCTTCCTCATGGAACCGTATTGTTGTTGAGGATCCCACCGCTGCACAAAGGGAAACGGTGGCTCGCTAAGCACCATTCCTTCGTGGCAGCATTCTACTGCGCGGTACATGATCTTTTCGCGCCATGCATCAGGATCCTCGTCTGTTTCGGGTTTGGCATCGTCGTTTGATTGCGAGTTTTGGGTTCGGTGGTTTTTCAAAGGCTTCACATCCTTCATGAGAGTTTTCCGGATCTTGTCTTCGTCCGCCTTTGATTTCGGGGCTTTGAGTCCCAGGGCACCAAATAATAACCTGCGCCCAGCCCCCACATCAACTTTTGTATGGCGTCGCGAACTGGGCTCGGAGTTTGGAGTCTCGCCGGTTGGCTTTTCTGTCGCTTCTGCTGATTGCCGTTGCACCTCTTCATCAATCTCCTGGATGAGAGGAGTAGTTTTTGCAGCTGGTGGCTCGCTGTCGGTCATCTCGTCGCTCACAACACTAAGAAGAGCTCTCTTTCGGGCCAATAGCTCTGATTCCTCAGCCTCAGCATCGGTCATCATGGGTGATTGCAACTGAGACTCTGCAGAAGTCAGCTGTTTGAGTAGCTTTGCACTCTTTCGTCTGGCATTGCGCTTTTGAGTCCTTGAAAGACCACACCCAGGGGGAACAGGGGCATTTGGAGCTGAGGCAGAGACAGTCTGGATTTCCTGGATAGGTTCAGGGATTACAGTGTTTGGAGGATTTTCCTTTCTAGACGAAACCTCCTCAGGTTCTGAATCGGAATCTTCGCTTGAGCTAGAGTCATCGCTGGAGTCATCACTGGAGCTTTCGCTTGACCCATCCGAGCTTTTGGATGAGCTATCCTCGCTCGAATCTGAATCCGAGTCAGAATCCGATTCGGAATCACTTGAGCCGCTATCAGAGCTGGATTCTTCCGTGCTCTCGTTGGAGCCGCTGTCAGAACTTGACTCTGACTCGGAATCTGAGCCCGACTCGGAGCTGCTGTCGCTCGAGCCATCACCACTGCCGCTTTCGGAAATATCGATGCTCTCAACTTCTTGAATGAGTGGTCTTGTGGAGCCCCGGGCAACGCTGCCGGAATCTTGATCTCCAATGCCAGAGAGTATTGAAGTCTCCTGGCGTAATAGACCAGGCTGAGAAAAGTCGCCAAAGCCCATCAGTGCCTGGTCCATCATCTCATCAAATGTCATGATTGGCTCATTTGTTCTGGCTAGTGCTTGGAACGCTTCCCTGAGGTTTTTGTCGTGGTCAAGCAGCTCCGCATGTATGGCAGAGATGGAAGTCAAGGGGAAAGCCAATCGCAGGGCTGTAATGTGGTCGAGGGACGACAAGTCGAGATCTTGGGCCGATAAAAGACCCCTGATAGGTTCATCGGTTGGCTCAGGGTAAAACTCTAGGCGCTCTGTGGATGGATTATCTCCAATGACGGCATTGTCCTCTTGTAGCAGTCGAATTTCATCCTCCAGATCGACGTCGTCTTCCTCATCGGCGCTGCTTTCTGCGTCCTTGCCTGGCTCAAAGTCGTCTTCACTATCGGCGCTTTCGTCTTGCTCGTTGTCGGCATCTCGGTCGGCGTCGTCAAACATGGCATGCAACCCAACACTGCTGGGGGTTTCCTCGTAATACTGGCGTCCCTCCAAACGAAGAGGCTCCTCTTCTCGGAACGACAAGTCTTCTGCTTCATCGTCTTCGGCTTCCTGGTGGGTGATGCGGGCTCGTTTTCGTGGGGGGAGGTCGAGGGCAGGTCGGTCTCGTGGAACTCGAAGCCAAGGCCGACCAAAAGCGAGGCCGTCGATGAGGTGCTTGCCGTCCGAGGAAATCTGATGGCGTCCGCTAAGTCGTCGCCGTCTGATGTCTTCGGTGAGAAGCGATCGTATTCTGGATGCGAGTTAGTCTGGCTGTGCGAGCTTGGCGGGCGAAAAAACATACATGACCTGGTCATCCTCCTTGAATATTTTGCTAACCTCTTGAAAATGCAGACACTCAAAGCTGCCTCCCTTGTCGTCGGTGAGCTCGACAGCGTAATCTTCCAGCCCCCAGTCGCCGCTCTCGAGCGGCACGACCTCGTTGACCTGCGTCAAAAGTTTTGCGACGGTGATATCCTCCAAGGTGTTGCAGGGCCAGACGAGCCTGACTTCTGGAACCGCGTGCCTGCGAATGACGAGACGCAGACGAATGCCGTGGGACGCCATGGTGCGTGCTGATAATCAATGGCGCTATGATTGCATACTTGAAGGAAAGGTGTAAAGAGCGTTGTTTACCGTAGAAAAGACGAAGCGGTTGAAAGAAGAAAGTCAAGTGCAGCTTGACGCGTGAGGTGCAAGTGACGAAAGGCTGAAATTCTGCGGGAAGGCGCTAGCGTCCATGGTTACAGGGTCCTCCCCACTAAAATTGCTGTTAGCTCATGTACCGTCAACGTCATTTCGCTAGGCACACGGGACAACAGTTGCAGCATCGTCTTGGGTCAAATGAACATTTGCCATGTTTTTATGACAAAGCTGTAGGATTTCATATGGATGAATTCAAGCGCTTGTATTATATATCATCACATGATGACAAGCTCTTCAACCATGGGGCGCTGATAACAGCGATTCCCAACATGTGCATGATGCATGACCGAAGCCGAGCCACATGGTGATCAATTTGGGCATTAATCTACCCATGCGGGATGCGCTTATTCAACTCCGTCACAAGTTGCGGTTCAAGTCATAATGGCCACAGCCACATGCTATCCGAATTTCCTACAATAAAAGTGTTGAGGTATATAACCAGTTTTCTCTAGAGATCAATAGATCTTTGCCGTAACGCCAACGAAGTCCCGCCAAACAAACTCCATCCATGCGTGCAATGGCCTAACAACCCTCTTGTCATCTTGCCGAAGGTTTACTGGGGAAGACCCCCCATGTCCAGCATGTGACCCATCTTTTCAATCTATCATGGTGGTTAGCAAATGCCTTGGTTGTGCCTGGGAACAAAACTCACCTTGGTCTTGAGGTAGCCCTCAACTTCTTGGCTTCGGAAGCCGCCACGGCCCTTCCACGAGAGGGGCACCATGGCCACTCTCTCTGTCACTACAACCTCCCGGTTTGGTCCCTCGACTGCACGAATCTTGTCGGGGTTGTTGGTAAGGAGGCGAACGTCCCTTTGGCCGAGATCCATCAACATGGCGGTAGCAAGTCCGTAGCTTCGTGCATCGGCTGGGTGTCGCAGCAGCAAGTTCGCCTCGACAGTGTCTGAGCCCAGGTCCTGCAGGTTGTATGCCTTGAGCTTCTCTCCAAGACCGATTCCGCGACCTTCCTGTCGCAAGTAGACGATGATGCCACCGCTTGTGTTGCCAGGTAGGCTCATGAGGCGAGCAGCCTCATCCAGCTGCTCGCCGCAGTCGCACCGGGCCGACCAAGCCGTCTCGCCGGTGTAGCACTCGGAGTGAATTCTCACCAGAGGAGGCTGCGCCTGGGCCTGCTCCGCAAATGGCTCCCCGGTGCCCATGCCGCTGGTTGTTCTGCCGGGGAACAGCCTGCCCGTGTAGGCGCCGCGCACCATGCGGTCCATTTCGGTCTCGCCCTCGCGGGGCTCATCAAGGCTTTTGCTGCGGATGTTGTTGCCAAACACAATCGCAAGGTGCTCCTTGCTGTCTACATTGTTTGTGTACAAATGCAGGAACATTTCGGTCCCGGCAACAGTGGGGATGCGGGCGCGCACAATACATTGCACCTCGGGCAGGGTTTCGAGCAAACGCGGCTTTTTGGAGCCGCAGCCGCCCTCCGGGATCGAGCTGTCGACAGGAACTCCGCGAGGCCCAGCGGTTGTGGGAGTTGCGGTGCCGGGTGTGGTGGGCGGAGTGAAGGCGGGGGATAGGAGCGATGGCGGGGGTTGCGCTGAGCCGGCGGGGGTTTCGGGCGCTTCGGCTGTTGTGAGAGACAGGTCGTCTATGGGTTGCGACTGAGCATTGCTGTCGGCGTCTTGGGAGCTGGAGGCATCGGCGGCCTGTGTTCGGGGAGAATAGAAGGAGGGCAGCTGGGAAGAACCCGTGGAAGCGCCCGTCATGGTGTCTGAAGGCATGATGGTCGGCCGGCGCCGCAATCGGCAGTGGTCTCGGTTTGTATTGGGAGATGGAGCGACCTCGGTTCTAGATGGGCATTGAGCGGACAAGTTTTCGGGTCCTGGAAGATTCCAGGCTTGGAATTGAGTGCGCGAGGTGTGCGAAGACAATCTCAAACGGTCACAAAAACGTTGTGTGAGAACCGGTCGACTGAGCGAAACAAGGCGCAACACTGCGATGGCGATTGTTTGTGGGACCTTTGGTTGATAGCGGTTAGTGGGGTTTTTACCCGTTGCGGATGGCTGACTCTGCAGCATTAGTCATCCACTCATCGTTCCATGTGCTGCGCGCGCGGTTCCGAGTCCGTCGCCGCTGTTCCGGCAGGCCTCAAATAATCAAATGACGATCAATTTTCTCTGCGGGCACAATTTTTGAGGCAAAATGTCATTTTTTATGTAGCTGTAATCGTGATACGTTGCTGAGAATTGTCTGCTCCGTCCACTGCAAGCCATGAAATGCGCACAATTCGCAACTGCCGAGGCTCTCTCGCTCCCAACTTCCTAGCACTCACGGTGTTCGGCGCGGGGCTCGTTGCCGAAAGTACGAAATTGCCGCTGGGTCCGTGCCGTTGGAACCACGGCGACACCAACAGAAGCGTGCGTTCCCCGCGCGGCCCATCAGTCAGCAATGGTCAATCGCGGGCCGTGAATTACTCAGTTATTGGCCAAGGTGATTTTAGCCGTAGTAGCGGGAAAGATATGTCTCCTCACTGGGCGCCACCTCGTCAGTGTTCTCTTAGCACGGTTGCCTTTTTTCTCATAGTTTGGCCAATTGACTATTCCCGCAACCTAATGCTTTCGTTTTACATTGATACTTGACAGTTGTCAAGTTGTGAGGAGTTTTGTCTCCGGTGGCGGTGCCTCACAAGAAAAGGACTATCGCGTGCGCACTACATAGAAACCACGTAGAATTGCGCCTCTTTTGCCTTTTAATCCAACTATCAATACTTTATGGGAGTGAACTTTGGATCCCTCATTTCAGAGGTAAAACTAGAAGCCATAACCCTCTCGCTTTGGCACATGTGCTCCCTCTTCTATCAGTTTGCCTAAATATATGAGTTTAACATTGGATGCCTTGATGCATAAGAGGGGCAAATAAGTAACGAACCCGGTATTCAGTTTTCGAGAGCACCAGGGCCACAAATGCAGCAGATACTATAAGTGTTTACGACTTCGCCCTGTCATCTGCGTTGCTAAAAGTATACCTTCGGTCCCCTATAGCATAACTTTGACAGCACCAAATTCTCCGTGTCTCGTGCATCGTGACTGCATTTATCTTGACCATCTCAGCCAAATTAGCCTTGGCAAATCAGATGAGCAAGTAGTATCGAGATTGAGTTTGTTGTAGCGTTTAGAAATACGAGCAGCGCCAGTTCCGATAATGCCGCCTCAGACCCTCCAAACATGGACAGATCCGAGACCGAACTTACCCTTGATGGTAAATTTGGCGCATGGCAACCTTAAATCACATTCATTCTAATTTATATTTTAGTATCGATATTTCGTTAGGGTTAATAGTAACCACAAATTATAGACATGACCATCCCCTTTGTTATCACATGCTATTGTGAAAGTCATCAATACTCATAAAGCACACAACCATAATTAAATTAGACACAGTTGAATTAGATTAATTCAAGTTACTCTAACATCTCACTCATAGTATTAAACACTGGGGTTTTACTGTGCAAAATCTTGTGTTGACTCGGCCCACGGTTCAGGTCCGCTGGGGCTGAAGAACTTAGCGAGGACTGCGTGGTAGCCATTCGCGAATAAATGGTTGGAAGGGAACAAAGGCACTAATAGTTAATATGAATCACAAAGTAATGTCTAATGACTCAAGCTTGCCCCTGGCGGAGAAGCCAAACTGGGTCATCAGTGCTCCAATTTATACAATTACAATACAATTACGAAATTACCAACCCATGAACCACAATTTTATATAGCAAGAGAAGCGATCAGTGTGCAAAGAGATGATCAAATGGGAGGATCCACGATACAACTTACGCATCAAGGCGATTTCACCTAGATATTCATAGCAGATTCAGGCCATCCTCCATACGGACCACTGATACAGACGGGGAACTACAACCAGGATTTCCCGTTCCACAGTATCACAACCAAGAGTGCAGCAACCGTGGTGCAAATCCTTGCGACATGCCCAGACACCTCTGGTTTCCTCCAACAATGGGCAATCGCAACTATCCGTGAACTGCGCAACGCTTTGGACCCCGACTGTATCAAAACAAAATTCTTTGCAAATCAATTAAAACGAAAATGAATTATAATTAAGGACACATGGAAACATAGCCCACGGGCCCAAGGATTTTGATCTGCTTCAAGTCTCAATCATCTCATGTTTTAGCATAGACACGTCCTGATCTGTGCACCCTCTTTTTTCTTCTTCTTCTTTCCCCAGGCCCGACGGTCCCGTCAACCCTTGGTCTGTTCGCGCAACCCGAGACAAAGCTGCCCAGGGCTCCAGTTCGTCCCGAGTCGAAACCTTCGAGCCTCCACTTTTTGACTTCCCGCAGCGCTCAACGGCCAGCCCGGCCCCACGCCTGCGTATAAACAAATGACGTTCCAAGGTGTTTCCTCGCTTGGCAAACATGGCAGTGCTGATCGACATTAAACGGCCGTTGGGCCATGTGCAAAAAAAGAAACGGAAACAGGGTCAAGCACCGCAACGATACGAGGCACCCCCGATTATTACACGTAAGACTCCTGAATTAGCACCGCGACTCGTTTGTTCTGCTTGCCCCCTTTGCGCCCGATGAATCCTCCACAGAGCGCTATGGCCAACTGAGACTCAGGCCAAGGCTGGCGTTGGACTATGAATGAAACACTGGTAAGGGGCGCAAGAAAAAAAATTAAGCTCATTGCTCCTTTCGGCTGTTCCGCCCCTACTTGGTCTCAGTGGCTTTTACGATTGGTGCTGGTTTAGTGCTCTTTTTTTCAACGTCGGGCCATCGAATCGCTGGCGTCGAGTCAGTTTGGGGGGCAACGGTCGGCGCCGCGAGCCAAAAAAGGGGGGGGGCGGAGGGAGGAGAAACCGCCGAAATACAGCACACACGAGTAAAGCAAAAGATGGTCCGGCAGGGGGGAAACGGCAGGAGTGTTTGCAGCAACGCGTGGCCAGAATTCTGCACCAAGGTGTTATGCGCTGCGCGTAGCACATGTGCGATTGAGCGTGGCCATCAAATCAACCCCGCACACATCTCAAAGGCGACTCGGCCAAGGCCAGAGGGGGTTAGGCCCGTCACAAAATGGATGGCTGCGGTGCAACTCACGTCAGTGTGATTCATCCACAGCGCCAAGCTGCTGCAAGGTACCGGGTCATGCCCGTCTTACACCACCACCAAGTCTTGCTGGCAAAGCACAAGTCACAAAATCTCATGTGAAAATGGGTCGAGCTGATGTCATGTAAGGAAATGCCATATTTGTATTTTTCTTGGCTGGTTAATCTATATACAAGTTGAATCGAAAAAAGGCAAAGCTTTGTCCTATTTTCCCGGGATATCCTGTCGTTTCGTTTCACTTCGTAACAGATACTGGCCTCCTTGCAGAAAGGAGAGCGAAAAGTTCATGGTTGCATTTTGCTTAGACGGCCTGGGACTTCTTGCCGGTCTGGTAGTCAATGTTGTAGACCTTGCAGGTCTTGAGCGGCTGGGTGACAACAGAGAAGCCGCTAGGGCACGAGGGCTGGTTGGAGACGGTAGGGTCGTAGGTGCACTCCTCATCAGCACCGAGAGTGCACACGGCGTTCCAGATGTTGAAGATCTTGTAGTTCTTGGCGACCCAGCTGTTGGGCTGCTGGAGGCAAGAGTTGAGGTAGTTCATGCTGGGGACGGCCTCGAGGGGGAGCTTGCCAGCGTGCATGAGGTGGGCGCACTTGCTGGCGTGGACGTGCTCGTAATTGAAAGCGATGGGACCGCCCGTCTCGGGCTGCTTGGCGGCGGACTTGCCGCACTTGAGGTAGTTCCAGGCATCGTAGGAGATGTCATAGGCACCCTGGGACTGGTCGACCTTGAGGAGATAGACGTGGCGGCCCTCGTTGGAAACCTTGAGGCAGATGTTGTCGCAGTCGACGGCGGAGGGCCAGTAGGCGACGCGGTTGATGTTGATCTTGCATCCGGGAACACCAATCGAGCTGCCGTACTGGGCATGGGGGGTCATCCAAGCAGAGCCGGCACCGCGGGGGGCGATGGCAGCGCCGGAGACGAGGGTGGCCGTGGCGGCGAGAAGAGCAGTGAACTTGGCAAACATGGTGAAGGCTTGTAGAAGCTGGTTCGTAAAAGTTTATATGAGTGTGAAGAGAAAGTGTGGTTGTTGCTGCAAAGAGTGTCTAGAGGCTGGTCCGACTTGGTGTATACTCGACGCACGGCGAAGAGTGGAAAGAGTGTGAAGCAATGAGTGGTAGAGACTGATCACAGATCAAGGTCTTGTTTTTTGGCGACGGCCGGCCGAGAGAGCGACGAAGAGTCAAGAGAGTGTGGTGGTGGTGAGCAAGAAGAAAGGGTAGCTGGATACGGGTGGATGCCCCGACTTATATACCCACAGGGACCTGGGAGGCCATCTCAAGGGTCAATGGGGGACAAGGGAGCAGCCCCAGATGCTTGGGACGACAAAGACAGCAACGCCTTGGCGTCGAAGGCGAAACAGATTCTGACAGCATGGGTGCCGGGAGTGACCCCCGGCCAGCAGCCCTCTGGTCGTGTTGAGTGCCAGCGGCCCCATGATTCGCGATGCCGGCGCGTGGCAAAGCAAGTCAGCATCTGGCTAGCAGTGGGCGGCGCTGGCACCGTTGAGGGGGGGCGTGGGTTAGCAGCCCAATACCGTCTGTTTCCTCGACTCTGTCGGTCCGTGGGAGGCAACTCGGGGGCCAGATCCGCTCGGTAGCGAGCCGATGGGTATGAAAATCGCCAAGGTTCCGACAGCCCGTCCTGGTCTAGCGCTGGCGCGCCTTGGCCTTGTTCTCTCCCCTGGCAGGGAAAATGGCTCACTGAATGACTCCCGCTAGGCCTGTCTCCGCCTAGGGCCGCCAGCATGGCGAGGAGGCCCCTGGCTTGGTCCCAGGCACCGTGCATTAGCCAGGGACCTGGAAAACGCAGACACTCAAGCCATCCCTGCCTGTCGGGCTGTGAATGGGCGGTTTCACAGCATTATAGCCCGTCGGAGCATGTGGCATGGGAGGCAATCGGTCTGCGGGGAGAAGCATGGTTGACTCCCCTCTCTGAGTAGTGATCTGTCACCGCTGCGTAATTCCAAGAGCCGACGAGATTGGGAGGGGCTTCCCGAGAGAAGATGGGAGAAAACTCTGCAGGCGGATGGGGACCATCACCAATCAGGGCGTCTGCAGAGAATCTAACACGCAGAGCGTTGAGGGGAAGCGATGCGGAATCAGCATGGCTTAGGGTTAATTGTGTGGAACCAGCCCAAAGGGGATGAACCTAACTCTGGAGCTGTACGCTGTGGGCTGAACGCCAAGGACAAAGAAAGTGTTGTACCAGCGTCGATTTCTCTCTTGGCGGAATTGTCTGCTGTTTCATCCGCTTGCCAGCAGAGGGATTTGGCATCCATTGATTCGCCTTGGAGGGAAATGAAGACAGTAAGGAAAAGCAGTTCTCATTCAGCGTCATTAAAATCAAGACAAAAGTCAGCCACAGCGCCTGAGCCACCGACATCATCCCAGGCACAGGATTTTGGGTTTGTGTGTGCGAACGGGCAGACGGGTTCCTGTCTCAAGTCGAGTCTGTCTGAGCTGAAGGCTTGTCTCACTGAGGACTCGAGCTGTCTTTGCCTGACCTCTCCGTGTGTTTACCGCTCCCCCTCCGCCATTTTTTTTAAATTTATTCTTGCTTTGTTGGACAAATCAAACTGAAGTCGTGGATCATAGCTCCTGCAGGTCCGATCAGCCCTGCCAGCTGTTCATCCAAGCTCCAAAGCCCCCAGTTTATACCAGCCTAAATCTAATGGCTCTTTTTATTCCACATGGCGTCTTTTCGGGAGGGAAAAAAAGCTCTCGTATCCTCTGATGCTCTTCTCTTGGCAAGGCGGCGGCTGTGCTGGTGAATATCATAATAGCCATGTAAGCCAAGGACGCGCTGAGGCCTCAAAAACAAGGTTGGCCAGGCGAGAGGCATTTTGCTTTGTATTCTGTCGGCATTGTCCATCCCCACTCACACTCCCGGCCTTCCATTAAGCCAGCAGCCTGACAGCCTCTTTTCTTCCCCGACCACCGTGAGGCTACAGCTGCGAGACAGGTACGTACCCATCTTTCAGCTGAGGAAAAGTCTTCCCCCCTGTCCGAGCGCCAATTGGCTCAGGCCCGGGCGCGCCAGCACCAAAGCGCCTGGAATGCGGGCGGGAGAGCGCCGTGGAACCAACACTACTTTATCACCCAAAAAGCAATTGTCGCCTATTGGCGATTCTCCCCCTATGACGATGCCCCTTTGACGAACAAACAATGGCTGTCATCAAAGTTGCTGTGGAAATTGCGCATGTTTCATGGCGGCCTGCATTGTGACCTCGGCCTTTACTCCATCAAACAGCCAGAGGTCGCCGTCTTCCCCACCACACCACCCATAATCGCCCCTACTTCGGACGTTGCATTTGCCGCTTCCAGAATCTATCGTCTCCGGTTTTTCGTACACTATTTCGACGTCCTGCAGTAGTTGCCCGATAGTTTTGCTCGAAACTATGAGCAGAAAAAATCTGCTTGGAAAACGTCCGGGAGGCTCGGAGTTCCCCCCCACTTCCGTAATCCACACCGTCCAGCCTCCTTGAAGCGATCAAAGTCCTAGATGGAGAGCGTTATGCGGCCGTCATCAGTGTGGGTCTGGGTCGACGGCCCTGTGGCCGGTGAGGAAGCGCGAGTCTGACTCCTTTGCATGCTGGCGGGTATGCAGAGTGACAAACCAGCCATCAAGCCATTGGTCCGAGACCAAAGACGTGCTAGTCCAGATGTCTGCCTTTGGCGACTGTTTCCCGTGCTAGCTGCGACCGCTGTGCCACTATTTATGCAAGGTGGAATGTTGAATATAGTACATCAAGTGCGGTTCGGTCCACAGCTGCTTGCAGAGTCCAGATGGATCTGTCTCGGCGGTCAATGCAAGTTTACGCCAATATCCCACGTCTTTGTGTTGTCATTGTGTAGTTGCCGGCCGAAGGTGAAGTAGGGCAGCTTTGGACAAACTGCGGCTGGCTGATGTCGATCGTTCGCTTGGGTTGTAAGCGAGCTGGTGCGGTCAATCCTAATCATACTCAGTCCCAACGTAGAAAGCCCATGCCCTTGAATATCTCCTGCGCCATGATGCAATGTCTTTGGTAGCGACAGTTGAGCACGTTTGTAGCTTAAGGTGTGGCTCTTTTGTCGCACGCGGGAAACTGCACTGTGTCGATCCCTCAATGGTACACTGGAGAATCCTGGGCATCATTGCCCTTCCTGGTGGCTGAAGAATGTCAGTGCTTTCGGTTCTTGCGGTGGAGACGAACCAGTTCGGGTGCGTGGAATTGCTCTCGACACGAATGTCAGTGGTTCGTGAACGTTCGCAGTCCAGATGTTCAGAGGATGAGGACTTGAGACTGGAGCAATTCATTGGCCTTCTGGAACTATCACATCCCGATATTGACTCTTCCTTTCTATTCCGTTAAATAATAATAGAATGGATAGACGATGCCTGACACATTCTCACTGGGAGATCTTACCTGGACTGCGGGATTCCCACGATGTAGGGTAAGATGAAGGAGGTTGGACAATTTCACGAGCCCAACCCACGCTGAGGGTGGAGTTTACAAAATAAGCGGGCTAACCCGATGAATTACCGAGGCCCCATACAAGACGACACTTGAATGATTGTTAGTTAACACCTGGAAAAAGAGCATCTATCTCTGCATCTGAGGGTGAAATAAACAAATACAATACTTAGATAAGTAAATTTGCCCAAATGTAGTCTTTTATAATTTCAGTATTATTTTCCCTTCGGGTATTGTTGTGGTTTGGCTGGGATTAGTGTTGTGTGTAGTCTCCGCAACAACCATCCAAGAGCCAGATTGTACTCATCGATTCAACCTGCATTGGACGAATACGAGATATACTGTAAAAATTTCCTATGGGGTTCTTGTGGTATTGTGTGTTCATTAAATAAACTGGCTACCTGACCTCGACTGGTGACTTAATGCTGCACCAAGTGTCCAGCCAGCGCAATCTGGAGTCGAAAAATAAACTGAAAGTAATATAAGACCCTAAATGTTTACTTTATATAATAATAAGTTTACCTAAGAATAATTAGGCACTTTAGAAAACAAATAATGTCCGTGGTATTATTCAGCGTGGTGTTTGTAGTTGCTACCCGCGAAGCAAACAGGGGGCAGCTGCCCGCGAAGCAAACCGATGGCAACTACCCGTGAAGCAGATTGGTGACAACTGTCAACGAAATGCAGGCAGCTGGCAGGAATTTTCGAAGTATTTGGCGAGTGCTTTGCTTTTCTCTCTCTCTCTCTCTTTCTTTCTTTCTCTCTTCAACAGACCCAGAATCGAGCATTCACACTACCAAATCACGCACAACACTTTACTCTTTCGATTTCTCTTGAAGATGTCTTCACGAAAAGAACGAGTTGAACGCAGTGATACGTCGACAGCCTCAGGCTTCTCGACGGGTAGTGCGGGGTCAGTTCTGCGCCATCGGTTCGACGAACCACAGCCCATGCCAGAGCCCGCGCGAGAGGCCAAGCCTCAGCCGGAGCCAGAGCTTATGAGGGATGCAGGGACTCAGTCCGGCCTCGAGTTCCACAATATCCCTCTTGTGCTTTTGTGTAGACGGCCAACATCAGACATTTGGAACATTTTTTCGACCGCTTATCCAGTAAGTCATTCCCATCGCCCATTTCCCTTCCCCGAAACCTCTTCGGTGTTGGAACTTTGAGCGGTCTCTTGAAAGGTTCTGAAGTCATAAGGCTAACTACAATACAGTCCATTACCAAGCTTATGTGAGTTTCAAAGCAACTGAATGGCCCAGGGCTTTGTAACTGAACATAAATGCAAGATCCACCAGCCCAACAAGTAAGTCTCGGAATCTCTCGATGGAAGCATTTGGCGTGCAGATACTAATATTGTTCTTCCAACTTCTAGTGGGTCTCCAAGACGCGTATGTTCCTGTCTTTTCCTTCACTAATTCTCTCTTGTTGCTGATCTAGTTTTAATAGAACCTAAGAAAAGTGAGAACTTCTGTTATTTTTGTACGGTATTGAAGCTACGACACCAATCTCCAACCCAGATGAATCCGACAAGAAGAGTTTGTCCTGCTTTCGAATCCGAGATGATATATTACTAATCATTGGCAGAGCGCGGTGCCAAGACTGTAGGAACCTGACACTAAAGTTTTCTAGGCGAAATTATAAGCTGAGATTTACATGAAGTGCAAGCATTGTGGAAAGTCTGGCTATGAGGCTAAGCAATGCTACGCCCGCTTGGCGGTACGTATTTAAATCTGTGGTGAATGGAGGTTTTTCTTTCTACTAATATTTGGATAAGTGGAAGGAGGGGTAAGAATATGACCACAGATATTTGTGTTACTCTCCAAGATACCGATATTATGTTCCGGTTCGCTAGGCCCTGTGCCCAAGGTATGTATTTTGAATATCCAGCTGAAGTGGTACGTCCAACTAATGTTTGCTGTAGAATTCTCAACAAGCAAGTTATCCATGAAGAATATACTTGGAAACACTACTGACCGTCATTTCAATGCAGTTTTGGCTGAACAAAAAAGCCGTAGGTGGTTTTTAATTGCTCCTTTGACACTGAACTGACCTTGAGCAGAATCTTTTGGAGGCCGCCCAGGTAAGATATGCTGAATTTGTCCTCTGGTCATTTGATACTCGTACTCATGACGACTTTTCTATTTGCAGGCCAAAATTGACGAGATTGCGGTAAGTCTTCTGATTTTCAAGTATTTTATATTTATTGAAAGTATCTAACTTGCAACCAGAAGCTTGAAGTTGAACGCGGCGTTGGTGTTACCTTGTTCTTTTTTTCTTTTCTGCTTGTCTGGAATTTGCGGACTGACACTTTTTTACATTTGTAGAATATTTTCAAGCGTGCCATGGTGAGTGTATCATTTCTTTTTGAACATGCGAATACTAACTGAAGTTTTAGACTGCAGAAAAAAATGCCGAGGTCGGTCAACAAATCATGCTATTTGTTTCGCTTACCACGTTGACATGTGAAGTATAGGCCGCAACTAAGCAGACTGTCATACAGGACCACTCCCTATTTTATTGGAATTGCCAGTGCTAACCTTAATACAGTCTGGAACTGCCAAAGTGCCCATCGAGGTAAGTACTGTATGATGTCCCTGAGCGACAAGTATTAATATTTTTCTAGACCATCTTCGAGCAGTTTGTAAGCCTTACAGCAAACTATTCTTGGGTTAAATGGAAAACTTACTGACATGTACACCCCATCATATTTAGAAGTCTCAGAATGAAAAGAAGTAAGAATTGAAAGGTCCATTCTAACATAGGCCCTTTTTGACAGTACTAATTTACACAAGTTGAGGAGGGCTGTGCATTGCTGTTTACCGGTCTGTTGGTGTTGTTCTATCACAGCTCACAAACCTTTTCAAATCGGAAAAAGCATCGTATTCTCTTTTCGCCTACCGCAATACTAAACAGGCACACTGGCCTCGCATCAAAATATCTCCACCATCGAGCATAATATTGATCTTATGCATTAAACATATCCTTTCCTTCTGGGCTCTAATTCGAGCTTAGGGTGGGCCTAAGGCCGTATGTAAGTGTTTTATAATGAACTTTCGGTCTCCTTAGGTTAATGATTTCAACAGGAATGTGGCAGATGTGTCAAACGGGATGTAGGCCGACATTGCACTACGCATTAGTGGAGTGTCACTTCACTTTTGCCGTAGCTGCCAATGTGACAAGATGTATGCCAGGCGGAGCGGATAGGGGCGGTCACAGGGGTTTCGCGACCCGTTTCTCGATGAATTCAGTATCGAAATGCAAGGATGGAACGATTGGGTTATGTCTCGGCAGGAGGAGGAGCAGGAAGAGCGATGATTGGGGAACGGATGTCGGGTCGTGGGATGGTCATGTTGGAGGCGGTAGCTAGAGGAAGGATCTGCAAGAAAGGGACGATTATGGCTGTAAATCTCATAAATGGAGGGGCTCTGCAACAAACTGATATTTACACCAAATTCGTCTCGAAATTTTCGCGCCAGTTGTGCTTACCCTGCTTTTTGGACAGTGGCCACAACAAAATCTAAGCAATCAGTCCAATCCTCTGCAACCGCCGGGCACTCCCAAAACCACCTGCGAATGTGTAAGGTGGAAATTCGATGCGTCCCCTGTACGATTCGTGGATAGGCAGCTCCATCGTCCAGTCATACGCCGTACCTTGGAAAAAATGTTAGTGTTTGCAATGTATTGCCAATATACTTATGTCAAAGGCAATATATTCGCAAGTGATTACTGCTGGCTACCACCAGCGTATGTGCTCGAGAAAAGCTCGAGTAGGTGGCAAAGTCACTCATGGCCAACAAAAACTATCTCATTGCCGCCCGTTTCCTCATTGCGACGACAAAGGAATAGGTAGGCCTCGGGGGTTCCATCTCCAACACCTGCCTGGCGTGCAATCATCTCAATTTCCCTCGAATCCTCTAAACACATATTAGGCCATGGAGTACCGAGAAGAGTTGCAGCGACAAACCAAAGACGTCGTAGGTGTGATTCCCACAATAGAACCTTTCCCTTACACAATTTGTCGTCTTGGCCATTGTGTAGGCAAGGGGCAAAAGAAGACTGGCACAAATTGTAGAGAATTTCATCCTTGTAAGCGCGTTTAGTGAAGGAGTAATTGTGAGGGCAGATTACAAGAGAAACAATGGGGAGTAAATGAGAAATTGTATGTGAAGGCTGGTTCATCAAGGTGTTTGGCGAAATTTTGATAACCAAGGTAGAAGAAAGCGGCGGCGTTTTGTTGCCTGCTACGATGGTTCATGAGTAGTAAGGTTAGATATTAAGGTGAACCAAAGAGTGCGAGCTCTGACTTTGCAAAACGCTAACCTTGATTAAGGGATCCCTCCACGTTGCTTGATGAAGACCTAAGCAGAACGACTTGTCCCAGGAAGGAAGCGAAAGACTCCGTCCCGATATTGTATCCGTTGTGAGCCCCCCATATCGTTTCCTGCATTCTTGCCGACGGCGATGCCTGTTGGTGGGTTCTGAGACCATGTATCCGACCGACAGGATGAAATCCTAGAGTAGGTCTCGCGTGGCAGAATTTCGAGAGAGCTGGCACCCTGGCACCCTCTCCATTGTAGAGTAAGCCAGAGGAGGGTCGGAAACACTGGTTTAAATCGTGAGCAGATTTTTCTGCGTGGAGCCAACGCCTAGGAAATACTCTACTTCCTCTAGATGCCTGGTCCCGTCGCGTTGGCGGACTCTATCGTCGTTATCGATTTAGCTTTGACGGTGGAGGCATCGTCGGTTTTGCCTAAAAGCTTCGTGCTGAGAGGTGAATGGAAACGTGGTTAAGCCGACATGTAGCTGGCATGAGGAATTGGTGGCGAAATCCTGTGGGTTGACGCTGCCTCGAGTTTGATGTCGTTTTTGCGGGACGAAAAAAGCACCTCGCGGTACATCTTCAAGACCGAAATTGAGTCCATTCTGGGTATCGAACTAGCGGCTATAATTTTGACCTGGCCTTGATGTGGATGGTTAGCCATCTTCAAATTAAAGTCAAGGGAAGACAATCAAGGCGTGCAAACTTGTAGTCGGCGTCATCACTTTCGCTCTCGATGTGAGCTGGTAAACCCGTATCAGAACAGTCACCAACCCAGAGTCCCTCCCCAACCCATAGGAAGAAAGACAAAAAAATAAATAAACAAACAAGCCTGGTATTCGACCCGGGCTGCTTCCACAGCGAAGGTCCCTTTTAAACTTTGGGACGGAACCATGTGTAGACATTGGCTGTTGAGCTACTTCACTGATGGAACTGGGTCAGCATTTGCCTTATGGCCCTGGGTGCTACACCGTGGGGAGCACTTGCATGGGCTCAAGCTGCCAAGCAAGGTTGGTGGAAGCCTGCTGTTCCGCGCTTTTCTATTTTCTGGCGCAGCACAAGATTGGCTGCCGTTCCTGGGATAAACGGTGTCGTGGGCTTGAGGGCGATATTGGGCTGGAATAGCAGGCAATTTCCGGTTGTCGAGGACATGTTTGTGGTTGCCTTGTGTTGCGCCTGCTGAAGGAGGGGCATCTATGACACCACAATGACCAGTTGACTGCCCAGCGCGAAGCAGGCACGTGTTTTGGAAACCAGCTACCATTTCTGAGGTGCAACTCGTGCTACCTATTTGAATAAGATCACATGGCACTTGGGCAATGTCCAGCGGGCTATAACAAGCATGAATGGCATACGGGTATACATTGATCATAACAAATTTATTCTTCGGCATCATTTCACTCTCTTCACGTACAAGGGCTTCTACTAATTAAATGAATGCAAGAAGGTCTTTGCGTCGTCTGTCAACCAAGACCCAACCGGGCTTCTCACCACCGTCCAGAGCATCCTCATCGCCATCCCCAGGCTCTGGGTACTTTTTTATATGCTCTATTGCCCATATCAATTCCTTACCCAGGACCGGCGGGATTCTCCCGTCGCCGCCGAGCGTGCCCAGGCCAGCGACCTCAAACAGGTTCGTGAACCAGTTGACCGTCTCGCCAGCCTCCCAATTGATGTCATGAAATTTGACCTTGTTTGCCTTGGAATGTTCCTCTCGCTCTATTTCCCACTTCTTCTGCTCCTCAACAGGCGGGAGCGACTTGGAGTTCCGGCCGGACCAAAGCCGCGCGATGGCAATGGCCTGGTACTCAAAGCTGCGGAACGTCAGCACCCTCGGGATTCCGACAGCAGCCAGCGTGGGGAAATCTTGGAAAAAGGTGTGCTGGTAGACGTTGATCAGCTTTCCCTTGTTGTAGTCCCACAAGGGCCGCCCGTTGACCTTTGAGTTCCAGAAGGGGAACGACGCCTTGTAGCCGGTGCAGTAGATGACCTTGTCCACATCGGTGAGTGTCGAGCCGTCGGCAAACACAATGGTGCCATCGGCCTTGAACTCTGAGATGATGGGCTTCCACTCGATACCATCTGGGGGGGTGCTGCCATCCCATCTGGATTTCGACCGTCGGGACTGGTACACGGGCAATTTGGCGGCTTTGACGAGCTCAATGGCTACGTCGTGCCCGGATGCCGAGTTGCCAATGACGACCACTTTTTCATCTTTGAAGTGGTAAGGCTGCCTGTATCCTTTTGAATGAACAATGCGACCGGGATATTTGTCAATGTACTCATTCAGACCCTTGACTTCTGGTACCTGATACAGTGTCAGTCGTGGATGGGGAATGAGCGGCAGCCAACTTACGTAGGGAACGGAATAGTGTCCGTTTGCGAAAACAACTGCGTCATACTTTTCTTCCCACCACACATCAACGTTCTGGTCCGCGTCGAATCTTCGAAGAGTGAGCTTCCAGCCCTGCTCGCCGTTTTCCGAGTCGCCAATCTTGGACACGTCCTCGACGGTAGTGTTGAGAACCAGGAGCGGGTCAATCTTGTGCGTTGACACATAGTTTTCGATATACTGCCGTGGAATGTAATGAGGTGCAAAGGGCCCATACGCAAACCGGGCATCGGAAAAGGACATGGCAATGTCGGGCACATTTGTGCTGCAACGGTCAATTACGGCTACGGGTCATGATGGATGAGACTCACGTCAGGGAGTCATAAATTGGCGTCTGGGTAAAGCGCTCTTGCTGGGACGGCGGAGCGGCCCGTGGCAAATTGGCAGGAATCTCCAAGGGCGGATCAACATCCGGGGGCAGCCCGCCGGGCTGGATGCGAAAGTTGAAGGCAGGGTTGGGGTCGTAGATCCTGGCAGCAATCAGCATGTTGTGAGTTGCCAAATCTCTTGGGAGACGTACCAAGTCCCTCCCGCGATTTCTCGTCGCTCAAACACCCTTATACGGTCATAATAGTTCTCGGCCTGGAGAGCCGCGGCTGTCACGGAGCCTGTACCTTGTTAGCCACCATTCGAGGCGTATGCGGTGCAACGTACCCGCGGCGCCGGCGCCAATAACTGCTACGGACTTGATTCTGAGACCGCCTCCCATGATGATTTATGTTCCTGATGATTGACTGAGATGAACGGAACGACCCGACTCTTAAGAGGGGAAGCGTCGGCATCCCGCATTCGCCATTCGCAACATTCATTCCATCATTACACGTGACGATGAGATAAGCTGGTATAAGAATTTGAACAAAAAAACTGAAGCCATAAGACGGATATAACATGAAAATGAACTGATTTTGCCATTGAACAATCGTTGTGCATAATTGGGTATTTCCAGTCTACCAATCAATGTATCCCCCCATTCCCACATTACCAACACGGGGCGCAAATGCCGTGCGTGACCTAACTCTCATGGATATATACCTTTCGCTTGCAAACTTGAAAAAGTTTAGGCCTCGAGATGGCCTAGTGAAGTCTTGATTACCTCCTGGCTACGCTCTCTACAGAACCAGCCTCTTTGTTGGCAGCATAATTGTCGGTCGGCATCTCTACCGGCTCAACGGCTAGTTCGACGGGCCGCGTTTGGCTGTCGAGCTGGGCATATTGAGGTCGTTGTGAGCTGGTGGATTCGAGCTCGGTTCGTGGCGAGCCAGCCATGGGCACGCTGGGTCTTGTTGACGATGTCTCGAGCTCACCATACATTGACTCTGGCGTCTCAAGCTCGGGCGGGCCTTGGTTTATCCGAGGTCGGGTGACGTTTTGTACGTCCAATCCGCTGTGTGAATTTGGCGTGGCGGGCTGCGGCTGTCGCTTTTGGTAGAGGTTGTAGCAATCGAGGCCAAAGAATGCCAGGTGAACGAGCCTAACCGGGTGAGCTACAGGGGCCGGGACCTGTTGGAATGAGAAAAACTAACATGAGGAGAATGGCAAAGGCCAGAGCGGCTCGGGCTGAGTCGCTGGAGCTGCTCCCGCCGTACCACCACTGGTTCCCGCCGTTGCCATCTGAGCCTCGCGCAATCGCGACAGCGAGCAAGGTGACCCACAGAGCCAACTCGATGCCGATACGAACATAGGGATGGACGGGGCTGACGCCACCCTGGCGCTTTCTTGTGGAAATAACATCAAAGATGTCCCATACTAATGCGATAAAGGCCTGCAAGAGTGGTCAGTGCTGCAGGCGAGGGTCAATATGGGTGGGCATGGCCCGCCACTTACCGGTGGGCCATAGTAGGCAAATTGCCATCCACTTCGACCCGCCGAGACGGTAAGTGGAGGGATGCAAGAAATGATCAAGGCGATGCAAAAGAGGCCAGACGCAATTCGGAGGCCAAGTCTGACTTGAGGAGAGATGAATGAGCCGCTACCATCTCGTTGGTAGGACTCCTTGGGAGGGTAAGACTGGTAAGGAGGCTGCTGGTAGTGTTGCTGGTTCGACGGATACTGCGGTTGCTTATATTGAGGCTGCGCTCGTTCAGGGTTATGCAGTTGTTGATATTGTGCTGGTTGCTGATACTGCTGAGAAGATGGTTGACTCATGATGGCCGAATTGCATATGCGAATTCTAGCTGAATTCTCGGCTTCTTGGCGAATATTCAAAAGAGTGACAGATGCCCAGCCCGCAAGGCAACATCCAAAAAAGAACAATAACAGAAACACCAGCCAAGTCCTTGGGGGTCCTATGACTTCTTATTACTCTTTCTGCTCCATGTCATTGGGTAAACCAGGACCGAAAATCTTTCCCAAGGCAGCATGGCACCACACTGGGTGTTGCTTCGCCCCGAGCAAGGCGTGGCTTGGGTGAACAAGTGTCAGGCTAACTGGGTTCGACATGTTGCATAACGCAGCCAGGATGTGATGGTGTAGGAGCATAGCTCTTGGCAAAGCTTAGTCTTCACACCGGATCACGTTCTCGGCACAGCTGCTGCAATATTTTGGTATCATGGTGATTGACTCGACTTTTGCGGCACTTAAACAATATAGTTCAATAGCAAAGTTCCTTAGAAATGTGCACGCGTCCGTGGTACTCGATTCTCGATGCTTGATACATCAGATCGTTGACGTGTGCAGATTACACGGCTGTGTTGCATTGCATGTTTCATCTTCCAGCTTGTCGGGTAGGCTTGGCTAAAAAAGGCGGAAGAATCGCACAATTGTCGGAAGCCGATCAGAGGCCCGATGTGACCGTAGAATTGAGAATGGGCCATCCCTGGCTGTCATTCGCTGCTCGAGCGTCCAGGATGCTGGTTTAAGCCACATCGTGTCGCGGCCCCCCTGGCAAAGTATAAAACGGCGAGCCAGCCCTGTCGCTGAGGCCCCGCGACGAAATACAACACATTTCCCTGTTTTTATAAAATAAAAAGACCAAGTAGGGAGGAGAACTGCTGCAGATAGCGTTAGTGCCCGCTGCATCCGGTATCAGGAGCCCGGATATTCGCTCTCCGTATGCGTAACCCATGTTGTGACTGGATTCTGAGCTTCGCAACTTTGACATGATATCAGGGACGTACAAACTGGGCTAGACCCATCCTCTGTAATGAGTTACGCACAAACTCCTTTGTCCAGTGTATCGTGTGGCCATTGTTTAGGCGTATGTGAAGCTGTGTTAGCTGTGGGATAGCGTACACATGGGTTGGTGCCATTATGCGAGATCGCGAGGTGCAATGTTACCGAACTGATACTGAAAGATGGAGGACTGGAGTGTAAAATAGAGTGTGGAGGGGACCTCTTGCGGAATGGTAACATGCCCTTGGACAACCTAGATCCTGGATGGAGTGGCTATGATAAGGTCAATGCAAAATCCTCAGGATCGCATCCACTATCGCGCCCACGGAACCATTACCGAACCCAAGACAACGCCAGAATTGAATCACAGCCAATTTCGGTGCAAAATCCAAAATCTAAGGCTTACCCCTTGAAAGTCCAAAAACTCCACCAATTTCGCCAGCTCAGTGAAGAACCCCATGAAACCATAATTTCTTGGTTCAACTCCTCCGCCATTATGCTCGGGGACATGGCTGCGTAATCAAGTATCTGAGGTCTTTTGGGGTCTAATTACCACAATATTATTGTTATAATGCCCTACGAAAAGGCTAGATTGGTAGCTTCAGGTCTGGAACCGCTTGGGTTCGTTCCTTTTGCGGCACAAAACAACGGGCAAGGCTGATTATCTCCCTCAAAAATTTCTTCACGCACCCAGCCATCATCCCTTGGCAGAAATTTCGCAATTCGGTAAGGTGATTTGTCAATCTCTTTAATCCAAGTTAGTGTTTGGGGAGGCACCAAGATGAAGCAGAGGTGCCTGGTCAATTGCGGCTTTGAACCTACCCACCCATCCTTGATCTGTCATACACTCATTCCCACTTGAGCCCTACAAGAGAGGCCTGTAATCGCCCCGAAACTCTTCGCCCGGCCTAGTTCCAACCCTTATAATCATCACTTCGTACTTTATATAACTCTCTACCTTTAGTAGTTATAGGACGTTTTTCGCTTGATTCGCAGCCATACGCTGCCTTCGTTTCTCACTGTGGAACATAGGGCTGAGTTGATGTCACACGACCTTTTTGGTTTGGCCGGGGTCGCTGTCTGGGTATATTATGGCGACATGGCCAAAGGCCAGTCTTAAACGCCCTGCAAACCAAGCCTCTCTGGCGTGAGGGAGAGCGGCGAAATGAGGCCTCTTGCCAATCCATCATTGGCGTTCCCGATATCCAACCCCTATTGCTTTGACTCATTGATCTGAATACATTGGAATACGACTTGTTGATTTCTTCCGTGCCTGGTTCCATGGTAAAATTGTCGTAATTCATTTCAGGACCGCAACACTTGGTTCGGTGATCTTCCGTTTCTTTGATTGACATGCTAATTCTGTCAATACGTCATCTGCCTGTTCTCCCTGCAGTACTCGGTGGTGCAGCTGCGATTCTCGGTACAAAGATGTACACAACTCTGATAAATGCAGAAACGACAACGGATCTTGGATAGTGCGGCGTTCGTTCCAAGGATGCTTGCTTGTCGACCAATGCTGACGAGAGTCAATGAGGTTCATTTTGTGAGACTGATCCCGACGCCGGTGGGGTTGTTGCCGCCATTGCACAACGAAGAATAAGTTGAGTGGTAAAGGAAAAAAAGAGATCATCATCGTCACCTCATGGTGGGGACTTTGATCTTGTTGGCGAGTCTTTTCTTGCAGCGCCAGCAGTCGAAAATGCCACAAACCCTTTGATATTTCTTGAGACCATCGGCCAGGAAATATTTTCCGTATTTTCTGCATTTCTGCACTAGCCACAATCTCGAAAAAGATTGTACCCATGGTCGAGCACACCTTGGCGTTTGAACCATCAGAGTAATTGCGGGCCACGTCCGGGGCCTTATTCGTTAGCAATCGAACAGCTTGCAGGCCTCATTTAGTTTCGTAGGCATATAAACAGAGAAGCCTATACCGCCAACTCCAACAAGGCCCTTCGACCTTGACGCCCAGCTCATACAGTACAGCGTGAATGAAGTCCTTCATTTTCTTAGTCGTGTCTTTTTGCCGCGATGATTCAGACCCTACGCTCCACGGATCAAGTACCCGGTCTCGATGGCGTAGGTTAGTCTTCTGATCAGCAGGAACGACAAGGCCAGCCATGCCATAGCACAGCATTGTAAGCATGGCATGGATACCAGTACTTGTGAGCAATTGGTAGAGATGGATTTCCTTGAGCCTACCCCCACAACTAGGTTCTAATTTTGGACAAGGTCGCGACAAAAGGCCTTTGTCGCTTTCGCTGTGGTCATTGGACGAGACGGCGAACTGAGGTCGGGTGCCGACACGTTTCGTGGTAATATTGCAAAGTAAACTGAGCAAGGTATGAGACGATAAGCAGCGTTAATTTATCCGCTACTTGGACAGTCAAAATTGTGACTTTTTATCCACTCAAAGGTCTCATATCGTGTTCGACCAGAAACGTACGCGAGAGCCAGGCGCATGCCATCCTACTGCTGTAGGAACGCCTCGCAGCCCCCCTGCTTCTTAATTGTAAACTTGTCTTTGAATTTCCCACCGATTCGTTTTTTGAGCAAACCCAGTTCGGTTAATAGTTCCTGCGGCTTGCAGGCACTGGGACGATGTGTCTGTTAGCTCATGGGCATGTCGTACGCTGAGAAATAGGTCGGTTTGCCCAATCGTCAATCCAGCCACGCACTCGTATAATGCAGCACTCATGTCATTGATTTGCGCCTGCACTTATTAAGGAGAATTAGGCGCGGATGCCTTGTCTGACTGGTCCACGATATTGTTGGTGGGGGAGCTTCCGGAAGGACATTTTGCTTGGGACTGTCCAAACACTACCAGTGTAATCTTTCTAGTCTTCTCTCGGGGCAATTTTCTCTTGTCGTAAATTTTTCGAGCTCCATTTAGTGTCCATCATCAAGCTTGCAAACCGCTTTTTGTCCTGCTTTTGGTGTCAATCTCGGCCCCTTGGTCTCGACAAGAGCACCCAAAGTCTAGTCAATTTGGCTTCGAGGCTCGGCTGTCTTGGGAAATGCGGGATAGTTTGCAAATACCCCTCTCGCCATGTATTTTTTGGGAACAAATTTCGGCTGCTAAAGACGTCAGAGACTCGGGCTGCTACCTAAATCATTTTAAATTATAAATAGGTCCGAGGAATAATGCATCAATAATAATTACCTTGCCTCATCCAGCTCACGTTCAGAGCTTGCGCCCTTGTGTGTGCACGAGCTGTGCATCGTGGCGCTCTACTATATGTGCTTCGAGGTTCGAGGTATGCAAAAAAGCCAGGTAGCCGAAAATCAGTGATCCGCACGCTGATGCAAGCGCAGGCTAGGCAAAGCTGCGGAATGTGCTTGTCAAATCCATGCTCGTCAATCAAAACATTCGTCACCAGCTTCAGCCATTAAAATCAAAATCCCTAGTGTCCACTCTTATTCCGGGGAGGTGATCAAAGCCACTGTGTATACAACAAAAGCGGCTCCGCACACTGTTCTCGCATTGTGTTTTCAAGACCTTCGGGATCGGTAGGTCGATTTCTGGAGAAGAAGAGCTACGCGAGCCCAAGTAGTCACAACCGTCAGGCGTTTAACGCTGTTCAAAAATCCGGCAGACTCAGCGCGGGTGAGGTGAGATCTGCTTCGTGACTCAGGGAGTCATCGACTGTTCTAACCTCCACGTCATCCAGTGGGAAACTGTGCGCTGCTCAACCAAGGTTTGGTAGTCAGAGTCGCTAAACCATGCCGGAACCTTGCAAAGTTCTAGAAAAGTCTCAAGCGAAGCAGTTGAGGAACTTCTCACTGCTGCCGCCCCGAACCAGGAATACCAACAACCGAGGCAAATCTTGGATACATGCCCAAGGCAGCGAATTGAGTTGCAACTGCGGGTGTTGAGGACTCGGGCAAATGGAGCCAGTCTTTCAACTTCATTGCATGGAGTTTGAGGAATTTGGTCATGTCTTTGCCAATATGGGTGTTCGCAATATCGATCTCGCCAGCAAAACACAAAATATATAAATAACCATTTGAGTTGTTCTGCCCACTGCTTGTATAGTGGGTGGGTCATGAACTCGAACAGGAGCGGGAACTGACGGGTGAAGATTTCAATGTCGATGTCTCCTTTGAGGTAGGCCGTGATCACATCGGCTTGTTCAACGGTCCATCCTAGTTGGACGGCAAGGGCACTTCTCTAGAAACTCACACAACGGATCTTGTGAGAACTTGGCTTTTGACTGAGCCAAATCTCGCAGGATAGTACAACACTCGAAATCAGCAAAGTCAAGGAGGCGAATAAGCCTAAGAGGTCAATGTATTAATGCATTTGTAATGAATTGAGTTGGGGCAGTAATGGTGAGTGCGGCACCGGCGGCATGCAGGAGGGAAAATAAATCGGGTTTCTAGTGTAGTAGAAGTTGGAGATGGCATGGAGATGAAAGCCTCTATTTTCCAACATTATTAAGCAGAGGAAACCGTTCATCTGCAGTTGTGTTGTTAAGAGAGAATAAAGGTCAAAAGATGTAGAAACAGCAGTTTCGGGGAATATAGCTGAAGGCCCTTTTCAAGAGAGTGTTGTTCCAATAGACATCATGGCAATCTTTGTGCTTGATGAAAGCGCACAGGCATGTTGCCGAAATAGGAGCCTGGGGGTTTCGGTGTTGGTCCAACTGGTCCTTATGCACAATAGAGCATTAGTGACTCTGAGCCATTAGCTCGTCAGCATTTAGGATGGCCATCCAAGTTGACTCCGTCATTGGGCATCATCCGGTTCGAAGACCGTCTGTCCCTAAAAGTTGCTTTTGCTGGTTGAGAGTCAGCAAGTTGCGCCAGGATTCTGCCAAAAGTGCTTGCCAGGCGCAGCGACCAGCCGTGGCGATGGAGCCTCGTTCTCGATCCGAGTAATGAAATCCAGTACTTTAGTAGCAAAGGCGGCTGCCGGAAAACTCAGATCCACTGGGACTGCAGGGTCGTTTGAGCGGATAATGGAGCTCGTTCAGCTCACTATGGGCTGTTCCGTTGCTGTCCGATTGTGACGCATGCAGGCGCTCAGGCGTCTCGCCGTTCCAATGCGTTCTGGTCAGAATCGTAGATGATCATATGGTGCCCTTTGCCAAGGGCAGCAAAGTCGTCAACCGCCTCGTCCCCCGCTTCTTCATGTATGTCAGCGTTTTCAACAGTCTCGAGTGCCTGCTCGGCGGGGTCCTGCATGATTTCGTCGTTCTGCCCGGTGGCTTCGGCGCGTGGGGTGCGAGCTTCGTCAGTCATCCTATTGGATTCTTCGATTGACTCGCATTTGCCGGTGGTTATGTAGGATCGAAGGAAGAAATCAATATGTCGATTGTCGGTGCCGAGGTATTTCTTTCGAAGTTGCTCCTCCGAAGTTCCTTCCTCTGCCAGTATTGCCGCCTAGGTCGGCGATAGCACTGGCATCCTCCACGTTGCCGAAAATCATGTCGCGGTTTTGGTGGACGATATTGTCCTGCTGTTGGTTTTGGGGCATAATACCATCATACTCCACAAATGCCCTCTTGAAAGCTGGATCTTCCAAGGTCTTTTACTCTTCATTGGTGACTACTCTGGCCAGCCTAGAAAAGTGACGTCCGGTCTTTTGTCTGTCTTGATATCTATTTCGGCATCTTCTTTTGTGTCAGCACCCACACACAGGCACAGCCCCTGCCTGCGCCCTGGTTGATATGCAAAGAATCTGTGAAAAGCCCGGCCATTACGCAGGCTTATCCGTAGTCTACCGGTCAACTACATCAGGAAAAGCTCACGACACCAAAGTGAAGGGTACCTCTTGGTTTTGATGGGTTCCTCGAGGGGAGGTCGGTTTTCCGGTTGTCTTTTCCCATAATCATTGACCAGGTCGTCTTGCTGGGCTTGTTGGAAACTAGAGATGTTTGTTGCATGAGAGCAATCTTGTCAACGTGGTTCTGCTCAGTCGCCAAGAACACGCTGGGATGGCGGATGACCACAAAAGCGGTCGGCGCAGTTGGGCCATGACATGTGTATTGTGCAGCTAGATCTAGCTTGTTCTTCACGAGCCATCTCGACATCCGAAGAACAGTGGTATACCCTTCATTGTCAGTAAAGCACCAGTGATTCTCCATGTTTGTAATTGTGACCATCCCAGCATGAACAAAATGCTGAGCACCCAATAGCAAGTAAATCATGCCTTCTATAAGAACGCTGTAAGAATGTGTACCGGATCACAAATTGCCACTGAGTTGGTTTCTGTATGTGACAGGAAGCGTGTTGCGGTTGGCGTGATCAGGAGCTTCCCTGAGCCAATTTATCCCAGCAATATGCCCCTACAGTGTTTCCAGCTGTATGAACCCGCGGAAGGAAGCAGTCTTGCGGGGAGAGTATTCAGAGGTGGATTGATGTAGGAGCTGGAAGTAGAAGATCAGCGTTGTTGGAGCCAGCATCTTGTCAACAGCTGTGAGGGTGAATGCGGTGAGGCAGCCTTCAAATATGATTCACAGTGAATGGTGGGCGAACCTTGCAGATGACATCAACAGCAATGCCTCTCAAGCCTTTCCGCGATGCTCAATGGATTCTAGGCTGCTCTACAGCAATGACCTCATCAGAGGTCCGCCGGGAAATGACTCTTCCACTATATTCATCTGGATAGCAATTCTGGATGTGGTAGGTCTGCCTTTCTCAGTCTGCTTTGGCTGGTTGCATCAATACGATCGAGCAGTGTCCGGATGAGGATCCTCGACTGCTGTCTTCAACCAGTGAGTGATCTGTATCCCTGAAAGGCACTCATTCTTTGCAGAAATTCCAAGAGAGCAGACAAGTATTCGCAACCACGGCCAGATTCTAATTCGCCGCCGGCAAGGGGAGTTTCTCAGCATCTGGCATTATCTTGTCTTCATTCGGAGCTAGCAAGAGGGGTTAATAGGCACCTGTCACTGTATCATCTTCCTTGGGAGCTAGAAGGAGAGCATCCTTAGCTGTCGAAACCATCTTCTATTTGTTCTGTGCTGTGGAAGGGTTGATAGGTGAGTTGATGTGTTCTGTGCCCTCGGGCATTTTAATAGCTGGGTTGGCTATATTGGCATAAAATGTTAGTACGACCTAGGCAATGAATGGCAAACAGTAAGGAAGAGCAAGAACATACTACCACGCCCATATCCGTCAGCCTCCTCGAGCGCACCAGCGGGTCCGATCTTCAGGGGTAATATCGATTCCAAGGCTCCGCCCACGACGCAAGACATTACAAAACGCTCAACAAGTCTATCCCAGGCTTTCTTGCTGGGGGCATTGCAAATGTCGCCGGCAGAAAATTTGATCAATAAGCTGGTCTCTGTGGCCTCTCTACGCCGGTCGTGAACCAAACGCTTCAACTACATTCCAGATGCCATCGCCTCTTCTCGATAATCAGCAATCATATAATCCACCGTTAAAAGGATATCAAACGAACCTTCTCATTCCGTTCCGCATGGAGGATTATGGGAAGAGGAGTGGCGGCTGAACTGGATGCAGGGTGATGTCTCGCCTCTGAACACCGCTTCCAGTGAAGAGGCGACCGGGCTGATGTCAGAGGCCTGCTTACCGTCTAGGAGCTAGGCACAAGATTGCAGCAGGAATGTCGACACACCCACAAGGCGTCAGTTCGTCGATGAGACCTTTCAGGAGTCCCGATATCGAGAGCCAAGGAACATCCAAAGGGATACAAGGTCAAATATATATAAAAAGTCGATGGGTGAGAATGAGTTCAAGGAAAAGAGTTGGTTTTGGTGAGGCTTGGAACTTATATTTGGTTCGAGCATCTGTCTCATCACGTTACAGATAACAGTACCATCCACTTACGACAACCAGTTTCCGTCCGCGTGGGCTCTGTTGAAAGTTTGTCAAAGCGGACGCTTGCTTCGTGGATTCTGCAGCCCATCAATCGGCTTTTACGCCGGTTGTGCCACCACCGCCAAACACGGGCTGAGGCGACGGACCCTTTCTTGGCTTTGGCAAACAAACGTGAAAAACATTGCTCAACCCAGCTTCCTCGTGATAGATTGTCGTGTACTGCATGTACACAAATAGAGTGACGTCACGTGACGTCACTCTTTTTTGAGCAATCGTTAAATGATTGGAATAGATGGAAGGCTATAGTGATACAATCCAGAGTCTCTTCCCAAGAACTTGTTCTTTTTCTTTGAACATCTGTTGGATACTTCACCCGGGTTGCTGCTACCTAAAGGAGACCCATCTAGCCCCAGGCTGAAACTGCCAACCAGGATTTTCAACCTGCGTCTAAAGCCTCAATCAACCATCAAGAAACACTTGGCAGTCATTTTCTTCAGCGCTCCTCATGGCTTCCGCCGAGAGCATTTCCGCTCTTGTTACGTGGGCCACGTCTCACGGTGCACAGCTGCATCCTGCCGTGGAAGTATACCAGGACGCCCACACCGGCCTCTCGTTCCGCGTCAAGCCCGACGCCGGCTCCGGGACCAAGCCCTTTGAGCCCATCGTCAGTTTGCCAACCTTGCTGAGCCTGTCGTACCTCAACGCCCTGCCCGGGCGAGATCACGACATCAAGCCGTTCCCCGCAAGCTTCCTGGAAAAAACCCCGCCCCACGTCATTGGCCGCTTCGTCCTGGTCAAGCACTACCTGCTCGGCGACGCATCCTTCTGGGCGCCGTATATACGTGCGCTCCCGCAGCCCAGCCAGGTCGACCTGTGGACGCTGCCGCCATTCTGGGATGACGACGATGCCGAGCTGTTCGAAGGCACCAACATAGAAGTCGGCGTGGAGCAGACGCGCACAAATGTCAAGCGCGAGTTCAAGGCCGCCCAGAGATGGCTCGACGACTGGGAGCCGAGCATCTCATCTCGCCTCACCTTGCCCCTGTACCAGTGGGCGTACAGCATCTTCTCCAGCCGCAGCTTTCGGCCCAGCTTGGTCCTCACGGCCGCCGACCGCGAATCTCTGGCTGCCAGTGTTGGCATTGACGACTTTTCCGTCCTGCTTCCGATGTACGACGTGGGCAACCATGACATGACGGAGGAGGTCAAGTGGGAGCTTGACGAGGGTCGCACGAGCTGCAACCTCACGGTGGCAAGGGCGTATCAACCAGGCGAGCAAGTTTTCAACAACTACAGCCTCAAGACAAACGCCGAGCTGCTCCTGGGCTACGGCTTCATGCTTCCCGAGACGGAGGCGCTGCACAACGACTACGTCCACGTACGCAAGCGGCAGGCCACCTCTGGTCCCGTCACGGAGGAGTACTACATCTCGCTCCGACCCATCCACCACCCGAGCTCCCTCCTCGCGCGGTCCAAGCAAACGGTGAGGCTGAGCAACCCGTCCAAGATGCTCAAGGTTTTCCAGCACGTCCAGCACGACATGGTGTGGGACATTTTCTGCACGCTTGCGCCTCCGGAGCAGCGCCCGCAGCTCATTCCCGTTGACGGTAGTGTGCAAGGTGACGCGGCGGAGCAAGCACGGCGAGACGCCTTCTTTGGCGGCAAGGTAAGCGAGGAGGGTCGGCGGTATCTACAGCAGACAGCGGGCATCATCCAGAACAAGGTCATGCAGGAGCTGGAGCGGCTGGACGAGACGGACGTGGAGGCTGCGGGCGAGGAAGATCTTGAACGAAACCAGAAGCTTGCGCTGGACTACCGGGCGCGGTGCAGACGAGTCTTGGAAAACACACTGGAATCAATGGATCCTGAAGAATTGTTTGGGAAGAGCGCGTGATTACGGCATTACATCTGCAGAGTGAAGAATTAAAAAAAAGTTACTGTTTGCCCAACACATTATACACTTCCTTCTCAAGCTCGTTGTACAAGCTCTTTATGACAGGGTCGCCGTGGGGCTGGACATTGACAATCAATGCGGCCGCTACACCCGTCTCGTGATCCATCCACTAGACAAACGTCAGTTGCCGTCTTTGTAGAGAGAAAAGTGCCACTTACCCAGCGGCTGTTGCACATGCCGCTCCACATCAGACTGCCCTTGCGTCGGCCGCCAGGCACATCCTCCATGTTCATGACGCCGCTGATGCCGTGGTTGAGCTTGAGGCCCTTTGGGAATTCGGGAGCAAAGGCAACATGCGTGCTTTCATTGTAACAAATCGCTTCCAGCATTGCGCTCTGGACGTCGTTGAGCTGCGGAGTAAACATCTGTCTGATGGTCTCCTCCCTGACGAGCTTGCCCTGCAAGAAACCCTGGAAGAAGAGGGCGTAGTCGTGCGCTGTTGAAAAGAGCCCCGCGCCACCGCTCTCCATCTCGTGCTCCTTTGGCACGGGAAGCGGGCCGGGCTGCAGCTCGTCGCCTTTCCTGTAAGTACAAACCACAATGCGGTCTGCCGTCTGAGGGAGCCTCTCGGGCCAGAAGCCGGTATCCTTGATGCCCAGGGGGTCAAAGATGTTCTCCTGCATGTATTCGCCCAGCTTCTTCCCCGTCAGGGACTCAAGCACAAGCCCCGCCCAGTCCACGGCAGCTCCGTAGTACCAGCCCTCCCCGGGGGCAAACTTGAGCGGAGTGTTGAAGCCTGCGCGGCTCCAGTCAAGGTTTGTAGCGGTGCGACCAGTGAATTTGGACCACTTCATAATGTCCGGGTCGACGATGTCGTAGCCCAAGCCAAGAGTGTGAGTGAGAAGGATCCTATCCATATTAGCGGCGCGGTTCAAAAAAGCAAAGCCGGGCCGAATGTATACCGGAGGGTAATGGGCTTGATGTTGTCTTCCAAGATGGGCTCATCGTTGGCATCAAACCCGCGTAGAATCTGCATCGCAGCCAGCTCAGGAATAAGTGGCCGCACATCATCGTCGAGCCCAATCAGACCCTTTTCAATAATTTGCATAATACTAGTGGTGGTAATAATCTTGGTCAGAGACGCGACCATGGTAAAAGCGTCGGCTCCAAAGGACGTTGAGGTCGTATCAAAATCGATGCGGCCAGCCGCGCCAGAGTAAATAATGTCTAGACAGTCAGCAAAGTCTACCAGGAGGCTGAATCAGTCACCTTTTGAGCTAGTCACGGCAAAGGAGGCCCCGAGGAGCTTGCCGGTAGTGTCTTCGCTCTGAGCGACATGTTTTTGGAGAATAGCATCGAGTTTGTCCATGATGAATAACGTAGAGAGGAAGCAAATGTGCACAAGTGGTGGCAATCGTATGAGCATAAAAAGGTTGAATCGAAGGCTACAATGAGTTTGTTGATGCCATGTTGATGGGATTTCTAACCCTCTTTGCTAGAGGTGAGATGCCCCTCTCTAACCTTCCAATGACAGGTCGCTCACTCATGCTGCAGTCACCTCCCAAAAACGCTGAATGGTTCCTGTTTAGCGATCACAGATCGGCATCGTCAATCTGGCCTCGATCAATTCTTGGTTAGCTTCATGCAACACGAGTGACTCACGTCAAGCATATCCTAACATTGCAACTTGGCGACTCTGCTCCCCATTGAGCAATAATCGACCGCTGAGCCAACAGGCGGAGGGTTTGCACGCAAGATTACCCGAGTTTTCGCATCCAGTTCCTCCGCAGATCATGGCGCCGTCTTCCCGCAGACTGCTGGACCTGATAACCCAGGTTGACAAGTAAGCCACTCTGGGTCCGGCGGTATTGGCCACCTTCTCACCACCTTGTCTCAGCGTCCCCTTGAGCTTTGAAGCCGACTCCTCCCACCCCTACTACC
Source organism: Calonectria crousiana (assembly GCA_013406985.1). NCBI lineage: Eukaryota > Fungi > Ascomycota > Sordariomycetes > Hypocreales > Nectriaceae > Calonectria > Calonectria crousiana. The sequence continues at coordinate 92,411 of VTGD01000002.1, read as the reverse complement.
GCCTGTACCTCGCTCCAGACCCCCGGCCTCATGGCTTTATCCATCCCGACACCATGTCACGCATGCCGTGGCCGGCGTCTTTTTCCGTCGACCATGATGGCCGCGCTGTCACGCTGGTGAGCCCGCCCGCCGGGGAGAGCCTGGCTGCCCACGCCACAGGTGCGTTTCAGCAGGCCGTCGACGCAGCCATTGACGGCGACATTTTCCCCATCCTGCATCAGGAGCACAGCGAGCCCTTTCGCGTCATTGGGGCACGCGGGTTCGTCCAGGTCGAGCGTTTCGCGGCGCCGCTGTTTGGCATCGCGTGTCGAGGAGCCCATCTGACGGGCTACGTGCGTCGGGCAGACGGCACCATTCACATATGGGTCGCTCGTCGCAGCCGCTCGCTGTTCACGTACCCAGGCATGCTGGACAGCACAGTGGCTGGCGGGATCAAGGCATCGCACACGCCGCTGGACTGCATCCGCGCCGAGGCGACGGAAGAGGCCTGCCTCCCACAGGACCTGGTCAACTCCAAGCTCAAGGCAGTGGGCGCCGTGACCATGGTCAACCGCAAGGAACAGAGCGGACTATTTCACTCGGATATTTTGTACGTGTACGACCTAGAGTTTCCATTGGACGTGATTCCAACCCCGGGCGATGATGAGGTGGAGGAGTTTGTCCTGATGGGATGTGACGAAGTGCGCGAGCGAATGCTGGCGGGCGAATTCAAGCCCAATGTTTGCCCTGTCATGATTGACTTCATGGTAAGGCACGGGGAGATCACTGCGGAAAGCGAACAAGACTACGTGGAAATTTGCCAGCGATTGAAGAGAAGGATTCCTGTGCCAACGGCATCTGACGAGTAAATCCAGCTGTAGAGTATGGAGCAGAAGAAAAAAGATTTCTTCTCGTACAGGGTAAATTGAGTTGGCTTTTCCGTGCACTGTATCCGTCTTTTGTCCTGATATGGACTGCGCCTTCCCACGCGAATTCGCCGCCCACCCACCAAATCCCACCCACACCATCCCTCGCCCTATTTTCCCGTTCCCACACAATCCACTTGCCAACAAAGCATCAGGCGCTGACATTTTCATCACCGTTGCCCGCCACGGAACCCTCACCTTTCGCTTCAACTGGGCCGTTTCAATACAAGGCTGTTGCCCTCGAGTCTCATTCCTCTCATCCTTCTCATCCCTCGTCGTGTTTCGCCCCTCACTTTTTTTTTTCCAATTCCTGCTCTGCCGGTCAGCTGTCTGCCGAAACCTACGGGCCATCAGCCCTTGGTCTCGCTGATTGAACCCGCAATCTTGAGAGAGACAGGCACGCGCTGCCAAACAAGCCTCGACATGGCAGGTTGATCGCAGCTACCTTGCCTGTTTGTCAGATTTTCCCTATCGAAATTTCACGATGCTGCGACATGCGTTCGCTCCTCGACTGGAAAGTTTTCAGTTCCCCTCATCGTTCCTCAGCGCTCTTGGCGGCCATGAGCCAGATTGAGCCACCTTTCCGCATGTCCGCCGCAAGGGATCTCTGTTTCAACTGGCCTTTCGCCCTGCTGGCTGCCGATGACAGATCCTTTTTCTGCCTAGTTGTGGCGCCACATCGCCCATCGGACATCATGTTTCAATTTGATTGATGCTACGTTGATGGCATCAACATCTCACCACTCTCGATGCCACTGCTTGGCATTTCACTCTGCTGCGCAGCTGCCTGGACATGCATTTTCACTTCGAAATTTTGCATGGCACTCTTCTTCACATCGAGATCGCACATGGTGGGGAGTAAAGTTTACTATACATTTATTCCTACACTGCCTACGTGTAGTGTCCGAGGCACCCTCTTGTGCCCCGGAAACAAGACTGAAGTCCTGATCGTCCTCCCCACAACCCCTTCCTCGCGACGCAGCATTCCGGCTGCCGGTGTCATCACAGCAACCGACGTCCCTCCATCCTCGTGGAGCGCTCAACGTCGGAATCATGTCCTGGATGGCCCTTTATCGGCCCTCGCTGTTGAAGAAATACCGGCTGGTAAAAAAAGCAAGCCAGCAACATATTAAAAAAGCCTTGTCCCGAGGCTCGCGGGGACCTCAGAAAACCGAAGCAGTGTGCCCGACGCCCCAGGCAACCATCGAGATGGCCAACTGCAAGCAAGATACGGGTAGCCATGCGGCCGGGTATAATGGCGAATCACGCTCCCATCCACAGCCAAGCAACTCCTCTGGTCCATACGCAAATTCATACACTCGTTCATTGACCACACACATGCGGCATGATCTGCTTCACTCCTCTTCCGAGTCCGAATCATCGCTCGACTCGGCTGTCGGGGTCGGCGCTTGGGTCACGTTTTGTGCGTCAGGGCCGTCGTTGCCCGACTTGTACATGTCACGCAGACCCTTGAGCTGAGCGATGCGCTCTTCTTGCTCCCGGGCACTCATGGGTTTATTCTTCTTTGGCTTTCCTCCCGCCGACTTGGACTGTTTGGTAGGGGCCGCCCTTGTCACCTCGGGCGTTGCCGGGCCTGCCAAGTCCTTACCGAATCCGGGAAGAACCTTTTTGCAGAGCTCCCACAGCTTAAGCAGAGCGTCGTTGCTGAGCTGGTCGATATCCAACTCGAGCTCTCCGTCATTGTTTTCCTGCAAGCAGTCGCAGTCAGCATCAGAAACAAAACACTGCTTCCAAGAGCAAACTTACATTTTGGCCCGTGTCACGCTTGATAATCTCAATAGCGCGGTCCAGGTGAGGATATTCGAGGTCGTTGATTGCGTTGGCAATGGCATCCTTTTCAGCAGCATTAAGATTTCTCTTGGATGCAGCCTTCTTGGTCGCGCCAGACTTCTTCGGAGGCACGTTGCCGGCTGGCTTGCGTGGTGCGGAGCTGCTGGAAGACTTGGGCTTGCTTGGCTTGCTTGATTTTTTGCTGGGCTTGCCGTCGTGCTTTTGACGGTACTCGCTCAGCGCTGTCTTGGCCTTGAGAAGAGCATCCTGCACCATTGTGACGATGCCCTGCTGGACCATGATGAGGCTTTGGTTGGGCGTCTCAGCAGCAAAGAGGTCATTTACTTTGTTCGTCTCCTCGCGCAGCTTGGCCTCCAAGTCTCGGACCTCGACAGCTGGGTCGACACCGGCAGCGGCAGCGTCTTCGGGCTCCTCCTCTTCTTCCTCATCATCGCTGGGGTGAGAAGCTGGCGGGGGAGCGTTGGCCTTGGCGTGCTTGGCTAGCCAAGCGTCCTTGCCCTTTACCTGCTGGTTATAAAAGTCCTCCAACTGGCTTGCTACATACGAGACGGCATTTCCTTGTTCTACTGGACCGTTGAAGGTGTAACAGTTGGTGAAGATCAGCCTCATCACCTTGTCAAAGTCCTTGAAGCTGGTAATGTCTCCGTTGGCCATCAGGGTTGATACCTTGCCCAAGTGCATGGGCCTCTTGATGACGGAGTAATAGGTAGGGATGTTGAGGCCCTCCGCGTCGACTGCCTCCATGAACCAGGAATTGAGATGCTTATTCTTTGGGGACATGAGTTCACTGAGCACTTCCTCTGCAAACTGCAACTCAGGCTTGAGCTTCTTGCGCGAGGGTTTGGTTGTGTAGTCGATATCCTTGGGCTTGGGGGCACGAACGGTGCGCTTAGGTCTGTCACCTTCGGTAGCCGAAGAATCGCGTCTGGCATCTGGACCAGCGGAGGCCTGGCTCTGAGCAGCAGGGGGCGGCGGGGCTGGCTTGGGGGAAGGTTCAGCAGCAGGGCTGGGTTTGGGACCGGCGGATTGCTTGCGCACGGCGCTGACGGCCTCGACCTGGGCGGCAGTGCGGGACTCGCGGGGAGCCTTCTGCTTGGGCGCGGGTTTGGGTTTGACTGGTTCCTCTTGGGGAATGGTGACAATATCATCCCAGATGGATCGGATCGAACCCTTGGCGGCATTGGTCACGTCGTGAATGGCACCGTTGAAGGCCAGAGTGTTTTCGTACATGAGAACAAGGTCCTTTCTGAACTCGTCCATGGTGACGTAGGGACCGCTGGGATCGCGCACGTTACGGTCGATCTCGGACAGATCGGTAGGCTTCTCAATCTTGGCGAGATAGCTTTCCCAAAGACCTGGCCAGAGTCTCTGAACAGAGTCACGGAAGTGGCCACCCTGCTTGGTCTTCTTGACTCGGCCGAGAACCTTTCGAATCTCACGACGTTGGTAAGGTGTGATTTTCTGGTTGTTGAACTCTGCATTGTTCCACTTTTCCAAACGAGCAAACGGGTCGTTTTGCTGTGTCGGGGCTTCGGCGGGAGCGGAGGAGGCGACGGCGACGGTGCTGCCGGAGTCGTCCTCGCTGGGTTCTGTCTTGGCACGCTTAGGTGCAGGCTCGTCGACATTGTCGTCTTCCCGCTCACGAGCAACCTTGACTGGGACATCCTCCATGTTGACCTCGATGGAAGGCTTGGGGGTGGAGCCGGACTCGTTGGATTCGATGGCGAGCTGTGAAAGGCTCGCAGGTTGAACATCAGCGTCAGAGCTGGGTGCGGGGGCGGCGCTGGTGCCGTTGACCTTTTCGGCCGGCTTGTCAGACATTTCGGTGTCATCGGTGGGTTCCTGTTTGGTAGGTGCATCGGGTTTCTCTACTGGTGTTGTCGCATCTGTCATTTCGACATCTTCGGTAGGTTTTGATTCCTCAGCGGTTGGCTGCTTTTTGGCGTCGTCGGCCTCACCTTCGTTGGTGGGTTTGGAGGCATCGGCGTTTTCCATCTCAACATCTTTTGCAACACCATTGGTTTCAGCGTGGTGCTCCTTGGTGCCATTCACTGTAGGCTTTTCGGTGTCGTCCTTGGAGGTCGCATGGCTGTAAAAAGCGAGCTTGTCAGCATCCAGCGAAAGATGCAGGTAGGTGGGTCTTGCAGTAGTCGCAAACGCAGCGCGCAACAGTGCACACGCAACGAGAGCCGAGGGGGAACTTACCCGTTAACCTCAGGTTTCTGCTCCTTCTCCTCCACTGGGTCGCGCGCCTTGGGGTCCTCTGGGGTTGGCGACGCCATAATGGCCGTTCGCAATGACGATGCACGAGCTGAAAAGGCTTAGGCTGCGCGTCGCGACATGAAAGAGACGGTGGGTTGATGAGCGCACGAGTCGGGTCGGCGTAGGCGATGGTCGACGGGGTGAGCGACGAGTTGCGGGTGGATGCGGAAATGCGCGACGCGAGAAATGGTGGAGGTGGAGGCGGGGGGAGCTCTATTTAAATGCGTACGGCTTGGTGGCGGCAAGCGCAATGCAGAATGCGACGGAAGGTGGCGCAGAGCGAACTGGCCAAAGTGGTGCACGGGGGATGGCGAGCGCGGATGCGGACGTGGGTGCGACGTGCGAGATGAGAAGGTGCGATGCAAAAGTCGAGCCGAAGATTGAAGACGCCGACGTCGTGGACTCAAGGTGGCGATGCGCTGCACTGAGATGCGATGCGATGCGCAGGACGATGCGATGTGGATGCAAGTGGTCGCGCGCCTGAGTGGAGGCAAAAGGTCGCGTCAAGACAAAAAAGTTCGGGATTGGCAAGCGCCGGAAGAAATGCGACCGAGAATCCGAGATCGTAGGTGTATTAGGATTACAGATTTGCTGTTTGGCTGGCGCGAAAGGGTTGTGGTTGTGCCGCAAAAAGAAAAGCCAAGTGCTGCGAATGGCTGCGTTGGTTTTCTTTTTTTATCCTTTGTTGGCTGGGTTGGGTCGATAAGGTAAGTGGCAAAAGGTAAGGTAGGTGCAGCTTGGTTGTGGTTGTGATTTGCGGCTGCGGAGGTACCTTTACTTTTTTTTTTGCGGTGTTGGGAGGGAAGGAGGGAGGGGGGGAGGGTGTTAGGAGGGCCTGTGAGGGAAAAGCGCGTGCACGTCAGTGAATTTTGGCCGGTCGGAGGCGCGGTGGTATTTATGAGAGAAGAAGACAAACTCCGCTGAGCCGTTGATTTGTGTCTATCGGGGCACGGAAGGGGCAGGGGAAAAAATTTAGTTGGCCGAGGTGTCGGTGCCAAAGTGAGGATGGCCCGTGCACGATGGCCCCCCTCGTGCTCTTGGGTGCACAAAAAAGCGTGCACAAGCCGGGATTTTGTGCAGAACGAGGCTGGGGACCGGGACTGGTGGCTTGCGCAAAGCCGCGATTGGCCTGATTGCTGCGGCTTGCCTCACCATGGCTTGGCTTTGTTGTCCTCACTGTGAGACTTGTGTGGCGGCGACTAGTTGTGCCGAAGAGCCAAGACGTGTAAGACACTGCAGCGAGCGAAGCAGCGACGAGCCAGAGGCGTCATCAGACCAAAACCTTGGGTTCATGTTTGTTTGCCTGCTTTTTCTGGCCCTTTCTTGATTGGCATGGACCGAATTGGCGATGGGCGCCCTGTGGCTGGTGGTGATATTCTTAGTCGCTGCCTGAGCAGCTTGGACTGCATGAAGGCTGCCCACCTTTGCCGCCGTCAATCCGCGCGCGCACGAAAATGTGAATAATGATTCATGGTTTGACGGTGCAATATTCAAGCGTGATGGGAAAAGCAGAGGACAGAGAAATTAAAAAAGATCATGACTTAGCCTCGAGAATTGGCGGCAGCACACATTCTGGAACAGACAGACCCATCACGCCACTTTTTTTTTTCCCCTCCCCTTCCTGAGTCGACATCGAACACCAGTTGGGGCTATTCCACTTGTAAGAGGGCGAGTGCGCGTCGCGTCGCGGTTCGCCCAAAAGGCCAACGATGCCTCACGGGCCACACCACCTCTCACGAGCAGATACCCGTCTAACGAGGCACATGTGACAAACGAAGACGAACACCAGGACCGGGGTCCGAGGCACTCACGACGATCCACACGCTCGAGGCAAGTTGGAGACTGGCGCTGTGTGAAGCAGGGAATGCAAGCTGGGAGGGCAGCCTGGAAGGCAGCATCCCTCCATCCCCCCAGCGCACGCGCGCGCGACATGGGGTGGCCCAGCAGCGCCAGACGGCCTCGCGCAGGTTTCCAAATGCGAGAATGAGACTGACGGACATTTGTTCTGCTCATGCCCGAATGCCATCCGGGACACTGTTTGACTAACAAGGCCCGAGTCCCGCTAGTATTCTCTTCTTCCTTTTGTTTCGGTCTCTCGGGAAGCTTGGACTCCCAAAGCACGGCGACGCGGCGAACGGGCAGCAGCATACGGGTCAGGGAAGCAGCTGCTGGTTGCAGCCAATAAAGGGCTCATTTCGGGTCCGCCAGACCCCTGAGCACACCAATCATGGCGCACCTCATTTAGAGGTTGCCGCGCCGCCAATCATGGCGTCTTGATGCCCTAAACAGCCGTCCAGGGTGGAAAGCCTCAGGCCGCTGCGGTTCTGCCCCGTCTCACCAATCACAGCATGCTGCGGCACAGCCACCGTCGCCGAGGGTTCCAAGTCTTCTGGCCCAGCCTGGCTGATCAAAAACGGACGTGGTGAAGGTGAGGCAGGCAGGGGTGACTCACTCTTCCATGACTTTTGCCTCCGGATGAGGAAGGAACCGTTTGGAGGTACGTATCTTATCTATCATGTTCTTATCTCCATGTGATGAGTCGCGTGACCGTCTTATCAGACGTGATTATGTCATCCATCCACTTTCATGCTTGGCCTTTGTGTGGGGAAAGGCCCATTGCCAAGCGTCTGGCCAAAAAAAAAAAAGTTCGCCTGTCTTTACGGTGCGATACTGAAATTTTCCATCAACTCGGCGCTGATAACGCTGAGGACATTGACACTCCTTGTCCCTGTTGAGCCAGACGATAGAGGTAATTTTTCTGGCAGATTCATCTGCTCCCGCTTTTGATCGCCTTTTTTATTTTGTTTTCCAGCAGTTCTGTTTCTTTTTTGCTGGCAGACAACATCCCATCTTGCCATTCACACGACTTCGAACCCACCAGCCTCCCATCTCCAACCGACCCTCATGACCATGTCAACCAAGCGGAAAGCTCCAGCCAAGCTGGCAGCACCCGTAATCCGCTCTGCTGCAAAGGTCCAAAGCAAGTCTGCTATTGACGAGTCCCGCGCCTCCATTGCCGGCCCCGACGCCATCCACAATTCCCAGGCCGAGCCTATCGAGATTTCGTCTGGCGAGAGCGACGAAGACATTTCAGATGTTGATGAGAGTGCTGCCGAGGATGACAATGCCAAGGATACAGCCAACGGAGCTACCGATGGTTCAGCGCCCGCTCGACTAAAAGCTCCACGAAGCAAGCTCAATGGCCGAGATGCGCAGTCGCCTGCCAAGCAAGACGAAGATGGCGACTCAGACGCCGAGGCCTCTCCTTCGTTCGGGGAGCTTCTCCGCGCCGAAAACGAAATCATTGATGTTGCTTCCGCCCTCCACCCCACGGCTGCCAGCAACGCCGTCTCTGCGCCCGCCCGAAATGCCATTGTCCCCCCTTCGCACCAGTCCCTCACCACCGTCCTCTCGCAGGCCTTGCGCACCGACGACGTCGACCTGCTCGAGTCTTGCCTGCACACCACCGACCTCACCACTATCCGCAACACGATTGAGCGCCTCGACAGCAGCCTCGCAGGTATTCTCCTCAACAAGCTCGCCGCTCGTCTCTACCGTCGCCCAGGTCGCGCCGGCAACCTGATGACATGGGTTCAGTGGACCCTCGTCGCTCATGGTGGTGCCCTCGCCTCCCAGCCCAAGGTCATTCACAGCCTCACCGGCCTGCAAAAGGTGTTGGCCGAGCGCGCCAAGGGTCTCAACAGCCTCCTCGCTCTCAAGGGCAAGCTCGACATGCTCGAGGGTCAGATGGACCTGCGCCGCAAGATGTCTCGTGGCCCTGGCCTGTCCCACGGTGCCGACTCGGACGATTCAGACGACGAGGATGTCATTTGGGTCGAGGGCGAAGACGAGCGTGCCCCAGCCAGAAGGCGCAACGGGGAGGAGGACTTTGACGATTTCGACGATGACGACGATGATGTACCCGTCGCCAATGGCTTCATCGGTGACTCAGATGATGAAGAGGGCGAGTCGGCCGGCGAGGAAGACGACAGCGCTGCCGAGGAGTCCCTGGACGAGGACGAGGTTGATCACGATGATGTGGATGAGTCCATGGGCGAGGAGGAAGAGAGCGACGTCGAGGCTCCACCTTCCAAGGTGCAAAAGAAGTCAAGGTAAAAGAAAAAGAAAAGAGAATAGGGGGATAAGAGTAGAAAAAAAAGACGAGGGCACTCTGGCTGATGATTTTGCGGCGTTTGTCTCGTAGACTGGGTTTTCTGTACGTATTTTGGCAATATAATGAGTTGATACCTGCCGCCACATGTTTTTTTTATATTCTTAAATCGCCCAACTAAAAGCGAGTGTGTGTCATGCAAAGCCTGTATTTCCTCGCTATGTGATACTGTAAACTATTCTACACCGATTCAAGAAGCGAACGAGGGGCTTTCCTGAATGCCATAATTAAACAAGTAAAAAAAAGTCAAGTCAGATGTATCCATTTCGACCCAGTTTGATTTCCAGCGCCTCGCCATGCTATGGACTTTTCGAGTCCGGAACCCAAGTTACCAAAACAGAGCCCTGCTGTCTCCCGTTCGTTCTGCGCCTTTTCTGTGATTCCCAAGAATATTACACGGAGCCCTTTTTTTGGAGAATCCAATTTAGTTTCTAGTGTCAATGGCCAATGTCACTCGTGCCATGTGAATCAAAAGAGAATAGGTGGTTGAGCAGCGACTAGGGCAAAACGCTCTGTCGCCATTGCTCGATGCGGTTCATGGAGCCGCCATTGTTCGTTGGCATCTGCATCGGCATCCCAGGCTGCATCATGCCGCCACCATAGGCTCCCATCCCCCCGCCGTAGGGGCTCAAGTTGTTCATGCTGTTGTTCATGCCGCTGTTCATAACATTCATACCATTGTAGCCGCCCATGTTGTTCATGGTGCCCAGGTTCATCATGGAGCCGCCAAAAGCAGGCTGCTGCATGGGCATCTGCGGTTGCATGGGCGTGCCGTACGAGCTGAAGACGGCGCTGGCGCGGTGCTGCAGAGTGTTCCCGCCGTACACCTGGTTGTGCAAGGCCGGCGTGGACATGGAGGCCTGCATGGACACCTGCATGGCCGTATCTGCTCCCAAGCCACCAGTGCCGTCGTTGAAAGCGCCGCCGCGGAAACCGCCAGAGCGCATACCGGTGTTGGGACCGGTGAGACTCGTGGGCATCTGGTTCCTGTACGCAGCCATCCTCGCCTCCTGGACCTCGGGGGCGACGCGGATGGCGGGTGGCTTGCTGGGATCGTCGAGGTTCGTGGGCATCTGGCTCCTGTACGCGGCCATTTTGGCCTCGCGCTCTCTGGCTTTCATGTTTTCGCGGTCAACGCGCTGCCTCTCCTCCTGGACTCGAAGGTCGCCTTCCCGTAGCGGGTGGGAACCCAGCACATTGGCCAGGCTCTTGCGCAGCTTCACGGGACCCTCCGGATCCATGGGCGCAGACAGCTGGTTGAGGCTCATTTCACGCTCCCGAGCCTCGCGCTCAGATTGCAAACGACGGCGGCGCTCACCCAGCGTCTCTTCCCCGGGTGCCTTGGGTGACTGCTTCTCATCCTTCTTCTTCTTGTCCTCATCAAGGTCACCGAATTGGCTGAGGAGTTCGGCAGAGAAGACGCTGCTGACCGGGCGTGCCTTGGGCAGAGGGTTTTCCTCCTCTTGAGTAGCAAGGCGCTTCTTTCTTTCGGCAAGCGTCTCTCCAGGAACTTCATCCTCATCAGCCTCACCATTGTTGGATGCATCCTGGCCCGAAAGGGGGGATCGCGGCAGGTGGACACCACTGCCGTTGGCTGACAGGTTCATCACGCTGGGTCGGTTGGTGATCATGAGAGATCTAGGATCTTGTCCATGGAGACGAGCGCGGCGCTGGCTTAGGGGCTCGTTGTCTTCGAGTTCACGACGTTCCATCAGGCCAAGAGGGCGGTTCATGTCCATGACGTTTTGGGCACCTTGGCTTCGAGCAGCAATAATGGCCAAGGGCACGTCCTCATCATCAGACGACTCGTCTTCCTCGTGGCCATCACCTTCTTCCCAGGCCAAGTTGACTCGCTTGTCCTTGCGGTGCTTACGCTGGGTTTCTGCGACAGCATCCAACTCGAGCAGGGTAGCGTGCATTCCGTCAGGGAACTGTCGCTGAGTTCGCTGCTTCTGCTGCTGCTTGCGAAGCTGAAGCTCGGCCAGGAGGGTGGTCGGTGGCCCATGGTATCCGCCATCATCACCATCATCTCCTTCCCCGTCTTCATCGTCGCTGTCGCCGGAGCGGCGGCTGCGGTCATCATCAGTGTGGCCAGCCGGGGTATCAGCATTGGCAGGTCCCAACCCGCTGTCTGAGGCGTTGGCGCTCATGTCCTTGTCCTTCCCCTTGTCCTCTTTGCGTTTGCCGAGCCACATGAACGAAGACCGTTTCTTGGCGGGCTGCTCAGCAGGTTCTGGCTTGAGCAGCACGTTGGGTCCCACCGAGGCGCGCTTCTTTTCCTTGCCGTAAACCTCGTTGCCGAGCTTGCCAAATTTGTGGTCGGTAAAAGCGCTGACGGGAGCAACGGCCGAAGCGTCGAGGATACTGTCAAGGGTGGCCATGGCTGACCCATCCTTGACCTCGATATCGGGTCCATCGTTTGAGGGCGAATCGAAATAGGCACTTGCCCTCAGCTGTGGGGGCAAATTGGACATTCGTGACTTGCGCTTTTCTGGGTCCGCCTTGGTCAATCGCTGGGGTCGTCGCAGCTCCACTTCGGGCTCTGTCCTGGCCTCTTCGGGCTGCACCTCATGATGCTCCCCATTGCTGGATCGAATGGATCGCGTCTCCGGTGCGGGGAAGCCCCCCAGTTCCTCAGTCGAGAGAGCCGCAAACGACTCTCGGTGGCCAGCGAGAGGGTCGGGCAGGTACGAGTCCCGCTTGCTGTCATGGGTGCTCTCATCCATGTGTTGAGATTGGCGGTTATCTTCCAGGTGGAGAGCCTGAGAGCTTCGGTTCCCTTCCATCATCATGCTGAGGACCTGGGAGCGTCGGTTGCTCCGATCAGCCGGCTTGGGCTTGTTGGACAGCTTTGGGGGAAGGTTCAGCATTGCAGGAACACGGGCCGGATAGTAGAGCATTTGCTGGCCACTTTCGGGGTCAAAGTATGACTGCGGTCGGGGTGCGTGCTGGGGAGCCTGACGAGGAACCGGGCCGGGCACCTCGGGTTCCGCGGGCGATTCGTGCTCATTCTCTGATTCAGGATGGTAATGCACGCCATCAAAATCACCAAAGGCTTCCTGGCACTGCTGAAAGGTGGTATCGGAGCGTGAGCTGCTGGGCCTGGGGGTCTCCAGCGGTTGCTGTGGCGCTGGTGCTTGGTTTGCCATCAAGCCTGCAGACACATCGGCGGTTGGAGAGTCTGCACCGGCTCTGTCGAGAAAGTCGTCGTGTCCCATCATGTTTTGGAAAACATCGGTGCTGGGGACATTGGCGTCGCGCAGCTCCTCGGGCAGCAGAGAATCGTGCTCGGTGCTCTTGAGAGGGGGGGATGCATCGGCCTTGTCGAGGGCATCCTTGGTCAGAGCAATAGGCTCCGACTCTGAAATTTCGGCCAGGGACATCTTGGTGGATCTTACGCTTCGGACAGATGCCTTTCCGGGGCCGTGGCGGGATAAAATGGTTTCAGTGTCAAAGTCGGGTCGACCAGACGAGTTTTTGGATCCAGAACGAAGGCGGCCAGTCAAGGAATGGTTCGGGGACATAACATACCCTGCCGGGGAGTAGCCGCCGTGTCGTGCCGCGTTATTCGTCGACACAATGGAAGATGCAATCGAGTGCTTTCGCTGCAAGTGCTCAACAACGGAGCCCGAGTTGCTGGAGTAGATGCTTGTGTAGTCGTCGATGGACTGTTGGGTCCGGAGGTTGGCCGCAAGCAGAGAGGAACGTCGAGAATCGCTTCGCTTTAGTTCACAGTGGAGGTCACGGATGGCATCGTCAATCGAGCTGGTCATAGACAGGCGCTCGGCGGTGGCCTCGAGCTGCTGGATGTTACCAACGTAGGCGCCGGCTCGCGGGTTGATGTCAGGAGTTGGGTGCTTGATGTCAAGGGAGTCCGAGTCGGAGAGGGTGCGGATGATGGTCCTGGGACGGGGCTGGGCTCGGCGCGTGTGTGGTTGCACGCTGGCGACTCGCACGGGAGACGTTGAAATGGAGCTCGAGTCGTGCGAGGACGGCCGGTCCTCGGGAATCTGGGTGAGGGTGAATGGCACTGCGTGTCCAGGAGAGGTGGAAGATGCCGACGAGGGAGTGGATGCGGCGGGTGCAGAGGCGGTGTTGTTCAGAGTGGCGCTGCCGCTATTATTGGAGTGGTCAACCGCTGGCGCCGGCGCTGGGGCACCTTCGTATTGCCCCCTAGAAGCGGGTGCGCCGATGATTCTGGGGCTATTTCTGGGCGATTCAGTCAGGGCACCTCCCGGCACGAGCACGAGGTGCTGAGGATCGTCTTGGGTTGTGCTTCTGGTCTCAACGCCTTGAGGGCATCCGGCAGCTGGTTGACGTTTCGCGGCGTCGCTGTCGGCATGTGTGTGTCCAGAATCTCTCGCATCGGGCGCTGTAGCGCCTTTTGTTAAAGGGGCTGCGTCTCCGGGGCCGCTGGGTTCTGTGAGTTCAGTGGTCGAGGCCCGCCCCGGGCTGGCTGGCAATTGGCTGGCATGGTCTGTGGGTTTTCCGCCACCGACGCCAATGTCTGCACCACCAGAAAGCGATGCTGCAACACCAGCACCGACCTTGCTGCTGCTATTGCCGTCGGTCCACGAATCGTCGAGCGTGCTGAGCGGCGTCGAGTTCTGGTCGGCCAGCGACTGGAAGGGCGTCGATTGAGGGCTCGTCGACAGGACAGAGGACGTCGGGGAGGAAAATGTGACGTCGTCGGTTCGTGGTTCATAATCGTGACTTGAATCGTGAGTGCTCGTTTGCGCAGCCATGACTGCTTCTTTGTGGCGCGCACAGCGCTGTCCTTGCAACATCCACCCGTCAAGGGAACGCAAGGAATGCGCAGCCGTCTTTAATCCTTTTTTTCTTCCTCTCGCTGGGATCCAAGCTAGGTTTTAGAGGTGGCTTACACTGGAACCGGCGGTTTAGCTCCGTGGGTTATCCCGAGGGAGAGCGGGAGTAAATACGGGCCTCAGCTGGCATGAGACATGGACTTTCCGCGATGGTCGATGGCCAAAAACCTAGAATACGCTGTATGGGTGGGCTCAATGGTCACGGGTCAAGACCGCATGATAAAACGCCCCAAGTCGGTGTGCGATGGCGCGTGAGGGCGAGTAATGCGCAGTGTGTCTAGGTGCAGCAGCACGGGCGGCGGATTGGTGTAGTTTGCGAGATAGCGTCGGCTTGTGGGTGGTGGGATGGGAAGTGGTGGTCGCGTGTTGCGCGTACGGGAAGCTGGGGCAGGTAGCTAGATAAGAAACAAAAGGAGGGTCGAGGCGATTAAAACGATTAGAGAAAGCGGGCACCAAGAGCTTGCCAAAAAAGGTGAATGGTGAATGGGGAATGGAGAGTCTGGGGTCAGCGGGTTAAAGAAGGTTGTCTACCTTGGGTCGACCAAGATATGTGAAGAGCGAAAATGGGCGAGCGGGAACGGCAGCGAAGGGGGGGAGCTCCATAGAAACAAAACAAAAAAAATCGACGACAGCTGGCTGAGATAAAAAGTCGAAGAGAAAAACAATATCGCAGCCAGCACAGACTGAGGGACCGGGTCTGAGAGGCACGATGTGCCCCCAGGTGGCCGTTGCACCAGGTATCCTGGTGTTTCGCTACTGTGACCCAGTCAGGGTGAGTGTCAGTGTCAGTTCAGGCACAAGCGAGTGACCCCAGGTGCCCCGCCAGCGGCCAGAACAGACAGACCAGGCGCAACGACAGCAAAGACAGGGGGACTGGGGGACGCACAGCAGCAGGATGCGCACGCACACGAAGCACGAGTTGACGACGTGGTCTCTCGTGTGAGGATATTTCGTCTGCCAGGCGTGCAGCGCAGTGACGGCCTGTGGAGTTGCACTTGCGCACACGGATGGCTGCAAGGTTCCAGGCGGCGCGAGAGTGACAGCCTAACAGGATGGTTGTTGACGACTACCAGAGTCGCAGCGGCGCGAGGTAGGACTCGATGGCGTTGCTTGTCTATTCGGCTCAAGATAGCCAATGTGGCACTCGACGTTGCGGCACTATAAGGCGGGGTTACAGTCTAATGGTGACGGTTTGATAGAGCATTCCTGCGTGTAGGTGGATGGTGGGCGAGGGTGCGTCACGGACAAGAAAAGTTATTGCCAAGCAAGCAGCAAAGTGCAGAGTGAAAGCACATACAGAGGCACTGGCAAAACGAACTCATCCAAAATCTGAGGACGGCCCTTTTGGAGCCAAGGAGTCTGTTGCGTCGACGCAAGGACGCTCTTCGGAGTCACTCGCGTCACCAACGATCCGTCCTCCTTTCACCAACAAGACAGGGACGGGCCTGCACCAAGTGGCAACGCCGAGCGTCAAGCATGCGGACGGGTGGGTGTCAGTGCGACGGTCCGCATGCAACTCTTGGCCCCATTCAGCGCCCTGAGCTCCCGGCAGTCGAAGCCATCGCAGACCACGACTTGGCCGGATTGGTAAAGTCGACACATGCGAAGCTTGGGCTTGTTCAGACTTGCTACATGTGCCCCTGTGCTGTGCTGGTATCAATGTTTCTCTGCTCGCCTGCCTCCGCGCCGTGTCTCGCCTCTATCTGAATGTTTGTTTCCAAGAGCCCCCCAGGGCACTTACACTTTCCAGATGGCACAAACGACCGGGGCCTCGATCCTTTGCCAATATTTTCCCATCCACACATGGCTCGCCCCAAGTCCCCGCGAATCCCACCAGGGAAAGCCACTCTAGAAACATACGTATCCCCTTCGTCCCATGCTCGTCCCAGGGACAGTGACGAGCTTGAGCATGTCGGATGGATCCGAGTAATCTTTTTGCGGAAACAAGAGTGGCCGCCTAGGCCACCGGGGCCCACCTATGTCGCAAGAAAAAACCAGAAAAAGGAAAAACGAGAAATCTCTGACCATCGGTTAGAGAGATTTTTCTTTGCTTGCTGCAGGCACTGTACTGTATCAACACTGGGCGAGTGGCTCCTCAACCCGACACGACAACACGACACCATTCTCACCTCATGGCGGCCGTTCCTTTTAGCCTTTCAATCCAATCGACTGGACGGCACCCTTATCTCGGCCCTGCCTATTTTGCTTTGGCCTATCTCGCCCCAGCTAGCCTTTTTCCAAGATCTCACCCATCGCAGCGCTCTCGCAGGGCCTCGCGCCCGCTTTCGCTCCCACCCTCCAAGTTCCATTGTTCCACGCTTATCCCGGAAATGGCATCAAGCTCAGCGCCATGCCCTAAAAGAGAACACCACCAGATTCGCCTTGCGCCCCCCCCCCAAAAGGGTCCTTCAACCATGTACAATGTACACTCCACTTCCCACGCCCCCACCGACTTCCAAGTTTTGGTTCCCTGCTCTACCAAGCCTTTTGCCCGATGCCCACAGGCAGGCAGCTTATTCCGCCAGGTCTTGTGCGCCCCCTTTGCACCGCTAACAACTGCACAATGCAGGCTTTTGCTGTATCGGCCCCGCCTTTCCCAGTCATGACGCCTTGATATTGACAGTGACGGTGGACTGTGATCTGCGGGGTGATGCAAGGAGGTGCCGGCAGCTTCCCTGCGGCAAAGGGAGAGAGCGCGCGGCACAGGCTTGATGGTCATCCGCTGCCGCAAACTTTGATTGTCTGTGCTGGGTCCCAAACAGCTCTTTGACTCAGCCGGGCTCAACTGAATCAACTGAGCTGAGCTCAACCCAACTCAACTCAACTCGATCAATCCACTGTCGTTGAGAATAAGCGCCACGCTGATCCGATGCAATGCAGACATAGGTCCCAACACTCTTTGCGGTATCGCGCTGACCTGCCTCGAGCAGACCACACGTCAACATGACCAGCATCAACCACCCCGGCCGCCACGCTGCAGCTCATCAGCGACAATCTTTCCGAGACCTCTGCATCGGGGACCATGTCGACGACCCTCCAAGTGGTACGCTGCAATCAACCCCGGCCAGTTCAGACAGTGCAAATAGTGATTGTGATTGTAAATTTCCAGTTTTTGTTTATTTTAATCTCAGTATTACATTTTGTTATGTCATCCCTTCCGGATATTACGGGTGCTATAGTGACAGTTCATGAACAGCTGAGCCAAGTCCAGCCCTGGACCCCGTCAATCTATACGCGGTGGCCTCGAAATATACGCGGCCCCCTACCAGCGCAACTATCCTTCAGCGCTGTGCGCCCAGGGGCCCAAGCCGCTGTTGCATCTGTGGCGCTCTGCTGCCACTGCACGCCGTCGCCACGTTGCCCTTCATCTCCCCGGACGGGCCACTCCCGGCCTGATCCATGCCCTGCAGCAGGGGAAATTTTCTGGTTGGAGGCCAGTTGCAGAGCAGAGTAAAAAAAGAAGCAAACGGTTGCACAGCTCATTTCATGCAGGGGCTGGCCGCACGCGTGCTTTTGATCTATTTTTCGTCTCGACTTTTTTCCCAATTACAACCCTGGCCTGTCTGCTGCGTCGAGACGAATGCTGCAGTGGCCGACGCTCACCTCTCGGTCCTGTTACTTGGAATGTCTGGGCTCGCGGGCCCGCGGTCCCTTCGCAGTCTTCCCCGAGCGTCTGTGCCCTCAGGGACGCTGCCGCAAGATGGCCTTTCCGTTTCCCTCCCAGGGCCTGTGCGCCATCAAACAATGTAACCCAGGCATCGTCGACGATCATTGATGCTCGTCTTAGCCCTGTTGCAAGTAGATCTCTCAGGGGCTCAATCGCATGGCACTTGCATTCAGGTGCACACTGCGTCTTGATGCGCCTCTTGTTGGACATTGATTACGGATCAGCCTATATTGTGGTTGGCCGGTGCAACTCCAAGTCTCGTCAACCTTGTCTCCTTGTCAGTGCATGTGCATCCTTACTACCGCACTTCCGATCTATCAATTTACACATTTTTTTCAGCTTCTATCCCTGGCCGTTCCTGGTCCAAACCTGCGGCCTGCTGCGCCTCAGCCTCAAGCTGCAGTCGTTCCTCCACTGTCAGGTCGCTCTTGGCTGAGCCGATCCTGAGGAAAGGGAGCAAAAAGAGAGGCAGTGCGGCTATACCGACCGCCAGCCAAAAGGCCACCTTGTAGCTCTTCCTCTGCCCCAGATGGCTGGTCTGCTCGACCGCAATGTCACCAATTCCCAAGCAGAAGCTGATGCCAAGGAAGAGCAGGCTGTTAATCAGTGCCCCTGCAAGACCCTGCAGGTGCTTTGGCAAATTGGTTGTGATGAAAACGTTGCTGACCGTGTAGGTGATGTCAATGCCTATGGTTGAACAAATCATGGACGGGAATACGTATGCCCAGTACGATGGGTTTTCGGGCATGATGGCAAACAACAGACCGCACATTAAGTTGCCCACCGCCGAAATGACGAGCAGCATCCGTCCTGAGAGAAGATGCAGCGTGAAGCCTCCGACGGTGCCGATGATGAGGCCTCCAGCACACAGGGGCGTGTACCAAACAGCAGTTGTCAGAGGCGACTGGTTCAGGACTTGCTCAATATAGAAACTAGAATAAAACAGAAACAGGCCAAAGGTGCCATAGCCCATAAAGAGGGCTAGTATGAGCCGCTTCATGTACCTGGGCGCAAACAGGTCGGCTGGCAGCAGAGGGTTGCTGCTCACGCGCGTCTCAACGTACCAGGCGCCTATCAGAAACATGACACCCATGATCAAAGTTACAATAATATAGGGTGTTCGCCAGCCGTGGGGCGCATGCGAGCTGTCCGTAATGGCATACACGACGAGCAGCAGCCCCGGCACCACGGTTGCGACCCCCCACCAGTCCATGTCGACCGCAGGCCGCTTCTCGTGGTAGTCAAAGGGTATCACCCACAGCGACACGGCGCAAATGGCGGCCAGGATAGCGGCGCCGATCCAAAAGTACCAGCGCCAGCTGAGGAGCTGGGCCGACACGCCGCCCACCAGAATGCCGAGGTAGAAGCCCAGCGGCGCAAACGCGCCGTAGATGCCAAATATGATGTTCTTGCGAGGTCCAGGTCTGTACAGCTTGCCCAGGAGCATGACGCCCCCCGGGAGATAGGCGGCCGGGCCGAAACCCTGGAGGGCTCGGCACATGATGAGCATCATGTAGTTTTTGCTGAAACCCGCAACGAGGCACCATATGAGAAACCACAGCAGGCCGGCATTGAACAGTATGTATCCTCCGTACTTGTCTCCGAGGCGTCCCATTGGCAGGAGAAAAGACCCCGTGATGAGTGCAAAAACGCTGGACGGCCATGTCTGCGAGGCCTGCGGAATGTCCAGCTCCGACACCAGCGGGGGCAGAATAATGTGGAAGCCGCTGATAAAGAATTCCTGCTCGGGGCGTTAGCTTCTCGGGGTATTCGGTTGAAATTTCGCTCTGAGCAGCCAACTCACCGACAGCAGCATAGACCCCAGGAGGGCAGTGCCGAAACCTATCTCGGCCCACCACGAGGGAAACGCTTCGGGCCTTTGTCTGCCGAGCTTCTCAACGTCCGGCATAGAGTTTTGGCCGGCGTCGTTAGCCCGCTCCGGGTCGGAAACGGCCATTGTTCGAGTTAATGGCTTCACAACGGCTGGGGTTGAAAAAGGCCAAACGGCAGTCAGAAAGAAGGCGGAGATGGTTGAGCCACCAAAGAGGAAACCCGCCCCCCTAATCGCGACTTCGGAATGATACCCTCCCCTCGGCAGTGGAGAAATGTTCCGTGATTGTGATTGTGATTGTGTTTAATCCTTGGCTGTTTTTTGGATGTGGAGAAGCTTGATCGGGGATAGTGCAACGGCAAGGCGAGCACGTTTGAATCGGAATGGCATCTCAGAAACGACATGGCAGGCCAAAATCGGCTTTGCATTTTATATCTGCTCGACCAGGCTCGGGAGAAGATTCGAAACTGATTTGGATTTCTAAGCTTTGTTGGTTTGGGGCATCATAGCTATTTGAGGCTGTCAGCGTCGTCATTTTTCGGGTTCCAGGGTGGATACGAGCAAGTACTATGACGGCCGAATTCGACTAATTTCGGTCTAGCAAAGGCGAAGGGCGTTATATTGACAACCGCAAGTTTTTTTCTTTATTTCTTTCTTTGGAAAAACCCCACCACATTTGATTAGGAATACATTCTCAGCATGGTTGACGCTGCTTGGCTTGATTCCAAATGCGGCAGATCATTTCCTAGACGGTAGATGGTTCCGCACGTTTAGGCCCACCTATATCGACATGTTCAAGCTTGTCTCCCCGCATAATCATATGTACATGAAATCTAGGATAAAGTAACATGGGAATTGCACAGTTGTCAAAGAAGGTGACTGGAGATGAAGCGGTGTGTTTTCGTACGCGTGACAGGCCTATCAAATACGCCCTTCGGCCCTGGACCAGTACGCGAAGCTGGCTTGACACCGCCTCATTATATCCAGTTTAGCGCAGATTGGAAGAGTAGACAATACATTCTATAGTGGATGGCCAGTTCCTAAATGCAAAGAGTGGATAGCAGAGGTGGTGGAGTTGATCTCACACGATAATGTGAAATTGTTGCTCCTGGCAGGTTGAGATGAGAATACGAATCACCATCAGCGAGAAGAACTCATTTCCAAAAAAAAATCCTATAGGGAAAAAATTATATTTGCATAATTCATATAATTGGTATGTTCTGCTCTTTCCACGACATTCCTACTTGCATTCCTCACTTTGCATTTGTGAGACAATGTGCAGTTTATATAAAATTGTGCGTGCGTTTGACAAAGTAAAAAATGGGTTTGATTACCGTCATTAGCTTGGCATATTATACTTTACTAGATGACATTACCAAAATAGCTTTCTTGACGAAACAATGTTGCGGATCATGCCGTTGACGGCTGCATTAACACTCAACCATCACTCTACCTTGATCTAGGAATGGTTACGTTACGACATAAGATATATTGAAATCACAAATCTACATTTGAAGAAATTAATTCAGACTTTGCTCTTCCTTTAAAATAGCTGTTTTTACAAGAATTACGAGAGACATGATACATCTACTCATATTATACCTACCCTATACTAGTTCGACAGAGTAGTGACTTTGATGGTGCACTCAGTCACCACGACCATATAGTCATGGGAATTGTAGCCATTTTGAGCATCGTATAAGAGGTGGATAATGTGTACGGGACCAGCTCGTGGGCTGGAAGGTCCCTTGTAGAAATTTAGTTATGCCGCATACCCTTCAACGTTGTAGGCATCATAACTCAACGCTCCTGTGTTCCAATTGAGTGGCATCACTTCAAGGTAGAATGCTCAAAATTGTACCGAAACAACTAAGAATGATCCTGTAGACGGGAATTGCCCTCTATTACGACAAGATGCAATTATCTAAGTAGGTCTTGCTCTGGTCGAGCGAGCACCCATTTTACAAACACTTACTCTAGAAGCAGTGGCTGGAAACAACAGCATTGTTGTGAACACACTCGACGAAACCAATAAACAACTCTAAACCCCTATTACTGGAAATGCCATGCCGAATTCTGAGCAGGGCTACCTGTTGACATTGGTTTTGAGCTTCAGGCTTCCCCACACAGAATGCGAATGAGGGGTACATGGTGGGTGGAGACCGGGAGACGCGCGGGGCGATCCTTTGGTGGGATGAGGAGAAGGGTTGGGGCGGATGCTAATTTTAAGACATCTAGATCGCCAGGAGCTGCGTTCTACCATGGACAGAGTTGGGCCAGACCCCTGAGACAGTTGAGCTGAGGAAGCCTCCGTGGCGGCGGCGGCGGCGACGGGCTCTTCAGCTGAGAGATGGTTTAGAGTCTGTTTCTCTCAAGCCGCCACCCGTTCGTTGCCCCAATTTGGACGGGCCTCCCCCCGCGCATTATGGTCCATGGCCAGATCATCTGGAATGATCTGGGGCCAAATAAAAAAGATACAAGCTCAAACCTGACTTTTTCTGTACCTGGTCCCGGATAAACAGGAACATGGAGGAATCAAGCGGTGTGCAATGTGTACCGGCGGAAGGGGGCAATGGTCCCATGTAATTTTGCAAAAAAAAGCAGGCTTGCACCTTGTGGTACCGATTAAAGCACATGAAGCACGGAACAGGGCCCCTTGCTGCTGCTTCAGATGCGCACGGGGGCTAGAATTCACGTGTGCGAGGCGTGGGATGGCCTGTCAAGATGAACACGAAGATGTGCGGACACAAGAGGGCAGAGGGACGGGGGTTGGTGGCTGGGGGGGGGGGGGGAATAGGAATGGATGCACGCATCGCCTGAGGTTTGCATTGCACGGGCAAGAAAACGGGTCGGCGATTCGATGGTCTGAACAATTTAGGCTCAGCATCGTCGGCCGTCGACATGTTGGCTGAAAATCACGAGAGGCACGCCCGTCGGATGTTGCGAGAGAAAAACACCACTTTTCGGGCTCATGCCGATTTGCTGCGGCGAGCGGATGACCAAGGCCGAGCCCCCTCGACCGGCAGAGCCGCAATTCAAGGACCTGGTCAGACACACACACACACGCACACAAACGTACCCATGTCAATGTCAGATTGGACCGTCGACGATCAACAGAGCCGGCTCAGCACCCGGTCCGGAGTTGGCAGGGCCCTAAGGATAATGGTGTGTGCGTGTGTCAGCGAGTAGGACCCCGGATATTTAGTGTTGTAGGGTTACAGCTGCCAAGATTGCAAATACGACGTGCGCTTCTACGTTTCCGGGATTGAATTGATCGGACCGCGGAGCATTGTGTTGATCGGTTGTCTCAGGTTTCCCGGTTCTAGATGTTCGAGAGCCACAGTTGAAAAAAAAAAAAAACTCTGCACAAGGTGGGGTTGGCCATTGAGGTACCAAAGGTGACAGGACCGCGCAGTCTTAGTCTGAGGCCTCAATTTTGTCAAGCGGGATTGTCCGCGCATTTGTAGATGGGGCTGGGGCGACATCTCAAGGGAACTTGCTGATATGTATGAAAATGCCTTGGCCACGTTCGAGCTCGTGGGAGCTGGGAGGAGACTCACAACAGCGCCAAGTTTCAAGCAGTGTTTTTGTACCAAATGAGATTGGTGGTGAAAATGGATGAGCAGCTGCACTCTACATGGGCTACGTGATATATCATAGAGGAAGCAACGGCATCATCCAACATGTCATTCGTATGCTTGTTACTGTTAGCAGCTCCGTTTTCAATTTTACAAACCTCCATCTTGTGTGGCTTTGGCAAGTGATGGGGATAGCACAACGTAATCATGACACTAGAAACCGTTATTTAGTCGTTGAATTGACGAATTGTTGGTCACGTTGATAACTGTATCAAACTGTAGTCGTGATAACATGATGACGAATTTGCTGTGCCGTGCGTTGGTGGCTTGAAACAATGCCATTTCATAGGCTGCTGGCCATGGTTGGTTGGGGGCTGCTGCAAGCAATGACTGTTGATGGGAACACCCACTGTTCCAATGATGTGGCTGAACACACCGGCAGTGTTGTAGTTGCAAGGTGAATGCGACGACAAGTAATTTGGCCATGTTGCACCGCCAGTTAGCTGCATCTTACAGTAACATGTCTGCTTGTGGAAGAGAGGGGAGCAGGACACAGGGGTGGACGGATGCATCCGGAACAAGTCGAGATGTGGTGTGTGTGGGGGAATCAAAAGAGGGAGGCCGTGGAAGCGGAAGTCCGCGGGTGGAGCGAGCTGCTGCAGAAATGGAAACGTGGGATGGCGAATGTCTTGGATCAGGAGCGAGTGCTGTGTGTTCTGGTGCATTCACCCTGCAGGTGCGCCTGCGTGTGCGTGTGTGGTGGTTGGGGCGATTGAGTAATGAGGGCCTAGTCTCGATGTGTGCATGTTCACGACGTTGGGACGCCGGTTAGTGTCAGTACGAGAGCTGGTGGTTGGTTGGGAGGACCAGCGAGTGTCTCATCTCGACCTTGAGCCGCCGGCAGATGCGGGATGCGGGACGGACGGGATGCTGCGGCATGTGATGCAACAAAGGTTGGAGAAGAAGCGGGGTGAAGGGCATACATGTTTTTTTTCTTCTTATTGCGTCCGCAGTCTGTATGGACGACGTGTAAGACGATGATGAATTACGACAGGGCTTCTGGTTCTGGGAAAACCCCCGTCGGTTTAGTCGGTGTGTTTGGGATTTCGCATTGAGTTTTTCCAGTGCGAAAAAAGACTCGCCACGGGCTGGGCTCGCTCAACAGTCAAAGCTGGGTGCCACACGAGACAGCCGCATCGAGGTAACGCTGCTCCATGCTCGATGGGTTGCAGCGAGCGGCAGTGCCCCTGCGGATCTCCATCAGAAAGAGGAAAGAGGGCGTGCGATGCAGCGCGCTCGAGATAAGGATGGTCGGCGAGACCTTGTGTTTTTTTCTCGCCGTGACGACAGGTGGCGACACCATCTCGGCCGACGACCGACCATTTCAACGGAGCCGCCTTGGCCGCCGCGAAGCACATCGTGAGTTTCACGAGACCGGGACTTGGACTTGGCTTGGCTTGCAAACAAAGTGTCGGTGAGCGGGGCTGCAGGAACATCACGGCGGGAACACCCTAGCAGACCGGGTTGCACGGATTGCGCAGCCGGGTGGATAGCTTGGGTTTGGCAGCTCTTTTTGCAACTGTCGTGAGTGCCATTGTCGTGTGAGCACGATGCTGGGGGCTGGTTGGTTGTGCAGTGTGCGTAATGGGCAAAAAAAAAAGGAAAAAGAAAAAGGGAAAACTACACCACGGCAACGAAACGAAATGAATTCTTTGCCCGATGGCCAACAATACCGATCGGCTGGCACTGCTAAAAATAAAAGTCAGTAAAACACTTTCCCGCTGCTACTCTCGCTTCCCCTGAACGGCTTGGAATTTGTTGGACAGGACCGAGACAACCTCGTGCTGGATTCTTTTGCTGGCGTTGCTCTTGGGCGAGGCGTCGGAATTGGGACAATCAAACAAGCCATGAGGGGAATGTACCGGCAGGGTGTGGATTCCGAGGCTGAGACTGTGCCATCTGAGTCACGGCACGGCAAATCAGGCTGCTGGCCAGCTCAGAGACAGTGCGCGACATGTCAAATGGCGCCAAAGCGACTGTCCCGTCTACTCCATCTCGAACTGCCCCATGTTAATGAAACCCCACTCGCTGGAGAGGGACCCATGGCAGACAGAAATAACCCACCGCCAGTCTCACTTGGATTTTTGGCGAGGCCGGGGAACGAGTTCCAGTCTCAGGGACTAGATTAGCGTAGAGACGGCCTTTGACGAAGGGACACGATAGCTCGCGAAGGACCCTTGGCAGCGGCGTGTCCAATCCCTCGTGGGTGTGCAGACCTCGTGGCCGGTCGATCTTTGTGTGGTGGTGCTGAAAACTCCACAGAGACGGACTCACGATGATATGAGCAGCGCAGCCAACCAACCCTCCCGTTATACCAGACTCGGCCGGCAGCTAGTCTCCGTCCGGGTGACGCGGTGTCCGAGTTCCACTCTATGGGGCACACAACAGGTCACAGTTTGGACACACGACGCAGCGAGAACCACACCGGTATGCTGGATTGGACCGTACGGCCTGGGCCTAGCTTCCTGGCCGTCGCTGTCGCCGGCGTCCCGGGGCACAGCAGCTGGCGCTCTGGTCCAGGCCGTTGGGTGGTGGTGGGCGGGCAGCCATGCCTAGGAACGGCCAAGTCCTGCCTCGAGGGGGCCTCTGGGACGTGGTGGGGTTGTCGGATGCGCTTGTGACCGCCGCCGCCGCCAACGCCTCGACAGGCGACAGCAAACAGGATACAGAAAGAACAAGACACCGCCCAGGTACCTCGCCGCCGCCCACGCGCAACGGGGGTACCTCGCCGCAGTACCCAGTACCCAGTCCCTAGCCCGTTCCGCCCCGCCCACTCCCCTGGGGCCAACCTTTTCAACGTCTAAGAAGGGGACTGTTTCGTCAATCCCTCGCCCGTCCTTTTTTCACTTGTCTCGTCTCTTTTTCTCTGCTACCTCCTTTCTCCAAAACGAGTCCTGGCAACAGCGAGAGAGCGAGACGGGCCTTCAAAATAGCTTCTATTTTTTACGTCGCCGCCCGCTCCGCCCTACCCTCAACCTCCACGCCCACCATCGTCATCCTCCCCCCCGGAAGCACTGACCTGGATTATTTTTGTCAACCCCTGCCCCTCCAGCGCCTGAAGCGCCAGAATCAGCGCCGGCCGACCAGGACCAGGACTGCACACGCAGCGTTTGCCCCAATTCCCTCGTCGCTCTTTTCGCCGCTCTTTTCCTTTCCTTCACAATGGCCAAGTCAGAACAACCTCGTCGACGGTTTGTTCCCGAGCCAATTGAGACCACGTTCGAATCCTACCGCAGCTCGACCGGCAAGCAGAAGCAAATCCTACACCAGCAGCAGCCTCAAGATCAACCGGCCCGCATGCGTCCCGATGCCGAACTCACACCCGAGCCCTCCCCGCGCTCGCCGTCGCCGGTGCCCCGCGAGCTGCAGCCGCGACGCCGCTTCGCACCGCAGCTCATAGAAACGTCGAGACGAAGCAGGCGGGTCGGCGATGTAGGCCCGGCCACCAAGCCCACCGATAAGACCGACATCTCGCCCTACACCAAGAACATCTACACCACCACCAAGCAGCACCGCGGGCGCAAGCAGGATGGCCGTGTGCGCGAGGCGTCCCTCTCGACCACCCGGGGCCGCCACGAGAACGCCAGCCCCATGGCTCGTGTCATGGCGCCCATGCGCCGAGAGTCGGAGGACGAGAGCGTCACTCGCTACCTGCTCGAGCTGGCCGCCAAGGAGGCCGAGCGCCAGATGCAGGAGGCTGCACTCGCTGCGTTCCCCAACAGCCACGCCCGCGAAGGTGGAATCGACCACTTCTACTTCCGCGAGAGCTCCGAGAGCGAAAACTCGCCCGAGGTCCAGTCGCCCGCGCGCAAGCACAGCGGCCATGTCCACGCCCGCCCTCGGCGCTCGTCATCGGACGAGCAGCCCGTGAACTGGTGGCACAAGCACATGCAGGAGCATGCCGAGTACCTCGCCAAGGAGCACGACGAGATGGCCGTGGACGAGCCCGAGCCGGCCCGCGCTGACGAGAACGAGTTCCACCACACCGAGATCGATGCCGTGCCGGAGGTGGAGTCTGAAGAGGACGGCGACACTGTCATGCGCACAGACTCGGATCTCGACAAGATGGATCTGAGCCTTCCTCCGGATTCGATGTGGACTACGACCAAGAAGGCCTCGGTGCCCGGTCCTCACGGTCCCATTGGCGAATCCCTCATGCCGCTCATCCAGTCGGACCCGTACGTCACCAGCCAGTCGAGAGATAAGGCCTTTCAGCCCGCTCCCGCGGTCCCGCGAATTGGAGAGCCCCCCTCGCCCTTTGCATCGTCGGCGCCCGCCGTCAAGCATGCAGACGCTTCGCAGACTCCCCCAGACACCAACTTCAGACGCTCCCCCGGTCCCTTTGGCCGCCCATTCGGCGGTCTGGGTTATAAGCCACCAACTCCCCAGTTCCAGAAGAAGCGCCCCATGGTCTCCCCTCCCATGCTCGGCAAGGATCTCATCTTCCGAAAGTGTCCGTCGCCCAAGCAGACCAAGCTCGAACCGGACCACCCATTCGCGGAGCGCCACGCAGAGGAGAGGTACCGGGATGTCTCGGGTCAGAGGGGTCTCTGGCGAGGATACTGCTACCGATCCGAATCGAACGAGGAATCCCTGGTGCCTGCGGACTTGCATGCCCCACAGATGCTGGGCACACTTCAGCCACCAACCATTCCCGGCCAGCCGCATGCCTACCATGTTAATCACTTTGACATGGACACGTGGGAGGAGCCCGCCCAGGTAGAGCACATCGAGTCCAACGGTCGCCACACCCACACGGCCGAGACTCGGGGCCGGACCGGCAACCCCCACGGTCTTCACCGGCTTCACGGAATGGACCAGGACCGCAAGTACAAGCCCCAGAGGAACCTCGAGGAGCTCGACGAAAAGATTGCCCTGGAGTTTGACGACACCTTCATCACCCAGGTGTACAACTACCTGTCTCTGGGATACCCCGCCATGGCTCGCTCCTACGATGAGGAACTGTCTCAGATCAGTCTGATGAGCATCGATGATCTCGAGAGGGACGACGAGCAGCAGATGGCCAAGGGCCACCTGGTAGAGGCCGAGCACGACGCTCCCCGGGAGCAGCGGTGCCCGCGGTGGAAGGCCCTGCGGTCTTACATCTTTGAGTGGGCCCGCCAGCACCCTGATCTCGACAACCTAGATCCCGTCGCCTGGGGCGTGCGGGAACGCCGCGGCAGTTGGGCTATTTGATTTCTTTGTTCAAACCGAATATACATTTCCTCCCCATCATGGTTATTGGCTGTTAGAGGCATTGCGGGGGCTGGAGTACCTTTTTTAATGTGGTGTTGCTGTTGACAAACTCATGGACGGCGTTTGTTTAAGTTAGAGGCTAGAAATGCCTGTGTTGCGCGTGCATATACTGAAGGGAATATTGCGAGATATTCGTTATTGGAGGTAAAGGGAAGGGAATATATGGGCATGGCTGGGCCGTATTCTGGTGAAAAGGAAAGAAGAGGTCAACGGATGGACGGTAAAACAATGAGTGTCGGCGACTGTGCTCGCTTAGACTGTTGGTTCGATGAGACTTTTTCAGATGTTCTTTGTGACTTGATTTGTGTTGCTATTGGGATTACCTCTGCATTTGGTGACGGGGGTAGCACAAGATTCCTTAGTTCGGATTCAAGCAAAACAGGAAACAAATAAAACAAATCATGATGACACAAGTCAGATGCTGGTATTAAAAGATGAATGGTAATTTTACTCTCTGATCTGAGTTGGCACGCCGTCAGACGAGTTTAAACTCTTGGCTCCGCATTGCTTGTTGCCCGTGCAATTTCTACGGACACATACGCACCCAAACATCTCCAACCACGCCTCAAACAATATTGACAGTTTCTACACTTCCCAGCCTCCGAATCAGCGCCAGCCCGTCATGGTGCCTCTCTGGAAAGCTCGGGAAGAAGGCGCCCACCCTGAAAAACCTGCTGCCCTCCCCGGGAGCCGAGTACAGTATCAGCCCGCAGGCCCCGCGGGCTCGCCTCACTCTGCCCTGGGGCTCGGCGGCGTGCCTGACCTTGCAGCTGCCCAGGAGCACCCAGCAGAAGTGGGCAATCTCGTCCATCATGCCGCTCGGCGAGCCGGGGCCCGGGTCGGAGTACACGTCTCCGAGCTCGTCGTAGGAGAAGTCCAGCTCGAAGCACCCGACGTGCTTGCCGTCGTACACGAGCGTGCCCCGGGAGCCTGGCTCATCGAAAGTGTCTTCGATTCGCAGCTTTCGCTCGCTGAGCGCGCCCAGACGCAGCACGTGGCTGCGCACTCGGAGACCCCACGTATTCTTCTCAATCTCTCCGTACGGGTTGCTCCCTGCCGGTTGGGCGTGCGCCTCGAGAGCTTGGTGCTCGGGCTGGAAGCCGGCGAGGCATTCGTCGTCCTTGTACGCTGCGCCGTGGGTGATGAACATGCCGCGGCCGAGCGGGCTCCATGACGGGACAGGGCAGTCGTTGTGGCGCATGAACAAGGCGGGAGTGCAGCACTCTCTGCGGGCTTTGGTCTCGCTGCCGCCCTCCCAGTACCACATCAGCCCTCGGAAAAGGTCGCCTTTCCACAAGCCTGCATAAAATTGGTCTTGTAGCTTCGCGCCGTAGTGCGATGTCAGGCCGGAGAGCGCGGGCAGTATGTCCTTTGTCTTTGTAAAGGAATTGTCTTCGTACCGCGAGTATTCGCGAACGATGCGCGACCAGCTCTTGTAAGTCTCCTCTGTGGTCTGGGAGCTAATGTGCGACAGCCCGAGCTCGGCAATTGGTCGGTCAAGGTTGCTGCCCATGCTTTGAACGGAGGAGGAGGAAAAATAGTGAATGTTGGAGTTTCCGAACAGGAGCTTCCGCGAAGCCGAAAAATCTTCCTGGAACACCCATCCTCGGGTGCCCCAGCGGCTGTGGTGAGTGTCGGCGGCAGCTTCGCTGAAGACGAGGCCGCGAGGGAACCCTGCGTATTTGAACTGGAGCATGTAAGAGCCGGAGATGTTGGGTCGCCTGACTGACTGAAATGGCACTCGGATCCGGGGACCGCGCTGTTGAAGGAATCCCTGCTTGCATGTGCTAGATGAAGCAGCACAAATGGTGATTGCCGCGCTGGCGTACAAGTCAGCTACGCTCACGCATTGTCGTTCCCAATCTGAAATGTCGTCTTGCAAGATGCAAAGGGCATCGACCCAGAGATACGGAATCTTGAGGATGCGAGTCACTGCTACTGCATCCTTCAGGACTTCGGTCATGTCACTATCAGCGATCCCCTTCCTTCTTTGGGAAATTGATGTTGTGGTTGTCTTCAGCTGCTGCTTCGCATCTTCAGCGGGGCCCCAGCAATAGCTAAGGGCTGCGTACGGAGGTGTTTGAGAGCTGACCCCAAACCCTCCCGGACCGGTACGGAGAACCAGGCGCTGGCTTTTCTCTTGGACGTGAATTAGCCTTTCGGGAAAGAAGGGCTTGCTGCTCGGCTGAACTTTCTGGGCTCCAACGTCGTCGTTGAACGTTTTCGATACCCAATCAAGCCGGTGTTTTTCGGAATAGCTTTGACTTGAAGGAATTTCCAAGCCAAGCCATACATCTGATGTCTCCGATCCTGTAAGATCATGTTGGAATATTATGTATACGGGCATTGCCTTACGACAAGGGATGCTCACCAGTTAGTCCCTCAGCAAGACAGAGGAGTGCAATCTCACTCTCTGCATCATCAAAACACAGCAGAACTATTGCGCCCAGAAGGCCGTCGCCTCTACAGTCGCCCTCAATTTCATTTTTCCAACGAAAATGAATGTAGATTGAAACATGGAGGGGTTCCTTCATGTTATTGAAAGCAGACCCGAATATGCGCCTCGCTTCATCTTGCGTATCTTCTGCAGAAATTATGTCTTGCAAGAAGCCGCAGAAATCGCACCCATTTTTTGAAGAATCCTTTAGTAACGGTAAAGCTGGCAGCGTATCCTTTTGCAAGAGCACAAGTTCAGTGACTGTTATCGCTGTGTGCTCTGACTTGACCAGACGAGCACTGCCTTCTTTGTCAATCTTGTTTAAGAACTTTTGATCATCTTTGAAGAAAACTCCCTTTTTGCAGCTTGCACATAATTTAGCAGTGGGTATTGAGTGAGTCGTCATTCTTGTGAGTTTTATTTAGGACCGAAGACTTGATCTAAAGCATAACTTGGCTCGATATCAGAGAGATGAAGCATCAAGAGCGAGCATTAATACGTATAAAGGCACACTTGAGATGCAATCAGTCAAGCTGAAAAGCCAAACTGAGGTAAGATAGCGATGTCGAATAGCTGCAACCTGCTTGCTAAGAATAGTGTCGTATCATTGACGTTTCTATCAGTGTCGCTGCCCAAACTGGAAAAGGCAGGCGGTGAGTGGCAGAATCGAGCGCCATCTTGGCACTTATTGTAGTTGATGGCTTGGTTAATCTTACCAGGCGAGCTGCTAGCCCCTAATTTAGAATTCCGCTGACGCTCATCTTTTGCTCTCAAGCGCGGCGTGTTGATTGTTGTTGAATCATTTGACTAAAAACTTTGGATGAGCTGCAGTGCTCGTCTGTTGCGCAATGTCCCTGTTCGAACAGCAGGTGGCTGAAAACACCATCGTTGCGCTTCACAAGCTCTGCGCGACGTGTTCTCGGTTCCGAGATGAGTCGCGTCTTCTCCGCAAGATGTTCCGCATGGAGAAGATGAGACTGAATGAAAAGGAATATCTGGATCTTGGCTCGCCTGCAGATCTCAAGTCCGGCTACCTTACAGGTTGCCATCTGTGCGCTCAGCTATGGATGCAAGCTGGGGGCAATTTGTTTGATCCCGATGATCAGAAAATCCAAACGAACAAAATTAGGGTTCGCGTAAAAGCAAGAAACTTTGAAAAGGAATATGCAATGGAGACTGAAACCTCCAAATCTCAGAGTTGGTGGTGGAAGTTGGTACCGCCGTCCATGTTTGGTCCCTACTAACTTTACGACGATCGCTAGCTAACCGTTTTTAGCGGAGAGCTTGGGGTAATTACCATTGGCATTCCCGATGTGTGGGCGCATCAATCTCAATCCATGAGCGAGTCAGGTTTCAAATGGAGCGAACTGTTTGTGTATCCCACATCGAGTAAGTAGATTTCGCTCGCCGAGAAGACCGAGCTTACCTGAACCAGATGCGGAACTCAACCCGGCTATTTTGAAACAAAACCCAGAGCCCATATCATCAAAGCACGATGTAAAATTAGACGAGCTCAAGTCTTGGTATCACGAATGCGCTGAAAAGCACACCAAATGCATGTCCTTTTCTGGCATGGTTGCGCCAGACGGCCAACTTCCCACGCGGCTTCTGGATCTCCGAAATGACAAGGTCCGTCTGGTATGCAACCCGCAAAGCGAATCAAACATACAATACACGACATTGAGCCATATGTGGGGGCCGGATCCGACAGACTGCCTTCGCTTGATGGAGGCGCAATTGGAAGAGTTCAAGTCCGATATTCCCTGGTGGCAATTGCCGACAAAATATCTCGAAGCAATCAGAATCACCAAGGCTCTGGGGTTTCACTACATCTGGATCGACTCCCTGTGCATCATTCAAGACTCTGCACAGGACTGGGAGAGTGAAGCCCTCAAAATGGCGTCGGTGTATGGGCGAACGGCTTGCAACATCTCCTACGTGTACCCGCCTTCAGACGACTCGGACGAATCGCACTTGCGAGACCCCAGAGTTGGCATACCTTGTCAGCTCTCCTCCCCGAAATCCCGAAAGACTAACCAGAGAGACAGCATTCGGCTGGTGGTGCAAAATGCGCCTGGCTTCCTCACCAGGCACTGGGCTCCGAATCTTTTCAAGGCGGAATGGCCTTTGCTTTCTCGGGCATGGGTCTTCCAAGAAAGACTACTCTGCCCGCGAAATCTTTACTACGGGCCCAGCCGATTGATGTGGGAGTGCTGTGAGGGTCTGAAAGATGAGTTTGTCGGCCCTCTGACAAACAGCCCTCGGTCGAAAAGCCGATTCTACGCCGTATTTTCTGGCATTGAAGATGTAACTGGGGGCCGTGATCTTGACGAATCCTTCAAGGGGCAGTGGCACCTCCTTGTGCAAGATTACCGGCTTGCAAACTTGACTTTTGAAAAGGATCGCGTCATTGCGCTGGCGGGCGTTGTCAAGGCCATCCAGTCGCAGACAAAATACACCTACCTGGCAGGTATCTGGAAAGAGTTTGCGGAATTTGATCTTCTCTGGAGCATCAGCCCTCCAACTCCGCTTGGAGATTTCCGCAAGGCAACAGACGAGATGGGCCTGCAAGCTCCGTCTTGGTCGTGGTTTACAGTTCCGCCTCGCCCATCTTCGACGCCTTTTGGAAGCAACACCATCGACTTTCGCATCGCGAGCCAAATGTACGCCCGGCATGCTTTCACAGTGTACAAGGCGCGCATCACTTCTTTCCAGCATTCTCATGTCGCTTCCGGCTCTGCCCTGCTCCACGACTTTGCTGGCCTGAACATTACGCTTCGGACTCGGCGTATACCAAGCACATTGGAATGGGACGAGGAGGTTCTTCGGCTCTTACCATATGGGCGCTATGAGACTGGCAATTCTTATCAGCTGGAGCCCAAGAATGCCATGAAGTACGTCCACGATGACGTTACTCTGGAG
Organism: Calonectria crousiana; assembly: GCA_013406985.1. NCBI lineage: Eukaryota > Fungi > Ascomycota > Sordariomycetes > Hypocreales > Nectriaceae > Calonectria > Calonectria crousiana. Next base: position 58,684 of record VTGD01000002.1, on the reverse strand, counting down.
CCAGGCTCGCCGGTCCCCAGCGGAGTTTGCATGCTTTTGACAATGCTAGAAGCATGGAAAATTTACGATAAGAGAGATCATAGTTACGATACTGCCGGGTTCTCTAACAACGCCGACTATCCAGGCGCCAAAACTCAGTGGCAGTATGCGGGGTTAGTCGTGGCACCAGTGGGGGATGGCCAAGACTGCTGGCAGCGAATTGGGGTATTTGTGTTTGATGATTTTCTCCCAGGACTCAAGGAATTTGAAACACCATTTGCTAATAGGGAGGAAGAGGATCTCATTTTGGTATAGAGCGTGATAAAAAAACGCAAGTTTTAATCAATCTTCTGATATCCTGAGAGATCCTATATTTTGCCTTGCGTAATTACCCTCTCATGGCCTGTCGCACTCACCAATACACCGAATTATGTAGTTCCATTCTTGTATTGCTGATATTAGTTGAAACATTGACTACCAACATCGAGAAAAGTTGTAATCTCCTTTTTACTGCATTGGTATTACGATATTGAAAATTCCATAAGACTTTTATTGAAACTGTGCGGTGCAAAATGAGTCTTGGATAGAGAATAGTTCTCCTCCTTGGCTCAAGAGCTCAGAAGCTCTGTCAGAATCGTTCTTTCAGGTTCTTCTGACTTGTTTGCATACTCCAGAAGTTTTGCTCTATTCGACCCTGGCCTTGTGAGATCAATGCGTCGACTCCGCACAAGTTCAATCACATGATCATCACATCGCCGCGACTTTGTCATCATGACCTCCACAGGGCTTTCTCCATTGTTGTTTTCCTCATCAAGATTCTTCGTGTGACGGATCAGGACCCTAAGTAGTCCGACATTCCTGTCGACACAGTGCAGGGGAATCCTGTCGCTAACGTCTTTCATTTTTGTCATGGAATAATTATTCATTGTCGCCAGCTTTTCAGCCACGTTTTCGATGCAGCTTTTATGAAAGTCCGAGAGCCGAAAGAATCGCGTCCGAATCAGACGATGCAGCGGTGTTGAATCCGCATCACTTGCGATATTGAAATGGCTGTAGTCGAACAAACCAAAAAGACATTCTGCAACGGTGCATGTACCTTTTCGGCAAGCATAATCTAAAATGGTTTCCCCATCAGGACGAGAAAACAAGACCGACTGGAGTTGTTTGAGTGTATTTTTCTCGTCTTGCGTGGGTTCTCGTGGCCGTGGAGTTGTCCCGTCTGGTTCATATAGATCTGGAAATGCACGGCATATCAAACGGTGCAAGTACTCAATTGTTGTTGAAAAAGAGTCCTCGGTAAGTCTAAAATTCCCTTCAGACGAAAGAGCTATACAAGTCTCGAAAATTTCGCGAATTCTGTGTTGAATGTAGGCTGGGGTTAAAATTGAGAGTAATTCATCTATAACTGAGCCCAAGTTTGAAGTGATGGCCTGGGCTAGAGCCTTCGCACACTCCATTTTATGCTCCCATTCTTCTGATGGAATGAGCACTAGGAGCAGTTCGAGGTCGTTCCTCTTGATTGCCTCATTGATTGGTGTCACCTGGTGACCATTCACCGACACGCCTTTGGTAAGCTGGATTCCCTGAGAGATGAAATACTTGCAAGTTTCCACATGGCCATTTCTTGCGGCGAGAACAAGTGGAGGAAGCGCGTTCCCCATTTTGCTTCCATCCAGAGCCACCCCACTTTGATGGAGCAGTTTTATTCTTTCCAAGTCGCCCTGAGAAGCGGCTTGGTATATGTCGAGTTCTGTGTTATCGTTGAACCCCGGAAATGATGCAAAACTTGACTCTCCCGCATGCAAACGTTCCATATGAAAATCAAGTGCATCTTTTGATGAAAACCCAATGATTCGAGCGTGGCATGTCGATATTTCACACGTAAAAGGTCGTTCATGATGTCGCACGTGCAAATCTCAGTCTCGTCTATCTCGAAAGCCAATGGCAAACTTTTGACACATAATTCTCTGGCATTTGAACCGTTGGGGGCCATGAAGGTTCAAGAATGGCTCAAGTGTCTCATCGTCTCCATTTGTGACGCTTATGGTCTCCATAACCTTTCGTATAGCAACAACTCTCTTTTGAATGTTCGAGGGAGCATATTTTGCATTTTGCCACTCTTCTACTCCCGATTTGATGGTATGAATTTTTTCGTTTCAGAGACCTCTGAGGAACTTTCATTCAGCATGAAGATTTTAAGGACATTCATTGCTGCATCCATTGCGATCTTGCGATTCGCGGGACCTGGCTCACATGCAGCTAAAGTGAGTTGGATGTGGTGATCCCAAAACTCTGTAGCATAGTCAAGCAACCCATAGTAACCAGCCAATGCTTTCTCTGTAATTGAATGGGCAAGGAGCTCTTCGCAAAAGGGCGGCGATGTCAGGTATGTGCAACAAAATATCGACATTTTTTTGTGTTCCTCGATGAGACAAAGATGGCCTGTGTTCGTGAGGTATCTGTATTCCAATTAGCATATGCCCATAGGTCGTTTTCATGATTTCTCCAAGAATTGATTACCTTCCTGCTGTGGGGTGAACCAAGCTGATTTCTTGCTCTGACAACTCATCCCCATAAAGAAGGCATGGACTTGTATCAATCAAGGATCCACATATGACCTTGCATTTGTTCGCCCGCCTCTTTTTATAGCTGCACGTAGAATTGTCTGGGTCAATGCAAAAAAAGCCTGTATCTCTCTCCATCTCAAAGGTCTTGCGGAGCACGCCAACCACCCCAAAATCTTCTCGGCAGACTTGAGTCTGGGCGGTGCAGCGCGATCAAGAACCCTGACCACTACACGTTCATAGGCAGCTTCTAGACCCTGAGGGAAGTTGTCTTGCTGAAGCTCCTCTTCTAACTCATGCTCTGATTCCTGTAGTAAAAGATTTTCCATGACAACTTTCGCGTACAGAAACATCCCTAATTGATGAGTTAGAAGCCAGATGTCGATCCATGAGACGGGCAATACCTTGTGCTACAGAGCTAATCTTTTCAGCGATACTGATCTCCATACCAGGTTCGAGTTCGAATAATTGTTGAATCTCATTGGCTTGGGATCGGGTGTAACTATCAATATCTGAAATATGGCCTTCAGCTGTATCCATATTAATGCTAGGGTATCTCGATAACACGGTTTCAGTATTTCCATCTCTCTGGCCAGATATTAAAAACCTGATTTTACTACTGTGAGACTGGTGTTCAGGAAGCACTTCATCTAAAAACCATCTGATAACCCGTGACTCGGCCTTGACAGCATTGTGCTGTTCATCGCACTGATCTAAGCCATCAAGAATGATCCATGCTCTTGTTTGGCTGGTCAAAACGTGTTTTGTGCAGTCCTCGAGGAATACATCAATTTGAGCACCAGAGTTGGTCTTTTTTGCGCAATTCTGATTCACAGTTTCAATGACAGAGTCATCCTGGTCAATAAACTGTGAAATCATTGCACGGAACATGTCTGACATCGTCCTTTGCATGTCTTTTTTGAGGTCGTGATTAAAGTAGAAGAATACAACGGGGCCTTTGGGTCTATGGCTGCTTGATCGCATGTAGTCGATTATTCTTGAAGTGAGAATAGTCTTTCCTGAGCCAGGCTTTCCGTGAAGATAGAGGATGTTGCTTGCTTGAGATTCTCCAAAGGCCCAATCTATAAATTGACGGTCCTCAAGGACCCAATCGCCCGATTTTGATACCGGTCTTTGTTTTATCGCCATCATTTGATCCTTTTCATAATCCAAAGGATTGAGTTTGGCAAAGATTTGCGCCCGTAACTGATCGTGAAGGGAGCTTTGTTGGTTCCTGTCTTTTGTGTCTATAGCTTGCATCAACTCTAGAATTTTGTTCTTGGACTCAGCTGACAGCTCTTGAATCTCTTCGATCATGACCGTCTGTTTCTTATCCGACAATAGATTCTTGTATCGATTGAGGCTATCGATGATGGGTTTGAATCGAGATTTAAACGTTGGCCAGGCATAATTGAAGCATTTTTTCCATGCTACGATGGGTTATTTCAGTGATCTTTAGTTCATTGGGAAACCAACCTGGTTTGGAGAAGACCTTGAGAACTTCCAAGTGGAAGCGAAGAACTCCTCGAAAGTACTCTTCAAGAATAATCCTTACTTCCGGGTAGCGTTTGAAAAGACGATTGTATTTATCCACGCCATCGAGAACATCACCAATTTGACGGTAGATGTCAAGAAGCATCTCAAAATAGTCCACGCTTGCGGAAGCAACCTGGAGACGGTAAGATATGGGATATAAATATCATTTTTGATGCATACCGTCATACTCAGTTTGATGGGACCTTAGGAGACATAAGTACAAAATGCATGCAGGTGTGATTTTGAAGCGTACCCAGATATATGCCCCTACCTCGCTCATCTGAAGAAAAACTCGGATAAGCTGCTCCAGATTTTTTATCCCTCTGAGGAATTTGCCAAGGCTCGCAAAATTTCGCAGTCGCTTTTTCGTCCCAACTTACTCTTGGATTTTCTCAACTGAATCCTTTACATCCTCAATGTTGGTTGATGAAAACATTACTTTTTGGTCTTCTGATAAGTCCTTTCGGAACTCTTCGATGACCTTCTTGAAGCCATCGCTGCACATCTCCATAGCATCGGATAAATAGAGATATGATGTATTGGCTTCAAATTTAGGCTTAAGGATGGAGGGAAAAAAAAGGCTCACGTAAAAGAGCTGTGAGCTGGTGGGCTAGCCAGTATGGTGGCCCGTCTCAGCCTGCTTTGCTGCCTTGCGCCACTTTGGCATCCGTGCATTGATGAGCCAACTCAGCCACGTTACCTTCTCACAGGCAGAATCGCGTCAGCAACTGAGAATCATCCATAATCACTTCTTCAAACGCGTTGTTGAAGATTATTAAATAAACATATGGTGCATCTGGGAATCGATGCCCTGGCGATTGAACCTATCTCGCAATGACAACCAAGCGCAGAATCGAGCAGCAGGCCCACCGAGGTTCTGCGAAGCGGTTTCAGCCTAATGGCCCCGAAAATGACGACCATGATAATTTGGGCGCCGCTGCAGATGCCTCGAGTGGGAGCGACTATCATGCCACCGACGGTCTGGATACACTCATGGAGGACGTCAGAATGGAGGATTCATTGCCGACGAGTCGGGTGGTGTGTTATGGGGCCGTAAGTCAACCTCGTTCACGGACCCATTTTGGTTGAATTATTCGCTAAATCAGAGGTAGCTGTTCAATGTCAAGGCCAAAGCAATGTTTGGCAACATGGCTGCTGTTTCAGCATGGCCATGGTCCCCTTTCTATACATTTCGCATCGTGAAGCGTGGTGCGTGCTATTTCATGACGCATTCTGCTGAAGCAGCCGATGAAGAATTTGCAGTACTGGATGTCCTTACTACATCTTCTATTGATTCTCTGAGTCATATCGGAGAGATTAAAGCTATTGGAGTGGTTGCACATGCCACACTAGACACGATACCGATCAATAAGGCAAAAGAGGGAACGGTGATTGATCTCACAGTCAACATTTTGGGACCAGAGTCAAGTGCACAGGCCGTGGGCGACATCTTAGCCGACAGATCTGCTCATCTTCAGCACCCCGTTTTTCTTGAATCGGATGTCGCCTATTTGAACCCCGGGTACTATTACCGGATAGGGAGCATGGTAGATCTAAGACACTTGATCGGGCCAGAACCAAGCAACTCAGAGTTATCAAGGGTTTCCGAGGCGGTGCAGGACATTCTTCATTCTTTAGGAAATACAGAGGGCTTATATGAAGCCGAATGTGATGTTGAAGCCATGAGTAAAGCCTTTTTGCTCAACACAACATTAACAAGGTACCTGCAAATCCATAATCGGCAAAAAGCCAATACTGACTTTGTCAGATACCAAGTTGAAGGGGTCAAATTCATTCTAGCCCGAGAAAATACAGTATTTTGTCAGAAAGCGAACCGAAATCTTCGAGATCGCATGAACACAAAGTAAGGTGACTTTGAATGCAAAATTTCAATGCCAACATATTTGTAGACTTAAGCAACAATTTTTAGAATGCCTCGGTGGCATTCTCGCGGATGTCATGGGACTAGGGAAAAAATTGACTATGCTCACGGCCGTTGCATGTTCGAAACCAGCGAGACATAGCATACAGTGTAATCAAGCTACTCCAACGTCGACTTTGATCGTCCTCCCGTCAAAACGTATGTTTAGTCTGATAAGCTATGGATATTAACTGATACCAAACAGAATTATTGGATGTATGGGATGTAGAGATTAGAAAGTCAGTTCCCCCCCCTCCTTTATGCCACTACTAATATTTTCAGACGCTTTCATCGGGACTATCTACTGGTCGGGCACTTTCATGGAGATGCACGCGCCAAAACATCGGCAGACTTCCTCAAATATGATATAGTACTAACAACCTACCAAACTCTAGCTGCTGACTGCGGAGGCAAAAGGCTATTGCAAAGCATTATATGGTTGCGAGTTGTTCTAGATGAAGGTGAGAAATGATGTCTGGTTCTTTGCAATTTTCTAGAGTTGACGAGCACAGCACATTGCATCCGAAATCAAAACACCAGAATATTCAAAGCGGCAAAAGCTCTCCGTAGTGAAAGACGATGGTGCATTACCGACACGCCCATCAAAAATGGCCTGCAAGATTTACGCTCCCTCTTGAGATTTCTCCATTATGGCCCCCTTCTGCATACCGCCATGTTTGAAAAGCACGTAATCAACCCCATTCGCAACAACTCCGACAAGGATCAATTCAGAAATTTGCAACTTTTGCTTCAAACAATTTGCATACGCAGATCCAAGCAGTGTATTAGCCTACCGCCTTCAGTTACCGAAGTTATCTCAGTTGAGCTTACCGGCGAAGAATCTGAAAAATACCAGCAAGTACGTGCAGACTGCCAACGGCAATTTGAGGTAGAATTTTGCAAAAAAGGGGTACAAAAGACTTGGTTCTTGTTTGCAACAATTCAAAAGCTTCGCATGCTATGTAACCACGGTACACTTCCGGTCAAGACGACAACTTTGTCGCAAACTCCAATTAACAAGTCCAAATCCAAATCCGGAAAACAGCAACGGCTGGCCGAACACGAATCTTGTGGCTTTTGTAACGGCGAAGATGGTACTGCGGCCCTCGAAGGGCTCAACCAATGTCCCCTTTGTGACGATTGGTTGGGAAAGCCCACCAAGGCGAGCGACAGCAGGCTGTGTGTTGATACGCAACTGAGCGTGGCTTCTTCACCTCTTTTTTTGTCGGCCTCACCCATGCCAATGGGAATCGAGCACTCCTCTAAACTCACGGCAGTCACACAAAACATCATATCGGCATGCCAGGCTCTGGAAAAGAGGCAAGTTTCATCTGCAATGGTTTTATTTGTATCTCGAGCTAACATTGAAAAGCGTTGTATTTACATCATGGCGTTCAACTCTCGATATTTTGAAGGACATGTTCTCTCAAAAAGGTATAAACTCAGTCAGTATTGACAGTCGCGCCAATCACATGGATAGAAGCAATACGCTATCGCGGTTCCGAGACGATCCTCAAATCTTTGTTCTTCTGATGACAATGGATTCGGGTGCTGTTGGGTAAGACTGAAAGAGTTGTCATTGTTTTGTGTTAATGATGGCCAGCTTGACTCTTATAAATGCCACCCAAGTTCATCTTGTGGAGCCGCATTGGAATCCTGCGCTGGAAGCACAAGCCATCGCAAGGGTCCTTCGAATGGGCCAGACCCAAAACGTGACAGTATTCAAATATGTTACGATGGGGACAGTAGAACAGGTAGGTCACCCAAATTGTGCCGAGTTCATGCCTAATGTGAGCAGAGGATTGTGGAATTGCAAGAGAAGAAGAGTCGAAATGCCAAGATTTCATTAAACGAGTTGACGCAAGAGGATGGTTCAGGAGTCCTCGATGTGAGTATTTTCATCAATTAAAAAGCCTGACTGACAGAAGTAGGACTGGAAATTTGTACTGGATCCAAATTAGTCGTCGCGCGTTGTCGAAATTTTGCACGTTCGTATGGGTAACGGGGCGTTTTATTTTGTGGTTTGGCACCAGTACTAGTTTGATTCATGACCAAGTTGGTTTTACTTCGGACATTCCGGTAGAATGTAATAAAACCATGGCAGGACTAACAGAGACAAATGCAATAAAACCCTTGAATGATTCTCTGTCCGACACTTGGCCAATCTATGCAGTGGCCGTGTTGAAGAAGTACTTTCGTTACAGCCATCCAAGAGTTGGATTGTACACAAGAGAAAAAACCACATTTACACCAATCACTTTTGCAATACAAGGTAGGACGATCACCAATCTTCCTATTGGTTTACCCTTGGGCTCCAGTGACCATTGTGGTCGCTGTACCATTGGACTAAAGAGTATATATACGGGCAGCCTACTCTATGGTTTCTAACCTTGTTAAGCTCTTGTTCCTACCAGCGAAATGGCCTTTACAAATTATCTCAAAATGACCGACAGAGCTGTTGTACTTCAGTCAATGACTAAGCATGTATAGGACACCCATCACAACCAACAACCATATCTATCAGCCCTTGCTTTTTTACTACCTTTTATTATTGCATACCTTTGTCTAACTACCCTATAAGCACTATCATATCACTAATCTTGATCCTCATCCTTCAGATCCCAGCATGGTACTTTGGCACATGGAGGTACAAGGCTGTGCGCATGTTCTATTCATAGAACACAAGACATCTGACTTCGATACTCTGTCTGCCAGGGGCGTTGGTTGGCGTGGCCGGATCTTGAAATGCCGTATGACCGGAGCCATATGCAATCTCAGCTTCTCCACTGGCTACCAAATAGCTCTTTGAGTCAAAACACTTGACAAAAAGAACTTCATCAGGCGTCATATCTTTCATGTAATAGAACCGATGAGATTCATTCGGAGCAACGGCGTATTGCTCTCCTTTGACTTCATAGCCTTCCGTAGAGAAAGTGGAAGCAGGATCTGGTAAAACATCCGGAAGTCCGTAGCTAGCTTTGGGGTAAAGTAAATCTACCTTTACAAAATCGGCAGGCACCGTACTTTGCCAATCAATGACTGCTAGTGGCATATCTGTTGCAGGATGTTGTATCGGGCGCCAGAGATTTATAATCTGGTATCGACCCTGCAACAGTGTTTCTGCGTCGTCTGCCGAGAGATGTCGGCGAACTCTTGCCTCAGCAGCGCCAGGAGTCTGATCAACGTGGACAAGTTGGACAGGTTGTCGAGGAGACGATCGGTCGTTACGTCTAATGGTGTGGTCGAAAATAAAAATCTTTTTGACACCAACCAAGTTTTGGCGAAGTAGAGATTTAATTTCGGGATAGTATTGATCCTTGATTCTCTGTTCATCGTCGAAAAGAATTTCCTTTGCTGGCGCATAACATACGTAAAAGCCATTTCGATCAAGAGAGAATTCAGACTCTCGTCCACGCAGATTGCCAATCTGCCGCTTGCAATCTATTAGGCTGTATGACCGCCCGGGCCCATCAACCTTATTCCAAGGCTTCCTGAATGGCTCCGTTGCTTGTGGATCGTATGAGGAGGGGTCGATATGCTTGAAGATTGCGGTTGTCATTTTGGCTATCGTTAGGTTGACTGGCGTGGTGATGATGATAACTGTAGGATTGCAATGAGTCTTGCAGCAATTATATACAATACTGAAATAACAGAGGAGTATGCAAGAAGAGCATCAAAAGTGAAGCGGATGGGAAAATGCTTACTGAATAGCTTTGGTCACTTGATAAATAAGATAACAGTTTATTCATCGTGTAGTATTAGTATTACTAATCAGAATAATATCTAGTACAAGTCCGATTTTCTTTTCGTGGAATCATTGAGGGAGCTATGAAGTTGAGCTTACAAATTGACACTTGCTCACCATTTTGAGGTTAATAACGTGTAATATGGGTGGGGGCATGAATTTCAGGCAAGGTTTTGGCTAATTCGCCGAAAACAATAAACTCAATTCGTCACACTGCACACCCGACTTTCTTGAATAAAGCTATCTTGACAACGTTGTATTTTTTTGGCCATTCCTTTTTACCAAAACAATAGATGGAAAAGAAAGAGCGTAACAGAAAAAGAAATAAAAAGACTACCCGCCACGTATCAGATCATAACCCAGTTATGATCATTACTGCGAACTCTGGCTTGACCCCGCAACGATCTTGATGATATAAATGTGTTGCTTTCAATTGTAAGCGGTACCTTTGCGACCATAACTTGGATGTCCCTTTCCTTTGCTTTCCATAATTGCCAGCCCCTCGCCTTTTTGGGTTTCGATCAACGTCATATCCATGAGTTTCTCATAGAATGGAACTGTTCTTTTCCAGTCTGCTGTGAACAGTAACGTCTTCCTCAAATGTGGCATTTTCGTGAGAATATCTTGAACACATTGAACCAGCCAACTTCCCAGCCCTTTCCCTTGATATGCTGGCTCAACCCAAACGTCTGTGAGATAGGCAAAGGTTACAAAGTCAGTAACGCATCGCGCTAGACCCACAAACTTCAACCCCAGAGGAGTGTGTCTCGAATCGTCGGTTTGGGTTTTCTCATACAAGCCAAACGAGAGTGAATTTTGCAACATTTCCTTCATGGCCTCTTGGGGTACGGTTTTTGCCCAATAAAATCCCTTGGAATCGAAAACATCAATCAGAGTCTGGATTGGGAATAATTTGGGATCGGTGGAAATGAGAAATTGATCTTTGGTCCAGGACCGGGCCTGGAGGTCTGATTTGCTGGATGCCATAACTGAGGCGAGATGAACGAGAACGGTTGATGGGTGGTAAAGTAGTGAAGAAACAGACCCAAGGAAATGAATTGATGGTAAAAAAATAATGAACTACGGTTTTGCAGATGGGGCCAAGAATTTGAACTTATGTATGCGTCTGGGTCGGAATAGAACTAAGACGTGAACCCAACAAGCTCAATGTTTCGGATGTGGATCCAAGCCCAGAACTCAGTCAAAATGAATGCGCGACATTAACTGGGACGTGATGCCGACAGATTGACATGTCCAGACGAGCATCTGGGCAATCGGAAATCCTTATCTCGGGGCCTCCTCCGAACTTGTTGCAAGGAATTTGGACCTCGATTGGCTGTGTCTTCGGCTTAAAATTCCGAACTCTCGGACCTTTCAGAAAACTCGAAGTGATTAAGCTTGGGGCTAAAAAGGGCGGACTGGGGTTTTCGCCGCATGGACGCTGAGAAAGGATAGCGTCTGAATTGACACTCGAGCTGATTAACCAAACGATTGGTAATTTTAGCCCTAAGAAGCATGGAGTACCCCTCTTGGCCAATGAAATGACGACATATGCCAATGATAACCAGAGCGCCCTCTAACTACATGGCTCGGAGAGGTGCAGTCCTGCGAATCAACAGCCAGATGCTTGCCATCAATCCCGCTCAGACCACAGGAACGTTGCTCAGGTCTGGCTTTGTCTGCGGTGAGACAGAGGTTACATGGCACAAAATTATTGTATCTCCACACAAAACTGGTGGATCCAAGGAATTGACTCCAGGCTAGCCAAATCTACGATGGTTTCATCCAATAAGCCAATTTGGTAGTGAAGTGATCCTTTAATTCGCTGGACACTATTTCCGCTTAGTCAGAATACGCGTATTTAGTGAAAGGTTGTTTGCTGTGGAGTCTCTAGCTCCAAGCCTGCTTTATTACAGCTTAGTGTCTGGGCGTAGTGCAACGGCGCCTTTGCTCGCTACTCAATGACAGTTCCACGCGTCCTTGATGTTGCACAAATTTTCCCTCGCTTTGATCATGGTTGCCACTCGTGGATAATTGATTCAATTAAAATTAAGTGCACATTACCAAGGCTCTGAAACCAAACCGTGTCGCTCAGTAGCATGCAAAGAGATCAATTTTCCTGTTCTTAATTGAGACTAATCGCTCAACTCCATCACTGCGGACATCACATCTGCATGGCAGCCATTTGTTCATGTTGGCCATGCTTTCTTGGTTATGGATATTGAGAATGAACCAAGTGAGCCTGAAAAGGTAGCCAACCGTAAGGGTCTGGCATAGATCATACCATAGGGTGCTATAACGTGATAGCGCTGTGTTGAAGTAAAAAAAAAAAATTCAATGTCCATGCGATTAAAAGGCAAACAAGCCATTTCCTACCAATTCTAACTCTATTCGGCGATCTGGCCCAGGAACCGGTTGAATCCTTATCCTTCGAAAATTAGTCCAAGGGGACATCTCATGAGGCAAAAAAAGTAAGCTGGCCATATGTAATAGATTTGATATTGATTAGCCGTTCCAATTCCTTCTGTACATCGAATTTTGATAAGTGGAGGCCAAGCCCCACAAGCAAAATCGCCGAATTCGACAGCGATGGGCTCCGTTCCATTTCGCCGAATTTCATCATGCTTGATTTGCACATGACATCTGTACCATTTTCTCCGATTATTGTTTGAAGAATCAGGCAAAGTGACACATACAGCTTTGTTTTGGCATGCAAAGACACTCGCATACACAATGCCGACTGGAACCAGACGCTATCGCTCACGGAAGCGGCAGAATCCCTGCGACCGGTGTCGCCAGCACAAAGTAGGGTGTCGGGTTGATGGCGAGCCCCCCTGCGAGAGATGTGCGCGTGTTAATGCTGCTTGTACCTTCTCAAAAAGGCAAGATGTCATATCGCCAGACAGCTTACCTGCACCGTCTCACCAGGTGCTTCCAGGGTCAGCATGTCCGAGTTCTGAGGCCTTCGTCCTTCCACAGTGCCCCGTCGCCCCATCATCTTCAGCAGCTCATTCTCCAATCATCATCCATGATGCAGATACTGACACTTCTACCGAACCTTCGTCGCAGGCCGGCTCGAAAGCAACCGCCGCTCGACCCAGTTCTATCCAAAGCACAGCCCGTCAGACACTCCGAGGTTTGAATCATGATGACACCCAGGATTATCAACTGGTGGGCCCGTCTTCCGACTTTGACCCGTGGCTGCTAAGGCACTGCAAGTTTGACAAACATGGTTTTTGTAAGCTGCCAAATGTTCATATTCGGAATGCCGGAGGCGCGGCTACACGAGGTCAAATCCCAGCTCATTTCTTATTGAGTTCGGTGGACTCGTGCGAACACATGAGTCCACCAACATGCGATGATGCACGGGATGATCTTTATGAGATTGTATCCACGGATATTGGGGCCCGATTGCTGCGAATGTAAGCATTTGTATGTTCCTTGTATGGCTGAATGTATGCACTGACTCTGAGGCAGTTTCATGATACATGTCTTTCCCATGTGTCCCGTTGTTTCTAGAACTGCGCTTGAATTTGAATTGCAAAATCAACGAGTTGTACCAAGTACTAGCATCTTGTCGAGGATACCTGTGCACCTCCTAGCGGCCATTTACGCCTCTGCTATACCATTTGCCTGGGACGATGATCGGCTATCACATTGGGAGCACAGCCAGGCCCCCAAAGATTCTGTTCTTTGGGACATGTGCCATGAATTGATACTTAACGAAATTCATAAACCGCAACTTCACGTTTTGCAAGCTGCCCTCATCTACCTTCAGAAAAGACCCGTCGATAGATGTATGGCAGATACGGCATTTGACTGGTCGTTTATGGGAATGGCAGTAACTCTGGCACATTCCCTTGGATTACATGTGAACTGCCACAGGTTCGGGCTCCCAGCCCATGAAATTCGACTTCGGCGAAGGCTTTGGTGGACATTGCACATTGAGGATAAGTGGAGGTCCCTTCTTTATGGCCGTCCAGCGCTGATCCGATCGACCGAGTGGGACGTTGCTGACCTTGACGACAAAGATTTTGAAAGTGGAACTCAAACTACGCGAAGCATAACGGATAATTTGACTGGTCCGAGTTTACCTTTCCAAGATTTGGCCCGGCTGGCTCGCATCGCTGAAGCCGTCCAAGAGGATTTGTAGTATGTATGCATTCTACACCTGCGACGCCCAAGCATCTGAACCAAATATAGTTCCCTCAGAGCTAGCCAGGTCTCGGCTGAAAATATGAGTGTGTCTGTTGAAACCGCTCAGCATTTATTTCGACGTTTGACTGCATGGCGGCAGACTCTCCCGCTTCGAATGCACAACCATTGCCTGTCAGATACGAATCTCGAAACCACCAAGTCGCCTTATCCGGCCACAGTATACAATGCCTATTTCATCCTTGTCATATATACATGGCGCGCGTTGCTTCGAAGCACAAACGTCTCAGTTTCTCAATCAGCCGCCGCAACCCATACCAGAAATCCTTTGGGAACTGAGGAACCTAGCTTTTCAACGAATGACTTTTCTTGGGAGCTTGACAACGTCTCTGAATTGGAATCTCGTCATGATATAATCGAGCCTGAGAATAATACAATGGTGCAAGACCTCTATGACGGCTCATACAACTGTGTCAGCACTTTTGTTGGTTTCGTATTAAATTTAACACCTGCCTCTTTTTCCGAATTCTGGCATTCTTGTGAGTATGATACATAAACAATCCACATTTACGCGAAAGAAGAAGAAGTACTAATTCCTTTTCTGGAAAAGGGTCTCCTTGGTGCTTTACCCTGGTATCCAACTTTCTTATGCTTCTTTTAGTACAAGCACCTGACATATCAAGGGCGATAAAAGCAAAAAATCTAATTGCAACATGGCGAAGAATAGTTGATTATAGATACAAGGGTTTTACATATATGAGGTTGGCGAAAATCTGTCTTGGGTCTTATTTTTTGCACGGGTTAGAGAACACATTTAATCTTTCACCTCATGTACAGCAAGCTCTCTTACAAGCTTAATCACTAGAATGAGATTCAACTCTTTCCTTTTATAAAGAAAATGTGTTTATATCTTCTAGATAATAATTTCCCATAAATTCGTCGATTCATAAATGTCCAAATAAATGTTTTGGATCTGCCACCTTTGTGGTGCCGGAGTTTCTGGATGAGCCCACTGTTCTTTTTAAGCCGGACCCAAAAATATTAAATTGACAAATGTTACGTTTGGCTTTAACACTTCTATGACTAAGCAATGGGATATTTAGTGTAATATAACCTGCGGTAGCATTTGCAATTGCATCTCTGCTCATTACACATCCTCCCCACTCATTCGTCGCCATCCCGGCAAGCGCAGGACTTGGCATCTGTCAGGTACATGGTGTAGATAGTAGTAAATATATGGATATCAACTGATAACAGCAGGGAACACAGAGCATGAGCGTCCATAGTGTTATTCGCTGTTGTCATTTGCAATCTTCTATACCTGAAATCACATATTATTTTGACAAGAGGAGACGATGCAAAGATGTCTAGGGTCTCACCAAAATGCAACGACTCTGACCTCCAAGCTCTCTCTCGCTTCAGCATTATAATCCTGCCCTTCCAATTCAAAGGCACTGTGAATAACTCCGCTAACACTAATCTCTGGAACACTCCCAATCTTCCTGCCTTGTTTCGATGCCGAGATTGCTTCCATTTCATTGTCGAAGAGCTGAATGATCAAAACGTCTTCCGGTTCTTGGTTGGAGATAAAGTGCCAATCGTGACCTGGTCCCTCTGGGTTCTTCGGCTCATATGATAAGTAGCTGTTCGAGAAATGAGTGGGAGTATCTGCGGCCAAGTTAGTAAATTCTTGGCGGTTCGTTGCACCTTGTGGACGCCCCGGATCGATGATTTGAGCCAGTTCGTGAGGAATATTTCTCCCGCTAGGCTGAACAAGATCAACGGCTACATAGTCGGATGTAGGAAAGGTCGCACACGACGATACAGCAAGCGGGTCGCGGCGGACGGTTTTGAGAGATCGCCAGATTGAAAAAAGCGCAAACCGGGGGATGCCACTATTGACCCCTCCCTTTGCGCTGTAATGATACTTCAACTCATCCCAGCCGATTCCACTGGAGAGCAGCTTGTTCTCAGATGTAATAACTGATTCTGCGGCGAGAGCCAAGTTGCGATGATACTTGCGAATATGGGCTCTTGCGCCCAAAGGAGAGAAATCAAGATGGACTTTTGGGGCTGGCGAGGCCCCGCCAGCGCTGGAGAATCCAATCATGCGTGGGCAAGGTCCAGCATCGTCAGCGTCAAAGTCTGCGCCGGACCGTTCTTGAGAATGGGAATCAATCTCGGAATGGACGTTGTTTCGGAGAACGGCTGACTCAACCACGGCTGCTTTGCACCCCGTGACCCGTTTAACCAGCTCCTCCACTTCGGGCATGTAGATGTTCTTTATAAGTGCCTCATCGCTCCAGCTGGAGTGATTGTACGGGGCAGTGTGCAGAAGTGAAGGCGCGTGGCGGGCAGTAAAGCCGTGATAAGAAAGTGTATACGGCGATGCATCCCCAAGTGCAAGAGATGGGCGAATATCCTTGATAGGAAGGGTTATGGGATCGTTGAATGCCGAGAGTGGTGGGAGATGGTAGAGGTTGGGGTTTGGGACCAATTCTGCATCTCGCTTCACGTAGCGGAACTTGCCCTTGTACAAAGGAGCTTCGCTTGGTGCGGTCTTCGAGATTGTGGTCGTGGTGAAAACCATTTTTCGTGATAGTACAACGAAATTGACAGGGCAAGAGCAAGGCCTGGCTAAAATGAGGATGAAAATGATTCTATCATCAATGTGTCCAAACCTCGGATCACCTATACCACCTTTTATAATTATCCGAGTTCGGGGAGTCTACGCACTACGTTTGACTTTATCTGGTCATTCACGGCAGCCGCTCATGTCCAAAAACGGAAATTTGGAGACACGAGTGGACTTATTGATAAGCAAGGTCTGCTCACTTGTTTACCCGACCCATATTCGGCGAATACATGCTCGGGCAATTGGTAAGATTTTTGACACAATCATATTAATATTAGTTTATTGTTCATTTCGAGTACTACGAAGGCGCTTGAAACTACTCATACCTATTCCGATATCCCATATGCAAGATGAAAAATAGAACTGACGAGATCACGATCAAAGGACTCTCTGACCTTCTCGAAAATGACAACAGAGTCAAGGTGGCTGGCATTGACGTCAACGGCACACTTCGAGGCAAAGTGTTGGCAAAAGAAAAGTTTCTCTCCATAGCGGAAACAGGATTTGGATTTTGCTCAGTAATCTTTGGCTGGGATATGCATGATCAGCTTTACTCCCCAGAGCTAAAGATTAGCGATCTTGTGGACGGTGGCGGAGATATTCTTGCCATCCCAGACCTACAAAGTTTCCGGAGAATACCGTGGGAGGATGGGATGCCATTCTTCTTACTCAGTTGGTTTGACCCAGTCAGTCTAAAGCCACTGAGCTTTTGTCCGCGAGGGTTATTAAGGACCGTGCTTTCCAAGCTGGAGGCCTGTGGAATGGCAGCAATGGCTGGAGGTTGGTGATCCGCCCCCCCTGTGCCGAATTTGGCTAACCCTTTCAGCCGAAATTGAATTCTCCCAATTCAAAGCCCCAGGCAACGTTGTGGCTTTTCTTCGTGACCACCCAGTCAGCGCACTCCCACCTCTAACAGAAGGCATGTTCGGCTATAGTCTGACACGACCTACCCATAATCAAGATTACTTCTATCAGATTTTCGACTCATGCAAACAATTCAATTGCTCTCTTGAAGGCTGGCACACCGAGAGTGGCGCAGGTGTGTACGAAGCATCACTTTTGTTTGATGAAATCGCACAAATGGCAGACAAAGCAAATCTATTCAAGTGAGTTCTCTCAGCTAGGTAATTTCTACTGCTAACGGTCAGATACGTGGTGAAATCTATCGGGACAAAATTTGGCATCACACCCTCCTTTATGGCTAAAACACGTGAAGGGGCCCCAGGAACCGCTGGCCACGTTCACATATCGATTGTTGATCAACAGGGTAGAAATAAGCTATTTCGAGAGGAAGCAGATCTCGAAGCAGACTGGGACGATATTTCCAATCTATCTGACTTGGGTAGGCATTTCTTGGCAGGTCTTATTGATGGACTGCCGGATATTATGCCCCTTCTTGCGCCGACCATCAACTCCTACAAGCGACTGGTCGAAAATTTCTTCGCACCCGTAACTGTGTCTTGGGGCCTTGAGAATCGTGTTGCATCAATCAGACTTATCGCACCCCCAACATGCTCACCTCAAGCAACTCGTTTCGAGGTGCGAGTCCCTGGCGCTGATGCAAATTCGATGTACGTCTTTGCAGCAATATTGGGAATAGGATTGCGTGGAGTAAAGAAAGAACTACAGTTGCGTCAATGCCCGTTGGGAAAGGCCGAGTCGATGGGAGGGAAGTGTGATAAAGGTGCCACGTTGGCTCGAAATCTAAAAGAGGCAACGGAGAGGTTCATGAGGTCTGAAAGTGTTGCAAGAGAGGTTTTAGGTGATGAATTTGTGGAATATTTTGGAAGAACAAGAATGCATGAAATTCAGCTTTGGGATCAAGCTGTTACAGATTGGTAAGTTTTTCTTGGGTTAAATTGGTGCCCTTTTGAGATCTGTTACTGATTCAATATAGGGAAATACAAAGATATATCGAAACTGTTTAATTACGGGTCAATTATTTACATTCTTTCACTATTTACAGGACTGTTTCATAACATCATCCGCCAACCATTTAGTGAGAGTCTGCCAACTCCATTCCACCAACGTCCTCGCTCAGGGTTTGGCCATTGACCTCGATAGGGTTTGAGTGCATCTGAACAAAGGCGACGCGTACCCATTCGGTGCCCTCGTTGCTCCACTCGTGCATGGTTCCTCGCTGGACCATCAGGTCTCCGGGGCCGAGGACTCGCTTCTCTCCTGAATCAAGCTTGCACGTAGGGTTTCCGTGGATGACGATGCCCAAGTCCAGACTGACGGTGCGGTGCATGGGAGAGCCGACTCCGGGAGGGATATCGACGAATCTGAGGATGGTGCCGCCGTTCTTGATGAGACCGTCTGTCATCTTGTTTGCGTATGATTCTTTGAATTCCTTGAGGTCTTGGTCCTTGGCAAGCGGGATGGGCATGCCCTGCGTTGAGTATCCCAACTCAAAGCCAGACGTCTGGCCATTGCCTACAGGAACAGTGAAGAATTTCAAGGGCTCCTGGAAGTCTTTGTTGAAGACGCTCTTGCCTTGCTCATCGTGCTCGGTGATGTAGCGCTTAGTCTTGGGGAGAGGGCTCTCCCAATCGTCGCCGGCAGACATGGTGTTGAGTGAAGTTGAGTAAAGTGAATAAAGTATCGATGGTTTCCACCACCAGCGAATGCGGGTTGTTCAATCGAGATATAAATACACACATGTCCTGACTCGCACACACCGCCTGCCTCCAGTAACCGAGCTTAAAATGATGCGGCTTCTTTTACGAATAGGCCAACCAAGCCCGGCTCGGAATCGGGATTCAGCTCAAGGTGGCGGATATGTTCCACCGTGGGTCGGCCCGCTACAGAGGGCAAACTTGCCAATGGGGATCAATGGCATGGCCCATGGAGGTTCCGGTTGTTTCACTGCTTGAACCATTGCGAAAATGGAGCTTCCTCCGCACACTACAAACTCTCTGTCCCACCGTGACGCGCACTTGAACCGCCCCATCTCGACCCCTCATTTTGCCCCTTCGGCTCATTATCGGGGCCGCGCGACTAAGACGACGCGCTGCTTCTTTCACCACACAAACAAAACGAGTCAGCGACCATGGGCAGCATTTCGCTGAGAGAGCACATCAAGTGGCTCCCGGATGAGGCTAGCGAGCCGACATCCACTATCGTCGTCACGTCGCCGGGGCGCCGCTTCGTTGACCTGCGTGTCCTGCGGCCTGAGGGCCAGGAAGCTTGGACCGGCCAGAAAGGTACTTTGTTGCTCTTCATCTGACTCGCCCACTTCCCCGAAGCGCTAGCTCACCTGAACAGATGCGCTCTCGATTGACCGGCTCGAGTGGGGCATCGCGGGGACTTCATCCTCTTGGATGCGGGACGACGGCAGTGGTGGCCAGATAAGACATTCGCAATGGAAGCATTGGATCGATTCACGCACCACGACCCCCGAGAATGCCACTGATGAGGGCGACATGTTCCCGCGGTTGGATGGGACCACGCTGGAAAAGGGCAGCATGGTGAACCCTGCTACCGGCAAGGAGACGGCCTATGAGGAATTATGGCGCGACATCAAGCCTTCCCCGACGGCGAGCCCGGACGTAAAGAGCATCGTTTTGCACTTTGAGAGCGATGCGAGGAGAGGAGCCGTCGTTCGGATGGGGCACTACTGCCAGGGCCTGCTGCGGGAGGGAGACTCGCTCACGGCCGAGCGGTGGGAGTACGGCGGCAGCGGATGGACGAGGACAATTCGAATGGGGGGCGGAATTTTGCCGTGCGAAAAGGCTCTCGATGACAGCTTCAGGCCGGCCCAGGATGAGGTCATCACCGTGCAGGACAGGGCCTGGAAAGTGGTGGAGATTTCCGGATAGCCACGCGACAGATCCGATAGCCAGCACCAAGATTATTGCCATGAGGGAAACTGCCGCTAGTCTGCGAAGACTTGCAGATCACTAAAGTTAATTGCTTGCAGGTGGAATCTTTGCAGCAGTTTTGGCAATTGCCGTTGGACTGTTCCGGCGTAATTAGTCGAAGCAGGGATCGGTATCTCTAATTGACGCTTGCGCCTACTAGCTTGATTCAAAGCGGACCTGTATTTTCGCCTCATCGTTTTCTAGAACTAGACAATGCCTTCTCCTCAATAGAGGTTAGCAGTGGTTCAGCTCACCATGGGTTCACACCCGACTTCAGACCAGGGTTCCTCACCAGCGGCGCCTCCAGTACAGGGGCCAAAAAGTCTAATTTCTACGTTTTATTACCAGATTCTTATCTTTATGGCCGCTCGCACGTGCATCACGTTGGCTATCCTCAAGCAGACACGAATCATCACATGATGCAGATCGTTATACAAACACACTTGTCACGACTCAGATCGGCAATATTCGAGTCAGTGCTTACGATTCAGGTTTAGGAGCTGTCACGACACAAGTTTATAGGATATTTGATTCCTCGATGTCGATGCGAAAATCAAGCCTCGCAAAGCAGGGTTCGTCATGGGAAAGGTGCTTGGTGACCTCGGATGGCGATTATTTTACCATCGAACAACCCTTGGTTAGCATTGATCATCTTAATATAGTTATGAAACAAATCTTCCATAGATAGGTGACATTGCCAAATTCGCTCTTAAATCTACTGCAAATGGTACAAGTGCAACCTATTTTCATGTTAGGATGGATGGATGATTAATGGTTGATGGCTCTGTCTTACCAATTTTCTGCCACTCCCGATCCCCTAGCCAACCCGGAATCTTCGGCCATCTTGGCAGCATCCAAAGCTTGTGGTAGATTGAGGTCAGAACCCAACTCGTATAGATACTTAATGGCATAACTCCTGTTCTGTGGATTTATGAAGCAGCACTGGTAGACCACCATCAGTGGCCAGACCAAAGTCCTTGCAGCAGGACTAAACTTTCCTCTTGAACTATCAGGGTCGGCGAAATCAGGCACGCTTGCCAAAACATCTCTGGATAGGTCGGATATATTCTTCGCAGCTGTTGATTGGAGGCCTTTTAGAATTTCCATTACACATGAAGCGTCCTCGTCTGCTTCCATCTCGACCGGTTTGCCGACCCCAGCTTGCTCGGCCCCCAGCCACATGAGATCGTTCAGGAATAAACGCGACATGCGGACGGCATTCCAAAATTTGGCCACCCGATGATTTGGGTACCGGTGAGACACAGGAAGAAGTGCCCAAGAGGGTGTCTCTTCCCTCGATCTCGTGGTGTAGGCTAGCATGCTCCCATGGCCTTGTGTGAGAGCAAGCGCCTTTTGATCCAGAGCGTAAGCCTCGTAGACCATTTCTACAGTGATAGCCTCAATGGATCTCGCTTTGAGATTTCCGACTCCATCGACGATTGGGCCTATACGGATGGCTAGATCATTCGGATTTAGAAAGAAAGCTGCTTCCTCTTCTAGAGCGATGAATTCAGGCGGCACGGGCACCGTTCGCTGGACGTAGCTCGTTCGAATATTGGTGATTGTCTGTGAAAAAAGCTGACTCGCAATCTTGGACTGAAATTGCTTCGTTCCTCTCAGTCTCAAGAGTTCGACTGCACCCAGCGTGTGCGCAGTCCAGCTTTCGGGTGATTGTCTGCCTCGAAATGAAATTGCCTCAAACAAACCCAAAAGCAACACCGCAGCCAGAGTTTGATCCAGAACGGCATCTTTAGGCGATGACAGACATGCATTTGTTTGAACAAGAGCGTGGGCATAGTTGGCCCTTGCTGTTTTCATGTAGCTCATGTCTCTGCGGTGAGATGCCAAGCTGGCAAATGCGGCAGCATGAGTTGCGGATAACAAAGCTTCATCGGCTGAGGTATGAGTGTAAAGCTCTGGAAGATACGCCTCGAATGGAGACGTATTAATATAAGCGTTCATGAAATACCACACCGCAATAGTCTCAGTTTGCTGAGATGGAAACGTGAACAAAGTTGTCAACTCGTCCAGGGATGGCGACGTTGAATCTTTGGGGATTTCGGAGCAGATTCCGAACTTTTGTAGGACAGGCAGCTGATGGACAGGAAATTGCTTTCTTTTAGATTGTTGAAGTTTTGTGGATACACGCTCAGTCTCATCTCTCATTCGCAGTTTTGACGGATCTCTGTAACCAGAACAGGCGATGTTCTTGCGAATACATTGGGTGCAAGTAGGCACGACCCTATCACACTGAGATATTCCGTGTTAGGCGCATATTCTTTAGTTAACTCGTAACAAAGATTTCCTGACGGAGACGATTTGGCAAAGCGGTGGCAGCCTGGCCAGGATATCTCACCTTGCGCCTCCACACTCGACAAGGTCCACACGCAGTAGATGGTCGCCCGCTAAAGACCATCGCGATGATGCTCGAGCGGATGCTCGCGAAAATATCTCAACAAAAAAATTCAATCAAATATGAGGCTTAAATCTGAAAATCGCGAGAGAACGAACAGTGACGCATCAAAGATGAGGATTTTTGTGGTTCGCGTCGGAATGCCTAAGCCACCCTCAATCGGGGCTGATGGATCCGATCAGCCGCTACCGTGCCGAAATCCCGAACGACGTGCCAGCGTCATCGACGTTTCCGCACCCAAAAATGGAATAGCTCACGCTATGTGCTCAAGGGTTCCCTACAATCAGTTCGTCTCATTTGTGCTTGTCTGCCCAACGGCTCGTCGGCGGAATGAGGCCTCACCCATCCTTCAAAAACGACACGTCTAGTGAGTGGCAACATCCCCAGCTTACCAGCTCCAAAAGATCCCCTTTCTGTGTTATAAAAAACCGCTGATTTCTTCTTGCTGCTTCATTCTCGTCGTTGGGCGCCGACTTTTGGTGAAGACCAGCCCAAAGGTATACGAACACCAGGAGCATCTCTTTGATTCGGGCCATCAATAGTTAGATTAAAGTTGAAGATGTCGAATTGGTTAATGCAAAAATTCCGAGGCGCTTGAAAGAATGGGTAAAAGCGAATGAACAATGCGATGAGAGGAACCGAGAGCGAAAGCGCTCCAGCAAATAGCAATTTTCTCTCTCCCTGTGCATGATGTGCCAACCCAATGCATCTCTGGCAACGAGCACCAGTAACATGATGGACACAATTAAATAGATTATGGCGCCAGTTTTCGCAATGTCTTTGTCTTGCTCGGGTTGTCTGCTGCGGTGACCTCGACCACGTGCAGGATCAAAGCGATCGACGCGGGTGCCTGGACAGTTCGAACAACCAGTAAGAAAATCATGTTCTGTGGAGTTTTCGAGGGTCTAGTAATGCCTAAGGTTAAAGCTTATTAGCTACATTGTCAATTGGGACTGTTGGAATGACTAGGAGACGGAAGAATCACACTCACACTCAAGATAAAATGCCATGGTTGCAAGGTGAGGGTCCAAGCAGCCCCGTTATCGTGGTGATGTCGCTGATTCTCACTGCTGTATCTGATTTGATCGCGATAGGTGCATTTTAGGAAGAACGACTGATGACTTCGATGGTACCGAAAATGAGCAACAAAATCCACCAAGAGTTCTTCATGAGTCCATGTCGAGCTGAAACTCAGAGGTTTCCAAGGAGGCTCAGGGAGTAGCATGCCGGCCACCAGGTGGCGAGACCGCCAGAAAGGCCATCGAAAGATGAAAAAGAAGAATAAAGATTGAAGTGAAGGCAATATTGTTTCTCAGGAAATGGACCTTTTGATTTCCGCTTATATTTGCACCTGCACAACGACATCCACCCCATTACTCGTCAAACTACGCATCTTTCGAGATGCATTCTCAAGTAGGCATGCATTTCGACTCGTTTTCTCAGCCTTGTCCCAAACCGGTGAGCTAATCGAAGGTGAATATCCATTGCGGCTCAGCGAAAAGCCATCTGGGGCTTGAAAATCCTTTGTCACTAACAGAGAGGCAGCCCGACGGCATAATACAAATGAGGCCCTGTCTGACGTGAATCAACCCTATCGCTCGGGTTAGCGTCGAAATGCCCTCCAAAGATGGCTTAGCGTGGCGGGAACATCTGTTTGTGCTTGAGGGGCTGAGATGACAGGCTCCACTGAGGATCGACACAACCCTGCCACACTGAGCATCACCAGGTGTTCTGTTTAGCAATGTTCAATCAACGTCGAAATACATCCCCGATTGGGGATAGGTTCTGTCGTGATGGGCGAACATTTGATGGCTGTGATTTCTAGTATAAGTATGAGCTGAAAAGTTGGAGCATTTTCGAAAAAGAACTCTCAAAACAGCAATCTTATTCAATACTCAACGATCTCACATTAATTCTATCAAGATATCCTCTAATCTTTTCCACCGACCAAAAATTCACAATGGGGCTTGATGCAAGAGGCGGTGTTTCAATCGCGGAGTTGATTGTTTACATCCTCGCCTTGGTCGTTGCAATTGTCACTTGTGCTCGACATGGCTTCACCAGAGCCTCAGGTTGGATCTATACCCTTATTCTATGCCTTATCCGCATCATCGGCTCGATCTGCCAACTTTTGACCTACTCCAATCACTCTAAGGGTCTTTTGCAGACCACTCTCATTCTGGATTCGGTCGGAATCTCCCCTCTGCTTTTGGCAACGCTTGGCCTGCTCTCCAGACTGTCAGTTCATCCCCATCGAAACCAAAAGTACCTCTAGCTAACAGATCACATCAGGGTTGATTCGATCAACAGTGGGGGAAATCAGACATTTACCATGAAGCATTTTCGTCTCATTCAACTGCTCATCACTGTGGGCTTGATACTGGGCATTGCTGGTGGCACGAGTGCATCGGTGACTGCTTCAGGCACCATTGAACCGGCAACAACAAGCAAAGTTGGAATCATCCTCTACATTGTTGCCTTTTTTGCCATGGTGTTTATTCTTCTCGTATCCTACGGCTCGCTGGGACTGGTTCCTGACCATGAACGACGAATTTCCACTGCCGTTACCTTGGCTTTGCCTTTCATCGCCGTTCGACTGCTCTACTCCGTCATTTCAAACTTTGCTCACTCCAAGACATTCTCGATAATTGGTGGCAACGTGGGCGTTTTCGTCGGCATGAGCGTCATTGAAGAATTCATCGTCGTCGCCATCTACCTGTTCCTGGGGTTCAGACTCCAAAAGCTGGAGGCGCATCAGCGAGGAGAGTTGGCTGGTCGCGCATGGAAAGATAAGCGAAGCCAAAGAGGTCATCGCTCTCGGAGCCGCGGTGCGCAACACGAGCAACGCAGTTCCAGCTCTCCAGTGAGTCGTGCCGACGAGCAGACGGCCTACAATCTTCAGCAATATCCTCAACAACATGGTATATATAACCCAGAAGACAGGGTGTAGCGAGAAAGGCTATTTTGATGGTTTAATTGGGGTAGTTGGGCGGTTTGGTCAGATTTCAAGGTTCGGGGGCTGGCCCTGAGTCGACTAGTTGTGCATGGGCCGTCATCCCCACAAGAAAGTGTCCATGCAACTGGGAAATGAGGAGCCCGCAGTGGGTATCATCGGGTATTTAAAGACGGAGTCAAAGCTCTTTATCAAGCGCTCCAACTCACCGATGTAGTGATTTGAGATGCAATCAATATTCCCTGAAAACATGTCTTATTCTCGTGGTCATTTATCTGCAAGACAATCATGGTACCTGCCATGGGAATTGAACTCATTTCTCCGGTTTCTCGTAATGATTGGCTACACCTTGGTAGTCAGGGGTGGCAGAGTGGCATTCTTTTTAGAACGGCGCTATTGGTTTTTGGCGTTGGCCACAAAATTCTAGAACATGCGCTATTGACTGTTCCATTCGAGTGTGATACCCGAAGAATTGATGAAGACAAAATAGAAGGCACCATTGGATTTAATAGCTACTAATATCGAATTGAGCACTATTAGATGGGTGCAGCGTGACCTTGGTTGAGGTCTTGGAGCATTTGGGTGAGAGCGTGCAAATACAGGAGATTTGACCATGGCGAATAACTTTATAGCCGAGTTACTGCTTCCGTGCAAGCGTCAAGTGACCCATCGTAATCCGGTAAGCATCGTTTTTAGCTGTGGCAAACTATTGACTAGTTTACGAAGCGGGTCTTGCCGCGATTCAATAGTTTGAAAAATGGTCAGGGGTGCAACATACTTATATTCTGGCACTGGTGCTTTGCGTATGGCTGGGACACCATCGTCGTTCATTGTCCCAAGTCACTCATTTTCACGATGCGTTCCTCCACAGTGCTGGCGGCTCTAGTCGCGAGCACTCTTGATGTGGTCTCGGCAGGGAAGTGTCGTCTATCAAACACATTGGGCGGAACAGTCTCAGTCGGAGCAACTGGTGGAGCGACGGGCACGGCAACTAGAATCGCAACATCAGGCATCCCAACGTCAGGCCTCCCAACGTCAGGCCTCCCAACTACGGGCACCGGGACAAGGGGCACCGGAACAGCGGGCGCTGGAGCAACAGGCGCTGGAGCAACGGGCACTGGAACAAAGGGCACCGGGACGACGCCTGTTGCACCGACAACAACCTCTCGTGCAGTCGTTGCAACCAACGTCGTCAGAGGCGGCAGCTTTGAGGGTTATAGCCCCGAATACCGCAACGGAATCTATGGATTCGACAGCCAAAACGAGGCACGACTCATTAGCGGCCATGGCTATCAAAAGGATGGGAGCAAGGATAATAACTGCGTCGAAATGGAGGCCCGCAGCACAATTTCCAAGCGAGACATTGCCGAGTTTGCTGCCATTGAGCAACAGCTCGTGGACATGGATACCACGTCGCTCTATACCGTCCGCTTTTACTACTACCTCTTGGAGAATGATATCGTCGACACCTGCAAGATCGATGTCTTCTACGGAACTGAATTGTTCACTTCTACCCCCTATTTCCCTCTTGCTCAGCCAACCGATACGAACCAAGACTGGGTAGCGGTGGTCGCTCAGGCTGCTGTCAAGACGTCCTCAGGTCTCTTGCAGTTTCAGCTCAATTGCGTGAATGGAGGTCATGCAACGATCTGGGTTGACCAGGTTTTTGTTTCCAACCAAGTCAGCCCCGATAACATGGACTCCATCTCCCTCTTGTATACCTGGGATCAGCGGGCTCCAACCGCCAATGCTCCCACCACGCCATCCTCGACTATTGATGCAACGACGACGGATTCTGCATCGGCACAGTCTACCTCGGGTTTATTGGTCACGTCAACGACAATATCCACGACGTCATCATCAACCACTGTATCAACTACGTCTTCGGGCCCCACGCCAACTGGGAACAAATTTTGCGCTTCCCTCGGAGCTACTGGCAGTCCAGGAAGAGGATGTGGTATCAGGCCTTACAATCCCAGTTCCGGCTACAAAACAATCTCCAACACTCGGATGACTATGCAGCAATGCGCGGCCGTCTGCCTTACTGACACCAGATGTCAGCAGTTTCAATGGGTGGCGTTCAGTGGCAGTTACCCATGCCTCAACATCTGTATCCTCCTCGAAACCAGCCTCGGCAATTCTCAAGGTATCCAAGGCGCATACTATGCCTATGATCGCTCTTGCATCACCCGAACCGAGTGTCCTGTCCAGCCTGATGGCGCCATCTGTGTCAATGCCCTGGGAGACACTCCTGCTGCCGAGTGTCAAAGCCAGATTACGGGTACCCTCAAATCGTGTGCGTCCGCATTCTTCACTGCCAATGTCGGCATGGTGTGTGACGGCAGGAAGGAATGCCGCGACCTTTGCGCCAAGCACAATGGCTGCAAGTCGTACTCGATCGATTCTGGCGGAGGCTGCTCGCTGTACTCTGGCAGCGTCTCGCAGATCGTTCAGCCTGGTTCCTCCAGCCAAGCGTTTTATGACCTCAACTGCAATGACTGTGGCTCTTCCCCAATGGGCTACTTTAATTACGTTTCTCAGATAGATGACTCCGATACTACCATGGTCAACAACTGCCCTCTCGTTACGGCAACAAGCACCACATCGCAACCATCTACCAGCACCACCCAGCAGGCGACAATTACCTCGGCTACCTCGACCACCATTGGTGTGTGTCCGTCCGGCACAAGCGCCCCAGGTATCTGCCAGACGGCCAGCTCGCCCGCCGCCGGTTCGACCTGCGGAAAACTAGGAGGCATTGTAGGAGTGGATGGGTTCTGGGTGACCCAAGCGGCCTGGAAGCAGACAAAGGTGGAGGACTGCGCGCTTTACTGTGCTTCGCACCCTCAGCAGTGCGGGGCGTACGGTTGGAATTCCGTCGATTCTGGGACTCCTTGTCGCTTCTCTCCCAAGGCCCTGTCCCAGTCCGGTTTCTCTGAGGACCCAAATAGCTATGAGACTTGGTACGACATGGGCTGCGTGAGCTGCACGGTCTGCACAGCTCCGCCATCCACCTCGACCACTTCGACTTCATCGGCTCCTCTGCCCACGGGAACATGCGCGCTGACCAACGGACAAGGCTGCTCGTTGAAGCTGCTGGCAGACGCTTCACTTTACTGCAAGCAGGCCGGCGACGTTTTTCAGGATGCTTGGGGGTACGATCAAACCAAGTATCCGTTCCAGGGCTCCCCCGAACAATGCGCCGCCATTTGCGCTCAGGAAAAGTCTTGCAAAGCATCTGTGTACGATTCTTCCAGGACCTCGTTCCAGTGCGGCTTCATTGGCAGCACGCTCTCACAGGCCCAGTTCAAGGCATCGAGCGGGTCCTGGATCTGGAGTGACCAGGCTTGCTGGGATTGCCCCACGTGTTCAAGCGCTGCATCAAGTTCCTCATCTTCGTCGTCATCCTCATCGTCATCCTCATCTCTGACGACTTTTGAAACCTCCACCAAAACAACCTCTTCGCTCGATCAAACTACCTCTTCTTCGACTGACTCCCTGACGACCGGGACTGCCACCACGCTGACTTTCAACTCCCTGACCACAACATCCACAAGCCTCACTCAGACTTCCACAACCAGCCAGGCACCGATGTCGTCTTGCGTTGCCACTGCTTCCCTTGGAGATGATGTTACCTGCGGTATTCCAGGAATGGCTGGCAATCAAGCCCAGTCCAGGACATTGAGCAATTTTGTCATCAAGCCTGTTGCCAACTTGAGTGCATGCGGTCAAGTGTGCTTGGACCGCACAGATTGCCTGGGATTCAGCTATACTACTGATACCAAGGTCTGTATTCCCTACACGGTGGGCACAGGTGATCTGGGTCTGTCTTACAGCTCCACATCCAAGACTAGGTACTATGATAGAGGTTGTTATGGATGCGCGTAATCCATGTCACATAAAATTATCACTTAGTTAATAAATATTCTTCAACGCCGTATCGAGTATCCCATTTGTGAAATTTAGTAGGGACATGTACAATTCCCCCACCCGCTCCGCAACTCGGACGCGGAGAAGTAAGCCAAGCATCGACGAAATGTACAAAGTTCTCGCCAGACCATTCTATCAAGCTTCATGCAACCACTGAAGCTTCAATTTTACATAGAGCTGGTGGCATCAATGTACCAGTTAGCCCTCGGGTCTCCCAAACACTCTCCAAGCGTCACGAGACGGTAGCCCTTGGCCCTAGCCTGCTGGATCATATATGGCAGCAAGACCTTTTGGGTTTGCTCATGCGTGTCGTGGCTAAGACTGATGAAGCTATCGGTTTTGGGGTTTCCGGCTGCCAGGGCGTTGTCAAAATTTGTCTGGCTGTTGGAGATTAGCGTAGGCGAGTCGTTTGCGTAGTCCACAGTGTCGATGTTCCAGGCGACAATGTGGTATCCCAGACTCGTCACGTAGTCAAGGCATCCCGACGCCGCAGTGCAGCTCCCGTACGGTGGGCGCAGGTAGCTGGGGAACCAGCCAAAAATGTTCCGGAAAGCCATTTCGTTGTAGATAATCTGCTGCTCCCGGACAGTTTCGGATACAGCCGAGAGGTCTTCGTGCGTCCAAGTATGAGAGGCAATGTGATGGCCTTCGTTGTGCATTCTCTTGAGAATCGGAATCCATTGATTTGTTGTGTTGTCAATCTCTCCCTTCCCTAGGCTGTTGCCGTTGATCATAAAAGATGCCGTGACATTGTTGGCCTTCAATGTGTCGAGAACCTTGGAAGTGTATATGTACGGACCGTCATCAAAGGTAAGTGCGATCATTCCCGGCTCGGTGCAGTTGGTGATGAAAGTGCCTACCAACTTGGTTAATTATTGTGCTCTCTTTATTTATGAACCTGAGTGTGTCCAACCGTAAGGCACTTTACTGCTCGTATTTCTTGGGACATCCTTGGTATCATGCCCGAGGGGTCGCACGCTGCGTTAACGAGATGAGCATCATGGTAGGTGATGGTGTAGGCATTGGAAAACTTACCTAGCATCACAGCTAGTGTTGCTGAAGGAAATCTGGCAGCCAGGACCTGCACAATAGTCCGCGCCAGCGCCGCAAAGATTACCACTGGAACAACACTGCCCCTGAGGACAATCACCGGTATCAGAACCACATGAAACGGCGCGACCGTGAAAATAATTATCCCGGCTTTCAAGACCGACTGGGTGGTGGTGGTGGCTATGGCCGTGCACCAAGCTCCATATAGAAGCAAGAGATAGAACCAAGTGGTACTGCATGGCGACCTTAAAAAAAAAACGGAACGCAAAGGCTCATGAGAACACTAGAGCAGGCAAGTTCTCTAGGAACACCGGCAGTATTTAATACAATTTGGATTTCCACGATCTAGAGGCTGGATATTAACTTTTTAATATCCTCGCGCCACCGACGCCTTGCCGATTAGCCGTAAATCCGCTAACGGGGGTGCTGTTGTCCAGGTTTACCTTGCATGGAGCTGTCATAAAATCTTTGTCATGCGCGGATGTGGCAGAGCTTCGTCAAGTAGGGAAAGTTAATCAAGAGTGGAAAACTCTGTTTTCAAATTTGCGAAATTTGATGCTAATAGAGTTATTGCCCGGCGCCCAGTTTATTTTTATCCAGTCAGTTCGCTTAGATGATAAGAGCAAGACCGGATTCAATGCTTTAGGGGTCCCGTATAGTGGGCAAATAGGGTGTGACCTGATGTACGCGGATCAGGACTGTGAATCTCCGCTCGGATAACTCATGGAACCCACGCGCAATTCGAAACAACCGTTGCATGACAAGATTCAACCAATTAGGGAACCATTTTTTACTTAAAAAAATGTAAATAAATTTTGTACACTTTTCGTTCGATGGCGGCTGTATTTCTGGAGGACCATCTCTCTGACCCGAGAGAGTATTCTTTCAGTATACCCGGTTTTTATCAACAATAACTACGGGCACTCTGATATCGCCTTGTGAAGACAACAAGCCTGGACAAGGTACAAAAACACGCAAAAGATCAAGGATGTCCTGGATTTCTTACAAAAAAAGGGGTTATTTACCAAAGCTATTTGACCTTATTTTCACTATTTGTTTACTCTATTTTATTTATTGTTAAAGCCCTTACATATTCTGGTTTCTTACATAATGCAAAATCCCGACTGTGGGGTCTATTCTTACATGCTCACCATACAAAGTGAGCATAGATGTCATACAGGATTGGAATCCCTTGTTGCTTGTTGAAGAAGAGCTTCCAGCGTGTGCTCATCAATAGTCTGCATCACAGATGTCCCAGCATTGAAACCATTTGCCGGCAAAGGTAGTGTATTGAACCATGCCTGGTTTAGTTGATTGGCTGATTGCAGGTCGATTGGCCATTGATCAGATGGCTGTTGATTGATCGATTCTTGGTCGACAGACTGTTCAGTGGCAAGCGGTTCATCAGCCGGTCCCTGGTCGAATTTCTTGAGGATGGCACCGGGAGAAAGACTGACTCTAATTGAAAGAGGCTTTTGGTCTGTATGATGAGTGTTGTCGACAACTACCAACTGAATATTGGTACGGGAGTAATACAAGGGCACTTCCATTGTCGAACCCTGCTTCGAAGGCTCAGCCGGCGTCATCCCCACCACGGCGTCGGGAGATGATGCTGGGGTCCCCGCCATGGTGGCGTCTGATGAAGGAACAGTGCCCGTTTGGCGGGGCTCACCTGCGGTGCGGTCTGGAGCATCTGTGATACCAGAGGCACCAGAGATACCCTTAGCGGCATTTTGGAGCTTATTAGCCGGTATGCCAATGACACGCATGGAGACGACGGGGTCCGTGTTTGCGACTATCGCAAAGGCTAGCGACATCATCTCCATATATTCATCGTGAGATGGCTGGTACTCATCCTCAGACGCGATGCGCCCGCTCTCAGTGGCAATCTGAGCCCTAGCGAAATACATTGCTTGGAACATGACTTCACCCTGCTGCTCAAGACACGGCTGCTTAGCCTCGTCTAAATAGACTAAATATAGTTTAGTTAGCCGATGAAATAGTATGAACTGCGCGAGTAGTAGATCACGTACAGGGAGAGGCTGGCCTCGGCAAGTTAGGAAACTTGCTTTTGGGAAAGAGAATGTCCCAAATAGTCAAATAGACATTCAGCTCCTTCTCGAACCATCCGGGGGTACCCTCGTCGTAATGCGTCGACTTGGCCTTCTCAAACTCAATGCTGACATTGTCCCATTGTTCTCTCGTCATGTAATATTGGACGTTGTCTTTTTTGTCGGGGTCGTTGGATTGTACGGTGGGGGAGTGCACCTCTGCTAAGTGTTTTCTACCGACCCAAATGTTAGAGACTGGATAGACTGGCAGGTTCGTGATTCAACATACTTGAAGTCGCTTCGCTTCCGCAAGTATGCCGGAGGCCGGCAAGATTGAAAGTGTCGGTCTTTGGCGAAGGAAATATGGAATGCGACACAGTATGGGCACGCGTAATGCAGACCGGACTTCTTCTGCATTTTATCTGTATGATCAGCGCTGCCAGCCGACCCAGACCCTGCCCAGACCCGGCGCTCGACTTTTTGTCGTTAGGGTCGTCTTGTTTTCGGTCGCGGGACTTACGCTTCCCAGGTTTGTTGTAGGTTTGCTGTAACCTAAAGTGGAGCAAAAAAGAAAACATACAACAGCGAGGATTCCCCGGTCGTCACCGACCCGAGTACTAATTCACCGCTTCTCAGCTTGACTATGGGAGAGCGGACGGGATCCCGTATTTTCTGAGAGCTATGGTCGTATGTGAAAGAATATGGTGCCTAGAACATTTATATTCACCAGCTGCGAATTGCCCAAAAGCATCTAGGTCAAGGTCTGACCTGTGAGGGCAAATGACGAGCAAATGTCCTAGGTCGTCATTGCTGCTTCCAGAGCCGGGGGCCTTCCATCATTTGTGAAACCCGAGGCTGCGTTTGAATCATGGGGCGCGGCGAGAAGAATAGACTGTTTCGCATCGGGGAGGGCTCGGACAGCGCGAACTACGCGCTCTGTGTATGCGGAGTCGTTGTCGAGCACTTCTCGAATCGATTGAAAGATGCGAGGCTCTGGCTGGTTGGCCTCCAACGGGGCATCATTGAGGGCGAACGGCAGGGGTTTTGGTGCTGGTATCCGGCATAACCCGGCCTTTGCTTTAGTGATGGAAGGCGTCGCTGTTGCGGGCTGTGGCGCCAAGGGGCCGCGGCAAGGATTCATCGGCACGACATCCCCAAGTGATGCGTTTTCGCTGCCGACAAGCGACGGGCAGTCGGGGGCATTGGTGGTTGATGCTGGTTTGAGTGGAACAGAAGGTAAGTTTCGGTTTGGCAAACTACCGTTCTCCGATTGAGAGAAAGTGGCACCGCAGTCATTGATGCGAGCCTTGGACTGGGGCTGAAACTGGACAGTTTCGAGGTGACGCTGCTTGGCCCAGTAGAAAACAGGATTCCAGGGATCCGATTCGGCAAGAAAGCGTTCAATGTTGACAGGCTACAGTTGATGAATGAGAGATTAGCCGTGGTCCAAATGTCTATGGCACAGTGATGTGCAGTCCCCCCGTCCTCTCTGGGTTCCGTGATATCGTCTGTCCACACTTACCCAGTCGTGCCCCTCAATGATAACGCTACCACGGCTGCTTTGATGCTCGCATTCCATCATGGTTCTTATGGTTTCTGCAGGAGCGAAGGAAAATACAAGGCATGTGAAAGGTAGGATGGAAGGGTGAGGTCGAGGAAGAGATCGGGCATGTCCTCTGTTTTAGCTGGTCGGATGCCATCCCATGTCCCAAGGCTTGCTCCGAGGCTTTCTTGCTGATGGCGCACTTTGCATGCGTGGTTAGCTGGGGAACCCTGGTCAAGGCACGGCGCATTCGGGGTCCTGGCGCACTTCCCATGGCCTTTGCCTCGTGCATATTCGGGAAAATGAGTAGGAAAATTGAACAATACAGAAGATTGCACAGGATGAAGTAACCACAAATCCAGTGGAACCCCATCAGACATGCATCCTGAGTTAAATTCTTTCTGGACATCATTTCTGCTGCCATTGAGACGACTGTTAAGTCCACAGCGGCGCGCAAAAGAAGTGCGCAACCACGCAGAACGGGACCCCAACTGACATCACCGACCTCGGGGCTGCTAAATTTAGCTGCTGGCGGAGGGCGCCCAAGCAGTTCTCTCCAGTTGCGCATTTTCGTCTTTCCCTAGATGAACGCACCGATTATCGTCTTGTTATGCCTAACTCTCGCAAAATGCTCAGTATGCGGCCATTCATCCCTCCGGTCGATACGAAGATGCATTTTGGAGGCTACTCCACCCCCTGACGTCGGCTCGGGAGATGTGCACAGCGGTCCAGATCCCGCCCATTCCATAACCGGGATGTCCCCATTTGTGCGCCCCAGTTGTATTTTGCACCAAGAACCATTTTTGTTCGATGGTTGCCCACAACCCTTCACATAGGGTTAGAGTCGACGTTATGACGGTTGGAACGCCTTTTGTCACTCCATATTTGCTTAATTCACTTGTTTATCGGCATCTGACTCGATCCGAAGCCTTCATTCTCGGGCCCAAGGCTGATTGGCGCAACTTCTTCCCAGCAAATCGAAGTTTTTTTTGTTGTATTAGTTAGTCATTGCCAACTCAATCACATCTACTGCCACTATTCCCATCTCTCCTACTTCTCAGCAACGGCACACTCAACAACTCCACAACAGCGCACTTCGATGACACTTCCCCACAACGGTGGCGAGGCTGTTCTGGCTCTACGCCTTCGCGGACTACCTATCACCCCCATCTTATTTAACTCTCATCATGGCGAACCGTTTTCCAAACCTTGGACATAACCATCTGCACCTCAAACCATCTGCACTTTGCCTTGTCCTCTACATCCCTCCACCATGCACTCTGGCATCCCCGCCACCCCGCAAGGTCAGCGATGCTGCCTTATCCTCTTCAAGTCCTCTACGGGCAAGCTACCCTTTTTTATCTCCTTCATACGATTCCATAGTGCTATCGAAACTACCGCGGGCTTCGATGGCCCCAGACACGGTAGTTTGGATTTCTCGTTATTTTTTATCCATTCCACGGAGATCGAAGGTGATAGTAGTTGAAATAGTACGAACTGTCTCTTCGATCTCTGTTGGTTGTCGTCAGGGATGTAGTGATGCTATTAAAATGAGTGCGAGTCACCACTTTAGTAACGGAAACGGTTTCAGTCGCAGTTCCATAGGCAAGGCCATAACCAGGCTTCTTGGTGACGGTGCGCGTGAGAGTACCACCAACGACCACAGTGTATAACGTGACAGTAGCAAAATTAGTCTTTGTCGATGTTTATGTTTCCATGATTGTACTCTTGCCAGAATACGTGGTCATAGAAATTACCGTCTTTGTCTTGGTCGAGGGCGGATTGATTTTAATGCGTGGCCTTGTTTTCACGACTGAAGGATAAACAGCCAAGTCAGGCGCGTAGATGTATGATAATCAGCTCCTCGCAAACTCATCTAATAATATTGAATGCTTAGAAAGATCTTCTATTCTCTACTCCACTTAGTCAACTGCGAGAACTGTGCAGTGGGATGCTTTGGCGTGGTATCAACAAGCAGCGTGGGGCAAAGATAGCGACGCTGCGGCTCCTCGGCTCACAATATATCGCTCGGGGGTATCGGGTTCTAAAGCGGTTAGTAACCTCGCCTACAACAAGCTTACAATGAGGCTTATGTTTGGAAGTTCGGACGATTGCCTGTCAAGTGGATTCACAACCAGGGTCTGAAACCATCTACATGGGTTATGGTCCAACACCACGAACTCTCTCGCTCCACTCTTTCCTCGGGAAACGGTGGCAGGATCGATGCTAAGACGGGAAAATCAAGTCCGCCAAACAAATCGTGGCTTTCATACGCGTATCGTCCCTGTTTAATTTAAACAATTGAGTTGATAAACGCCGCGCTTGCGCTGCTTCTCTCAATATTGGATATCATCAGTCTTTACTTTCCTTACGCCTCATTCATTCGTTCTTTTTTTTTCACGGCTGTGCCGCAGGTCTTTTAAAAATGCATCGATACACTCTTCTTTCGCTTCTCCCCGTTGTTCTGGGATGCGCCAATCCCGAAACCAATGAGTGCGCCTCATACATGGCCAACAATGCCGCCACGGCATCGGCCTTTTGCGCCACTTTTACCCAGAGCACCGTGACAGAAACGGCCGGTCTGCCCAGCTGGGCGAGCGCTTGCTCTTTCAAGCCCAAGCACATTTCCAAGGAGTGCTCGTGCCATTTTACCGCTGGCGGAAATGGTGCCGAGGCGACCGAGCCCGTTGTGACCAGCGTTCCCGTCCAAACTCCTACGCCCGGTTCAACTAAGGCATCCACCACGCTCAGCACTGTTGTGGCTTCTACTCCCAAGGCAACGTCCGCTTTCAGGCCTTCTTCCACTGCGGCCGGCACCCCGGTGGCAACTCCGACCAGCTCCACTGGTGGCTCCAGCGGCAATGGCACTTCCACCGATGGCTCTACCTGCGGCTCCGCGGCTGTTGATGAGCTGGCAGGATACGGTGATGGTACCACCGGTGGTGGCAGCGGAACTGGAACCACTGTGGCTTCTTGCTCAGAGCTTGAGTCTGCTGCTGCCGCTGGCGGCGTCATTACCATCTCTGGAAGCTTGAGCGGCTGTGACATTATTGAGCTTGCTAGCGACACCACGGTGATTGGATCCGGCTCCGCCGCCAGTAAGTCACTTCTGCAAATACCAAAAGAAACTTGCTAACATATACAGGCCTCACTGGCAGTGGATTCCGTCTCAAGGATGTCACCAACGTCATCATCCGCAACCTCAAGATGAGCAACCCCCCGGAGGGCAAGGATCTCATCGACGTCGAGTCCTCCACCTACGTCTGGGTTGACCACTGCGATCTCTCTGCCGAGGGCATCACCGGTGACAAGGACTACTACGACGGCCTCTTTGATCTCAAGCGCGCTTCCGACTTCGTCACCGTCAGCTGGACCAAGTTCTCCGACCACTGGAAGGCTTCCCTGGTCGGCCACTCGGACAGCAACGCCGACCAGGACACCGGCCACCTGCACGTCACATACCACCACAACTACTGGACAAACGTCAACAGCCGAACCCCTTCGATCCGCTTCGGCACGGCCCACGTCTACAGCAGCTGCTACGAGGACATTCCCACGTCGGGCATCCACTCCCGCATGGGCGCCAAGGTGCTCGTTGAGCAGTGCTCCTTCAGCTCCGTCAAGCGCGCCATCATCA
This sequence comes from Calonectria crousiana, assembly GCA_013406985.1. Classification (NCBI taxonomy): domain Eukaryota; kingdom Fungi; phylum Ascomycota; class Sordariomycetes; order Hypocreales; family Nectriaceae; genus Calonectria; species Calonectria crousiana. The sequence goes on along the minus strand of VTGD01000002.1, from coordinate 20,709 downwards.
CCAACCTGGACAGCGAAGAGGATGGCTATGCTGTTTCGCGCAACAACATCTTTACCGACAGCGATGTTTCAATCACCCAGGAGTCGGATTTTACTCCTCCCTATGACTACACGTGAGTTTTTTTTTTCCGTCTTGACAGCATGGTCCAAGGCTAACATCCGGTAGAACCGATCCCGCCTCTTGCATTTGCGACCTTGTCAAGTCCAAGGCTGGCACTGGTGTCATTTGAGCGTGATGTAGAGGAGAGTGTATTTTTGTATATAGTTAAATGTCCATAATGTGAAGAAACCAGTCTCACGGTGAACAACGTCCCTCCCAATGTATTCGTCATGCCCATGCCACTCTCCCCGTGTCGATCGTTCGGCGACCCACTCAAGGCAATGAAGCTCCGACTCTTGAGTTTATCTGGCTTGCCCAATTAGGAAGCCCTTCACCATCGTCCAGACTATTTTGAGACGTCCATATGTGGCAATGATGGTGACGAAGTGCAAGTAAATCGACTTTAGCTGATCCGCCACCGCAGTTAACCCAATTTTATCTTAAATGGAATGCGTCATGAGGTGATGCCGTATAAATACCAACTGCATGATGGCCATGCATCATCACGCCTCCTCGCCACTCATATCACCACTCGATCACAATGTCCAGCTTCTGGGACTTTTTCGGGGCTCAATGCAAAGCACTTCCCATCCTTCTGGCCGTGGAAACCGTGACTAGCGGGACGTACATTATAACGGGAGGAAATACAGGTCTCGGGTTTGCGTGCGCCAAGAATTTGGCCCAGATTGGAGCCGCGCGCGTCATCATTGCAGTCCGGTCCGTTCAAAAGGGCGAAGCTGCGATTGCCGCCATCCGCAAAGCTACCGGCCGAAAAGACGTCGGCGAGGTGTGGCAGCTCGATCTCGCCTCTCTGGACTCCGTGGAGGACTTTGCCCTCAAGATCGAGCAGTTGGACCGGCTCGATGCCTTGGTCGAGAACGCAGGTGTTGCGCTTGGCAAATTTAGCTTGGCGGACGGCATGGAGACTTCGCTGACGGTCAACGTCGCCGCAACAATGCTGCTGGCTCTCCGGACAATGCCCAAATTTAAACAGACGGTCAAAAGGTTTTGCATCCGGCCGCATCTCGTCGTGGTAACGAGCATGGCTGCCTTCGAGATGAAAGGCGTTGTCGAAGGGACCGAGGGTGGTATTTTTGAGGCGCTCAGCAAAAGGACAACCAACATGCAGATCCAGTAAGCAATGCCCCAAGAGTGAACCGCGCTCTTCAGTTGATACATGCAGGTACCCCCTCACGAAACTGCTTCAGATTTACGCAGTGCGCCAACTGGCCGCTCTTCTTCCCGTGTCGGAGACGGGCATCGTCATCAACGTCGTGGACCCGGGCCTGTGTGCGACAGAGCTATCTCGAAATACCGGCTGGGTCGCGTGGGCGCAAACCGGCATGATGCGACAACTCGCTGGCCGCACCGCGGAGCAGGGAAGCCGCACCCTTTTGCACGGCGCCGTGGCTGGGCCAGACAGCCATGGGAAATACTTGTCCGATTGCGAGGTCAAAGAGTATGAGACCCGGTTCGTGGCGCAATTCACCGCTAATATGGCAGTAGGCATATGCTACCGGAGTGGATGCAGAGTGAAGTTGGTGCTGCCTCACAGCAGCGCGTTTGGATGGATCTGGTCAAGACGCTCAATGCCAGGGGTCATAAAATCCAAAATTTAGGTCAGATCCTAGAATGAATAAATTTGGAAGTCAATATCCTTCACCCTTAACCAAGACCTCGTCCTATATGTTCACAATCGCCCTCACAAGTGGGGTGTCCGGGGCAATACCACACCTTTCTTCGCAGCGCCAACGCCTAGCAAGAGTTTTCATCACAAGCAGGGATGAACCAGACGGGCTTCCAGCTGAACTTCTGTATTTATCATCAAACTTCACAATGCATCATTCCACTGGATGGCGCTCAAATAAGCGCATTATGTAATATTCGCACAAACCCAACACTAACAACCAACATGCATAATTCATTGCTGGTCGCAAAAATAACAATCATGATTCGATTTATATCATTATATGGTTATCAAAACGGCCACGTCGCACATTTCTGCCTAAGTGCCTAACAATGATAAAATACTCCAAGTTCCCCCCTCCCTCCATTGGAACAAAATTATCACAACATACCTTTCCAAAAGCTGTTGTCTAATCCTTTACTTCCTCAAGCGAAATCATTCACTCAACAATCTTATCCCGAAAACAAATACTCAACTACAATGGCAAACCAAACCGAGGTTCTATGTACTGCTTGTAGCTGGTCAGCCGAGCGTCAAAAGGCTTGCTGCTACAACAGTCATGTAAAACTCTTTTATGGCGTTCACAATCGAGGTGTCTGGTCAATCGGTTCCAATTTGATCCTCAAGGAGCGAACCGATCTGCCACCCAACCACGAGATGTTGAATTCACGCTTTCTTCAAACTCACACGACAATTCCTGTCCCGGATATTATTGAGGAGTGGTCTGAGGATGACGGCTCTCATTTTATCCTCATGAAACGTATTCATGGAGTCACTTTGAAAGAGGCCTGGGCAGACTTATCAGAATCCGATAAACACCGTATTGCTGAGCAAGTTGCTCAATACTTGGATCAGCTTCGGAAACTCCAGTCACCTACCCTGGGGAGCCTTGATGCCAAGCCGCTTTATTCCGGGTTCTTGTTCAAAAACGGGCCCAATACTCCCCACGGACCAATGAATTCGGATGATGAGCTATGGCAGGAAATGGCGAAAGCATTGGAGAAAGCCGGGCTTTCCAGTGAAATCTGCCGCCGGTTAGGAAGTCGCATGCCACCTGCAGCTCCATACACCTTTACTCATTGCGATCTAACCGATATAAATATTATTATAAAGGATAAAAATCTCGCTGGTATTATTGATTGGGAGTACGGCGGTTACTTTCCTGTATGGTGGGAGTTTGTGTCAACTAAAATATGCAATGGACCAGAGGACAAGGAGTGGAAAGATATCCTGCGCCAGCACATGGAGGGCCATACAATAGCTGAGCAATTCTGGGTGGATTACTATAAGCTTTCACTTTACCCAAATTTAGATGAACGTGGGGAAAAGGTGCTTAAAGACCTTGAGTTAGAAGGTGGTCAGTAGCTGTATATTCTTAACCTCAGGACCTCATTCACAGTGTGCTCGACGCTAGTTCTATTTATCATTCCCCTCTTATTTGACTACGCCGAGGCAATCATAACCATGAGCCCATCGAAATATTTGTCAGTGTGAAATACTTTTGTACGAGGAGTCGAACATTGAGCCTCAAATTGCGAGCCTTAGTGGGCCTCGTGGGTCATGGCGATTCCAATTCGTGGAGCATGTCAATGCCCTTGGTGGAGCGGAGCCTCCACAATAATTGAAGCGTTTCCCACAATCCAGAGAGGCTCCTTGGATTGGTTTTAGCACTGTCCTTCCCATCGGCCGCGTGGCCTAATGGCTAAGGCGTCAGATTTCGGTCTGTTTCGATTCTCTGAAGATTCCAGGTTAGTACAAAACCGCCTCTTAACATCATCCACTCCATCTAATTCCTGAAAAAGGTTCGACTCCTGGCGTGGTCGCTTTGTTCTTTTTTGCTCGTTTTTTATATTTTTTCTAAATATTGGGCAGAGAATTTCAGCTGAATGATTCAAAATATGCGGCATGCCATCCACGGTGACTGCCGATAGAAACCAATACAGCGATGGGGCGAGCGACTTGCCAAGCATCCGAAAATTCGCAAAGTCGGCTCATCTCATAACTTCCTTTCCTCAACAACCCCTCATCCATGCCTCTTTGCTCTTTGCCATGGCTGCTGCACTTGAACCAGAAGGGCAGCTAGGCCCTGTAACTCAGGATGAATACTGGCTGCCGGAAGGCTTCAATTCAGCCCCCAAGATGGTCCATACGGTGGACAATAATGAGTGGCACGTACTTCGAAAGCTCGAAGAGGAAGTCAAAGGATGGGGCAGCCGAAGCTCCAAAGACCCTCACACATGGGGCTTCGTCCTCTACAGCGCATGTTTGATCCCCGAATCGAACGAGCGTATGCATGCAGGCGTCGCAAAACTCAAGCTCTGGATTCGCCACTGGGCGTTAAACCAACGCTACGCGGAGCTCCAACCCAACCAAAATATCGCTCAGCTCGATGCGCGGCCTACCGGGGGCAAGGCGCTGCCATCGCACGACCTTGCGCGGCGCTTCAAGCTTGACGTCATCGATGACTACCCAGGCAAGGACACTATCATCGTGAATGGCGAGGATGGTGATGAGGACTTCATGGCGATTGGGCGTGCTTTCACGGGATGGGTTGAGGAGAACGCACTGGATACATCGAATCTCTATGTGCGGAACGATCACTGTCTCGTTATTGACGAAAAAGCTCTGCACACGCTAGAGGCACTGCCTGACCAGCTACCCCCTCTGGACAGGTGCGGTGAGATTGATGAAGAGTTATGTGATTGTTTCCTGGAGGGACCGCTCAGGGATGCGTGGGTCTGGATGCTGGATCGTACCTACTTTCAGAAATACGCAGAAGCCTTGGCATCTGGCAATAAAGCCAAGCTTATGCCTTATGACTATCCTGAAGAGAGACGCTTCGAGCCGTGGGTACGGATAAACATTGCTTCTCTACCTCGCGTGTGGTTCTTCCGTCCTTCGGGCCTATCGCCTCCGAGCTGGGAGTCAGTGGTGGCGCGTGATGGGGATAAGTTTGACTTGGTGAACTGGTGGGGAGACTCACTAGCCCCGGCAACCAACGAGCTTCGGCGGAAACACAGGACATCCGACTAGGTTTCGGAGTGATGGTAATGTAGCCATGTAAGACAAAATCCCGTCCAGGTCCAATAGAGTCATCGAGTCCAACCAGGTATCTCGGCTGGTATTATTTGTCTTTGAAAAGAAGCGCAAGGGGACGAGTGGCACGCCAGACCTTACAATAACCTTCCCAGCCGTCGGTCCAAAAATGTCAACCAATTCAGTGAGATTCGCTTCGCTGAACTCTGCCACACAACAGTTTGTCGGGGCTTGCAGAGTCGCATTATGGCCCCTTGTATATAGGTGATGTGGCAATATTGTAATGCATAGCCAATCATAACCACCCGGCCACTAGTTCAAAAACAACAATGATAAACTATGCTAATTAGGAATCTATCTTCAACTGTTTACACAAAATAACAGTCATCGGCAGAGGACAACAGCTCTCTCCATTAGCATCAGCACATATTAGCTTACATGTTTGAATGTACCAGGTATCCCATCCGCTTTCCGATTTTCAAGCCGAAAATCGGTGAATTAACACTCGGGTCGGTGGCAACCGGGAGTTCTCGCTGTTGTATGTTTTCTTTTTTGTATGATATTATCCATCAAAATTGAACTCTGTTCAACAAGCAATACCTACCCTGTAGCTATCATCATTTTAGGCTGAAAACGTTACGCTCGGTTCTAACACTCATCTGGTCTTAGGTTCACATATAATAAATTGATTTATAATTAATTTTAATGGCTCAAGTGCTCTATTCTATATACTGGATCATCTCTGTTCGTCGTTCATGCTTGTAGTGGCCATGCCAGCCTGGTAACCCTCGCCTTCGGTGATTTCGGATTTAAGCGCCCTCATATGGCGAGACTGCACTGGGCTTACGTTCCTACATCACAAAAGCATGGGGTTTCAATTCATCGACAACAGCGCGGTCAGCGCCCCAGATACCCGGCGAGCGATTCGCCGACATGTAATGAAGGGCAAGAATCTGGGGAAAAAGATACCGGGCCGGGGTCGGAAGCATGCACTGGGGACTGCATCGAATCAAGATCATGGCAGCGCTCCAAGAAGAGAGGAAGCCCGACTGCTCTTTCCAGAGATTACAAACAAAGATGTTTAAAGCATATTTACCGGTGCAGAGTTTGAGTACTTTGCTTTTCCCACCCAGTTTACACCAGAAATGAGGTATACCATTCACCAGTGTGAGTGAGCCCACCAGGTTTCTTACTGGTTGCTGACATGCCAGATTTCACTGCGATTAACGACACTATTTACCCGCATGCGTTCTGTCGCCCGGGCGAGAGTGGAAAGGCTCCATGGGTGGAGTACATGGCCGACCGAGCATGTAAGTTGATTTTGACGATTTCGCTGGGCTGAGCTCATTCATGACCAACTCCTTCATTGCCTGCTTGCCATGGCAGCGACATACATCAACCTGTTCCAAAAGGCCGGGAGCGAAACCCTTGAGGCGACGCGTCACTTTTGTCAGGCTATACGTCTTGTAAATGACCAGCTGTCCACATTATCGGTCCCCACCGACCCAACGCTCGCTGTCATTGTCATGTTTGCCATCCACGGCAGCCTCATGGGCGACGTCGAGCGCATGGCAATGCACCTACGCGGCCTTGAAAAAGCGCTCACTCTGCGACCAGGAGGAATACTGTCCCTGCGGCAGACTAATGGCGATTTGACGCACAAAATTTATCGCACGGATTTAGAATATGCGATCAAAGCGGGCACACCGACCTTTTTTTTGGGTCATGGAGGTTGGTCAAGGCCGAGCCTCTGTCTGAGATACGCCTCGTGTTTCCATTGAACCAGACCTGCTTAGCTCTTAGACCTATAATTAGAGAGGTCTTGGAGTTTTGCGCTCGTCCAGAGAAGAACGGGTTTCCCGGGCTGGAGTACCAGAACGTGCTCACTTGGATTTGGCAGCGACTAGAAGATTTTGCGCCGCTCAATGGCGAGCGACCCCAGAATCCACTAGATGACATAGCGTAGTTGTCGCTCTTGGCTTTTTTGAGCACAGTAAACTATTCCATAGACTTTTTACGGACCAGGCATACTGCCCTGCTTCGCAATATGCTCCATGAACGTGTCGCAAAGGATCCACTATCAGCGCTGGATAGGGACTATCTGCCGCTTCGGTTCTGGGTTTCCATGGTATATGGACTACTCGCACAAAACCTGGAGGAATGCCCCATAACGCGAATAAAAGCGTTGACAACTGATCTTGGACTGAGGAGCTGGCGTGATGTAAAATCGTGTCTTCGGCCGTTTCCGTGGATCATGGTTGTGCACGAAAAGCAGGGAAAACAGCTGTGGGAGGATAGAGTTCAATGCCATGCCTCTGATGATGCTCAATGATGATGCCAATGTCTATGGCAATCCACGGACAACTCCATTGTTTGAGGGGGCACGCCCGGCAACAGGCGGCCCTCGGTTCACATACGCGGAATTCGGCACATGTATCGCGGAGATGGGACCATGTTGCATTCAAAATTCTTGGCTGGCCTCAATTTGGCGCCCATCTGAAGGGGGATTTTTTTTCCTCATTCACGTTGATCAATAACACAACGCGTCGTCGCTACGAATGCGGCTGTAAGCTGATTTTTTGGGAAAAGTCGGCCCACGCGGCGAGCTGAAATGGGAAATCGATTCCTATTGGCTTTTGGCGTATCTTTGCCACGAGGCAGGATCTGTCCGAGGGTGGTGTTGCAGAAGTGGGTGTCAATGTCCTCGGTGCATCAGGCCATGTGGCTTTCAGATTGTTCGCTTGGCATTGCAATGTTTCGGAAGCCGCGGGGGTTGCATCTGGGATGCTGTATCTCGAGAATCTTGCCAAGGCCATAGTCAAGAGATGGGGTTTCATTTCGGACACCTCGGCCTGGTTTTGGATGGCAGACGTTGAAATAGTGTTGTGAATACGTTTTCCAGCCCACATTTGCCATTTCTAAACTGGAAGGCAAAACAAGATTTGGTATGAATTGGACAACCGTTTAACCTAGATTTAACCCAATCGAGAAGTGCTGGGTGAAAACTACAGAAGAAGCCCTCCCATAGGCCCATCCCTGTAATCTGTCAGCCGCTTCGCGAAGCTTGATTCAAAGTGGGTGCAGTACTTGAACGGACCGGCGGGAACCTTGGTGGACGATGCAAGGGCAAGACGATGTAAATTTCTCCTTTCCCCCGTCCAAAAAAAGCCACAGCCGAGCATAGCCAAGGTTGTTGACATGGTAGTTCATCCACAGGGGATTGATGTCCGGAACGTTCGTCTCAAGCTTGAACCAAGAGGCGCACCCTTCAGGTCAGATGAAGGAGGAGACACCGCCAAAATGCAAGCTAAGAAACGTGCTTATCTTGGAATTTGTCACTAGTGGCAAGTTTGATGGGTGCCAAGGATAGCCAAGGACTTTAGTTGAGGGAGGAGAGGATAATGGGTGTGCAAACTAGGTTCTGGTTGCAGCCAGGGCGTAAGCCAAGAGAAAAAAACGAAATGCATCAAATTCTCATAGGTGCTCCATAAGGAACTGGTGGATCTCCCCCGCAATCTGGATTCTCCAAAGTGGGAGGGATTCCGGGTCGGTGTCTGTTGCCGGAGCGAGAAGAGATGGGATTCAAGAGACGAGAAGGTCACATGGGGGCCCTGGTTGATCATTCGATACCTTGCCACGCAAACCCGGCAAAAGCAATCAAACTGTGGTTACATTCCGAAAGCGGACGGTTTGCTCGCGACATAGCACATGCAAAGGTGATCATGTTCCGAGATTGAATTGAGTCGCATTCACTGCTATTCACATCTGGTTACCCACATGGTGCCATGCACCGGCCACGCTGTGGCCGACTCCAAGCGTTGCAGCGCACTGATGCAGGCCTTGACAAGCATGGGCTGGGTGGCGGCGCCATCCCTCTGACCGATGGCCAGCGGAATGGCTGAGGAAGTAGCCTAGAAGACGGGCGGAAGCAGATCCATGACTCGAGAGAGGGCAACAGGATTGGACGGAAGAAAGGGCAGCGAGGCGGAGCAGGGAGCACGCGGGGAGTTAGATGGGGGAGTGAAACGTGGTGACGAGGACAGGGTCTATCAACGCAGCGCGAGGCCTGGTCGCCGCCATAGGCTGAAGGGCCCTAGTCATGCATTTTCCAAAGTTAATGAGCTGCCCAGTCAAAGCCGGGGAACCAGGGCTTACGAGTCGACATATGGCCCAGAGAGTTGTTGGTAATGCCAAGCGACGCGACCAGGCCAAAAGCGAACCAGGACCCTTGTCGAAGGGTGTGCTGGGCGCCGGGGTTCGTGCCGGCTGGGGTAAAGTGCGGAGTAGTGGGGATGGGGAAGAGCGAGCTGCGAGATGGCGAGATGAAGCACGCACTCAGTTCGGGGCTACCTATTGCATCCGGGTCCCGGTCCCCAAGGTGTCTCGGCAAAAGGGTTCCATCCGCGTTGGCTGTGTATGGCGACCAAGACCCGGCAGCTGGTACTCCATATAGCGTCGTCCAAGATGAAGTTTGCGGGGAACAGAAGAGTGGTGGAGACCTCGTGGGAGAGAGGGAAAATTAACCTTATCTGTCACCTTATTAGAAGCTGAGCGGAGCCAGAACGGCAATTAGCAGCGGGTGAGAGTTTGGCGTGGACAACAACCGCCCCCGCTCTGACTGGGATGTGGGCAACCTTGAGCTGGGCAGGAGTTGAGGTGACCAGCACGTTAGCGCACCCAGCCGGGACTGGTCGAAATCCCGTCACGTCTGATTGGGTTGGGTTGGAGGTTGGGGGCAGACGTGGTGTCCCCCGCTGGGGGGTAAGCCAGCGTGTGCCGCAACACGACTCGCACGCACACTCGCGGGAGGGAATTTGTGGTGTTGACATTTCACGGCGCAATCAAGCCATGACCATGCGACAAGACGGCATCTGACCATCTCATCTCATCTGCGAATCTGGCGTCTGGGTGGACCTCGTCTGGTTTTGTCTGGGGAAGATAGATTCGAATCTTGGGTAGATTGGGACGATGCGAGCAAAGGTGGGAGCATGATTGCATTTGAACAGGCTGATGTTTGGGGGTTGTGACCGCTGACCCAAGCTTTTGCTGGCCTCTCAGTGGTCGGCCGAGGCAGACTGGCTCGTGCGGGGGTCCTGCCGATTATTGCAAAAGCGCTGTTGGACCTCAGCTGGGGTTCTAGGGCTCTTGGCGAAGTTATACAGGGATACAGGCACAGAAGCCCACTGGGACATCCCCCCCAAAGCAGCAGCCGTAGCGGATTAGGTGGGGCTATGCTCCAGTGTTTTCCCCCGCAAATCGGCCCCGTGGCCCCTGCTGACATGGGGTTGAGAGATGGCTTCAGATTTCTCCCCAGATCCCCAACCGCACTCTCACACACACACCAACATCCCTCTCATTTTGCCCAAAAAATTCTTCCCTTCTCCTCGCTATCTCCAATTCCTTAGCGCCTTATTCTGAAAACTCGCGCCTCCTCCTCACGTACCCCCCTTCTGCTCTCGGCGCGTGCTTCCCTCGTGGTGGCGCTCAACAACTCCCCCCGGCATCCTCGCCCTCGCAGCATTCGCGTCAGCCAAGATGGATGGTCGCAGGACTAGATCCAATTCAGAGATGTTCCGCTGGACCGGTTCCTGTCCGGCTATCATGATAGCCGATCTTTGGTGGTTTCTCAATCGGCGTCGGACAACCTGACCGTGCCCGAGGCCATCATGGACGGGTTTGCCAAGTCCAAAACGAACGTGGCATTCTGCAGCATTTGTAAGAACCAAGAGGCCAAGACGCGATGTCAAAAGCTTTTTGTGTTTAGTGCTGAGACTTTTAAACGTCGTCTCAGTCATGTGAACCCAATCAATGGTGAAATGGACTTTGCTGAAGAACCCAAATCGGACCCGGGCCAACCTGGACAAGCCCTCCTCGTATGCACAAGACACGCGAATACCACGAGCCACCCGGCCATCCAGTATCGGGATGGACGGCACCGCATGCAGCTGTAAGCGTGGGTCTGCGAACGGTGGTGGTTACGAGGCGCGGCTGAGAGGCGATATGGCCTTCATCTCGTCCAAGGAGGCGTCGTTTGCGAGGTCTCATGAGACCACCATCTCAGCTCCAGACGCATCATGATCCGACGCCTCACCGCGACTACAAATTGTGTCCGGCCCTCCGGGTTCACGATGATATGCTTGAGATCAGCGGCCGTATCGGACCTGGGTACGCAACTTGATTGCAAGCGTGCCCACGTCATAGGTAGCTTCCACAACTAGCTCGCAAGCTTTCCTGGGCGCTGGAGCTTTATTTGGCTCTTTCCTACTGCGGCTAATTGGCTGGCGCCGCAGATTTAGTCCCGACAGAGACGGGATCTTCCACTCCGATGTCAATGGCGGGAGGGGAGGCGGCTCATAAGTCCCTTGGCGCACGTACGTCTTGTCCTGACAGACACCTGCCGAGGTGGCTTGAGGAATGAAACAAAGCAGCGCCACTGGCATAAGTGCGGTCTAAGAGGACCACATCCTAACCCTTGTAGGCCCGAATGCTGCGTCGAGGTCTCGACCGGCGACGATCTTGGCGGGATGGGTATCTTGTCGCCGGCGCCAGCGGCAGGGATACCGGGCCACCTAATGCTTGGCATCTCAAGGGTCGACATTTGAGCCATTCGGACTCGCTTCCCCTCTTTATTCTAGCTGCTTGATTCCTCACTATTGGCCTCGCTGAAGGGTATACTTTTTGCTCGCAGGGTCCGGTGGGTGTGTGTGGAGCACGGACAAGGACCGGGGCAAGGGCCTGTTGAGGCACGGACAATGTGAGTGAGAAGTGATGTTGCTGTACCAGAGGGTGTGAGCATCCTGACACCCTGACACGACATGGGCAAGCCACGCCTTCAATTCATTGCAGCCGCTGTCATTTGCTCGCCGAGCGGGAGAAGGATACGACATGATTGACAAGACTACTTTGCCCACCCTGGTCTGGGGAAGATACACTCCGATCACCGTCCCGTTGTCTTCAAATAGGCTCCTGCTCCCCGGGTGATGTGCTGAGATTCTGACCAGTATCCACTGTCTTCTCATTCCTCCCTCGTTGGAGTTAAAAAATAAGCTTCTCCCCCTCCTCAGATATCCAGTGCGTTCACCAAGAGGAGTTTTCTCGCAACAGCAAACATGACTGCCGCTCAGGACGTCAAGACGGAGCCTGTGGCCAACGACTCATCGTCGTTGGAGAAGGCCGACTACGAGAAGACCATCTCTCTCCATGAGAACCAGACCGATGGAGGTTACGATCTGAAGGCCACCAAGCGCCTTCTGCGCAATATGGATTCTCATCTGCTTCCTTTCCTCGCCCTTCTCTACCTCCTGTCCTTCCTTGATCGTACCAACATTGGCAATGCGAAACTGGCTGGTCTCGAGGCAGATCTTAATATGGATGGAAAATGGGACTACAATGTATGTGGTGCCGTCTTGCCTCGCGCACTCAAATCTAACTGTCCAGATTGCCGTCTCAGTCTTTTTTCCCTTTTACGTGGCCGCCGAGATCCCCTCTAACCTTGCCATGAAGAAGTGGCGCCCATCCCGATGGATTCCCTTCATCATGGTTGTCTGGGCTGCCATGACCATGGTTATGGGTGCTGTCCACAACTTTGGAGGACTCTTGGCCGTGCGAATGGCTCTTGGTCTCGCCGAGGGTGGTCTCTTCCCCGGCATCACCTACTAGTATGCTGCTTGGTGTCAAATTGGCTTGCGCGCATGGCTAACAATGAGCAGCATCACCATGTGGTATAAGCGACACGAGTGCGGTCTCCGCATGGCCATCTTCTTCTCTGCAGCCACCGCTGCTGGCGCCTTCGGTGGTCTCCTTGCTCGCGGTATCATGGAGATGGATGGTCTTGGCAACCTTGACGGCTGGGCTTGGATCTTCATCATTGAGGGTATCATCACAATGATCTTCGGTACGTCTATCAACAATTTTTTTTTAACTTCACTGACCAGTCAGCCATCATGGCATTTTTCGTCATGTACGACTACCCCGACACTGCCAAATTCCTCTCGGACGACGATCGCAAGGAGGTTTTGCGCCGACTTGAGGAGGACCGCTCTGTCTTGTCCGACCTGTTTGAGTGGAAGTTCATGAAGGATGCGCTCAAGGACTGGAAGATCTACGTGCACATGTTGATCACCATTGGCATCTACACTCCCCTCTACTCCATCTCCATCTTCTTGCCCACCATCGTCGCCAGTCTCGGCTACACCAACTCGATGGCTCAGCTTATGACTGTGCCGCCATACGTCGTGGCCTGCTTGTTCACTGTTGGTGGTGGTTTCGCCGCCGACAAGCATGGCCAGCGTGGTATCTACATGATCTTCTTCTGTCTCGTCGCGTAAGTGATGTGTCGCAAACGCGAAACCAAAACGACGCTAACTTGTTCAGCATGGTCGGCTTTGCCATTCTTTGGGGCACTGAGAGCGACGGTGCCAAGTACTTTGCTTGCTTCATGGTCACCTCAGGCATCTACCCCAACGTGCCCCAGGGCGTCGCCTGGAATGGCAACAACATTGGTGGCTCCCTGAAGCGAGGTGTCGGCATTGCCATGCACGTCGGTTTTGTACGTCTTTGCTCACCGTGACTGAATGAAACGATACTAATATCTTTGACACAGGGCAACCTTGGTGGTGCCGTCGCTGGTTTCGTCTACCGAAAGGACGATCTCCCCCACTACAAGGCCGGCCACGCCACTCTCTTCGCCTCGACCGCCATGAGCTGCGTCCTCAGCGTCCTCATGACTATCTACCTCCGCCGCGAGAACGCGCGACGAGACCAGGTGCACAAGGCTCCGTCTGAGTACACGCGTGCCGAGAAGGAGCTGGAGACCGACAACGGCGACAACGCCACCTTTTTCCGATACACGGTCTAAGCGAAACATTTACGTAGCACGAAATTTGTATATATTACCGATCTGCTGGGCGGACCATGCCATAGATGGACTTGGCGTCCTGGTGATCTACGAAAGATTGACGCAAGACCTAAAATTAGGTTATAATGAATTGACTTGTCACACCAATGCTTTCTGGTTTTCTTTTTTCCTCCATCCTTGTCTATTGTGATGTGGTAGAGTGCCTCGGGAATATCACACCGTTACACTGACAGACCAAGTGCTCGGGATGCATGCAGGCCGGAGACGGCGTCATGCGCTGTGCTCAAAAACACACACGCAAGCCGGCGGCCCCCAAAATGCCGATGCGATTCGTGTGGTGAATCCACCGGATCTTCGGCACGCGCATTGAAGATACGACGCACGCGAGGAAGGGGCAAAGCCCAAATAGCATTCACTGCTGCAGAACGACTAGCGCAACCAACAAGGCCAAGTGGGTGTGCGGGCAAGAAGCGAAGGGTCGGTCCCAGCGGCGCATTGGGATCTGCGGGGCGGGTCGACGGTTGCCGTGGTCGTCTTTGCTTTTCTTATCAGCCGCTGCAGAGAAGCGACTAGAAAAAAAAACAAGGTCCGGGTTTTTTACTGATTAGATTGCGCTGTGGCTGGAACACGGGAGCAGAATTTCTACGCGTTCGCCTGGTTGATGCAATGTTGGCTGCCGTGTCTCTGAGCAGCGGCAGCAACAGCCACCTCGGTCGAAACCACCTTGTGTTGTGGGAAATGAAAGAAATCATCACGTCAGCAAAAAAACCGCCTCAGGTACGAAAATTGGCGGCGCCTCTCGGATATGAACTCGATTTTAGCTCACGCCCACCCATGGGCACTAATCTTTGCAATTAAGCTTATTCCCGAAGGTTAGCGACCAGCGACCAGCGAGATTCACCAGATCTCTTTCTCAGCATCTCCGCGGAGGAGCAATGGTTTTCTTTTTTTAAGAGGAGTGAAGAAACAACAAAAAAAAAAGCGCCATCACCCGCGCGTTGTGTGAATGAACCATCACATCACACATCTTGCCCACCACCAGCCTTGTTTTGCTCAGAGAGCTCGTACAACACACCGCTGCTCCGCGCTCGCAGCCACAAGGTAACATCAACTAGTTGGCGAGGTGCCACCGACCATCTTACTGCATCGAGGCGAATGGTTTCAGGGCTTTCGACTTGAGGAAATCCGACGAGCGTGTGTGGTGCACAAATCCGTGCATCCTCGCACCCCTCCCTCCCCAGGGCTGATGTAATCCTCAAGCATGATGGTCTCTTTCTTTTTTGTCCTCTACACTAACTCGAGTCGTCAGAAATTTCTCCGCGAATCCCGCCGACCGAGGGGCACCATTATCCCACACCTCTGGCTTGGGATTTTCCCGTTTGCTCTCCAGACCGGGTTAAGGCGGTTGTCCCTGTGTGGATGGCGAGGGGACGTCCCCAGTGGCGACCGGATGGCTGAACGGAACTACGGCACTTGTCGCAGCCCTCCCCCACCCCCAACTCGTGTCCCGAAGAAGGATCCGGGCCCGCGATTGCGCCTTAGCCCTCAGGACAAATTAGCCGCATGGCCAAAACAGTATAGTCCATCGGATTTCGTGAGGACTTTTGTTAGTTGGGGGCGGCAGAGTTATTTGTCCCAACACCACTTGGCAGAGGGTCAGCTCGCTAATGCATGTCAAGCAAGATGGTTTAAAAAAAGGATGTCCATGTAAATTTCAATATGTAACTGATTCTGAAAGCTGAATTGGGTTGTGCCCAAAGATGACGGATACTAGCCATCCCATACGCGGATTACCCCCTGTCCAACTCCAACCATCTCCCCCGGTGCACCGAAGGCATCTGTATCCCGCCCTTCCGAGGAAGAAACCAGAAAACGAAGATCCACCTAGCATAGGTGAAGAAAGAGGAAAAATGCGATTTCCTGAAAGAAGGTAACATGTGAAGCTTTTGCATTAGCCCCCCGAGGACCCCGGCGGGAGGATCCACCCGTCGCCGACAATGGCCGGAGCGAGAAGAAGCAAGCAACGCCGTCCAGATTACCGGATCCGGCTCGGCTTGCCAAGGCGGCTTGTGATTTCTTCAAAGGCCGGCCCCCAATCGATGCCGGCCGGCTCTATCAGGTCCATCGACAGCTGGTACTGCGGCGGACACGGGTCGACGAGGGTGGCGTCGCTGTCGTCGGACGACCCCAGGAGCGTTGCCCCCGAGGAGCTGGCCGCCCAGGTCGGCGACGGCGACGGCGACGGCGTCGTGGCCGAGGTCCTCATGGTCCACCTTGGCGGAGCGCCTGTGCACCTGGGCGGTCTCGTCACGGGCCTAGGACCTTCCAGCCGGGGCCTGCGGCGCATGCTGAGCTTCTTCCGGAGGCTGGGTCGGTGGTCCGAGAGGAAAGTGGCGAGGTGCCGGACGGCCTCGCCGAGTGTCTGCTCGCTTTCGTGGATGAGCCTGGCGCGGGCCTCGACCACGGGACCGATGGCCTCGTCCAGCATGTCGGAGAAGCCGCGCCCCATCCTGGCCGAGCTCGAGATGAAGCGGCCGCCCAGGCGTCTGGCGAGCCTCCAGCCGTCGTCCGGGTGGATCCGGACCGGCAGGTCGTCCTTGAGACCGACGACGAGGCACGGGAGGCTGGTGCCGGGGGCGATGGCCACGCCGTCCAGCTCGCACCGGGCGCAGAACTCGCAGAGGACCTGGAAGCTCCGCGGGCTGGAGACGTCGTACGCGAGGATCAGCGCGTCGCAGTCGCGGATACTGCGGGCGGTGCGGTCAAAGTGTTCTTGCTGCTCGCTCGGCGGCAGGAATCCCTTGCCGCGCAATGATGATAATGACGAGTATGATGATGGTGATCTTGCTGCTGCTGTCAACGGCGCTGGTGTACTCATCCAAATGGTGCAAGGTTGTCCGCGGATGTGCGTTTGTCTGCACCCGCCGCCGGGAGCTATATTGATATTGTAGCTTTCGCCGTGTTTGCCCAGGCACAGCTGGTTGCCATCAGTTCCATTCCTGGCGTCTGGGACCCCGGGGGGGAGGGTGACGTGTGGCTGGGCCAACTCAACTCACCCGCTCGAGCAGGCTGCGTCGCCCGCAGCCCCCGGCCCCGAGGATCTGGAGCTGAATTCCCGAGGGCCACGGCTTCACGCAGCCGTCTTGCCTGTAGCGGCTGTTTCTGATGCGGTTCGCCTGCCAGTCGTCAATGTCCATGGCCGCTGTTGCCCAGGGGTGGGCGGGCAACCCGGCCCTACTTAACAATGGATGACCAGCGGCGCTCCGAGACATAACATGGCGGGGGCGGCAGCAATCTGTCTGGGTTCCAGATGAGAACCATGTTGCCCCGGATGGTTGCCCCGCGCGTGACCATTTGCCGTTGCCGGCAACTTGAATGGGAACCCGCCAATCTATGCTATACCTCCTCTTCTTTGTGGTTCTGGACTTGCGGCACTTCCCTTCAACCCTGAGGGTTCTGCTCAAGGGTGACCTCGCTACGACTCCATCATTGTGATAATGTCTAATGAATATTTCCTCTTTTCCTCACATGACCTGATGGACTGATTTCATTTTAACCGAAACCTGCCATGCATTAGCTGACCGACAGCATGAATCCCCGACACAGTTCGGCTAGATTGTCTTATATGGCTGATCAGAAACAAGCCGCAAAAGCCTCTTTACTTCCTTGCTTCATTTTTCTTTCTTTTTGAGGGCAGCTATTGAAACTAAGTTACGAGGCGTGAAAGCAGGGCGCCTATAATGGGTTTTCTTTTGAGAAGCAAACAAGGGACTACAGCACATGAGAATACCAAGGGAAAAAGCCAACGGCACAGCCACAACAAATATTAGCCTGCCGGACTAACGGCCTGAGGGTTCCAAAAGACCTGGCCCGGGTCCAGGTCGGCTTTGATGCTCCTGAGTCTGGGCAGGTTGGATCCCCAGTACAGCTCCTGGGCCGTCTCCGAGTCCAACTGCGTGTCGAGGTAGTTTGCGTACATGCCCCACTCGCCGGCGGCCATCCCCTGAGTGACGCTCTCCCTGAAGCCCTTGAGCAGGGCGAAGCCAGCGGCGGGGTAGGCGCCGCCGGAGCCGCTGTCGGAGAACTGGTACAGGAACAGGGCGTCGCGGTGCGGGTAGGCCGTCGCGGAGCCGGCGACCTTGGCGACGGCCGAGTGGGCGCCGCCGATGACGTCGAGCAGGATGAACCACGAGTGCCGCGCCGACGAGTTGTTGGAGTTGGCGAAGACGGCAGACATGAAGGACTTCCTCTGGCTCTCCGTCAGGGCCTTGGTCATGAGGCCGCTCTTATAGTTGGTCGTGTGCTGCCGGGCCGTTGTTAGCTGAGTCCCATGTTTGATCCGGAACAGGGGAAACCTACTTCGTCATAAGGATATGTCTGGTCAAGCTCTTCGCCTGCATAGTACTCCAGTCCCTCGAGCCAACTCATGGTCGTCGCTTTGGAAATCGACACGTCAATGTCGTCGAGCAGGGGCTTAAGCGCCGCATTGAGCTGGTTCACCGTGCCGTAGTAAACGCCCTGGATGGTTTGCCCGCCCGGCGCCCAGTAGATCTGAATGTTGAGCTCCTTTGGCGCATCGGCCGCCAGGTCCTGCAGCGCCTTGATCCCGTCGACGGCCTGGTCCTCGTCCCAGTCCAGCTCGATGCTGAAGGGCGTCACCTGGGTGGGCGCGGCAAAGGTGTCAAACTCGAGCTCGGCAACGACGCCAAACGACGAGCCCGCGCCGCGGAGGGCCCAGAAGAGATCCTCGTTCTCCGTGGCCGAGCAGTGCACGAGCGAGCCATCTGCAAGGACGACGCTGGCCCCAATCAAAAAGTCGAGCGTGAGACCGTGGGTTCGGGATGCGAACCCGTAGCCCCCGTGTAAGACATGGCCAGCGACGCCCACACTTGTTCGATCAGTCGAGAAAGAAAAAGAAAAAAACAAATTTCCACAAGCCTTGTTAGGGAGGAGGAGGGAAGAAACAATCAAAAAAAAAGGGATACCTACCCAGGGCATGATCCGTGGGCAATAGCCCGTCCGCCTTGGTTGTACAGCTCCACCGCGACGTGGCCCAGGCGAGCGCCGGGCTGGATCTTGGCCGTCTTGTTGCCGTCAAAGAGCGTCACCTCGTACATGCGGTCCAGCTCGATGACGAGGTGGCCGTCCTCGCCACCCAGGCCGTACGAGCCGTAGCTGTGGCCGCCCGCCTTGGCGCTCACGCGCACCTCGCTGCTGGCTCCGCAGCCGACAGCCGCCTGGACGTGGGCGACGCTGGTGGGGATGGCGACGGCCGCCGGTGTGTAGTTCAGCCGGAGGTTGTAGGGCTCAATCTCGGCGGCCCAGTCGGAGGAGCCCTCGGACACGTACGGGACGCCGGCGTCAGCGAGGCAGCTCGCCAGGTCGTCACGTTTCGTGGGAACCACGCCCGCCTGCGCGAAGCATGCCCGCAAGAGCCACAGGGTCAGGTACGCGAGCGCCATGTTGGCCATGATGACGGGGCTTGTGGCGGGCTCCTGGATTGGAAGCCCCAAAGGCTTGATTTATATCTGTCGAACAATGGCGGGAATAGCTCGTTTCTCGTCAACGCCGCTGATGCACTGGGCTGGAGAGGCGCATCGACCCATCCGAACAGACTTGACCGGGGTTGATGCAGATCTTCTTGCCGGGCATAGGCGGAGTTGTCAACATGCCAGGAACCCTGGTATTGTCAGCAAGGGATCCATCACATTATTAGCTGCGTTTTGATGGTTTACTCAAGAGATGAGTGTATCGTTTTCTTTGCCTCATAACCACACAACCTCTTGTTCTCAACAGCTTGCCAGCGCCAACCCATCAGTTCAAACCCAAGGTCCGGTTCCCTCTTTGGTGAATCGACGTCGCTTCCTGGTTTCGCACCACGTGGGATCTGCTTACATGGTAAGCTTGACAGGCTGTGGAGTAAGGGAATCCTCCAAGCTGCAAAGACAAGCCAGCAAACATGCAGCACCCTCGTCTGATGCTGTGCGATCATCTTTGCGGCACGCCTCGTCAGCGCTTGCGACGATGTCGACATCAATAGTTCCGGGGGGCTCCTTTTATCCCGACCTGCAGTATGCACGCTCAACACGAGCCCCCCTCCTTCCATGCCGCCCAGCGTTTCATCACGTCCCGGTCAAGCTCAGCTCGCCGCCTCGTCGTCTGACACGCCCTCTGCTGCTTCGTTGCGCCCTGGAGGGGTTGGTTGCATTCGCGCCCGGGTTCCTCTGCCGATGCAGGTTCGAATGCCAGGAACCGGCGCTATTGAGCTCGTGTATGTGCGGGCTTGGGGCTAGCGCTGAGAGACGTCGGTTCTCGAAGCCATTTATGGATATGGCCGGCCTGGGTATTGGTGGATATGCTTACTTTTATGCCCCGAGCACGAAGCTGGCTGTTCTATTGTGGATAGGCACCGACTCTTCTCTGGGTAGCATCAAAGTCAGCCAACGCTGTGATTCTTCGCGCAATTGCTTATTTCTCCTGAATGGCCAGGCCCACCTTTCTGCTTTGTTTCCGCACTATCGGGTTGGGAGTCCATGTTAGTTGCAATGTCAATGACGAGAACATGATGCATTAGCGAATGCCCCGCATACGTAATGGCATACATAGTAGGCGTACGTAGTGATGGCATACAGCGATGGCATACATAGTGATGGCCCGCCTTTGAGCCTGCATATGTAGAATCTGCGAGTTTAATCGCGGTCAGATTTTCCAACTACTTGCAAGTTGCTGTGCGCATTGCCTGTAGTGGGCAGTGGGGTTGGTGCAATTGTTCGCTGAACGTCGGTCCATCCCCACCACCCAACCCGAAAGCGGGACTTCTACACGGCTCATCGGAAAAGAGCCGGAGATGGGAGGAACTGTGTGTTAGAAGACGCCATCAATTTGTTTCAAATCCAGGGGCTCAAACGCGAGTCCCCTTCCCCCCCTGCGTGGCACAATCTATCCCGCACAGGCACTAATTCTCCAACTCGTGGGTTAGATCTAGACTCTGCTGTGCTCATCTACCTCGGGGGGGGGGGGGGGGGGGGGG